>JAUPMV010000011.1:20035737-21350737 GCA_030848855.1 Branchinecta sandiegonensis
ATGCGTAACAGATAACGCTTCGGATGTTATCTGTTGTGTTTCAAAATATTATGCATAATTCAATTCAATTCAAGACTTTTATTCCGGCCAAGCCATAAACAAACACACAAACAAAAATAAAGAACGTATTAGGCTACAACGCCACATAAATTAGCCACACCCGTCTTCTTCATACATATTAACCCAAACGGGCGAAGACCTGATAATAAGCATTACCACACTGTCAGAAGTCTCGTAACAGATTTCGCATAACACTTTCAAGAGTAACACCTTTTCACTTAGAAAAAAAGTGTTATGACCAATTAAGTTTATACTATTTCGTGCCCAGATCTCCAACAACACCTTCAATAGGTAAAAATACTACACTGTCAGAAGTTCCATAACGACAACAGCAGGATGCGCGGTTTCAACAGATAACACTTTGGGATGTTATATGTTATGTTTCTTTCGTTCCCGTTAGTATTTTACCAATTGAAGGTGTTGTTGGAGATCTAGGCACGAAAAAGTGTAAACTTAATTGGTCATAACACTTTATTTCTAAGTGAAAAGGTGTTATTCTTGAAAGTGTTATGCGCAATCTGTTATGAAACTTCTGACAGTGCATCAGGAAAAACCGAAAAACCGCCAAAAAGTATCTGCTGAATTTTCCGACATCATGACGATAAGGAATAAAGTCAATAGATGCTTTTTTGGCTCTTCGTAACAAAGTTTGTTATGCATAACATTTCATGCATAACATTTTCCAATACAACAGATAACATCTCAAGTGTCGTCTGTTACTCACTGTCTGTTGAAACCGCGCATCGTCGTGTTACCTGTTATGAAACTTCTGACAGTGTGATTCTGATTTCTAAGGACTTGTCAGAAATACCGACTGTGCAAGTTTTTCCGTGTTTCTCGTCAAAGCCAAGGCGGCTCAATGACGCCAAAACAGCTGGGACGGGATTGCAAGATTTTCTACAGCCCGCCCGGTTGAATTACCAAAGAGTCACGTCTATCAGTATTTTGGAGTATCCAACCGTGACTTGTGCAGGCAGACAACTTCCCTGAGTTCCCCGATCTCTTACAAATCCCCTTACCCGATCGATCTCTTCGCCGAGTAATGTTATATTTTCTATATCATTTTCGCGCTTTCAGATTCAAAACTTGGAAACAAGGAGCTGTTGTGGTGAAACTTCTAGCGGACTTACTGGAAGTCCCCCATGCTACGTTCTCTGATGTTCGGTAAGAAGTTTCATATGAACCGATCCTCGAAAGTTTAGTTACTGTTTGTCCTTGGTAATCGGTTATCACAAAGGATTCATGATGCTTTTTTTTCGTAGTTACAGTGGAGATTTACTTCTTTGAACAGTTCCCTAAATTTGAGACTGCCTTAGTTGTTTTTCGCAACTTGAACGGTATGCACACGTTACAACGGTGAACATTTAATTTGATCTCTATAAATCTGAGGGTAAGAAAATTCGTCTCCATGGTCTATCACATAACCTAGAATTAAGTGTTTACGCAACGGGTACAGATGATAATGTAAAAGCAATGACTTAGTTTCGTGATATTTGATATAGTGTCATCTATGGCATTTTGATCCTGTAAAGTTACGGATAGCTTTATAATGGGATCGAATAAAACCAGGAAGGGAAGGGAACGCGAGAAAAGCAGGAAGGCATACTAAAACCAGGAAGGGCATACTAAAACGAGGAAGGCTGTCGCCAGAATTCAAAACTGGAAAGCCGCACCGTTCCCTTCCTCTGTTTAGTATTCTTTGAGGGGCCGGCAACTTTCCAAATTCAAAGTTCACCATCCCTTCCTCATTTTAATATCCTGTAGTATCCGTCGTTTTAGTATCCGTCTGAACTAGAAATGAAAAGGTGAATTACAATTTTGATAGTTGCTGACCCCTCACTGAACCCATGTCAGGATACTAAAACGAGGAAGGGATGGTGAACTTTGAGTTTGAAAAGTTGACGACCCCTCGAAGAATACTAAACAGAGGAAGGGAACCACGCAGCGTTCCATTTTTTCGCAGCCTTGAATTCCTTCCTCGTTTTAGTATGCCCTTCCTCGTTTTAGTATGCCCTTCCTGGTTTTAGTATGCCTTCCTGCTTTTCTCGCGTTCCCTTCCCTTCCTGGTTTTAGTCGATTCCCTTTATAATACCAACTAGATTATACTGAGATGTTGCAAGTTGTCATCCGTACCGATGTCTACGAGTGAAAAGGATAAAGTTCAACTGGCTGCAAAGTCAATTTAGTCCCTTTTTATTCTATTGTTTTGTTTTTTCAACGCTGAGGAACAACCTTTTGATCATGATCACCCCTCACTGATTTTGTTCCTCTTGAAACATATCGTTTTGAAAGCTTCGATGGGTTGACAACTTCAGAATTTAACCGGTAGTGAATAAACAAAACCAAATAGCAATACTTTAGGATCTATTTAAGCCAAACCAGGTCTTTCAGCTTTCTTTTGACATAAGGCTGGACCACATAACATTGCCGAGAGAACCCTGTATTCTCTCCAGTAACTCCGGGTATCCAATAACCCAGTTAAACTTCGAAAACTTCTAGAAACTGTTTCGAAGACGGGTAGTGAACTACCCCGTTTTAGTCAGAGGTCTGCAGACCGGTCCAAGCAGGGGGAGGGACGATCTCTCAGTTTGAATCACGTTACAGCGTTTTACAAACGCGGAAAAAAAATACGGCTACACTGTAAAAAGTAACTGCGAGTAAGGATTAAAGTTAACCGCAATATTTGCTACTGGGATTCATCTTCTCTATTTCGTATTAATCTTATCTCCGTAGAGCTAAGAATAATCCCAGTAGTAAATACTGCAGTTTAGCTTTAATCCTTACTCGGAGGTACTTTTTACAGTGTAGTGGGTTGGCGGCGTCTTAAACTTTCGAAAACGGATTGCAACTCGTTCCAATGGCAACTAGAACTGTCTCGAGGAAGAGGGGGTTGTTTTCTTAATTCCAGACACATTTCTGGACCTAAACTGTAGTTGCATTTTTGCAGATACCATGGTATCTGATACCACGGTCTAAAGTCGTTTTTGCAGCTATCGTGGTATCTGGCTAGTTATCGTGGTAACTGACCATAGTATCTTAAAAAGTCATTTTACTTTCATCAATTTTTGTCAAATTGGTGGGAAAGAAGTTTGGCACTTGTGATGTGACTGGATATCAGTTTTTCTTTTGGGGGATGACCTCGAAAAGCGCAATTTCGGCAATTGTCGTTTTTGCAGATCAACCGTGTATCAGATACCACGGTTACTGCAAAAACGACTAATTGCAGGTCCAGATACCGTGGTAACAGATACCATGGTATCTGCAAAAACGCAGCTTGTGATGATGAGGTTACGTTTTTGCTGCTGTTTCTTGAACTTCGAGAAAGGCGAGCAATCCGTTCGAGTGGCAACCAGAACCCATGGTCCCGAGGACGAGAGGGGTATTGTCTGAGTTGGACCCGCATTTGTAACACGTTCTTGGCATAAAATATGATAAGAGGCTTAGGTTTCGCTGCTGCTTCTACAACGAACATGATAAATCCATACGGCTAACTCGTACCGGTGTGTTAACAGGACAGAATGGGGATCGACTAAAACCAGGAAGGGAAGGGAACGCGAGAAAAGCAGAAAGGCATACTAAAACCAGGAAGGGCATACTAAAACGAGGAAGGGCATACTAAAACGAGGAAGGAATTCAAGGCTGAGAAAAAATGGAACGCTGGACCGCTCCCTTCCCCTGTTTAGTATTCTTCGAGGGGTCGGCAACTTTTCAAACTCAAAGTTCACCATCCCTTACTCGTTTTAGTATCCTGACATGGGCTCAGTGAGGGGTCAGCAACTATCAAAATTGTAATTCACCTTTTCATTTCTAGTTCAGACGGATACTAAAACGACGGATACAACAGGCTATTAAAACATGGAAGGGATGGTGAACTTTGAATTTGGAAAGTTGCCGACCCCTCAAAGAATACTAAACAGATGAAGGGAACGGTGCGGCTTTCCAGTTTTGAATTCTGGCCACAACCTTCCTCGTTTTAGTATACCCTTCCTGGTTTTAGTGTGCCTTCCTGCTTTTCTCGCGTTCCCTTCCCTTCCTGGTTTTAGTCGATCCCGACAGAATGTCCCGATGATGAGAAGGATTATTCTCACAGTAACGTATTTGTGTCGCGTTCGGGGCTAAAACCGAAGGGTTGCCCTCTCACTCCACTGTTGTTTATAGTGTAGGCCTACTCCAAGTGCCCGGTGCCGGCACCATCCGAAACGGGTTGCCACGTGTTGGAATATCAAAATCAGCATATTTGGAAGCGTTTAAAGACGAATCGCCTAATTTATGGCCGGCATTGCTGGTTTCGGCTAGTGCCTGGTTTTAATATATTCGCAAATTGGATGGCAAGCCTCTACAAAGTTCTTAGTTTACATTTCTTCTACATTTAGCACAAGGAGAAAATGTCACTTGAATAATATTCATCAACTTCCTTCTTGAATGTCAGTAGGTTTGTGGAGCAGATTACTCTCTCTGTAAGTTGTTCCAGTGCTGGACTACTTGGTTGCCGAAAGCCCAGCGGCCCATGTCCTTATAAAAACTTTCCGTTTTCACTTTGTGCTGGTGCCCTCGAAGATTATTGTTACTGAACTGCACGATTCTCTTGCCAGGAAAGGGTGTACCCCAGTTCCGGGGAGTGGGTGAGCCCTCGGCTAAAACCTAATTCGAGACTTAGTTTTTCTTCATGAAAACATGGCTAATTGTTATGCCGAAATGACGTAAAGCCTCAAAACGAATCATTGAAAGAAAGAAATAAGGCAAAGTATTTAGCTGTATTTTCTTCCTTTTTTATCCATACACCAGGTAAATGTTCTCCTTTTTGTTTGATTCCACCCAAGGGTGATACTCTTGATGACTACTCTCCTTGCCGATGCAAAATCGCCGTGTACCCAGCGGAAGAGCCGGAAGCGGCACCACAGCTGTCCCCAGCGGTCGCCGTGATGGACTGACACGGGATTTGAGTTGTTGTGTTTGAGTCGTTAGTGAGACGTTTTCTCGTTCTTCCTGAGGATCACCGTCGTGTTTTGAACTCCGATTTTTACCGAAGGTTTAAGACACGTTTAGATGACCAAGAAATTCAAAAATGGTGGTCTGCATTAGATGAGTCACCGAGTTTAGTTTATTACAGGCAAGTTGACGAGTCTTTCGGTAGTGAATTTTATTTTAAGTTAGGAATACCTTTTAAGTTTTTGAAGTGCTGGATTCAGCTGCGAGCAAACTGTTAGCCGCTATGTGGTGGTAATTCGTGGAATTGTCCATATTCCTGTTCAGCGCTTCCAAGCGGACTAGTTTCTGTTAATCCCCCCATGCCTCACCATCAGCACTTATTGACAGACATAGTAAAATAGATCCACTTACTGAGGAGTAGAAAATCTGCAATATACTTCCCATTTAATGGGGGTTTTCCATATGCCTTAGTGGTAGAAAGTGAAAGTTATCCACTATCTTAATGATCGGACATTTTACTATGTCTACACAAATGTTGATTATGAGACGATCGGGGGACTGACAGAAACTAATCCACTTGGAGCGCTGAACTGGAATAAGGCGAATTCTAGGTGGCTGGATGGAGTACGTTTTTGTCCTCTTTGCCATCTTGATGGGGATGGCCTGGATCATTTTCATTTCAGGTTGGAGCTTTCGCACTTAAGGGGTTCATTGTTTTCTCGGAATGGTGGGCAGCTTCTTGGTATCTTACGTTCTACGTCACCAAGAGTGATTGTTTCTTTTGGTAATTTTGTGCAAAAAGCACTTGAGTTGAGAAGTGCTGTTTCTTGGTTTTTTATTTTGTTTAGTTTCCTATGAGTTTTTTGTTTAAGCTGTATTAACCCTTTGGGTTTTTCAATACAGATATATATTTATTCGAAGCCGCGCAACCGGATAATACGACGTATTGCAAATGCTAGAATTCTTCTTATTCAACTCGTTCGATAAGACTTCGTTAAATGGAGCATAACATAGTCTAATGAATTATGGTGTTTCAGGGTTGACGACAGCCAAGTGACTTTCCGGGTTCTTCCCAATCGTAGCGGTTTAAATGCCACCACAGTCGCTTCTAGGGCAGGTAGGCAAATTATAAGCTTACTAACTCCTTTTTTCCCTGCTTTTTTTGTGTGTGGTTGATTTTTGAAAAATTACTAGGATTTTAAAAAAGGTGTGCCGATCCCCGATACTCTGCTCTGAGCCGGGAAGTGCAGTAAAAGGTTGGTGGGAAGCCATCCTGTGGTTTCGCAAACTTAGTTTAATTGTTGTTACTTATTTGCTAATTGTTTTATTAGTTATTTATTCAATCTACTAATTATTTACTTTACTTTATTTTACTTTTTCATTAGAAGTATTCCTCAAAGTTTAACTGAAAAGCAAACTTATTTTTGTATCATTTAGTTGAATACACTGAGTGATTTGGATTCCGCTAAGAGATCTTTTGATTTTCCACTATCTGCATTCGTAGTGATGTTCATAATATCTACGTCTGTCCCCACAGTGCAAATTCTACTATGACGCGGAATATTTGAATCTGAACACAAACGCGGCTTTTTAGTGGGCGGTGATAAGATTGGTGAACACTGCTGAGTGCCTGAGCAAAAAACTTGTATAAATCTTTTTCGTCAAGCACGCGACACAGGTAGTACCACAAATCTGACAGGGAAATTCCACTATTTGAAAATTGATTATTCGTGAATAGCGGAGCAACGAAGTCACGCATTTTCATCGGGTCTTCAAGCCTCTTTAAGTCAATAAGTGAGGGATAACAAGACTTTCCCATCTCTGCCCTTTTCAGTTAAACTTTAATAAAAAATAATGTACGTCTGTGGTCCTAGCTTACTGAATAAAGCTGCAACAAGGCCTATGAGCCTTCGCACCCCTCATTACTCTCACTGTGCTGAAATCATTAAATTCCTCATTGAGCACGGGAGCCGTGTACCGATCGGACAAAAAGTACAGATCCTTTTGAGGGAGAACTCAAAACTTCTGTTTATTTCATCACCCGCGGCAACCATCTCCTTATTAGCGGAAGATGTTTGATTGCATCCCAACAGCGCTTCCCGGGCAACCCTGATTATATTCGCGGGATTCGAAGCCCCATTTTTCACATCGCTTTGAACCCCCCGCCCCCCCTTGCTAGGCTCTCTTAATTAAGAGGCGTGGAACGGGAGCCGATCTGCTGGTGGTACAAGCTCGTCTCATCTTTATATTGGAGTTGAACTTGATATTTTGTAATCAGGCCTTTTTTAGGGTCTCAGGTCTGCTTTGAAAGATGAGATCGCAGGAAGAATGGAGATGTGTTCCCCCATAGTACTTGAAAAAAAAACGAAATTTAGTAAGGCACACGTAGTCCGCGACAATTTGTGGAAATTACTTATTAAAGCCATACAGAACTCTCTAGTGTACTCTCGGCTTGGGCATTTTGGCTAGAGCAGCTTAGTAAGCCTGTTACACTGTCAGAAGTTTCATAACAGACAACAGAAGGTGCGCGGTTTCAACAGACAGTGCGTAACAGACGACACTTGGGATGTTATCTGTTGTGTTGGAAAACGTTATCGTGAAATGTTATGCAGAACAAGCATTGCCAGGAAGAGCCAAAAAAGTATCTACTGACATTTTTGTTTTTAGTCATGATGTCTTCCTGATGGCGACGCTTGTTATGCATAACATTTTCAAACACAACAGAGAACATCCGAAGTGTTGTCTGTTACGCATTGTCTGTTGACGCGCATCCTTCTGTTGTCTGTTATGAAACTTCTGACAGTGTAACAGGCTTACTAAGCTGCTAAGCGCTAAAATACGCAATATAGGCAACTTCATACCGGACATTCTGACCCCCCTAACAATATCTTACTGATTTCCTCACTTGCTGTGTTTTGCTAGCTACGATGCGTCTCCTTACTGTCGACGGTTGTTCCAGAGAAGTTTTTCCATCAGAAAAAACAATTATGTAGATTTTTCCGTCTTGTTGCTAGAAGTCGAGAAGTGCTAGAAAATGGCTTAAAACAGCCAAAGCCGTGGGCAATATAATGAAAGCTGAGCCGAGTTTTAAAGCATTCAACTATTGTAAAATACTGGAATTTAAAGAATAAATAGTACGAGGTGTCGTTTAAGCTATCCCTCATCCTTTACCTCTCTTCTAGAAAATATTTGGAATAGAGGATTATAAGGACACTTTTCCAAGTCCGAAAATGTGTCCAAGTCCAAAAAGTTGGAGTTGGATCATAGATCAGTCCTTACGTCTGCGACCAGTTGTTTACTCCACCTCTTCGAGGTTCGTGGTAACTCCTGAATCCTGGCAGTTATATCGAATAAATTACCGAATCTCAGTTATTATACCGAATAAGTTTAGACTGATAGCCTGTTTGGGATTCTGTATAACTACCGGATCCAGGTTATTATACCGAAGTGTTTTGGTATGGAAAAACTACCGAATTCGGAACAAAATATAAACAAATTATTGTTTATATAATTATTGTATAATTTGCGGTAGAAACAAATTATACCGCATATTCGGTATAATTTCGTCGAAACTGGAACAAAAGTGGTGGTAACTACCGTGGTAGTGGTAACTACCGAATGCTGAAAATTATACCGAATAAATTACTGAATCTCGATCACGATACCGGATGATTTTGAACCGATAGCTTATTCGGATTCTGTGTAACTACCGAATCTCCATAAATATACCGAACAGTTCTGGCATAGAAAAATTACCAAATAATTTCAGTGAATTCTCTCACCGAATTCGTGATAGCTATCGGCACCTGCGCTATGCGAACCTTAAATGGTTTGCATGCGAAAAATTTGCAATTTTTTTTACTGAATACTGGCAATTATACCGAATAGATTTGTAGCCTATTTGGGATTCTGTATACCTACCAAATCCCCGTCAATATACCGAATAGTTTTGCTATCGAAATACCGAATCTCAAGAAGTTGGTGGGGCCTCATCCCCCTTGCGATTCCCCTGGTGATCCGTGCTGATTATGAGTCGATGGAACAAATAGAAACCAATCCGCTTCGAGTGCTAAACTGGGATCGACTAAAAAAAGGAAAGGAAAGGCAAGAGAAAACCAGGCAAAGCTACTAAAGCCAGGAAGGGCAAACTAAAACGGCGAAAGAATTACCAGAAATCGAGGATTCGAAAAACTGGCAAGCCTTTCCTCTGTTTAGTATCCCATGAGGGGTCGGAAACTTACATTTGTAAAAGTTCACCTTTTCCTCCTTTTAGTATTCGAAAAAATGGCAAGCTGCACCGTGCTTTTCCTCTGTTTAGTATCCCGTAAGGTGTCGGCATCTTACATTGTAAAAGTTCACCTTTTCCTCATTTTCGTACCCCGTCGGTAGGCGACTAAAATCATCCGAGTCCAGCGAGGGGTCGGCAAATAATATATTTCGAGTCCACCATTTCGAAAAAACAAATTAAACTTGTAAACTAACCTTAAAAACTATACTAAATCCATTTTTGTACTTTATTATAGCTGCTGTTGTAAATATTAAGTTAGTTCGACTATTAATGTTTTCATATCAACTTCGTTCCTGAAACGACGTTTATAGAACGTGCCAAAGAAAATACTAATACGGAAACATTTAAACGACGTTCTTGGTATCAACAACGACGCACGACGAAAACAAACGCGGCTATTGATGATTGATAATGTCACTATCCTTCAACATTTCCTAGATGTCCCCCTCAAATATCATTTGCTTCCCAGTCACAACTGTACGGGCACTCTCCCTTTTTCTCCTAGTCCAGTCATTTGCAAACTGATTGGCTTCTCAAATCTGTTGCCTCTATGACAGCCTCCAAATTTCCAGAAGCTGGGTTGTCCAACAACCCGGACTTCCAGAGGTTTCTGGCCTTGCTCCTTCTAGACCCTTGTCGACGAAAACGGCTGTCTGGAATGTGGAAGAAAAATCGAGAAGGTGAAGCCTCACTTGAAGCCCCTTCGCCTAACGATTATTATTTATTTCCAGATGAGCTTAAGGACAAAATCAAAGAGGCTATTGGCATCACCGTTACAATGACAGGCGTAGGGGATACGGTAAGTCCTTCCCTTTTAAGCTACGTTTACACGGAGGGTATGTACCCGTACTCCGCTGGTAGTTTTTCCCGCAACAGCAACAAATCCCCTGGTATTTTGGACTTCAATTTTGCGAACTTTTACCCGGGGATTTGTTTGTCGAAGGGTAGTCTTCGACGTCAGCAACAACAAAATCGGATTTTCGAGCAACAGTTTTGATTATGTCCAGAAAAGAAGTGATCCAAATGGACACATGTTAGTGTCCATTGTAGAAAGATATCCTGAGCTTTACAATCTTGGAATCTGTTGCCACATGACAATACTCCCCCTTGAAAAATACCCCGGTACCGTGTGAATACTTTCCCCTCTCGTCTCCGGGGAAAAATACCCGCCGTGTAAATGATCCTTTATTGAAAGTAGGGACTCAAACCAAGTTCATACTTTACAAAAAAGAGGTATGCTTCGTTTGCCCACTTGAATTTAGGAACTTGAAATCATCAAAGAGCCAAACCATTCCTTTGACCCATTGAATGAAACAAATCTTACTTTTGTGGTTTCGTACTTGTTTCCTGCTGTTCTTGTCTGCTTTGATAGTTGACACGGTCCTGGACTTAATGAAAAACTTGTACAATTCTTTGATCTGACTTTTACCTAAAATTACCGTTTGTGCTCAGTACTATATTTAGATACACTGCAAAAAGTTTCTCCGAGTTATGAATGTTAACTGCAATATTTGCACTGGGATCAATCTTATCTCTACCGGGATAAGATTAATCCGAATTAGAGATAATCTTATCTCAGTAGAGACAAGACTAATCCCAGTAGCAAATACTGCAAGATTTTTTTTACAGTGTAATTGTTTGCCCACTTGAATTTAGGAACTAGGAATCATCAAAGAGCCAAACCATTCCTTTGGCCCATTGAATGAAACAAATCTTACTTTTGTGATGTCGTACTTGTTTCCTGCTGTTCTTGTCTGCTTTGATAGTTGACACGGTCGTGGACTTAATGAAAAACTTCTACAATTCTTTGATCTGACTTTTATCTAAAATTACTGTTTGTGCTCAGTACTATACGTAGATATTTGTTCTTTTTTATATTATTTTCCGATTATTCTTCTTCTTCTCCATAAGCGATTTCTGCCGAAGGTTAAATTATTCCAGTACTGTTTTCTGTCAGGTCAGTGTCAACGATGCTGACGGCGTCCAATCCTGATGAAAATTTATCTCAAAATAGTAGTACGAAGTAGTACGAAAAGTAGCATGCAGTACGAACTGATGCTACTACATGCTTCTATGTCAAGGCTACTTTGTTACTGCATTCTACTGCATGCTACTATTCGCAAGACTGGATGCTACTACAGCAAGACAGGATGCTACTGGATACTACTGCTTAAGATTGGCCCAGTCTGAGGCACACTAAATGATAGTATTCTTTACTATTACATATCAATACATGCAAATTTTTCGTACAACTATCATACAACTACGCAGGCTACAAATTTTTCATCGGGATCGAAGCCGGCTATGTCGACGACCATTGGAGACGATTATAGTCGTCTCCTCGCTGTCACTTCTAGCTCTATAGGTTGCTGATTTCATGTGCAGATAATCCAAAGGCGAAGTCTAAATTAGATGAAAGATACAAATGATATCCTGGGTACTTTTCAGCGTTTGTGACATTTTTGTGGAATGGAAAGTTTGCTGGTACCACGACATATAAGAGGGGTTGGTTTTATCGGTTTTAAGCAGGAACAGTTTATGTTCTGATGTCCTTTTGAAGGGAAGAAAAGATCGCTCTGCCAAAGGATAGGCGGTGGAAGGCCTTGTGAGTAGCTAAGTTTTTAGCAAAATATTTCGGGCCCTTGTTTACTTTGATAAAAGCCCCTGAGACTCTCGTCTGGATTCAAATATTCCTGTCCCATATATTCCAAGTAATGAGATCGTCCTAATAAATGGACGGTCTCGGTAAGCCTATTTGAAGAGCTCGGGGAGGCCTGTGTTATGAAACGGAGACGAGTAGTAGGATCAAACGGTCCTATCTAGGCTTTTGTTCATGTTTTGTCCAATATAAGCCCTAATTACGGAATCTCTGTTCATTTGCTTTCAAAATCGCCGGAGCGCAGCTGGGAATTTGGCTTGGAGCTTATTTTGACAGTTGATACGGCGTTGTTTTTCTTGGTTTTCCTATTCATTTTTCTGTTCTATTCGAAAGAGATTCAAGTCTGAAAGGAAAGGCTTATAAAGAAAAAACACAAAAAATTGAATTTTTCTTGAAGCCGAGACTGGCCCAGAGGCTAGCCATCCGTTCTACCAAGATCTTTGTCCCTATAAATTGTCTTCATCATTTGCTCGTTCTGATCTCTGGCGTAATTGGTCGGGCGGTCTCGAACTCGAATTCCTGCCAGGATTTTCGACACTGTCAAGGATTCCACTCGAGAAATTTTTAGGTTTGTTCAATGTAGTGATGCAGGTGTGACAGTCTAAAACTTGATCGCCTGTCCACATCGTTGGAGATCTATGTCATTACAAAAGCTCCGTTCGCAGGGAATACGCACTGTATCGTCTCAAACAATCCGAAAAAGTTGAACCTTCCCTTCCCTTCGGAGGGGCAGGCACCACACTGTCAGAAGTTTCATAATAGATAACACGAGGATGCGCGGTTTCAACAGATAATGCGTAACAGATAACACTTCGGATGTTATCTTTTGTGTTTGCAAACGTATAATGCAGGAAATGTTATGCATAACAAGCTTTGTTAAGAAGAGACAAAAAACATCTACTGACTTTATTCCTTATCGCGGAAAACTCAGCAGATACTTTTTGGAGGTTTTTCGGTTCTTCTTGATGGTAACGCTTATTACGCATAACATTTTGAAACACAAAAGATAACATCCGAAGTGTTATCTGTTACGCATTACCTGTTGAAACGGCGCAACCTCGTGTTACCAGTTATGAAACTTCTGACAGTGCATATCAAATCAAAATATTACTCAAAATATTTAACCGCGAACAAGATGGAGAGTTAGGGAAAGGCTGTTCTTTCGGCACGGTTTGGACATAGCTGCTGTAAGCCAATCGCGATGAAGACGGATAAGAGGATGTTTCCGTGTTTATGAGAGCGTACGTTTAGCCTACTTTCGTTGTTTCGTTTCCAGTAGTGACAAAAGCTCTTTGGTGACTCGTTTTTTCGTTTGTTGATTGTTTGTCGTTTGACAAAAACCTTCTCGGTACATGGAGATTCTCATTTCGTTTGTTGATCAGTTTTTGATGCGGTGATCGAAAAAAGGAAGTGGGTGTCCCAACGCCACCGTGTTCCAGCGCCACCGTATGTTTTCCGCCACCCAGGAAATCTGGCATCATCAAGAGGATTAGCTGGGTCAGACGAAAGGGTCAAATATTTTGGTAGGTCCGTCGCTACCGTATATTTTTCGCCAACTCATTAGTGCAGGTAGCGGAGGTAGCTGGTTCTGGTAATTCCAGATCTAAATCCTTAAATGCCAAGAGGGGTTTACCGCCACCAACGCTAACTCTACGTTAATCCTAGCTAATACAGACTGAGCTTAATGTTTCAAATAATTATTTATTTTAAGTCAACTAAAGAAACTGTAGAACTTCAACAACTCAAGGCCCCCAAACTATTCGAATTTCAAAAGGTGAGAAATCACCCGCAGAAATACTTCTCTTGGAGACTTTCCTTCTTGATACGTAATTTTAACTTTTTAGCAGCCATGATATTTAATCCGGTTGGCGCTCGACACCCCATCAGAATATTAGTTGTGACAAGATGTGACCCTATCCTCTAATCCTCTTGGGGACGTAAGATTTCCTGGATGGCGGTAAACACCCTTAAAGATTTAGATGTGAAACTACCTGCACAGACTACCTGCGCTACTTGAATTAAAAGGTGGCGGTGGAATGCGGCTACCGAAAAAAGTCCTGTCGGTAAATTGGTAGCACAGACAAACGGACGTGTTTTTGTGTTCCGTTTCTGGGGTCGAGAAAAAAGCCGTTTCCGTAAGTTTAGTAATCGAGATATGTCTGTCAGTGTACTTCACACCGACGAATCCTTTTATCGTTTAATTTTTGGTAGTGACGAAGAAATTTTCCGGAAAGCCCAACTATTCGCAAAACAAACGGCATCGCAGAATTTTATTCGTTCGACATAGTGCCATGACGCATCGCATCTTATCTCATTATGGTAATATGATCACGGCTCGCTTTAGGATAATAGATATCACCCGGGTTTAATGAACATGTTAGTCCATTATGAAATATCTCTCATTATAAAGACGCATATTTATTTCTTCGTTAACATTAAATAAAATTGACCAGTATCAAATACTATACGGATAATTAAAAATGGTCAGACAAGAATGAAGGGCTAACTTTGTGCTAGGCAAACTTCTTTCTTCTAGTTCTACCTACAGTCTTGCTGTAGATCCGTTGGGAATCACAGGTCTTCTTCGTTTGTGAAAAAGAGTAGTGTACACTGTCAGAAGTTTTATAACAGATTGCGCATAACACTTTCAAGAATAACACCTTTTCAGTTAGAAATAAAGTGTTATGACCAGTTAAGCTTATACTATTTCGTGCCTAGATCTCCAACAACACCTTCAATAGGTAAAAATACTACAATGTCAGAATTTACATAACGACAACAGAAGGATGCGCGGTTTCAACAGGTAACACTTTGGGATGTTATCTGTTATGTTTCTGTCGTTCCCGTTAGTATTTTTACCAATTGAAGGTGTTGTTGGAGATCTAGGCACAGAATAGTGTAAGCTTAATTGGTCATAACACTTTATTTCTCAGTGAAAAGGTGTTAATCTTGAAAGTGTTAAGCGCAATCTGTTATGAAACTTCTTACAGTGTAGGTCTTAACGAACATCTGTTTATGACAATCTCAGCGAATGGACAAATGCCCGTTCCGGGGAGTAACTTTAATTACGACGAGGTTACTTTGTGCTAGTCAACCTTCCTGATTCTTTTTCTATCAACAATCTAGTTTAGCAATCTAAGTAAGAGGGTTGCGCAAAAGGTGTGTTCGTGTGGTTTAGCATGTAAAAGTTGGTTCGTATAATAAAGAGTATTAAACTAAACCAAAACTATAAAAAAAAACTATCATAGGTCTTCTTCGTTCGTAGAAAAAGTAGTGTAGATCTAACCAGGGACCCATAAATTTCCTGTCATGACTCGCCATTCAGGGGGCTTGTCATTTCCTATGCTTCTATGTTGCTATGTTGCCCGAGCCTCACCTAGTTTCCGAAAACTCCGCTTGGATCGAATCGGCGTTCTTGCTCAGATAGACAAAATTTGTTGGGACTATTCAGCATGCCACCAGGTACCTAGGCTAGGACAAAAGATTCAGGATACTCTTCCATTACAGAGAAATATTCTTAGTTCAGCACAGCAGCTGCGAAACATTCTGTCTATCTGGATAGTCGGGTATTTTAGCCCCGTGGGTATTTCTCGAACTATCTGACGCTCGGTCAAGAGCGCACAGAAATCTCTTATTGACAAGCCCCCTGAATGGCGAGTCATTACGGGAAATTTATGGGTCCCTGATCTAACTAACATATGTTCATGACAATCTTAGCCAATGCAAAAATCCCGATTCCGGGGCGTCGCTTTGAATTATGGCAATGTATCTTTGTGCTAGGTAACGTCCTTAGAAAACATTCCATGTTTTCTAAGGACATTATTGACGCCTGTGCGATAGAGCGGAAAGATTATGGGAATCCCCCACCAGCCTGCAGACTTGCGCAGAAAGGACCTTTCCGAAGAGCTGTATAAAGCCTGGGGAAGCGGATGCTGTCAAATCAGTACGTGTTGAGACATTAGTAGGGACGGATTGCATTCAGATAAATAGATGACCTTGATGTCTCTAGGTAAGATTGGAAGACTTGATTCATGTGGTCGAAATGGTACATTGGTAGTTGAAAGAAATTTGTACATTTTCTGTCTATGAAATCCTAACCAGCTATCATTATTCGCAACTAACAAAAACCGCAGTAACGCTTTAGCGCAGCAGGTCCATCCCTTTGTCGGTTCATGAACTGTTTTTAGTGGGTCCGATAGCATTCATGAGGTTAGTGGACACACCTTTTTTTTCTTGAAAATGTGGCGGTTTTTTAAGCAGAAGTAGTACATATAGAAAATTGAAAGGAGAGTTGGATGGGGAGTCCCGGAATTTCCCGAAAAATGCTCAGATTCGAGTGAAACTGGATAGGCGGCAAGAGAAGAGGCTTTAGATGATACATTTATGTGTCCGAACCAGATTCGGCCGTGGCAGGAGGAGTTGGAGAGGAGGGTACCAAGAATAGTGTGGCACGCCTACGGATCAAACGAGTGACTCTAAAGTAAAAGTAATATGTCGTAGATGATCCAAGGCAATGCCGAAAATACTCAGACTCGAGTGAAACTAGATGTCCTATTTCTAGGTCCGAACGAAAAGTTGAACGGGTATTTTGTGACTTTCTCGTCTACTTTCTTGCAACACCTACTCGCATCAAGTGCCATGTGAGGTCGTAGCTCTTGATTTTGCTTTTATTCATACTTCAGCTAAATATGTTTCCTTCTCTTTGATTTATGCTGAGAGCTACTCTGACTGCTTCAAGAGTACTAATTATTTGATTTTTTTAGTATTTCATGTAAAAAAAACATTTATGACGTTTTCTGGCAGGTGGGTACGTTTTATTGGTGGAACGCATCTGGCTGGTGGGTAGGTTTTATTCGTATTGGCACGATGAAACGCACAAGGCTATGCCTGAGTTTACCAGACGCTACCGAGAACCAATTGAGGGCATGCTTGCTCAGGGCTAGAACAAATGCGATATTGCAATTTGTAGGATTCGGGAATGGTTTGCGATTTGCTACCGAAAATCGATAGAAGGTTTACTTGCTTATATGAATGGGAGAAATGTGATATTTCGTTTCCTCGGATTTGAGAATGGAATGAAAGAGCCTGAAGGCCAGTACAAGTAGGCAAGAATAATTTATCTTTTGGACAATTGCTTTAAACCTGCAAACAAGAAAAATATCGAGTGAAATATATCCTTGACTGGGTTTGTCGACGATCTTTTTTCTGCCCCTAAAACAATCAAATTGGAAGGATAAACTAAAAACTTAATGTCAGCTGAGAGCCAAGCATTTCCGCCTTCTTTGACGTAATGAATCAAGTCAGAATCCTTGATGTCCGGAAGTACGATTTGTTATTTCTTTTTCCGACAGACTATGAAAGTAAATTGCAAATCGCCGAACTCCGTTACGTTGCTTGGTTTCAATAAACTGAGCAAATGATGGAAATGATCAGTTTGTAGCTAAAATTTGTTCTTTATTTCATTTAAACTAAGATTTGTGCTCAGCATTGTGCGTGAATATCTGTGGGTTTGATTTTCATCATACTCTTTCTACTGCAGAGGCATCGTTTCGCGGAACCTAAAGTTCCGCAACGGCGTTGGTCCGGTTTCCCTTGGCATTTTCAAATGCAAACCTTCTTCAGGCAAAACTAGAAACACAGAATTAATTGACAGCATGTAAAACAAGCTTTATTTGCAGGAAAACTTGTATCCAGAAAGTGCCATACATGAAGGATATGTACATACAGGGCCGTTTCCAGAAAACCCCCTCCGAAATAAATTCCTGGATACTGACCTGTGTTCATATAAGGATCCACCTTTTTTAGATTTCGCGTCCGGACACCTTGTCCATGGTCTGCCTTTCTTTCCGATTCTGTGATTTCTTCATTGGGGGTTAGGGGGTCCAAACCCCCTCCGAAACATGCCAAATGATCGTTTTTTTATAGACTGGAACCTATGATCTATATCTTTTTAGTACTTTTTGCTATGGACTAGGTCCGACCCGCAGGGAAAACCCCCTCCGAAATAAATTCCTGGATACGGACCTGTGTACATATAAGGGTCCACTGTTTTATATTTCGCGTCCGGACACCTTGTCAATGGTCTGCCTTTCTTTCCGATTCTGTGATTTCTTCATTGGTGGCAGCGGGCCCCCTTGAAAGCTAGGGGTACTCAATTGCCCCTCCGAATGACGCCCCTGCTCTTCTTCATCATCATTGCCCGTGGGCTTTGTGGAGTCAGTAAATATCAATTTCAGGCATCTTTTTTGGCATTTAATAATGAAGTACTTCATTCATTTAAATCCATTTTGTTTTGTTTTCTTGATGGTAAGGTCAGATCAGTTTGTGTCTGTCCGAGATAGAGTGTGCTAATCACAGCGCGTACCGCGCTGAATCCTAGGAAACTTGAGGGTGAGGGGGGGGGGGAATCACAGAAGACATGCTAGTGTAAGGTCCTAGTGAATAACCACGGACAGTATTTCACCAAGAACGGATTATGATAGGTAGGCTACTTTTGGCTCTCACCCATTTGCGTATATTAAAGATCCACGGCCATGGTCCGTAGATACCGAGCGCGTGCTTATAGCGGATGGTGTGTTGGCGAACTGAATGGTACCAGAGTGCTTTTAGTGTGTTGATCTTTGCAGAGATCAGAAGTTTCGCATGCAGTTATAGCGCTCACTCGGGTTACACTGTAAATAGTATCTCCGAGTAAGGAAAACTGCAGTATTTGCTACTCTTATTATCCTTATCTCTATTTCGAAGCAATCTTACCTCAGTAGAGATAAGAATAATCCGAGTAGCAAATACTGCAGTTAACTTCAATCCTTACTCGGAGGTACTTTTTAAAGTGTAGTCATACATAATCAAAGAATTCGAACCATACATTTTTGACAGTGTTTTAACTTTACATCCAGAAAGCAAAACTGTTCTTCGGTACTACAAACAACAGACAGTTTCATCAGATAACACTGGAGCAATCTGCCGGCTACAGAGACGGTTTATTATAGCAGCCATGGCACTTTCATCACTCAGCTCTACAAAATGATTGATTTTCCAACATGATTTTCCAGCGGCGGATTTGTAGTTAGGCACTTACACATATGAATGGACAAAAAAGGAAACACTTGTACTATACTTTCACATACCGGTCTCCGTATTGTTAGTGGTGTGGTTTGTTCTGTTGCCAGGTCCGGTAGTTTATAGAGGCGTATTCTCGCCGTTCCCCGAAGGCTCCTCGGGGAATCGAAGGGAACCGCGAGAATAGAGGGAGTCACTTCACGCGGACTCTACGTACAGAAAACAGCGAGAACAAGGGGAATGCTTTCAAAACGGATTTTGTTCGAAAAAGAAGTATGCAGTTGACGAAATTAGTCTGGATCCACTTTATTTTTGGTTTTGTTTATTCTAATTTTTTTTAATAATTTTACATTGCACCAACACCAGCAAAAATTGATTCCCGTCCGAATCTGTTAGGGAGTTCTTTTTTATGATGGTGATGATAATCGGAGCATTCCCCGTCCGTGGGGAATCGCGAGAATACGGGGAGTGAGTCCCCGGGACAAACAAAAACGCGGTTACTCCTCAAGTGGAGTCCTCGAAGAACGGCTTAGGACAATAACGCGTTGCGAAAAGAGAGAGATCGTTGTTCTTCTATGCGTTGTTCATGTCATGAGTCCTTGGTGTTTTGAAGAACGTTAGCGCCAGCCTCTAGGGACGCCAGGAGATTTGCTCCTGACAGAACTCTCATGAATGATTTACCGTCTTATCAACACCTCCATTCATTTGCCGGTATGAATCTCATAAAAGAATCTGACAACTTACTTGCGACGGGAGGGAGAACTGTCATCCTGTCAGAAACTATATGCTTTCCCCAATCTTAGGAAAACCTCTGGAATTGACACCCTCTCGCTAGAAAAAGGGGAGGCTGTAGGTCTTGGGGAATTCTATTAGTGGGCTTCAAAGGCTCCCTATCACGACGAAAGAGTTCCTTGGTTACGGACCATTCTCCTCGGTAATGAACTTTGCAAGTGGGGAATTTGCTGCAAATAGCCAGAAATACTGTATTTCTTTTAGAGAGCGGGGGGGGGGGGGTACTGTGGATGTTAGGTGAAGAAAGAAAGCACGGTTGATAGCGGGTGGATGTATTTCGGCTTGTAAGGACTTGCACGATAGAATGATGAAAACGGCGTAGCTCACTCACTTTTTCCGCTTTCGAAGGAGTAGAAGGTGTCACTGTCGAGCAAAATTCTACACTACTGATCATCGGCTAGCTAACCTTAGCTCTCAAGGCGTCCTTCATCGCATTGTTACTGTTATAGCTTTATTCCGGCCAACGACCATGATCTACACTCTACAATACAAACTTAAACAAACACAACAAGAAACAAACAAACAATTAACCAGCTTCAGGTTCGTATAGCTGCAGCCAGATAGGCAGAGAAAAACGGAGTACCGCACAAGAAAGAACGCGAACAATTGCATTTTCCAAAGAGAGGAGTCGCTCACGTAATGATACATTGCAAGAATGTTGAAGCTGTGCGAAATTTTTACTTTGAAATCGTCGAAGACTTTGGAGGCGCTAGCAAACCGTGGCAGCCGGTGCAGAAAACGGAAGCTATCATTGTATGCCACGCGGAGATCATTTATGCCCTGCTTGGTGTATTTACACATAAGGGAAAGCACAAAAATAGAAGAACAAAAAAGTCGAGACAGAAAAGTTTTTACATCTGGTGAGCAATGACAAAATTTACGTATACTATAAAGTTGATATCCTAGGAATTCTAATCGCTGTTGTTAATGAAGACGGGTAGAGGGTATTCCGAAGGACTAAGGCGTTGTAGATTCCTTAGTTTAAATATACTGTATCATCCGAGTGGCTTGCCCGCTCATTCCCCAGAGGAGCAGGCAATCGTAAAGTGCTCCCACATCCCACAATCTGAACGGGTTTGCCCCGTAGTGATGTTTGCGTTTCGTTTGTACCATCTGCCTGCCAGTTCAATCAGGAAAAAAGTAATCATTATTGTACGTATTTACATTAATTTACAGTTACAGTTAATTTTATTTATATCTTATATTATAATTTACAGTTAATTTACATTCACAAACAGGGTCAGTCTAAAACTGAAAGTAAGATAACAAATACGTTTCCCATATCAAGATAATAAGAAACTGAATAGTTTCTTCTGAAACATAACATAAGCAACGCTGAGGTGCGCTTGTGGTCCTCTCAGATTAGTACAGCCTAATTGGTAAACGTTCTCAGTATATGTGCGATTGAAGTTGCTTGAGTTAGACGTTGCCCTGTTGCTCGACCAAACCAAAGACAGTAAAAGTGGGAAAGACCGGAAACTCCCGTAAGCCCCATGAGTCACAACAATCAGCGCCTTTAGCGAATGTTCTGTCGTTTTTCCATCGCTTTCCGCAGAATCATCATCAAAGCACGTTTTGTTTATGATGAGCATTCACTCTCCATTCAGATTTCCTCTTTAATTGGAATAAAAAACAAGTAGGAAAAGAACAAATCGCTTTTTTATGGAAAAAAAAGGTTGAATTCACGATTTCGAACCAATTAATGTTGACAGACATTGCCTACTCACACCCTCTTGCTTTGATTATATTAATCATCTACCGCTGGAAATTGGACGAAGTCCAAACGCTAGGCGGCGTTCCAATCGATCTTCAGAGACCCGATTTTAGCGAAGTCACCGGTCTTTCCCACTATTATTGTCTTTGGACCAAACTAATTTCCGCGCCTTGCAGTAGCCTACCATGCCCTGAAATCGTCTCCGCCGATACGCCGAAGAGTCAATGACTAGCGATAACAAGGAAATGGCTTATGTTTGAAGCGCTATCTAGTGGAAGTCAGAAATGTGTGAAGCATTTTATAGAATTAAAGCATAGTTAGTGCCCATTGTGCTTTAAATTTCCGGCTGCAATTTCAGGGGGTAGGTCATCATCATCGCCATACGTTAAACGACATTCTAAAATAAAAAAAAATCATGACAAGTGGCCTGTATGATATTAGACGTTGTAAACATCAATCGTTTTTGGTATTCTTCATATTTCATGTATTTATATATTTCCTGGTGATCGTTTGTTGTTGTAGTTGCTAAACATTCAAGGATAGATTATAGTGTAATAATTCACAGTTTGAAAATCGACTATTCGTAAATAGCAGGATAACGAAGGCAAACGAAGCATCGCGTTTTTATCCCGTCTTCAAGCCTATTTAAGTGAAGGGATGGATAAGTGGTAACCAGAGTGTCGTATCTATCAGCCTTTTTCGGTGAAACTTTAAGCACAAGCAAATTATTCTCTATCAACCTTATTCCTGCAGAAACGTAGCGATCTAATGTATTTATTTTATTTTCTAGGCGCAAGTCACAACTTTGCGGTACTCCTCTGCCGACAGTCATGTGTTGGCATGGGGCGTAGGTCTCTCCGCTTCTGTTGCTGCTGCGTTAACTGCAGCCGGAGTTCTCTACCTGATTAGAAAAGGAACAAATGCGAGGAAAAAGCTAGCCGCTATGGGGAAAGGAGATACGGAGAGCTCCCGCGACTATCAGGTAGAAATTTAGGAGCCTGCTCGTTGAATTGAAGTGGACAGTAGATGGACCCTTGTCCCACTGCAAAGAGATTTACTTCTGGCCTGGCCAGGTGCTATTTTGGACAGAAGCTTCGTGTGACCGGTGGGGGGGGGGGCGCCCCTTGTCAACTAGGTTTTACAATGGTTTATCGTGGGTAGATCCGGTGCCCCCAAAGCAAGTTTGGTACAGTTTCCGCGGGGTCATATTCCGTTGAGCCCTTGAATTAAAGTACGCTAAGTTTTTAGTAAAGTGTTCATTTGTGACCAACCCATTCATTTAGGTTATCCCTGTTTTTGTTCACAACTCGTGAACCATGGCAGGTAGGCCTACCATGTTGGAACTTGGTATACTGTCTGCAAGGGATCTACTTGTGCCTTTTCTGGGCCCCTACCCCCACACACAACTAGTTCAGGGGCAACTGGGCCCAGGTTGCCCAGTGACTTAAGTTCGTAACTTGACCGCGGTTGGAATAAGGACGATGAAATTTCCTGTATTTTCATATCCTAAGATCTGAAATTATTTTATATTTTTAAGAAATCCCCCCCCCCCCTCCTCCAACGTTTGTGGGCAACTGGGACCAGATTGCTCCTAACCTGAAAAGTTCGTCTACTTTTACACCATCTCACTACGACATGGAGTCTAGATTTGCCTTAATGGGTCTCCTTCCCCTCAACCCTTCCGGCTGAGGTGCAAGTGGGCCCGCATTGCCCAGTGTGCGTGGTTTTACACATAAGACGATGACATTTCTTGTACTTATAAATCCTAAGTGTCTAGAAATACCTTTTGGAGTTGTACCTCCTCCACTCTCCCTTATTGGCAACTGGGACCAGGTTGTCCATGAGTTAAGCTAGTGAACCGTGACAAGACCTAGTTGTCCAATTCCTTAAAGGACATGTCTTACCTATAATACTAACATAACCTACTTCCATAGTCACTCCATGCATTTCTAAACCCAGAGACCCGAATTTCGTACGGTACATTGTAACCGCTGATTTTCTCACTTGCTACCTTCGATGTGTATCGCGCTGTCGACGGTTGTCCCCGAGAAGTTTTATAGTTTTAAAGTATTCAGATATTTTAAAATACTGTAAGTTGAAGAGTAAATAGTGCGAGCGGTCCTTTGAGATTTTATGTTGATCGTGGTTCAAGAGGGTTTAAGACGACGAGACTGTCCTCCCGCATTAACGTCTGGATGAAATATGACATTGTTGTCGTATACGTAATTTTCTATGATTGGTCATTGACACGTGCCGAAAGGGCTATTGTCCTGCTAATTGGTGTTACCTTCATTTAGGTATTACCTTCATTAGCAAGGTAATGACAATGTTATTACCTTTCTAATGGAAAAGAGGGAATGAGGCTCTGGAATACTGACTTTAACAGTAGTACAAAGGTATGCAAACAATGATGGAACTCAATTCAGTATGGAAACAATGCTCACACGGTGCTCTTTCAACTTTTAAACTGTCTTAATCGTAAGCGCGGTAAATAAAAATATTCAGATTCGACAACTCAAGTCAGTTCAGTGCTTTTCTTAGCTGTTGGGGATGCGAAGTGTCTTACTGTGCTTCATAAGCGCCTTAAATTACGCGTCGCACTGTTTTCCAAACTTCAGGTTAACTCGATAGCATTTTTTTGGGATCCCAAAACGATAATGACGGAATATATCTTCGTGAAGTTTGTCCACAGGTCAAATTCGTAGATGAGCTCTGTACCTCTGTATTTAGGGGTGGGGGAGGGGGTGTCAAGTTAAGGGGCGAAAAAAGTATGTTTAAAAGCTGATGGGGTAGTCGATGGGGTAGTCGATCTAACCCTGATGGGGTAGTCGGGGTAAGGAGAAATGCTGAATTTGATTTCTTACTTTATTTTCTTGCCGGACAAGTAGTTCGCCTGGAATCCGGCCGAAACCCGGCAATGTGCCTAGAAGTTTTAAAACCCAATGAGCATGCTGAATACAGATCTGAAACTAATTCTCTCGCCGCACAAGAAGTTTATCCGGAATCCGGCCAAACCGGAAATTTGGTAAAAACTAAAGTTCATTCTCAATTCGATTAGAGCTTCGCACGTTCGCGATTAGAGGTAACAACACTCGATGAATCAGTGTCTGAATTTTATTTTCTCGTCAGACCAGTAATTCTTCCTAAATTACAATTACAGTTACAATTCATTTATTCCCAAACTTTGCCAGAACCCGAAATTTTGGATCGGAAGGTTCTTGGTTCGCCCCTCAGTGTCACCAGCTCTTTTGCTCTGCATGCAGTTCGTCGGAATATAGCTAACCGAGCAATTTGGTCGAAGTAAAAAGACTTTTCTAAAGTCGATTACAGATGAGGTATAGGGGTCAACATGCAGGCTGAATCCATATCTGAACTTGGTTTTCTCATCTGATTAGTTGTTTGGCCGTAATTTGTTTAGAACACCAAAACGGTATCATGTTTTATACATTTTCATTTTCAAGCGTTGATCATGGATAAATGGTAACATGTTAAACGGGCCTGGCAAAGAATGGAAATCTACAAGACGCGATTGTCTGGATCAATCAATCAATCAATCAATTTTATTTTCAACCCTAATAGCACTAGGCTAACACGGGCGGGAATTGGAATCAAGAAGTCAAATAAATATTAGATGTTCCTTCAGCCCAAGCTGACTGCGAATTTTCCAACTTGAGCGGCTTGAGCCTGAAGAGGACCCTTGCCAAGAAGGGCCGAAATATAGCTCTAATAAAATGTAGATGACTTATCCGTTTTTCACCGTCAAATACAAATAAATATTCAGTTTTTGGGATTCCATCGAAACCTTTGGTCTTGTTTTAGCTTGATGACTATATTCTTGGCCTGTTCCTATACAAAGTATGATAAATTTCACACTCTGTGTTTGAGCGCTTGATTAGACATGTACTGTTTGCTGATTATCATAAGTTTCAAGTTTACCCAGTTCGTACTTCTGAACAAATCTGAAGGTCTGAGTTTATATCAAAGAAGTTCGTCTAATGTCAGAAAAACACCCCATGATGTAGTCTAATACAGCGCTACCCAACCGGTGGTACGCGTACCCAAAGGGGTACGCGAGACCCTTGCAAGGGGTACGCGACGGTACCAAACCCGGTTTAGTCTGCAGCTTCAAAATCTCGCGCCACTCGTTTTGATTGCCGAAAGCCTAATATCACCAGTAGAGGCAGACTATTACCACTAGCAAATTTTGTTTTTGGGTGGTCAAGGTATTTTTACTGACTAGCTGGCTATTTTACCGAGTGTTTTTGCGAAAAATCGCGGCGACTCGTTTCTTTTTAGCAGTGTGGCCGACTACTTTGGGGGAGGGGTGTTGCCAACCCGTGTGTGACGCCTCTGATTAAAAGCCCTAATAATAGACAATGAAATATTGTTGACTCGAAAAACAGCTAGCCTATTGCCGTAAAATCTGTTCCTCTTTAAAAAAAAAACTTTTTCAAGAAGAATCGAAGACATTGCAAGTGATATTGTCATTGCGAAATAAGCTAACGAAAATGTTTGCAATTTAGCTTGATGAAAGCACGGAGAATATCAAACCAAACACAGAAACAGACTGTAAACAAAAAATGCCGTTAATGACGAGCCGAGATCTGCAAAATTTTAGCTATAAAGCCACCTCAAATGTCTCATTGATTTTGTATACATCTCTACATATTTATGCCTTATCATTTAAGATAATAAATACCGTCTTTTTCAGGTTCTGAAAAAAAGGTGTACGTGAATGTTGGGAACCACTGGTCTAATAGATGCACCATCTTATTCCCGGTAAACAAAACAAACCTGGCAGCGTCACATTCATCTCATCTCACCTAGGAATAGCTAGTCAATCCCCTGGTTGATTTACATTTACATAGAAACGAAGAGAATAAGCTAGTTAACTTGCAAGCAGCCGAAAAAAAACAAGAGGTACAATAGTATCCAGTACCTTCGGAGATCAAAATCTGAAAAAGAAGTCAGATTATGGCCCTTCAGGGCAAGGGCCGTAATTTTTTTTACAACCAGACGACTGGGATGCAAGTTGGACAGTACCGAGTTTATGCTGCCTAGTTTGTTATTTGGCGTCCGGACCGGATCCGGCAACGGTAGGAGGAGAATCAGGCGGAAACCGGAAGCTTTTAGACATGTTCCGATTTGAGTCAAGCTTGAATCCTATTTGTTGCAGGATTTGTGCCGTGCTCGTATGTCAAAACCCGGAAAGAAGGCGAGCTCCCACCCTGCTCTGCATGGAAAAGAAAGCGAGAGTGCCCCATTGATAAAGCAGCAAAGGGATTCAGAGTCGAATAGGTCATCTAGATCCAGCACGTCCTCTTGGTAAGCCAACCCCCCTATCCCGCTCCGTCCCAACCCCTCTTTATATCTCAAAGCTCGTTCGCGGTATTGAAGCTGAACTAAGGAACAGCAGCTCATCTCGCGTTCCAAAAAAACAAAATGAAACATCCGGCTTAGCGTCAGTGTTGTGTGGGAACGGTTGGCATCAACAAGTCGTTATCCGATTCCACTACCGCAAATCTTTCGAGGGTCTTTCATTCCCGTGCCTAATAACTGACCTTAAATCATTCTCCCAGCGAAGAAAAGTGGGTGGTCTGGTCCCACCTGTAGAATCTGTCTGTCGTTTCTCGTAAGCTCTATGATGACCGTCTTTCAATGCTTTGCCCGAGTAATCCCACTGGGCATTCCAGGGTCGCTTTGACCAGAGCCTCGTTTCTGTTGCAATAGTGCTGCTGCTTCGCTGCTGCAGCACTTCTTTGCTTCCGCACAAGATGAGTTCTTGGGTTCACTGCCCGCACGATTTCTTCTTAGTTGATGCAAACCTTGCAGGGAATCACAGACTTGGTTGGTAAGCAAGTCCGCGATCCTCAAGAAGCGCTGCCGTCTTCCTCGGAAGCACGGCAGTGCAAAACGAATGTAGAAAGAATCAGCCCGGAAGTGGCTGAGAAGTGGAGCTGCAGCGTGCAAAAAACGAGGCTCAATATGAATCAACTCCAGTTTCGAAACCTTGAATGATTTGCGTTTCCGTACAGTGGCTTCTTCAGATTGGTAGGCTAAATGCAGAAGGTTGGATGAGTAAGCTATGGCGCTCCCCAGAGGCGTTACTAGCCAAAATGTTTGGGGAGGGAACAACGGATTTACCGACTGGCTTGTAATTTTACCGACTGTTTTTGCTGAAAAAACGACTGTTTTCAAGAAAAAAACGACAGTTTCGAAAAAAATCGACTGATTTTCAGAAAAACGACTGTTTTGACGAAAAATCGACTGTTTTAATGAAAAAAATCAACTGTTTAAGCGAAAAATCGCGGCGCTTCGCGCCGACTCGGTTATTTTTTACCGACTGGCCTACAGCACTGGGGGGGGGCGTCCCCCCTCCCCCCGGGTCGTGACGCCCTTGGTGCTCCCTTTGTTTGAAACACGGTGCTGAAGCTCCCACTTTCTGCAAGTATTTGAGTAAGAATCCCAAGATTTTCCTTCCGCACAACTTCTCTTACTATAATAACCCATTAAGATTGCTTTAATATGCTTTGCCCCAGGAGCTGATCCTGTTCCTGAAGATACAAAGCGAGCCGTGGACGAATCAAGAAGTGTAAGCGAATCCCTAGGCAACAGCCCCGGGTCCGTTGCCCCGGGAGTCCCATAAGTTGCCACGACGGCTCCTTCGCTTTCATAGAGATGGAGTTGCTAGGGCGTCTTATTCTTCTCAAAGACGGTGACACTGTGGAGTCCTCTTTTCAAGGTATCGATGGGAAGGTTAATCGAGGAGAAGGAGGGAGGCAGAACCATATGTACGAAAAACTTGGCAGACGGGAATATATGCAAAAAAGTATTTGTGTCTGGTATGGCTGCCCCCCCCCCCCCCCCCCCGAATTCAACGGCAATGGCTGCATCTCTCTCAAAGTCAGCGACTTCGCGAGGTTTCCTTCAATGTTGTGGATAGGAGGCGAGTGTCAACCGAAGAGTTTGGAGGGAAATAGAGGACTATTCTAAAGGACCTGTCTTACCTATAATACTAACGCAACCTGCTTCCATAATTACTACATATATTTCTAAACCCGGAAACCCCAATTTCGTACAGTACATTCTAACCCCTCTAACGAAACCACGCTTATTCTCTCACTTGCCGTGTTTTGCTACCGTCGATGTGTATCACGCTGTCGACGGTTGTCTGCGAGAAGTTTTTCCGTTAGAAAAACCGGCTGTCTAAATGGTTTCCCTGTTTTCGCTATAAGTCAACGGGTCTCGGAAAATGATTAAAACTGCCAAAACCTTGGGTTATTTGTTGAAAACACAGCCTAGTTTTAAAGTATTCAAATATTTTAAAGTACTGTAAGTTGAAGAGTAAATAGTGCGAGGGGTCCTTTAAGGGAGACCTAGGGAGGAGGACTGGAGAAGTTTATATTTTCAGCATCTGCCCCTCGAAATGTAAAACGTGCCTGTCAGTTCCCTGTTTGAGCGAATTTTAGATAATGAAGGGAGAGGACGGTAATAATTTTTATACCTGATGTAACAGGGCCCCTCGAAGCAAAGCCATAATTGCAAGTTGGCAGGCTCGGATGGTTTTCGCAGAAAGGTGAACTTTCATTAAGTTTTTGTTTTTAGGTGTGAAGAGCCAATCACTACGAACATTGATATTTCAACCGGACATATGGTTTTGGTAAGTGACAGTCCTGATGTACCTAACTTCAAATTTAAATACAATAGACTTCTGGCAAAATAATGTCGTTTGTCTCTTCCAGAAGAAAAAGATTGTCCGTACACCATCTAGAGAGTGTTTCACACTACTTACCGTAGTTACTACGCATGACGTCATGAATTCTGGCTTTTTGCCGTCAAGGCTGGGACGATTTTTCTATTTTCCAACAGAATATCATGCCATGGGTGAATCCGACCAATCACGTTACATAGATGCGTAGTTACCTCGCTTACTACGCTCCCGAGCAGGTGTTGACTAAACTTTTGCCGATTATTTACGGGTCGTGACGTCACACGAAAACTCTATACTTACTAACGGAACTGATTGTCTCTAGAACGGTGTAAACGCGTCCGGCGATTTCTAACGGAACTGATTGTCTCTAGAACGGTGTAAACGCGTCCGGCGCCTCGCTGGCCGCTCGGCTCTATATATAGATACAAATATATATTCTGCAACATCAATTTAACCGAATTTTGCTATTTCTTTCACGACATCAGGAAAACGTTACGAGCCGTAGATAATTGGCTAAAGTATAGTCAATACCCCGAACATGGTAAGCAAATAGTTACTATTAGTTACTATTTCGAGAAGGTTGGAACGGTCAGCGTAGTAGCTTTTTACGAGGTTGGAACGGTCAGCGTAGTAGCTTTTTACGAGGTTGGAACGGGTAGAACCCGCTTCTAGAACCCTATCAGCTATAAAAATTGGATCGGTTATATTAGGGATGTTGCAGGCATAATTGCATAGTACTAGAAAAGGTGGTGGTATCCAAAAGAAGCTCTATGTAGTCGCCAATGAATGTATGAATTTCTTACATACATCCTAGTAATAATGCATTTGCACAGTACATACAGAAAAAAAGGTAAATGAACGCAAAACAAGAAAAACACAACGAAACACGAAACGAACAATAAATTTACTGCATTAGCTGGCGCAATGGGCAGGAAGGCGGTTGGATGATGGCAGAAGATATTCACTTATTTCTTTTAGCTTGACAGTTGGGTCAGTTAGATAAAATGGTGAAATGTGTCGCCCTTTATTAAATAAGGATAATTCAGTAGTGTATAAATTTGTAAATCCCCACCTCACCCCACCAATTACCTTCAGAAGCAACGCAAGTAGGCTGTAAGAGTGTGCCTTCTCACAATTTTCTTCCGGACGTTACAGCCCTTGGGGGGATGAGGGACCTGGGACCTTGTGTCCTAGATCCCTCGATCCTATCCTAGATCCCTCGATCCTATCCTAGATCATGCCGAGCGAACAAGAAGTAGGCCGAGCAGGACTTCTCAAGCTGTAAGGCCCGGGTTAGGATGGGATCGACTAAAAAGAGGCACGGCACGACATAGGAGGCACGAGTATTGAAAAGAAGCACGAAAACTAAAAGGGCCCTTTCAGGGGCAGGGATAATGTTCTGACGCACCTTCTTTTAGGCTCTGGAGTTAAGAACTCTCACTTACTTGTCTACTTCTACTACTTGCCAGTCTCTTTTATTGACTCAAAAATAATTGACAACAGAGCCCAACCAGCGCACGACCTTCTACACAGTGTTGCCACTTTTCTCTGACGGAACCTGTGACATTTGGCCGTAAAAATCTGTGACATTGCCTACAATTTTTTTTTTTTTTTTTTTCAGTCAAAAGTTCGTAGATTTTGAGGTTCCAGTTGACTCTTATAACAGGAGTTAATATTCTTAAAACAATTTCCTAAAAGAGTTGCCTTGAAATGGGCCAAAATGCTTCGAAATCGCAGAATTTGGGACTTTTTCCAAAGTGCCATTTCCTGTGACAAAATTTTCACAGCTGTGAATCTGGGGAGAAGTCGAAAACCTGTGACAAATCGCAGAACTCTGCGACAAGTGGCTACACTGCTTCTACACTGCTTCCTAACCGATGACTGAAAATTAGTGTCTTTTTCTGTGCATTTACGTCTTTTATTTATTTTCTTTTATTTGCTCCGCTTTTTCGAAATGGCGGGTTAGAAATAAATTACTTACTTACTTACTCATCCCCCTGCATACCGTGCCGTGCCTCTTTTTAGTCGATCCCGGTTAGAATCACAGAATGGTTCAATGTGAAGGGCCATAGGAACGTCGGTCGTGTAGCAACCATCTATGGATCTTAGGGTTTGACCTAAACTTTGACCCTCTTTCCAGCTGTAGAACGTCCTAGGGGTAATGCCTGTGTGTTATACACGTATGAGTTGTTGGTAAAGTATGGAGGTGGATAATAGTGCGAACACACAGTAAGGATTTCCCTGCCGGATTTTCATCACTTCCATCATAAAGCTGAACATATTTCAACTTTTCCATATGGAAGTGATGATGCTGACGAAAATCCGGGCAGGAATTTCAGCCCGGGAGCACTCGGATCGACCGTGATCGTGTGTCCAAGGCATAAAGGGTAATGCCCGGAACCCAAGCTGAATGGTCCCCGGTAAGTGTTCTTGATTGGGGCTGTTCCATCCCCTTGAGACGTAGCTCGTGATGATTGACCCTGTGGATTAGTTCCTTTTTTTGGTCGGAACAGGCCTAACGTTGCATCTTTTTTTAGTCGTACATGGAAGATCATCTACGCAATCGAGACCGTTTGGAACAAGAATGGGAGGCGCTTTGCAGCTATGAGCCGGATCCTTGCGCAACCGCCGTTTCAGCAAAGGTATTTGTTTACTGTTTCAAACGCAGCGACAGTTGCAACAGTTTCCTCGCCTGGTAGACAGAAGCAGCGTTCCCGGAAAGTGTTACGGATGGCTTTCGGAAAGTCCGCAGAAAGTTCAGAATTCGGTCACAAAGAAACAAAAGTAAATTCAGAAACGTGACAGATTTGGATAGAAGCTAGACAAGAGTGATCTTTGTCGGAACAGAAGGATCTGCCGAATTCTACTGTGAGCCAACTAATTTCATTCCTTAAAGTACACGTCGTACTTTTTATAGTAACTCATTCTACTTCATTAGTATTTCCATTTATTCTCGTTCCCGAGATGCTTCTCTTAATAGGTGTATCCTGTCTCCTCTGTTAGCAATACATAATTATCGCGCTTGCAGTGTTTGTTCTTTTTACGTCCAATATCATGCGCCCGATTATTGTTTCCGAGGAGCTCATTCGTCCGGTGACCGGTTATGCAAATTTTGCCAAGATTGTCATCCAAGGCAAGGGTCATGGAAAGAGGCTAGAGACAGCCGAAGCCATGTGCAATTTTCTGTAAGCATAGCTTAGTTGCAAAGTGGTTAACTATCTCAGAACTATGTAGTGCAAAGTTTCCTTTAAATAGAAACTGTTATTTTAACGGTCATAAACTTCCGCGCAGCAGATGAAAATGGACAGAGGAAATCTTTTCCCGGAATGCGGAATAGGTGTTCCTTTGGTTTTCGCAATCGGCATAACTGGTGGGAATCACCTTCCGGAATCGCGCAAAAATCCTCCTCTTGCAAATTGGAAGACTGTGGAAGGCACTGGTGTGCCACGGTTGACTCGACGATCCGCTACTGTGTCTGACCAAGAACTTATAATATTATTCCGTCGTAGAACAACCGTCTCTACATTCTCGTACTTTCGCCTTGCTCCGAGTGAAGTTTCCGACCTGAATGAGCACTATTCTGTACTCGAAACTTCTGCGTTCTCACGTCTCTGCGCTGTTCAGGAAACTGACGCCGTCGAGCTATGCATAACAGATGATGTACAAGTTCCCGGGTATAAGCACCCGCTCAGTATTTACGGATCGCGGACTTATGTTCGGCATAGGGTCGAGACACGTGTTCTTATCATTATCCGTTCTTGGTCTGACTGACGAAACCCTGCTCCGTGGATGAGACATGAGTTGCGTTTTTGCTGATACCACGGTAACTGGATCTGCAATTAGCCGTTTTGCAGTTATCGTGGTATCTGATATACGGTGCTCTGCAAAAACGACTATTGCCGAAATTACACTTTTCGAAGTCATCCCAAAAGAAAAACAGATATCCAGTTACATCACTAAGTGCTAAACTTCTTTCTCACCAATCTGACAAAATTTGATGAGATGACTTTTCAGATACCACGACCAGTTTCCACGGTCGGACCGTAGTATCTTAATATCTGATACCACGATAACTGGCCAGATACCGCGATAACTGCAAAAACGACTTTAGACCGTGGTAACAGATACCATGGTATCAGCAAAAACGCAACTATGGGAAAGACACAGTGACTTGTTGTTTGTGTTGTTTAATGGAGCTTCCAGAATTTCTTCTCTATGCTCCAGAATCCTTTTTCTTTAATTTGCCTTCAACCTGGAAATGACCAAATCTTGTTAATTTACCTTGACCCCCACCATCACACAAACTTGCTTCGTCACAATAACTAATCTACTACACAGAAACTATCAATAAATATAATACCCTGTCACGCTGTAAAATTTCTTTAAATATAAATCGTCATTAGTAAAAAAACTTTCAAAAAGTGTAGGATACACAGTGACTTTAGAGTAGCAGGTACAGATTAGATATGTGATCCTTGACACTTTGTTTGTTCCAGCCGGAAAACGCTCCGAAAAACCGTGTGCCGGATGTTCTTCCGTATGACCACAATCGAGTCGTCTTAAGCGAGCTCACCAACGCTTCCGGATCGGACTACATCAACGCTTCGACGATTGTAAGTATCACTTCCTGAGTAGGAGGGTTGTCCGAGAATCGGTAGAGCTGAATCAATCAATCAATAAGTAAGTAAGTAAGTAATTTATTTATGACGCGCCATTTTGAAAAGGCGGAGTAAATAAAGAAAACAAAGAAAATAAACAAAACACATAAACACACAGAAAAGACACTTAATTTTTAATCTTCGGTCAGGAAGCAGTGGACGACGTCGTGCGCTGGTTGGGCCCTGTTGTCCATGATTTTTGAAAGCGATGAGGAAACATCCAAAAGGGTAACACTTGCATCTTGAATTTTGAATTTCTCCGTCAATGTATGGTTATGACATAATTTCGGCAAGTAGAGAAGGTGCTTTGCATATTTAAAATAACATGATCTCATCTTTTTAATCTCCTTCTTTCGTAGAACATGAGTGACTCCAGAACGAAATAGTATGGAAGGAGCGCAGAAGGTGCTGTACAAATTCCCAAAGCTTTACGATTATAGCGCCCCCGGTTGGGGACGATGCGCCCATAGGCGCTACGGATTGACTTATAATCCAACCGGGGGCGCATAATTGTATTTATTCCTGATATCTGTTTCACAACATGATAACATAGGACTGTCAACTTAAACAAAATATAATTGATATATACAGTTCATTTTAAAACTCTTACGACTTCATAATTCTGTAACAAAATTAAACGGTATGTCAAACAAAAAATATGTATTACTGAATTAATTGTCAAAAGATTATATGTGTCTTCACTTCACAAAGTGATGATTGTCACAAAATGAAAACTTAACAAAATATGGCACAAGTGACTTAAGGAATCCATCAGAAGAGCGACTAGGTGGGTTTTGTAGCGTTAATTTATTTGCCGTTCCGGTGCGTTCACCATTCTTTGCTGCGTAGTCAGGCACAATAACAGAACTGAATCCGCCGGAGGTTGTGCACAGGCTGGCAATGAGCCACCCTTTCTGTATAACAGCGTCAACCAACTCATTTATGAAGTTCGGAGTTGACTCACGAATTCGACCATTCTTGCTACTGGGCTGGGTATGAGGGTGGTCGCGAAGGTCTTCCGGGGACGTCCACTGTAAAAAAAAATCTTGCAGTATTTGCTACCGGGATTAATCTTGTCTCTACTGATATAAGATTATCTCTAATTCGGCAAGCGTCACACCTTTGAAAATTTCGTCGGCTGTGCCAAAAATCGTGGACAACGGGCACATGACACTCTACATTCTTTTCTGGACGATGAATGAAACATTGTATATCATATTTGTTGTGTTTTAATTAATTAATTATTTTATGTTACATACTCCGCTTTTCAAATGGCGGGTCAGAAATAAATTACTTACTTACTTATATTTGAACAATAGCCTTATAAGTTCTTGCTCTCGTAGACTATTAAAACAAAAATGTGCGACGCCATCTGACTTTTCTTTTTCGCTACAGACGGATCACGACCCGCGGAATCCAGCCTACATAGCAACGCAGGGACCATTGCCGATGACGGTAACTGATTTTTGGCAGCTGGTCTGGGAACAAGGAAGTGTCGTTTTAGTTCTCCTCACACGTCTCTCAGAGCATGGAGAACAGCTTTGCTATCGCTATTGGCCTGAAGAAGGATCGCAAACATTCCACATCTACGAGGTAATATTTTCTGAAAATTCTGTAGGCAAGCCTCTCAACATTTTTAGGAGTTCTAACGAGATGTGTAAATAAACGAAGAGATGGAGAGCATGTTTCACCCTACTTACCTTAGTTACTACGTATGACGTCAAGGATTCTAGCTTCTTGTTGTCGAGGCTGGAACAAATTTTTCTAATTTTAGCAAAATATCGTGCCACGGGCTAATCGAACCAATCACGTCAAAGAGATTGGTAGTTACCACGCTTATTACGCTCCCGAGCGTGGGAAGCAAATAGTGACTATTAGTTACAATTTCGAGAAGGCTGAAACTGGAAGGCTGGAACGAAAATATTAACTAATGGTTGATATTTTTAGAAGGGTGGAACGCGCTCAGAGTAGAAGCCAGAAGTGGAACTGAAAGAAGACTGATCGCAGAATTATGTCCTTAAATAAATATGTCAATCGAAAAAGACCTATTTATTTGAAACCTGAAATACGAATCAAACAAGCAAAAGATAAGTTCGTTCGCATTCAAATCTATTTACCCTCCACAAACATCCTGCCATCTCAGCCCACGAAATTATCAGCCAGTTTTTTCATTCCAGAACCCGTTTAATATGCTTGTCACTGTGTAAAAACTTTAAGTCTATTTCGTTTGTTTTTATACTAGCCTACATGAAAAGAATGTATTCATGTTTACATTGTTTTGTTTAGTGTTTTAATATGTGTATTTTACTTTGTGTATTTTACTCATACTCCGCTGTTATCCAAAAAGCGGGTCACAAATAAAAAAAATATAAAAAAAGTTTAGACCTTGGCCCTTAACTATATATTGACAATTTAGAAGGAAAAAAGAAAAAAAGAACTCAGAATTAGTAAGATTGCAGCGCTGGAAAAAGAAGAAGGCTTTAAGAGAAAATACACGGGAGTTCCATAACATAATATTTTGATAATTCAGGTATTTCAATGTTCCTTTCCCTTTTTTGTGTGCGAAAAAATACTTCTTGTCAACTGACTGTAGGTCAAGACTGGATTCCCTTAACTGGTACATGACTGATCTCTGATGAATTAAGACTAGATTCACTTAATTTGTACATGATGTCCTGATTGGTCCTAATGAGTTTTCTGAGGGGAATCGGCGATGTGCCTTTGCAACCGGAATGGATAACGCTTGAGGCGCAGAGTTTGTCAACTGCCATTTTGAGCATTAAAACTCATTCACAAAGAGGCACGAAAGATGAGCTGGAAACGTTTTATCAGGCTACTAGGCAAGTAGACGGAAATTAGCGTTTATCCACTTGTGGAGAAAGTTTCAGTCAGAGAGTATAGTCAGGGTAACTTACATCAGTACGAGGTCGTTTATCTGGCTGTTTCTTTTTCCGACTTTCAACGTCTTGCTTAGTGCAGCCCCCTCCCCCACACGCACATTTTCGAACGACAACGGAGGCTGGGCAGCGCCAGAGGCGTTACTAGCCAAAATGTTTTGGGGAGGAGGCAAGGTGTTTACCGACCAGCTGGTCATTTCTACCGACTGTTTTTGCAGATAAACCGACTCTTTTTAAGAAAGGGTTGTTTTTTTCTAATCGTCTTCACGAACGGAATCCTTTCGAGTCGACCGGAATTCCTTTCTACTCGACCGGATTTCTTGTCCGTTTAAACGCCACATTAGCCATTGTTTGATATGTGCCCCAGTCATCTTGGGCCCAAGGAGTATTTGTTCTTAATCTCTTATTTTCGTTTCATATTCTTTGTTTGTCATCCCTGAGGTGTCTCTCCAGTGTTTGCTCATGTTAGCTGAGTGGTAACGGGGTTACAGTAAAATTGATTGACTGACAGATTAGATGCAGACAAAGGATACGTTTGAGTATCTCGGACTCCGTTATGGGAATTCCATTAAAGCCACTAAAAATTTAGTTATCGCGGCTCTCAAAGAAAAATTACGGAAGACTTACGGAATGTTAGCACGAACTAAAGGCCAATTTGATAAAATTACGCTTGGCCGTCTATGCAACGCCATTTTTGCGCCCCATATCTTCTTTCTAACCCCTCTGTGGAATTCATTGAATAAAACTGAGCGTAAACAAGTCCGTTCTAATTTTTTCCGGTATTGCAAATATTTACTGGGAATTCCCATATGGTTCCGAAACTCTTACGTATCACAAAGGTACCGTATCTTTGAAATAAGCGAAAAAATGAATGAGCTAACAAGTCGTTTCATCAATCGAAGTAGAAAACTGCACGATTTTCCACTGGCTAGCCTGGTGTAAGCACATGACTCAAGTTTGTATTGGTTTGGTTATTTGTAGTTATCGCAGCCTAATTTTGTCTCGTAGTGTTGTGTGATTTCTTTTTTTTCTCTTTTTCTTTTGTTTCCTCACCAACTCCTCCGACCATTTACTTTGAATTTGTATGGAGGGTTTAAATAAAATTATTATTATTATACCATTGTATATGTACCACGGTAACTGAATTTGCAATTCTCTCGATGACTAACTCTTCTTACCGATGCAAAATCGCCCTGTACCTAGCTGAAGAGCCGGAAGCGGTATCACAGCTGCTCCAAACATCGCCCTGATTGGTTAATACAGGATTGAGTTGTTGAGTTTGATTCGTTAGTGCTACATTTTCTCGTTCTTCCCGACGATCAGTGGCATGTTTTGGACTAGATTGAGTATTAGTCGTTTTTGCAGTTACTGTGGTATCTGATACACGGTTGCTCTGCGAAAACGACAACTGCCGAAATTGCACTTTTCGAAGTCATCCCAAAAGAAAAACTGATATCCAGTTACATTACTAAGTGCCAAACTTCTTTTTCAACAATCTGACAAAATTTGATGAAAGTGAGAAGATTTTTCAGATACCACGACCAGTTACCACGGTCGGACCGTAGTATCTGAATATCTGATACCACGATAACTGGCCAGATACCACGATAACTGCAAAAACACCTTTAGACCGTGGTATCAGATACCATGGTATCTACAAAAACGCAACTATCGTTGCGAGTGCCACTTGTCGTCCTGAATAACTTCTCCTTTTAGGTTCATCTCGTCAGTGAGCATATTTGGTGTGATGACTACTTGGTTCGAAGCTTTTACCTAAAGAATCTACGCACCGGCGAAACCAGGACGGTGACCCAGTTCCACTTCTTGTCCTGGACCGAAGGAGGAATCCCAATTTCAGCCAAATCATTACTGGAATTCAGGCGGTACGTTTTTGTCTTTCTCTGGTGGCTTGTGACCCTGACTAGGATTTCACCAAAGGTACGACGAAAACGGATAGTAAAAGTCACGCATCCTATCCTTCAGTTTTTGGTCAATTTTGGGCGGTTCTGGCTGTCTGTAAAGCTCCGCTAGTTTATGCGCTGGCGGTTTTACAACTACGGATTGTTCTGGAAACCGAACTGCGTTCCACGAGTTCTTGGGCGTCGCGAATTTTCACGTTACTTTTCGGAAAGCGAATCCGCATAGGATCGCTGTTTCACTTTGTTCAAGTCAAAAGCTTGCATCCTATTCGCTGAATCCCGATGAAAAATTTATCTCAAAATAGTACGATGAAGTAGTACGAAAAAAGTTGCATGCAGTACTAACGATGCTACTACATGCTTCTACTTCAAGGCTACCGTGTTACTGCATACTACTATATGCTACTATTAGCAAGACTGGATGCTACTATGGCAAGACAGGATGCTACTGGATACTACTACATAAGACTGGACCGGTCTGAGGCACATTAAATGATAGTATTCTTTGCTATTACATAGTATTACATGCAACGTTTTCGTACTACTACCATACTGCTACGCAGGCTGAAATTTTCATCGGGATTGACTGAAATCCGTTTTTCGTGGAGAGCGCCCACGATAGCTTGTGTTAAACGGGAGCGGGAACCTCCCAGTCCCGTCCTTTTCTACCTCTCAGTTCATATGCGAAACTCTCTGCTCCCCTAGTACCTATCCCCATGGGTGATCGTGATCAGTGTACTGTTCCAAGTCCTCTGTTATATCGGTGTAAACAAATCGAGGATTCGTTCTTTCAAAGGGGCGTCCCGCTCTTAGTTCCTCATCTACATAATTCTCCGGTGAAATTTTTTAAGTGAAACGGAAGCTCTCCATTGTAATTTTAATGGCACGCGCAGCTTTTCGGAAAAGAAAAATGTCTAACCTGATTGTTTGTGAACTCTTTCAAGCTTATCCGCGTTTGTTCTGGGGTTCATTTAATCAAGATGGCTAGAATGCTTCTCCATAAATAGCCTGGGCTAAAAATTTTCCGGATCAGCAAGCTAATTCAGAATGAAATCTTGTCTAATTAGAGCTTACCGGAGCAGAGTCGTTACTAGCCAAAATGTTTGGGGGGGGGGGGCGGGGCGGTGGGCAAGGTATTTACCGACTGGCTGGTCATTTTTACCTACTGTTTAGCAGAGAAAAACGGCTATTATTGAGGAAAAACTACTGTGTTGACGAAAAATCGGCTGATTTTAAGAAAAACTACTATTTTTAAGAAAAATTTACTAGTTTTACGAGAAACCGACATTCGGGGGGGGGGGGGGGGCATGGTCTGATAGAAAACAAAACATGATGATAGAAAACAATTTTGACCAATGAGGATTCCCGACGGCCTCGCTGTCGTTCAGGGCAACCTTCTTAAATGCATCGCAATGTCCGACGAGATCCGGCACCTGTTCGCAGGCTATCCCCCCCTCCCCCCCCCCCCCCCCCCTAGTCGTGACGCCCCTGTTCCGGAGTCCTGTAGACTGAGCAGAACCTAGTGCGGATGTTGCGTCCTCCCTTTCGAGTTTCTTCGTTTTCGCAAAGAGGGCTCGCATCCATGACAAACATTAGATGATGTTCCTCGCGCTGTGCTCTGGACTACTGATTTCGAGCAATTTAGCAAAATATTGACTTCCATGAATGCTGCCCTTTACTTCTTCCCTGACCCTCAGAAAAACGAATAAGGTCGCTCTTCAGGTTTTAGAACGCCGGAGTAATGCCCGGGCCACATTCAGTCACATCTGTACGTAATTTCGTTCGTTAATTTGGTTATTACCCACTCTTACGTTTCATCCTGGTCACACCTGGAACGAAGAAATTCAAGATACATTACCACCATCATCAGTCATAGGTAAACAAGACTAGCTAAAGTCCGTGACTGTCGTCTGTGATTGGTCCAAAGTTACGTTCAAAATGCCGGAGATGGATTTTTCCATCTAGTCTATTTTGCGTTTTCAGCGTCTTTTCTTCCCAATTTCGACCGTAAGACGGCCTTATTACCGGCGTTATTACCAGGTGTGACTATAGTGGGGCCCGGGCATAAGAGGGGGTGGAGGCCCTTGCGAATAACAAAATAAGAAAAACTCATTATGGGCCCTTGCTATCTGCGATCTTCTTCATCTCTTATAAGTTTCCTACCTCTTCGCTAGATGACGCGCGGCTTCGACTAAAAGTTGATGCTGCTGGGCGTGCTCTGCTTTGGACGGATGTAAAATGGGTTCGATTGATTGATTGATACACAAAAAGGATTTCCATGGAAGTATTTGTTCTATATGGCAAGAATTTCCAGCGCCGTACCATGCAGCGGACAAAATTGACCCTAGTTAAAGGACGAAGAAGATTGCTCTTAGTGCTGAAAAGTTCCAAATACAGTTCCGGATTACCAAAACCACCTGCCTTTGGGCCCGTTCAATTCGGAAGCCCCGCTTCAGTGAATCAAGATAATACTGATTTAATTTTGAAAGAAAATTACAGTCAGTCTTTCTTTAAAGGACCTGTCTTACCTATAATACTAAAGGAACCGACTTCCATAATCACTCCATACATTTCAAAACCCGGAGACCCCAATTTCGTGCGGTACATTCTAACGCCTCTAACAAAACCACGCTGATTTTCTCACTTGCTGTGTTTTGCTACCTTCGATGTGTATCACGCTGTCGACGGTTGTCTGTGAGAAGTTTTTCCATCAGAAAAACCGGTTATGTAAATTTTTCCCGTTTTCGCTGTAAGTCAACGGGTCTCGGAAAAAGGCCATAAACAGCCAAAACCGTGGGTTATTTGTTGAAAGCACATTCTCGTTATAAAGTATTCAAATATTTTAAAATAGTGTAAGTTCAATAGTAAATAGTGCGAGGGGTCCTTTAATTGTTTGGTGCAATAATAGATGCGGCATGTAGGCTACAGTATCGATATATTAGTAGCTGGCATACTACTAAAAATAATCTGCAAGGAGGTCCCCAAATTTCAACTGCCTAAGGGCCTTCGCAAGGTTTAATTTGATACATGTCCAAACAGCTTAGTCCATGAACAGCTCGGCGATCCAACAGCTTCTGTGTAACTAGTATATAGTCATTAGGAAATGGGTCATATTCTTTGCTTGCTAGAGCTTCGCAATTTTTGTTTGTTTTCTATTTGTTTAGATTTAGTGACCTGCTTTCGCTCTCATTTTTGTGGTCTTTGCAGTTCTATATAACCTAATTGCATAGTCACAAAAGTGATGGTGGCGGTGGGTGGCACTCGCCCTTTAATGTTTGGCGGGGATTTTGAATATTGGTTTTCTGCAAGGTCGTATCATAATGGACGTCGTTCCTGTTTTAGGAAGGTGAACAAATCCTACAGAGGTCGCTCGTGCCCCATCATCGTCCACTGCAGGTTAGTAGGAACACATTTCTTTCTTTAAACCAGGGTTGCCACACCAGTGAAATGTTTGTGCTTTTGATCGGAAAAAGGGGTTCTTTGAAATAAAGTGCTATTTAATAAAATAAAAAAAATTAAATGCTCTGCAACAGTCTGATGCATCATTTGTTATGTGTACAACTACTCAAATTAGCGTTACGTAAGTGTTCTAATAGTGCTACGTTTTCTCAAAGTCATGCTTTTAGAAAAAAAAAGTTTCAAAAGTACACCGTAAAAGTTTCTCCGAATAAAGATGCAGTATTTGCTACTGGGATTAATCTTATCTCTACTGGGATAAAATTAATCCGAATTAGGGGTAATCTTATCTCAATAAAGACAAGAGTAATCCCAGTAGCAAATACTGCAAGATTTTTTTTTACAGTGTAGCACGCGACAACCCTGCTTTTAACTAAGGGGTTCTTTGAAAAAAGTGCTATTTAATAAATATAAAACAAAATAAATGCTCTGCAACAGTTTGATGCATCATTTGTTATGTGCACAACTACTCAAATTATCGTATGTAACGTAAGTGTTCTAATAGTGCTACGTTTTCTCGAAGTCATGCTTTTAGAAAAAAAAGTTTCAAAAGTACACTGTAAAAAGTTTCTCTGAATAAGGATGCAGTATTTGCTACTGGGATTAATCTTATCTCTATTGGGATAAAATCAATCCGAATTAGGGGTAATCTTATCTCAATAAAGACAAGAGTGATCCCAGTAGCAAATAATGCAAGATTTTTTTTACAGTGTAGCACGCGGCAACCCTGCTTTTAACTGTCGCGGAAGAACATGCCATAGAATAAGGTCTGATAATCAGTAATGCATAAATGCTTTCAGTTTGCCCATTGAACTGATGTGCTTTATTTTTCTGTATAAAAAAAATGACTTAAAACGGAACTAGGATATTTTTTCTGACTACATCTTGTACAAAAAAGTTGGCGAATGTAATGTCCGAGGAGTGTTTGTTGCAACATATTTGTTCTAGATTCCATGACTGGTGAGTGATGCGTGTCCGGTCTTTTTGTCCGGAATTTTTGTTTAGCGGATCCGGTACCTTTTCAAGATCGCGCAGATGCAGCTTCGTATCTTTCAGAGAAGAAGCGGCTCAATCAATCGTGCTTATTAATTTATTCAATTTCACTTACTAAATCGTTTTTTTTTGTCGTCGAAAAAGTTTCCAAAGGTTTCGATGGGATCCCGAACGGGAATATTGTTGGGACTTCTTCATCCAGACTATCAGTTCATGTAGATTTCCGGCTTCGCCAGCTCCCTTAAGTGTGTTACTTATCCCTAATCAACAGCGTAACCAGGTCCATTCCTTCCTGTCTTTCATTTCCGGTCTAGCCTTGATTACTACCGGAACGCTATGCCAAAACTCGTAAAACATTCTGATCCAACATGTTCTTTATCTGTACCTTTCAAAGTTTATCGAATGATTTTATTCGTTCAGACATTTTCCGTTTACATCAGAAAGTGGTCGTACCGTGTACCCGGTAGTACTACAAGCAGATAAATGGATTCAGTCTTCTTATCCCTATACCGATACGAAGGGCTGGACAAAGACATTTATTAGAACTGACAATTTATCGCTTTCGCCGGATTCCGGCCGAACTGTTCTTCATCTGCACCTTTGGTGACTCCATAGGAAAAAGAAGCTGGAAGATCATGTTCTACGACTTCTTGTATCGAAATGCACTGTATTGGAAGTTTACTCACCCTATACAAAGCCATTAGAACATGCTTACCGAATTTCCGTTTTTTCGCCGGATCTCGTTTGTAGTAACAACCAAGAAGGAAATCTAAGCAGGCTTATCGGTTCAAGATTACCCCAGTATCGACACTACACCATTCGATCAAGAACTACCAAACATCCGGATTCCACTGGATTCCGGCCGAACATCAAAATAGACAGACATAAGTTGTGTTTTTGCAGATACCATGGTATCTGATACCACGGACTAAAGTCGTTTTTGCAGTTATCGTGGTATCTGGCCAGTTATCGTGGTATCAGATATTCAGATACTACGGTCCGACCGTGGTAACTGGTCGTGGTATCTGAAAAGTTTTCTCACTTTCATCAAATTTTGTCAGATTGGTGAGAAAGAAGTTTAGCACTTAGTGATGTAACTGAATATTTGTTTTTCTTTTGGGATGACTTCGAAAAGTGCAATTTCGGAAATAGTCGTTTTTGCAGAGCACCGTGTATCAGATACCACGATAACTGCAAAAACGACTAATTGCAGATCCAGTTACCGTGGTAACAGATGCCATGGTATCTGCAAAAACGCAACTATACAAAATTTACGCAAGTCATCGGTATCCCAAGACTACGTTTCGGATCCCAAAAATTGCTAGGGAAGTTCGGAAATCTGTCGGAAATGAAATGTTCGATATAAGAACTGACTTGCTAAATTGTACTCACTGAACGCTCCTGCATAATTTCCAGCATTGCGAGAACTACAGTGGAGCTTTGTCAGAGGCCTCCATTGGGCACGATTAAGCGCAAGCGCTTCCGAGGGGTCAACGCCACCCCCGGGTAGCAGAGTGTGAATAACGTCTTTCCTATTCCGATGAATGAAAAACACTATTCTGTTTGCCAAATAAGAACTCTTGTGCCAGGCAGTGAACTGAATTTACCCTGAGCAAAGCGAGAAAAATATGTCTTCCTTAAAGTTTAACTGAAAAGCCAACTTATTTTTGGGTCATTTACTTGAACACACTGAATTATTTCGATTCTGCAAAGGGATTTTTTTTTTTCACTATCTGCTCTAAGTTATGACGTTCAGAATATCTGCGGCCGTCCCAACCACGTAAATTCTACTATGACGCGGGAAGTTTTAGTCTCAACACAAACGCGGCTTTTCAGTGGGCAGTGGTGAGATTGGTGAAGATGGCTTAGTGCCTGAACAAAAAAAAATCATAAATCTTTCTCGTAATACATACAACAAAACTACAATCGCGTAGAGGTATCACAAATCTCACGGAAATTCCACTATTTGAAAATCGATTATTCGTGAATAGCGGAACAACGAAGTAACGCCGTTTCAGCGGGTCTTCAAGCCAATTTAAGTGATGGGTAACTAAATTGTCCTATCCCAGCCCTTTTCGGTTAAATTTTAAAGGATATGCTGTGGTAGATCTTGTAGAACTTACGACTGGCACTTGGCTGCATGGAAATCGCATACTAACGACATCTTTCTTGTAGTGACGGAGCCGGCCGTGCTGGTACCTACTGCTTGATCGACATGGTTTTGAACCGAATATCCAAGGGTGCTAAGGAAATCGACATTGCCGCCACACTTGAACACCTGCGCGACCAGCGCACTGGCATGGTTCGCAGCCGCCAGCAGTTTGAATTCGTCCTAAAGGCAGTTGCTGAAGAGGTCCATGCAATCCTGCGTACACTCCCACAGTAGTAATGTAATTCCTGTTAGTTATTTATTCTTATTTATTTGAATGTTTTAGAAGAATAGCCGTAGACAATCAGTAGCTTAGATTACTTACTGCGAAGTTTATTAAACTGCAGAACAAGTAGATCACTATGTCTGGATTGCACATTTTTCTTCACCTGAATTCTTTGTTGTTCGTCGTACATTTGTCATAGTACAAAGGGGTGTGAGGTCTCTTTGGAACCAGCCTCCCAGACAGGCCCCACGTCTCGTAGATGATACGTGTCTAGTCGTTCTGATGTCTTGCGCATATAAATATTCATTAAGCGTATATTAAATCGATATATACCATATTCTAGAGCATATTTTTGTGGCTAATTCTCAACGTTACTTTGTCGCTTTTGTCTTGAATAAATATACTTACTTATGGCAGTTCTGATACATAAGTTCCGGATTTCCTACTCACTTCCACAGATAGATATAAATATATGCGATACTGGTAAATGTACAAATATATCTGTTTGCTAAAAGACAAATACAGGAGTGTTGCATGAAGGCACCACTCTAAACTGGATTTTCCAGTTCATGGCACTGTCTTTGGCTCAACCATTCTCCCATGATGTCAACTTTACCATCAACAGAAAGGCCTGAATTCGAGGATCACATACAACTACCTACTTTTAAGTTTGAGTTCCAAAGTCTCATGAAATTTAACTAAATTTGAATCCAATCCTTGATCACAAAGACGTTATCCATTTTTCTCAAATTATTTAGCATAGTCTTTCTTCGGTAATGCACTTCGTAGACGTCACCTATGCGCGCTCCATAACGCCATGAGAAAACTTTCAGTTGCATGATTGGTAGAAGAAGAAGCTGAAAATTTGTTAACTTGGGTTGCAATTAGGCTGGAATGTAAGAATTCAGATAAATGAGCAGTAATGTGGCAGGGAAATGAGCTATTTAAGCTATTTAACACAAGGTGGCGGCGCCGTAAGACGGGCGGGGATATGCAACACTCCTGTACCTCGTTACCCCTCGACCTTCCGGATCGGGTGTCTTGTGTTGATAGCTTGAAGACTTCAGAAATCTTCGTTTCGCAGGGGTGTATTACTCTAGTGCCAGATGTAGGTGGTGCAGTCGGGGACGAACAAATGCCCCCCCCCCCCTCCTCGTTCGTGCTGCGAAATGAGATTTACGAGTGTGGATAAACACCAATTTCGGTTCCAGCTTCACGGGCAAACTGATGATGTGGAAAAAAAAACGCTGAGCCGTTGCTAGTGGGTGGGCCAACACTCCTTGAAATAGATGTTTTCGGGGAGTTGATCCTCGGATTCATCTGTCGCACAGCCACAAAACGCAACTTTGCATAATGTTTATGATACTGCTAAAGGTGCAGTTTTCAATATCTGTGCAGTAGTTCTATCCTTTCCTACCATCGCTTTCTACGTACTCCGTTCCTGGAAAGGAGGTGAAACTGACACCCCCTCCCCACCCCTCCAAATGAGACCAATACAATTAGCATAAAACCCATTCGACAAGCGATGTAGCGACCGATGCCCTATTCTTCTTCTTCACCTTTTCGTTCAAAAGCGGGAAATGGAGCTACGAACCGGCAATCATTCGGCAAAATACTTTCTAGTTTCCCTATTTGACACTACGCAACCTAAATACGATTAAATATCTTCCCTCTCTCAAACTATATCACGAGTCTATCTGTGGCTTACCGACGAAACGTCCCCATGACAAAACGTACCCGTGACAAAATGTCCCCATGACAAAACGACCCCATTACAAAACGTCCCCGTGACAGAATGTCCCAATGACAAAACGTCCCCACGGCAAAACGTCACAGTGGCGAAACGTCCCCAAGCACAGATTTCAAGTTCACCTCGATCATCAAGCGCACGATCGAGGTTAAAACAACTTCAAAGTGTGCAGAAGTGGGAACATTCCTTATAAGCACAATCTGACGAGCATCAATATGCACCTCAGAGAAAGGGAAAGCCCACTGTGACTCAAAGAGAGTCAAACAAGGAGAACGCGAAAATTTGCGTAGTGCCATTATGGTGGATAAAAACGACATGGGAAGTGAGGAAACGAAAGCGGATGTAATGTAACGATTAGTTAGGTAGAGAGACACAGTAAATCTAGGCAAGACGGGTTTGATCCTTTAATAAAATCCTTTAGGAATAAGTATCACCAAATTAAAAATCGAACAAAAGCGAGTTATATCGCAGCGAAAACTAACACACAAATAAAACAATTAAATTGATGACAAACTAATAAATCTTCGCGCTTTCTTTATAGCCGGAAGCAACACTTTGGCTTGTTTCCTTACTATCGGTTAAATGCTGAAGTAGCCGACCCATCGTGGTTTTCAAATGTTATATTCCAAGAACATTCTTTTTCCGAACTGATGACGCAATCAGTAATCTCATAGGCCTAGCTATCCCTCAGCGATGAACACAAAAAAAATCTATAGCCGGGACGTTTTGCCACGGGGACGTTTCGAATGGGGACGTTTCTCCGACAACCTCTACCTGTATCTTCGGTACAAAGAGACAAAGCATGTTCCTGGACAGTTGGATTAAAAATTTAGTGCCTTTATTTACTAGCGTGACTTCGACCCCATACTCCTCCCCTATCTTTACAGTACATTGATCCTTGCTGAGACACTGCATTCAGCTAGGCAACACCCTTTGCCGGATTCAGCCAAGCAGAACAGAAACATAATAGTGTCCTACAATACGGAGTCGTTAAAGTCAGATGAACGAAGTTCGTAAAATCAAGCGAGGAAGTTATCCCCCCCCCCTCAAAAGTCGGTCCTAGGCAACCCCCTTTTTAATCAGCCGAGTCCTGGAAACAGATAGAACTTGGAAGAAGCAGTAGTTTTAATCAAAACGGAATTCGTCGCTTCGTTTTTTCTTGCATAAAAAGAGATGCTTCCGATCTGCAGTGAAGCTAGAAAATTTTCAAAAGACCGATATTCGCCTGATTCCAGTCCAGCGCTCCAAGTGGATTAGTTGATGTCACTCCCCCAATCGTTTCATAATCAGCATTTCTGTAGCCTAGACATAAGTAAAAAGTCCGATCATAAAGGTAGTGGCTAACTTTCACTTTCTAGACCACTAAGCAGGGGCGAAATTTGCAATAGGGCAGGGGGGGGCAACTGCCCCCCAGACCCCAGTTCCCCCCCCCCCCCAGCTGAAATCTAGCGTCTTCGAAACTCTCGTCGAAACTAAGATAGGCCTACAGAATCCAAGCATCCACAGAAACAGATCGGTTTTCTTTAGAATACCTTTGTCTTTATGGTAAGATTGGAACACGGAAGCCTTGAAACTTTTGTAGCGATCTGCATGCGATATGCAGGGTTATGTCAGACGACCGACTAAGTAATCTTTTGGTCATTGGTACCCAACCTGTAAAAGCGAAGAAGCTTGACGTCAATCGCGCAGTGGACAGTTTCGAGAATTTGAAGAAGCGTCGTCTCGCCTTGGTCGATTAGTAAAATATCTCTTTGTTTCTTTGTTTTTATTACGTTTTTCTTCGTGAAATAAAACTGCTCATTTTCATTTGACTTGGGAAAATCTGCTCCAACTTTGCCCCCCCCCCCCCCCCCCCAGGATTTTGACGAAATTACGTCCCTGCCACTAAGGCATATAGAGAGATTGCACCCTACCCGATGAAGACGGATATTGCTACACCATCATCACGGGATCGTAACAAACAAATTTAATATTGGGAGGTATAGGACTTTCAACTTTGAAATTAAATTATCGGCGTTTGATCATCATCCTGAGCAAGGGACTTGCTAGAAATGTTAAATGGGATATTCCTTAATCGTATAATTCTATTTCTGCAAAAGAGTTTCCATGGAAATAATAGTTTGAAGGCTTCAAAGCTTGAACACAAAAACGGAGTCTCGAATCCCATTGGTCGGTTATGACGCGTCATTAAAAAAACAACCAATAGGAACCGTACTCGTTTTTGTAGGGAAAGTTTGAAGCCTTCAAGTTCAAACTCTCATTTCTGATCAATCTTTTTTCAAAACTAAGATAAAATTAAGAAAAAACAAGAGCTGTAAGCTCATATGGCACTTGCATGTGTCAAGATGATTTGATTGATCAAGAGTAAGTTTCGACTTTGCGGTTGAGATGCGCGCTATAAGGGAGCTGGAACTTCATTTGTAAGCAAAACCCTTGAGGCAAAACTGCTAATGGGCTGATGGGCATCACGAAAATGCATATATTGCTTAAAAGTATTTTTTTTACTTTGCGGTCAAGATTGGTACTTTAAGGAATAATCGGATTTGGGAAGTAGCAATTTCTAAGCAAATGTTGTTGAGTCTCCAATATTCCAGCGAAGTTTCATCGTCCTAGCACATCAGGAAGTACCTTAACGCGCGATCACCGGAATCCCAGACCCCCCTCCCCCTCCTCCAACTCCACCCACAATAACCGGAGCCAATCCTGTTCTGTAAATGATTAATCCAGAGCATCTGTTTGTCATTCCCACGAAGTTCGATCCAGATCACACCATTATAAGCGGGTCAAGTATTTTCCGCCCTCCCCCCGATAATTGCCGGATTCGGTCCGGAAATGAAAAATGTCACAAGAGAAAAATGTCCTCTGTTTAATTATTAAATTTCACTCGAATCCGATCACCCGTCCAAAGTTACACATGACTCAATATTCCGGATTCCCCTCCCTCAACTCCCCCCCCCCCAAGATTATCATATCGAGGATTTTTTTTTTTATTCTAAGTCAGTTTGACCGGGTCCCTGATATGCCTTCCAAGTTTCGTCGTGAAAATCCCCCAAAAACGGAATTCCGGGAGACCCCTCCCCCCCCCCTCAAGTGTCCGGATCCAGTCAAATTATGTAAAAGATTTATATGGACCAGATGTTTGTTCTTCCCAGCAAGTTTCACTCCGATACCATCATTCTAACCGTTTCTCGAGATTTCCGGTCCACCCCCCCCCCCCCCCCCCCCACCCCACCCAGCTCCCCCGCGGTGCACGTAGCCAATCCGATTCAGCAAATGACTTACCTAGAGCATCTGTTTGTTCTTCCCACAAAGTTCCATCCCGATCCCTCCATTCTAAACGGGGCACGTATTTCCCCCCCCCCCCCCAATAGTTGCCGGATCCGGTCCGGATATGAAAAAAATCATCGGAGAAATGTCCTCTGTTGAATTCTTAAATTTCACTCGAATCCGATCAACCATTCCAAAATTACGCATGACTGAAAATTTCGGATTCCCCTCCCTCCACTCCCCCCACCATTATCTGATCGACAAAATTTTTATTTTGAAGTCAGTTTGATTGGGTCCCTGATATGCCTGCCAAGTTTCATCGTGAAAATCCCCAAAACCACCATCACCGGAATTCCGGGACCCCCCCCCCCCCATAAGTGTCCGGATCAAGTACAATGGCCTAAAGGACTTATCTAGAGCAGATGCTTGTTCTTCCCAGCAAGTTTCACTCCGATCCCTCCATTCTAACCGTTTCTTGAAATTTCCGGTCTCCCCCCACCAACTCCCCCCTGGCTACCGAATCCGGTCAAGACTTTAAACGGGACATTACAGATATATATTCTGTTCAGTTATGAAGTTTCATTACAATCCGATCATCCGTTCGAAAGTTACACACTTCTCAATTTCCCGGATTCCCCTGCGGATTCCCCTCCCTCCACTCCCCCACCATTATCTGATCGACAATATTTTTATTTTGAAGTCAGTTTGATTGGGTCCCTGATATGCCTGCCAAGTTTCATCGTGAAAATCCAAAAAACCACCATCACCGGAATTCCGGCCCCCCCCCCCCCCATAAGTGTCCGGATCCAGTACAATGGTCTAAAGGACTTATCTAGAGCAGATGCTTGTTCTTCCCAGCAAGTTTCACTCCGATCCCTCCATTCTAACCGTTTCTTGAAATTTCCGGTCCCCCCCCCCCCCCCAACTCCCCCCTGGCTACCGAATCCGGTCAAGACTTTAAACGGGACATTACAGATATATATTCTCTTCAGTTATGAAGTTTCATTACAATCCGATCATCCGTTCGAAAGTTACACACTTCTCAGTTTCCCGGATTCCCCTGCCCTCCACCCCCCCCCCCCAAATGGTCGGATCAGAAAACTGATTATTCCTAATTTTGTTTGGTCGGGTCTCTGATATGCCTGCCAAGTTTCATGGTCTTAGCACAACTGGAAGTACCCTAACTCGAAAAAGTGTGACAAAATGCCCTAAATTTTCAAGTTTCCAGCGCCCCGCACTCCCCCCCCATATGGTCGGATCGGGAAACTGATAATTTCCAGGTTAGTTTGGTCGGGTCCGTGATATTCCTGCCAAGTTTCATTGTCCTAGCTCATCTGGAAGTACCCTCACTCGAAAAAGTGTGACAAAATGCCCTAAATTTTCAAGTTTCCAGCGCCCCAGCTCCCCCGCATATGGTCGGATCGGGAAACTTATTATTTCCAGGTTACTTTGGTCAGGTCCCTGATATTCCTGCCAAGTTTCATTGTCCTAGCTCATCTGGAAGTACCCTAACTCGAAAAAGTGTGACAAAATGCCCTAAATTTTCAAGTTTCGAGCGCCCCCACTCCCCCGCATATGGTCGGATCGGGAAACAGATTATTTCCAGGTTCGTTTGGTCGGGTCCCTGATATTCCTGCCAAGTTTCATTGTCCTAGCTCATCTAGAAGTACCCTAACTCAGAAAAAAAGTGACAAAATGCCCTAAATTTGCAAGTTTCCAGCGCCCCGCACTCCCCCCCATATGGTCGGATCGGGAAACTGATTATTTCCAGGTTAGTTTGGTCGGGTCCCTGATATGCCTGCCAAGTTTCATTGTCCTAGCACATCTGGAAGTACCCTAACTCGGATATGTGGGACAAAAAAACTCGGACCGACCGACAGACCGACAGACCGACAGACCGACAGACCGACAGACCGACAGACCGACAGACGGAATTGTGATCGGTATATGGCACTTGAGCCAGAGGCTGCAAGTGCCATAACAAGAGCTGTAAGCTCATATGGCACTTGCATGTGTCAAGATGATTTGATTGATCAAGAGTAAGTTTCGACTTTGCGGTTGAGATGCGCGCTATAAGGGAGCTGGAACTTCATTTGTAAGCAAAACCCTTGAGGCAAAACTGCTAATGGGCTGATGGGCATCACGAAAATGCATATATTGCTTAAAAGTATTTTTTTTACTTTGCGGTCAAGATTGGTACTTTAAGGAATAATCGGATTTGGGAAGTAGCAATTTCTAAGCAAATGTTGTTGAGTCTCCAATATTCCAGCGAAGTTTCATCGTCCTAGCACATCTGGAAGTACCTTAACGCGCATCACCGGAATCCCAGACCCCCCTCCCCCTCCTCCAACTCCACCCACAATAACCGGAGCCAATCCTGTTCTGTAAATGATTAATCCAGAGCATCTGTTTGTCATTCCCACGAAGTTCGATCCAGATCACACCAGTCTAAGCGGGTCAAGTATTTTCCGCCCTCCCCCCGATAATTGCCGGATTCGGTCCGGAAATGAAAAAGGTCACAAGAGAAAAATGTCCTCTGTTTAATTATTAAATTTCACTCGAATCCGATCACCCGTTCCAAAGTTACGCATGACTCAATATTCCGGATTCCCCTCCCTCAACTCCCCCCCCCAAGATTATCATATCGAGGATTTTTTTTTTTATTCCAAGTCAGTTTGACCGGGTCCCTGATATGCCTTCCAAGTTTCGTCGTGAAAATCTCCCAAAAACGGAATTCCGTGATACCCCTCCTCCCCCCCCCCCCCTTAAGTGTCCGGATCCAGTCAAATTATGTAAAAGATTTATATGGACCAGATGTTTGTTCTTCCCAGCAAGTTTCACTCCGATACCATCATTCTAACCGTTTCTCGAGATTTCCGGTCCACCCCCCCACCCCACCCCACCCAGCTCCCCCGCGGTGCACGTAGCCAATCCGATTCAGCAAATGACTTACCTAGAGCATCTGTTTGTTCTTCCCACAAAGTTCCATCCCGATCCCTCCATTCTAAACGGGGCACGTATTTCCCCCCCCCCCAATAGTTGCCGGATCCGGTCCGGATATGAAAAAAATCATCGGAGAAATGTCCTCTGTTGAATTCTTAAATTTCACTCGAATCCGATCAACCATTCCAAAATTACGCATGACTGAAAATTTCGGATTCCCCTCCCTCCACTCCCCCCACCATTATCTGATCGACAAAATTTTTATTTTGAAGTCAGTTTGATTGGGTCCCTGATATGCCTGCCAAGTTTCATCGTGAAAATCCCCAAAACCACCATCACCGGAATTCCGGGACCCCCCCCCCCCATAAGTGTCCGGATCAAGTACAATGGCCTAAAGGACTTACCTAGAGCAGATGCTTGTTCTTCCCAGCAAGTTTCACTCCGATCCCTCCATTCTAACCGTTTCTTGAAATTTCCGGTCTCCCCCCCCCCCCCAACTCCCCCCTGGCTACCGAATCCGGTCAAGACTTTAAACGGGACATTACAGATATATATTCTGTTCAGTTATGAAGTTTCATTACAATCCGATCATCCGTTCGAAAGTTACACACTTCTCAATTTCCCGGATTCCCCTGCGGATTCCCCTCCCTCCACTCCCCCACCATTATCTGATCGACAATATTTTTATTTTGAAGTCAGTTTGATTGGGTCCCTGATATGCCTGCCAAGTTTCATCGTGAAAATCCAAAAAAACACCATCACCGGAATTCCGCCCCCCCCCCCCCATAAGTGTCCGGATCCAGTACAATGGTCTAAAGGACTTATCTAGAGCAGATGCTTGTTCTTCCCAGCAAGTTTCACTCCGATCCCTCCATTCTAACCGTTTCTTGAAATTTCCGGTCTCCCCCCCCCCCAACTCCCCCCTGGCTACCGAATCCGGTCAAGACTTTAAACGGGACATTACAGATATATATTCTCTTCAGTTATGAAGTTTCATTACAATCCGATCATCCGTTCGAAAGTTACACACTTCTCAGTTTCCCGGATTCCCCTGCCCTCCACCCCCCCCCCCCCAAAATGGTCGGATCAGAAAACTGATTATTCCTAATTTTGTTTGGTCGGGTCTCTGATATGCCTGCCAAGTTTCATGGTCCTAGCACAACTGGAAGTACCCTAACTCGAAAAAGTGTGACAAAATGCCCTAAATTTTCAAGTTTCCAGCGCCCCGCACTCCCCCCCATATGGTCGGATCGGGAAACTGATTATTTCCAGGTTAGTTTGGTCGGGTCCGTGATATTCCTGCCAAGTTTCATTGTCCTAGCTCATCTGGAAGTACCCTCACTCGAAAAAGTGTGACAAAACGCCCTAAATTTTCAAGTTTCCAGCGCCCCAACTCCCCCGCATATGGTCGGATCGGGAAACTTATTATTTCCAGGTTACTTTGGTCAGGTCCCTGATATTCCTGCCAAGTTTCATTGTCCTAGCTCATCTGGAAGTACCCTAACTCGAAAAAGTGTGACAAAATGCCCTAAATTTTCAAGTTTCGAGCGCCCCCACTCCCCCGCATATGGTCGGATCGGGAAACTGATTATTTCCAGGTTCGTTTGGTCGGGTCCCTGATATTCCTGCCAAGTTTCATTGTCCTAGCTCATCTAGAAGTACCCTAACTCAGAAAAAAGTGACAAAATGCCCTAAATTTGCAAGTTTCCAGCGCCTCGCACTCCCCCCCATATGGTCGGATCGGGAAACTGATTATTTCCAGGTTAGTTTGGTCGGGTCCCTGATATGCCTGCCAAGTTTCATTGTCCTAGCACATCTGGAAGTACCCTAACTCGGATATGTGGGACAAAAAAACTCGGACCGACCGACAGACCGACAGACCGACAGACCGACAGACCGACAGACGGAATTGTGATCGGTATATGGCACTTGAGCCAGAGGCTGCAAGTGCCATAAAAACAGGGAATCGTTTCCAGTTATTTACAGGCTTATAATACTAACAACAGATGTACAATTTGGTATCAAAGTCGAAAGCCCTATACTTCACAATGTTAAATTACTCTTTTTCTACTCCTATCCGTTTTCGTTGGGTAGGCTGCAATCTCTCTATGCAACACCTCCATTACCTGGGAAGCAGATTGCAGATTTTTTCCTCATCAATCTATGAATCTGTTTTCCTATGTCTGTCAATAAGTGCGTATGGTGAGGCATGGCGGGATGATGGAACAGAAACTAGTCCGCTTGAAGCACTGGACAGGAATATGACTCTATATGTCTAAAACACGCCAGTGCTCCTCAGGAAGAAGGAGTAAACGTCTCCGTAACGACTCAAACTCGACAACTCAAATCCTGTGTCAAACAATCACGGCGATCTTCGGGGAGCAGCTGTGATACACGAGGTGATACTGCTTCTAGCTCTTCCGCTAGGTACCCGGCGATTTTGCATCGGCAAGGTGAGTTAGTCATCAAGAGTATTAAACGGACCTGGGGGACTCAAACGTAACGTAGCTTGCGTTGTCGACAGTAAGCAAGCCCTATCCACTTTTAATTGCATTTACGAAGTCGCGGTGTAGGCTACGATACCAGAAGCTAACTGGATCCCATTCAGCACTTTCGCTGCAGTTCGCGAACAAAATCCACCAGTGCGAATAAAGCCTATAAGAAAGGGGCGAAGAAACATTTTTTTTTAATTTTTTTTTTATCTTGGCATATCCTGGACTTTTTAACTTGAAAGCATCATACAATGTTTGAAACCATTGGACAAAATATGCATCTCTTCTATTTTCTCTTCCGAATTGTTTTGTGTTGGTCAGACATATGGCAGTTCGGGAATCGGGATGAGCCTTCGAAGCGAACGGATAATGAGACCGTGGAACTGGCTCACGTCACTCATTAGCTGCGTTTTTGCATTCCTGTGGACTGTAGCCGTAGCAGTTGCCCTGTGTGACAATAAGGCGTTTTTGCACGCTTTTTGCCGTAGACTTTGGCCTGTGGTTTCGAACAGCAAAAACGCCTTATAAGCTGCTCAAACGGACAGTGGCGGGAAATTTTAAACTCTGAAACATGGCAACCAATCAGTATGATTTGTTGAACATTCTTATATCCAAACTTGGCCATGAACTCTTTAGTCAGTACCCTGGTTTTCTAGAGATGGACAACGATGATTTTGATGACGAAGAGGAAGAGTTACTTGCAGCCACAATGGCACACCTTTTGAGAACTGGGGTTGAAGACCCAGACATGGGTCTTGGGTCTTTGGGTCTGGGTCCAGACATGGACCCAGACAACTACATGTCGTGTAGTTGAAGACCCAGACATGGAGGTTGAAATAAGGAACATGCTGTCCAGAAATCAACATACCTCTACTGTATTACAGGAAGCGGGCTATTTTCGTCTGACTAACTAAAAATGGCAAATTACTACTTCGGTGAACGGTCTGGGGACTATTCTGGCAATCTAAAGAAGACCAAAGGTTTTGGTAGGATCCCAAAAATTTAATATCTCATCCAGACGATTTGGCCCTGTCTTCTGCAGACCCCTTAAGCATTTTTACTACAAACATTCAGAAACGGAGTAAGGCCCAATAGCTAATCAGCTGAGAAAACCAAGTTCAGATATGGATTGAGCATGTGTGTTTACACCAAGAAGTCATATTTGTTTTGACGAAACTGATCGAAACTTTCGGGAACTACTTATCCGACAAAATAACAAAGCTCAAAAACGAATTCAGCATATCTCCTTACCCCTGTATCGAACATCTAATCAACTTCAAATAAAGCTTGAACTAAAGCTCATGACAAATTTCCCGGTTTCAGCCGGATTCCGGGCGAACTATGCGTCCGGGTACAAAACCTTTGTCATATACGGATTCAGCATCTCTTCTTACCCTCAAATCGGAAGCTAATCAAGTACAAATAAGACTTTTGCTTTTCACAAATTTTCTGGATTTCGCCGGATTCCGGGCGAACTACTTGTCCGGAAAGAAAATAGTTTTCATAATGTCTTTTTATCCTGAAACCAACATCTAATCAACTTCAAATAAAACTTTTACTTTTAACAAACTTTCCGGTTTTGGCCGGATTCCGGGCGAACTACTTGTCCGGCGAAAAAATGGTTTTCACCATCGTGTTCAGCATGTCTTCTTACCCCATAATCGACTATCACAATAGCTGTTTAAAAATATTTTGCTTACCCCTTAATTTAAACCCCCTCCCCCACCCCTAACTGTAGGGCTACAAAGCCCATCTACGAACTTGACCGTACTCTTGACCCAAAGAATCCTCGCACCAAGTTTCATCGGACGGACGGACGGACAACTTTTGCGATGTCACAGCTGTATCCCTCCACTTACGTTTTGGGATCCCAAAAACAGCTTACTTCCTGGCTTTAAACTAGTGTGCTAAAAAAACCCAGTGTGCTCTTCTGGACACACCACAACCTACAGCTACAAAAAGTTCTGGACCCACTATACAAAAAAAATTTCCCCGAATACAGAGAGTTGGCAAGCAAACAGCAGTCATTCACAATACTTGCATTTAACTTTGAAAAAGAGTTTTGGAGTAGAGTATTGGTTTAAATATTGCAATAGAACAGCTAGAGTGGCCGTGCGCTAACATCCATTACTAATCCAGTTGTCCGTGACCGGAGAGAAGCGGCATATAATACTATGCCGCGGCTCGGAGGTCTCGGACAAGCCAGTTGATGATAAAGCGTCGGGGCATGGTAAGGCCGAAGGCTTAGGTGCATTGCATGGTGTAACTTAGTTTTTTTTTAATTTTTTTAAATAATTTTTTTTTTCTTTTCCCATGTAGCTTTTTCTTCCATTTTTTCCTGTTTTAGATTGAACTAAAACAGTGGCTACGTCTCCACCTCCAACTCAGTGACGTTAATACCAAAAATACCTAACAGTTTACCCTACTTTAACGTCACTTACACTTCCATTATAATGAAAGTGTGTAACTTAGTTATTAAAAAAAAAAGGGGGAAGAGTGGAGGAAGGCAAAAAACTTTGGTCGTGGACAGTTCAATCTTCATGTCTAGCGATACCGTTGGGCTAACATCCATTACTAATCCAATTGTCCGTGACCGGAGAGAAGCGGCATATAATACCAAGAAGGCCTTCGGCCATAGCCTGTGGATTTCGTTCTTTGGCCGTTGGACTGAGGAGTAAAAACGCCTTATAAGCAGACAGGCTACAGGGAAAGGTTTGCCAAAACAACTAATAAGCACAGCTGCTACTCACAGGCGTGCTGTAAGGCATGCAAAAACGCAGCTAATTAGCTGGTGAATCTCCTGTAACCAAGCGAGAGAAATGAAAAAGGAGATCGAGGACGGATGACCTGTTGGTGGCCCTGATCTCTGCCACATAAAATGATGAACTGTCTACGTCTCTACTACTTCAGTCGACCTCTTCTGGAAATTAGGCGCCTTTCTGATCTTTCCTGCAGAAGCGCTCATTAAAAGCGCAATAGTTTTCATTAGGTCAAACTGCCGTGGCTCTTCCACTGGCAATCATCGAACTCGGCGTGCTCTCACTGGCTAACAAGACCAAAGGTTTCGATGGGATCCCAAAAGTTCAATATTTGATCCAGACAATAGGGTCTTGTCTTCGCCAGATCCAGTCTTCACCAGACTCCTTGAACATTTTACTATTAAAATTTAGAAACAGATTAAGTCCAAATAACGAATCATCTGAGAAAACCAAGTTCAGATGTGTATTCAGCATGTGTGTTTACCCCTATAAGTCAGATCTATTTTGACGAAACAGATCGAAACTTCCTGCCTTACTTCTGCCAATTTTCCGGTTTCGGCGGAATTTCGAAACTACCTGTCCGGCGAAAAAATAAAGCTCAAAAACGAATTCAGCGTACTTCTGCCAATTTTCCGGTTTCGGCGGAATTTCGGAACTACCTTTCCGGCGAAAAAATAAAGCTCAAAAACGAATTCAGCGTATCAAATTACCCCTATATCCAACATCTAATCAACTTGAAATAAAAATTTACTTATCACAAATTTTCCGGTTTCAGCCGGATGCCGAGCGAACTTTATGTCCGGATAAAAATTTATTGTCATATACGGATTCAGCATCTCTTCTTCCCCGAAATCGGACATCTAATCAACTACAAATACAACTTTTGCTTTTAACAAATTATCCGGTTTTGGCCGGATTCCGGGCGAACTAATTGTCTGGGTGGAAAATGATTTTCACATCAGTGGTCAGCACGTCTTCTTGCCCCTAAATTGAACATCTAATCAACTTCAAATAAACTTATACTTTTAACAAACTTTCCGGTTTTAAACGGATTCCGGACGAACTGCTTGTCCGGCGAGAAAATAGTTTTCACAATCGTGTTCAGCATGTCTTCTTACCACTTAATCGGCTATCTCATAAGCTGTTTAAAAATATTTTGTTTGACCCTTAACTTGAACCCGCTCCCCGAAATGTAGGGCTACAGAGCCCATGTACGAACTCGACCTTTCCCTCCCCTATCTCATTCCCTTCGACAGTTATCGTGTTTACAGACGAACAGGTATACGGAAAACTTTTGCGATGTCATAGGTATCCCTCCACTTACGTTTCGTGATCCCAAAAAACACCTGAATGGCCACTTACGTTACAATGGCTTTCGACAGCTTAGGATTGCCCACCTGACGAACACGTTTACGACATTTTCATTCGTCCAGCTCGTTGCTCGATGTCTTGGTTGAAACACGCATGATGCTACAATACTCTATAAGAATAAGTCCAAAACACGCCAGTGATCCTTAGGAAGAACGAGAAAGCGTCGCACTAACGACTCAAACCCAACAACTCAAATCTTGTGTCAACCAATCACGGCGATCGTTTGGGACAGGTGTGATGCTGCTTCCGGCTCTTCCGCTAGCCCGATGAAAAATTTATCTCACAATAAGAGTACGAAGTTGTACGAAAAAGTAGCATGTAGTACTAACTGATGCTACTACATGCTTCTACTTCAAGGTTACCGTGTTACTGCAAACTACTGCATGCTACTATTAGCAACAATGGATGCTACTATGGCAAGACAGGATACTACTGGATACTACTACATAATATTGGACTAGTCTGAGGCACATTAAATGATAATGTTCTTTGCTACTACATAGTATTACATGCAACTTTTTCGTACAACTACCATACAACTACCCAAGCTACAAATTTTTCATCGGGAGGTACACGTCGATTTTTTACAGGCCAGGAGAGTTAGTCATCAAGAGTATTGATGACTATTGATGCATTGTAACTTATCCAGGGTGAGTTCCCATTTAGTTGCTACTGTCGCTTGTTGTTTATTTTGTTGACATTTTCAGTCGACCAATCATGTTTATTACCCAAATAGCTTAAAGCTAGCAGAGGAATACAATATCTACGAAAAACACAGACACGAAACAAATTAACTAATATACTTACAAGATATGACCAGATATAAATGATGGGAAAAAATGAACGGGAAAACATTTTATATGGTCCTTGTTGAATAAGATAAACAAATTACAAAAAAAATAAAAAAATTCTGTGTTCTAAATATATCCGCCGCTGCATAGGCCCCCCCCCCCCCCCTCCATGCTACTATTTCGAGACCGGATGCTACTGGATACTACCACTTAAAATTATCCCAGTCGAAGGAACAGTTAAATTAAAAATATTTCGTAGAATTACATATCACTATAGGCCTACATACAATATCAAGGATGAAGGTGTACCATATGCTACACAGGCTACCCATTTTTCATCGGGTCTCATCTTAACATTGGTACGTTAGTGTTTTAGCTTGTAAATTTACAATCCAGGCTTCCGAGGGTAGCCATCTCAGATATACCCTTTGTTTTTTATGCCACTGGCATGTCTGATGCTTTTGAGAAACACCAGGTTTATTTATATTTTGCCATTAAAATTGTACCTTACCTTACCTTACCCTCAAAAATAGTTTGAAGATTCGTTTTCCGATTCACACCCAGAATCTGACGGAGGGGTGGGGGGTCCCGGGGCACTTTTTATTCATTGTGACCAAGCCCTTCAACGAATCGCTACCCTTGGAAGCCTGGATTGTAAATTTACAAGCTAAAACACTAAAGAATACCAATGTTAAGATGAGACCCGGTGAAAAATGAGTAGCCTGTGTAGCATATGGTACAACTTCATCCTTGATATTGTATGTAGGTCTATAGTGATTTTATACGCGTCGTTTATGTAGTGCCTCGGGTTAGACTCTCTAGTCACATAGAAAGCTACAATTTTTATCGAAGCAGGTTGAGGTTTGCCATGAAAAAGCGAATTTGAAAAAATTCACACCCAGAACCTGACGGAGGGGTGGGGGGTCCCGGGGCACTTTTTATTCATTGTGACCAAGCCCTTCAACGAATCGCTACACGTAAACACATGTTGGGTAAGACACGTAAAGACAACATTCAAAGAGTTTTTAACTGGTAAGTATTAAAGTAAAACCGCGGTATTAAAATTAAATTAATTATAGATTATTATTTATTTTGTTTTAGGGTTGGGAGGGATCTGTTGGTTCTAGTTATTATTATTATCCATGGTTTTTATTGTTTATTGTGAGTTTGGACTGGTGAGTACTACTGTTTTTCTTGTATTCTGAAGAAGGGAATTGTTTTTCATTAATCAACGTAAAAGACAAGCTTGTTCAAAACATTCCCCAAAGCAGCACAAGATCGCATAGTCTGCAGTTAGAGCCTGTGAAGATGAAGATTGCAAGATCTAATTCTTACCATCATTCGTTCATACCCCGGGTCATCAGGATCTGGAACAAACTGCCGTTTCCAGTCGAAAAGATGAAATCACTGGAAGCCTTCTCCAATAGCCTAAACATAAACATACCATATCTCGAGACTTTCAACGTAGGACGACTTTAAATGGCAATCGTGCCGCAGTCGATCCGCTCTTCGCCCTGCCATTTCATTTTTCTTTTAACAAGTTGCCAGTTATGTAGACTTTTGTATTGAGAGGCGTGAGGAATAAATTATTATTACTCCCGTGCCACTCGTGCTTTGCCCTTTGCCGGGAGTATTTGATAATCTATGTGTGTACAATTAGTGAAAAGAATAAATGAACCTGAACCTGAACACAGGTTGTGTAGGCGTACTTCACACAGCACGGTTTGTTATCTCCAGTGATTTTCGGTCGAAAAAAGTCGACTCGTTTTTCGATAACATCTATCAACTTGGCTATCCCGTGTTATAACCCTAAGTAGGAGTTCCTATCTGGTAGTCATTCTGATTCGCACGCAGTACAACCCCCTTTCCAAGTTCCTAACGCATCTCAATTCTCGGCTGGGAGATACTACATCTACGTAAGACCTTTTCATAAGTGTGCCCTCAATTTTCCTCCTTGCATGCCTCACCGAGATCATCTGCGGCAAGCAATAATGCTCTAAGACCCTGTCATAAGTGTGCCCTCACTTTACTCCTTACATGCCTCACCGAGATCATCTGCGGCAAGCAATAATGCTCTAAGACCCTGTCATAAGTGTGCCCTCACTTTACTCCTTACATGCCTCACCGAGATCATCTGCGGCAAGCAATAATGCTCTAAGACCCTGTCATAAGTGTGCCCTCACTTTACTCCTTACATGCCTCACCGAGATCATCTGCGGCAAGCAATAATGCTCTAACCCACCTTTTCAAGCCCCTAACAATCCCATCTCCAAGTCCGGATGAAGGATGTACGTTAAATCTTCTGTAAGTGCCTATCACGACTTGAGAGCCGCCCTCCATTTTATTCCTTATCCGACTCGCCTAGATCTGAGTTGCCGAAAGCAACAGTGCTCTCGTTTGCCACAAGGCCCAATCTCGGAACCTTCCCCCGCTCTTATGTCAATTTACAACCGGACACAGAGGGATTCTGTCCCTCTCAAGAGGAATGCAAACAATACTCAGCCGAAATCCGGAAGGCAGGAATATCAAAGCAGCACAAACCAGGCAGCACTCAAATCGCATCCCCGCTCAAACAAGGGGTGGTTTACACTCATTTCTTGGCAAACAAACGGATTCCATTGATTCAGACAATGTAGAGCATAAGTGGCTGTAGCAACATGGGAATAGTGATACAATAGGGATCATGGGGAGTGATCATAGAATCTAGATCTTCAGTTGACGAGTTTTACGGTCATTTGCTCAATAGCGGTTCCTTGTATTATGACAAATCCCCTGGAATCGCTCCAGCATAATTACAACAAGATGAAGGGGAGAAACACGCCGCTGGGATATCAAGCGTGGATTTTCGTTTTGTTAACAACGTGTAAAGGTAAAATAAACGACTCTGAAGGTGGCGTTCTCAACGCCCAGATTTCTTTCCAGGTTAATAACAATACTGCCCGACAGCAAGAAAATCCCTTTGGAATCAATATTTTTCTTCACTGCGAACTGGGATTACTTCTAAGACAATCTGGGCTATCGCTAGATCGTTTTCTGACCAATGGCTTTGATAAACGAAAATCACCAGATTTTTGAACAAACCCTGACCGACAATTTGAATAAATATACCCATTGGAAACTCAAATTCCGTCGGAAAATGATCTAGTAATTCTGGGTTCGGCACTTTGGATATCTATTTTCGATGGGAAATCGATTGGAATCACTTCTATAGCACATTCGAGAGATTTTTTCTGCAAAAGTTTAACGCAGTGGTTATGGACGACCATAAAGCATTGTCCAAGTAGGTGTTGTAAGGTGTATTACGGCGTATAAGCCTTATTACAGATTCCTCTTTTCCTCGGGGCGCGCTGTAATAAGGCGAATAAGGAAAATGGAGCTCGGCTCTATTCTTCCTTATGCAGAGCCAATCAGATTGCTTGGTTGGGTCCGCCAGCGGGCCGAGCGTCAGTGTTGCCACGGGATGCAGTAAAGTTCTACTTTGTTGGAAAGCCAAAGAAACAACTTTTCTTCAAAAGAACACGTTTTCTTCGGTTACGACTGCTTACTGCTAGTTAGAAGAACAATGCTGTCCATCCGTAAATTTAATAGCATTTTACAATATATTGGGCGTCAAATTGTACTCGTGTACTTCAAGTAGTACCAAGAACACTTTTTCTGATCTTTAGAAACTCGAAAACCTGTATCAGCGTGGCAACACAGAACGCTGCATTCATAAGAACCTCTCGGGTTCCTATATGAACAGGCGTGTGTATTAAGACGTAATACATCGCGTATAGCGCTATTCAGCTTATTACACCTATTTGGAAAATGCTTAAATGAATCCATGAATCCAATTCTGTCGGCACCCTGGTAGCAAGCTGTTTAAGGTCCTACTAAATTCCATCTTTTCATCCAGGTGTAGAAGATTTGTTGTAAACATTGCAACCCCGCTTAAACTTTTTAGTCTGGTAGGCTCTCATTTACAAGCAGATATAACCTATAGATATTTTAGTGACTCAACTTAATAGCGTCGAACTGACACCAAATACGCCAATCATAATCTTAAAGCACACCTCGCACTTTTTACTGTTTATAGTCCAGTGTTCAAAGCTATCTGAATACTGTAAAGCTATACTCTACTTTTAAAAAAGTATCCATGGCTATTGCCTGTTTTAAGTCTTTTACCAGGCCCACCGACTTCTACCAAGATCTCGGCAAAATTCAGAAAACCGGTTTTACACATCAATATCATGATACGTGAACACTCGTCTTGAGCGTAATGTACATGGAAACTAGCGAATCGCGGCAAATACAAAGATTAGTGAGGTGTCATTCGCGGGTTCAGAATGTAACATAGGAAATTTGGATCTCCGGGTTTCAGAACTAACGCATGATGTTACGGAAGTAGGTTGCATTGGCATTATAGGTACGACAGGTCCTTTAAAGCACAGCTCTTACTAGAAGTGATCTTTTCCCCATAAAACGGATCAGAAAAGTGTTTTCCGACAGTACCATTACTTTCCATCTGGGCGCAAAACGTTTGAAAACTGAACGCGCCGTGGCTAAAAAGTTGGAAAAGTAAGCAAATAAAAGAAGTCAAAAACAGAAGATTCTCATATCCTTATATGTGAAAGAGACGTCAGCGGACATTGAAGATTCTGGAAAACTTTGCGTGGTGTGACGGGCAAAACTCGGCACATCCGAAAAAGCGCTAAAAAGTTCGTAGGCACAAAACGAAACAACGGAGAAAGGTGGGGATTTTAGAAGCTTATGATTGTACAAGGGTGCAAGGTATATTGTAAAAGGCAGAATAAGCAAGAGGGGTCCTTTAACTAAAATAAACTTAGTAGAAACGATCACACGGAAAAAGCTGTCAATTAAAAACCAATAAAATGTGTTATTTTTTTTTTAAATTTAAAAAGTTAAAGTTTCTCTAAAAGTTCAAAGATCGGTTTTTACTGCCCTGACCTGACACCAAGAGGTTCTGGTGTCGTGTACGTTAGTTCACCGGTGCATGTTCGGATATATAAGATAAGACTTATATATATATATATAAATCTCTCTATCTATATATATCCCTGTGCTTTCCACTGACAAAGACCAACCAGCAAATGCGAATGAGATTTCCACTGTAAAAAAAATATTGCAGTATTTGCTACTGGGATTAATCTTGTCTCTAAAAAGATAAGCTAAGTGCACACACAGTCCGGTAAGATACCGCACGCGAAAACGCGCATACGGAATTCGCGTCACGATGCCCGACAGATTTTTCAGATAAAACGAAATTCAGACGTGAAACTTGGCCCCAGGTTTGAAAAATCCACTGCTTAGCCTACAGTCAGATGATGCTGATTGACTGCCGAATGAATGAATGCAGCTGACATTAAATAGGTCGTATAAACAGTTGAAATTTCAAACACAGCTTCTAATTTTTCAATTCTCAGGGCACAATTTCGCATGCGTTTAAAATTCGCTCCGGTAAAAGTAGATTTCCTACTCAAATCGGAACGAAATTATCGGACCGAATCCGCATGCGATGCGTCAAAATTCCGGAGCGGAGAAGGAAATTCGCACCGGACTGCGAGATTCGGACTGTGTGTGCACGCTACTTTAATCTTATCTCTAATTCGGATTAATCTTATCTTAGTAGAGATAAGATTAATCCCAATAGCACATACTGCAGTTAACATTAATCCTTACTCGGAGAAACTTTTTACAGCGTTCCCAGAAATCCGGACATACCACGACATACGCAAGAAAGCCAAGGCAGAGTTAGGCTCACTTAATACCAGGTAAGAGTGGGATACTATTTTTGTTTTATTCGAAAAACTAACCGATAGGCTACATTACCGAAAAAAAAAATCATAAAAAGTCTCAATCTGATTACAAGGGACACTTAAGCTCAGTCTTCTTCTGAATATATGATTTCAGGTGTCAGAGTTTTCGGACGAAGGTCCATTTCGAGATTCCAAAAGTTGGGAGGAGTGAGTGGAGGTGGATGGTAGCTTTTGTGTCTGCAATTCCTGTTGATCTTTTCAACTATTTCGTCGTCTGTCAGCTTTCTATCGCCTTCGAAAAACTGCAAAAAATACAATCGATTTATTTCAAGGTACACTTTTCCGCACCGTCTTTGGTATAGTTCTTTGATTGTGATCTTATTTTTGTGTCTTAGTTCTCACTTTTAGTCTTACTTTTGTTTTCCATGCTCCAATTTTTCAAGTCATGGGCGAGTATAGCCTTCTGCATTCATTCGTCCAAACGACACGCTATCTACCTTTTTTCCACAAAGTTTCCAAGCTCTTTCAAACAATGTCCAAGATATAACCAAAGCCAACTGGTCATAATACAAAAAAGAATTACACGTGGAAAAATAATATTATCACCTTAAAATACTTCCACATATTTCCTTTTCTACTCCAATGGAAAATCGCCACTCAAACCTTAGAATAATTACTCAGACATCAAACCCCAAATAAATTCGATCTCCTGATCCTTCCGTCGCCTTTCAATATCTGAACTCAGGGTTCAATCCTCGAAATCTGCCCACATTCCTTCATTCCAAGCCCCTCCAAGAGCTGAATGGTCTATAATTTTCTTTATTTGGCTCGGCCACCACTCTTTTCTACGGTCCTTCGGAGCTTCTAGGTAAGCCGCTTTAAGCGGTCTTTCGCATGGTAGCCTTTTTAACTTATCCCATAAACTCTACGCCCGAGCTCCATTATTTCATGTACAGCTTCGCCTCTTAAGCCTTAATCTTTCGTAAGAACCCACTCTTTTTTTTTAAGAAAAATTATGATATATCTGGGGTCGAGTCGACTAACACGTCGAAGACAACCTTTTGTAGGCACAAAAAGCTCCCCCGATGCAGGGGTGTCACGACCGGGGGGGGACGCCCCCCCCCCCCCCAATGCTGTCGGCCAGTCGGTAAAAAATAGCCGAATCGGCGCGAAGCGCCGCGATTTTTCGCCAAAACAGTTGATTTTTTTCATTAAAACAGTCGAATTTCGTCAAAACAGTCGTTTTTTCTGAAAATCAGTTCATTTTTTCGAAACTGTCGTTTTTTTTTCTTGAAAACAGTCGTTTTTTCTGCAAAAACAGTAGGTAAAAATTATCAGCCAGTCGTAAATTCCTCGGCCCCCCCACCCAAATATTTTGGCTAGTAACGCCTCTGGGATAGGATAAGAGAGAGTCAAAAGCTTGGATTGCCCAGCGTCTGGACATTGTAGGCAGCCAGCCGATATCCCTAGAGGACTACTGTAATAATTAATAAATAAACTCGCGGGACAGTTGCGGCCTGGGGATGTTATGAACATCATTGCACCCATGGTACCTCACCCCACCGCAACTGTCCCGCGAGCTTCGGTACCGCGGCAGATTAGTCCTTATCGCTAAAGTGAGGATATCAGTGTAAGGGGGTTGGACCGTGACGTCACAGCAAAAGGTTCCCGAGTCACAGTGGTGGTCTCCAATCGTTATCTAGGCTCGAACCAAGGACTAATTCCTTGTCGCCAGATTTTATCGTCTTTCCCACTGTGCCACGGGTCCCTGTATATTTTGCCTGTCCTAATACTATTTGGTCAGTATGCTTAAAGCATCGAATCCTAAAGGACGTAAGGTATTTTTATTCCCTGGATATAATTATCTTGGACATGGAAACGGAGAGAGGACGGAAACGGACTGGAGCTCTTGCATGTTATATGTACCGCCATTCTGCGGTTCGGAAAAGGACAAGTGTATTAGTCTGGCGGACAGACTGGAAATTATGCAGAAGAGAGTGGTAAATACCATCCTCGGCCCAATGTACACTTCGTACGGAGACGAACTGGCCAATTAAAGCTTGGTCTCAATACTCTCTCTGATAGACGACATAAATTGACAATGGACTTCGGATGTAAGTGCCTTGCCTCAGCCCTTCATAGAACTATACTACTGAACTACGAAGTACCAAACCCAACTCGACCGAACACCAGGGACAAAGCAGCATCTGTAAACTGTACGAAACTTATTCGCCCAAACACACATTCAACTGACATGTACCTCAAGTCCTTCGTACCCTACTTCGTACACCATTTCTTTTCTATGCTTTAATTAACAAGGTAGACTGTATATATTAAGTGTAAACTGAGGATCTATCAAAATGTTTCATATAGTGTTATTATACGTACTAGTTGTTAACTGTATGACGTCCAATGCTAGCGAGTGAATTGCACGAGCTATTTGCCTTTCCATCTGAATTAGTACTGAGCGATTATGTAAATACTTCGAGGATTCCATGGAAAGTATGAACCGCCGAATATCTATATAGCCGAAAGTATCGACAAGAGCAGTGCATTAGACAAACTGTGGGAGTTACACGCCTATTTTGACGGATTATTTGTATTACAAAGCAGTGTTCGAATTTATAAATAATAAGTAAGAATTTAGTGAGCAGATATAGTTTCCGCGAACCTTCATATACAGTTCGGGGCCTGAGCAAGTAACCATATCAAATCCCACCTCTAGCAGACATCAAAAGATTTTCTTGGACAAAGATGATTGATTATCCGAAAAAAGTTAGGTTGAAATGATGTGAAATGAAAAGTAAAAATATAGTAATTGGTCTTGTGAGCTCTTGGATGTGATCGGTACCGCCTTTTTGCGAAACTCTTTCGGAAAGGACCAAGTCTAGTCCGAGTATTATAATGAGAAGAAGACACGATTTCGGTGAACCTTCAAATACAGTTGAGGCATTAAGAAACATCTTCACTTCTCACATCTAGTGGGCCATCCAAAGATTTTCTCGAGTATGGATGCTAGATGGGTCGAAGGAAGTTTGGCTGAACAGTTTTCGAAGGAAGTTTGGTTAAAAAGCTGAACCTAACCTAGAGCACAATTAGACCGCCTGACATCTGATTAAGTCCTCTAGGAACTAAGTTCCCAAAAGACTGTCTCTCTGGACGAGCTGGCTGCAGGATCTGGGATCTTTGTTTGGTCGAAACTGCACTTACTTCCTTACAAAGCTGACATGCGAATGCAGGCATCTGAGCTCTTGCAGCTTTATTTCTGACCGCCCCTTCCTTGAAGCGGTAGCCGACGCTCTCTTTCTTCGGAATTCTTGGAAAAAAAAATAAACTAACATCTGCACTTGAAGGCCCTACTCTACAAACTAGAAACCAATCTATACACACAATCGCATCCCCCCCCCCCCCTTCCAATGTCCAGATAGTCTTAACTGGTGTTTGGTTGGGTTATTAGATGAAATAAGACAGGATGAGGGACAGACGGGGAGTCGTGGACATCCACAATTAAACCCCGGCCGTAACTTGACGGCCCGGCACAGCTTACTAGCAGAAGAACAGAGAAGCATTCAGTTGCTGGCTATACAGCAAAGAGTCTAGTACAATGAATGTACTGCGGCCAATTTGGAAGCTGATTTCTGAAAGTATGGTTTCATGTGTTTAGGGTATGGAGATCTTAAGTCTGGAACTACACTTTTAATTGGGTAACCACCCGATGAAAAATGTGTAGCCTGCGTAGTTGTATGATAGTTGTACGAAAAGTTGCATGTAATACTACGTAATAGTAAAGAATACTATCGTTTAATGTGCCTCAGACTGGTCCATCTTAAGCATTAGTATCCAGTAGCATCCTGTCTTGCCATAGTAGCATCCGGTCTTGCTAATAGTAGCATGCAGTAGATTGCAGTAACACGGTAGCCTTGAAGTAGAAGCACCTCGTAGCATCAGTAGTATTGCATGCTACTTTTTCGTACAGTTTCATGCTACTATTTTGAAATAAATTTGTCATCGGGTAATGCCACCCATGTCCATGAATATTATCGAAATTACTATACTGTGAAAAAAATTCAAACTCAAGTCAACTTACTGATCGAACTCGTCGTCGCTGGCGACTTCATTCTTCACAATCCTCGACGTCTCGAAAGTCTGAGGCCTACGAGAGAGGGATTTCGGTGGCTTCAATTCCGCCGCCGATCGGAGTTTATGCGTCTTCACTTTTCCATCCGTCGTCAGTTTGGTTTGTAAATATCTAACAGGTTTGGCGTCTGGATTTGGTGGAACGAAATCAAAACCGTCCTTCGATTGCACTTTGACTCCATTAGGCAGTTTTTGCACTTTGGATTTGGCAGTTCCAGATAGTTTCCCGAAAAGCAGTTTTCCGGATTTGGTATATTCCTGCGAGTTAGTAACGTCACGCAGCGCGTCCGAGCTCGCTTTTGCGAACTCTTCAAGCATCTCGACCGTCGATTGCTTGTCACAAGGGGCTTCGGATTCAGCCGCATCGCAGTCCACTAAAACTGGAGAATCAGCACGCTTATTTTCCTCGTCTCGGACTGGAATGTCTGACTCCTCTCCAAGAAAAGATTCTCTCGAATCAGTCGCGTTTCCAGGTTGTCTAAACCGCGCTGAGACGATACGCGGAGTCTGAGCGTTTTTCTTCCTTTCGGGAAAGTCCACTTGCTGCTGCTCTTCGTGAAGTATCTCAGGGGACCCGACAGAACGGTTATCTTCCACGCCTGAAAACTGCGGAAGCAAAAACCGCGCAGTTTTTTTCTCCCTTTCGGGAACATCACTGACCGATTCCTTGTCGCAAAATTTCCCGCTGGATTCAACTCCGCTGGTATCGTCAAAGCCTGGAAACCGCGGAGGCGGAAACCGCAAAGCGTCTTTTTTCCTAAGCAGACTCGGGCTTCCGTTTTCTTCTTTTTGGCGCTTTCGACTGCTGCAGGCGTCCGAACTTTCTCGTTCCGATGATCCTTTTCCATCTCCCTCAGCCAGATTAGATTCACTCAGCTCCCGTTTCAAAGCGGCCTCGCTACAGGAACCTCTGTATCTACTTGAGAAACGATCATCTCTGGGCAAATAACGGGGACTGGCTCTTCCGGTACCAACTTTCCTTCTGGCAGGACTGTCTGAAGTGGAGGAATATCCAGTTTCAAAGGGCACTGTATCTGCTTTGTTATCAGAAACGTGAGATTCACCAGTTCGTAAACTTTTGATGGATGATTTGGCAACGGAGTCTGAATTTCTGCTATCGAGCTTTGCGTCATAGCCGTTTTCTTTTTCTGGTGTCTCCAGCACTAGAAGTCTCGAGTTTCCGCTAGGACTTTGAAGCGCTGGATTGTCACAAGGGATTCTTTGTCGGCGGGACTCATTCCGGGAATTAGAATTTGTGTCAACGTTTTCGAAAAGTTCGGATTTTAATTTGACGCTAAAATCATCAAACAGTTTCTCGATCTTCAAAAAGTGATCAACGCAAGATAGGCACTCGATGTCGTTTCTCGTAAGAACTCCTGAAATAAAATGTGGTCATTCGTCAGTGGGCGAACGAGCTGCCTGCACATTTGAATTTGAACAATGTTATTTATATTCGGCATAAGAATTGTGGGATCCCTATACTTGTTTGCCAAAATGATTCGATCCTGAACGTGGGCGTCAACATAATGAACGCCGAATCCTTCTTTTAAGGTGAGTCTTCACCTTCCAGAATCTGGGTTCCCAGATTTTCCGAGATTTTTTTTTATTTCTTCTGCGATACTTAAAAATCCGGAAATCTGGAAGTTCAAAAGCCCCATTTTCCGGATTATTTTGATATACTTTTGGACCCGTTCATATTCCAGATGCAATTTACAGAAGACGACAAAGGGCGTGTTCCACCCTGGTACCAATAGTAACTACTAGTTCCTAAATCCGTTCCAACCTCACGACAAGTTACTACGCTGATCGTTCCAGCCTTCTCGAAACAGTAACTAATAATAACTATTTGCTTACCACGTTCGGGAGCGTGGTAAGCGTAGTAACCACGAATCGGTGTCACATGGTCGGATTCACCCGTGGCATAATAATCCGCTGGAAAATAGAAAAATCGTTCCAGCCTTGACGACAAAAAGGCAGAATTTGTGACGTCATGCGTGGTAACTGCGGTAAGTAGGATGGAACACGCTCAACGAATAATCTGGAAGCCCAGATTCCGGAAGTTCCGGGAGGTGAAGACCGGACTTTAGCTTTGTTAACGTACAGAAAAGGCCTAAAACCAGAACGTTAGACCTTATATCCTCCCGTGCAACCACAGGCACCCAAGCAGGCTAGTCTTCTCTCTGGTGGGCTGCTGCCAGGACCCCCCCCCCACCCCCACTCAGATTGCAGACTTGCATGCACGTTTGCAAGGTCCCTCTGGTAAGTGCAACGGGTCGTGTTTCCTGATCTTCCTTGTCGTTTCTTTCTTGTTGTTGCCAATTACGGCAACACTGGATTCTTCATGGACAACCTGGATTCATCCATGCGGAGGACGTGACCCGAATATCGCAATGGAAGTCGACAGAAACTGACATCTGAACAAGAACGTCCGATGCAATCCTCAGTTTATGATCCCATAGGACCTTTGTCTTATTTTTATTTTCCGAGGACACACGAAGTGATTCGGGGAAACTCATCCGGCGATTTCCGACTATTCCTCTAGGCAAAGCTTACCGACTTTACAACTAGGTCATCTACGCCAGCTCCGTTTACAAGCCAAGCGCCTAGGCAAGGACTTAACATTACGGCGACCATCTCGATAACGTTGTGACCGCTCTGCCATCGATAAAAATGTCTGAATGGCATTAGTTGCGTTTTTGCAGATACCATGGTATCTGTTACCGCGGTAACTGGATCTGCAATGAGTCGTTTTTGCAGTTACCGTGGTATCTGATATACGGTTGCTCTGCAAAACGACAACTGCCGAAATTGCGCTTTTCGAATTCATCCCAAAAGAAAAACTGATATTCAGTCACATCACTAAGTGCCAAACTTCTTTCCCACCAATTTGACAAAAACTGATGAAAGTGAGATGACTTTTTCGGATACCACCATCATTTACCACGATAAATGGCCAGATACGACGATAACGAGCCAGATACGACGATAACGGGCCAGATACGACGATAACTGGCCAGCTACCCCGATAACTGGCCAGCTACCCCGATAACTGGCCAGCTACCCCGATAACTGGCCAGCTACCCCGATAACTGGCCAGCTACCCCGATAACTGGCCAGCTACCCCGATAACTGGCCAGCTACCCCGATAACTGGCCAGCTACCCCGATAACTGGCCAGCTACCCCGATAACTGGCCAGCTACCCCGATAACTGGCCAGCTACCACAATATCTGGCCAGCTACCACGATAACTGGTCAGATACCACGATAACTGGCCAGATAACACTATAACTGCAAAAACGACTTTAGACCGAGGTATCGGATACCATGGTATCTGCAAAAATGCAACTATTATAACGAATAAAAGTCGACAAACTTACTTAGCTGCTTTCTTAATACTGAAACAGATTGCAGAATGAATGCCTCTCGTTTCCTGAACTGGACCATGGCCCTAAAACAAAAGACAACTGGACAATCTAAAAAAAAAAGAGTACTTTTCTTAAAATCTTAAAAAAAAGAATTAATCATCGGGTTCCGTCTCACAAGTTGATATGAATTACCGCAATTACCAACGTACACAGTGTTGCGTCATCAAAGGGCTTTTTACGCGATCCCACAGAGAGCTTATTCCACGCTTTTAACAATAGTAACTATTAGTTACTATTTTCGTTCCAACCTCGTGAAAAGTTACTACGCAGACTGCTCCAACCTTCTCGAGTAACTAACAGTACCTATTTAATTGCTTACCACTATCGGAGCGTAGTTAGCGTGGTAACCACGAGATCTCTGACGTGATTGACCCGATCAGCCCGCGGCCAGATATTTTGCGGAAAATAAGAACCAGCCTTGACGCCAAGAAGCCAGGATCCGTGACGTCATGACGTAACTACGGAAAGTAGAGTGGAAAACGCTCAAAGAGTTTGAGGCTCGGTTGTAGCTCCAAGAGTGCTTCCGCGGTCGTTTATGTTGCAATCGATATGGCGGAAAAGTAGGAGAAAGCATTACCAGGCGATAGGAATGACTATTGTAGGCACTACTGATCTCTCTCTGCAAATTCCCAACATCAGCCAACATCATTCAAAATACACGACTGGCAGGTGTCCGGTGGTTCTCAAGATTAACTAGACCTACGTTGCCTGTACAACGTGAAGTATTGCAGCAACCTTTGTTCGGCTTCGCCGACAAAAGTGTTGCAAGAGCAACACTTTGGTTTTGTTTCTTCGCTATCGATCAACTCGAAAGCAGGAACATGGTTTGATGAACGAAAGCTTTGCAAAGACTTAATTCTAAGTTACAGAGACTAATTTTCTTACCCTCAGATTTAAAGAGATCAAATAAAATGTGCACCAATTTGCACTAGTTTCTAGCCCCTTATGAACCCCAAATAAAAGGATTAATAGGTACACTAACTAGTAAAAGTTACAAGCCCCTCATCGCCGAAGATGATTATGGCCTAACAGTCGATTTTTGCTTACAAGTAAAAACAACAACAGAATATCGAAGTAGGGACTAAATTAACTTAGCAGCCAGTTGAACTTTATCCTTTTCAATCGTAGACATCGTGACTTTTGGATACTTGGAACATTATCTTATATAAACTAGTTGGTAATATAAAGCTATCCGTAACTTTTCAGGATCAAAATACCATAGATGCCACTCTGCTAATTATTTCGAAACTATATCGTTGTATTACATTATCATTTATATCCGTTGCGTTAACACTTAATTCTATGTTACAGTGGTAGACCATCACCGTAGACCATTGTGGCATCTCATGAAAATGAAAATGCTATAGCAGCTGATTCTTGAACGATGACATGAACCAAACTTTTCTTGCCATCGAAAACACCGGAAACAAAATAGGTGAACAAACTAGGAAAAGTCGAAAACCCCTCACCGCTGAAGATAATTATGGTTTAACAGCCGATTGTTAGTTACCCTGACATACCTAACAACTGGGTTCCGCCTATTCTTTGTTTGAGTGTGTACCCTACCACTAAAGTTGTCAATCCCTCAAAGGCTTAATTTTAAATTGCAGTGATAGACCAAGGAAACTAATTTTCTTACCCTCAGATTTATAGAGATCAAGTAAAATGTACACCAATTTTCACAAGTTTCTAGCCCCTCAAAAACCCCTTCTAGCAACCGATTCTTACTTATAAATCCATCTCCCCGTGATAGACATGGTACCAAATTGTTCTCGCGATCAAATACACCGGAAAAAAACAATAGGTACACCAACTAGCAAAAGCTGCAAACCCCTCATCACTGAAGATGATTATGGTATAACAGCCGACTGTTGCTTACAAGTCCCCTACATGTCTCACAATTGGGATCGGCCCATTTTTGGTTTCAGTGTGTACCTTAATACTGAAGTTGTCAACGCCTCTTAAACTTTCAAACTGTTGTATCTCATGAAGGAATTTTTGTACCAAAAACGGATGACATATACTTTGATCAGCTCACCAATATCTATCGATTGCCGTCGACAAAAAAATTATATCTGTATTAGTTCAAAAGTTGACTTTTTTGCCGTAGGCCAACTTTCTAATATCACCACTTAGAAAGGAGCAAAGGGTAAGCTCTAATTTCTTTAGCAGTGAGAGAACTTTTAAAGTTTAAGAGGCCCATCTGATATCACTTCTCTTCCTCACTCCCAAGTGTAAGAAATGGAATGATAAACTCAGCTGAAATCACGAACAGAAACGGGTGGAAACAATAGATGGCAGCACTTTCGGACCCGTGGGAAAATGACACTTTTTTGATTCCGTAAATTTTTCTATTTATCACTCAAAGAAGATATATGGGCTGTGGGGCCAAGGAACTGCCGCACATATTTCGCACTTATAGACTTCAGTCCATCTTCAGTTTAAGACTGTCGCCTGTCTGCTTGCCTGCTTGAACGGAGCTTTCCACTCGAAAGCAGAAACGTAATTCAATGAAACGAACGCTTTTCTGCAAAACTTCAGATAGTCCTCTCTAACATGGGCTATATAACTCCACTTCACTTCGCACACCGTAGGCTCTGGCTCGAGGACAAGCAAAAACCATCCTTTTTGGCCCCAGGCAAGAGATCTACGGAGCTTTCCAAAATGTGTCATATTCACCAATCCGGCCTAAAGTCCACACTTTCCGTAAAAACCGCACAGGTTAGACCCTTACCAGTTACCAGGAATAAGATGAAATCGGCGGCATAGGAAAAAAAAAAAAAAAAAAAAAACTAGGACAAAACCTAAGTGTTGCTCTCGCAACACAATACCAGCTATAAACAATAACAAAGAAACACAGCACCACATGTGGGGAACTGTACGGATTTAAAGAAACATTAAAGCTAGTATTTGTAAAGTTAGAGGACCTCTCTTGCTTATTCTGCATTTTATAATATACCTAGCTCCCTTATGGAATAATAAGCTTCTAAAATCCCCACCTTTCTCCATTGTTTGATTTTGTACCTACGAATCTTTAGCACTTTCTCGGCCGCGCCGAGTTTTTTCCGGTTACACAACGCAAAGTTTGCCAGAATCTTGAACGTCCGCTGGCAACTCTTTCACACACAAGAATATGAGAATCTTCAATTTTTTACTTCTTTTATTTGCCTAGTTTTCCTACTTTTTAACCACGACGCGTTCGGTTTTCAAACTTTTAATATAAATATATAAAACCGACAAGCGCTAACACGAAAATCGCAAAATCCAGATGGAAAGTAATAGTATTTTCGAGAAGCGTTTTTCGGATCCGTTTCATAGGGAAAAGTTCATTTCTAGTAAGAGTCGTGCTTTAAGGCGAAATGGTATTCGTAATAAGCCGCAATAGCTCAACCCGCAGCAGTTTCTGATGAGCGTATATCAGACAGAATGAAACTGAGTGCCGCAGGCGATATTTTAAAGTAAGCTACGACTTTTTCCGGGCAAACACTACTTCCCCCTAACAAAATCTAACTTTTAATGTGGCCCAAGCCCCGAAAGAAATCACGCGACCTTTCAGTAAATAGAGAAAGGCGCCTCAGGCAAATTTTGTAGAATCCTCGTATGATCAGAATGTCTTTTCGGATCCCAAATGAAAGTAAGGGCCACTTAGCATGAATCTGACCGTCTGTCTTAGTTCACGACGAACCCAAAAAAATGTGAGACATTAAGCTGGAAGTTGATGATTTGCTTCAGTTCGACCCTTTCCAAAAAAGAAGGATCGATCATCCAGAAAAAAACTGAAACAGAGGAGACTAGTTTTGAATTTACACTTATAAAAACAACATACAAATCAAATGACGTGTTGCAATAGTCAGGCCCGTCATTACATCTTCTCTCATTGCTCACCAAGCCGATTTATTTTTAAAGGACTCCTCTTGCTTATTCCGCCTTTTATAACATAGCTAGCTCCCTTGTGGAATTATAAGTTTTTGAAATCCCCATCTTTCTCCATTGTTTCGTTTTGTGCCTGCGAATTTTTAGTGCCTTTTCGGCCGTGCCGAGTTTTGCCCGTTACACAACGCAAAGTTTGCCAGAATCTTCAATGTCCGCCGACAACTCTTTCACACGCAAGGATATAAGGATCTTCTGTTTTTTACTAATTTTATATGCTAGCTTTTCGTACTTCTTATCCACGGCGCATTCAGTTTTCAAATGTTTTGCGCCGAGCCGCCGCGTCGGAGAGCAGGAAGGCTACGCAGATTCGTCAAGCGCTAACAAGAAATCGCTAAATTTAGAATGAAAAGTAATGGTATTTTCGAGATTTTTTTTCTGATCCATTTCATAGTGAAAAGATCATTTCTAGTAGGAGCTGTACTTTAACGTCACACTTGAGGAAAATTCCTATCATTAAATCCTTTTCTGCTAAAATACAAAGAATCTTTGCATGAGATTAACAAATTCTTGAAAATGTAAACCACAAGCAAAATCAGCTTGAGTTTTACTTGAATCGAGAGATACTGGTACACAGCAGATCGTGTTAAAATTCGTGTTAAAACTGTGCACTGCAGGGTGAAATTCCTGATTTGACAACTGTCTGTTCTCGATCCTGGAAGCTGAAACCTGACAATCAGACTTCTCATTCTGACAAAATATGATTAGATAATCTCTTCGTATTCGAGCTACTGCCTCTTTATGTCAATCTGGCAAGGTCGAAACATGCGACTGAAAATGCAATTCCTTAAGTCTGAAACGCTCCAGAACACAGAACCGCCTATGTCCAAGACGGACGTTAACCCAGTTTCTTGGTAACCCCGTACTAGCCTTACTGAATTTTTCGGGCGCGCTGCCAGCCCCCATTTATCTTTCCTGGGTGAGCGCCCAGTTTAGCTGAAGTTGTGTGGTAGGGCGCTCTGCGAGCGCCCACTTTAGCTTTTTTCTTTCTTCGAGGGAGGGAGGGGGAGGGGGTACCACTCCCCCACCCCCCACAGCGACGCCCCTAACTGAAGGAATGCCAAATAGTTAGCTGTATTTTTTTTATCCTAAAGCGTATACCTATGACTTCGTTAAAGTTGTCCATCTGTCAGCACGATAACTCTCGAAGGGGTAGAGACATTTTGTTCAAACTTGGTGTGAGGATCCACTGGGTCGAAGCACAGGTCAAGTTCGCAGATGGGCCCTGTAGTCCAATGTTTAGTGCCGGGGGAGGGGGTAAGGAGACATGCTCAATCCAGAATTAAACTTCATTTTCTCACCAGACAAATAGTTCGCCCGGAATCCGGAAAAACGAAAATTTCGTAAAAGTAAAAGTTCTATGTGAAGTTGAATAAAAGTTCGATAAAGAGGTACAGAGACATGCTGAATCTGTTTTCGCATTTTTTTTTTCTTTTTCGCTGGACAAGTAGTTTGCCCGGAATCGGGTGAAACCGAATAACTGGTAAGAGAGTCTTATCTGAAGTTGATTAGAGGTTAACCATTGGTCCATTTAGAGGGAAGAATACATCCCGAATCCATATTTGAACTTCATGTTCCCGCCGGACAAGACTAACCGGAATCTGGCGATAACGGGAAATTTGGTAGGAGTAAGTCTATTCTGAAGTCGATCGGAACATCCGTACAGGAGCAAGAATACAAGCTGAATCAATGTGAACCTGAATTTTCTCCCTGGATAATTAGTTCATCCGGAATCCGGCAGAAACCGGAAATTTGATAGAAGTAAAAAAAAATTGTTCAAGTCGATCGGAGCATCCATAATGGGCTAATATTAGAGGCCGACAAGATTGACCTAGAAATTATTACTTCCCGCACTGTCAGAAGTTTCAAAACAGACAACCCAAGGATGCGCGGTTTCAACTGATAACACGCAACACAACACTTGGGATGTTATCTGTTGTCGCGACAAATATTGTGCATGAAATGTAATGCATAACAAGCATTGCCAGGAAGAGCCGAAAAACCGCAAGAAACGCATCTGCTGACTCTTTTATGGCAGTTGCCTTCCGGTCAAGTGCCATATACCGATCACTTTTCCGTCTGTCGGTCGGTCGGTCAGTCCGGTGATCGCGAGTTAGGGTACTTCCAGATGTGCTAGGACAATGAAACTTGGCAGGCATATCATGGACCCGACCAAACTAACTTGGAAATAATCAGTATCCCGTTCCGACCATCTGGGGGGGGGAGTGGAGGGAGGGGGAATCCGGAAAATTTAGTAGTGCGTAACTTCCGAACGGGTGATCCGATTGGAATGAAACTTGAGAGCTGAATAGATGACATATCTCTGATGTCCCATTTGAAGTCCAGACAGGATTTGACAGCTGTGGGGGAGTTGGGGGGGGGGGGCGGAAATCTCCAGAAACGGTTATAATGGGGGGATCGGAGTGAAACTTGCTGGGAAGATGTGCTAGGATAATGAAACTTGTGTGAACAATGAAATTTAGTAGTGCGTAACTTTCGAACGGGTGGTCGGAATGGAATGAAACTTAAGAACTGAATTGACGACATATCTCTGATGTCCCATTTATGGAGGGATCGGAGTGACACTTGATGGGAAGAACAAGCATCTGCACTAGATGAACCGTTTATACAATTAGACTGAATCCGGTCACGTAAGGGGGGGGGGGTGAGGGGGGTTTCCCGGAATTCCAATGATGGCGGTTTGGGGATTTTCACAGCGAGACTTGGCAGGCCTATCAGGACCCGATCAAACTGACTTGGAGATAAAATAAGAGTTATGAGCTCATTTGGCACTTATTACGACTTGGTGGTACAAGAAAGTAGACGAGAATGGTACAAAATCCCCCCCTTCAACCCCCCTAGGATCGGACCTAGAAATAAGGTAGCTATCTAATATCACGCGAGCCTGAGCATTTCCGGCATTGCCTCGGATAATCTAGATCAAATGTTTCACCATACTAGTTTGATTCCTAGCAGTGCCGTACTATTGCCGGTACGCCTCGCGCTCAAACTTCCGTCCCAGGGCCAAATCTAGTTCAGCCACATATACAGATTATCTAAGGCATCTTCTCGTACCGGCTATCAAGTTTCACTCAGGTTGAAGCTTTTTTCGGGAAACTCCGCCACGACCGTGTTCAGACCTGGTCCGGACCCTAAAATATGTCATCTAGGACACATAGTCTCTATTCTTTCCCAGTTTTATTCAAATCAGTCCGTCCGTTCGACCCCTTCGCGAGCTTCTAAATTTCCGCACCCCTCCCCCCCCCCCTCCAACTCCTCCCACTGTGGTGGAATACGACTAGGACACATAAATTTCGCATCTATGACATCTTCTCTTCTCGTCCAAGCTTAACTTGAATCGGAACATATCTGCAAATTTCCGATTTCCGCCTGATCCTCCTCCTATGCCGTGGCCGGACCCCGTCTGGACGCCAAATAAAAACCAGGCAGTCCTCCCCCCCCCCCCCCCCCCTCCAGCTACCCAAGCCAATGCTGCATGTGGTTCGGAGACATGTTTTGCATTTCCAGCTCATGAGTTCTTATCACCCATAAAGTTTCACTCGAATCAGACCACCCATTCGCAAACTACGCAGATCTTTTGTGCTTCAAAGGTTTTGCATACAAATGAGTTTGTCATCTCCTTAAAAGTGTTCATTTTGACTGGGAGGTGCTAAAATTCTATTACGGAAAACAATATGTTTTCATGTTCCCAATGGCCCATGATCATTTGTGCATGAAGGGTTGAAACCATTGACGGCACAGTTCAAAGTTGAAAAATGATAAGTTTGACTAACTGCATGTAAACTGGTTGCATGCAAACTGATAACTAGGCTATAAAAGTTAACTTTACCAGTGTGTTTACCTTTGGAGGCACTCCACTTTGTATTTGTAATGGCTCAATTTCTGGGCCCGCTCTTCAACTTCATGTTGCAGCCTGTCAACTTCACTTTTTTGACCTTCAAAGAAAGATTAGTAGCCAACTTCATGAAACAACTACAGAATGTGAGCTAATAATAGACCTATTTAAAGCATTGTAACTTGTATGGTTGTAAGAGAAATAGGATGCTTGAGACACACAATGAAGCATTTGTTGAGCTTTTCCACCACACTTGTAAAAACAAAGAGGTGGTTAATCTTTGCTCCTGAGGAGTTTAGCCTATTCATCTGTCAAGTATTTTTAAACCCACAGACTTAGGCCACTGGACACTGATGTACCGTGTGACTTAAACTATGTCAAATTTTACAATATACTAAATCAGAGAACACCACAGTTCCCACTGCTCCTGTTTAAGAACAGTAACCAAACTAACATCAAGCCAAAAATCATTGTCCCTCAATATAACAATATTCCATCAGTACCCACAGTAAATCTGTCAATATATTTTGGGATGTTACCCCCTTACGGTAAAATTGTAGATATGCCCCTGTCCGTAGTTTTATGTGAGAAAAGTTGGAAGAGGAAGGATTTGTGACATATACTGCACAATACTAGGTTCTTTAGGACATTTATTAGCCCTTATGTGTCCTTTACAATGTGTACATACAGCAGAGCTATGCTTATGTGAACGTTTGTTGACAGTGGACTTCACCACTTTCTGCACTTGCTGTGTCTAAAGACCAGTTATCCAAAGGTAATTAGGGGCATCTGAAAACACCTGTATAGGTATTACGGATCTTCATTTTACCCTTTAGCCCAAAACTTCACAGTTCACATTAAAGTAACTGTTCACATAAGCATACCTCTACTGTATGTCCTTATGACAAAAGCCTAGCAGTCAGTGCAAGTACAGTAGAGAGGTATGCTTATGTGAAAGTTTGTTGACAGTGGACTTTGCAATTTTCATGAATTGCTATGTCTAAAGCTAGCTACCAGTTAGCCAAAATAGGTAGCTAGGTAACTAGGGTAATAGGTAACTAGGGTAATAGGTAACTAATAGCATCTGAAAACACCTGAATAGGTATTTTCGATCTTCATTCTACCATTTAGCCCGAAACTGCACAGTTCATATTAAACTAACTGTTCACATAAACATACCTCTACTGTACCTACAGAATTACTCATTAGTGGTTCATCAGAACAACAGAAGATGGCAAATAAAACCTAAATGCCTGGGATCAGGATTTATAGGTGTTTTGGGTCTTCATTTTACCATTAACCCAAAACTAAACCACTGAACTCGAAATTAACATTAAAAGAAGCACATTTGGTCTGCACAGAGGTTCAACTAACCTTCACAGATCTCTACTATTTCTGCAAATGGGCCTTTCAGGATGTCCATGTTCTTTGGTTCTTTTAAAACTTTGGCGCCAATCGCAAAATGGCTTTTGGTTCTTGCTTCTGTGTGAGTTTCTTGTAGCTCTATTAAGGTCACTCTGGGGTCCCGGAATTTTCAAACATTTGGAAGCATGGTTATAGGAAGTAGAGGAATTTCTGCACTTTTCAGGGCTGCTAAGCCTGTCTTCCAGCAAAAAGGTGAGATTTGGCACTGAAAATTTTGGTGTCGACGTAAGTTGTATCGGAATTCCATAAAGTCGTGGCGTCGAGTGATCTATGAAAATATATATTTTCTCTTATAAGAATAAACTACATTTTTTTTTCTGAGGTAAATAGATTGAATGGGTGTGTCTGGGCCAGTGTGGGCCCAAGCCTCCCATCTTTCCTTTACCACATAGACTATATAGGATATGTAGACTGTATAGGACACATAGACTATATAGGATACATAGACCCTGTCTGCCGTGAGCTTACTCCGTACCTAAGCTTCTAGGAGAGAATTTGGGTCGGCTGCTCGCCGCTGGCACACCAAAATCTTTTGCTGGAAACTTACGCCGGCACGCATCAAATTTATTGGATTTTCCTCTATTTTTAGCATTTTTCAAGTTTTTTTTTGCAATTTTCCAGCCAATTTTTTCAGTTTTCCCCGAAAATTGTCAGAGTTGTTATGTTATTGTTATATTATGGCATTAGCCTTCCAAAAGTGCAATATTGCGATAGCATTGGTGGTCCCTCTTTCTCACTTTTGCTAGTTCGGGCACTTCCACGTATGATGAAACTTGACAAGCTTCTGAAGGACTCGGCTGAATGCCTGAACGGCTGATTAATCCAATCATTCGTGTGGGGGAGGAGGGAGGAGGAACACAGAAACTTGTGACCTGCATGACCCGAATCGAAGTAAATTTTATTTGTTGTGGGAGCTAAAAGATATGATGACCAAGGGGGGGGGGTTAGAGGGGGGGGGTAGACTTTGGAACATACAAGGGACCAAAGTAATGTAGTGGGATGAAAATAGGACAATACAAAGATCATGGGTTCCAGATGTGTGATTTTGAAGTCCTGGCCGGTTCTGTCCTCGGTACTAGGAGTAGGAAGGGGCGTACATTACATTTTTCAGGAAGTACTCTGATTCGAGGGAAGCTTGGTGTCTCATATAAAGAAATGCCCTAGATGAGAAATTTAATTTTTCCCAAACTGTCTGGGTGGAGGGGCAGGCCGTAAATCGTTGCATGTGCGCAGGTAGCAATTTTATCACACAAAGGTAATGGGTACCGTACTAGAGATTTTATTTTGAGGTTCAGACTGGATCTGGCCTCGGTAGGCCTCCAGAATTGTCCGGATGTTCTCGGATTCAAGGGAAACTTGTCGGTAGTAAGTGCCTTTGATGCAAAATTTGCGGGTTCAAATCACATCCGATGGAGGGGGAGGCTTGGTATCCTGCATAGGGACCAAACAGATGGAGGGAATGGGATGAAACCTGGTCATGTGTCCAAGATCCGGAAGTGCACGCTGGTTGATAGGAACAAATTCTCGATTTGATATTTATGTGTCCAAATCGCATGTGGGCACGGTGGAGGGGGGCTCCGGAAATGTGTTGGTCTGCGTAGGCACGAAAAGAAGAAAATGATGAAACTTGGACGGTAGTAAAGTCATAGACCGGATGTGCCATTTGAAGTCTAGACCAAATACTACGTATATGGAAATGGAATCCTGTTCAAGTGACTTTACCATGACAAATCAGCTTGTTTATTTGTCACGGTACTAGTCCCTTGTATAAAATTCCACCTGCATAATACCTATCTAGTCCTGTGACATGGGGATGTGAAGTGTTTTGATAGATCTGTCTTCGGCGGGATCACTGTTCCTATGGCCCGCTTCTTAGTGACTATTATAGTGGTTTGCGAGCTGTTTTCAAAAGCCACGCTGTACCTCAGTGGCAGAGTAGTGGCCTTGAAAGTCGAGGTCCTGGGTCCAAATCCCGGCTGAAGAGCATTTTTGTCTTTCAGTTGACCACTTTGGGATTGATGAAAGTTGGTTGAAATTTTTCGGAAGTTTTCATGAAACTTGATGGGTTATAGATGCAAATGCTCTAGATGTGACATTTATGTGTCTTTATCGGATAGAAACCTAGTGGAGGATTTGGACGAGGGTACCGGAAGAGCTGAAAGATCATATAGGACTTGCAAATGTAGCATGTATTTTAGCTCAGGGTCGCATATGGTCCGGCCATTGAAATAGAACATTTTGGTCATTTGCTCTCGCCAGCTGGCAAGTTCTTCCTGATCGGATCACGAGTTCGAGATTTAGACATATCACAAAGAAGAAGACATCCAGTAACCCCCCCAAACTCCCCCACCAAAGCCAGATTCCATCATGGCCCAGAATTACATATCTAGGACCCATGACCTTGTACAGTTCGCGATATTCGCGGGTCAAGATCAAGGATTGCTCCCCCTCCCCCACACGGATGGTCGGATCCGGAAAAGAAGGATTCTTTGATTATCGGTCGGGTGCTTTCTATGCAAGCCAAGTTTCATGGTCCTAGCTTGTATGGAAGTGGCGAAACTAGCAAAGTGAGACAAAGGGACAGACGATTCAGATTCACAGTATGTATTAACACAAAAAATAATGTAAATCCTGGAGCAAACAGAATGTCCGCCTAAAAAAAAGCCATTCGGCCTATGGGAGCGAAAATACAAGTAAGGAGCTCATTCAATAAGACTTCTTTTTAGAAAAAACGTAAAAAGAAACATTATTGTTTAAATACATTTACAAATACCAACTCTCAACTACTATCACTTGAAAATGACTTTCAGCTGAGGATGAACTGCTGTTAGGGCGTCAAGTGCTCGACCTACCAATCCTTCTTCAACAGGTATAGTATTTTTAGCCGTTAGCGCCCTGAATGCTTGACCTCTTATTAGTATTATTAGGTCGAGTACGAACAGCTGCTAGGGCGTCAAGTACTCGACCTACCCATGCTCTTTCAACAGGTCGAGTATTGTTAGCCGTCACCACCCTGAATACTTGACCTCTTAATAGTTATATTAGGTCGAGTATGATCAGCTCCTGGGACGTCAAATACTCGACCCATCTATCTTCCTTTTTACATCGAGTACTACTAATAGCTGCCAGTGCCGTGAATACTCGACCTATAACCAATTATATGGTCGAGTCCTATTAGTCCTTGGGGGGTTGGTTACTCGACCTTACAACTTTCCGGATTTCATTTTTATTGTCGAGGAAAGATAGCTCCTATGGTAGTAATTACTCGACCTGTTCCTTCCTGACTCCCAAGTTCCATATAGTCAAGTACTTTTAGCTTCCCAAGACGCGAGTACTAACGCGACCGACCAGTCTAAAAGCTCGATTCCTCGACTGGTCGAGTACTAGCTCCCATAACGGCAGTATACTCGACCGGTCGAGTACTTTCAGCATTTGAGGTACCAGGTCCGGGAACGATAGAGACTGCCAAAAATGAGAAATGAGAGAAGATGTAATGACGGACCTGATCATTGCTATTTAACACGTCGTTTCATTTCTATGTGTTTTTGGGATCCCAAAACGTAAGAGGAGGGATACCTATGCTATGACATCGCAAAAGTTATCCATCTGTCTGTGAGCACGATAACTCTCGAAGGGACTGAGATATTTTGATGAAACTTGGGTGAGGATTCTTCGGGTCAAGTCGTAGATGGGCTCTGTATCTCTACATTTAGGGGTGGGGGTGGGGTTTCAAATTATGGGGCATTTTTTTTTTGTTTTTTAAATTTTAAATTTTTTAAAGCTGTTGAGATAGTTGATAGTAAGGAGACATGCTGAATCCGAATTTGAAAGTTATTTTCTCGCCGGGCAAGTAGTTGACCCGGAATCCGGCGAACACCGGGCACAAAATTTGTCGACCAATTTTCGGCTATAGCAGTCCCTACCCTTTTATTCTCAAACCAGTATAGCTGTACGCGTGGATGGCGACATTCATTTGTTTATTCTATGGACGTCGGAGAGATCTAGTGTAATCAAAGGTCGAAGGGGTTGATATATAATGTTCAAACGAGGAATTATGTTGTTCAAGCGAGGATGTGGTTCAATGAGGATTCACTGGTAAAGCACATGTCAAGTTCGTAGATAGGTCCTTCAGTCCTAGCTTTAGAGGCAGAGGAGGGGTTTCGAATTTGCGGTAAAAAACATGTATGCTTGAAGCTAATAAGATATTCATTGAGGGGTAAGGAGGTCCGCTGAATCCATATCTGAACTTAGTTTTCTTGCTGGACAAATGGTTCATCACGAATTCAGCTGAAACTGGAAATTTGTTTGAAGCTCAAAGTTGTTTCTGAAGTCGATAAGAGATTCGGTATCGGGGCAAAGAGTCATGCTGAATCCATTTTTGAACTTTATTTTAACAGTAAAATCTTCAAGGAATGTGACGAAGACTGAATGGCGAAGACATGACCCAATTGTTTGAAGCAAATGTTAGGTTTTTGGGATCCCATCCAAACCTTTGGTCTTGTTTTAACTGTAAATTATGAACAAGTCTGCTCTGTTTCAATTTTTTTCTGGGTGATCATTCCTTCTTTTTCGGAAAGGGTCGAACTGAAGCAAATGATCAACTTCCAGCTAAATGTCTCACATTTTTCTGGATTCGTCGTGATGATTCGTGCTAAGTTGCCCTGAACTTAGGCTGTTGCCCAGCTAAATGTCTCACATTTTTCTGGATTCGTCGTGATGATTCGTGCTAAGTTGCCCTGAACTTAGGCTGTTGCCCAGCTAAATGTCTCACATTTTTCTGGATTCGTCGTGATGATTCGTGCTAAGTTGCCCTGAACTTAGGCTGTTGCCCAGCTAAATGTCTCACATTTTTCTGGATTCGTCGTTAAGTTGCCCTGATGATTCGTGCTAATTTGCCCGAAAAGACATTCTGATCATACGAGGATTCTACAAAATTTGGCTGCGGGGTCTTTCGTAGTAGGCTGTATTTACTGAAAGGTCGCGTGATTTCATTAGGGTTTTTAGGCTTGGCTTTCCGGGCTTGGGCCACGTTAAAAGTTAGATTTTGTTAGGGGGAAGTAGTGTTTTGCCCGGAAAAAGTCATAGCTTACTTTAAAATTTCGCCTGCGGCGCTTGTTTCATTATGTCTGATATACGGTCATCAGAAACTGCTGCGGGTCGGGCTACTGCGGCTTATTAGGAATGACATTTCACCTAACCTTACAAATACTAGCTTTAATGTTTCTTTAAATTCGTACAGTTTCCCGCATGTGGTGCTGTGTTGTGTGCCAGTCGTGTATTTTGAGGCAGGGGCGTCCCGACTAGTGGGGGGGGGGGACGCCCTCCCCCCCCCCCTGAATGTTGTCGGCCAGTCGGTAAAAAATAACCGGGTCGGCGCGAAGCGCCACGATTTTTCGTAAAAAAAGGCGATTTTTTTCTTGGAAACAGTTTTTTTTTTAAACGGTCGGTTTCTTGTAAAAATAGTTGATTTTTCTTAAAATAGTAGTTTTTCTTAAAATCATCCGATTTTTCGTCCAAACAGTTGTTTTTCCCCATAATCGTCGTTTTTATCAGCAAAAACAGTCGGTAAAAATGACCAGCTAGTCGGTAAATACCTTGCCCCCCCCCCCTCCCCCAGAACACTTTTTTCTAATAACGCCTCTGCTTTGAGGTAATCACCTCCCACGCTCAAGACCTTCAAAGTGTTCAACCCCCCCCCCCCCCCGAGCTTGGAGATACAACTAGGCTTCTTCAATCTTCAACGCTTGCAGGTATCACAAGTTTTATTATTACAAATGCGACAGAAAGCTGAAACGGGCGGCAGGGCGCCGACAGGCGCCCTGCCACCCCCCTCGAGTTTTGACTAGCGACGCCCCTGTTCATAGCTCTTGTGGGAGTGCATTGGGTTCATCCGGTTTTCAAGGATTTATAAGTAAGCATGTTTATAACAAGGTAGTCACTAAGACTAAATATGTATTTTTTTAACTCTCAGACTTTGACCTCTTCACTGGAACTAGATTCTCCAGGAGAATCTAGTTCCAGTGGAGAATCTGCCCATTCTAGAGGACAATCTCCTACCTACTTTTGGAAGCTGTTGTTGGGTTGCAAGACCCAACAACAGATAGGGAAAAAATCATAGTAACTTGTCTTTATGAATGAATGAATGAAGGATATATGACGCACTGCCCAAGGGCGTAAGTGCAGTAAAAAGGACAGAGAAATATAAAATTATCAGAAAACAGCCAAAAGTAATATCAATTAGTAATACGAACAATTTGGCAATGTGTGCTACCAGCAATGGTGCTTTGTGTGGCAGCTCTAGTTGTAGGACGTAGACACTTTCTGCACTTTATAGGGCTTATAGGGCGAGCATAGACGTGTAATTGCAGCATACAAGATGAAAACAGAAAGGTTGTAAACAAGATAAAGATAAGGTGGTGAGGTTAAAATTTTCAACTTCGAGACTGAATTTTCAGTATTTGGTATGTATTTGGGGTTTATAATTTGTTGAAAATGTTATTCTGACTTTACTTGGATCATAGTTTTGTTGTCGAAAAATGTGTCGGAAATCAGAGCTTGAAGATTTATAGTCGAAACCATCAAAGCTTTGAGCAAGCTGGTGAAACCAGAATTATAAAGTAGTCAATTAGCTTAGATATTGGAACAGAAACAACACACAGTGCCATTTGTCATGATGATATTAAAGTGCATCTTCTAATTTCTGTTAGACCATTCAGTTAAAAAATGCACTGTTCAAAGTTAATTGCAAACAACATACCTCTACCTAATTGCAGGCTAATGATAGTTCTGCTAGGGAGTTAGCCAGTCTGGGATTCTCTGCTTAATTAAACTGAGCATTGTAAGTGGAGCACCTTTGTTTTGCTTTCATTTTGAGACCTTTTTTCTTGTAATGTCAGTCTCTGTCTTGTTTTACTAATGCCAGTTTCTTCGTCAGCCATTTTAATAAATTGCAATTGGTTATGAATTTGCAGAATGGACTTACCGTTAGCAATATTGCAGTTAGAAAGAATTATGAGTACTTTCAATTCAGATCATTTTATTTTCAAACCAATTATTTCAAAACCAAACGTTGGGGAGTAAATGTTCAGTCCCTTTGAGTTATTACGTCACAACCTAAATGGAAATGAGAGCATAAAGGCAAAGCACTAATGGTAGTGAGGAATGGACTAGGAGCAAATGAAAAGTAGCTAAGCCGTAGTGTTTCTTGTTGTTGGCATCTCACATTGGGCGAGAGAGAACTCACTATTGCATGATAGAGGGTTAATTCATCCGAACATTAGAATGTTGGAAATTCATAGCAATGTGTGTCACCCTGTCTTCCAAGTTCTAGCAGAGTACATTGTTAGAGACTTGGCTTGCTGTTATGAACAGCAGAATTTCTGTAACCTACTGTCTTTTTCTAGGAATTCAGAAAGCATGTGAAAGTAGACATGCTGTGAAACAAGTTACTTCTGAAGTACAGAACCTCAAAATCTCTCATGGAGGATTTAGTTCACATCGAAGCCTCCATACGCTGTCAGGAAGAATCTGTTCGGGAAATTCTTCAATTCTGTAAGTCATATGGTTAGAAAGTCTTATTGAAACCCGCCAGTTTTGGGTTTGTGGGTCTGAGGTCTGTTTTAAATTTACCTTAAACTGCAGCTTGTAGCAAATAAGGGTTTCTCGTGTAGAATTCGCTCCGTTGTTGACTTTGCTTTGGCAGGTAGCTTACGTGTAACGATTTGACATGTGGTTAACGTCCGTCGATAATTGCATCGCATCAACAGCGCATCACAATTCAGCTTCCACTCGATATCCGCCCACTCCTCATCCGGATTTTTGAAGGATTCGACTGTTTTGCAGTTTATTGTTTTTTCGGAGAGGGCATTCCAAAGGGATATTGCTCTGGTAACTGGACTGGTGACGAACTGGTGACGTATTCTTGTCGAAGCATGGGGCTTTTGAATTCTTCTACTGTGCCCTCGGGTTTTAGTGGCTTGGTTTGGTGTGAAGACTTTGGGAGACTGGGGACTTGATTGGAGGATCGCACATTACACAGAAGGTCCTTCAAGCCTTGGACCATTTTTGAGGCTCGGTTCTGAACACGCTCAAGAAGGAATTTATCCTTTTTGAAAGCAGGACTAGCAACAACCATGCCGAACTCAACCCTAGGCCTGACCATAGATTTGTACAACTTATATATGACACAGGGGCTACGGCTTGTGAAGCTCCTGCGGTTGGTTCCCAGGGCTTGGTTTGGACGAGACACAGAGTACTTTGCATGCAGATCGAATTTCATCTGGTTGTCAATAATGATACCAAGGTCCATCTTATGGGTGACCGACTGCAGGTTTCGTTATTAAGTTTCCTTATTGAGGCCACCTACACTCATGACGAATTTTCGAAGTGGACAATTACTCCATTTGCCCCCCTGTCCCTCGACCACGCACATCGCTACTTCCCTCTAAAAATTAATATCCAAGATGAACTTTCACGAGATTCTCAATCTCTTCCCCTTCCAGGCCCTTGGTTTGGTTGCTCTCGGTTTTTGCGAAAACGTCAGCCGCTACCAAACTCGCATACTGAGGACCAACCACAATTCGCCATATTCCTGTTCAGCGCTTCCAAGCGGGCTAGTTTCTGTTAATCCCCCTATGCCTCACCATCAGCACTTGGATCAGACATGGTAAAATAGATCTACAGGTTAGTGAGTGGAAAACCTGTCATCCGTTTCCCAGGTAATGGAGGTTTTGCATATGTTTCAGCAGCAGAAAGTGAAAGTGACCCATTCCCCTATGCGATTAGACTTTTTACTATGTCTACACAGCTCTAACCAACGCTTGTGTAGACATTGTAAAAAGTCGGATCCATAGGGTAGTGGGTCACTTTAACTGTCTGCTGCTGAAACGTTTGCAAAACCTCCATTACCTGGGACACAGATGACAGGTTTTCCACTCGCTAACCTGTACGTCTATTTTACCATGTCTGATCCAAGTGCTGACGGTGAGGCATGGAAGGGTTAACAGAAACTAGTCCGCTTGGAAGCGCTGAACAGGAATATGGCCAATTCCCATCGTGCCAAGGTATAGAACCTTGGTAAGAAGCCGTGCCCAATAAAGGACCCCGAATTAACTGAACGGAGTATGGGCACCTACGGTGTCAGAAGGTCTCAGTCCAACACCCCTGGAGCTTTAGCTTCACCTCGCCTACCACTCGTCCATCATCTTAACAGTGGATAAGCCATCAAAAGTCTAGCCATACTAAGCCTACTAGCAAACCATCTATCCTACTAGCCATCAAAAAACTTTTTAATGAAGAAATTAATAAATTAAATTATGCATGCTTTTGTCGGGCGTCGGTCGACTCGTTGACACATCGGGTTCTTTTTACACTCAAGAAATCAAATTCTGCAAATATTTGTCGGGCAAAGCACAGAAGAAATTGAATTTTGTATGCTTTTGTCGGGACTCGCTATTCTCGTCAGCACATCGGTTTCTTTTTACACGTAAGACATCAAGTTTATCGTGCGCATCCCGAAAGTTTAAGTTTCATCGGCACATCGGCTTCTATTTACACGCAAGAAATTCTTTACTGTTTTGGGCAAAACACAGAAGAAATCGAATTTCTGTGAACTAAGAAACCAGAGAAGAAAGCCCAGTCCAGACCTTGTGAAAGTAGAGGTCAGAATCCTCAATGCAGTGTCTAAAGTTTACCCTATCACCGAAGCTTTTCGCCCTGTTTTTGAATGACATTGAAGGGTACATGGAGGGACCAGGAGCTCCAATGGTAACATAAACCTTGTAGAACTGTGTGTCGTTTTGTTTGCTGACGATATGGTCCTGGTCGCCGAAAGCCCGGAGAAACTTCAAAAGTTGATTGATTTATTAGAAGATTATGTAAGTGTTAAAAAATTAGAACTGAATACGGATAAAACAGTGGTGGTGGTATTCAGGAAAGGAGGAAAAATTAAAGACAGTGTGGTGTTTACTTATGGTGGGAGAAACTTGAAGGTGAAGGAGGAATGGTTGGATCTTGGATGCAAGTTCAGCGCAAAGGGGAAATGGGGAAGCATGTAGAATTTAGTATAGCTAGAGGTAAAAGGTGTGTCAACATGATACTTAGAAGTGAAATAAGAAGGAATTGAAATTTAAAGGTATTTAAGGATATTTTTAATATAAAAGTGTTGCCGGCAGTCCATTATGCGGCCGAAATATGGGGTTTTTGTCAGGGGGATAAGTTAGAACAGTTACAGTTAAGTTATTACAAAAGGGCACTAGGTCTAAGTAATAAAATTAATGGATTGGTGGTTAGGGGGGATTTAGGCCTAAGGTCGCTGAAGAGTATTAGATTAGTAAAAATGATTCAGTATTGGGAAAAAATATTAATATTGCTGGGAGAAAGACTATTGAAAGATGCGTATCTTGAGTCGTTGAAGGATGAAACACACGATTGTTGGGCTTTCCAGATTCGTTCAATATTAGATAGTTGTGGGCTTGGTTATATGTGGCATAGAGGGGAGGGTCCGGGGAGAGAGTTAGGATTTGTGTCAAAAGAAGTTAGTAGTAGGTTAATTGACCAAGAAATCCAGGTTTGGTTAGCTAGGATAAGAAACAGTGGATCCTTGAGTTTGTATGCAGAGGCTAAAGAGATTTGGGATGAAAAAAATTATTTTAAAGCGGGTCAAAATAAAGAGGAAATGAAATTAATTTTAAATATGAGGGCAGATAGCTTGCCACTTGGTGAAAGACGTAAGTGTTTGGGAAGTGATAGGGAGAATCTGGTCCTTACTTTTGTCCAATGTGCGGTGAGGGAGATGAGGATCTAACTCATTATATGTGTGGATGTGATGAAATTGAGGATCTGAGGGAGGAAATTTCTAAGGGAGGGATTCATGGGAGGAAGGGGTTGTTGAATATTATGAGCAGTAGGGATTTTCTTAGTATGAGAAACCTGGCGAGGTTCCTCAGAGTGGCCAGTCTTCACAGGGAAAAGTGTTTGAGTGGGGTTTAGTGTAGTAGTGTGACCGTTTATTTTTGTATTTACATGTCGTTATTTATGTGTGTTTGTTATGGCCTTTGGGCTTTTAAGACAAATAAATATCATATCATATCATCTAACACAAGTATTTGTAGTTTGAAGAGACAGATGTGTCTTAGGAGCTTTTTAAGTGATCTGTTTCCAAAAACACAAGGGAGACTGAACATTGTGTGTATACCTGCTTTACGAAATCTGAACACTTAAAGAACCTGTCTTACCTATAATACTAATGCAACCTACTTCCATAATCACTCCATGTATTTCTAAACCCGGAGACCCGAATTTCGTACGGTACATTCTAACCCCTCTAACAAAACCACGCTGATTTTCTCACTTGCCCTCTTTTGCTGCCTTCGTTGTGTGTCACGCTGTCGACGGTTGTGTCGGTTATGTAAATTGTTTCCCTGTTTTCGCTACAAGTCAACAGGTCTCGGAAAAGGCTTTAAACAGCCAAAACCGTGGGTTATTTGTTGAAAGTACAGCATAATTTTAAAGTATTCAAACATTTTAAAATACTGTAAGTTGAAGAGTAAATAGTGCGAGGGATCCTTTAATAATTGAAATACCCTTGCTGAGGGTAGGAATTTGTAGGTAATACTCGGTAACCGTAGGCTTTCAAGCCGGTTTTCATATGGCAGGTGCAGGTGAAAAACTACTGGAACGGTTGAACTTGCTGTTCTCCACAGATGTTCACTTGCGATTCTGGTGCCTTAGATAAATTAGAAAAGAGGGTATTGTCCTTGATCTCAAATGTCTTTCTCGTATGACGAACATGTATGACTATCGTCTTGCGTTGAGTGTAATTGTCTCGAAGTCGCGCTCAGAAGTAGCTGCTGCAACCGTCGGGCCGTCCAAAATCTACCTATAGTCAAACTTTATCGATACCGTTCTGAGCTAATTATTTTGTTCTTGCTTTACAGTCAGAATGCCATTCTCCCGACCGTGACCATTTCAGCTAGAAGCATTATAAAAGTTTCCATGAGAAGTGGGAAGAGGAAAGGATGCAAATCCGTGCCCGCCAGATTCTATCGTCTTGGATGGTAATTATTGTCATTTTTCTCTTCTGCGGGTCCCCTTCCCTACCCAAGATCTGCCATGTTCGACTCTCTTAGAAGAGGATCAGGCTCCTGCCTGCCGATGATCTTATTGGATAGAAAAATCGGATGTACCTTTTTTTTTCACGCGGCGTTAAAATAGCCAGGAAGGGTATGTAATTTTCTGAAAAAACAGCACAGTTTCAAAGGAGTTAGGTACGTTAGAATATTGGAACAGAAACTCGCCGTCATGCTCTGTAAACATTGAGCGGGTGCTGGTTAACGAGACTCTGTACACTATCTGTTATGTTTAGCGTCATTGGGTTAGTGCATCAAGTGTTGCAGATATGCGAGAAGCCTACGGTAATACACCTCATTCGGGTCGGAAATTCCACAGTCGGTGCGAGGATGCATTAATAAAAGGGAGAGACGCATGTTCTGTTATCTACAGAAATACTATTTACCGAGACATCTGCTTTAAATATATCTGTAGCCTATTTAATAGGCTACAACTTATTCGTAGATTTAACTTGCCGAAAAATACATGAGAGACAAAATCTGTTCGTGGGAAAGTTACGAACGACTGTTAGCCGTTGTCGCTTTCGTTTGCCTTGAAAGCTCCACCTAACAACTAAAGCTTGTGTCATACTTTTCGACGATGTGGCAATACAGTAAGACTACAGGGAAAACAGCAATAAACACACAAAATCCAATCATCCGGGGCCCAGGTAAGTTAAAATAAAATTGAAGTTCATATTTATTGAGCAAACATGCCCCCAAGCTCATCCCAAACCGGAGTATCAAGGTGTAAAACTGAAATCCCAGAACGCCTGCTATCCATAGAAGAAACAATAAAGCCGCGTTCGACTTACCCTTGTCTCCGTCCTGTCAGCCAAATGCCGGTTATTTGTCCTGTCAGCTGACAATTGCCAGTGCCCTGCCAGACAGGACGCCGTGATCTCCGAGCAAGTTTCGGTCCTGTCTCGAGTAGATTTCTCGACTGCATTTTATTTGTGATGCTTGTCCGTTGAATCATTCACCTGACAAGGCTAGATAAAACGGCTTTAAACCGTGACAAGGTAGTAACAAGAAGACAAGACCGAGACAAGGATGATTCATATCAAACGCAGCTTAAAGACCTAATCCAAACATTCTGTTTACCTTCTCTTAGTGATCGCATGCCACGGGTTTGTTTAGATTTGAACTCGATTGCCGAGTTGCTGTTTTGGCTCGAGAAAAAACCCACGCACAACGTCTTCTTTTCTAGATGGCGGAATTTTCCAGGATTGATTAGCAAAGAATTATAAGACCTAACTGATAATTTTTTTATGTCTTCAGAGGTACCACACTGGCCTTGGTTTTGTAATTTATTTGTATTTGTAATAAACAGTTGGAGAATTAGATGGAAATTATTATTTTGACCCTTGGCTCCCTACCTGCCATAACAGCTGTCCGGGATAATCGGCTGAGATTTAGTCCAGACAGAGTTATTTCAAACCTAGGAAATTTGGTGTTTTTTATGGCACTTGCCTTCCGGCCAAGTGCCATATACCGATCACTTTTCCGTCGGTCGGTCGGTCAGTCCGGTGTTTGCGAGTTAGGGTACTTCCAGATGTACTAGGACGATGAAACTTGGCAGGCATATTAGGGACCCGACCAAACTAACTTGGAAATAGTCACTTGCCCGATCTGACCATCGTGGGGGGAGGGGGAGGGGGCGGAATCCGGAAAATAGGGGCATGCATAACTTTCGAATGGGTGATCGGATCTTAATGAAACTTGATATCTGGAAAGACCTCCTTTCTCAGATGTCTCATTTCAAGTCCGGACCGGATCCGCTGAATCTGGGGGGGAGTCGGAGGGGGAACCGGAAATCGCGTGAAACTCTCAGAGTGGAGCGATTGGGATGGAACTTGGTGGAAAGAACAAGCACAAGCTCTAGATAAATAAATGACAGAACTGGACCGGATTCGGACACTGTGGGGGGAGTTGGAGGAGGATTCCGGAATTCCGACGATCCATAGTTAATGTACTTCCAGGTGGGATAGGACGTTTAAACTTGGCAGGCATGTGAGGGACCCGACCAGGTTAACTTGGAAACAGTCACTCGCCCGATCCGGCGATCGTGGGTGGAGGGGGAGACGGTAGAATCCGGAAATTAGTGGCATGCATAACTTTCGAACGGGTTATCGGATCTTAATGAAACTTGATATCTTGAAAGGCCTCATGTCTCAGCTGTCCCATTTCAAGTCCTGGCCGGATCCGATGAACTGGGGGAGGGGGTCGGAGTGGAGAACCGGAAATCTTATAACACGCCTAGAGTGGAGCGATCAGGATGAAACTTCCAGATGTGCTATAAGGACGATAAAACTTTTCTGTAGCATTAGAAACTTGACATCATTGGGTTAGACATCGTCAGTTCTCCGATCAGACTACCCCTTAAAGACCTCATCTTAACCGAAAAATACAAAAAATATTTTTAAGCAAAATTTACTTTTTTCACGATCCCCCTGAGCACATGATACTTTTTGCCTCAAGGGTTTTGCTTAGAAATTAATTTTTAGCACCCTTAAAGTGCGCATCTTAACTGAAAAGTGAAAAAAAAACTTTTGACCATCACTTCCATCCTCTGACCCAGCCTTGCAAGTTTGGCGCATCTTAACCAAAAAGGGGAAAAAAATGCTTCTAACCGTCACTTCCATCTGACCCAGCCTTACAAGTGCCATATGAGCTTCCAGCTCTTGTTTTTTTAATTTGCTCATTGTTTTACGGTGTTTTTAGTGGTTTTGAACATTCATAGTGGCAGTAGGGATGGTTAGCATTGTGTGTGTGGTAGAAAGACCATTTTTTGTCACCCGCTTTAAGATTCCCAGTAGGTATTGTCTGATTGTGGAATGTACAAGAGGCTTCCAGTAATCAACGCATAGCCCGCGTACAATTATAAGACTTTCCATAATGCCAGTTTCCGACAGTTTCATACCCTTCCATGGTGGATTTTTGAGACCTCTTTACGTCATTGATCGGATACACACGCCATAAATCAGGGTCAAGACCTGTAACGTTCCGCTTTAAATAAGTACCAGAAACCGTACCGTAACAGGGCTTAGCTGGTGGCGGCGATGATGTTTGATATACAGTAGGGGTATGCTTATTTGAACGTTTGTTGACTTGGAACACTGCCATTTTCCGAACTGCGCTGTTAAAATTTAAAGGACCTGTCTTACCCATAATACTAACGCAACCTACTTCCATAATCACTCCATATATTTCTAAACCCGGAGACCCCAATTTCATACCGTACATTCTAGCCCCTCTAACAAAACCACGCTGATTTTCTCACTTGCCGTGTCCTGCTACCTTCGATATGTATCACGCTGTCGACGGTTGTGTGCGAGAAGTTTGTCCATCAGAAAAAACGGTTATGTAAATTTTTTCCCTGCTTTCGCTATAAGTCAACGGGTCTCGGTAAAGGCTTAGAACAGCCAAAACTGTGGGTTATTTGTTGAAAGCACATCCTAGTTTTAAAGTATCAAAATATTTAAAATACTGTAAGTTGAAGAGTAAATAGTGCGAGGGGTTCTTTAAGTAACTGTTCAAACAGGCACCTGTACTGCACCAGACATGTACGAAATAATTGGCACAGGATACCCAACACTCTGATGGTTGATGCAAGTCCGTTCTTTTTTTCTCGGAATCCGGACGTTTATGGTTAAAAACATACCATACCAAAAGACAGGCATTTTTGCTAGATTGGAGTGGCTTGCTTTGTCACACCTCACTCTCAGTTCTTCTTACCTGTTATGTATTCTTTTCAGGGGTGCATGGATCCGAACCATTGCTGGACGTCACAAGAAACTTTGGAAGAAAAATCCCAAGAAGCGAAGGCGATATGCCCTCCACGTTTTCTGCAATGGCCGCCAGAGCAGGAAACTCGACCAGATGGTATCCAAATACTATCGCCAGAGGAGGTACTACATCGATGACCTCTATGCTCCCTATCAAGAAAGACAGAACTTCGAGTTCACTCGTTCACGGCCGGAGGGAGAAAATAACGGCAACTTTTGGCTTAATCGAGCGCTAACGCAGTTAAATAAATAGTAATTGTATTTCTCAGTAAAACTTTTAAATCGTGACTGATGGAATTCGTGTTTCACTGAAGAGGTCTAACGTAAGAGTATGCCTCCATCCTTAAAGGACCCCTCGCACTATTTACTCTTCAACTTAGAGTATTTTAAAATATATGGATACTTTAAAACTAGGCTACTTTCAACAAATAACCCACGGTTTTGGCAGTTTTAATTTTTTTCCGAGACCCATTAACTTGTAGCGAAAATGGAAACAATTTACATAACCGGTTCTTCTGATGGAAAAACTTCTCGCAGACAACCGTCGACAGCGTGATACACATCGAAGGTAGCAAAACACGGCAAGTGAAAAAATCAGCGCGGTTCTGTTAGAGGGGTTAGAATATACCGTGCGAATGGGTGTCTCCGGGTTTAGAAATATATGGAGTGATTGTGGAAGTAGGTTGCGTTAGTATTATAGGTAAGACAGTTCCTTTAAGGACCATTCACAACGAGTTTTAGCTAATACTCGATATAGTTCTATAACTCGCTCCGAGGCAGCGGCTTTCCCGGGTTTTTGCCGTTCACAGTTGATATCGGTGCCTGTTTCGGGTACCAGCTAGTCTCGACTCTCGGACCCAGGTTGAAATCATTCAACTTTTGAGGGTACTAGCCAATCAGATTACTTAGGGGAATACTGAGAAATATTCTGATTGGTTAATGCTGAACAAGGTCAGACCGAATAACTGTGACCTAAATTTACTTTTGGTTTTCAAGACAGCACGGAGTGGATGTGATTTTATCTATTGGGCTTGGTTCTAAACTAGCCAATCAGAATATTTCCCAAAATAATCTGATTGGCTATATAGTACCCTGAAAAGTTGAACGGATTTCAACTTGGGGCCGAGACTAGCTGGTACCCGATACCGGCACCAACGTCAATTGCGAACGGCATAAACCAGGCAATGCCTCGGTTTCGGGAGTGATTTTCAGAACTAGCTGGTACCGAGTATTAGCTAAAGCTCGTTGTGAATGGGCCTTTAGCTGATTCAGAAACTATATCAGCCCGTAGTAAAAGCTAGGCTTCACCTTCCCGATTTTTCTTCCGGATTCCAGACAGCGGTTTTCGTCGAGACGGATCAGGAAGGTGAAGCCAGGCCAAAAACGTCTGTAAATACGGGGTGTTGGACACCCCAGATTCCGGATATCTGGAAGGTACCATAGAGGCAATCCATTCGAGAGACAGAACAAATATGCCAATGTAGGAAGAAATGGGAAAGTGATTGACAGTTCTGACTGGGATGCAAGAGATATTTGAAATGCTAAGGGGACATCTAGGAAATGTTGAAGAGTAGCAAACTTAGGTGCCATCATTGTCATGACCATCTGGAAGGGGTTGGCATGACTATGCAGTAGCTCCCGACGTCTGGTAATCTGAAAGTTGAAGCCTGGCTTTAAGACGTTAACGTTCAGACGCAGTAAGAAAGGTTCGGATTTTGCTATAATCGGCCGAGAGCCTGAACAGTTACCAGGCAGGTCGAAAGTGAAACGTCGAAAGAAGGTTCTTGGGTGCTCGAGTTCCGTCGCTGGGTCCGAAAATTCACAAGACGTTTTTCCGAGATCGGAAAAACAGTTTGTGGCTCGAAAAGAGCGTTTCCGTAGTCTTTTGTGTGGCCCACACGTGTGTCTCCGCGATCAACAAGCTAAAGGAGGGTTTTCGCGAGCTGGAAAGCAAAGTCGGAATCACTTTCCAATGGTTTTCGCGCTACTTCGGAAAGCTGCCGAACTTTCCAACCCAGTTTTCGCGCTTTGGAAACCGAAGCAGCTTTCCCGGAAAGTGATTCCACGAGGTTAGTGGAAAGCTCCGCGGAAAGTTGAATCTTTCGACAGGAATTTCAAAGATGTGAAGAAAAAACGGTGCAAGTGTCACTAATAAATTAAAAAAAATGGCAATCGTAATTAAGGTGACTTTCATATAGTATATGAGAATTAACGAACCGTTCGGTGAACCATTTTTATTCGAAAAAGTTTGCAGTTCAACATTTTCTCGACGTTTTCAGCTTTCCATGCGTTTTCGCGATCAGTCCAGTGGGAAAGTGGAAAGTGATTCCAGGAAATTCCAGGAATCACTTTCCCACAGTTTTCGTGATGCGCTTCGCTCACCGGAAAGTGATTCCGAGATCTCGCGAAAAACCTCCTTAACCCTTTCGCCACCAAGACCGTCATTTGACGGGCGCTACAAAAATGCTGATTGTCTGCCATCTGCTGGTTGAAATTCAAAGTTGAGCGCCAGCAGTTGATTCTCGACGACATAAGGAGTCTGGCAATATGCTACATGTCTGTGTGGTGTCAATATGTAGGTGACAGGGTGAGCTTGACTTTTGTCCTATTTTGAGACCGTCAGAGGTGCTTTTTTTTCTAATTAGAGGGCGATTCTGCCGATCTCTTGGATTCGCTTTCCGAAAAGCAAAGCGAGAATTTGCCGAGCGCAAGAACAGGCAAAAAGTCGCTGAGCATCAGTTGCACCTTTACAACTTCTCGCTGACTTGCCAAAATCACTTTCCACTCGCGAAGTGGATTCGCTTTCCAAGTGCTGGCGGAAACTAGCGGAGCGCCAGAACAGCTTTGGAAAGCGAAGCGACTTTTAGCCGAAGTCGCAAGAACAGCTGGCGCATAAGCTCGCGGAGCTTTCCAGACTGCCAGAATCGCCCTTAGAATTCATGGTGAAGTCGAACGCTGTTTGCAAAGATTTTTCTTAGTTTGTATGAACGAAAGGTTGATGTTTGCTTTACTGTTACAAACAGGTCAATTTTCTAATCCGTATGCCACCAATAATTTTCCAAATCTGTTCCTTGTCATTTGACAGACTTGTACTTACCACAAGTAATTTCAAACACATGTCAAATGACAGGGTCGAGATTGAAAGGAACAAGACTGGGAGTACTAAGTGCAAAGACTTACTATTATATTTTGTTTCATGTGTCACAGCCGTGACCCAAATATTTTACGCGCGTCAGGCAAGTCGTTTGCGTTCCAGAGCAACTGAAGAAGTGACAAAAAAGTAACGCGGGGGGGTTGATACACGGGTGATCTCTCTGCCCTTTGCCAAAATATTACTGGACTACCTTTCCGGATGAACGACGACGCAAGGGCAAGCACAGGCCAAAGAAAGTCCCAAAGAACGAAGCGTATGCAGAGAAACTCGACTGCAGCAGAAGCAGCCAATGTTTTCCTCTACCTCGGTCATGCATTGACTTGTCGGATTTGTCCGACTGCGACTAGGAACAAGCAGCTTACGATGTAATTGATGTAATGACTACACAGGCGACCTTGTAGCTCCAGCCGTTTTTGAAGCCATGGAGGAACAGACAGAAAGAAGGATGAAGCGCGGAGGATGAAGAGAGGATGGATGAAGCGCTGTTAGAAAAACGCCGAAGAGTACGTTCAGATAAAAAAGGAAAGGTTTCAATTTTGCATGAGCTACCAGCTATCATTGCTCCCAAGGAAAAGATGCGGAAGCCACTACGAAATACATGTTTGAGTGAAGAGACCTTGTCAGGAAAGTTAGAGGCTTTGTCTGCAAGGAAACGCTGGTGGAAGGCTTGACTCCTATGGTATCGTTCCATCAATACGTACCTTCGCAGTTTTTTGGCGCCATAGCCGAAAAGATTGAGCTATTTCATCTTGGAAAAGACTGTGAAGTCGTTGATTGGGAAGGGAGAGAATTTGTCTGACAAAAATTAGGAAAATGATTGGTTATTTCAGTTATGATGGGATCTTTGAATCTTCTTCGAGTAAGACTTTACTGGAACAAGCAGTACTTCATGCCCCTTGTTGCCAACATGAAGGCTCATGACTGGTTTGCACATGACCACCGAAGAAGACCGAAATGACTGTGATTCACCATGATTGTGATTGTGACTGTGATTCACCATTGTCTTTTTTGATTGTTTTTAATCGTATTTTAACTTCAATTCATGACCGTTTTAAATTTGCTGATGACCTATCTGTGCTTTCATTGAGAAACCTTTCAAATCATTCTGATCATACAACCACGCTCAGTGATATTTATGAAAATCTCCAGCCCGAACTAAGCCGAGTTAGATTAACGGTAAGCAGCGTGAAGAGTGTTGTTATGAGATTTTCATTCCTCAAGAAAGATGTTCCGGTTATTGAAGATGTTGGTTTGAGTACACAAAACTGTATTAAACTACTTGGTGTGTATATCCAGAGTGACCTCAAATGGAATACTCACATTGACGCTCTTGTTAGAAATGGGTCGCATCTGCTGAAATCTTTCTCGGTCCTGAAGAGATTTAAGATTCCCGTGCAACAATAAGTCTTAATTTATTGTTGTTATGTCAGACCTTGTCTTGAATATTGCTGCCAGGTATGGCATCCCGGTTTGACTAAGGAGCAATCCAGTAGACTGGAGCTAATCCAGAAAAGAGCAATTAAGATTATCCTGGGCCCAGTGTACGTTAGTTATGAAGAGAGCCTGTCAAGTCTCGGTCTCCCTTCCCTTGAGCAACGTCGGCACCATTTAACAATAAGTTTTGGCCACAAATGTCTCAATTCTGAACTTCACAGATCAATGTTGCCTGAGTATGTAGAACAAAATAAAAACAGGCCCAACACGCGTACTCAAACCCACTCAAACAAAACTAAATTAACAAATTATCCAGCGGATGCAACTGAATGATATGTTAACTCGTTTGTGCCGTACTTTGTTCGTTCGTTTAATAGTTCTTAGGCGTATTTATCTTGTATTATTTGTCATTTGCCATTGGCCATTTTTATATCCCGTTGAAAGTGTTATATTGACTTACCTTTGCTAGCTATCTTTGCTATTTTGGTGAATAAACGATATATATATATATATGATTTCGAAGTTTAACCAAGGAAAGTCAACCCAGACCACAAGGAAGATGCGAGGGGGTTGGGATGTGTTATAAAGCTGCGACTCTAGGGAAATGTGGGCAAACAGGCTTTCCTCAGTACATTTTTTTACAGCTACTTTACTAATTTGCCGTTTCACACTCCACTATCCACAAGGACCGAAACTGCTTCAAGAGATTTCACCGTCTTTAGTGTTGTATTTGCTTTTTTTTTCATTTTTGTAATGATGTGGCCAATCATTCAACTGGAGTATATTGGTACCGTCGATCCGCAGTATGATATGATATGATATGATATGATATTTATTGCAAAAAGCCAACTGGCCATAGCAACTATCACAATAAATCACATACAATAAAAACAAGACAACAGGAACAAAAAAAGAAAATAGATATAGCTTAATAACACTTACATTAGATCCTCCCGATGCTTCGCTGCCAACCGTACGAACATTGCCAAATTTCTCATTACTGCGAAACACTTATCTCCAATCAAATCTACTAACCCTTCCTCCCCTAAAGCACTCCTCCCAAACATTTCCTCCCTTAATCCCCCCAACTCACCACATTCACACATAAAGTGGAACAGACTCTCATCAATTTCACCACACATAGGGCAAAAGTATGGGCCATCACGCACCCTATTTTTCCCCAGGTATTTCCTTTTTTCCCCAAGTGGCAGTGCGTTCCCCCGTAAACAAACTAGTGCCTCTAAACTTTTCGAATCCAAACCCGCTCTAAAATATATTTCCTCCCCCCACCCCTCTTTGGCTTTTGCGTAAACTTTCAATGATTCAGACTGGTCCTTCATACATTGCCACGTTTGCACTTCTTGTTCACGCAGTACTCTTTCTACCTCTTTTGACACTGACCCTAAACCTGCTGACAAACCTTTTCCTCCATTCCAAAACACAGACATTCCACATTCATCCAATATCGTCTTAACTTGCTGTGGCCAAGATTCTCTTGATACGTCCTGGAGGGCCTCCATATAAGCTCCCTTCAAAGGGCGTACTCTTGGTAGTGTTAATATATTCTCCCAAAATCGGACCATTCTAATTAACCGTCTATTTCTTAATGAATACAGACCAAGATCTCCCTTCACAACAATATTACTAAACGACTCTTTAACTCCCAACCAACGCTTAAAATATTTATTTTGGATTACTTCCATTTTTGGTGCTTTTACATACCCCCAAACTTCTGAAGCATAATGCATCGTAGGCACAATTTTTGTTTGAAGTACCTGTTTATGTAACTTAAGATTTTTAATATCACGAAGACTACTACCCATCACTAGCCCCGCACTACGACTACCTCTTGACACACCCATCTCCACATGCTTTGTAAACCTGCAATTTGAAGAAAACATAACTCCTAAGTAAACAAACTCGTCCACCACTTTTAAAGGAGAACCACCATAAGAGAATCTATCCCCCGGGTCCACTTTACCCCTTCGTCGGAACACCATACAAACGGTTTTACTAGTGCTAATTAATAATTCTTTTTTGCCGATATACCGTTCCATAAGATCTAATAATGTTTGCAAATGCTCTCTTGAATCAGCCATCAACACTACATCATCAGCAAATAATAACAGACAAAGACTAATTATATCTAGTGATAACATTAGTGCACCATTCTTGTTCATAAATTCTTCAATATCATTCAAAAAAATAGAAAATAATTTTGGTGACAATGTACATCCCTGCTTTACTCCTATTTTTGAAATTACCTCCTTTGAGAACCGTCCCGCCACCTTCACCACAAACTTCACTACTGAATAAATCTGTACAATCACCAAAACGAAAGGCCCAGGCATCCCCAAATCCATCAAGGACTGAATCAGCAGTCTTCTATTAACCGTATCAAACGCTCCTTTTAGGTCCAAGAATGCTACATACAACTTACCTTTTCTTACCCGAGTATATTTCCTAGCTAATACATTCAAAATGAAAATTTGGTCCAGAGTACTATAACCCTTCCTGAACCCTGCTTGGAGGCGTGTCAATACTTCCATTTTATCAATCCACCTCATTAGTCTAAAATCCAACACCTTACAAAACAACTTACTAATCACATTACTCAAATGGATGCACCTATAATTCTCCTTCAATGACTTATCTCCTTTCTTAAATATTGGTACTGCCACAGATGTATTCCATTCCTTGGGCCACTTCGTATTTTCTATGATAAAAGAATCAAATGACGGAAGCGATGGTTCTACCTTTACTACCTAGACCCGTCATTTGACAGACCTCTGGTTTTCTAAGAAGGAGTGACCAAAATTGACTGGGATGAGTTTCAGACATTTCTGGGCCTTAATCTTCGTGAAAAATAGCAAAATCATAATTTTATCACTGAGGAAAAAAATTCAGGTTTGAAAGGGTTAAGCCTGCCGAGGTGATTGTCGATTTTGTGGCTGGTTCTGGCGGGAAATTCAAATTTAGCAGCAAAATAATGTCAAAACAATAAAATTAACTACTTTCTCAGGCATCTAGACGTAAAACTGAGGATCCTTTCTGCACAGAATGGTAAGGACGGAAGCCTGAAGTTCTATTTGTTGAGATTTTATCTGAATTTTATTTTGAGACATTTGAAATTACCGCCCTAAAAATAGTCAAAATGGCGTTTCCGTGAGTTTTAACCTGTGGCTGGACTGTGTGGCAGACAATCGTGTTTCGGCGACAAAACTCAGAAGTATGTGGCCCACAATTGCGTCACGGAAAAGCGCCTATGGACGTACCATGAAAGTCTGTCACCGGCCTAATAGCCGTGAAACCACCCCGACTTTGGGTCGTAAAAGGTGTGGACTCGGCAGTAGCCTAAATACTCTTGATGATTAAGCTAGGCGCCCACAGAACGCGAATCTTTTCCGCCTACGAATTTTGTAATTTCGCGCCGCTCCACGAATTCGTTTCGTAGGCCCCACTGGAAAGCGAATTCGCCATGATCAGATACGTATACGTAGATGCGTAGGACCAGAAAGATGAAGGGTGGAAAGTCAACTGTATGGTCGACTGGTGGTTAACTGGCGGATGGAACAAGATCGAACTGGGCTAAAATTAATTCTATTTGCACCAAAATAGGAAAAAATAAGAAAATAAGGAAATACTTCAATTAAACCATATTCTTCAATAGAAGCTCCTGAATTATGAATTTTAGTTTCAGAACTCAGTTCCACTCACCTCAAAAAACCTATGTCTCATTCATTCATTCATTTATTCATACTATACAAACTACATAACATAAATATAATGCAAGAAACAAGACCCCCTGGAGCTATCTTGTTGTGGATGCTCTATAGAGAAGTCTTCACCCTCGTCCTCATTTCAATAAAAAATACAGTAATAGCCACATAACAGCATTACTAGGCTTTCTTGTCTATAAATTTGTCACAGCACTATTAACACTTAGTGCTGTGTCAGGTGTCACATCTGCTTAAAATTTTGTTGATAGTTTCTGCATTCACATCAGGTGTCATGTCCAGATGTCACATCTGATTAAAATTTTGTTGATAGTTTCTGCATTCACATCATTTCTGAGAGGTGATTCCACTGAGGTGACTACACCTTACAAAGTTTAGAATGAAGTAATTATTCACAATAATTCTGGTCCAAAGCTGTGTGTTTACTACAGTGTTTGCAGAACCTTTTTCCAATGTGGTGGTGTTTCCAAATGAGAAGTGTTGCTTAGCTCTTCTGGTTCTGTATCCTTTCAAACAGGTGGTCATTGTTCTGTGCCACTTCTACAATCATGGTTGTGTCAGTCGAGTAATTGGTGTCATATACTGCTTATGTGCTCGTTGACAGTTTTTGCGATCAGACTGATCAATTTCCATCACAAAGTTTGTTTTGATGTTGGTATCACAAGCTACACATGGAGCTTGAAAGGACAGGGCTTCATCATATCCAAGTTGAAGCCTTACCTACACCTGAGCAGCTTTTGAGAAACCTCTTTCTTTCTTAGATGTTCATGGCTGTATCTATGATGTTTTCCCATTTGCTCTTGCACCTCACAAAACTGAAAAGAAAAAATAAATCATTAGCTGCTGCAATATAACATTCTCTTTTAATGTTTTGAAATACAGTTGTTGGTGCTAAACAGAATAAGTCAGATGAAAATTTATCTGAGGAAATACTTAGTCCCTTCTTGGCAAGGGTCCTCTTCATGCCTTGGCTTGAAATAATTAAACTGCTTCCATTAGCACCACAAACTATGTTCTCAATCAGCTTGGGCAGAAAGAATGGTTATCTTAGAACAGTACCTTTAATACTGCATAAAGTAGCCTACCTAGAACGTTGAGTTGGGTGATCTTCTCTCGTAATTACAGCAGCCTACATAAACAAGTCTTTACGGAACTCCTACACAGGAACATTAAAGGTATATTCAAACCTTTGTCATATTCTGCAACAATTTTACTGGTAATAAGTTATAGATTATAAGTTATATATATATACTGTATTGGGCTACTGGCTAATGAGATACTAGCCTATATTTGTATAGGCTGTAGAGACCAGGAAAGATATAGGATATACATCAAATATCTTTGATAACCAAAGAAAAAGCTGAAATATCAGATAGGCTACAGGAGAGGTACCCTGCCTCGAATGTACATAACCTCAAAATTGGTAAAAAAAAATGTTCAGCAACAATTTCTTGGCAGTCGTGGCTAGTTGCTACTGTCAAGTAATGAGTTATATATTATAAGTTACATATATATACTGTATTGGGCTACTGGCTAATGAGATACTAGCCTATATTTTATAGGCTGTAGAGACGGGAAAGATATAGGATATACATCAAATATTTTTGATAACCAAAGAAAAAGCTGAACTATCAGATAGGCTACAGGAGAGGTACCCTGCCTCAAATGTACATAACCTCGAATTGGTAAAAAAAAATGTTCAGCAATAATTTCTTGGCAGTCGTGGCTAGTTCCTACTGTCAAGAATTTCTTTTCAACAATTTTGAGGCCAGTTTCGAGGTTATATACATCCGAGCATGGGTACCTCTTCTGTAGCCTACCTAGGCTACCTAACAGAAAGATGAATTCTCCTCTGGGAGAGAAACTACTCTTCAGAATGGAGAGTCCTTGTGAGGTCAGAAAAAAGAAGAGAGCAAAGAAAATTGGTTCACAGAAGTTTGACAAGTTTGATGTCCACCGAAGCTCACTTGGATTTTAATAGCAGTCTACCGCAGCCCTGGGTTTTGGGATATCCTATTCAAAATGCTCTGATAGAGTATATTAAACCAAGGACTTGAGATTGACTGGTATACAGTAAACATTATGAAAAGGCTAATCACCATCCACATTCATCTCCTCTTAGAATTGCTCTTCCAAACATTTTTGATGAGATTTGGGCCTTGTGCTACTTCAGTCTCTGCTTATATGTGGCTAGATAACTCCCCAGAAGAGCAACCAATCTGCTAGCCTACATCAGAACTTTTTCTACAGTGCTTTGGCCAAGTTGATTGTTGATTTCCTGAATTTCGCTGCGCGAACAAGGGGCGGCGCGAAAAAAATTCGACTTGAAGTTGAAACGGCGCGGCGCGAAATTTTTGCCTGGCGAAGCGGATTTTTTCCGCGCGCGACGTCAAATTCGCCCAGGCGAACGCGAATTCGCGTCCGGTGGGCACCTATCTTAACTCTCCTTGCCGATGCAAAATCCCCGTGTACCTAGCGGAAGAGCCGGAAGCGGCACCACAGCTGTTCCCAAAGATCGCCGGATTGACTGACACAGGATTTGAGTTGTTGTTTTTGAGTCGTTAGTGAGACGTTTTCTCGTTCTTCCTGAGGATCACTGGCGTGTTTTGGACATATAGAGTATTCGCCAAGAAGCCAGGGTCCGTGACGTCATGCGTAGTAACTGCGGTAAGCAGGGTAGAAAGCTAGGCTACTGTATCTAGCACAGCGGATACGTGAAAATGCAGAAGATTCAGCTATGATGATACACCTCATAGTAGGTTTTTACAACGCGTAAAATCCGAGCGTATTTTACGCACGTATTTGGATTTGAAAAAATCTCTAGCAATACGGACGTATTTGTATATAAATCCCTCCGTATTGATAGAGAAATTTTCAAGCCCAAATACTTGCGTTAAATACGCTCGGGTTTTATGCAGCATGTCGACCCACCATCATTCTAAATTTGCATATTTCATACGTCTCCCGGACATCCGGAATCTTGGCTGTCCAGCCCCCCGGGTTTCCAGAAGTTTTGGCCTGGATTCACCTTCCAGATCCGTCTCGACGAAAACGGCATTCTGTAATCCGGAAGGTGAAGCCTGGCTTTTACAAAAGTTTTGGTTACGCGGGGCAGGTAAACGTTGTAGGACCAGGAATAAATTCCAGGTTAAAACTAGTTGAGGTCCCTGTATGGTCCTTAAAAAGGCCAATTTCCGAAGCTCCGTAACGGGAAATTGGAGTCGCCGAGTCCTCATAGTCCTGTCTTGTCCAGGTCCCGTCTCCTGTGGCAGACTAGAGGCGTATTCTCGCCGTTCCCCGGGGACTCCACTTGAGGAGTCCCCGCGTTTTTGTTTGTCCCGGGGACTCACTACCCATATTCTCGCGATTCCCCACGGACGGGGAATGCTCCGATTATCATCACCATCATCAAAAAGGACTCCCTTTCGGATTCTGAGGGGAATCAGTTTTTGCTGGTGTTGGTGCAATGTAAAATTAATTAAAAACAATCAGAATTAACAAAACCAAAAATAAAGTGGATCCAGACTGATTTCGTCAACTGCATATTTTTTTTCGAACAAAATCTGTTTTGGAAGCATTCCCCGTGTTCTCGCTGTTTCCCGCACGCGGAGTCCACGTGGAACGACTCCCTCTATTCTCGCCGGTCCTTTCGATTCCCCGAGGAGTCCTCGGGGAACTTACTCTTCGGGGAACGGCGAGGATACGCCTTAGCACAACCGCTTCTTCATGTGTTTACTCTTATACTGTTTATGGTCAGACTCACGATAATAGCTCTATGCTCACGATTTCTAGCGAACAATTTCAAAAGTGGAGTGCATTTGCCACTAGCCCACTGATAAAATGCTTAAATCTGCTCTTCTCAGTGATGGCGCAGTTAAAAGTGAACTTCAGACACCCATTTCTGGAACCCAGTCAAGAGAAGTATATTATAGAGACTTAAAACTACATTTAGAAAATCACAGGACTGCCTTGAATGTAGCCTTGACGGAAATTTGTCAAAATCAGAACAGCACTGTCAGTAGTCCTGCAGCAGATGCAGATTTAGGTATGGCACAAATGTTATTTATTTTGAAAAAGATCAGAGGATTTCTTGCTATGTTTCATTATTGTCTTGGCTTGTTTTGAGTAAATTATTTCATTTTGATAATTTTGAGTAAGACAGTGCCAATTGGTTACGGGAGGGGTATCCAACCACTATCCGACCTCAGATTTATATGGCCTCGAACTTAGCCTGAAAATCTTACAAGGAAATTTCTGTGAAGTCCAAAACAGGTCCCGAGTCACGGGGTTGCAGGAGGGGTATCCAACCAGTATCCGACCTGGGATTTATATGACCTCGAACTTAGGCTGAAAATCTTACAAGGAAATTTCTGTGAAGTCCGAGACAGGTCGTGGGTCACTCAGGGTTTTCGTCTTGACAGATAAGATCTTGTTAGGACTGCAGTGAAATTTCCTTCTCACCATTTTAGGCCAGGTTCGAGGTTGTTTAAATTTGAGGCTGGATAACCCCTCCTGTACAAATTAAGTTGAAGATTTTGGTTAGGTTTTTGACTAAATTAGCTCCATTGGCTGTTCCCTGGTTGAACTTAGCTGCTGTTAAACTTGATTATCTACCAGTCTTATGTTGTGTTTGGCTGGGTGAAGCTAGACAGTTGCTATTCATGTAGGATATACTCTAGATAGTTTTATCAGATGATGCTCGATAGCATAAAAACTGCTCAAAGGGTTTAGTAACTCGTATTGCACGCAATGGAGAATGCTCACAACTGATCCACTACAGCTTTTCACAAAAATCACATTATTTGAGGGATACAGATGTTTGTCAAGGATGGGCTTGACACACCTGAACCGGGTCTTGTTATGAGGTATACAGTATGGCATTGTTTTTGCAAATACAGCTTCTGCAGGGTGGAAACCAAACCTTTGCTTATTATCCACAGCCTGTGACATTATCGTAATGTCATGAACGAAATAGGGAGATTCTTATGTTTCAAAATATATATTTATGTCTGTATATAGAACCGAGCAGCCAGCAAGGTGCTGGACGCATTTACACTTATAAACCGTTCTAGGGACAATCAGTTTCATTAATAAATGGAAAATATTGACTTTTGGTGTGATGTCACAAGACAGGTATAATCGGCTAAAGTTTAGTCAACACCCTTCTGCAGCTAACTGGATCTACTGTGTCCTAGGCCTTAGAACGATTGCCTGAGCTGAGCAAATGTAATGCTAATTGACAGAATGATTGATTTTGAGGCTGGAGTGGTGAAGTGCTTGTGTTGCTGACCCCAGAGACATGAGCAAAAAGAGCAGTTCAAACAGTCAAGCTTAGGCTACTTGATTGACACAGACAGTAAAAGTCAAATGGAGCAAACAGAGCTTTTTCTTGAACTACCATTTTTCCAGTCATAATTGTTGCTTCCTGGTACAGGGACTCGCCTTTTAAAAGCTGATTTTATGTTTTTCATCTGAGTTGGCATGACTGACAAAGAACTGGAAAAGGGGGTCAAAATGTTACCGTCTTCCTGGTCATCTAGATGACTTTCATTGTTAAGATGGTGGGGAATAGAGTGTGTAGCCTAATAGGTTATGAAAGAGGTATTAGTTTCATCTTGTCTGTTAATCCAAGATACTGCACACAAGTTATATGAAGGACTATTCTCTCTACTCTATTTATGTCTTTGATAGCCTAGTTTTAGCAAGGTTCAAAGGTCAAACTAACTCTGGAAGAGCTTTCTGTCCTTTCCTGTGTAGATCCTGCAATCTGGTTTTGCAATGTGTTTGGTTTAATGTCTGGTTAGCTCACAGATCGATCCTGACTTTAAGATCAGTTTTGGAATTGTTCCGACTGTGGTAGGCTACTGCTTTACTAATTGTAAAACGAAACTGTGAATTTTCATTAGGCTGTGCAGACGTTTGATGGTATAGGAAAGACATTACATAATTCTAACCATCCACAGATGATGACGTTTCAAGTGAAGAGGAAGAGCCACTACAAAAGATATCGAAGTCATAGCATAGTAAACTCTTATTTGTTTCTAAATAAATACACAATACACAAATACGAACGTAAGGAGATAGACTGGAAATCAAGGTTTTTGAAATTAAAGAAACGAAATTTAACAGACAGTAACACGAGGATCGTCGGTGTATACTGGGGTTGAGAACACTTTGATGATGCCGATTCCGATATATTTTGCGCCTTTCTTCAGCAGCCAACTCAGGCGGTCGCCGGCTTTTTGAAGTTGCTGGAAGGAAAATTCGTAGTCAGTGGTATCTTGATTTTTCCTATTAGTCGTTCTTCTGAAAATAAGCTTCGTGTTGAGTTCTCTGTAGTCAAAGGAATTGATAAATGTTCCTTGAGCCCAAGCTGACTTTGAAACATATATTCAAATAATGTATGCAACGGATGCTTCAGCTATGATTCTTCATCAGCGATATTTCGGCCCTTCTTAGCAAGGGTCCTCGTCAGGCTGTCAATCTTCAGGGTCAACGTCGGCGAAAGAAACATTTACTGGGAAGATTACAGGTTTGTTTCCTTCCCTACGCTTACCCTGAAGATTGACAGCCTGACGAGGACCCTTGCCAAGAAGGGCCGAAATATCGCTGATGAAGAGTCATAGCTGACGTATCCGTTGTATACATTATTTGAATACAAAGGAATTGACTCAAAACCATTCCCATTGTTGTAAGCTAACAGAGCCTATACGCTTACTCCAAGTAAGAAATCAAACTTCTCGTATGGTCCAGGATTTTCGGCACTATCATCAGTTCCGTGTTAAAATTTGTTCAACTGATGAAAGTGCAAAAATATGTTGTTTGTCCCTACCGTTACCGCCGAGCTATCTATTTATACGATTTATACTGTGCTGTCTGAGTTAAGCTGAACTTAAGATTTTGAAACATTTTGAGCTATACAAAACAGCTCGCTTAATCAGGGGCGTCACGACTGGGGGCGTCCCCCCTCTCCCCCCCCCCCCCCCCAATGCTGTCGGCCAGTCGGTAAAAAATAACCGAGTCGGCGCGAAGCGCCGCGATTTTTCGTCAAAACAGTTGATTTTTTTCATGAAAACAGCCGTTTTTTCTGAAAATTGGTTGATTTTTCGTCAAAATAGTCGGTTTTTCTTAACATCAGTGGATTTCTCTGAAAATCAGTCTATTTTTTCGAAAATGTCATTTTTGTTGTTGAAAACAGTCGTTTTTTCTGCAGAAAAAGTCGGTAAAAATTACCAGGCAGTCGGTAAATGCCTCGCCCCCCCCCCCCCAACATTTTGGCTAGTAACGCCTCTGCGCTTAATAACAGAAAAAATGTTGTGTATATATCTCGTTATAGAGACGCGTCTCTCTTGATTGGCTTCTGCGTCCACATTTTAGCCTTTTTGTCGTGTGTGTTTTATTTTAACAACATTTGGATCTGGGTTAGCACGCTGATTTTTGTTTCGCCTTCTTTCCACCAAGCAAAAATCCGCGACTATATTACATTACGTAAATATCGAGCAGGGACAGATACTTTACCCATAGAGGTTCGCGATTCTGGCCGTCCGGAAAGCTCCACTGGCTTTAGCCGCCTTGTGTTCTTGCTACTGCGGCCAAAACTCGCTTCGCTTTCCGATGCTATTCTTGCGCTTCGCTAGTTTTGGAAAGTGACGTGGGAAATGAATTCACTCCGTCTTTGGAAAGTGGGTTCGGCAAGCCAGCGAGAAGTTGTAAAGTCGCAGCGACTTCCCGTTTGTTCTTGCGCTCAGCGGATTCCCGCTTTGCTTTTTGGAAAGGAAACCCGTGAGTACGCCAGAACCGACTTTTAAATGCTGCAGAGACGTGAGAATGCAGCAGTCTCAAATATAGAGCGTGTTCCACCCTACTTACCGTAGTTACTACGCATGACGTCACGAATTTTGGCTTCTTGGCGTCAAGGCTGGAACGTCTTTCTCTATTTTCGCCAAAATATTACTACACGGGGTAATCCAGTCAATCACGGTACAGAGTTATTACGCTTACTATGCTCCCGCGCGTAGTAAGTAAATCGTTACTATTAGTTAGTATTTCGAGAAGGTTGGAATGGCCAGCGTAGTAACTTTTCACGACGTTGGAACTATTGTTAGAAGGGTGGAACACACTCATAAACACTCCGTGGAAGGCTTGTGCAAATTTTGGGAACATCCTACGACCTCCTTATCTATCGCGGCTGTTATGAGCGATGAGCGTTCTAGGCACTGATGACTTTACACACACTCATTATTGTCGAGAACCCCACTTAGGAGCTCAGGATAGCAGTGACGGTGAACAGTATTTCTCTCCTATTTTTTCAACCAGCAAACCACGTTCGGTCCTTTTTGGCTAATCTTATGGGACCAATGTTGCAACCTGGCGGATGTGGCGAATGGAAAAGCCGCTAGAGAGCTTGGGTCTAAGAGCTTGGTCACACTTGGCTGAAAAAGCCGCCTATTCGACAAACAACTGAAAATCCCTAGGGGACGTGAGATTTGATGGGCTTTGTGGCAGCTTGGGGATAATGTGCAGACTGCAACTAGGGGTCAATTAGGGTTCCTGTAACATAATTATACACGCTGTTTTGCTCTAATTCATCTCCTGAATTTAAAACGACAATATTCAGAATTAGTTGTATCTTATTATTTTTCGTTTTTCTACCTTTGCAACTGAAAAAGCCAGGAAATGAGCCAAGTGTGACCAAGCTCTATCTGACAGTCCCGAAGAAAGGCCTGTTTCTAGTCAGTGTGGTTATGGCTCTCAGTCAGGTCTGAAGTTGTATGGTCGGAGTAACGTTACATTGACGAGAGGCGCACTACACAATAGTTAGGATGACAACGTTTTGCTTCCACCAGTGGGTTATTGTCAACTTTATAGACCTCCGGTTTCTGTTAGTTGCTGAAACACCGTTCATGACTTCCAGCGTTTTGGCAAGCAACTTTCCAAGCGCACGAAGACGACTTGAGACGTGTTTGCCTGGACTGTGAGCTGTCTAAAAAACAAAACTCAACAAGATTTTTCCCATCCTGACCAACTTCTACGCAATAAGTATTCCTTGTGGAATCGTTGCCGATAACCGGTTTAGGACAGTGACTCAAATTTGGGGTGCCGCTGTAGAATAATAACACAAATAACATTGAAATCGGGCACTACTGAGCTAATGGTCGACGTATTTAGTGCCATGTCGGCGCTACGAGTTGGATCAGTAAAATACCTATCTATATCTATCTATCTATTAATAAGATCTAAACTATTTTGCTCATTCTAGCAGGCGAGGTCAAGAGTATAATGCCTTACAGAGCGATCAGGGTCGAATTCAGCTCAAGTGCGAATTAAGGTAATTAGGGGACTTGGGGACTCGAATTCCTGCCAGGATTTTCGTCACCCTCATGATTCCGTACGGAAAAGCTGAGTTCATGAAGGACGTGCAGAAAATCCGGACGGAAATCCTTGATCGTGTATGTTCGATCTTTAATTGACGGGTCAGGTGACCGGTACCCGATGAAAAATGTATCTCAAAATAGTAGTATGAAGTTGTACGAAAAAGTAGCATGCAGTACGAACTGATGCTACTACATGCTTCGATGTCAATGTTACCGTGTTACTGCATTCTACTGCATGCTACTATTAGCAAGACTGGATACTGCCATAGCAAGACTGGATGCTACTGGATACTACTGCTTAAGATTGGCCCAGTCTGAGGCACATTAAATGATAGTATTCTTTACTATTACATATCAATACATGCAACTTTTTCGTACAACTATCATACAACTACGCAGGCAATTTTTCATCGGGCATATAAGTAACAAGTGGAATCGGAAAGAAAGCAAATCAGTAGCGGATGTGCCGATTGCTTCCTAGCCTGGGCAGGGACCCATACATTTCCTGTAATGACTCGCCATTCAGGGGGCTTGTCATTTCCTATGCTTCTATGTTGCTATGTTGCCCGAGCCTCACCTAGTTTCCAAAAATTCCGCTTGGGTCGAATCGGCGTTCTTGCTCAGATAGATATAGATCGCCATCTTCAGTCAGGACTATTTAGCATGCCAGCAGGTACCTAAGCTAGGACAAAAGATCCAGGATACTCTTCCATTACAGAGAAATATTCCTTGTTCAGCACAACAGCTGCGAAAAATTTTCTCTATCTGGATAGTCGGGTATTTTATCCCCGTGGGTATTTCTCGAACTGTCTGACGCTCGGTCAAGAGCGCACCAGAAATCTCTTATTGACAAGCCCCCTGAATGGCGAGTCATTACAGGAAATTTATGGCTCCCTGGCCTGGGGGGGCAATGAAACGCATGCTGCGGGAACATTTGGGACCTTTCACCTCGGCTAGCCTGAAGTTTTAAAATAAAGCTGGGTTCCGAAATCCGGCCAAAAAGGTAAAACAAATGTCATTCTTTTGGTATGGAATTGATGAAAGGGCATCTTTGTCCTGCCGACAGCGTGGAAGCTTATCTTACGGATTGTTTTGTAGCTCAGTTCCTAACCTGCGTGTCGTCGACCCTAATCGTACCGTGCAGTTAGTTCCATTACTGTTATTAGGAAAATCATTTCCGTGATATTTCTAGTAGATTTCTACCATGTAATCAGTAGCGTATATTCCGATTATTTTCGGGGGGGGGGGGGGGGGGGCGACAGCTCTGTGAAAATCTGCTGGCGAAGGCCACCCCCTTACCGAAAATTTTTCGGCGTTTTTTGCATATTTTGACCGTTTTTAACACTAAAAATACCTGTAGGTGCATAAAACACCTTTTAATCTTGTAATCATGCACACTACGACTTAAAAACTGTTTCTACTATCAATTACTAAACCATACTGTAAACAATTTCGATTTAGCTTCTCAATTTGTATTTTCGTGTACGTTTTTCCCGTAAAAAAACTCCTTTTCCGAGAATTTGGGATGAAGATCGCCCCTGTTGCCTGTATTTCGCACACGTTTTTTCAATTGATCGCCCCTGTCGCCCCCCCCCCTAATATACGCCACTGCATGTAATTAGTTCCAGCACAGTTATTAGTAAATTCATTTCCGTGGTATTTTGAATTGTCAATCTCTAGCTCGAGTTTTTAATTATGTTATTTTACTAAATGTTTGAATTTCATCCCTTGGTAATTTTAAGTTATATTCTGTCTCAACTGTTACACGGGGTCGTAACAGAGATTTGACGAGAAGAATTATCTTTATTATCCAACGCGTAACCTCTCAGCCATCGAGTGTACAGTTACAGCCTTTCCAGACCAGACCGAATTATTTTTTGTTGTACCTACCTTAGATCTGAACAAGCTTTTTTTGGAAGTCAACAAGTGAGCAATGACCCGCGGTCTTCTTTGACGTTTCTCCTGAAAGAATGAACTAAATACAAAAAAAAATCAACAAGATAATCGCAATCGTTCTCGGAAACATCGGATACTCACTTGTCAGTCATTTCAAGATAATAGGAAATAGAGTAACCGATTCTACGTCCTTTTGAAAATTTGTGGAGGCGAATGTCTGTTGGCTACATTTTATTATTATATTGTTACGAGTTGTCTCACGTACATGTAATAAACAAGACCAAAGGTTCCGATGGGATCCTAAAAATCTAATATTTGATCCAGACAATTGGGTCTTGTCTTCGCCAGGCTAATCATCAGAGAAAACCAAGTTCAGATATACCTCTATAAGCCATATCTATTCTGACGGTACTAACCGAAACTTCCTGCTTTACTTCTGCCAAATTTCCGGTTCGCCCGAATTCCGAGCGAACTACTAGTCCAGCAAAAAAAAAGAAAGAAAATTCAGAAACGAATCCAGCGGATCTCTTTATCCCTATAAAGAACATCTAATCAACTTTAAAAACTTTGACTTCAAAAAAATTCCTGGTGAACTAGTTGTCTGAAGAGAAAATGGTTTTCACCGTCGTGTTCAGCATGTCTTCTTACCCTGAAATCGAACATTTAATCAACTCTAAATGAAACTTTTACTTTTGACCAGCTTTCCGGTTTTTGCCGGATTCCGGACGAACTACTTGTCCGACAAGAAAATGGTTTTCACCATCGTGCTCAGCATGTCTCCTTACCCCTAAATCGAACAATCAACTTCAAATTACAAAAAAATTCCGGTTAAAACCGGATTCCGGACTAATTATATGTTAAAATGGTTGTTATATACAGAGTCAGCGTCTCTTCTTACCCCTAAATCTGTCATCTAATCAATTTCAGATAAAACTTTCGCTTTTAACAAACTTTCCGGTTTTGGCCGCATCCTCGAACTAGTTGTCCGATGAGAAAATGGTTTTCACCATCGTGTTCAGCATGTCTTCTTACCCTGAAATCGAACATTTAATCAACTTCCAATGAAACTTCTACTTTTAACCAGCTTTCCGGTTTTTGCCGGATTCCGGACGAACTACTTGTCCGACAAGAAAATGGTTTTCACCATTGTGCTCAGCATGCCTCCTTACCCCTAAATCGAACAATCAACTTCAAATGAAACTTTCACTTTTACCCAACTTTTCGGTTTTTGCCGGATTCCGGGCGAACTACTTGTCTGACAAGAAAATGGTTTTCACCATCGCACTCAGCATGTCTTCTTCAGAGGCGTTACTAGCCAAAATGTTTGGGGGGGGGGGGACGAGGCATTTACCGACTGGCTGGTAATTTTTACCGACTTTTTCTGCAGAAAAAACGACTGTTTGCAACAACAAAATGACATTTTTGAAAAAAAGTCCGTTGATTTTCAGAAAAACCGACTATTTTGACGAAAGATCGACGAATTTTCAGAAAAACCGACTGTTTTCATGAAAAAAATCGACTGTTTTGACGAAAAATCGCGGCGCTTCGCGCCTACTCGGTTATTCTTTACCGACTGGCCGACAGCATTGCAGTTTGTTTATAGGCCGAAGGTGAAGCGGACGTGGGAGCAGTTACTTCAGACATGCACCGTTTCGATTAAAATATATGGTGTAATACCCCTTACCCTGGGCTCGTAACTGGTCAGTATTAGGTTAGTTCTAGCAAGGTTCTAGGTTGTTTAAAACATGCATGACCGGTATTGATCTGGCTGAAAAAAATGTCAAACAGGGAGAATGCGAAAAATCAGCGAAGTGCCGTTGTACTGGATAAAAATTGGCATGGGAACTTCAAGACCTTTTTCAGTGAACCTCGTATTGCTCGGAATAACATGTGTATACCTAGGCGATTTTAATGTTATCCCATGCTCTGGTCTTAAATAAATCCGCTTTGAAAGAATGCCGGGTCTAATGTAAATCGTGAATTCCCCCGTCAAAAAAATATTATTATGTTTTGGTTATTGATCCATTTTTGCCGGGGATCTTTCGCCGAGAGCACGACGGTCGCTGGGTCTGGACAAGCACGGTTACGACTGACTTACGATTGCCAGTGGAGGACCCACTTATAAAGGATCATTTACACGGCAGGTATTTTTCCCCGGAGACGAAAAGGGAAAGTGTTCACACGATACTCGGGTATTTTTCAAGGGAGAGTATTGTCATGTGGCAATAAATTACAAGGTTGTAAGGCTCAGGATATCTCTCTAAAATGGATACCAACATTTGTTCATTTGGACCACTTTTTACATGGGCGAAATCAAAATTATTCCTCGAAAATCCAATTTTGTTGTTTCTGACGTCGAAGAATAACCCTTCGACAAACAAATACCCGGGTAAAAAGTTCGCGAAATTGAAGTCCAAAATACCCGGGTTTTTGTTGCTGTTGCGGGGAAAAATACCCGCGGAGTACGGGTAAAACCTGACCGTAGCATTAGGCCTAGCCAAATCATGATCATAACTATTAGCACTTAGTAAGCCGAAAAACAAATCACAAATAACCTGGCTAATAGCTGGGTTCGTGGCCTTCTGTCCTGTCGTAATTTTGCTTCTGGTGGCATTTCTACTTTTTCTTGACTTCAGCTTTTTCTTTTGCTTCTTCTTGGCTTGCGGGACTTCATGTTGTGGTTCATCGCACAGCGTCCCTTGTGTGTGCACATTAACACATTCGAAGATCAGCTGATCCTGATCATCACCGCCACGCACAAACAGCACTCGCTCGATTCTTTTTGTAATGTCTGACACTTTGTCATATTTTTCAAAACGCTCAGTTGAAGTCATTTTGAACACTGCCCTCTTCTGAAAAGCGGTTTGTCGACTTTCAGTATGGCCCTCACGTAAGTCACGTATGCTACAGCATAAATGCGAATCAGAGTACCAATTCCATATCCTGGCAAACGGACAAATGTACTGATCAACGTGAATAAAGCCATCGTTCTAAATGTAGCAGGACGGTTAGGATCGAGCGGTCGTGGACTGGGATTACGGCCAGGATTTTCGGCACCGTCATTAGTCCCCTACGGGAAAGTTGAGATTTTTCCTACATTCGATCCGTTAAAGTTTATCCGAAAAGCGCTGGGACAGAAAAATCTAGTTACCCATAACTTATTCACTTAAATTGACTTGAAGACCCGCTGAAAATGCGCTACTTCGTTGTTCCGCTATTCACGAATAATCGATTTTCAAATAGTGGAATTTCCGTGTGATTTGTGGTACCTCTATGGGCTTGTATTTTTGTTGTATGCCTGACGAGAAAGATTTAAGTTTTTTTTTGTTCAGCCACTAAGCAATCTTTACCAATCTCTCCACTGCCCACTGAAAAGCCATGTTTTTGTTGAGATTAAAATTTCCTGCGTCATAGTAGAATTTACGCTGTGGGGACGGCCGCAGATATTCTGAACATCATAACTAGAGCAGATAGTGAAAAAAAAAATCCCTTTGCCGAATCCAAATAATTCAGTGTATTCAGTTAAATGACACAAAAATAAGTTGGCTTTTCAGTTAAACTTTAAGACGACCAGCTTTTTCGTTATGCATTTTCGTCATGAAGTGGAACAAAAGTTCGACTTTTCCCTATGGAATTGACAATGGTGTAATAAAGTATTAGTAAATAAGTCTTAGTAAAGTCATTTTATGCAGACTTGGGGAGAGTATTGTCTCTTGTCTCTTGCCCCCCTTTCTCAGAAACAGCAACATTGGATCATTTCTTCGAATTTGAAAGTGAAAACAAACAAGGAATGACAGTGTAGGACACTAGGCCCCTGTCAATCAATTTCCCTTTTTGTCTTGTATAATGTCAACAGAAAAGGTTTCATGTCGTGAGTATCGCAAGTCTATACGAAAAATTTATTGTGTGGCGAAATCGGACATTTTTGTTGTTTTTGTTTGATTTTTGCCAACAACGTTAAGCGTTCTAACAACTGCAATGTCTAGACCCCCCCCCCCCCTAAGACCCAAGGTGAAGACACGACTCGATCCGACCGCTGGGTCCTCTATAGTGGCGTAGTTCGGAAGCACCCGAAATGGGGAGGCTGGGATCATAGTTTGACTATGGATCTAACAAAATGTTTTTTTGGGATCCCAAAACGTAAGTGGAGAGATACTTGACATCGCGAAAGTTGTCCGTCCGTCTGTCAGCACGATAACTCTCGCAGGGAATGAGATAATTTGATGAAACTTGGTGTGAGGATTCTTTGCGTCAAGGGAAAGGTCCAGTTCGTAGATGGGCTCTGTACCCCTATATTTGGGTGGGGGTTCAAATTAAGGGACAAACAAAATATTTTTAAACAGCTAATGAGATAGTCGATTAAAGGGTAAGAAGACATCCTAAACAGGAATATGAAAACTATTTTCTCGCCGGACAAACAGTTCGCCCGGAATCCGGCCAAAACCGGAAAGTTTGATAAAAGTAAATGTTTTATTTGAAGTTGATTAGATGTTCGATTTAGAGTTAAGAAGACATGCTGAACACTGACGTGAAAATTATTTTCTACCCGGACAAGTAGTTCGCCCGGAATCCGGACAAAATTTGAAGTTGATTAGATGTTCGATATAGGGGTAAGGAGATACGCTGAATTCGTTTTTGAGCTCTATTTTTTTGCCGGACAAGTTGTTCGCCCGGAATTCGGCTGAAACCGGAAATGTGGCAGATGTAAGGCAGGTAGTTTCGACCAGTTTCGTCAAAACAGATGCGACTTCTAGGGGTAAACACACATTTTGGAATGGTACAATGCAGTTGGAGTGCTTATTTATTTTTATATTTGTGTCCCGCTACGGCCCATAGGGCTTTTTTGGGAATACATTCATTCATTCATTCATGCTGAGTTAATATCTGAACTTGGTTTTCTCAGATGGCTAGCTATTTGGCCTTAATCTGTTTCTAAATCTTAATAGTAAAAATGTTTAAGGGGTCTGACGAAAACTGCATCTGGCGAAGACAAGACCCAGTTGTATGGATCAAATATTAAATTTTTGGGATCCCGTCGAAACCCGGTCTTGTTTTTTTTTAGCAGGTGTATGGAAAATGTTTGGAACAATAGTAGTGTAATGGCTATAAGAAGAAAGTTAATTTCCTATCCCTGCCCCTCCGCCCATTACCACGGCAGCCGGGCACAGCCGGAACAAGCGTCCGACCGAGTGCGCTGTGGTGGGGGTCGAGAATCCACCGAGCACGTGATTAGGTAGGAGGGGTGCTTTAAGGAAACGCCGATGAGGAACAAATCGTGCGAATTCCGTGATGCTCAGGAATGATAAGTTTGAATTTGCAACTAGTGTCCATGCGTATGTTGAACGAATTGTAGCCATAGTAAAATGCTCTGCCTTATCATCTCCGGTTTTGTTTAGGAGACGGTAATGAGTTTGGACAGCTTTGTATGACGCAATGTAACAGATGAGAGAAGGGTGGGAACACAGTAAAGTACACCCGTCAGGGTGTGACAACCTCAGTCAGTAATCAAGAATGAATCAAGACAGTTATACATGTCGTTTTTGCGAGGCTACAGTTTCAGCAAACCAATGCAATGTCTGTTCAATCAAACCAACCCTTGACAACTGTATTCCATGTTTACAAACATGTTGCCCAAATCACAGTAAGATCCAGCCATCCTGTATGGACTGTCTAACCACGAAATGTCAAAAGCATCCAATGTCAACCGTAGCTGTGTGTTATTTTTGCCACAGTTACGCCTTTTGCTCCGAGGACCGACAAAGAGATATAGAGTACATGATGAAGAAACTACGGTTTTATTTTACAAAAGAATAAACTAGTTACATTTGTGTAAATCCGTTATACCTGCAGGGAAAGTCCTGAACAGGCGTAAGAGGAATAGGAGAAGCAGGACCAGTTTTGCGAAATAGAAACTGGCCTTGCCTTCCATATTCCCGACGGAAAAGTTTCCTGATCATCGGCTCTTTTGATCGAGTTTTTTCGTGGTCCATCAAAACAGCCGTGATCGCCTGTTCAATTTGAAAGTAGACCTGTTGGAAGGAATGTTCACCGAAAAATGACATTAAATCGGTGAACATTCCTGCCTCACTCTCGTTCGAAAACACGAAGCCAGTATTTTTCATCACCGTCTGAACGCTATACATCATTTTTTTACACTGATGACACATAGAGCTCATCCCACACTTCGTTTGTTGATCACCATCCGAACAGTTTTTAATTTTCAACGGAGTAGGACACTTGATCCCTAGCCGTGATCTGATCCTGTCCCACCTGGTGAATATAAGCATGTTCAGTAATGAGTCCTGTATGTCCACATAATCAACATCCATGTTGACAAACACGGAACTTCGCATTGTATTTACATGATATTCACCATGAGGCAGGATCACGGCCTCGTATAGCGGTGCATGGGACCCGGCCCTCACTCCTCGTTTGAACCGGCGTTCCTCCTCACTTCTCCAGAACAAACGTCGAGATTTCGGGTCCATCCAGATACCAGCCGTTTTGAAATCTGTGAACTGTTCGAAATTAGGGTCCTCAAAAACTTGCTCAAATACTTCACGGCTTGGCCGAACCAGAGACAAGTCTTTGCATTGAACACGTGGCGACTCGGAATATGGATTCATACGGAAGCCCAAAGACACCGGAAGTTCCATAGTTTCCTGTTCCTTCACAATCCAACGGGGATTGAAATAGCGGATCTCGCGTAAGACATCACATAATTTCGATTCCCCTGGAATGGGGGTGAAATATTCAATTGTCGCCTTCACGGCTCCACACTCATAGTTTGTGGTCTGAAATAAGATGAAACGACCGGACCGCAGTGTATAGCCAGTCGGCTCATCACATGGTTCCCATAGGAAATCAGGGTCACATTCAATATCCATTTTGTCTTGCTAAACTGAGTTCGGATAATGAGTACAGATGCATTTATAATGAAGCTTTAATTTCAAACCTCCCCTTCCTCTTGTCAATCATCTATACTTCCAAGAAATGGGACAAAACTATTCCCGTACACATTAATTACAAAGAAAATGGTCAAAAACCATGTACCGCAAGACAAACGAATCTATGACGCAACAATAATAACAACTTCCAAGAAACGAGTCAAAATCCTCTCCAACACAATAGCATGGACTGCCAAGAGATGGGCCAAGATTCCCACCCCTCCAAACAATAAAATTGGCAATGGACAGATCCTCCACCTGGATTGGACCAATCAGAATCCAGAATAATGTTAACCTATTGTGAAACAATGACCTCAGTTAACACTATTGGTCATCCAAGCAAGAAGACAAATTACCCTGTCTTTAGAATCTCTTGGAAGATTCAGTCTAATTCTAAGTGAAAATGAGTGAGCATCCTATAGAAAAAATCATCGACAGCTTGGTGGAGGATTTATCTCCGTCCACCAAAAGAGTGAAAATTGAGGATGTTTCGCCGACTTCCGAAGACTCCGTCATTTGGCTGGGAGATTACCCAGTCACAGTGTGCTCCATCTCGCCTCCACCACCGGCTGAACCGACTTCTGGCGAGTCTGCTAAAAACGAGCAATACGGGACTGGATCGTCCCAACCTTCAACATATGCCTTACCGCCATTTGAAATCACCGAGCAGGCGTTCCGAGGTTGCCTGCAAACATACACCATGCAGTCATCGCAAACGCTTCAAGGACCTGCGGACAGCTTTTTCAAACGGACCAGGGACGCAATAGCCGACCTACTTATGGCCGTCCAGTCAGAGAGGGGTTCCACAATACGGGTACAGTGCGTGGTCGACGCAACATTCGTTCGGGAGCAGCACTCTCCACGCCAGGTACCTATCGTTAGTTTTTTAGAAACTTTTTATCTAAAATCCGATGTGCAAGAGATCATTGAACGCTGGTTTGCAAAAATTCAAAAATCCATCAATCGGTACGCAGAGCTAGGTTCAGGCTATAGTTTATTAGGGGTTAAAGGATTACAGATTCATGTAGCTCAGTGCAAAGTAGAATTTCCACTGCCGATTGGTAAGTTTGGTCCTCCAGTGCCCAAGGCACTGGTTGGTAAAAGAGCAGTGGTAGAGTTGTCATTTGATCAAAAGGAAAAATGTTTTTTATGGTCAGTCCTATGTGCTGGTCATCAAGTGTTGCGCAATGAAGCGGGAAAGAAAAAACTATCAGCATTAAACCGACAGGGATTAGATGTGTGTAATGGGCAGGCTGGGATTTTCCCTACGGTGACGTTTGACTGCTTTAAGAACCAATGGCCGATTCATCTTAAAGATATTGATCGTTGGGAGGAAGAAAATCAGTATGTAGGGGTTTGCGTCCTTTTCTACGATGACACCGAGCGCAAAATTTATCCGACCCGTGTTCCGTCGATTCGACATGTCCGATATTATGTATTTTTATTGTACACGGAGCTTGAAAATCGCTACGCTCATTTTTTCCCCATCACGTCCGTTAGTCGGCTGTTAAGAAACAAAACTGATGAAATGCGTTTTTACTGCCCATTTTGTTTACAAGGAAAGAAAAGTAGCAAAGATTTAGAGGACCATCTCACCAACGGTTCCATTCACGGGATGCAAGTAGTGAGCATGCCTGCTCTGGGAAAAAACATTTTAGAATTTAAAAATTACCACCACCGGATTAACATGGAATATAAAATTGTAGCTGATTTCGAAAGCGTCCTCATTAAAGTGAATGACCCCTCCAAGCCTACCCTGTTAAATGTCCATCGTCCCTGTGCCTTTGGTTTTGCGGTAATTCAACAGGGTAAAACGTTGCTCCATTACGAGGACTGTATTGGCCTCGACTGTCACGTCCAAGGATTAAAAAGTTTAATGCTTCACGCCAAGCGCTGTCTTGACATCATTTACGATACCTTCTTTGATATTAAACTATCCCTCACCGATTTTCAAAAATTAAACTCTAAACTATGCTGGATTTGTGAAAAAGAAATTGTGTTGGATCCGAAAACCATAGGTCAACGGTAAGTATTGGATCACTGCCATTTGACACGAGGGCCCAATTTCCGAGGGGTTGCTCACTCAAAATGTAACTTCTCGTTAAAACATAAACGGTTTATTCCCGTGGCCTTCCATAATTTGAGTTATGATGTAAAGTATATTTTCGAGGCCATCAGTCAACTTCACTTGGAAGGCTTTTCTTTTAAATGACTGACTTTTAAAGGTTTGGTACCCGTTTTAACCTCCGTCGGGAGAGCACTGAATAATTAATGAGAAATGGCCACCTTGCTGTGAATCTAAAGGTAACGGTGTCTCCCCCCCTCTCCACCCACCCGAATCAGATTCTTTAACCCATCCATGCTGCCCGCTCATTGATTATTCGTCGAGATTAGTGGAGACACCTTTTCTTTGAAATATGGCGGGTTGTTAATAATTTATTATTAAAATATTTAGCGTTTTTTTTTTTTCACCATATTCGTTTGTCTCCTCGTCTTTTTTTCTTATAATGATATTTCGAGTTTGTCCGTTCGTGGGCTTCTAAATTGCACCGTCAGACTATCCCACGGTATTAGCAAGACCTCGTTTGAACTAGAAACTGGGATAGGGATCCAGACATTGCAGATTCTAGAACGATACCAATATTCCACGCGATACCAGATTTCTGCTATCATCAAGGTGGATCCGCAAAGTCAGCTCGAAAACGTCTAGGTCCTGGAATTTGGACCCAACCAAATCTGGAAGGGTATCTTAGGGGCAACACATCTGCGAGGCAAAATAAATATGCAAATTTATTACGTAGTACAAAATCAAGTTGTGATTGGAGGCAAAAGAAACGCGAAGGGGAGATCTGGGAAATAGTAGCGCAATTGACGGTTCCCATTAAACCTACTTTGTGGAGGGTTGGATTGACTGTAGGGAAGCTCCTTTATAGTGCAAAGTCATGATCATTATTTCCCGGCCAGGTTTCTGCACATTCATCACCAGGTTGAGAAAGTCTCAACTTTTCCATATGGAACTGATAATGGGGCCGAAAACCCGTGAGAAATTCCAGTCCTCCAGCACCCGATCCTGATCGTCTGTCCAAAGTTTTACCTGAGAACCTAGAATGTCGAGTCCAACTTTTTATGAGGCGAGATGAAACCCGCTCGGCAAACCTAATGTCATGCGAAATACTAACGCGAAGCCGATGAACCCAATCTGTGATATTTTGCAAACCATAAAATTCCGGTTCAATCCAGCTGGGCTTTAGTGCCGATAGTATTTACGTCCGTCCACGTTGGAGGAGTCATTAGTTGCCTGTTTGCAGATACCATGGTATCTGGCCCATTCACAACGGGTTTTAGCTAATACTCGGTACCAGCCAGTTCCGGAAATCGCTCTGCGACCGAGAATGAGCTGGGTTTCTGCCGTTCGTAATTGATACTGGTGCCAGTTTCGGATACCAGCTAGTCTCGTACCCAAGTTGAAATCAGTTCAACTTTTGAGGGTACTAGCCAATCAGATTATTTTGGGGAATATTGAGGAATGTTCTGATAGGCTAGTTTCGAACCAAGCCCAATAGATAAAATCACATCCACTCTTGCTGTCTTGAAAACCGAAAGTGAATTTAGGTCATTGAAATTCGGTCTGACGTCGTTCAGCATTAGCCAATCGGAACATTCCTGAATATTCCCCTTAATAATGTGATTGGCTAGTACCCTGAAAAGTTGACTGATTTCAACTTGGGTGCGAGACCAGCTGGTACCCGAAACTGGCACCAATATCAACTGCGAACGGCAGAAACCCAGCTAATTCTCGGTCATTTACGTCCATCCACGTTGGAGGAGTCATTAGTTACGTGTTTGCAGATACCATGGTATCTGTTAACACGGTAACTGAATCTGCAATAAGTCGTTTTTGCAGATTCCTTGGTATCTGATACACGGTTGCTCTGCAAAAATGACTATTGCCGAAATTGCACTTTTCGAAGTCATCCCAAAAGAATAACTGATGTCCAGTTACATCACTAAGTGCTAAATTTCTTTTTCACCAGCTTGACAAAATTTGATGGAAGTGAGACGACTTTTCAGATACCACGATCAGTCTGAAATCAGATACCACGATAACTGCAAAAACACCTTTTGGTATCAGATACCACGGATACTGCGAAAACGACTTTAGACCGTGGTATCAGATACCATGATATCTGCAAAAACTCAACTATTAGTTTCACTTTATTTCGGTCGTCTTTGTGGTGGTCCTTTTTCAATCGTCAATCACTCCCTCCATTAACACTATAGTTGCGTTTTTGCAGATACCATGGTATCCGTTACCACGGTAACTGGATCTGCAATTAGTCGTGTTTGCAGTTACCATGGTATCTGATACACGGTTGCTCTGCAAAAACGACAATTGTCGAAATCGCGCTTTTCGAAGTCATCCCAAAAGAAAAACTGATATTCAGTCACGTCACCAAGTGCCAAACTTCTTTCCCACCAATTTGACAAAAATTGATAAAATTGAGATGACTTCAGATACCACGGTCGGACCGTGGTATCCGGATATCAGATACCACGATAACTGCAAAAACGCCTTTTGACCGTTGTATCTGATACCACGATAACTGCAAAAACGACTTTAGACCGTGGTATCAGATACCATGGTATCTGCAAAAACGCAACTAATGGCAAGCAAGCTTTCATCAACCGATGAGGTTCGAGTTCAGTGTTCGTTCAACTGAGTTTCCACCAAGTCGGGATCCCGAAACGGAGATGCGGTCCCTTTGACTTCATAAAGGATTCTGGCCGTTCCCACACCGAGTCAATGCGTTTTTGTTTATCCAGGTACTGACTTCCAAAATTGTCGCGAGTCCCCACGGACGGGCATCGCCATCATCAAATTAGAACTATCTTTCAGACTCGGTGGAGTTGATTGGTACTTGTACCCATACTTCTCAAGTTTGCAAGTCTGCAACGAAACCGGGTCTAACAAAAACCTGGTACCCAAAAACAGGCAATGCTGTTTGACCTAGGTTAAACATTTGTTTTACCTTTTTTTGTTTAACCAAACTTTGTTTTATTTCCTTAGTAAAGGATGTTTTTGAATGCGAAATATTTGTATTTGGGGGGGGGGGGGGCTGACTGAGATGGTCTGAACTCTAAAGTTTGGGATACAGGCGTACGCAATCCGGCGACTTTCTCCTTCCATTGTCTACGGTACAAAGGTTAATGATAGGATTTCTGTATTTAAACAGACATTTCTAATTGCAAAAGCGCTGTCAGGGATAATCCAGCCTTCGATCAAGCTTCCTAAGTGTTAGAATGGCTGCTTCCCGAAATAATAGGATTAGTTGTTTTCAATGAAAGGGTTGAGACTAGTCAAGGATTGTCAGCCATATCCTCTCTCAATAAAGTTGTCCGCCATGAGAGAACTTTAAGCCGCTTTCACATTGCTCGTTGCGTTTATCTCGCGTTGCGTACATGTTGCCCAGCGTATCTTTCACACCTGTGCGAGAAGCTTTCGCACATTTTCCTTTCTCGGTTTCTTCTGCTGAATTTTAATTTTCTTTCACTAGTAGCAAGTTTTTCTTCAATCATTTATTAATACCAAAATATCCATTGGATAGCATAGGCTGACGACAAGGATGTTTTTCATCATCGGTAGGTTTTTTTTTTAGTTTTTCTTCAAAAACTTCCATTTTCCATTGACAAATCTGATGTTACGCGTCGACGCGTTTTATCTGTCTGTGTTGCATCGACGCAAGCACGACGCAGAGGTTGCGTAGCTTAGTGTGAAAGGCTCGACGCGTCAGTGTGAAAGCGGCTATTCCTACTAGGGAATGGATCAATATGATGTTCGATAGTTGCGTTTTTGCTGATACCATGGTATCTGTTACCACGATAACTGGATCTGCAATTAGTCGTTTTTGCAGTTATCGTGGTATCTGATACACGGTGCACTGCGAAAACGACTATTGCCGAAATTGCACTTTTCGAAGTCATCCCAAAAGAAAAACAGATATCCAGTTACATCACTGAGTGCTAGACTTCTTTCTCACCAATCTGACAAAATTTGATGAAAGTGAGATGACTTTTCAGATACCACGGCCAGTTACCACGGTCGGACCGTAGTATCTGAATATCTGATACCACGATAACTGGCCAGATACCACGCTAACTGCAAAAACGCCTTTTGACCGTGGTATCAGATACCACGATAACTGCAAAAACGACTTTAGACCGTGGTAACAGATACCATGGTATCAGCAAAAACGCAACTGATGTTTCGCGATCTTTATTCCTTCAGCCCAGGCTGTCTGCGAATCATATTTGACAGTGCAAAACGGATACGTCAGCTGAATTTTATTAGAGCTACACTGTAAAAAGTTTCTCCGAGTAAGGATTAAGTATTTGCTACTGGGATTAATCTTATCTTTACTGAGATAAGATTAATCCGAATTAGAGATAAGGTTATCTTTTTAGAGAAAAGATTAATCCCAGTAGTAAATACTGCAAGATTTTTTATTGCAGTGTATCAAGCTCGGCTCTTATTGGAAAGGGTACTATTCAGGCTCGAACTGGAAAATGAACTTGTGGAAAAATAGTCATAGCCGAATCATACATATAAAATAGTCGAAATGTATATGTTTCGCGATTTCGGAGTGCGATTCAAGCAAAAGACATTAAAATCTTTGATTTAAGCTACGCGAACACACAGTCCGACAAGGTTTTATTTGCGAAAATAAGCGTGCGACATCCGTATCACTATGGAAAAACCTGTATGCAATCGTATATGGCTACGAAAATCGGACTGTGTGCACGTACCTTAACTACTGCGCCCGACTCGGGATGAACTAATGACGCCCACATACACCCAAACCTTCCGGCATGATCAATTGTATTTCTTCTTCTTGGGATCTGGACCAACACTTTGCATATTACCCCAAATATCATCATTTTCATCGTCCGAGATTGTTACTTCTTCAACACTGTCATCTGCTTGGACAGGAAGAGGCGTTTCCAGCTCCTCTTTAATCTCCGGTTCTGGGATGTCATCAAGAGTGAAGGACGAGCGCATCAGTACGCAGCTGAGGCGGCTCTTGAGATAAACCTAAAAATGTAAACGCGACGATGTAGACGATGTTTCAAGTTCGGAAAATGTCATAATCTAAAGTAGCGTGCACACACAGTCCGAATTTCGCAGTCCGGTGCGAATTTACTTCTCTGCTCCGGAATTTTGACGCATCGCATGCGGATTTGGTCCGATAATTTCGTTCCGATTTGAGTAGAAAATATTCTACTTTTACCGGAGCGAATTTTAAACGCATGCGAAATCGTGCCCTGAGAATTGAAAAATTAGAAGCTGTGCTTGAAATTTCAACTGTTTATACGACCTATTTAATGTCAGCTGCATTCATTCATTCGGCAATCAATCAGCATCATCTGACTGTAGGCTAAGCAGTGGATTTTTCAAACCTGGGGCCAAGTTTCACGTCTGAATTTCATTCTATCTGAAAAACCTGTCGGGCATCGTGACGGGAATTTCGTATGCGCGTTTTCGCGTGCGGAATCTTACCGGACTGTGTGTGCACTTAGCTTAAGTCCACGCCGACTCTTTCCCGCTTCGGCTTACTTGGCATCCAGTGGCGCCATTTCAGTAAACTTCAGGGAGGGGGGGCAAACATCCATTTTGGGCCCCCATCCTAGATTTTTTTTTTTTGCTCAAACGCAAAATTTATGCTTTTTTAGGATAAAGTTAAAGCAGTTTTAAAATATGAGCATAAGCAAGAATCACGCATTGTTCAAAGACCCTTCACAAATAAAAATGTTCACTGAAGCATGCTATAACCTGGAGTTTAAGGCCTGCCCATATGACAGAATAAGCGACTTTAGACCCTCTGAGGCTTTCGATCGAAACCCTATCGAAATTTGTCGCGATCTCGAGAAGTAGAGGCGTATTCTCGCCGTTCCCCGAGGACTCCACTTGAGGAGTCCCCGCGTTTTTGTTTGTCCCGGGGACTGACTCCCCGTATTCTCGCGAGTCCCCAAGGGCGGGGAATGCTCTGATTATCATCACCATCATCAAAAAGGACTCCCTTTCAAATTCGGAGGGGAATCAATTTTTGCTGTTGTAGGTGGTATGTAAAATTAATTAAAAAGAATCAGAATAAACAAAACCAAAAATAAAGTGGATCTAGACTAATTTTTTCAGCTGCATATTCATTTTTCGAACAAAATCCGTTTTAGAAGCATTCCCCGTATTCTCGCTGTTTCTGTACGCGGAGTCCGCGTGGAGTGACTCCCTCTATTCTCGCCGTTCCCTTCGATTCCCCGAGGAGTCCTCGGGGAACGGCGAGAATACGCCTTAGATCTGGATTCATGAAATCTTTTGAGTTCGGATACGGGGTTAACACCTTAAAACATCTGACAAACACCAATAAATCTACCTGTTTTCTGCTAAAATACAAAGATTTTGGTTCAAAACCAGATTACTAACTGTGCGGTGCCGTGTGAAATTTACGATTTGACTTCAGCATGTCAAACAACAAGGAATATAGCCAACTAACCTCGGATTTTGGGCCCCTTTCAAATTCAGGGGGGGGGGGGGGCATGCCCCCCCCCCCCCCCCCCCGAAATAGCGCCACTGTTGGCATCGCGCCGTTACTCGAGCCCCATTTTTTGTTGCAACAATGCTGCGGCATCGCTGCTGCAGCACTTCTTTGCTTCTGCACAAGATGCGTTTTCGGATTCACTGCCTGCACGATTTCTTCTTGGTTGAAGCAGCACCTTGCAGGGAAGCACGGACTTGGTCGGTAAGCAAGTCCGCGATCCTCGAGAAGCGCTGCCGTCTTCCTCGGAAGCACTGCAGTACGAAAACGAATGTAGAAAGAACCTACAGCGTGCAACAAAAACGAGGCTCCGAACAGTGTCATTTTTAAGTCTCGGTTGCATTGCTACTTTTAGTCTGAGACGTGGTTTCATAGGGAAATAGAAATGGCTCTATAGACAGACTGCAGCCTATCCAACGAAAACGGATAGGAGTAGAAAAAGAGTAATTTAACATTGTGAAGTATAGGACTTTCGACTTTGAGACTGAACTATCTATGCTTCATAACTATGCTAAGCCTGCAAAGAACTGGAAACATTTCGCTGGCTTTTTCTGAGTTGTATAATCACAGCTTTGTAGCAAAGTTTCATCAGGAATTATTTATTTATTTATTTGTGACCCGCTTTTTTGTATAACAGCGGAGTATGAGTAAAATACACCCAATAAAATACACATATTAAACACTAAATAAAACAATGTATATAAACATGACTACGTTATTTTCATATAGTTTAAAAACACACTAAATAGACATAAAAAACTATACACAGTGACAGGCACATTAAACGGGTTCAGGACTGAAAAACTGGCTAACAATTTCGTAGGCTGACCACCGGGCAGGATTTTTGTGGAGGGTAAATAGATCTGAATGCCAACGAAGGAGTCTATTGATACTTACTGAACATTAAAATTCGAAACCAATTTACGATTACGGAAAGATTTAGGAAGATACATCAGAAACTTACAGTACTTAAAGAAACAGCTTCTCAAATTTTTTACATATTTTTGGGATCCCAAAACGTAAGTTGAAAACGTAAGTTTGACATGCTGAAGACGATGGTCAAAACCATTTTCTCGACGGACAAGTAGTTCGCCTGGAATCCGGCCCAAACCGGAAAGTTTGTTAAAATTAAAAGTTTTATTTGGAGTTGATCAGATGTCCGATTGAGGGCAAGAAGACATGCTGAACTTTTATGTGAAAACAATTTTCTTCCCGGACATGTAGTTCGCCCGGAATCCGGCCAAAACCGGAAAATTGTTAGAAGTTAAAGTTTTATTTCTAGCTGATTAGATAACCGATTTGGGGGTAAGAAGAGACGCTGAATCCGTCTGTGACAATCATATTTTACCCGGACATATAGTTCGACCGGAATCCGGCTGGAGTCGGAAAATTTGTTATAAGTTAAATTTTTATTTGAAGTTGATTAGATGCTCATTATTGGGGAAAGAAGATACCCTGAGTTCGTTTTTGAGGTTTCTTTTTTCGCCGGACAAGTAGTTCTAGAGTTCGGCCGAAACCGCGAAATTGGCAGAAGTGGCAGGAATTTTTCGTCAAAACAGATATGACTTATACGGGTAAACACACATGCTGAATCAATATCTGAACTTGTTTTTTTCAGATGATTAGCTATTTGGCCTTAATCTGTTTCTGAATTTAATTGTAAGAATGTTCAAGGATTCTGGCGATGACTGGAAGACAAGACCCAGACAAAACCCAGTTGTCTGGATCAGATATTGAATTTTTGGGATCCCATCGAAAACTTTGGTCTTGTTTCCTTAGGATATGGTAAATTCCGGAACAATTGTGAATATATGGGCCGCAAAAAGCACTATAAAACCTTCGCATTACGAGAATATTTTCCTCTATATGGGACCAAACACCCGTAACCAAATCTAATGGAATGAGAGCTGGAAGGCTTCTAACACTCACTAGAAAAACCAGTCTGTTTCCTATTGGTTGGCACTACACGTCATAACCGACGTAAGTTACATGACAGAAGAAATTCAATGTTCGGCTTCGTCCGTGAGTGAATTTTTGAAAATAAACTGAACTGAAAACTGAATTGAACTGAATAGGATTTGAGACTCCGTTTTTGTTTACAAAGTTTGAAGCCTTCAAGCTCTCAATTTCATGGAAACTCTTTTACAAACAAGACCGAAGGTGTCGATGGGATCCTAAAAATCTAAGATTTGATCCAGACAATTGGGTCTTGTGTTAGCCAGATCCAGTCTTCGCAGGCTAATCATCAAAGAAAACCGAGTTCAGATATTCCATCTACCTATCAATCTATACCTCTATAGGCCATATCTATTTTGACAATACTGACCGAAACTTCCTGCTTTACTTCTGCCAAGTTTGTGGTTTCGCCCGAATTCCGAGCGAACTACTAGTCCAGCAAAAAAAGAAAATTCAGAAACGAATCCAGCGTATCTCCTTATCCCAATAAAGAACATCTAATCAACATTAAATAAAACTTTGACTTAAAAAAAATTCGGGTACAACCGGATTCCAGACTAATTATATGACCGGGTGAATGAAGATTATCATATACAGACTCAGCGTCTCTTCTTACCCCTAAATCTAACATCTAATCAACTTCAGAGATAACGTTTGCTTTTGACATATTTTCCGGTTTTGGCCGGATTCCAGGCGAACTAGTTGTCCGGCGAGAAAAGGATTTTCACCATCGTATTCAGCATGTCTTCTTACCCCTAAATCAAACATTTAATCAACTTCAAATGAAACTTTTACTTCTACCCAACTTTCCGGTTTTTGCCGGATTCCGGACAAACTACTTGTCCAGCGAAAAAATGTTTTTAACCATCGTGCTCAGCATGTCTTCTTACCCCTAAATCAAACGTTTAATCAACTTCAAACGAAACTTATCCTTTTAACAAACTTTCCGGTTTTGGCCGGATTCCGGACGAACTACTTGTCCGGCGAGAAAATGATTTTCACCGTCGTGGTCAGCATGTCTTCTTACCCCTAAATCAAACATTTAATCAACTTTAAATGAAAATTTTACTTTTAACAAACTTTCCGGTTTTGGCCGGATTCCGGACGAACTACTTGTCCGGCGAGAAAATGATTTTCACCATCGTGGTCAGCATGTCTTCTTACCCCTAAATCAAACATTTAATCAACTATCAGGTTTTGGCCGGATTCCGGACGAACTACTTGTCCGGCGAGAAAATAGTTTTCACCGTCGTGCTCAGCATGTCTTCCTACCTCTAAATCAAACATCTAATCAACTTCAAATAAAACTTTTACTTTTAACAAACTTTCCGGTTTTGGCCGGATTCCGGGCGAACTACTTGTCCGATTACGAAATGGTTTTCACCATCGTGTTCAGCATGTCTTCTTACCTCATAATCGACTATCACATTAGCTGCTTCAAAATATTTTGTTTGCCCCTTAATTTGAACCCCCTCCCCCACCCCTAAATGTAGGGCTACAAAGCCCATTTACGAACTCGACTGGTCCGCCGACCCAACGAATCCTCACACCAAGTTTCATCAAAATATCTCATTCCCTTCGAGAGTTATCGTGCTTACAGACGGACGGACGGACGGACAACTTTTGCGAAGTCATAGGTATCCCTCAACCTACGTTTTGGGATCCCAAAAACCCAAACGGTTGGAACTATGGATCCACCTCCGTCTGATAAGTACAAATACAAAGAGCTGCATCAGGGGGAAGTTATTCAAGGAAAATCATCATAATTAACGGATTTTAAAGGGCAAACTGCGATCCACACCGATTATGAGAAAGGAAGGCACTCACCTTGAAAAGTAGTTTTCTAGTGTTGACCTCGTGGATCCTAAGGTGTCTATCAAGACTGACACTAGCAACGTACGGCCTGGTCTCGTGACAGGCAATGCCCTTGATACTTCCGACGAGTCCCTTGAAACTATGGACCACTTTTTTCTGTCGGAGGTCGAACAAGGCCATACGGCCACGGCCGGTTCCAGCTATTACCTCGCTAGAAAAAGAAAGTACCCGTTCAAGGAATGTTGCATTTTAATCCAGCAGATGACATGCGAGCTTCGTACCGAGTCTATAGATCGTGTCGTACACGTGCGCCGACAGCGCCAAAAATTTGCCTAGCAGTCCGATTTTCGCATTTCAAGTGCAAAATTCGCACCCCGATCTGAAAGTCGGATCGTAAATACGTTGAAAGATTTCTTTGCGTCCGAAGCCAGCCTGGAGGTGACTTCGTAATCGTTTTCGGTCTGGCAGTAATATAATCGTTTTCCCTCGTTCGCCTACGTTTCAGTTATTCGCAGTTCCAAAGGTCGGACGCTCAAAATCAATGCCGAGTTTTGGTCATGATCCTTCTGGGAGCAAATGCTCAATGGTTAAGTATAGGACTACGAAATTTAAAATCTCTGAGAGTCATGCTACAAAGAACAAATAATCTGACAGAACCTCCGTCTCCCTGTCTCTGTCCGCTACGAACGAGCGGAGGTTACTAGCTTCGCGCCACATCACGTTTCGTTACCTCTACAAATAGCTAAATCGCTGTTAAGTCGCTGGTGAGGAAAAGTAGCAGTCAAAGCTGATTGGTTCTATAGACGCGTTCCAGAGCGGGTCAGCGCGCGGAGTACGCCTCCTGCCAGCCTCGTTCACTATTTCTTGTGCGATAAGCAACGGCGAAGACTGAAGAGGAGTAGACGGGTATCAACCAGAGGCGTCACTAGCCAAAATGTTTCGGGGGGGGGGGACGAGGAATTTACCGACTGACTGGTAATTTTTACCGACTGTTTCTGCAGAAAAAACGACTGTTTTCAACACAAAAAATTACAGTTTTGAAAAAAATCGACTGATTTTCAGAAAAATCCACTGATTTTCAGAAAAACCGACTGTTTTGACGAAAAATCGACCGATTTTCAGAAAAACCGACTGTTTTTGTGAAAAAAACAACTGTTTTGACGAAAAATCGTGGCGCTCCGCGCCGACTCGGTTATTTTTTACCGACTGGCCGACAGCATTGGGGGGGAACGTCGTGACGCCCCTGGTATCAACATCACCTCAAAGCTAGAGTAAATACCTCTAGGTACGCTCAGTTTTGTCGGGGTTTTCTTAGTCGCTGCGTGCGACTAAAGACAGAAGTTCTATCTGATTATTTGTTCTTGAGACTATGACCGAAACGAAGGAAGACGAGAAGAGTAGCTTACCTCTAGACTCACATCACGGATAATACCAATATAACGGACATGCAGTTTAACAGACTTTCATCTCTATATGTTTCTCGGGAGTCAATCGACACTAAACTGAATGTCAGCCTAGCGTCAGCCCACGCCTGATTCCCTCTGATTCATAGTTGCTGTGTTCACAACAATCTTATCAATCTTATTAAAGAAAAACTAAAGTTAATTACTTATGTTAATAAACATAAAAATACAAATTAATAACTAAATCTTATTAAAGAAAATAAGATTTAATACGAATTCTAGGAGAAACGATTGAAAGATAAATGTGCATTTGTAATTCGAAATTCATAAAATAGTTTAATAATTGAAATAAAGATCATAGTTTCGAAGTATAAATTTGTAATATTTTTGTTACGGAAAGAGCAGGTGACGTTAAAGAGTTTAAGAAAAGATTGGCGTCACCGAGTGGAGGAGGAGTCGTAGCCTAAAAATTCGAAAACAGGATTATTTTAAAGATAAGATGCTACGCGGTATTAAAAAAAAACACTCCCAACGCTTTCAAGAGAGATGACTCAAACGGTCAGCTATTCGGTTTTTAAGTTACATTTTCTCCTGTCTCCAGAATCATTCATAATGTAGATGAACCTAGACAGGACCGAACAGTACACCTTACATTTCTGTCTGAAATCGCCAACATAGCCTAATGTTTTACTAGTATATAAGCGCCTACACTGCTGATCCTCATTCGGGTTCAAAAACGCGACGAAGAAACGACAAAAACGCGAAACCCCATTCTACCTTTCCTTGCTAGTATGGACCTTCATATCGTAAGTAGCCTACGAAAGTAAACCCAAAGTTGCTTACTAATCTCGATTTGAAGTAGATATGCAAGTAAGCGGCTCGTCCTCGTAACAAAAGTCAATAACAGGCCTTGACTGCTCCTTGGGGGAGTACACCCGGATCTAGAAGAAATGTTAATGTCATAAGGCGTATTCTCGCCGTTCCCCGAAGACTCCACTTGAGGAGCCTCGCGTTTTTGTTTGTCCCGGGGACTCACTACCCGTTTTCTCGCGAGTCCCCAGAGACGGGGAAAGCTCCGAGTATCATCACCATCATCAAAAAAGACTCCCTTTCAGACTCGGAGGGCAATCAATTTTTGCTGGTGTTGGTGCAATGTAGAATTAATTAAAAACAATCAGAATAAACAAAACCAAAAATAAAGTGGATCAAGACTGATTTCGTCAACTGGATATTTTTTTTTCGAACAAAATCCGTTTTGGAAGCATTCCCGGTGTTCTCGCTGTTTTCTGTGCGCGGAGTGCACGTGGAGTGACTCCCTCTTTTCTCGCCGTTCCCTTCGATTCCCCGAGGAGTCCTCGGGGAACGGCGAGAATATGCCTGTAGCAAACCAACGTACAAAGTTTTTCAACCTCCTGTTCGGTGCCAAACCTCGACCTCGCCCAGAAAGATATATCTGAAACTGGTATTTCGTCAATTGCACGATTTTATCTCCACGTCAGTTCCACTGTACGTTTATCATCATCTGAGGAAGTGTCGACTAAAGGGCACGGAAATCCCGCAGCTGACTAAGAGCGTGTTCCACCCTACTTACCGTAGTTACTACGCATGTCGCCACGAATCCTGGCTTTTTGGCGTCAAGGCGCTGGAACGCATTTTTCTATTTTCATCAAATATCGGCCACGGGCTAATCCGGCCAATCACAACACAGAGATTGGTAGTTACTACGCTTACTAAGCTCCCGAGCGTGGTAAGCAAATAGTTAGCTTTAGTTACTATTCCGAGAAGGTTGGAACGGTCAGCGTAGCAACTTTTCATGAGGTTGGAACGAAAAAGTAACTGTTAGGTTTGCGTCCCATAGTTGGCCAAGAAAGGATGCAAAATCATTCCAGTTTATTGACAGGACGATGAAAACAAAATATTGAGTCGCGGAGTACAACATATTGACAGACGACCCCGCGGCCAGCGATCGGCATGTGGCCAGATCGCTTGCCGATCCGCGACTGAAACAAACCGGAATGAACTACACTGAATAGTCAGTCGACAATAATGAGTCACGACGGCGAGCGCGAGGGGTTAGTGCTTTCTGCAAATCGCAAGAAAGACAAAAGTTCTGCTAGGCAGTTTCAGTTTCAGTTTATTTCAAATATCAACACATATCGTAACTTGGGGCCAAATGGCGTGTTGAATACGTCAATATACATGAAGGCAAATCAATAATGTCTGTCATAATATCAAGATAAACAATTCAAACTGAATATGGCCTAACACAAAAACATAGAATTGAAACACACACACAAGAATGACTAAACCCCTTTGTTGAAAATATGTACAAATTTAGGGATAAAACTATTACGGTAGTAACGTACCGGTAGTAACGGTAAGTTACTACCGTACGGTAGTAACGGGGTTCTAGCTTGGGTATTCGCCCCGCAGACGCTCTTGCGGACGCAAACGTTGAGGTTGGAAGAGAGGCGGCAGAAGGGAGCGGAAGGAGGGGTTCTGTAGGGACTTAATACCAAAATCTCTGCACAGCCTCTCCCGTCTCAAGTTTAAAATGATTTAAAAGAAAACAATAAGGCATTTTACGTCCTCTGTATATAATTCTGAGAGCACGTTTCTGTACACTTTCAATGGAATCTGTATCCTCTTTAGTCAGAGCATAGTGCCAAACCGGACACGCATATTCAAGTAGACTTCGGACAAACATACAAAATAGATTAATCAATACCTTTTCTGGAACCCCAAATTTAGTCAGGGTTTTAACTATTGACACGGATGAATTTGCTTTTTTTATTAAATTTTTTGTATTCTTCTTCCAAGTTAAATCCGAAGAGAGCGTAACTCCAAAAAGGGTAATTTGTTCAACAATTAAACCATTTTCAGAGACAGGGAAAAATTCTGGGCTACTTTTTAAAAAGGAAAATCTTACAGTAACTAATAGTTACTATTGCTAGACGGGTGGAAAACGCTCTAAATTTCATGTAAATATTTCTGAACTATGCGGCCTCGTCTAATTGACTTACCCAACTTCTCGCTTAGCTTGTTCGTAGTTAGTGCCTGTCTCTGAAAGACTTCTCCCTGGTGTTTTGCAACCCTACTTGGAAAACATCACGGAACGAGCCTCGTGTCTTCTCCATTAGTAAGTAGTAGTAGTAAGTATTTCAGACACTGAAGTAATCTTACCCTGCTCGCATATACATCCGCTACTAGCCTTCTGGTAGCAATAGGAAAGCAGGGGCTGCACCCACTAGTCACTCTGCGACTTCTTTCAAGTAAGTAAGTAAGTAATTTATTTATCCCGCCATTTCAAAAAAACAAGAGCTGTAAGCTCATTTGGCACTTGCATGGGTCAAGATGATTTGATTGATCAAAAGTAAGTTTCGACTTTGCGGTTGAGATGCGCACTCTAAGGGAGCTGGAACTTCATTTGTAAGCAAAACCCTTGAGGCAAAACTGCTAATGGGCTGATGGGCATCACGAAAATGCATATATTGCTTAAGGTATTTTTTTTACTTTGCGGTCAAGATTGGTACTTTAAGGAATAATCGGATTTTGGAAGTAGCAATTTCTAAGCAAATGTTGTTGAGTCTCCAATATTCCAGCGAAGTTTCATCGTCCTAGCACATCTGGAAGTACCTTAACGCGCGATCACCGGAATCCCAGACCCCCCCCCCCCCCCTCCTCCAACTCCACCCACAATAACCGGAGCCAATCCGGTTCTGTAAATGATTAATCCAGAGCATCTGTTTGTCATTCCCACGAAGTTCGATCCAGACCACACCAGTCTAAGCGGGTCAAGTATTTTCCGCCCTCCACCCAATAATTGTCGGATTCGGTCCGGAAATGAAAAAGGTCACCAGAGAAAAATGTCCTCTGTTTAATTATTAAATTTCACTCGAATCCGATCACCCGTTCCAAAGTTACGCATGACTCAATATTCCGGATTCCCCTCCCTCAACTCCCCCCCCCCCAAGATTATCATATCGACGATTTTTTTTTTATTCCAGGTCAGTTTGACCGGGTCCCTGATATGCCTTCCAAGTTTCGTCGTGAAAATCCCCCAAAAAACGGAATTCCGGGAAACCCCCTCCCCCCCCCCCCTCACGTGTCCGGATCCAGTCATATTATGTAAAAGATTTACATGGACCAGATGTTTGTTCTTCCCAGCAAGTTTCACTCCGATACCATCATTCTAACCGTTTCTCGAGATTTCCGGTCCACCCCCCCCCCCCCCCCCCAGCTCCCCCGCGGTGCACGTAGCCAATCCGATTCAGCAAATGACTTACCTAGAGCATCTGTTTGTTCTTCCCACAAAGTTCCATCCCGATCCCTCCATTCTAAACGGGTCACGTATTTCCCCCCCCCCCCCAATAGTTGCCGGATCCGGTCCGGATATGAAACAAATCATCGGAGAAATTGTTCAATTCTTAAATTTCACTCGAATCCGATCACCCATTCCAAAATTACGCATGACTGAAAATTTCGGATTCCCCTCCCTCCACTCCCCCCACCATTATCTGATCGACAAATTTTTTATTTTGAAGTCAGTTTGATTGGGTCCCTGATATGCCTGCCAAGTTTCATCGTGAAAATCCCCAAAGCCACCATCACCGGAATTCCGGGACCCCCCCCCGCCCCATAAGTGTCCGGATCCAGTACAATGGTCTAAAGGACTTATCTAGAGCAGATGCTTGTTCTTCCCATCAAGTTTCACTCCGATCCCTCCATTCTAACCGTTTCTTGAAATTTCCGGTCTCCCCACCCCCCCCAACTCCCCCCTGGCCACTGAATCCGGTCAAGACTTTAAACGGGACATTACAGATATATATTCTATTCAGTTATGAAGTTTCATTACAATCCGATCATCCGTTCGAAAGTTACACACTTCTCAATTTCCCGGATTCCCCTGCCCTCCACCCCCCCCCCAAATGGTCGGGTCAGAAAACTGATTATTTCTAAGTTTGTTTGGTCGGGTCTCTGATATGCCTGCCAAGTTTCATGGTCCTAGCACAACTGGAAGTACCCTAACTCGAAAAAGTGTGACCAAATGCCCTAAATTTTCCAAGTTTCCAGCGCCCCCACTTCCCCGCATATGGTCGGATCGGGAAACTGATTATTTCCAGGTTAGTTTGGTCGGGTCCCTGATATTCCTGCCAAGTTTCATTGTCCTAGCTCATCTGGAAGTACCCTCACTCGAAAAAGTGTGACAAAATGCCCTAAATTTTCAAGTTTCCAGCGCCCCAACTCCCCCGCATATGGTCGGATCGGGAAACTTATTGTTTCCAGGTTACTTTGGTCAAGTCCCTGATATTCCTGCCAAGTTTCATTGTCCTAGCTCATCTGGAAGTACCCTCACTCGAAAAAGTGTGACAAAATGCCCTAAATTTTCAAGTTTCGAGCGCCCCCACTCCCCCGCATATGGTCGGATCGGGAAATTGATTATTTCAAGGTTCGTTTGGTCGGGTCCCTGATATTCCTGCCAAGTTTCATTGTCCTAGCTCATCTAGAAGTACCCTAACTCGGAAAAAAGTGACAAAATGCCCTAAATTTTCAAGTTTCCAGCGCCCCGCACTCCCCCGCATATGGTCGGATCGGGAAACTGATTATTTCCAGGTTAGTTTGGTCGGGTCCCTGATATGCCTCCCAAGTTTCATTGTCCTAGCACATCTGGAAGTACCCTAACTCGGATATGTTGGACAAAAACTCGGACCGACCGACAGACGGAATTGTGATCGGTATATGGCACTTGAGCCAGAGGCTACAAGTGCCATAAAAACGGAGTAAACGAAAGAAAATAAATAACAAGAGTTGCGTTTTTGCAGATACCATGGTACCTGATGCTACGGTCTAAAGTCGGTTTTGCAGTTATCGTGTTATCTGATATTCAGATACAACGGCCCGACCGTTGTAACTGATCGTGGTATCTCATAAAGTCATCTCACTTTCATCTATTTTTGTAAAACTGGCGGGAAAGAAATTTGGCACTTGGTGATTTGACTGAATATCAGTTTTTCTTTTGGGATGAATTCGAAAAGCGCAAGTTCGGCAGTTGTCGTTTTTGCAGAGCAACCGTATTTCAGATACCACTGTAACTGCAAAAACGACTGATTGCAGGTCCAGTTACCGTGGTAACAGATACCATGGTATCTGAAAAAACGCAACTGAAGTGATTGAAAAAAAAATCAGAAAAAATACACGACGCTTAGTACAATCGCTACCCCTATTCTAACGCCTATCATCTGAGCCTCGTTTTTGTTGCATGCTGCAGGTCCACTTCTCGGCCGCTTCCGGACTGATTCTTTATACATCCGTTTTTGCGCTGCAGTGCTTCCGAGGAAGACAGCAGCGCTTCTCGAGAATCACCAATCACCAAAGCCTCGTTTTTGTTGCAATAGCGCTGCCGCATCGCTGCTGCAGCACTTCTTTGCTTTTGCACAATATGCGTTTTTGGATGCACTTTCTTCTTGGTTGAAGCGGCAGCGCTCCAGCACCTTGCAGGGAAGCACGGACTTGGTCGGCGAGCAAGTCCGTGTTTCTCGAGAAGCGCTGCCGTCTTCCTCGGAAGCGCTGCAGTGCAAAAACGGATGTAGAAAGAATCAGTCCGGAATCGGCCGAGAAGTGGACCTGCAGCATGTAACAAAAACGAGGCTCAAGTCCGTGCTTCCCTGCAAGGTGCTGCAGCGCTGCCGCTTCAACCAAGAAGAAAGTGAATCCAAGAACGCATATTGTACAAAAGCAAAGAAGTGCTGCAGCAGTGCTATTGCACCAAAAACGAGGCTCTGTGCATAGACCAGCTGACAGAGATAAAAAAAAAAGGTAAGCACTATTGTCACCTGGCTATATCTTGAGGATGTGACAATCCTTTCCGAGTTTGGCAGGAACGCAATGTCGCTAACCCAAATGGGGACACGGAGATTCAACATGTCATTCGGGACCTGAAACAATAAGGTGTATGATGTTAAAGCGGGCCACAAAAAATGGTCTTTCTACCACACACACAATGCTAACCATCCCTACTGTCACTATGAATGTTCCAAACCACTAAAACACGATAAAACAATGAGCAAATTAAAATAAGCCCACCAAATTTCCTAGGTTTGAAATAACTCTTTCTGGACTAAATCTCAGCCGATTATCCCAGACAGCTATTATGGCATGTAGGGAGCCAAGGGTCAAAATAATAATTTCCATCTAATGCTCCAACTGTTTATTACAAATACAAATAAATTATAAAACCAAGACCAGTGTGGTACCTCTGAAGACATACAAAAATTATCAGTAATTCTTTGCTAATCAATCCTGGAAAATTCCGCCATCTAGAAAAGAAGACGTTGTGCGTGGGTTTTTTCTCGAGCCAAAACAGCAACTCGGCAATCGAGTTCAAATCTAAACAAACCCGTGGCATGCGATCCCTAAGAGAAAGTAAACTGAATGTTTGGGTTAGGTCTTTAAGGACAAACCAGTAAAAGCTTCTAGGAGCGTGCCACCTCCAGCACACCGGACGAAACTAAAGTTAAACTGAATTAGATACATATCGCCCTTTTCCGACTCTTGGGGCCACGCTTAAGGCGTATTCTCGCCGTTCCCCGAGGACTCCATTTGAGGAGTCCCCGCGTTTTTGTTTGTCCCGGGGACTCAATCCCCGTATTCTCGAGTCCCCAATGGCGGGGCACGCTCCGATTATCATCACCATCATCAAAAAGGACTCCCTTGCAGATTCGGAGGGGAATCAATTTTTACTGGTGTTGGTGCACTGTAAAGTGGATTAAAAACAATCAGAATAAACAAAACCAAATATAAAGTGGATCCAGACTAATTTCGTTAACTGCATTTTTTTTTTTGAACAAAACCCATTTTGGAAGCATACCCCGTGTTCTCGCTGTTTCTGTAGGCGGAGTCCGCGTGGAGTGACTCCCTCTATTCTCGCCGTTCCCTTCGATTCCCCAAGGAGTCCTCGGGGAACGGCGAGAATACGCCTTTAGGCACTTAGTCCTGCATCTATTACAATCAACAGTTGTTTCCTCGGTCGGCACCCATATATAATTCATTCATTCTGAACGCATGAACCGATGAGTTATTAGCCCCACTTGGAGGTTCTAATCCGAAGCCTAAGGCTGACTAAAGGAGGGTTTTCGCGAGATTTCGGAATGACTTTCCGACGAGCGAAGCGCATCGCGAAAACTGTGGGAAAGCGATTCCTGGAATAACTTTCCACTTTCCCGCTGGACTGATCGCGAAAACGCATGGAAAGCTGATATCGCCAAGAAAACGTTGAATTACAAACTTTTTCGAATATATATGGTTCACTTAACGGTTCTTTGATTCTCATATATTCCATCGAAGTCACCTTGATTACGATTGCCATTTTTTTTTAATTTTTAGGGACTGCACTGTTTTCTCCACATCTTTGAAGTTCCCGTCGAAACATTCAACTTTCTGCGGAACCTCCTAGAATCACTTTCCGGGAAAGCTGCTTTGTTTCCAAAGCGCGGCAGCCGGGCTGGAAAGTTCGGCAACTTTCCGAAGTAGCGCGAAAACCACTGGAAAGTGATAACTGATTCCGACTTCGCTCACCAGCTCGCGAAAACCCTCCTTAAACCTTGGTAGCGTCAAGCGGTCGGGAAGTACTCAACTCTTCGAAGACGTATTGGGATCGTAGTCTTTCGTTTCGGGAGGTCGGTTCCTTTTCTTTGACACTTACTTTATTTCTTCCTTGATTACAGTTATAGGTCCCCCTACAAATGCCTGGACATACAGGCAATCAGTTAAGATTTTGTTTTTTATTTTATTTTTTTTCCAAGCGACAGGGCAGATCTATACTGTTGTATAATCCGGAAATGTGATCTATGTTAAATCTCTGCAAGGGAGGTTGAGACTAAAAAAAGGCTAAAGTTTAACTGAAAAAAACTTATTTTTGTATCATTTAAGTGAATACACAGCTTTATTTAGATTGTGTTCAAAAGAAAAAAAATCATTTTCCACTATTTGCTCTAGTATGACGTTCAGAATGCCTACCGCCGTCCTCACAACGCAAAATTCTACTATGACGCAGGACATTTGAATCTCGATCCAAAGTCGGCTTTTCACTGATCAGCTCGTGGGAGATAGCTCAATGGACACTTATTTTCTGTAAATCGATTGCGTCAAGCAAAAAACACAGGTACATGCGTATAGATATTTATTTATTTATTTATTACATTTGGCGTTAAGCTTTTAGCTTGTCGCCACGATATACCACAAATCCGACAGGGAAATTTCGTGAATAGCGTAACAATGATGTAAGCCTCTTAAGGTGATAAAGTGAAGAGTAACTAGATTAGCCTATCTCAGCCCTTTTCCTTTAAACTTTAAGATTCTCAGGCTGACTGAATGCGAAATCTTTTCCTCTGAAAGCAGGCTAAAAAAGTGAATTTCTGACGACGCTGACTAGGGAAAGTATTAAAAAAGTCTGTGGAGTCCCTCTTTAAAGTTTAACTGAAAAGCAAAGTTATTTGTGTGTCATTACACTGAGCACACTGAATAATTTGGATTCTGCAAAGAGATTTTTTTTATTTTCCACTATCTGCTTAGGTACGACGTTCAGAATATCTGCGGCCGTCTCCACAGAGTAAATTCTACTATGACGCGGGAAATTTTCATCACAACACAAACGGCTTTTCAGTGGGCAGTGGTGAGCTTGGTGAAGATTGCTTAGTGCCTGAACAAAAAAAAAATCATAAATCTTTCTGGTAAGCCATCCAACACAGATACAAGCGCAGAGAGGTGCCACAAAGCACACGGAAATTCCACTATTTGAAAATCGATTATTCGTGAATAGCGGAACAACGAAGTAAGGCATTTTCAGCGGGTCTTCAAGCCAATTTAAGTGAATAAGTGATGGGTAACTAGATTGGCCTATCTCAGCCTCTTTCAGTTAAACTTTAAGCAATGAAAAGCAAGTGGTCCGATGCCAAACACTACCTTTTTGCCTCATATGCTTACGCATCGCATCCGCATCCGACCAGGTGTGATAAGCCTACTTCACCTCTGCTCGAAATCAAAATGCTCAAGCGAAACCTTAAAATGAAAGGACAGGCTTCTCTGCTCGTCGATATTTATACTGAGACGCACCCATAGGGCAACAGACTATAAGACTCTGCTGCTCGAACTCAAAATGCTCGCAGAAACTTAATCGTAGGGGTCGTAGTATGTCATGCTTCTCCACTCACATTTTTCGATTTGAAAAGTGGTTTCTCTGGGGTGGCCAGATCCCACAATTGAAGGCAATTTTCCTTTCCTCCAGTTGCCACGACACTGGGTCGAACTGGATTCTGCTTCATCTTGGCCAAGTTCTTGCCGCCACCGCCAGCAAATATTTCTACGGACTCTTTTTGTTTGGTCTTCCATAGCTTCACAACTCCTGATTCAGAAGCTGTAACTATCGCTCTGAAATTTAAAATAGCAACTGGTTAACAAACGTGACTATAGTTCAAGTTCCAACAAGTGCGCAAGAGCTCAGACGTGGATTGTGAAAGTAAAATGTTTATCACATCTTATATTTGACGGTGCAAAACGGATAAGTCAGCTTGGACCCTTGCCAAGAAAGGCCGAAATATAGATCTAATAAAATATAGCTGACTTATCAGTTTTGCACCGTCAAATATGATTCGCAGTCAGCTTGGGCTGAAGGAACATCTACATCACATCTTATTTACAAACACCGTTAGAACCAAGACATTTCATATCCTCAATAACCAAACAAATATTCATATAACCTATTTGAAATCATTTCACTTTAAAAGCTTTTAATGTGAACAAACCGCGTGTAAAAATCCAAAGAGATCTTGAAGATCTTGCAAGAACATTCTTGCCAGCCAGTCCGACCCTTTGAACCTCTTTTCAATTAGCAAGGTAATAACAAGTGCAATAAACCAAATCGTAGCAGCCTAATACCCCCTTTGTCACAATTTCATTAAGAACGGCATATCATCGATCATGTGACAAAACGCGTATCTACCTATATCTTCAAAGTTCGTATCTAGACCTAGCCAATATATCTCAAGTATACAAACTTAAAGTTTGATTCCAGTCATGGGTCAAAAAATTAAAACGATGGGTAATTTGGACCCACTTGCCCATGAACTTGGAGGGTGGTTAAAGTCCACATATATGTTCCCAACCTAAGATCTAAAAGCACAAGTAAATTCGTCGTCCTATCTCCATTCATAGTCAAATTAAAAACATTAAAGAATGGGCAATCCGGTCCCAATTGCCCCGGAACCAAGTGGAGCGGGGTTTGGGACCCCAAAAAGCAGAAATAGACCAAATGCTCACAATCCTACTAAGTTTCAACTTGATACCTATAGATTCCTGTCACGGGTCACGAACTTTACTCTTGGGCAATCTGGGCCCAGTTGCCCATGAATGGGGTGGGTGGGGTAGGTGCAACTGTACATGTGATTTTCCAGCCCTAGGATCTACAATACAAGTACAAGGGATTCGATCGTCCTATGTCCAGCTCTGGTCAAGTTATGAACATTACTCACTGGGCAATCTGGCCCACAAGCCCCTGAACCGCATTGTGTGGGGGTTTGGGACCCCCAAAAGGCACACCTAGACCCCAATACCTACAAGTGTACCAAGTTTGAACTTGATAACTGCACTGGTTCACGAGTCATGAGCTCCACAAAAAACGGTGAAAACCGAAAGCTGCTACAGCGCTCGTAATAGTGGATTGTTCCAAGAAACACTCCACTAAAAATGTACCGCCACTGGGTCCAACGTCGTTGTCAGTCCCTTCCGGCCTTACTATGACTACGGCAACATCTTCAGCTCTACTGGTAGATTCTCTTCTCAACCAAAATAGAAATTAGTAAATTTAAATACTGCGAGAGTAAGGCTGTTACTTATCTTACTAATCGAGACCACAAAATTAAATTAAATCAAAACTTCTCTGCGGAATCTTTGACTGGAGCTATTTACGGCTTTTCACCTGGTAGAGTGGCAGAGGACAACCACTCTGTTCACTAATGCCCAAGGGCCGAAGCTGTTATTTGGAGCTGGAGCGAACCCTTTCAAAATAATATCCCTTCAGTGGCTTATTTTCGTCACATTCGACCAGGTTCTTAGTCGGGAGATTGTTATGGATCACTAGTCTCATGCTTCAAGCTATCTTATGAAATCTGATCACACAATTTTCGGTTCATAGGGACAATACACGCAGATGGTTCCAAAATGGAGTCCTTCCTGCTCCGAATGCTTTCCATCCGCATACCCCGTGTTGTGTAACACCAAAAAACCACAATAAATGTTGATAACGGATTCAATCCATCAATCTTTATTATTCGAAAAACATTCCTTACGGTATTGACAAAAAACCGAATATTTGTTCTCTCGTCAAACATAACTATATACAATTGCGCTTTTACATAGTCTAATATTTTAGGCAAAGATTTACTAGACTCCCTATAATGCTAACTACTCAGAAGTCACATTGTCTCTAAACAGTTTTTGCCAATAAAGAAGCCTCACAGCATTTTGTTTGTGTTTTGTTGCCTGTTGCGTCTTTCTTTGTATGTTTGTACGGGTGGCCTAAACTGCCCGTTAGCTCAGTGAATTAATATGTCAAGTAGGCTACTATCAAAAACAAATAAGCACCAGAAACTCCGTCTCCCTAATCTCGGTAACACGACCAGAGTCGAATGGATTCCCGATACCCTGCGCGATAGAAACGAGTGGAGGGTAAGAGCTACGCGGAACATCACAATTCGTTACCTATACAAACAGGTATATCGCAGTAAAGCCCCAGAGAAGAAATTTGGAAAGTATAAGGCGATTGGTTGTCAATCTCTGTGACGTCACAATCTGACAAGCCTACTGCACTTTTTCCTCTGAAATGCGCAGCGGCGAAGAGGGAAGTAGACTCTTTCTTACGAGGATGGCCTGGTAAAACTTGACCTGCCAACCCTTGCTGAAAGGCGGCATCAACTGACAATAGCGTTCGGGAGCAAGCGTCTGGCATCAGATGCACATCGTGCCATTTTTACCTGACTTTGAGATCATAGCAAATAGCAGGCCCAATACGCGACAAAGACAGAGGAACGCTGCTTCCCAGAGACTAGAACAGCCACCCATAAACTCGACTCCGAAATCCTTTGTACCTTATTTTACCCAATATTTTAATTCTAGTTAAGTCAAATTATACTTTTAAGTTGTAGGTACAGATGAAATGTCTACTTATGTAACTGTCATGTGTTATTTGCGTGAAAGACGATCCAGTGCTAGCGTGTGTAATACACGCTATTAAGGAAATAAAGTGCATTATATTATCAACTCGAAGTTCAGCAAGTAACTCTAGCTCCGCTCTGTTTCATCATTTTCTGCATGCCTTTGACGTGGTTGCTGATCTTGTTCTTTTCTTGCAATATTCTCTTTATAAACTTAGCTGACCTAACCTTTACTTAAAAATACCGACTAGTTATGCAAGAAGTCTTCGCATGGGACCAAAGACGTGAAAAAACACTGACTAGTTATGCAAGAAGTCTTAGCATGGGACCAAAGAAGTCGCTGCATGGGACCAAATGCTGAAGTCAGGGGCGTCGCAAGGGGGGTGCTGCACCCCCCCCCCACCGTTTTGAGATTCCGTAAAATTTTGGGCCGGAAATTGTTCGGTATTTTTTCGTCAGCTGAACTGTTCGACATATTTACGGGGATTCGGTAGTTATACAGAATCCTAAACAGGCAATCTGGACAAATCTCTTCGGTATAATGATCGGGATTCGGTATAATTGCCAGTATTCGGTAGTTATCATGAATTTTGTGAGAGAATTTACTGAAATCATTTGGTAATTTTTCGATGACTGAACTATTCGGTATATTTATGGAGATTCCGGAGTTACACAGAATTCCGAATAAGCTATTGGTTCAAAATTATTCGGTACCATGATTGGGATTCGGTAATTTATTCAGTATAATTTCCAGGATTAGGAAGTTAACCACGAATCCATGACTTTGTTCCGGTTTCGACGAAAGTCTACCGATACGAATATTGTTCGGTAGTCTTTCGATACCAAAACAATTCGATATAGTAACCTAGATACGGTATTTATACAGAATCCCGAACTTTTATCCTTACTTTTATTTTGGATCCCAAAAAGAAAATATAATCATAAATATTTCGAAAATTCCGCCTGCAGCACTTTTCGTAATATTCTTTATTTTGTGGAAGGGCGCGTCATTTGACGGGGGTTTTAAGCCAGTTTTAGGATTGAGATTTCGAAACATCAAAAGCTTTTAAATTAAATTTGGCAGGAAAAAGCAAAGAAAAATTTCGCCTGCGGCGCTCACTTTATGTGATTATGGGTAGTATATTACCTAGGCTACAGTTGCTGCTGCTGCCGGAACGTCGCTAGATCCGGTTTCTGGAGCTTCTTAGGTCTCGGAATTTAATTAACGGTAAATGATAGAATTTGTAAGAGAAGTAGTTAAATTTTCGCCTATGGAAAAAAAATGGATTTCGAAAATTTTCGCCTGCGGCGCTCGATTTAATTTTCTATTGGCTATAATAGATAGAAGCTGTTACTGCCAGGGGCGTCACGACTGGGGGGGGGGGGGAGGGGGGGACGCCCCCCCCCCGAATGCTGCCGGCGAGTCGGTAAAAAAAATACGAATCGGCGCGAAGCGCCGCGATTTTTCGTCAAAACAGTCGATTTTTTTCCATGAAAAAAGTCGTTTTTTCTGAAAAATGGTCGATTTTTCGTCAAAATAGTCGGTTTTTCCGAAAATCAGTCGATTTTTTTCAAAAATGTAATTTTTTTTGCTGAAAACAGTCGTTTTTTCTGTAGAAAAAGTCGGTAAAAATTACCAGCCAGTCGGTGAATGCCTCGTCCCCCCCCCCCAAGCATTTTGGCTAGTAACGCCTCTGGTTACTGCAACCATGCCCGGCAATATATTCTCCATGTGGGCTTCGCCAAAAAACCGCCTAATAGTTGGCTTATCGTCTTTCATGCTGCCCTTTATTGTTACTCTTCCTACGTAATCGTTTCTGTTCCATAATTTAAAGCTCGAATTCTTAGTTCTAGGATTCGGTAAAATTTTTGAAAGATTCGGTAAAATTTTGGCTCTGCACCCCCCAAAACCGCGCTTATTCTTACCCTTCTAGTTTTGCTACGCCAGTAATAGGTCCTTCGCCAGCCGGAGTTTCCATGCAGCCTGAGAAGCCATTGAACTCTGAGTCGTAAGTCCTAACCTAAAAAGAAATCAGAAACTGGAATCCACGAAATACAACGTTTTGACTTTAGCCAGACAACAAGAAAAACTCAGTGAACTATGAAAGCGTCATTTACTGCATGCCTTTGGCGTACTTGCTGATGTTGTTCTTTTCTTGCAATATTCTGTTTACAAACTTAGCTGACCGTACCTTTATTCAAAAGCACTGACTAATTATAAAAGACGTCTTACCTTTTGACTCCTGATCCCAAGGAGAATGTCAACTTCTTCGGCATCGCCCCAGGCCATAGAACATATTTCCTGCTGTTTATCTAATTTCTGTAAGTTGTGGAAGTTCTTGACAATCACATTCTGATCATTTACGTTTACTCCTAAAACAATGAAAAAGAGTGCATAACAACACCAGAAAATCAAATTGAAATTCTTTAAAAGGCTTGTTCCATTCCTCATACAGGCACATAAGTGGTCGGTCTACCACAAATCCCTGATTTTTGGATTCCCTATACCATACACAGGGTATTTCTAGCGTAATGCTGGATACTCTACTCCAAATGTTGGGTATCCTAACCCAATAAAATACTGATGATTTGAGTGGAGCTCAGAAATCAGCAATTCTTTTGTAATGGACTACTGGAGTAGGTCAGGGTTAGAGAACCTACAAGTATCCAGCATTTGACATAGGGTATCCAGGTCTGGTAGGCTGGGGAGGGTCCCGCTCTGTCATGGGAACCTCACCATGTTCTGAGTGAGAGTGGCAGGTCTTCACTATCAAAAATGCTGATGGTTTAAGTCATGTTATGGTAAAAAAAAAAAAAAGATAGGCCTCAATGTTGGCCAGTTATTCCATCTTACATGACCATTTCCCCATTGTTTATATCAAGTTTTGCTAGATATAGATTAAAGAACAATATTTTCCCAACTGCTTCCTTTGCCACAGTTAGTTGGACTTTATGAAAAAAGCCACAAGCAAAATAAACTGACAGTTCAGTAGATTTCATAGTGTTAGGGGACAAAAGATTCATGAGAAGAGTGGCTACTTCATCAATACAGTCATTGAAAAATGTTTAAAGGTCCACAAAACAATGAAAAAATGATAACATGCCACCAGCAACCCTACAGGAGCATTGCCAGCTTTGTCACTTGACAATGGGATTTAAGGTAATTTTAAGGTGATTCACTTAAAAGTAATCATCTTTATTGATCAACTATTTTTATCTTCACTAAATCTGGTAGTTACTGAACTTTCTTGCTGAAAGCAGCCTAGTAGTAGTGAAAAGCATCTTGACTTCCAGTGCTGTTGATGCTCAAAAATCCCAGAGAGTGACGGGATTTTTTACTTTTGTGTTAGCGTCAATTTAGTGGACTGGACATCCATTGAGGACCCTCCACTGTTTAACTTGTCTATTTAGCATTTAGTGCCATCACAGGTCAATTCATTATGCTTTAAAGTAGAGGTATGCTTATGTAAATTTCTGCTAACAGTGAGCGATCGCCGAAGAAAAAACTAAAACCCAAACCAGGCATTTTTTACTATGAATACTTGTAATAACCACTCACGCTTTTGTCACTTTTTTAATGTTTTACTAATTCACGTCTGAAAGTGACTCAACTGACACCTGGTTTACTTTTTAAAATTAGAAAAGTTTGTGACAAGGAACGCACCTTCAATGGAGAAGATGGCAGTCCGAACCTGCAGATGCCTTCAAAAGAGGAAGGACTTTTTTAGTAAATTCAAAATCAAAGAAAGTTAATTGAATTTCTACATCAAGTTTATGCCAGGACAATCCTGAAATAGCTGGCTGTCAGCTGATGTCAAGTTTGTTATTTTTCTTTTCCATTTTACTTTTAATTTACAAGTAACAAAGTCAAGGTAGATCCAGTGGAGTTGAGAAAGTGTTCAAAGAAGCTACTAGGAATATCTTTCTTAGAAAGTAACAAACAGATTAACTGTAAAAAAAAAAAAAAAATAGAAAAACGTGCAGAGAGGCAGAGTACAAGAACCAACAGAAAGTTGTTTCACCTTTAGTAAAGGCGCAAGGGGTAAAGGCGTTACAATTTCTCACCGACTTGGGGCAACTTGCGGATATCCTTTCACTCATATAGCAGATTCCCTTTCCACATCACTGGCAGGAACATGTGGAGTGCAAGAACAGCTAGAACATAAACCAGCAGAGCTTTCCAAATATCCAGAAGCACTGGCTACAGGATAGGCTAGTAATAATGAGACTTGGCAACAAAAAAGAGGAAACATTACTTCCTGAAATATTAAAAAAGACGAATTAAGGTAAAAGTGTTGATACGCAAAAATGAAAAGTCATCAGTGTTTTTTATCCTCACCTTTTAAAACACCTGTTTCTGCTCCAACATAAATGTTAAAATCATGCTGCTTCATCTTTTGAATTTAGTGCGTTGAAAAGACCTTGACAGCGTTGTCGTTGTGAATTATGGAGCGTGTTCCATCCTACTTACCGTAGTTACCACGCATGACGTCACGAGTTCTGCCTTTTTGTCGTCAAGGCTGGAATGATTTTTCTTTTTTCCAGCGGAATATCATGCCACGGGTGAATCCGACCAATCACGTTACAGAGATTCGTGGTTACTACGCTTACCACGCTCCCGAGCGTGGTAAGCAAATAGTTACTATTTCGAGAAGGCTGGAACGGTCAGCGTAGTAACTTTCCGTGAGGTTGGAACGGATTTAGTAACTAATAGTTACTATCGGTACGAGGGTGAAACACGCTCATGATTGCTACACACTGCAGAAGTATAGTGACAGACAGAAACACGTTGCGTAAACCGAAGGCGAATACTAAGCGTGGAACGGCGTTATTAATGCAAGAAAATTCAAACCTCAGGCCCCTATTAATATCAAAACCGAAGTCAATTAAAATCCTAAAAAATAAAAAACCTTTTCCTGTCATCGCTCAATTGAGCAGCAAAAAGAGCAGACCCGGCAAACATGAACTCTCAGCACTAGTCTTTTATCCCTACAGCGATCTCCAAAAGTAATTGCCCCAAATAGGATACTAGTCGGTAGAAGCTTCGATATTTCATCATCAGGTTCTTTTCTTCCGTTCCTAACGTTGTCCCTAACGTTCGACAGCCTGACGTTGACCTTTGCAAAAAAAGGCCCAAACGTCGCTTGCAAAACGTGGTATCTAACGTTTCTGTTTTTATCCACTGTATGAATCCGAGTCGGCTTGTACTGGTATAGTAAGGGTAATTGTACTAAGTATTTATTCTGGAAAATGTCCGGTACTACCGCCCCTAGCTAAAACGCAGGAAAAGATGTCTAGGACAAATGACCTTAGGTACCATCAAGTTTCGCTCAAACCGCGTCCGTTTGGTCCAAACATACGCATATTAGAAAATTTGCGCGACCCTCCCTTTTAACTGACCGACGGACAGATATTACGATCGCCAAGACTCGTGTCCAGCGCAGCTATGTGAACCAGGGGTCTCTCTCGGTCCAGAATGGACAGTCACACGAATGAAACAATATTACATTAAGAGTAAGAGCAGTATCCATAGCAAATTTCCACTGTATTACTTGCTAGATCAAATGATCACAGCGAAATTTTCCAGTTGTTGACGTCTCGCACTATTTACTTTAAATTCTATTACTTTAAACTAGGCTCTGCTTTCGACAAAGTACCCACGGCGTTTGCTGTTTTGATCCTTTCGGGCCCGTTGACTTATGGCAAAATCAGTGAACAATTTACATAGCAGGTTTGTCTGATGAATAAGCTTCTCGCATACAGCCGTCAACAAAATGACACGCATCGAAGGTAGCATACACTGTAAAAAAATCATGCAGCATTTGCTACTGGGATTAATCTTGTCTCTTAAAAAGATAATGTTATCTCTAATCGGATTAATCGTATCTCAGTAGAAATAAGATTAATCCCAGTAGCAAATACTGCAGTTAACTTTAATCCTTAATCGGAGAAACTTTTTACAGTGTAGCGAAACAAGGTGAGTGCCGACAATCAGTGAGCTGGTGTTAGAGGGGTCAGAATGTATCTACAAAGTGAGGGTCTCCGGGTTTGAGTGATTATGAAAGAAGCGTTGCATTAGTATTACAGTTTAGACAGGCCCTTAGAAGAAATTCCTCTCGCTCCTTGTTCGGGTTTCCTCTCAGCTCCGTCAGTCCGGGCCGATCACAGCAACTGCTTTCCACTTACAATAATCGGGTAAAGAGACTCGCTACGCTCGTCCAGTATTTTTTATGGTAATATATAATCGCTTAAGGTCGGGCTTCACTACCCAGACACCCCAGAATCTGGGGTCCGGATTATGTGAAGACGGTCCCGAAAACCAGAACAAACTGAGCCCAGAAATAAAATCAAATGTCTCTTCAACAGTCCAGTTTTGGGCATTTTTCAGAACTTCTGTCATTTTCTTAGATTTTACCATCTCAACACAATTCAATCGAATCCAAAAAACTCAGTTTCTCAAAATGTACTTTCAAATTCCCGCTTCTTTTCACCCAGAATCCGGGAATCTGGTAGATTTTTCTACCAGATTCCCGGACACGTCCGGGGTGCTTTCAGACCTGTCTTCACTACCCAAACCGATATCGAAGAAAACGGGTACCCAGAATCCGGGCAAAAAATCTGGGTAGTGAAGCCCGACCTTAAGCCGGACGGAGCTTAAGAGGACACCCCTTTTCACCCTAATGCATGCAGAAGACAAGCATCGTGAAGCTATAACACAAGTTACAGCCGAAATGATTTATTGAAACGGATGCAACAACCAGTCTTGTAGAAACAATTCAAACTGTCGCGAAGTAAGGGGCTATTAAATTTTTTTAACAAGTGAGCTAAAAAGTAGTAAAAATAAAGAAAACGTTGTTAGCATCGCGGCAAATTTATTCGTGTTCGGCCTCCTGTTCGCCATCTTCGTCGGCGTACTCTTCGTCGTCGGCGGTGGCTTCCTACAAAGGGAACAAGAAGTAAGCAAACGAATACAGAGCCTAGTCACGTACCAAGGGGCAAACTGCCACGAAAACCGAGGAAGGACAGGAAAACTAGATTTTTTAAACTCCTTCGTGCCATACTACGTGAAGCACTACGACATGTGTGTTCTTCATGTTGCGTCTTTTTGTTGTTTTTTTCTCTTCTTTTGTTTGACGATACCCATATTATTGCATTGTGATAAAGGGAAAGATAAAGATTATTATTATTATTAAACCAACAGATTTCTCGGCTGAAAACGAGTGACTTAAAATCCTCAGGAACGTGACCTTTGATGATTGTGGTGAACAGTCAGCCGACTGATCTTTTACCAGTTTTGCAACAATTAAGTTTTAAGTAAGCAGAATCGTCCGGGTCAAGGGGCTCTAGCACAGTGGTTCCCAACCGGTGGTACGCGTACCCAAAGGGGTACGAGAGATCTTCGCAAGGGGTACGTGAAGGTCCTCAAAATCACGGTAGTCTGTAGCTTTAATATCGCGCCTCAGACATTTTTGAGTTTTCTGACTCAGCTTCAATTTTGTCCTAAAGTTCAGATCCCACATCGTACGCAATTTCAGATACACATACATGCCTTATCGTTGAGGCCACTAAATATCGATTCGTCAAAATAGAGGTAAGCAAACATTTTCTAGTAGATAGACGACCTCCATATCATATAAAGTGTCTTGCGCAGTGGGTCATAAGAGGATATGCATTACATACCTGTTCGAAAGAAGTTACATAAAGATATTACGGATTAAATTATCACTCACCTGGTACTGCTGGTATTCAGAAACCAAGTCGTTCATGTTGCTCTCGGCTTCAGTGAATTCCATCTCGTCCATGCCCTCTCCAGTGTACCAATGGAGGAAAGCCTTTCTCCTGAACATGGCTGTGAACTGCTCAGAGATTCGCTTGAAGATCTCTTGGATGGCGGTGGAATTACCGATGAAGGTGGCGGACATCTTGAGGCCGCGGGGTGGAATGTCACAGACGGCTGTCTTCACGTTGTTGGGGATCCATTCAACGAAGTAGCTGGAATACGAATTCATGTCAGTGAACTCCCGACGAGCTCCCTCCTACTTACATATTTTCTCATTGCTTTCAATCATGGACAACAGAGCCCAACCAGCGCACGACGTTATCCACTGCTTCCTGGCCGAAGATTAAAAATTAAGTGTCTGTTTGTGTGTGTTTAAGTGATACTCATTACCCAAGAAGTAGGACGAGTATGGCTTTCAACATTATTTATACTTGATGCCTGACCACAATAGTTGCGTTTTTGATCCAAATTCTCGATTCTCGTACAAATTACCGTTTTTGCTCCTGACTTCTCCATTCTCGCTTTTAACAAAAACACTAATTTTGCAGCTCGTCCGCAACCCGAGCCTCGTTTTTGTTGCATGCTGCAGGTCCACTTCTCGGCCGATTCCGGACTGATTCTTTCTAAAGCCGTTTTTGCGCTGCAGTGCTTCCGAGGAAGTCGGCAGTGCTTCTCGAGAATCACGGACTTGCTCACCGACCAAGTCCGTGCTTCCCTGCAAGGTGCTGCAGCGCTGCCGCTTCAACCAAGAAGAAAGTGAATCTAAAAACGCATATTGTGCAAAGCAAAGAAGTGCTGCAGCAGCGATGCGGCAGCGCTATTTCAACAAAAACGAGGCTCCGGTATACGTGTTCATGCATATTGAGCACCCGCACTCTGTTGACCAATCAGGGAGGAGAACGCAGAGGAGAATCGAGGATTCGCCATCGGAGCAACTTCTCGATTCTGCAGAATTGAGGCTTTTACCGTTCTCGATTCTGACAAAAACGCAAGAAAAGGAGAATTCACTTCACCTGAATAGTCCAAAAACGCGAAATAGGAGAATTCGGAGGAGAATTCTCCGCAATAACCAACTAATGATTAAGCAAAAATCAAGGCCCCGCACCAGCCGTGTGTTATTTCAAATCGTTGCAAGCTACAGCAAAAAAGACTACTTATGTAAATATTTTCTTTTGTGCCTTATTATTTTCTTCTTTGATTATACTCCGCCTTTTTCCCTTTTGTAAAAGGGCACAATCATATATACATACGACCACCTTCCCCCAGATGTGGCCGGCTTTGTACTGATAAGCTTGGGAGTGATGTAATGACATATGACCGCATTTGCGTATTTTTACTACGGTATCTCAAGCATCCAACAAGAAATATTAGTTGCGTTTTTGCAGATACCATGGTACCTGACACCACGGTCAAGAAGCGTTTTTTCAGTTTTCGTGGTATCTCAAAATGTCAATTCACTTTCGTCATTACCACAATAGAGACTAGGATTTTGTCAAATTGGTGAGAAAGAAGTTTGGAACTCAGGATATCAGTTTTTCTTTAGGGATGACTTCGAAAAGCGCAATTTCGGCAATCGTCGTTTTTCCAGAGCAATCGTGGCATCACATATCACGGTAACTGCAAAAACGACTAATTGCAGATCCAGTTTCGGTGGTAACAGATATCGTGGTATCTGCAAAAACGCAACCATTATCTGCGCTAAAGTAAGAAGCGTGGTGTACCAATTCGGCACGTCGGTCTAGGTATTCAATGGGAGCGATGGTACTCTAATGGGACGCGTCTTTCATACCTGGAATTCTTGTTCTGGATATTGAGCATTTGCTCATCGACTTCCTTCATGGACATCCTTCCTCTGAAGATGGCAGCAACAGTCAGGTACCTACCATGTCGGGGGTCACAGGCAGCCATCATGTTCTTGGCATCGAACATCTGAAAGGAAAAAGGGAATCGTAAACAGCAGTCAAAGACAGCCCTCCCATCCACCAATAATCGATACACACATGCGAGTTCTCCCTTAAACTGTGCGTCCGGGGACAAGCGTTTGTTTGTATATAGATCCTTATTTTTCGAATTCCCTAACACCAACGACGAAAACTACCCGACCGCTTCATACCACAAATTTAAAAGAGAGAATTTACTTCCAAATATTAGGGGGGAAGAACAATAAATAAAATATGGGTTTATTTTCAAAAGTTAGGTGACGTGAATAGTTAAAAGTGGGTGTGTCACTGACGGATGGAGGAGTAGCCACAAAAAGTAAAGTACGAAATCTGATTTCTTAGTTTTAAAATAGTATAAATTTAAATTAAAAAAGATGCTATGCGACTTAAAAAAAGCAAACAAACACAAAACACCTGCCATTATTGCGTCCGCTAAAAAAACAACTGAATAAACGCATGTGCCACCCTGAGGCTAGGCGTTGCCCCCAAGCTCTCTCAATACGGTGACGATCTAATCTTGCCTAGGGGCCAACTATCAGTCTAACTACCCAAAAAGTCAAACAGGACTTCTTCCAGAACAATTCATGATGACACACCACAAAAGCCGAATTTTTGCAATACACCAAGACGGTGTCTGGAACTTTATCCTAGCAATCAGAAACAGGGCTACACGTCCCTTTCCCTTTCAATAAGAATCTTTTTTTGATTTTCGGTCCAGCAATAAAACACAAAACTCGAACACTACATCATTTTTTCACCGAGTTCTTCACGTTCACGCTATCTGCCGGTATTGAGAGAGCTAGCAGTAAAACAAACAGAACGGAAGATCTAAACGGTCCATTGTTTACTGAAAGCCGTAGCCAAAACACTTCACTCGATTTCCTGCCAGGAGAGCCGCAAGAAAAGGCGAATTTCCAACCGTTCAAAGTGCGTCGTCAAGCCAAGATAATGCTTACCGCACAGTAAAATTCTGATGGCATTCAACATAAAGATAAATGGCGGGCATAGTAATATGTTCTAAGTTCAAAATTACCCACTGGTCAAAGAAGCTACCTCAAACGGCTATTGATTTTTCTTTTTAACAGATTCGACACAAGTGACAACGGTAGCGTTCCAGTGAAGTTATTACAAGTTACGATGATAAGAGGAGGGGCGAGCGCCGTATTGTGGTAGTTATCACGCTCTCTGGAACGAAAATAATAACAACGCGAAAATACGTCATCACTCTTACGGAAGTTCCTGCAGAACCGATAGTTATTATCACTTATGATGCTCGTGACCATCATAAGTAACAGTCGTGGAACGAAAATAATAGGTGGGAGGAGCCAATTTACTTATTACGGAGGGCTCTGGAACGGCAATAATAACAAGAATAGTAACGTTCGTAACTAATGATAAGTCGCTGAAACGCTACCAACATTTAAAACACAGATACTCAACCCGAGCTTATCAAACCGATTGATCTGTTCGCAAAATATAACCCAAGGGCCCATGTTATGACATTCATCGTTATTTACAATGTACTTACGTTGACGATGTCCGCTTTCTCTAACCGACAAGGATACCGTTAAGTTTCACAATAAGTAAGTAAGGAATTAACTAATTTATAATTATCTATTCTCCTTGTTCACCTTATTACAGCGCGCTCCAAGGAAAAGAGAAAACTGTAATAAACCTTATAAGCCGTAATACACATTATAACCAGGGGCGTCACGACTAGGGGGGGGGGGGGGGGGGGGAGCCCCCCCCCCCCCCCCCCCCGAATGTTGTCGGCCAGTCGGTAAAAAATAGCCAAGACGAGGCAAATCGCCGCAATTTTTCGTAAAATAAGTCTATTTTTTTCTTGGAAACAGTCGATTCTTTCTTTAAAGAGTCAGTTTCTCGTAAAATAATTGATTTTTTCTCAAAATGGTAGTTTTCCTTAAAATCAGCCGATTTTCCGTCAACACAGTCGTTTTCCTCAATTATAGTCATTTTCATCCGCAAAAACAGTCGGTAAAAATGACCAGCTAGTTGGTAAATACCTTGTCCCCCAAGCATTTTGGCTAGTAACGCCTCTGCTTACAACACCTATTTGAACAATGCAATAAAGGCAACTGATGATCTTACCTGCTGTGTTAGCTCAGGTACGGACAGAGCCCTGTACTGCTGAGAACCGCGGGCTGTCAGTGGGGCGAAGCCAGGCATGAAGAAATGAAGACGAGGGAACGGGACCATGTTAACGGCCAACTTTCGGAGGTCAGCGTTCAACTGGCCAGGGAAGCGGAGGCAGGTGGTGATGCCGGACATAGTGATCTGGTAAAGACACAAATTTAATTATATTTTTAATGCATGTTTGGCAGATTGTCTTCGGTCGCTTAAGACTTCTTTAATACACTTTGCACGTGATGTAACGTTTTTGGCATGTGCTGATGATATTATTATTTTAAGTCGGTCGAAGGAAAAATTGATTGAAAACTATAACATTCTAGTATCTAAACTGGGGCAGAAGGGTCTATTAGTTAGTTCTGAAAAGTGTAATTATTTTGTGATTAGTAGTTTGCCGACACTGAATTCCCCTCTGGATTGTGGTGGGGGGATTGTTTTCAGCCCTGTTGAGAAAGTTCTGTATCTTGGAATCCCGTACTCATCTAAATTATGACAAAGATTTTGATGTTACTATATTTATGACGAAAAATCCAATGTTCGGCTTGCCCGTGAAGGAATTTTGAAAATAAATTGAAACTGAAAATTTAAATTGAATACCAGGGATTGAAAAATTATCCTTATTCAACATGTGCAAGATAAAATAAGAAGAGCATTCGGTGCTGTTATTCGTTTACGAGGGATGTATCGCAGAGATGTTCTTGGTTCTATTTATACGGCTGTTGCACTTCCTCACATTCTTTTTCCGTCTGCTTTCTTTTCTTCTTTCCGTCCTTCTGAACTTTCTGCGTTAAAAGTTACTTATTATAAATTCTCCAAATTCCTTCTTGGCTTCCCGATGTCTGCGAGTGACTCTTTCTTAACTTCGAATTTGAAACTGAAGAATCCTTTGGAAACTTTAAATGGTAAAATCCAGAACTTTCATAAAAAGGCTGACAACATTCTTCTTCATCACAACCTTTTTCCTTTTTTCAGAAAAAAGCGCCCTGATCAATTGGTTTATTTTGAGCTTTGTTTTTTTTTTTCCATGTACTTCGTTGTATATTTGGTAGGTTAATTCGTCTTTAACGGTCAGCTGTTTATTAGTATGCAAGAGTGTGTGAGTTTGACTGACATGTTGTTGTTCCTTTTTATACATTACTCTTCAGTTCTGAAGGATTCAAATAAATAATAATAATAATAAATTCCCATTTTATTTGATGTAGTTTCGGTAGTTTCACTCTTGTTTTCTTAGTTCGTCGAAAAAGTTTCGCTTCGTACCTTTTCCCCCTCATTCCAACTAGGAAGAAGATTTTTTAGACGCGATCAGTCCCTTTTCTTCTTTTTTTTTTTTGTTTTTTGATCTTTGTCTTTTGATCTTTTTGATTTACTACATTATTGAAAGCTCAGTGCATTTTTTCCTTTAGTTGTCTCTACTGCGCTATTTTCCTCCTTTTAAAGTACACCTGAACAATGAAATCATACTTGAATACACCATGGAGAATGCATTTACAGACCTGGCCACGGAGAGCACTCTTCTCCTGAGCGTGACGTTTTCAAAATAAGGATGTTCGTTTCTGGAGGTTTGCACATGCAGACTCCAAGACAAAAAGCGCAATTCATTCAAATCTTGTACAGCGCTGGCCGGATCGTATTGGAGTTTCTTCTAGATACACGTTTGGGCTTGACTGGTTAAAAAATATTCCAGAAGAAGGGTTGACTGGAGACAGTTGCTCATTTTTAAAATTGTTCGGTACTGTAATAAGGACAGATGCAAAATGGAGCAAAAATCATTGCTCGGAAACACTATTTCGTATTTGGATTGGGTTTTCTGCAGGCAATGTTAACGGAAGTCATATAGATAGGGATTTGGATCATATAGATAGGGACTCTTCATTCAGGTGTCCTTTAAGTGCGTGAATAAAAAAAACTACCGTAAACTAGACCGAAACTACATACGAAAAAACGCAACTCTAGTAAGGAAGGCGAATCCACTGAAAACCAAGATTTTCATAGCACAGTATATTTTGAACATAATAGTTGCGCTTTCGCAGATACCATGGTGTCGCAAGTCGTTCTTGCAGCTACTGAATATCTGGCCAGTTAATAACTGAAAAAGTCACCTCAGCCTAGGTTTTTGTCAGATTAGTAGGAAAGAAATTCGGCGCCGGGGATGTGAGTGGACAGAAGTATTTCTTTAAGAGTGACTTTGGTATCAGATACAATGCTATCTGCGCAAACGCAACTAATATAAAAGGACTGCGCTCTCAAATAACACGACTGACTACAGGTTTTAGCAAGTGGCATGAACAAAAAAACTTAAAAAGTCTGCAAAGGAAATACCTGAATAAAGAAACGTTTTTTCCGGAACTTTTCATCGTTCAGTAACTGCGGAACAGGTGGAAGCAGGGCCGTATCCAGGGGGTTAGGGTGGTTCACTCCCGCCCCCCCCCGGCACATGCAAAAATAGTCTTATAGGCTTATAGTTTTTATAGGCTTTAACCTCCGATCTACATCTTTTTTGCACTTTCTGATCCAACATATGGGCAACCCCCCCTCGAAAAAAATTCCTGTATACGGACCTGGGTGGAAGTCATAGTTAAGCCTGCCTTAGCAGGAGCACCAACGCTGTATCTCCGAAATGTTTATCGCATTTTATAGTTTCGATCAGCGTATTTTATTTCCTGATGGCGGTAGTATTTTTTCGATGACGGGCTGGTCTATTTGCTCAGAATGTAGACGCCTAATTTTACCACAAAATGAATTAATTTAAATTAAAAATTCAATTGATTTTAATATTCACGGACCTGGGTGGGACGCATCTTGTCGTTCAAGTTTCGATCAGCGTATTTTATTTCATGGTAGCGGTAGTATTTTTTCGCTGACGGACTGGTCTGTTTGCTCAAAACGAAGACGCCTAATTTTACCATCAATACATTTTCAATTCCGACTACGAAGGGTGCGTCACAAGGGTGTGACCAGCATATGGTCTTGAAAAGAATCCAGTCACCTTCCGCCTAATATGGCTTGCTCGAATAAACACTAACACAGACGAGCATCCGGTTGCATTCTGGAGTTTCTGCTTAATGTCTAAAGCAGCGTTTGCAAGTACAGGAAAATTTGAACAGAATACGGTTTTGGTGACAATATTATGTTCACACATAGAGGGAAAAATTTTTAAATTAAATTCACCAGCCAACAAAAAAAGTTTTGATGACGTTTATGACATCAGAACTGATGACTGCTCATCAGTTCATGGGCTACCTAGATTTTTTTTTCTTTTTACCAGCGCCGCCGACGAGATTCCTTTCAAGTCGACCGGAATTCCTTTCATCATGAAAGGAATACTCCCGCTAGACTTTCTTTTTAGTCGTCTTGACGAACGGAATCCTTTCAAGTCGGCTGGAATTCCTTTCTACTCGACGGGATTTCTTGTCCGTGTAAACGCTCAACTTTCAATACTCACAAGCGATAGTTGTTTCAAGTGACATGCAAACGATGCAGTTTCTTGTTTTCATTTGGCCGCAAGCGAAACTGATTAGTTTGTTTTATCAACAAAAAAACTGACACAGTTCCAGTCAAATGACTAATTCACAAAATCTACTATAATAGCCAGTTGTACGCGAACTTCCCCACAACCACCAGGACGTTAATACTTTACGGAAAAGCTCTTGACTTTAATTATTTATTTCCCTCAAAACTGAAGAGTAAAAATATAGCATATAAAACAAAACTAAGCCTAAATCAACTGATCCATTCAGTGACATATAAATACAAAGAAAATTCACTTTCGGTTGTCTTTTATAAAAGCTTGTCAGCTTTTCTTCAAAAACTGAACTGAGTCTTTTACTTTAAAATCAGAAACTAACTGCGAATTACTGAAGGAAATGGGGAACCCAATGAGGAATTTGGAAAATTTGAAACACGATATTTTAATCGGCGCTACGGTGAACAATAACCGAAGATATCTTTTCTGTATCGCACACGAAAACGAGTTAGGAGCCCAAATGCCTTATTATATTTTTGACGGTGCCAAACGGATACGTCAAACATGATTCGCCGACAGCTTGGGCTGAAGGAATATCCATCTTATCATAATTATCTAAACTCTTATTTAATTAAAATTCATGAACCCATTCTATGCAAAGCCACTCACATCCAGAAAAAAGGACGGGCGTTAATAAAAATCGACAAACTGGATAAGACTAGATTCAGAAATAGTACGTTTCTATTTTACTTTTTATTTCCGGCTAATCACGGAAATAGGGAATTCACGGTAGAAGTCTAAAGCGAATGAACCGAGAAACAGGAAAAATAATCACGAAATGAGTTACCGTAATCTCGAAGGGCACTGACCTTAATTACTTAATCTAGCATAAAACATACCAAAACCAACACGAAGCACATGCAGAACAAACACAGCGTATAGAAACCCGCCAAACATGCAAAGCTCGGAACATACGTAAGCTTACCAAGCAAATATCTACGGCTTCGTTATTTACAAATAAAAAACTGTTATGTATTTGCTGTTACAGTTTGTGTGTTTTGTGCAATTTTCTGCGTTTCCAAAATGGAGAAAACAGGGGAACTGGTATCGGAAAAGGGAGTTCGGCTTCGGTTTGACAGTCCGTAAGGATAACAAATCCGCGGGTTCACCGTCGTAACAAAGTCGTAACACGCTAAGTTCTCCAAACGCAGAAGTTGAACTTTTGGGGAGTTAAGAGAGGAATTTCGTGAAACGCCTAGGGTCAAAACGGGTGCAGCGAATGGGATAAAACTTTGATGTTAAAACAGTCAGATTTTAGTTCCGAACTCGTTGACTGGCTTTGAATGGAGTTACAAGGGATCTTTCAAAATCCAATTTCCCCTTCGAGCGGATGATCAAATTCAAGCGAAACACACGTAGGGTTCGAACGTGTTACAACGGAGTGTTCAAGGTCGTGTGTCACGGGTATGTCATTTCTAGTTCCGAACTCGTTGCGTTGGTTCGAATGGGGGTTATCAAATATCGTCCGGAATCCAATTTTCATTTCGAAGGGTTGATAAATTCAAAGCGGATACTTGATAGATGGCACAAGCAGATGCGGTTGATGTGCTAGTCGCGGATCCGAGCCGCATCCAAACTCGGAGCGGGAAGTTGAAGGGCATTATTTCCCAAAACTGTACAGATGGGTGATTAGACTCTAGCGAAACTGAATTGTAAGGGAAGATGTAAAGGTGTGTGTGTGAAGGGGGGGGGGGGGTCACGGAATTATTGTGACCTCCTAAATTATGTTTCGTACCACCTTCATGTTACAGCGCTCATAGCTCTCATTCGTGATTTCGTTCACCGAACCAAGCACTTGGAAGGCCACCTGCACCCCCCCCCCCCCCACTGAAATCACTAGAAGGTATCAAAAGGGCCTCGTTGGCGGCATTGCTTTCATACTTTTACCATTCAACAGATCTTAATTTGTTCCGAACTGAAAATTAAGGTATTTAAGGTGGAAGTAAGTTTCCTGCTGCATGTGCGAATACCACGCACGACATTATCATCGGTTATTCTGAATACCTGCCAGGATTCCTCAGCCCATATCTGTTGTGATCCGAAATTGGCATGAGAGCCATAATCTGACAACAGCACGATATTTGCAAACAGGTTCCCGATCCTTATATGGAGAAAGAGAGAAGGGAGTTCCAAAGTACCCGTGCTGGCAGGGTACATTACCGTGCGCTTGCTGAACCGTGACAAAATCCATACCGTGAGTCATAAAAATCGACCGAAACTCCACTCCAAATTGGACTGAAGTCAAAGAGACATTGGTATGGCTACTAGCAAACTCGTGACCAACATCAGATTTACACTGTAATTACGGTTACAAAACTCGTAAAATCTCTGTGACAAAAGCTGTCTCACTGAAAGGGTCACGCATAACCGAGAAAATATTTTCCAAATAGAAGCTGATCGATGACAGAAGCATTTGGTGTACAATTTTCAGCATTCCGCCCCCTCCCGCACGCACTATAATTTGGGGCTATCATGTCCAGAGCACGCTAAGTTCGACTGAGCGAGCACTTTCCGAATGAGGGGAGTACATTGACACACGGTCTGGCGGAAACCCCAAATGCACGCACATACCGATCCAAACTTCGAACGAAACCCTAAAACTAGTAAAAAAAAAAAAAAAAAACGGAAACGCTGGGGAAAAGGGAAACGATAGAAAATATAATTTACATGTGAAGCACAACTAAGTAGATATGGTTTCTGTTCCTTTGAAACTTCTGGGTTTCAACCCGTCTCGGCTCTTTTCGATCTCACACAATTCCTTGTTTTTTTTTATGAGAAACATGAAAAGCTTGCATAATCGGTTTTTCCAACCATTGAGCTCATCAGAAGCGACAAGCTTCCGATCCGATCCGGGTCCAAAAAGGCCAAACAAGGAGAATGGAAGAAGTCTAGCGGCTTTAGGTTGGATCAACATAACGCAGGAATTTCGAAGCCTCGGAAATGGAAATGAATAGACGCACTGTTAATCGGTAATATGTGCGAACCTTTTGTTTTAAAAAAAAAAACTATCTTCCTCCACAATTCAGATAAAATGGATAAGGACTACACGACCATCACCGTTTCCAAAGCTAATACAACAGCAACCCTCCCCAAAGTCGTTAGGACAGCCGCTTGATAAGACCTCCCCCCCCCCCACCCTACTTACAGACCCGATCGGTTCGCAGCCTACAATCGGACACAGCTAGTTCAAGACAACTGAGAGTGCGGAAAAAGATCTTCCGACAAACAACTTATATCCGCAAGATCCAAAAATTCGTAGCGGCGTTCGCTTTGCTACAATACTTATTTTGACTTGCACGCACACACATTTAAATGCGATGGCTAGCTAAAATTTAAAAATTAAACTATCGACTCGCAAAAAATAAGTTTCGAAATATCTGTTATTTGGAAAACGTCCGTCGTATTTTACCGGATATTCGTTTTGTTTCTGGCGACCCGGGAGAGGGAGATTATTTTTTCAAACCTACTGGACTTCACACTTACTGAGACAAGGTGATTCAAGTCCATATAAGAAGGGCTGGAAATCTTCAGTGTGTTGGTGCAAATACCGTAGAGGGCTTCGTTATCAACGCAGAAAGTCCCGTCAGTATTTTCTACCAATTGGTGGATGGAGAGGGTTGCATTGTATGGCTCTACAACTACTTCAGAAACCTACAAAACACCATGCATTTGCAAATAGCTCGAAACTATGAAGCAAGCAGGGTGGCAACCATGGACTGAACTTCGATTACCAGCAATATCCTTATAAGCCAATGAGCGTGACGCATAATTTTAAGAGAGCTTAGTTCGTCGCCACTCTGGCTCATAAATGTATCTCTTCTTAAAACACTTGCTAAATTCGACATTTCGATTTTTGTTAAGAAGCAGGCTGCCGGAATTAGACATCGCTATATTCGACGGCAACCCAAAACTCTGAGGCGGAAAGGACCCAAACTTGTCATACAATTTTTTAGGAATCTAAAGCTTTCAAACCGAGAAAATTCTTATTAGCCAAGAACAGAATTATTTGCACTATCTTTCTTCCGAAAACTAGAAAATTTAGACATAGTCGATGCTGAAATAGGCAAGAACCAGGAAGCCCCAGCAAGAAAACAAATAAGGGTCAAAGAATGTCGCGTCTTAACGTCCTTGATCCGAAGTAAATTGATTTTCTTATTTTCTCTAGGAGATGATTAATTTTCTGCTAACAGAACTGCTAGTATTGCTTCCAACAAGCTGAGATCACGAACTTCTAACACCAGAATATTTCCCAAGGCGACGAACTTTTTAAAAGGCTCCTCACGTACTCTTGCGTCAGCCTCAGCTGATTCAGACATATCGGCACTTATATGGTATTCTCATTCGCTAGGTTTCGAGTGTTCAATCCACGATGGCTTCCCAGAAAGCTTAAAGCACTCCCGACACTCGACGCCATGAAGAATAACTTCCATGACCATACTGGTTTATTCGTATCGAACCCGAGGGATACCGGTTTCCAGCATGCCGTCCCGAAAAGAAGCCACGAGAGGCGAATAAGTGCTATATCGAGGTCAGTGTTGCCAAGTGTGACACTTTCGGTGCTTTTTGAGACTTTGTTTCTGGTTTACACTTTCTCTTTTTCTACGAATGGCACTTTTTAGGTCAGAAAAGCACTTTTTCATTTACTTTATTAAAGTGACGGATTACCGCCCCCAAAACACTGCCAGAACATGTACTTTACTCTGATTTTGTACAGAAAAATAGTATGAAGCCTTAAATAAAGCTTATTTCCGATTCATTTTTTTTTACAAAACTGTGATTAAACTGTGTTTGGAAAATGTTGTTACAAATTCAAATGCAAAAATGCATTGGAATGCAAAAAAAATCGATATGTCAAAAAGCATCTTTTTGTCAGCAACTGTGAAACTTTTACTTGGCAACCCTGATCGCGGTCAATTTTCTTCTGAGAGCATTTCCGCGAGGTTATTATTGACGGCATCGAGTGTCGAAAGGGCCTTAAAGGGACGAAAGCTAAGTTATTGGTTCCTACACGGACTGACTTACTGAAACCAGGTGGTTCAAGTCACCATAGGTTGGTGACGTGAGTTTCAAGGTCCTAAAGCAGATGTCGTACAGAGCCTCGTTGTCGATACAGAATGTTTCATCCGTGTTCTCAACCAGCTGATGGACTGAAAGTGTGGCGTTGTATGGCTCAACTACTGTGTCGGATACCTAAATGCAAAAACAAAAAACAGTTTAGCCTACGTTCAACTAGGAAAGAGTCAGTAGTGAGAGACCTGTAGTCAAGAGGAATCCAACCTGAAAAGTAAAAGCTGATTGACTCCGCAGGGAGAGAATCATTGGGTAGGCTGTGGCAGAAAGTGGTACTACTGCTGATGGCAGAATAACCAGGCCGAACCCGATAAAAAATCTGTAGCCTGCGTAGTTGGTAGTTGTACGAAAAAGTTGAATGTAATACTATGTAATAGCAAAGAATACTATCATTTAATGTGCCTCAGAACTGGTCCAATCTTATGTAGTAGTATCCAGTAGCATCCTGTCTTGCCATAGTAGCATCCAGTCTCGCTAATAGTAGCATGCAGTAACACGGTAGCCTTGGAGTAGAAGCATGTGGTAGCATCAGTTAGTACTGCATGCTACTTTTTCGTACTACTATTTTGAGATAAATTTTTCATCGGGAAGGCATTAGGAGGCAGGCCACAGGACCAGGTGGAAGGGAGCCAAGCCTGAGGCAGGGGAGGTAGGCTGGAGGAAAATAATTAAACTCCTGCTGAAGTACAAGAGGAGGTAAGCCGGAGGAACGCAGGACCTCGTGCGCTAAATATATATTATATCTGTTATTCACCAAATGCAAACGGCGACAGCGGAGTAAAAGAAAAGAAAAAATCAACACAAAGAAACAGGAACCCAGAAAAAGTAGACAGAATTTCTATCAAAGGCCTAAGAATTTGTGAAAAACCTCATATCGACGACGAGCAGGAATGGCGTAGCATGCCTAGTAAAAAAGCCGACTTTCTCTCAATGATCGAATGACATCTTTGGCGCCAAACTCTCCCCACAGGGAGCTTGGCAAATATCAACAATATCTTTATCTTATATCCTAAACAGAAAATGTTCTCATCCCATTCGCCAAAACAAAACCACCATTGTACACCGAACGGCACAAGTTCTCATCCCCTCTGCCAAAAACAAAGCCAAAATTAGTTGTTACATGGACTGCGGAACCGAAGAAACGCTGAAGGGTTAAAGCTGCCCATTGTCTTTACAGACAGCATAAACCACAAGACGTCGAATTTCATGTGAACCATCATGGATCATCAAACTCTAATTCTGAAAAGCACAACACTTCCGCCTCCAGTTGGCTGAAACGTGGCAAATGCAGCAAAACTCGAAGAAATTAAGAGGCCCGAGTCGCTAAAGGTCCAGCACCCACAGAACAAATTACAGAAAGGGTACAGAAAATGTCTGACTTGACACGCCATGTGTTCAATATAACCGTGTTCGACGGTCTGAAGACGAGTGTTGAATCACTGCAAAATAATCACAAAAGAAATTTATTCAGGAGTTTCAGACGTTCGACGTCACAATGCTCTAAAGATAGAGACTTGCCGTCGAAGTCCTTCATATTTGTATAGGGTATTTTCTACAGAATCGTTGCTTTTAATTGCAACGCGACCTGTAATAGAGTAGAGATTAGACAGCACAAGCTTTCAGAAGCTAGTTAAAGGAATGGAGTGCACTATCCCTGGTTCCGATTGTGAAAGCGTGCGTAAAACCGCTGAGTTTTGAATCGAAACGGTGGGATTCGTTACGCAGGGGTTTACGTCTCGACTCTATTATTTTGCATTCATAAATTTCCTCACGGTGACGCGGTAAAAAACGGATCACAATCGACGCAGTCTGTGCGAGCCAGGGGTAAACCGGCATAATCACCTGACGCGAAGCGAATCCTTCCGCTTCGAAACGGCGGATTCGCGTTCTTTGGGCAGAATGCTTCAATCCGTGTAGTTTCGCAAACATGGCACAAAGGCTCATCTCCGCCCCTTGTCACAGGAAACTGATGTATAATAACAAGACAGATCATCAACGCAGGGAAACCGCTGGGCGTTAGCCTGACTAGACTTGATACTCTGGATCTTTCGAACCGGCTCCTTTCTGCTCCACCCAAAGAGCAATCGATAGAAACCTGGCTCCATGGCCTTCGACTGGCTGTCTAGCTTCAAGAGAGATCGCAACTTTCTGAGGTCAGGCGAAAGGGAGATAGAACAGATCCCGCAGAACCGTAGATCTGCATTTGAACGAACGAATGCTTTTGTTATCCGGTTAAAAGACAGTTTGATCCTGGTTATGCCGACTAATGGGAGCACTGGCGTAATGAGGGTTCATTTGCCATCCCTTCCCTCCTTTTTGTTTGTGATGTTAGCTGTATGAATCCCTCTAAATCCTGACACGCTACCCGCTACCCGCCGAAAGGTTGCCATCAAAGACAGTAAAGACCGGAAACTCCCGTAAGCCCCATGAGTCACAACAATCAGCGCCGTTTAGCGGATGTTCTTTCGTTAAAAAATCGCTCTGTTGACATTTTCTTCCATCGCTCTCCGCAGAATCATCATCACAGCAGGTTTTGTTGATTTTTTTTCGTTTCGTTTATGATGAGTATCCTCTCTCCGCTCAGATTTCCTCTTTAATTGGAATAGAAAACAAGTAGGAAAAGAATAAATCGCTTTTTATGGGAAAAAAATGTTGAATTCACGATTTCGTATCAATTAATGTTGACAGACGTTGCCTACTCACGCCCGTTTGCTTTGATTATATTAATCATCTACCGCTCGAAATTGGACAAAGTCCAAACGCTAGGCAGCGTTCCGATCGATTTTCAGAGACCAGATTTTAGCGAAGTCGCCGGTCTTTCCCACTATTATTGTCTTTGGTTGCCATGTCTATCTCGAAAATCGGAGTAAGCAAGTACTCGGTTGAACTTGGAGACGTAAGCAGACGCAATCGTAGGTATGTCCTGCTTTTATTCAACTGAATTTTCTGTATCAATACTCTATCCGACTAAGTCAGAAACACTCCAGTGAACCTCGGGAAGGCCAAGAAACGTCACCCAAATGAACCCTCAAAACTGATTCAAATGATGTGTAAACCAATCAGCAACGTTTGTTGTCATGACGTTTCTGGCTCTTCGCTGGGCACATGGCGATTCTTCACCGACACCAAGAGTTAGTCATCAAGAGTATTAATCAAGCTTGTGTATTTGCCAAACCTAGAGCCCAAAGATCTGCTCACTTATAACCCCACCTCGCGAAGAAGCGTTCGGCCATGTTCATTAGGTCTTCCATATTTAATTACAAGCACTTTTCCGGTTTTGATTCCGCAAGAAATTCTGCCGACGTCAGCCCAAATTCCGTCCCCGCACATAGCATCGCTATCACAGTTTATGACAGACTTATCCGAAATCAGATTATCGACTAAGACCGATCCCTGCAAGTCATAAGACATACGTCTAGCCAAGTTTAACCAAACTAAATTGGCGTGGCAAACAAGAGCGAGTGTCGAAGAGAAGTTGACAAGCAGGCTGAGCCACGTCCAAGGATTTATCCGGCTCAGATCCAACTGGCTGACCGCAGCTGCTGTCCCTTTGTCAAGAACTGACCGACCGCTCGCTCGACAAGGCACGTACCACCCACCCCAATCTGAACAGGTTGAGTCGATCCCAAACTTTTTTTGCTGTCCCAGCAAAATTCCCATGATATCACAGTATCTAAATAATGAGAAAGTTCTTCGCTTGACAACTCGGAAAATAACTGGCATCCGGTTGAAATAGTGCGAAGCGACTTTTAGATTTCGAACCGCATCACGAATTACACTTCACAAATGGATTACGGTGAGGCATTTTCTTGCAGTTTCTGGCAAAGTTGGTTGAAGACTCCCCCCCCCCCCCATGAGAACTGGGCTTTAGCCCGAAGGATGCAGGAACAGAGACATTCCTTAGGACTCCAGTTCTCAGTAAGGGTTCACCTCATTCACTGATTCTGCAGCCCTTGCTACATGGACAACATCCTTCCTCGGGTTGGTGTCACTTTTTACCAATACCCCGTCCCCTCGGTACGAACGTTGAAGTCACTTTGTAGGGTTTAAACTCCTTCCGGGGAAATTATTCGGTTGGAAACCGTTGGAAACACAATCTCAAATCAAACCAGATGTTACCCCCTCGTTGCGACGAAAGATAGGCTGAAAGACGAGCCAAGACTAACCTAAGACAACGTCGGTAATGCAAGACACGGCTGAAAGAAATACTGATGCGTTCCCGTTGACTTCCGTGTAGGTGGAGCTAAACACAGAACAACCCAAGATGCGGGAGTTTAAAGTAGAAGTATGCTACTTTGAACGTTAGTTAACTTTTAACAATGCTATTTCCATCCCCATGCTTAAGTGAACTAACAGTCGGCCACAGTAGCTAATTAAGGGATCTTTTGAACACCTGAAAGGGACTTTGGGTCTTCATTTTACCATTAGTGTAAAACCGCGTTGAAATTTAACTAACATAAAGCCTCTACAGTACTGGGAACAGACTAATTTTAAAAGGAGGGAAGATCATGAGTGAAATAGAAAACCATGGTTTTCGGGTTTTTTTTTCTTGATCAGCTAGTTATCCCTCGAAGATGATGTGCGATTACAAACTATATTTATCCCTCGCACATCATCTTAGAGGGATAACTAGCTGATTAAGATAAACCTCGAAAATCACGGTTTTCTATTTATTTCGGAGGGAAGATCGGCGAAAACCGTTTTTGCAGAAAACCTTTAAAATTTACTACGAAACATCATGGGCCCTTGGTGCCGCCGCCTAAGGGCAGAACTGAAATAGTTCAGAGCACGTGATAGGTCAAAGGTAGAGTTCTGGCAGTTTCTACAGGTTCGTGCCAATGTAATCGAGCTTCCTGTCTTCGACAATTGCATGATGAAAGACAAACCGAAACACGTACGCAGGGAACAACTTGATTGTTTAGCGTTATACATTTGCTTGAAGTTTAACTGAAAAGGGCTGAGATAGGACAATCTGGTTCCCCATCACTTATTCACTTAAAAGAGGCTCGAAGACCCGATGAAAATGCATTACTTTGTTGCTCTGCTATTCACGAATAATCAATTTTCATATAGTGGAAATTCCCTGTCAGATTGTGGTATCTTTATTCGCTTGTACCTATGTTATGTACTTGACGAAAACGATTTTACGAAAAATAAGTGTTCACGCAGTGAGCTACCTTCCGCAAGATGATCACTGGCCACTGAAAAGCCGCGTTTGTATTGAGATTCGAATTTTCCGCGTCATAGCAGAATTTTGCGTTGTGAGGACGGTTGTAGAAATTCTAAAGGTTTATACTAGAGCAAACAGTAAATATAAAGAAGAATGCTTAAACACAATCCAATTAATGCCAAGTATTCAGTTGAATGACACAAAAAAACTTTACTTTACTTAACTTTTAAAAAAAATAAACTTTAAACTTTGCAGTTAAACTTTAAAAGAGCATTCTACAGCGAAGCGGCAAAGAAGCCTGTCGCGTAACGACTACGTCCAACTCATCAACCGCACAACTGCCACGCCTGAACACACTTTCAATCAAATGCCGACAACCGATCAAGGAAGCCTTTTCCTCCCAAAGGAAATGAACTCGCTGGCGCATCTAATTACTGTACCGCAAGTCATTTGACATCGATTCAGTAATCTTCATTTTCGTACGTAGGAAGGGAGGATATACTTCAGAACAAGAAGCCATTTAACTGATGACAGAAAAAGCTTGAGTGACCGGATTACTCACACATTCTCGAGTCTTACGAAAGAAAGTTCTTCAATCCCGTCAGAACCAGAACACAGTATCCTAAACGGAAAAGCTCGACCTGACTTTATTCATCCGTTTTCGCACGATTCACGATTCTTTGCAGACACGAACAGCGGCGTTCGACAATTATTTTAGCTTCCTAAACCTGTAAAAATTATTTTATAGTAATAATAATAATTTACAAAATAATAATTTAAAAAACTATCCTATTGTAGAAGGATTTGATGCTCATTGATGCTTAATCTTATTGCTGTAATTCTGTATAAGTTGTCCAAATGCTGTAAGTTGGTCAGTGATGTTTTAAGTAGTGACGATTTTACTATTTTGTGAGTGAGGCGGAGCAGGAATTTTCAGAAATGAAAATAAATAGAGAGAATTTGTTTTATTAAACAACGGCTCAAGACTGGTCAGTCAGTCGGTCAGCTTGGGCTTGAAGGAGTTTTAATAGATTGCAGGTTCGTTTCTTCCAGCAACGTCCTGACCAAGACCCTTGCCACTATGGGCCGAAACATCACTGACGAACACCGTAGCTGAAATGAGTTTTCCAGTCAGCTTTGGCTGAAGGTATTTAGTTCAAATTATTCATTCATTCCTAAAGGACCATTACCGCTTGTGTTGTAACATAAAAAAAATACGTGGCCTTGTACGCCTTATCCTCCTCTTCCGTTCAACTTGAAAATCAAGTTGTACGACCACGTGATTATTAAAACCGAGCCTGAGGCCTGACAATGAATCCCAAGAGAAAATAACCTCTTTTTTTTCCTCCTCCTCCACTCAGCGACACAAGTGTGGCACTTACTCTTTCCATTTTTACTTTAAAAATATATTAACTTTAGTATTCTATTGATAACTTAACATATTTTCACCTTTACTTTTTACTATAAAAAAACTATTTAAAATCAAAATCAGTGAAAAGCATTCAAAATGATTATTGTAATAACCTTTGATGACTTGAGGGACAATGAACATCCTGAAATGTGGAATTTTAGACCAGCGTCGACCAGTTTTGTGACAATTCAGTATAATATCTGTTGCTGTGTCTGTTGAACGAATGTAAATTCCTCGATTTAGTTTTGAGCCTACCAGAATTGCTCTTAATTATTTCAGATAAGGTAAAGCTTGTAGTTGTCAAAACACATTTAGTTGTACAGTTTAGTATGACTGACTTTCCATTCAAAGAGACCATTCAGTTTCAATTATAAACCAAATATCTCTCCTTTTCTGTTTGCCACTTTCTTCCTTAACAATGATGGAAACGCACGCTGTGATTGGTCACGTATACCTTTAAACACACAAAATAGAACCCATTCCTATCAATTTTTACCACAGCAAGCCTTGCGGGATGAAAGTTTTACCACATGTATTCGCGGATAGCAAGTATAATTCAGAAATTCTGCGCCTTAAACGTGAGCCTTAACTGAAAAAAACTGACGAAACAAAGCCCGTGCTCGAAGCAGTAAGAGCCAGAAATGTCCATCACGATAAAAGCTTCGACCTCATTGTATCGATTTGTTTTTCGCTCGATTTTTTGTACTAACACGGTGCCCGCGAGCAAGGAACCCCTGAGACTAATCTGGAAGGTCTGGCATCTGACCCTTGGCATGAGAGCAAAAAACATTTCCAATCCGAAGGAAGAAAGCGTGGGACTCGCAAAAAGTACCTATTGCCTCAGAGAATACGAGGAAAAGAAACAAATCTGCTGCCATGACGACCCGGACCTTTTAGCAACGAGAGCTGGAATTTGGGTGACACAACAAACGGTCGATGGCGATCCTTCGAGATGAAATCGTCGCCAACCATGATTCGGTTGCGAGTATAGCCGTCCGTTCCGCCAATGGAGCCAGAACATACCAATATCAGGGACCCATAAATTTCCTGTAACGACTCGCCATTCAGGGGGCTTGTCATTTCCTATGCTTCTATGTTGCCCGAGCCTCACCTAGTGGCCAAAAATTCCGCTTGGGTCGAATCGGCGTTCTTGCTCAGATAGACAAAATTTGTTGGGACTATTCAGCATGCCACCAGGTACCTAAGCTAGGACAAAAGATCCAGGATACTCTTCCATTACAGAGAAATATTCCTAATTAAGCACAACAGCTGCGAAAAGTTTTGTCTATCTGGATAGTCGGGTATTTTATCCCCTTGGGTATTTCTCGAAGTATCTGACGCTCGGTCAAGAGCGCATCAAAAATCTCTTATTGACAAGCCCCCTGAATGGCGAGTCATTGCAGGAAATTTATGGGTCCCTGCCAATATCCAGGTCCAAGATTCTTTGATCCTAATTCAGCTTTCATCGGCGTAGTAACAGAGGTTGCAAAATACTTGCAGAAATTTCAGACAGACAAAACAACACGTGATCAGAATGTAAGGGTATCCTTGGAAACGGTGAAACAATTATGTGTCGAGCAAGTATCTCTTTCATCTGTCAGACGCAAAATCAACTTTTTGTCGTAGCTACATCTACCGGGCAACGAGCCCCTGGAAATCGTTCGAAAAATCTCTTCCTTTCAAAAGAGAAATCCATATCCTTCATATCGTTTTGCTTTGAAAAATCCACCCAACATCACAAAAAGCAAACGCGACGAATTCAAGCCTTATCTAATCAGACCCAAGCACGTCTGAACCGGAATTCCATCTTGCTGAATCACGAGGAAATGAGTAGGTTTATGATAATTACTTGAGGCAACATTTCATTGGAAAACAAGATTAAAAAAAAAATGATGGCTAATGAATTTAGCTTCAAGCAGTTTCTGCTAACAAACGGAGTTTAACGAAACAGAACTGTAGTTAAGGCGCAGACAGACTCGGCAATTGGCAATCGAATCCGAAATCCACATCGAAAAGACTGAAAATCGTAATTGCGTCCAAATATTCGCACCAAAAAGCATGTCCGTGAGTTCAGGGGTTGCTCACATCACCAATCACACACGACTAGTTAAAGAATCTGTGCAGTCTGATTGCCAATCGTAAGAACTCTTCAGACAAGCATGGAGATATACATTCAGGGACTGAGTATGTTCTTGCTGGACAATCTTAAATAAAATATACGGCTATTCCCTCATTTTAAACACAGATAATAGTTGCGTTTTTTGCCTTTCCTCCGTAGGCCGGTTAACCTACCTATTTGCCACTATTGACCGTTTTTTCGTCTCGCCGGTCGGTTTCGACTGAGCTCTAAAAAACGGCTTATAAGAAAAAATGGCGTCTTCCAGTCCCAGACGCCTATCTCTCCAATGAGAATTTTGAATTTCGCGCCGTGCCAAGAGCGTAGGTCGGTTGGATGGAGCTCAGACCTCAGTTCGTCGGTCGGTTAACCGACCGACGAACGGCGACGAAAAAACAGCTTCTAAGGATTTAGGTCGGTTAACCGAAGAAAGAAAACGGCTGATAGAGAGAAATCTCGCGGGTCGGTTAACTGGATGACGACAAAAAAACCAACTAATGTAAGTTGCAGACTCATCTCTCCAAATGAACTCTTTCTCTTACCTTTGGCGAGGGGACAACTGAGAATGTGTTCATGATCCTATCTGGATATTCCTCTCTGATTTTGGAGATGAGGAGTGTACCCATACCGGATCCGGTACCACCTCCCAGGGAATGTGCAAGCTGGAATCCTTGAAGACAGTCGCAGGACTCGGCTTCCTTTCGGAGTACATCTAATACTGAGTCAACTAGTTCGGCACCCTCTGTGTAATGACCCTTGGCCCAATTGTTACCTACAAAGAACTCCAGTGTAAAGAATAGAAAATAGAAGGAAAAGATGACTTTTGTGGGATTCGTTCTCACGCAGCCCTTTCTCTCGGTGCTACACTATCCCTAGCAATTAGCTCTTCGCTCAGTAGCTTATTCCCCAAAGTCAGCCATCATAGCAATGGTCATTTGGTGAATGAATTAGTTAAGGACGCGAGGTCGGGTGACCTTAGCGTCAGAGCGAACTCGGAGCAGGGTTGCCACCGGTAGTACAATTGTACTCTTTTTAGGAAATTTTTTTTCAAAGTTGTGAGCTGGTAGTACATTTGATATAAGTTGGTACTATTCGAAAAACATACCCTTTCTGTCAATATTCATGTTGGCCTACTTGTATTCTGCTCATTTTATCTCAACTATTTGATCTGATTACTTTGATTTTAATCTGGTTCTGAGTGAAATCCCTATTTTTCACGAAGGTTCGATTCAGACAGGATTCAAGCCATATTTGTAGGGTCATGCTAAAGTGGGTGGCAGTAGCAACAGTGGACGACAATGCACGTCGTGCAACACGCGCACATTTTTTTTAGGTAGTACTTTTTCTCCTCTCGTAGTACTTTTTTCCTATTTGGGTAGTGCATTTTATTTGAGTCAAGTGGCAACCCTGACTCGGAGAGAAGGGAGATCACTACTAAATCTTACCTGTGCAGAATTGCTTATTACTTTTGACTTTGAGGAAAGCTATTGAGCGGAGACTGAGTTCAACTTATATTGTTTCTTTTGTTTTACATCTTCATCTTGTTTGACCGATTGGAAGTATTTCTGTCATAATATAATTATTTGTTTATTTCAACTACAGAAAAGGTTATGAACGCCATAATACGGCAGAATCCCAACAAAGACAATGACGCGTTTTGACATGATATGAATCAACTGTATGTATTTAATTTTATTTATGTATTTCATGACCTGTATAAATCGTTGACCTCTCAGGTTATTTTTTTTCCTTCTGTAAAGATACTGGGCAAATAAAAATGATTCTGATTCAGAAAGATTCGCAGGGACTTCACGATGCACGCAGTCCACCTAAAATCCCGGATTTCTGGACACCCTGTGCCTAACGCTGGGTATATCCGACGTTTGGCATACCCCAGGCCTGATCCTGTATACCCTGTAGCAAACGCTTGGTGCCTGTAGGTAACCGAATCCCGACCTAAGAGTGCGTGGGACTGAATGAGTTAAGACAAGAGTTATTTGGAGTGAAGAGTATGTGGGAGTGAGATGATTACTGGGTGAATGAAAAATTATTTTTGAAGTAATGACCAACTTTTATATAAAAAAAAAGCTTCGGTAGCCATCCAAACTAACAACCTGCACCCATTTTTTAACAAGTGAATAATATAACAATTGTAATTTGCCGAAATCGTGTGTATTCTTTTTTCTTTTTTTGTATTTATGTGTCACTGAATGGACCAGATGGTTTAGGCATAGTTCTGCGTTATACATTATTTTGTACTCCTCAGTTCTGAGGGAAAACTGTATATCCCATTAGTTTAAACATTTCACGTTTGATGTTTTTTCTTGGTGTTTTGGTGCTATGGTCCTTGTTGGCTTTTTGATGGGTTGATTTCTTAACTTCACTCAAATCAGCGATATTGTACTGTGTTAGGGTACGCAGCTACACGACTGCTTCCTGGTACCCTCTGAACCATCTTGCATTTGTCATCACTTTTTGTCTGCCCGCATTAAAATAGCTCAATTTGGTAATTGCCGTTACAAATTACACTTTGGTAGATTAGCTTCATTTCCATGAGTATTCACAAGCGACTCCAGGCGCGCCAAAGGCTCGATCCCAGGGTCCCTTTTGCGTTGGTTTGTTTGTTTGCGTTTGGTTTATTTTGAAAGGAGGCATACTTATGACGTGCGGATATTTATTTCTTTTGTAGTTAGACTGTTAATAAATAGAACTTAAAAAAGCAAAGGGTTTTGCCGTTTGCGAGTTGCAGCATGAAGGACGTAAATGTATACGCATTTATACAGCCTAGTTTTAAAGTATTCAGGTATTTTAAAATACTGAAAGTTGAAGAGTAAATAGTGCGAGGGGTGCTTTAAGATTGAGAATTCCCTCAGGGATTTTTTTTTTACTTTTCTGCACTGTGTTGCTAAAACAAGGCCTCTAGTTCAAAAGGATTACGACGCAATTAAGGTTCAGGATTACCTCGGAGTATTCCTTGAGCTCCCGCCGCCTCCATTAGCTAACATCCCTATGCAATCGATGAGCCTGTCGTTTCTCAGAAAAATGTAAGCCTGGCTGAACAGAATGTACCAGCCAGTGCCACTCAAGCAATTAGCAAGAATTCTTAGAATTCTAACTTCGCGGAACCTTTTCCGAATCAGGCGATGACACGGAGACCTAACGCGGGAAATGCTAAGCAAACTGTGGAGAAACCAATCATAAGTATGAACATTCCGCACACAAGTACTTCCCAAAAGCTTTACTTAACAAGTTTTGACGATTTTATGTTACCATCAAGTTATGCATTACACTTGGAACTGACGTATCAAAACCTGGACATACAACACTTAATCTTGTCTCTAAAAAGATAATCTTATCTCTAATTCAGATTAATCTTATCTCAGTAGATACAAGATTAATCCCAGTAGCAAATACTGCAGTTAACTTTAATCCTTACTCGGAGACACTTTTTACAGTGTAGTCCTAATCCGATCTTCAGCCTTCACTCGACACAACACTATACTCTTGTGAGTAATCATCGAAACAGCCAGTATCTCTTTCTCGAGCAATTTCTTCGCAGGAATCTCCGCTCCAATTTCGAGCAAGAACAGAAATAAAAATGAAAGGAGGCATACTTATGACGTACGGATATTTATTTATTTTATAGTTCGACTTCAAAAAGCAAAGGGTGTTGCCGCTTGCGAGTTTCAGTGTGAAGAAGGTAAATGTATACGCGGTTTTCAATGTTTAGTTCAGTTCAGTTTCTAGTAAACACAGCAATAATTAAGCGAAACAAGTGCCTACCCCTACAAAGCTCCATGGCCTGTTACATATAAGCACTTTATTGGAAGGAATGGTTTCTGCTAACACGATATACTGAGAGGGATTCGTTTTAAGCACAAAAAAGTATTCTCAGGCCCTCTTTCAGTTTGTACGTTGTATTTTTTAAAGATTCGTAGTTCTGTACGGTCTGTCGGCTATTTAATTACAATCATACATACAGCTTTTGAACACGGATCGTACTTTTGCCATGTAAAAGATTGAAAATCATTCTTCAGCCGAGTGAATTGGAAGTTTCAACGGCGTTTCCGTGTCAAACGACAGGAACTTAACATAAAGATTTCAGGTAATTAGTATAACAATCTATTTCTCGTCAAAATGAATCTGGAACCCCTCCACCAATTCCAAGATCTCTCAGATAGCTAATTAGACACGCATTTCCAAATCTCAGGCAGGGAAGACCCAGATTCCAACCAAACAAAGCGTCTCCAGACAGTAAAAAAAACATCAATGCAGGATCTGTGTGCAAAAGAGCGCAGTTGCGCGACCACAGGAATTCCTGTTTTCAAATTGCCTGAAGAAACCAGAGCAAGAAGCGAAGCCAATACACAGCCGTCTCAGACTCGTTACGTTCGTTACAACAGGAATAAGACCAGCGAAACGACTTGGTGTGTTGAGGAAAGGTTTTTATAAAAGGGAGAGTAGTTAGATAATTTCCGCGAGGAGTTGGAATCGCGAGCCTTCTGCGACACAAAACTTAGTTTTTTTTAAATCAAGAAACTTTCGAGATTTGATCCCCTAAATCCCCTCTACTCTCAACTCACGTCCTAACTCAAACCTTGTAAGCCGCACCCAGCGGGTATGAAACGATATACGGCGACAGTTGAGATTTTGCTTCTTATCCGTCGAACCAGTAAGTTCTGCAACGAAGTATAATATGCAGTTTTAACAATTACACTCTTTACCGTGATTTATTCTTCGTTCTTTATCAGGTTATTTTTTTCTTCAAATTTAGGTAAACATTAAGTTTAAGCTTACTGAGTATATTAAACATTTGAATGAGAGGTAGGTCGGTTGCACTAAGAAAAAATTCTGCGGGTCTTGCACGAAATAAGTAACATCGCCTAGACGGAGCTGGTGGCACTGTTTTACGTGAAAGAAAGGACAATTCGCGGGACACTGAGTATTATTGTCTCAGAATGTTGCTACGCATTTGTGTAAGGAGCTATCCCGAACCGACACCCTCTCTACGGCTTTAATAGTTATCAGGAGTTTTATGAGGCTGCATTAGTTTCCGCAAACTTTTCTCCCATTCAAAAAGAAACAGTTATCGCTCACATTTCATCTTAACTTTCTCACCAAACCTCCACCAGACGAAGCTGGTGCCATTACTTTATGTGACTACTACTATTATAGCAACCAGAAACCCACGCTCGGTATTCAATTATTGCTCCAATTTCGGGAACAACCAAGAAGCGGTTTTGGGACCCTTCCCAACACTGCAGCTGCCTCTAGCAAAATCATCGACCGGTCTCGGTCTCGTCTGGAAATTCTCTGCAGCGGAAATACTAATAGATAAAAGCTAGCGTACTCTTTGGAACTTTGGAGATGTATTATATTGACCGCCAAAAGATTCGAGGCCGAGTCGTACAATCGTTAGCAGAACTTTGAGGACCACACCCGACGTAGCCCAAATCGGTGTAAGTCTCTGGGGTTTGACTCATCGGTCCCTCTAGGATTTGACCCTCAACTGTGACTCAAACTTCGCGTTTGTTAACAATTTTTACCCCCGACCCCCCTCTTGTCTGATATGCCTATATAGTGTCAGTATTTCATATAACATGCGACTAGCATATCGGACGTTGCAGAAATCTGATAATGCTTAATTTTGCGTACTGTGACAGTCAAACAATAGCACAGTCAAGCAATATTGAACTGCGATACGGGACGGACGCTCTACCAAATGGAAGAATTATAGTTTCCTGGCTATCTCCAAGACTTGAACAATCGGGTTACATTCAGCTGCCCATACCACGTTGAAAGTACACAGTCTCGTCAGATCCTGGAATGTCACACAACGTCGGGCCCGGTCAGTACTTAGATGGGTGACCGCTTGGGAACACCGGGTGCTGTTGGCTTTTTGCAATTTAAAATTTGGACAGCATCTTTTGAGTCACTAGACTGGAGCGGCGCCAAGCAAAACCTGTTTGTCAAGAGCGAGCCGTCCTCAGCACTTCCTAAAATGGTCTTCATGCTGCTTCATACGGCGAGAGCTTTAAACGCGAGGAAATTTTCATCGCATGATCCAAAAGCGAGACAATTCTGGCTTGAATCAAGCGTGAATGCGAGGTGATGCCCACTGTAGATTCCTGGTATACTAAGCCCAGTGCCTCCGACCAGCCTGCTGTAGGCCGAATCGACCAGTAAGCACCTCTCCCACAAACGTGAGATATTAGTGAACATTACTTTCTTTCTTTTTCGTCTCTCTACGGTGATCCACCCGTACCCAGATGGGTTACAAAGGAAATGTTGTTTTATTTTACTGGAGCCATAGCAACTGCACAAAACCAGGCCCTTCTAACATGTTCAATTCACTCTTACGACTAGACAAGGGGCCTCTTCTAAAGCACAAGCAATACAATGGATCCTCCACCTAGCCTACAATGGATCACTGGTGTGGCAATTCACCGCAGGACGTGTTCACTTATAGCTTATGTGACGAAATTACAACATTTTTGAGGGGTAACTAGGGAGATGGGGGAGACTGAAGGATCCTGCACGAAGCCAACATATAAACAAACAATTAGGAATAAACTGAATTCCACTAAAACATCTAATAGGCTTGCTGAACCAAATACGCAAACTTGATGGCAGTGCATTATTTTCTGAAGAATTGATGAAAGGCGAATCTAATAGAACAACCAGGCAAAACAAGTAAGAGGAAAGGGACTGACGAAATGAAAACAGAAAAAAAGCTCTTACCTGCTCCAGACTGTCCGAAAACGAAGTTGTCTGGTCTGAAGATTTGTCCCATAGGTCCAGATCTGACGGAGTCCATGGTACCAGGCTCCAAATCGACCAAGATAGCACGGGGGACATATTTGCCACCTAATGAAGAACAACTCAGTAAAACTCTGCAAAAAATGGCTCTCCGGATACATCACTAATAATAATCCAGACGGGCAAATCTAAGACATGCTTAGCCTTTATTCAAACAATGTTTACAACGGATACGTCAGCTACGATTCTTCATCAGCGATATTTCGGCCCTTCTTGGCAAGGGCCTTCTTTGGCACCGGACTCCATCAAACCATTCGAGAAGCTGTTGAGATAAAGAAAAACCGAGCAGGCATTAACCGAGCTACAGGCGAGTACTCCCTACCGGAAACGTGGAACGGGGTTATTAAGGGAAGAAAATTTAAGCCTCAGTCCCTTATTAACAACAAAACCGAAATCAATTTCTGATGAAGAATCGTAGCTGACGTATCCGTTGTAAACATTGTTTGAATAAATGTTTCAAAGTCAGCTGGGCTCAAAGAATATTTACATGCTTAGCCCTAATTGAGCCAGAGAAATATTTTTTTTAGGTGAGGGTGGCTTGAGCAGCTTGCTTCTCGAGAAGCGATGATTACTTGTAGAAGTTAGCACAATTTTGAAAAACTGTTTTGCTGGTTGGTAGTCTGACAATCAAAACGAAGTTGCCGAAGAAAACATACAAAGTGTGATAAGGCATGACGAAGGACAAGAATCGGCATAGCTGTGTTGTTAGGCTAGTTAGGGTACCAAACCAGCCAATGCCGGCCACATAGTAAATCACCCCGTGTTTACACTAGTGTCCAGATCATCACTGAGTAAATTCTTGACAAATAAGATGTATCTGATTTTGTGTAAACACTACGCTTTCAGATCAACAGCTTAACCACTGTACCAGTTGTGCTTTCTGTCAATACTGTAATTTTATCTGTTCACTGGCTGTAAATGTCACAAAACTGGTTCTACAGGTGTTGGTAAACTTGGTTATCTACTGTTTTGAAAGCAAGAGATCCACAGCTTGGATTGTACATTTTCAGAGCTGGTTTGGAAGATCATAAAACATACTTTCTAATGACGTTGTTACCACGTACTTGTGTTAGAGACTCAGAATATCTGTTAAGGTTAAAAGCTCTAAGAGATACCTTGGGTTTCATATCCTAATTATAGGCCTACTTACAATTTCAGCAAAGAAATAGATTAATACAGGAACTTACTGGATGCCTCGTTGTAGTAGACATCAATCCTCTCCAACTGCAGAGGACTGTCTCCTTTGTAGTGCCCTGTGTTGTCAATTCCATGTTCGTCTGAGATAATTTCCCAGAACTAGAAAATAAAGAACATGTACAGAGGTATATTTTTTTTAATACCCAAAACTAAATTATGGCTTCCTGGATTGCTACAGTACAAGAGAATCAATTTCAACAACTATAAGTTCAGAACCTTATTTGTTCAATTTGTCTATACTCGAATATTAAAGAATTAATTTCATTCTTCCCATATAGTGACAGGTGAACAATGGTGGGGTGACAGAAATAAGATCTGGGTGATAGGCAGACTGATAATTGACCCAATTTATGATCTTTGTAGAAGTTTGTTCCAGCAATACAGCCTGGATGTTAAGACTGCTTGGACGATGTCCAGCAAAGAGAAATTTATTGGCTCTTCTGAGATTTTATGCTACTGTTTGTCCCTTTCAGAACTTTGTGAGATGAACTCAGCTAAAGACAAACAGACAGCAATTAAATGGGTAAGTTAAAAATAGGACAAAAAATGTCCAGCTCCCTTTTGTTGATCAAAAACCCAAAGGTTTGCTCGAAGGTTCTAATGACTGGTTCCGTACCCTCCTATGGCGATTGCACTTCAGTCTAGGCAAACTTGAAAATTTTGCCTCAGATATTGGGGACAGTGCTCCAACATTGGGGCATATTTTGGACAGAGTAATGAGGGCATGTCGTAGCACTGTGTCCAAAACTGAGGGTTTGTGTATGACTGGGTTACCGAAACAAAAACAAATTTACGGAAAAGCTTTCCCCATCAGAAAAATCTAACTGTCTTGAAACTCCCAGGATCACAGGTTTGTGGTAGACTGTAGAGATTCTCCTCAGTCACATGGGAGCTTAAATTGCTCCACGTCAGAGGCGTTGTCAGTGTTTTGCCAAAACATAGGGGGGGGGGGGAGGGGCAACAACATCATTCCCGATCATTAGCTTGGTCTAATATGTCAAAGTTTGGTAGAAGACCTTCTTAAAAGCCCCTTCAAATGAATGCCTGTCACAATATTCAAGGGGTTACAGGGTTTTTTAAAGATGGTTTGCGAATGGTTCAAGGTTTTGCGGAATTTTCATGTGCAGCCCCCCTCCCCTCCCAGAAACGGTGCCTCTGCTGCCTGTGACTACAGGAGGGGTATCCAATCTCGAATTTACACAACCACGAACCTGGCCTAAAATGTTTGAAGGAAATTTCAGTGCAGTCTTAACAAGGTCCTAGCTGTCAAGATAGAAACCCTGAGTGACCCAGGACCTGTTTTTGACTGACCGAGATCACATGTTCCAGGTTGGATACCCCTCCTGCACTGAAAATAAACACAACTAACAAAAGTTTAATAAACAGTATAGCCTAAATAGTTTCAAACAAAAGAAAAAGGAACAATTTGATCAGACTGGGATTCAGAAGCCTAGAGATAGTAAGATTCTGCTTCTAGAGTATAAGGACTGAACGGACTGAACTGATATTCCATTTTATTGTTTTGATTACCAATTTTGTTACATAATTTGAAGTCAGCAACACGTCAGTAGCCACCCATGTACTGTAATTGCAGATTGTAAAAAAATACCTATAGCAATCTTGAATAGCATAAAGCTGCACTCCCACTAACATCAATTTTCTGAGGTGCTGCAGGAATAACCAAAATCGGTAGAGGCACAGAAATTCCATTTGCATAGTCCTATACAAAGGGTAGACCTATAACTTGATAACTGGGTAAAAAAAAGGTAGTTGAAACTAGATGCTGGCAAGAAATTAAACGAAAGAAGCAGCTGACTTGACTTTCACAAAAACTAGCCTATGCTAGTTGAAGCTCTAGATACTGGCAAGTAGTTGACTCTCACAAAAGTAAAAACAAGAATTACCTTTGAACCAATCTGGTTACCGCACTGACCGGCCTGAAGATGAACGATTTCCCTCATATTTCAAATTTGAATTTTATCACAAAGAACTTCGAATGTCGTTCCCTCGCTTCTTTCTTCTTTTCTACTAAAATGGACAACGGAAGTTGCAAGGGCGGGCGCGAAAGTCGTGCGCCGAAGCGAGGTGCGTTCTGTCGCACTGCGGCAATGCGTCGTAAGCACTCCCTGACGAGTAAAAATGAGATATATGCAAACTGAACTGGACGCTAGAGGCCAGGCCATACGCAGTGTGACCACAAACATTTTTCTTTCGGAAAGATAAAACAGGGATAAAATAAAATCAGCAAGTAGCACAGACATAGTGGTACAAAATCACAGAATTCGGAATTCGAAGTCAAAGAATTCGGGTCACACTTTTTTGGTAACTTGGCAAAAACAAACTTTACTTTTATTTTTGGCACCTGATTTTGGCTGACAGGTTGCATCTGCAATCCTTTGAATCTGTAAATTAAAATCATGTAATGAGGAGAAATTTCTAAAGTTTTGTTTGGTAGAGTAGTTCCAGATGTCACACAGTACGAAATGACTTTGCCGCCTCAAATCGGCTTCAAATGAAGCTTAGCCTCGTCGCACAGAACCACGGCTGTGCAACTGCAACTGCACTATACCGAAGCAAAATTTTAGAAACTCCTCTTCGTTATATTATTTTGATTTCTAGATTTACGGTATTACAGATACAACTTGTGAGCTGCCAATACGCGCTTTGAGTTTACAAAATTAACAAGCAGTTATAATAATAATAAAATAATTTATTTATGACCCATCATACACTCACAAAGAGAAAGACGGAGTATGAATACAAAAAAAGAGGAAAAAGTAAAATACGGAAAGACATGACACCATATAAAAACACCACGAAACTACCTTCTAACCAATTAACCTAATAATGAGAAATGAATAGACGGGTAGCCTACCAACCATACTTTTTTGTCCACATTATGATTGCTACATTTACCACTTTGGCCCCTGGCCTTCCGAGGCTGGGGCCTTAGGCCTAATTTGGCCAGGCAGAAGTTCGCCACTACTAGCAAGATCAACTGTGAGATCATGGGGATTTGAAGATGTACTGAAAATGAAAACGGCCTAACTCGACTGCACATCGGTTGGTGTAACCTGGAAATCGCGAGTGTAGTATTTTACATCCAAAACGTTAGTGACGGGATACCTGTGACTTCGTAAAGTTTTTCCGTCCGTCTGTCTGTCTGTCCGTCTGTTAGCACGATAACTCTCGAAGGGGTTTGAGATATTTTGCTCAGACTTGATATGAGGATTCTTTGGGTCAAACCACAGGTCAAGTTCGTAGATGGGCTCTACAGCTCTATATTCAGGTTTGGGGGAGTTTTTTTTTTTAAATTAAGGGAGACAAAAACATTTTTTAAAGCTAATGAGATAGTCGATTTCAGGGTAAGGGGATACGCTGAATCCGAAAATGAAATTTATTTTCTCGTCCGTTCAAGTAGTTCACCGAGAATCCGACAAAACTGGAAAATTTATTAAAAGTAAAAGTTTTATCTGAAGTTGACTAGAGGTTCGGTATACGGGTAATGGGACTTGCCGGACAAGTCGTTCACCCGGACTCTGTCAGGCTGTTTTAAAACCCAATGAGATAGTCAATGTAGGTGGGAGACATGCTTAATCTAGATCTGAAACTGATTTTCCCGCCGGACAAGAAGGTTAACCGGAATCCGGTCAAACCGGAAATTTGGTAAAACATTCCCAATCCAAATAGAGGTTCGTATCGTAGGTAACAACACTCGATGACATCATCCCTGAACTGTTTTTTTTTCGTTAGACAAGTAATTCTGCCAAAATTTGCCAAAACCCGGAAATTTGGATCGATAGGTTCTTGGTTCGACTCTCAGTATTACCATTTTTCTTTTGCTCTTCATGCTGTTTGCCCCGAATACATTTAAAACGAGGAATTTGGTCAAAGTAAAAGACTTTTCTAAAGTCGATCACGAGATGAGATATATGGGTAAACATGCATGCTGAATCCACGTCTACTTGCTTTTCTCATCTGATTAGTTGTTTGGCCGTAGCCCAATTTGTCACAAAAACACCAAAACAGTATCGACTTTTTTTGCAGTTGACTATGGATTAATAGTACCATGTTAAAGGGGTTGTCTGGATCAAGAAGTCCAAGAAATATTCAGTTTTTGGGATCCCATCGAAACCTTTGGCCTTGTCTTACTTGATTGGTTAGTAGAACAGGGAACAAATACGCTGTATTCCAGTCCAGATTTTCTGTAAGCCCTCCCCCCCCCCCCCCGTCTCATTCTCCCTAGGTGCTCGTGCTCTCAGATTTAAGGCGTATTTATTTAGATGGGGCTGATTTGTTGCCTCAGTGTACATCTTTCAAAAGTTTAGAAAGAAGGAGAAGTTTGTGTGTTTAATTTTTTTTTTTTTTTTGTATGTGGTCCTTGGGCGCAAAATACACTGATTTGTCTATCGATCTACCTATAAGATCCATGATATTGGTAGGCTATACTAGAACGCAAATGGACCTTGGTCACTACGGCATATAATTTATTTATTTATTATTGTGTCAACCTCTCTGGAGGTAGATATAACTTCATATCAACCTCTCCGGAGGTTCATAGATACGAAGTCATATACACCGCTCACTTTCTGTGTGAAGATAATCGTAATATAACTGATCGTGGGTCATAGGATGATCTGCATTACACACCTGTTCGAGAAAAGTTAAAAGTATGTACGCGACGACATGCAGATGAAAAGTAAGAAGCGATACAGATTTTATACCTTTTAGGCTCTCTTTGGCCAAAAATATCTGCGGAAATTTCCAAAAATACGGCATTTGGGGTACAGACAGATCTTTTGTGATGCTTTTCGAATATTCCTGTTCGCAAGAGGAGATGTTCCCAGAAAGCTCGCGATACAAAATTATGTCAGAAGGTGGTAGCTATGGAACGCCGTTTGGGCCAAACGGGCCGCAAACCTGTCTCTCATTTTGGGGTAGCTATCTGAGAGCCTGGTCACACTAGGCTCAATTCCTGGCTTTTTCGGTTGCAAAGGTAGAAAAAAGAAAAAGACAAGATACAACTAATTCTGAATGTTGTCGTTTTAAATTCAGGATCAATTAGAGCAAAACAGCGTGCATACTTATGTTCCAGGAACCCTAATTGCAGTCTGCTCATTATTCCCAAGCAAGAGAGAGAGCAGAGAGAGAGAGACAGAGAGAGAGAGAGAGAGAGAGAGAGAGAGAGAGAGAGAGAGAGAGAGAGAGAGAGAGAGAGAGAGAGAGAGAGAGAGAGACAGAGACAGAGACAGAGACAGAGAGAGAGACAGAGAGAGAGAGAGACAGAGAGAGAGAGAGACAGAGAGAGAGAGACAGAGAGAGAGACAGACAGATAGAGAGAGAGAGAGAGACAGAGAGAGAGATTCAATCAGAGAGGATCGAGGTCTCCTCAGACAGGCTCTGCGGTCCGTTGGGCTCAAACGGCGTTACATAGGTAGCGCATTAGAGCAACTGATCTGTGAAATTTATGTTACGTAATCCTGAAGGAAAAAGTTGCACTTTTTGGACCGAACAAATTTGCAGCCTGATAATGATATAGTCTGCAATGACCGCCCAACTGTCATTTATTCCTCACAATGTCTCTGGACCCGTGGGACTCGTGGGAGTCAATAGAGACTTACAAGATAACGAGGGTGAAATTTTAACAATCCATGACGCAACCACCCAAGATTCAGAGCAACAACCAAACAGGCTTGGCACAAACAGACCAACGGATACTTCATAGCGGCGCAGTAATCCGAACTTTCTTGACATCAGTTCGCTTTCAACCTCGCCATGGACATCGTGAATAGTGCACTGTTGTTCCCCTCTGCTCCCAATGAAGAGTTCTTTACACCCTATCTGTATCTGAAGGGTAGCAATGGACGAATCAACAACGTAAATATTAGGCACTTGCCCAACGAGAGACGTGCTGCGAAGACTCGTCCGAGAAGTGAGTTTGAATTTTATTATTTAGGACAATTTGGTCTTTTAAGTCGGTTTTTATTCGCAGTTGTTAGCGAAATTTGTGGTAGGAAACGGGGTAAGTTTTCTAACGGACAGAACGTTGAAGAGGTGACCGGAAAGCTACACTACGAGGGAATACCATCGATGTGTGTGTTTGAGAGGAGGGGTGAAAGCATGTGTGATTTCGAGGTTTGAATGGGGTGAGCTTTCTAGTGGTGCCCGAAGTCGAGATGGGACCGGAAGCTGTGCCAGGCAAGTCAGGTACCGTCTGGTGCCAGGAGAAGATGAGGGATTCGGTCATTGACAAATTACGGTGCAGCATTTGTCCGTGATTATCGTCCAGGATTGGTAGACGTAAATAATAGGAAGTCAACGAAAGATGTGCTGCCAAAGACCTCCTTGAATTTTAGCATCCAGGTCAGTCTGGTGTATTATATAATCCAGCATAATTGCATATTCGTTCTCGCTATGTGGACTTGGTGGGAGAATATGTAAGTTTAGAAATGGCACCGAACGTTGAGGGGGACCAGAAAGTTATAGGAGGGGTATCCAACCTCGAGCATGGCCTGAAAATATTACAAGCAAACTTCTGTACAGTCCTAAATTTACCCTAGGTCATTCAGGGTGTCTTTCTTGAGATTTAGGACCTTGTTAGGACTGCACTGATCTTTCCCTTAACCTTTTTAGGCCAAGTTCGAGGTTGTGTAAATTCGAGGTGGGATACCCCTCCTGTGTACCAGGCAATGGTACCATCCTGTGTGTGTGGGGGGGGGGGGGGGAGGGGTCGTGTCGATTAAAAGAGTTTGCAATTAGCAGTAACTTGTTAGTCCGTTTTATTGCTAAGTTTAGGCACCGGTTTGTAGCTCAAGCCGTTAGTAGTGTTTCACTGTAGTCGTCGTCTTATTTGTCAATCGTGTTTGCTTAAGCACGTATTCTGTTTCCGTAATAGATTCTGTACTGAGTACTGAGAACAAGTGAACTTCGTTGGAGAGTAACTTTCCCAGCCATTTTTTAGTTATTAAACGCGTTTTGCAAGACCGAACAGATCACAGATCAAGGCCAAAAATAACTGGTGATCGTCTAGACTAGAAAGAAGTAGAGAAGACGGGTTGCCCCCTCCCTCAATTTGAATGTGCAGCAAGTGGCCCGGGACCCGGCCGGTAGTGTTGGGCGATATTTGAATTTTTTTGATATATCGGTATTTTCACATTCAATAATCAATATTTCGATATCGATATTTCTTTACCGTGTTTCGCTATTGGATACGTCTCGTTTCGGCAAAATTTAAGAACAAAATTGTCGTTAAACCGCATATTGCATCATCTCAAACTCCGAATAAATAAGAACTGAATTACAGAACACATATTGCTCCAATTTCGGATATATAAATGTAAGTTATGTTGGATTATTTGCAATAATTAGTAATGAACAAATATCGTTTTTGATATCGATATGTACGTTTCGATATTCGATATCGATATTTACGTTTCGGTATTCGATATCGACACTTGGTCCGATGTATCGATTGCGAATATCGACACACACTACCGGCCGGTGCCTGTATCGGCTGACAACGCATGTCAAGCATGTCTAGAAGTGTTTGAAAGATGGCTATAATTTGTGGACAGCACAGCTTATTTCGGTCGGTGCCGGGAAAGAGTGTACAGCATGTGCCGCGGATTGGGTAACCCCTCGAGTAGAGTGCGGCTTTCGCACGGCATTTTGGGAGCTAGACGGTCTACCTCCGAAAATGCCGTTTTTATTAGGTCTAGCCTAGACAAAATAAAATATACACAAATTCGCTGAAATTGGATTCGCAAAGGGATTAAACAGGTTTCAGCTTCTGATGAAGGGTGGGGGGTGGGCGCCGGCGGTAGCTCGAAATCACTTTCTCCAATGCAAATACAACCATACAGTTGGATCGGCGATAATTAGCCGATTTTTTCTAGTAAAAAAATAAACAAAAAAAATCGTCCGTGGGGATGAAAACCCACAAATTTTATAAGGGGGAAGGGGTGATGAACGTCAACCTTGAGTTTACGGGATGGCGTATGTTATAGTAGTGGAATTATGGGGGTAACTGACATCAGGCGTACGCCATAATTGACGCGTTCCGTTCTAAAGTCTTGCGATGACATTTTCCTTTATTTAGATGACCCTATGTCCAATCCATCGGAGAAAACACCGCTAGCTGTTTATCGGAAGTTCGCAGGCTACGACGTTATAGGTGTCTACAGTTATCGAGGAACCCGGACGAACTCGTTCCAGAAAATAAAGATGAGACTTACCAGACTTTTTCGAAGAAACAAGTCAGCATACGACGCACTGGCCGAAGATGCAGATGACCAAAATGAGACAAAGGCAAGTTTGTATAATACTAGACATTTCCTCGCTGCCCTGGGAGTAACTAACCACTATCCAACTAAATTCTACTACGCGTATCCCCACCGTAGGTAGCCAAGCCGGGACAAAACAAAATTGTGAATCAATGCCGCAGTCAAGTCTTACGAAGAGTGGACGTTCTTTTTTTGCCGGCTTTCCAGTTCTCGCCGTAAAACTAATAATAATAATAATAACACTTTTATTTCAGCGTAAGTCATATAAACAGCACAAAACATAAAAAATATAGCAAGCGAGTACAAACTATCAACATCATGGTGGCTCGGGGTCGAGCAAATGAGTCCATATTGGAAGATTGAAGAATAGTGGGTTTGAAGCAAACTCCACTAAATCGTTCCGTGACTTCGATTAGACGACAAGAAAAACGATGTTTTCAACTTCCTTTCAATTCCGATAAACGTGCAATAATGGTTCGACACAAACGCTTGTCTGATGCTAGCTCGGAATAGTAGCTTTGCTAACCGACGGCAAGCTTCAAGGTTCATACGTGATCTTTTCGTATGGTTATACACCAGGGGTAACGCGAAAAATGAGTAACAGTACGTTCTAAAGAAATGCACTTTAACAGCAAAATTCACCTCATTAAATTTCCAAATCAGGACGTTCCCCCGCGTACGTAGGCTATGGGTAAGCTCTAAAATATGGGAATCATCCCGCATCTTGTTCCTAATAAAAAAATCTAATTAAACTCTGAAACGTAATCTAATGTACGCATAGAAAGGACCACCGGAAGACTGGGAAGATCACATCCGCTAGGAAGCAGAGCCATTGCTACGGTCTTTTTAACATCGAAAATGATAAGCAAACATGAAAATGAAAACAATTTTTAACATTGAAAATGAAAAGCAAACATGTACTGACGACACTTTTGTCAGCAAGTTGTTCAGCTCTTCCTCGTGATAGCAGCTGACGGGCCAGTCCTTCCAAAAAGTAAGGTCTCATATTTTTGCCGTTCCCCGGAGACTCCCATTGCGGAGTCTTCGCGTTTTCGTTTCTACCAGGGACTCGCTCCTCGTACTCTTGCGAATCCCCACGAACGAGGAATGCTCCGATTGTGATCACCATCCTCAAAACGTACTCCCTTTCAGATTAGGTGGGAGTAAAAGTTAAATAAACCAAACCAAAATAAGCAAAGTACAAATAAGGTTGACCATGACGGGGTTGAAGAAGAAATTTGACATATTCGAGTTCAGCGCTTCCAAGCGGACTACTTTCTGTTAGTCCTCCAGTGCCTCGCTATAAACACTTTTGACTGACGTGGCAAAATAGATCCGTTGATGAGTAGGAAATGGTTGTTTTGCATATGTCTCTTTAGTAGAAAGGCGGAATTTTCGAAACGTTTATGATTCGAGGGTCTTTTTGTGATCCAAAATAAAAGTAAGGACTATCGATGAAATCGCAGATCAGTCCTTTTCTCTGCGACCAGTGCTTCACTCGATCTCTTCGAGGTTTGTGGTAACTACCAAATCCTGGGAATTATACCGAATGAACTATCGAACCCCGGTTATTATACCGAGTAAGTTTAGACCGATAGCCTATTCTGTGTTTTGTATAAATACCGAATCCCGGTTATTTCACTGAATTGTTTTGGTATCGAAAAACTACCGAATAATATTCGTCTTCGGTATAATTTCGTCGAAACTGTAACAAAAGTCTGGATTCGTGGTAACTACCGAATCCTGAAAATTATAACGAATCCAAATCATGATACCGAATAAGTTTGGACCGACAGCCTATTCGGGATTCTGTGTAACTGACGAATCTCGACACATATACCGAATAGTTTTGTCATAGAAAAAAATACCAAATAATTTCAGTAAATTCGCTCACCGAATTCGTGATAACTACTGAATCCTGGCAATTATACCGAATCCCAGTCATAATACCGACATAACTACCAAATCCCCGTGAATATACTGAATAGTTCTCGGATTGAAAAAATACCGAACAACTTTGGTTTACCGAATCTCAAAAAGTTGGGGGGGGGGGCACCCCCCGCACCCCCCTTGCGACGCCCCTGGTAGCAAGTACGTGTTCTGTCGGGTAATACTGTCGACGACTTGGGTTCAAGCCAAACTTATTCTTCTCTAAATATATCAGATTAGTTTTCATGTTATTATTTATTGAATAATTTTAAGTTAAAAGATGGTTAGAAGATACAGCCATCCACAGGATTTTTGTCTTTAATGTGGTTGTTGAGTATTTTGTATAATGTAGTTCTGTTTTTTTGGCGAAGTAAAAAATATCTGAATCTGAAATCTGAATCTATCTGAATCTCATCTAGAAAACTTTTAGGAGGCACAAGAAAAGCAGACCTGGGGCAAAGCAGCCAGAAGAATAGCCCGGAAATACGCAATGTATCTAGGAGTCGGGATCTCCAACATGACAAGCGTACATCAGTTTAGCACGGGGGCGACAACCACGTACTGTTGCGACTACGCGCCAACCAGTCCTATGTGTAGCTAGCTCAGAAATCAACTAATCTTAAGTGAATTTCGCCAGATAGGCCAGCCGCCAGGTTATCATTGTTTCTCGTTTTTCCGATTTGTTTTGTACAAATGGTTGTCAAATAAATTTATTGATTTTCTAGCATAGCAGGTTAATCGCAGGATTCGCAGGAATAATCACCTTATTTCTTACGGGGGTTCGGATGTCCCGCGATGACCACTTTTGACCACAGATGATCGCTTCTTCTCTGCCGGATTTTCTGCACTTTCGTTAGATAAATGAATCATGGTGCCCAAAATCCGGCGTTCCCTCTTTGGTTGAAAATCGTCAGGCTGTTCCAAGGAGGAACAGCTCGGTTGCCGAAGAAGTGCTGGCAACGAGGGGGGCGTGACCTTTGGAACAGCTTCCGGGAGTGACCTCTAGTCCGCCTATGGTTGTCGGGGGCGAAGAGGGAGGGAGCCAATTACAACTGAGTAGTTTGAAGACTATTGGCACGCCCCTCTTTTCTGTTGGTAAGCAAGAACAAATAATTAGATAGAACCTCCATCTCCCTATCTCTGTAATATGGGGTGATACTATAATGTTTAAAGCGGGTCTTAAGCGGGAGGAATTAAGGATAATTATTGAAATGTTGACCGATACCTTGCCAATTGATGCTAGAAGACGGTATATTGGTAATTTTAGGCAGAAATCCGGTCCTTACTTCTGTCCGATGTGAGAACGAGAATTTGGTTCACGTGGTTTGCGAGTTCATGGAGGAAAGAACAGTACGGTGTGGGTGAGTTTGATGAAGAATGGTTAATCAGAGTCGTTAGGAATGAGTGTTTTACTACGATTAAGAGATTGGATTCCTGAGGACAGCGATGGAACATAGAAATAGATTTTTGGATTAGGGAAATACCAAAGAAATATTGAAAATGAGTCATTACAGAAGAGAAAGATTAAGGAGGTGCTTTTTCTTTCTTTTTGTGTTGATATTTTGTTTTGTGCGTGTTCTTCTGGTGTTTGATATTTTTTTTGTGATTATTTGTTGCCATGGCCCTCGGGCTGCTTAGCAATTAATAAATCTACAGATTTATGACCATGCGGAGTAGAATATTTCCCCCTCCCTTGCCCGATGCAAACGAGCGGAGGTTAGAAGCTACGCGGCACATCAAGTTTCGTTACCTCTACAAATAGCTATATGGCTGTGAAGCCGAGTAGAAGAAACTTTCAAAGTCAAAGGACTGGTTCTCTGGACGCGCTCCAGAGCGGGTCGGCGTGCCTCCTGCACTATAACTCTGTGATGAATAAAGGCGAAAACGGAAGTAGACGGGTATCAACTCAAAGCTACACTGTCAGAAGTTTCATGACCGACACACAAGGATGCGCTGTTTCAACAGACAACACCTGGGATGTTATCTGTTGTGTTTGAAAACCTTATGCATAAAATGTAATGCATAACAGCATTGCCAGGAAGAGCGAAAAAAGCATCTGCTCACTTTTCGTTTGTCGATGCTGTCGGATTCAGCAGATGCTTTTTTGCGGTTTTTCGGCTCGTACTTCTTATGCATAACGTTTTCAAACACAACAAATCATCCCAAGCGTTGTTTATTATATAAGCTGAATAGCGCTATACGCGACATCTACGTCTTAATACATAGGCCTGTTCAAGTAGGAACCCAAAAAGGTTCTTATCAATGCAGCGTTCGGTGTTGCCACGCTGATACAGTTTTTCGAGTTTCTAAAGATCAGAAAAGGTGTTCTTAGTACTTTTTGAAGTACACTAGCACAATTTGACGCCCAATATATTGTAAAAGCTATTAAATATACGGATGGGTAGCATTGGTCCTCAAACTAACAGTACGCAGTCGTAACAGAACAAAACGTGTTCTTTTGAAGAAAAGTTGTTTCTTCAGCTTCCAACAAAGTAGAACTTTAGTGCTTCCGGTGGCAACCCTGACGACTTTACTCCTTCCTTCGGCCCGCTGGCGGAGCCAACCAAGCGATCTGGTTGGCCCTGCATAAGCGAGAATAGAACGCGAGTCTATTCTCCGTATTACACACGCTCCGAGGAATCTGTAATAAACCTTATACGCCGTAATACACCTTAGGCGTATTCTCGCCGTTCCCCCAGGACTCCACTTGAGGAGTCCCCGCGTTTTTGTTTGTCCCGGGGACTCACTCCCCGTATTCTCGTGAGTCCCCACGGACGGGAAACGCTCCGAATATCATTACCCTCATCAGAAAGGGCTCCCTTTCAGATTCGGAGGGTAATCAATTTTTGGTGGTGTTGGTGCAATGTAAAATTAACTAAAAATAATCGGAATAAATAAAACCAAAAATAAAGTGGATCCAGGCTAATTTCGTCAACTGCTTATTTTTTTTCGAACAAAATCCATTTTGGAAGCATTGCCCGTATTCTCGCTGTTTCTGTACGCGGAGTCCGCGTGGAGGGACTCCCTCTATTCTCGCCGTTCCCTTCGATTCCCCGAGGGGAACGGCGAGAATATGCCTCTTAGGCGTGTTCTCGCCGTTCCCCGAGGACTCCACTTGAGGAGTCCCCGCGATTTTGTTTGTCCCGGGGACTGACTCCCCGTATTCTCGCGAGTCCCCACGAACGGGGAATGGTCTGATCATCATCACCATCATCAAAAAGGACTCCCTTTCAAATTCGGAGGAGAATCAATTTTTGCTGCTGTAGGTGGTATGTAAAATTAATTAAAAAGAATCAGAATAAACAAAACCAAAAATAAAGTGGATCTAGACTAATTTTTTCAGCTGCATATTAATTTTTCGAACAAAATCTGTTTTAGAAGCATTCCCCGTATTCTCGCTGTTTCTGTACGCGGAGTCCGCGTGGAGTGACTCCCTCTATTCTCGCCGTTCCCTTCGATTCCCCGAGGAGTCCTCGGGGAACGGCGAGAATACGCCTCTTGTTCAAAACAGGTTAATGCAAGTTTGTTCAGAAGATAATTTTGCATTCCGCTATCCTAGGATTACAGTCAGATCAAGGTAGAGCAATTTTTAGTCTTGAAAATTAACTGGTCTTTGTTTTTTCTTTTCTTTCCCTCAAGAATCGCATGCGTTGTGTCGGATCAGTTGAAATATTTCAACGCATCCGACACTGCGACAAAACGCAAAGTTCGGCGTTGCTTGTCGCACGATCTGTGTCGTATGCCGCATGACGCAAAATTTTGCGCGAAATCGCAGCAGTGTGAACCAGGGGTTAGTAGAAGGTTCAACCGAGGGCGCTACCGCTCTCCAACTTGGGCCTGACCACCGGTTACCATTGGAGACGACCCATAAACGGAAGTGGGAATGAAATCGGCAAGAGGTCATGTGCGTAGTACCAGAGATGCACGTAGTACCTAGGATAGTCGGTATGTTGTCGACGATTTTATTCATCTTAAAACTGAGGTTGAGACACACACCAATCCAACTATTGTCACTACAGAGAACAAGGGTGTATTTCGGGGAAGGCCGGGCTGTAGCCCCAGGAATCGAACACACGGTTGTCTCATTAAAGGCCTTCTCTGCCCAACGAATGCTCAAGTCCGAATCAAAGAAACTAATGTCAAGGTCGGCAATCACTTTCTGAGTAACAATGAGCCCAGGTCGCGAATTTCAAACTATCTTGCTTTCGCGCGTGCGTAAACCCCTGCACGCTTAGAGCGTGTTCTATCCTACTTACCGTAGTTACTACGCATGACGTCACGAATTCTGTTTTTTTGCAGTCAAGGCTGGAACGATTTTTCTATTTTCCATCAGAATATCATGCCACGAGCGAATCCGACCAATTACGTTACAGGGATGCGTAGTTACCACGCCTACTACGCTCCCGAGCATGGTAAGCAAATATTTACTATTAGTTACTATTTCAAGAAGGTTGGAACGGTCAGCGCAATATTTTTTCGTGAGGATGGAACGGAAATAGTGACTAATAGTTACTATTGTTAGAAGTGCCGAACACGCTCTTAGCAACCAGCCACCCCTGTATGACACTCTTCGTTGCCGGCGCGCGGCTACGTTCCTTTTGGCGGCAAAATTCTTACAGCAAGATGCCCATAGCGCTCTGGCCTGCGTGGGCTAAAGTGAATACGTCACCGCGACAAAACACGATAGTCAAAACTCACAAAAAAACATCCCTAGGTCAATCCCTAGAACAATACATGGAAAAAACATCCCTAGGGCATGTTTCCAAATAAACGTTTAGCGCAGCCTTTCAGCAGAAACAGTTGGAATGACGTGTTTTAGAGTCAAGACCCAAAGCCAGGGGACTGAGGCCGACACTTTCAAACTAGCGGTGTGTTTCAACTTCGACCAATAGTTACTGAGACCTACCATCGCTATTCCAATATATACATTGTCAGATACTTAATAACCTTTAGTACTTGATAGTGCAAAACGAATACGTCAGCTGAATTTTATTAGAGCTATATTTTTAGAGCTATGGTTTTTCCACAAGTTCGTTTTTCCAACTTGAGCGGCTTTGACCCTGAAGAGGACCCTTGCCAAGAAGGGCCGAAATATAGCTCTTATAAAATTCAGCTGACCTATCCGTTTTGCACTATCAAATGTGTTTCGCAGTCAGCTTGGGCTGAAGGAATATTTAACCTTTAATACATGGGAGCGCATCCTTGAGTTGAATGTTATGAAACATGTCGATAATATTTATGTTTTCTTTTCGCAAAATATAGCAATTAAGGGGATTATAATATAAATAGTATCATATTATCGACTCCCGTCATAACGTTTAACACACAGACACGCATCCATGTGTTAAATATTGTGACATACACTGTAAAAAAAAATCTTGCAGTATTTCCTTCTGGGATTTATATTATCTCTACTGAGATAGGATTATTTCTAATTCGGATTAATCTTATCCCAGTAGAGATAAGATTAATCCCAGTAGCAAATACTGCAGTTAATTTTAATCCTTTCACGGAGAAACTTTTTACAGTGTATGCCGGCAATATTTATGTTATCTTTTCGAGAAACAACACTTAAAAGGGTCACAAATAAATACTATCGAAACATGTCATAACACTTCACACAAGGATCCGCGTCAATGAGTTAAAATTTGTATCAAACTTCTGTCACACTGTAAAAAGTTTCTCCGAGTAAGGATTAAAGTTAACTGCAGTATTTGCTACTGGGATTAATCATATCTCTACTGGGATAAGATTAATCCAAAATAACTCTTTTCGAACAGCTATGTAATGCATATCTTCCTAGGATCCACGGTCAGTTATTTTACGATAATCTTCTCACAGAAAGTTATATGAGAGGATGATATAAGTCATATCAGCCTCCAGAGAGGATGTTATAAGTCATATCAGCCTCCAAAGAGGATGTTATAAGTCATATCAGCCTCCAGAGAAGATGTTATAAGTCATATCAGCCTCCAGAGAGGATGATATAAGTCATATCAGCCTCCAGAGATGATTTCTGTTCGAAAAAGTTATAATAGTTAACACACTTCCATCTCGGTTGATATCTGAATGACAACCTCGATGGCCATTTAAAAATATCAACCTCGCCTTCGGCTCGATAGATATTTTTCATAACCACCTCGCCATCGGCTCGGATAGGTCATTTTCAATGACCGTCTCGGTGTTATTTTCCGATACCAGCCTCGATGTCTGAAGTTAACCTTTATTATAGATAATTATATCTCATTAGAGACAAGATTAATCCCAGTGGCAAATACTGCAAGATTTTTTTTTACAGTGCAGTGTGCATACCTTCACACAGGTTGGAACGATGATGGCAACTCTTAGCAGGAGGTTTTAACATACATACATTAAACAAACCCCGACCGATGTAACTTCCAAGATCACACAGTGCACTATTCTGAGATCACAAGTTCTAGTTCGCACTAGGCACCCAAAACACTGAACATGACAGTTGAAACTGCACCAACTGTCAGCACCATTACAGTTTTAATCAGTAACAAAGGTAGTCCAGACACACCAAAGAATCTGGACAAAAGTTCAAGAAAAGTGGGTACGTAGTTGGCCCCGACTAGAAAAATGCAAACCAGAGGTAGAAGAGTTCTCGGGAAGTCATTCCTCGAGTAAAGCCACACCAGAGCAGCCACGGACAAGAAATGGACCTAAGAAAAAAATGTATGAAAAACAGATGGGTGGATGAGATGATCTATGACGTAACTTAATGACTCTGGTACAGTATCTGTAGAACTACACTTACCGTAACCTACAGACTCTGGTGCAGTATCTGTAGAGAAAACACATTTTATAGTCTATCCTGCCATTACTACGACCGTCTCTCACAGATCCAGTAGAATCGAGGGGGCTGCTGACCACCCACCCACAAACAGAACCATCTCTAATTTGTTTTGGTCAAAGAAGGGTTTCTCAGCTAATGTATCCAAACAGAGTGCAAGACCCTGCTGATCTGACCTAACGCCTCAGCGTCTACAAGCTTTCTAATTAGTTGTCGTCCAACGCAGATCGTATTCTCTTCCCCTACCCTGTGACTAGCCTATGAACTGGTTAAACTCCTTGCAGCCGTATGGCCTACAATGATTTAGAGTGTGGCAACTTTGAATATTGCTTATTTGTCTGAGACAAGGATTATTGACACAGCCGTTTTTTTTTATTTTAATGACATCGATCCCTCCCGCCTGTAGGTCACCGATATGAAGAACTAACATCAATTTCTTCTTTCTTCATACGTTGGACGTCTTCCGATCTAACTTAGCGCCTCTTTGCTGTCTTATGTTGAACGTCTCCTGATCTAACCTAGCACCTCAACGAACATGAAGCGTTTCATCACTGTCCGCGCAGCTCCAATATTATACCTCCTACCTAGACGTCCCTCATAAAATCCGACGATGACTTTCCGCCAGGTGCGCTAGAGGAACAATAACAATCACACGTGAGATCTTGGTATAAGTTATCTGAATGGTGAATAAGCAATTAGGCTTCGCTTCATATCGAGTCGCGTATTAGCCCAGTGGAAAAGTCAGCCAGCACTGAAGTCGGAAGCCAGAAATGACAAACTTGATGACGCTTGAGAGTTGGGTAAAGCAGAAATAGAGGAAGAGGCATCTTAAACAGTTTCAAACATGTCTAGGTCTAAGAGGAACTGAAGATAGCCAAACAAACCTGGATAAACGTACACCAAGAAGTACACAGAGAAGCCAAAAAAGAACTAATGTGAGAGGAATTTTATGAGGGGCGTAAAGTGACCTACGGTCACTCCTCCCTAAGAAAAATACAAACAAATTGCTTACAAGAGACAGGTTGGCATCAAAGCTGAGCTCCAGGTACTTCCAGTCAAACTCCATGCCTCTGGCTCCTACCCACAGCATAACAAACTTAGACAGGAAAAGTTCAGCTGCTCCCCACCCAACACCTATGGTCAGCACTTTTGCTGGTCCCTTACCAGGGATACGATTAAGGAAATAGTAAATTCCTGCGAAGTCAATCAAGTCCATTGAGTTTCTAAGAACGATCTGAAAAAAAAAATATCATGAGATTTTGTGTCTATTTATGAGCCATCAACGTCCCCGTGACAAAACGTCCCCGTGGCGAAACGTCCCCATGCATAGATTTTTAAGTTCGCCTCGATCATCAAGTGCATGATCGAGGTAAAAACAACTTCAGAGTGTGCATTACAGATGTGGGAACATTCCTTATAAGCAGGAAAGATCGGACATAGGACCGGTTGCATCATAAATATACTGTTTCCAATTAAAACATATAGTGTAATATGCCTTGCAATGGACTCGTAACTGATCATTTCTAGGTCGTGTTCAGTTCAGTTCAGTTTATTCATAAAAATAAAAAACACCATTAACTGTTTATGGCCCCACCATAAGGCCTAACATAAGGCCTGGCAATGGGCGGGGCTTCGTGACGCCCCTGCTCAGAGAAAGGGGAAGCCCGCTGTGGCTAAAAGAGAGCCAAACAAGGAGAATGCAAAAATTTGCGTAGTGCCATTATGGAGGATAAAATGACATGGGAAGCAAGGAAAAATTTGCGTAGTGCCATTATGGAGGATAAAATGATATGAGAAGCAAGGAAACGAAAGCGGACGGAACGATTAGTTAGGTAGAGAGACACAGTGAATCTAGGTAAGACGGATTTGATCGTTTAATAAAATCCTTTAATAATAAATATCACCAAATTAAATATCGAACTTGAGCGAGATCAATGAGTTATTTCGCAGCGTAAACTAACACACAAATAAACCAATTAAATAAAGGATAAAAAGAAAACTGACAAACTACTAAATCTGTAAGAATGGCTATAGCCGGGAGAAACACTTTGGTTTGTTTCTTCACTATCAGTTAAATGCTGAAGTGGCCAACCCATCGTGGTTTTCAAAATGTTATATTCCAAGAACATTTTTGTCTGAACTGATGACGCAATCAGTAATCTCATAGGCCTAGCTATCCCTCAGCGATGAACAAAAAAATTCTATTTCCGGGGAAGTTTTGTCGTGGGGGCGTTTCGCCATGGGGAAGTTTTGTGACGGGAATGTTTCGTCGGGGACGTTCAATATTTGCATAGGTCCAAGGGATCCACAAAATCCCATTACCTTCCTACATCAGTGGCACGAAAGAGCATTATAGGTGTGACAACTACTAAAACTAGTCCTTCTGGAAAAGCTGACACATAACTTGAAGACAGAAAACCATTGATCAGGGTGGGTGAACCATTGAGCTATAACTATCACCCTGAGATAAAAAATATTCAAGCACACAAAACTGGAAAATAAGAAAAAATTACAAGATGGATAAAAGCTCACCCCAAGTAGAGAAGTGGATGGAGGAGCATCACCAGTTTCGCCAGTTGAGAAAAATGTGGCAAGCACAAGCATTTTGATAAGTTGAGTCAAGACATAAGCCAAACCAGCTTGGACACATTTCCAAACCCCACTATAATCTGATCTAAAAATAAGATAGACTGTTATGAATGAACGAATGAATGATTTATGACGTTCTGCCCAAGGGCGTAAGTGCAGTAGAAAAGGACAAAGGAATACAAAATAATCGCAAAACTAAAAAAAAAATTCCATAAAGGTTCACTAATTTAAAATCACATTGATGGGATCGTGGACAGGTTTGTTTCCAATCGCAGAACACAAATTAGAGGAGAGGGCTTCAAGCGTCAACAATGGGTTGGACCGGTTCCGCGTGGGCCATGGTAGGTAGAGAAGAAATCTCAGATATCTGAAGAATGTCAAGCATATGCGTCAAAGCAAGAACAAATAATCTGACAGAACCTCCGTCTCCCTATCTCTGTAATATGACTATGCGGAGTCAAATATTTCCCCGTACCCTGTCCGCTACGAAGGGCGGAGGTTAGTAGCTTCGCGCCACATCACGTTTCATTACCTCTACAAATAGCTAAATCGCTGTGAAACCGGTGGTGAGGAAAGCTAGAAGTCAAAGCTGTTTGGTTCTATGGACGCGCTCCAGAGCGGGTCAGCGCGCGGAGTAAGCCTCCTGCCAGCCTCCTTCACTATTTTTTCTGCGATAAGCAACGGCGAAGACGGAAGATGAGTAAAAAAGTATCAACACCAGGTCAAAGCTAGAATAAATACCTCTAGGTCTGCTCAGTTTTGTCGGGGTATTCATAGTCGCAGCATGGGACTAAAGACAGAAGTTCTATCAGATTATTTGTTCTTAGTGGAAAGTCCTTTGTTCTGAGTATAGAATGTAATCCAGCAAGGAAGTTAACATACGGTGTGCAAAAGGCAGTATATAACTTCCCAAGCCCAGGTCTGCTATAGCCTACCTCGAACGGTTCAACACAATTTTGCAGTAAGCGGCTTTTAGCGGCTTTGACTGCTTCCTCACATTTATTTTTCACAGTTTGCGCAATTGTTATCCCAAGCCATCTGAGTTTTTCCTCGGTTACGAGAACATTGCCTCTAACATTCAGAGTGTTTGCAAGGGGTAGCAGGAGCGTTTAAAAAAACATACTGACATTTACAAGCATCGGATGATAGGCCGATCTTGCCAAGGGATTGGTTTAAGCTAGCAACGTTTGTTTCATGGCCCTTCCTGGATTAGCTGATAAGGAGTGCACTATAGGCGCCAGGTAGCTAACATTGATGTCATGGAGGTTTAAAGTTGTTGGTCTGTAAGAGCTGCAATGATTTGCATCTTTGCCTCTTTTTAAGATGGGGGTAATCGTACCCAGAAGAAAACTTTCCCGTAAGGTGGATGTTGACAGGATTATTTGGAATAATAGCTGGAGGTGTTATTAAGAGCTGGTACGTCATACTTTCAGTGCTCATGGGAAATACCATCTCTATCTGAATTCCACTTTTTCTTCATGCTTCTGAATGCATTCTGGATGGCAGAAATTGTAATGGGGAAAACTTCATGTTGTTTTAACCTGGGTGACAAGTAACGGTCAGCGTAAACTGAAGACAAGACAAGAGAGGATGGAAGGTACCTCTAGATTACATTTGTCAGAGCGAATGATGTTCTCACAAGCCTCCTTGTTGTGTGGGGCATCGGCTGCATTCAGGCGAGTCTTTCTTGGACAGGATTTCTATTCCCTTTTTGTATTTATTTTTAGCTTGGACACTGCACTGGATGTAGGCCGGCTGCAGGCGAATCATATTCTCAACCAAAGTTTTGCTAATTTTTTTTAGCTTTTTTATCTCAGGGTTGGTGTTCTAAAATAGTTTCCCTGTAGCCTACATAGATGGATTTTCTCAAGCCAGAGGGCTAAATCCTTAGATTGTGGCATACACCATACTACTTGCTGATAGTAACAGTTCAGATCAGTTTCTGTTATTCTCGAAGGTACTGAAGTCGAAAGTAGGTGCAAAGGGTATTTGATTGAGGCCAGGAGAAAGGTAAGTGTTTGGCAAAAAAGGAGCTGGTTAGCATGCCTCCAGTCTCGTCTTGTAGACCAATTTTGAAGTCCGACTAGATTGTGTGGTCTTTTAAGCCCCTCCTTTGTAGGTCAATGTTGTATGTCAAGATGAGGTTATCATCTTCGATCTTTTCTACATCAACATGCACTTTGTCGATTAGAGAAGGATCAGAGACAATGACGTGGTCCAGATTGGATGTGGTGCCGCCTACATTATGGATATGTGTGCCCAAGGATTTTAGGCATATCCAGTCGGGAGTGCATACAGGAATAGGCTGCTCCGCGTACTACCGAACAGCAAGTTGCAGTTTAAATCGCCAGCTAAAATCCAGGTTTTCTTATGCTTCATATAATCTTGAAGGACAGCTTCCAGTTTGTTATAAGCACTCGAAAATGAGTCTAGCAATTTTTTGTCTTTTCTTTGCAGGGGAAGTAGACATTTATCAGAACTGTGCCATTGATCTGCATCAGTCTAGTACACTAGCCCTTTTTGAGTCACAGCGCTCAAACGTATAGCACCATGCCTGAGTGCTAGACGTTTGAGCACTGTACCTTGAAATTCATGCATGGTGCATGGATTTCAGCATACAGTGCACAAATAAAAAAGCACAATTTCTATTGATATGCACTAAATACCGGCTTGGCATGCCTGTGCTCATGTGTGCACTGTATGCTGAAATATTCTTTGAGCCCAAGCTGACTTTGAAACATTTATTCAAACATTGTTTACAAGGGGTACGTCAGCTACGATTCTTCATCAGCGATATTTCTGCCCTTTTTGGCAAGGGTCCTCGTCAGGCTGTCAATCCTCTGGTTCAACTTCGGGGAAGGAAACAAACCTGTAATCAAACCTGTAATGTTTACAGGTTTGTTTCCTTCCCCGAAGTTGAACCAGAGGATTGACAGCCTGACGAGGACCCTTGCCAAAAAGGGCCAAAATATCGCTGATGAAGAATCGTAGCTGACGTACCCGTTGTAAACATTGTTTGAATAAATGTATGCTGAAATCCATGCACCATGCATGAATTTCAAGGTACAGTGCTCAAACGTCAGGCATGGTGCTAGACGTCTGAGTACCACGACTGAAAAAGGGCTAGCGTACTAGACTGATCTGCATAGCTCAGATATTTTGATCTTAATAAGTGCAAATCGGGACAGAGCCAAAAGAGTCACAGAGGTCCACCCCCCCCCCCTTTGGGCCACCCCTGATGGTAATAGGCTTGATTTTGTACATACTATGCAGCTTTTTACACTGCAGCTTTATGAAGGCAACACACTGTATTTTAGGAAAAAGAAAATTAAGTAAAAATCAGGTGTTACCAGGATTGCCCAAGATTCCCCCCCCCCCAGGAAGAAAGGCTAGGGATTCCCCTTCCCTGGACATCCAGACATTCTCGCCTGGCTTGACCTTCCTGATCAATCTCTGTGAAAGTGGCCTAGGCCTAGGCTATCCTGAATCCGGAAAAAAAATCTGGAATGTGAATGGTAAAATGTATACTTACAAGGCAGAATATTTGTAAGTAATGTAGTAGGGAGCATATGCAAGGGCAAAACAGTTGGCAAAGTGATAAAGGGTCATTTCTATCTCTTAAATTTTAAATGGATTTTTTTTCTGCCCTATTTTCTTATTCTTCTTCTTCTTCTGTCTTCGGATTCCACAGCTGCCGTCTTGCGGTAGGGTCACTGCTGTGTTTGTGTACTGACTGCATGGTAGTTTAGACCAGACCAAAGATACTGTAGCTGTCACGGTCTTTGCTTTGGACTCTTAGATGGAGTTTAGGCAACTTGTATACAGCTTGATTCTAAGACAGTTTGACACAAGAGTTGCGTTTTTGCAGATACCATGGTATCTGTTACCACGGTGATTTAATCTGCAATTAGTCATTTTTGCAATTACCGTGGTATCTATACGGGTGCTCTGCAAAAACGACAATTGCTGAAATTGTGCTTTTCGAACTCATAACAAAAGAAAAACTAATATCCAGTCACATCACCAAGTGCCCAACTTCTCATTGATGAAAGTGACATGACTTTTTCAGATACCACGATCAGTTACCAGGGTCGGACCGTGGTATCTGAATATCAGATACCACGATAACTGCAAAAACCGCCTTTTGATCGTAGTATCAGATACCACGATTACTGCAAAAACGACTTTTGACCGTGGTATCAGATACCATAGTATCTGCAAAAACGCAACTAAGATAATTATATCATCTTTCCAAAGAAGAAACAAATAGCTTCAGAGTTCAGACGTCCGAGTTGATCCATAAGTGAGTAAAACTAGAAGGACAAGCTTTGGAAGTTTGACTGGGAAAACACTGAATCTTTCACCTAAAGCTAGCAGAGGCGTTACTAGCCAAAATGTGTGTGGGGTGGCGGCAAGGCATTTACCGACTGGCTGGTAATTTTTACCGACTGTTTTTGCAGAAAAAAACGACTATTTTCAAGAAAAAATGACAGTTTTAAAAAAAAGTCGACTGATTTCAGAAAAACCGACTGTTTTGACAAAAAATCAACTCCGACTCGGTTATTTTTTACCGACTGGCCGACAAGATTTGGGGGGGGGGGGGGGGCGTCCCCCCTCCCTCCAGTCGTGACGCCCCTGAAAGCTAGTCAACTAGACATATTGTCATCACGAGGAGTGATCAACATGAAGATTATTTTATTCCATCCCAACTGTGATGTCAGGTAATACGCTTCGGCGGATAAAAAGCACAGCGGAAATGGAGCAAGTTAGAAACGATGTGCCCGCCCCCGCCCCCCGCCCACCTCGACGAGTTTGGGATAAGCTCCACATACTTTGACGGGTTTGGGATAAGTTCCCTCAACCACTAATCTGGCTCTTATGAAACGTTATATAATTTCGAACTCTGACAATTTACAAAGTAAAACTAACAAAACAAAAATTTAGTAATCAATTCCTTTCGAAAGTAGGCCTTTCTCTCGCGCTTCGCCTACCGACTTGAAATAAACGGAAAAATCTACGTAAGCGGCTACTTTACCCTCTGAATCGAGGGGTAGTCTACTCTCTCTTCTTTGAGGCAGGTCTGAGCTTTCAGTGCTTGAACTTGTTGCAAGCTGCGTAAGGGTCTCACACGAGTAACTTAAATCACTAGAATCGACTCCTTTCACCACAACGGAAGCCTGGGAGGAGGTAGAAGATAGCGGCGAAGCGAAGTAGTCACGCGACGAATCTAGAAGCAAAAATCCCTTGAGAAACGCCTTATAAGAATAAAATCAAGGAGAACAGATTTCCAAACTTTCGTCCTTCTGTGAACCGAGCTTACAATGTCTTCTGTTCTGCCAGAACCCCATTCCCCCAGAAATCTCCGTTAAAAAAATTAAACTACTCGGAGTTACTTTAACCAATGATTTAAAATGGGATGCCCACATCAAAAATATTTTAAAACAAGCCTCCCCAAGTATTGCCGTTTTGAAACTATTTATAAAATTTTCTTGCCCTTCTAAAGATCTCCTCCAAATTTACATTAGTTTTATCAGACCTATTCTTGAATACGCTTGTCCTGTTTGGCACTTCGGGCTCTCTTCAGAACACACATACCGTATCGAGAACATTCAAAAAAGGGCCCTCACGATTATAAACGGGGAGGGTAAAGTGCCTTACAGTTACCTACTAAAAAGATTCAAGCTGGCTACCTTGGAAGAGAGACGAACCCGCCTTAGCATCGATTTCGGTATTAAAACCCTATCTGTTCCCCGTTTACGTAATATTCTCCCACCCCCCTATTCTCCAATACGTATTAGACCCCAGCGAGAGAAATCCCAGAAAATCCCCAAACTAGCCCCTGTGGCCCCTCTTCATGAAAGATATAGAAGGAGTTTTGTTCCAGCATTTGTTGAGCTGTACAACAACCAATAAGTTAGTCCCTTTTAGCGTTTTTGTTTTTGTTTTTATTATTTGTTACAAGTGTTATGCATTTTTCGTTTTGTATGACAAAAAGGTCAATTTCGGCGGTAACGCTGTGACAGGTACTTTTGAAAAATAAAATTCTATTCCATTCCAGAATCCTGCGAAGGATCTCGGTCGTGATTACCGGCATCCAGATTCGGTAGCTTTTGCATGAGGCACTGTCTATGGAACCGGGAGCCGTACTTTATGTCCCATGGGCTACGGAACCGGTAGTTCTCACGGAAACCAAACCATTTGAGTTGCGATTCCGGGATCTGACATCATTGACTAACGGAAACTTGTATGTGCTGGCTCCCGTTCCGGTAGTAAGTGGAAATAGCTCACGGAAACTTCATCGCACCAGCTTCTCGTCCGGTAGTCTCACGGAATTCTGTAGTCAGAAGCTAGGGAGCCGGTAGCTGATACCAGAAACTGTATAATTGGAGCTTGTGTTCCGGTAGTGTCTACGTGGAATATAGAAATCACGGAATAGTTTGGATGAGAGCTAGGATGCCGGGATTTTCACTGACTTGGAGAAAATAACATGGTAAAAAATTCACTACCAGAACCCGTATATTGAGAGCTAAGGTACCTGTAGCAACAATTGTTTTATTGAAAATGACCAGCTCACGGACACAGGCGGCTATGGGCTAGGGTTCCGGTAGTGCCAAAAATTAAAATTACAAACTCACGGACACGTGTCAATCTGGACTTTGGGTCCGGCACAGCTCACGGAACCCAACCTCCATGAGTTTGTAATTTTAATTTTAGACACAACCGGAACCCTAGCCGGCAGGAGTTGGGTTCCGTCAGTTAAAAATATTCACATCCGGTTTCCTAGTCTGCACTGACATGGGTCCGTGAATTCAATTCTTTTTGTTTCTTGGCACTACCGGAACTTACTTACTTACTTGTACTTGGATCAGGACACAAGCTATGTAGCTCTCCCTGGCGACAGGATCTGGCAGACTGTTGAGTTCCACAGGTTGCGGTCTTGGGTTAATGGGGCGACGATTTCGAGCCATGAAGGGTCCCACCTGCGGCCATGTCTCCGGAAACCGCCGATCGGCTCGAGGTCAGATTTAACGGTGTTGAGCCAGGTCTTGACTTGTCCTCCAAGACGTTTCCTCCAATCAGGCGCTGGTTTGCAGCGTAGGGTTTGGTTTGTAAAAGACTCGGTCGGTCTTCGACAAACATGGCCGAACCAAGACAAGCGGCGGCGGCGAATGAGAGTTGCAATGTCGTACTTCTGGTCACATCGTTGGTAGACGACCGTGTTTGGGACTCGGTCGCTGAGACGTATCCCCAGTATGCTCCTCAGGCATCTGTGTTCGAAAGTATTGAGGGCGTGTGCCTCGGCGGCTTTTAAGGGCCATGTCTCGCAGCCGTACAGTAAGACAGATCGGACTAGGGCATCGTAAATACAGATTTTTGTTCTCCGGTGGATTTCCTTCCTCTTCCAAAGCGGCTTTCGCAGCTGTGCGAAGACAGCGGAAGCTGATGCAATGATACATTGGATTCCTTCGCTACATCCGCCGTTAATGTCGATGTACGATCCGAGATACTTGAATTTATTGACAACTTCAATCTGCCTTTGGTTCAGGGTTATAGGGGTGGAGTTAAGTCCGGGGCATTAGACATAGCTTTAGTTTTGTCAATATTAATCTTGAGTCCCATTGGGGCAGCAACTTCGGAGACTTTCAGAAGCATGTCCTGGGCTTCATCGACGGATTCGCCAAGAAGGGCAACATCATCGGCATAGTCCAGGTCGGTGGTACTGAAATCAGGGCTAACCTTGACTCCTCCGAAGTTTAGCATTGCTTTTTCCAGTATCCAATCGACGACAAAATTGAATAGCTCAGAAGAGAGTACAGATCCGTGCCTTACACCGAAGTCGATATCGAACAGCGGGGAGAGTTCTCCGTTGACCTGGAGGCAGGCTCGTGTGTGTTGATAGTAAGCCTGAATGAGTCGCATGATCTTAGGTGGTACACCATCCTCTTCCATCGCCTTCCAAATTCCTCCCCGGATGACTGAGTCGAAGGCCGTCATGAAGTCGATGAAGACAGCAACGGTGATTTGTTGATGTTTGGCTCTATGTTCAAAAATCTGTCTCAGGGTAAAGAGCTGGTCAATACAGCCCATGCCGGCTCTGAAACCAGATTGGTTGGGGCGGATTCTTTCGTTGCGGACTGTGCGGAAACGGTTAAGCAGAATCATTGCAAAGATCTTTCCAGCAATGCTTATAAGAGAAATCCCTCTGAAATTTTTTCACTCAGTGCGGTCGCCTTTCTTAAAGACTGGTATTATAACAGAGTCTTGCCATTCTTGGGGAAACCGTTCCTGAGACCAGATTGAGCAGAAGAGCTTGTGGAGTTTCTCTGCGAGAATAGGGGCAGCTTTATAGACTTCAGCTGGGATAGAATCAATGCCTGGCGCCTTGTGATTCCTTAGCTTTTTGATTGCCTCTTTGATCTCTTGTTTTGAGGGTGGGTCAGCATTGACGTTGCTGTACGGAGTTGGCTGACTCGGTGGCACAGAGCTAGGGTTAGGATTACTCGGCTGGGGCGTAGTGGCGCCATCAATGGAAGGCGTTTGAGTGGGGGGGAGGTCGTGACTGGGGTTCAGCAGCTTCTGGAAGTGGCGCTGCCATCTTGCAATTATGTCATCTTTTCTTGACAGAAGCGTTCCATCTTCCCCTCTCACTCCAGTAGAGAACTTTTTACTTTTCCCAGTCGATTCTTTTAGAAGTTGGAAAAGCTTTCTTGTATCTGAATGACTAGCAGCCTTCTGCATATCTGCTGCCACGTTGTCCCAGTAGCGTTGTCTGTCACGGCGGGCGGTTTATGGCATTCTTTCCTCAATGTTTTGAATACTGTGGATTTGGTATCTCCGATCTGTTGTTTTTGGTTTGATAGCTTGATGGTGTCTTCTGAGATCCACTTTTTCCGCTTCCGTTTTTGTCTACCGAGGACTTTTTCAGAGGCGTCATTTATGGTGTCTCTGATCTTACTCCACTAGTCTTCTATGGATGGTCTGTTGTCATCGTCCGTGGGCAGGGTGTCAAAACGGTTGGATAATTCTAGGCGGAACTTTTCTGCGACTGCTTTATCCTGGAGACGTGCTACATCGTATCTCGGGGGAGGTGGCGTTCGTTTTCTGGAAGCGAGTTTTATGGTTAGGGAAGCTTTTAGGAATACATTTCATTTTCATTTCATTTCATTTATTTCTGACCGCCAAAGCTGGCGAGTATAAAAAGGAAATAAGAATACAACACGGCCAAAAATTACATTAAACGTGGCCCAACACTTACACAATCAAATACTCAACAAATTTTGAAAAAAACAAATAAAAATAAAGTACCGTACTAATATAGTGTATAATCCGAGCCGTTCTTCGCTCCCGTGTCGGCTCCACGGTACGCTCTACAGTTCTGTATAAAGCTTCGCCATCGGGAGGATATCAGCAGGAAATCAACCAGAGATTTGGCTCTCCCATCTCGAGAGCGCCAGGTGATCCTTTGGGATGGTTTGTGTTGGAACAATGTATTTGCCAATACAAGGTTATGCTGCTGGGCGAATTCTACGAGTTTCCTTCCACGCTCGCACCTCTCGCCCCATCCAAATCTTCCGACAGCTCTTTCGCGGTCTGTCTCGCGGCTTCCAACGTGGGCGTTAAGATCGCCTCCTAGGATGAGTAGATCGCGGTTTGGGACTGTTCTCAATGACTGGGTCAAAGCATCGTAGAACTCGTCGACCGAACTTTCGTCGGCGACTCTCGTTGGTGCATAGGCTGAGATGACAGTGATGATGAACAGGTGGCCTTTGAGGCGGGCCTTAGCCAGATGGGGTGAGATTGGTTGCCATTCGACTAGGGATTTTGCTGCTTTACTACTGAGGAAGAGACCAACCCCCGCTTACCCGAGCCGTCGCTGGGTCCAGAGTTGAAAAAGTGGAATTCGGATTTTCCGCCAGGGGTGGAGGCGAGCTCGTCCTCTATATTTCCATTTAGCCTGGTTTCGGATACACATAGAATGTCTATGCAATATCTTTCGCATTCGCCTGCTATGAAGGTCTGGGTCGTAGGGCATTTCACTGAACAGACGTTCCAGCACCCCACACTGAGGGATTGTCGACGTTTCAACAGGTGCTCGGCTTGTTGACTTTTCGTCGGGGTCGCCGGAGCCTCCGACGCATCGCTTGCCGGGAATGCCGTAGCCGAAGGTGGTTTTCTTCTTTTGTCTGCCATTTCCATCGATTCATGGGAATATATTTAACCGACGGGTCCCCAGTCCGACGGCACCCCTTCTGCGTGTTTGCCGGCGTCCGCCAAGGTTAGGTTGGCAGGGCCGTTGCCACCCTTCTGCCACGGTGAGGCCACGCAGCTGGATTTCTCCCTGAAGATCTAGGGACGGAGGAGGTGCCTGCGGCGCGTCCTAGAGACCCACAACCATCTCCCTAGCCCATAGCCATTTGTGTCCGTGAGCTGGTCATTTTCAATCAAATAGTTGTTGCTACCGGTACCTTAGCTCTCAATATATGGGTTCCGGTAGTGAATTTTTTACCATGTTATTTTCTCTAAGTCAATGAAAATCCCGGCATCCTAGCTCTCATCCAAACAATTCCGTGAGTTCTATATTCCACGTAGACACTACAGGAACACAAGCTCCAATTATACAGTTTCCTGCATCAACTACCGGCTCCCTAGCTTCTGGGTACACAATTCCGAGAGACTACCGGACGAGAAGCTGGTGCGATGCAGGGACGTCTTTAAGGGGGGGGGGGGGGGTGCTGCACCCCCCTGAACTAAATGAAAATACCGCATTCGGGAGAAAGGAACAAGCGAAATACCTTATTCGGGGTAAAACGGGCGGCCCGCCGCCCGCTGTTCCACAGGCTTTGATAAAATACCGAATTATTCTTCTTTGGGAAAACCCGAATGAGACTCTGTTCGGAAAAATTCCCGAATGAGACTCTGTTCGAAAAAATTCGCGAATGAGACTTTATTCGGAAAAAATTCCCGAATGAGACTTTATTCGGAAAAAATCCCGAATTTTGCATATTCGGAAAATTCCCGAATTAGCCCTATTCGCAAAAATCCCGAATGAGACTTTGTTCGCAAAAATCCCGAATTTGGCACATTCGGAAAATTCTCAATCAGCCTGTTAAGAAAATTCCCGAACTAGCCCTATTCGGAAAAATTCCCGAATTAGTCTTGTTCGCAAAAACCCCGAATCGGTCTTATTTGGAAAAATCCCGATTAGACTTCATTCGAAAAAAATCACGAACTGGCTTCAGTTGAAAAGTCCCGAATTAGTTTTTAGCTTTGGGTTAATACCGACTTATTCTTCTTGGGGAAAACCCGAATGAAACTTTTTTTAGAAAATTCTCGAATTACTGTCTCGAACTGTCAAATACAGAAAAATCTCGAATTGCTGATGTTCGAAAAAAACCAGGAATTAGTCTTATTCGCCATAATCACTCTCGTTCGATAAAGCCTTGAGTTGACCCCCCCCCCCCCTTGATTTTCGGGTAAAGACGCCCCTGGTGCGATGAAGTTTCCCTGAGCTATTTACACTCATACCGGAACGGGAGCCAGCACATACAAGTGTCCGTTAGTCAATGACGTTAGATCCCGGAATCACAGCTCATGTGGTTTGATTTCCGTGAGAACTACCGGTTCCGTAGCCCATGGGACATAAAGTACGGCTCCCGGTTCCCTAGACAGTGCCTTTGCATAAGGCTGGAGACTGGCACTGGGAAACTAATGATGGGTTTCTCATGTATTAGAAGAATGCTGGCATATAGGACAGCCGGCTATTCAATATTCGTCTTAGAGTGAGTTTACAGCTAGAAACGTGCAGTTAAAGTTTAACTGAAAAGCCGACTTATTTTTATATCAGTTAACTGAATGCATTGAATTATTTGGATTGTGTTAAGGAATTTTATTTTTCACTATTTGCCCTAGCATGAATTCCAGAAGACAAAACTTGACAAGCCTCAGTTCCATCCAGATATTGTTGTTTGTAGTCTAGTGTGCTTGTTTAGCATACAGAGATTCTGGAAGAAGCATTGGGTCACAGCACGAAAAACAAACATACTTACTAAGACTGTCCATAGTGCAGAGCGCGAAGTTCCCCACTGCGTTATTTCCCATAGGATATGAGAAGTTCCGAATGAGAAAAGTCAAATCGTCATGACCGTTGAAGGTCCGAGCTCTTGGATCCAAAGCAAGAAAGCGCTCGTGATGAAGTCGTACGATCTGGTCTACCACAGACTGAGCCACACCGGTAATGGTGGACTGCTTATTGAACTAGAATGAAAGCAGTATCATCAAGATATCTTCAACTGGATCTTAAGGCGTATTCTCGCCGTTCCCCGAGGACTCCTCGGGGAATCGAAGGGAACGGCGAGAACAGAGGGAGTCACTCCACGCGGACTCCACGTAAAGAAACAGCGAGAAAGCGGGGAATGCTTCGAAAATGGATTTTGTTCGAAAAATGAATATGCAGCTGAAAAAATTAGTCTAGATCAACTTTATTTTATTCTGATTCTTTTTAATAAATTTTACATAGTACCTACAACAGCAAACATTGATTCCCCACCGAATTTGAAAGGGAGTCCTTTTTGATGATGGTGATGATAATCTGAGCATTCCCCGTCCGTGGGGACTCGCGAGAATACGGGGAGTGAGTCCCCGGGACAAACAAAAACGCGGGGACTCCTCAAGTGGAGTCCTCGGGGAACGGCGAGAATACGCCTTTAATCTTTTAATCTACAGCTGGATCTTTTTAAGCATTGTCCTAATAGGTGTTGTAAGGTGTATTACGGCGTATAAAGCTTATTACAGATTCCTCTTTTCCTCGGGGCGCGCTGTAATAAGGTGAATAAGGAAAATAGAGCTCGGCCCTATTCTTCCTTATGCAGATCCAATCAGATCGCTTGGTTGGTTCCGCCAGCGGGCCGAGGAGAGGCGCAGCGCCGTCAGGGTTGCCCAAGAATGCACAACAGTTCTACTTTGTTGGAAGCTAAAGAAACAACGTTTCTTAAAAAAAACACGTTTTTGTTCTATTACGACTGCTTTTCGTCAGTTCGAGGATCAATGCTGTCCATCCCTTATTTTAATAGCTTTTTTACAGTAGGCTATAATTTTCGTTATATTGTAGGCTACTCGTGTACTTCAAGTAGTACTAAGAACCTTTTCGGATCTTTTTAGAGCTCAAAAAATTGTATTAACTTGGCAACACCGAACGCCGCATTGATAAGAACCTCTTGGGTTGTATTTGAACAGGCGTGTGTATTAAGACGTAAACATCGCGTATAGCGTTATTCAGCTTATTACACCTATTAGGACAATGCTTTAAGGAATCGTCATCATATCATAGTTTTCCGACATCTTCAGTATCAAATAGTTTATTGTCTGACAGCATACTTCAAGAGGGGCGTTTTCAATAAGACATGCAGGAGTAGCGCTACGGAATGAAATACCTGCGTATTAGGAATGCAACAACCCTTCAGTATTTTAAGAAACAACTAAAAGAGTCATTTTCAAGCGATAGTAGTTGAGAGTTGGTATTTGTAAATGTATTTAAACAATAATAGTTGCGTTTTTGATCCGAATTCTACATTCTGAATTTCACTTCTGAATTCTCAATTCTCGTACAAATTACCGTTTTTGCTCGTCTGACTTCTCCATTGTCGCTTTTGACAAAAACACTAATTTGGCAGCTCGTCCAAAACCCGGTATATGTGTTTATGCGTAATGAACACCCGCACTCTGTTGACCAATCAGGGAGGGGAGCGGAGAGAGGAGAATCGAGAATTCACCACCGGAGCAACTTCTCGATTCTGCAGAATCGCGAGGCTTTCCCTGTTCTCGATTCTGACAAAAACGCAAGAAAAGGAGAATTCATTTCATCGGAATGGTCCAAAAACGCGAAATAGGAGAATTCGGAGGAGAATTCGGATCAGAAACGCAGCTAATGTTTCTTTTTATGTTTGTTCAAAAAAGAAGTATTATGAATGAGCTCCTTATTTGTATGTTCGTGACCATAGGCCGCATGGCCTTTTTTTTAGGCGGACATGCAGTTTGTTCCAGGAAGTATGTTGTTTTTTTTGTGTTAATAAATCTGAATCTGAAAGAAAACCGTAGGGACTAATCGCCTGAATTCCACTGACGGTGAATATTCTTCAAGGACGAATGAGGGAGACTGTAGACCGTTCAATTTCAATTTCAATTTATTTTCAAAATTCCTTCACGGGCAAGCCGAACATTGGATTTTTCGTCATAAATATAATAACATCAACATCTTTAGCGAGTTCTGTATGTGACACGAGCGGCTTATAGGTAAGCTATCCGAAAGTCGTATCTGAACCATCAGTAATAGTCTGCCTCTTGATCTTGTACTTAATGGTTCAAACAAATGGTCCGGGACTGATTTCAGCCCCGGATCGGTAATGGCTGATTCCAGTCCCGGGCTGAAATTCCTGTCGGACTTTCTACACCATCATTAACTGCAATGGCTTTTGAGGCCATAAAACTCGAACTTCAACAAATTACCCCAAAGATGCCACTATGAATCGGTCAATTTCGCGGCCGTCGACTTTCAAAGGCCGTAGTTGCGTCAGTAACTTTCAGCTTGTCCCGAACGGTAGCTTGTCGCGAACTACGTAGGCTTCTTAAGGTCGACAAAATATTCGCAAGAGCCTCGGTGTGAAAGGAGAACGTAAGAGCTTGTTTCAGTCCAAAGGGACCTTTAATCCTTTTCGGACATCCAACAACGCTAAGACGCCTTAGGCCAACAGAGTCCAGAACACGAAAATTGTCCGCTAGGAAACGCGGAAATCGCCACAGAACTGAATCGCGCGAAGCAAGTTTTCATACCAAGCGGCATCGGATCCCTCAGCCGACATAAGTGCAAATCTAAAAGTTTGATTTCGGGAGCGTGCTAGAATTCCACGATCTCTTGGAGCGTGTTCCACCCTACTTACCGTAATTACTACGCATGCCGTCACGAATCCTGGCTTTTTGCCGGCAAGGCTGGAACGATTTTTCAACTTTCCAGCAGAATTGCGAAGGGCGAATCCTACCAATCACGTTATAGAGATGCGTAGTTACCACGCTTACTACTCTCCCGAGCATGGTAAGCAAATAGTTACTATTAGCAAGCTAGAAGTTAGTATTTCGAGAAGGTTGGAACGATCAGCGTAGTAACTTTTCGTGAGGTTGGAACAGAAATAGTAACTAATAGTTATCATTGTTAGACGGGTGGAACACGCTCTTGGAGTGGGAAAATCAGAGACGGAGACAGACAAACGAAACAAAACAAAATACCTGTTCAATGGTAAGCTGCGCGATCTCCAGGTTAAGGTCCTCTGCGCAGCTCACTTCGGCCGCTGTTCTAAATAAAGCATCTGTCATAAGGATAAGAAACCTGCAGGACTCGTCAATTTCAATGGGTTCCGGAATGGTTGGTTCTGGTGTGACTGGCTCACTGCTGGCTTTGCTCAAATACTCGGACTCCTTGTAGCCACCCTTGACTAAATAGTTACCGAGGCACCGCGTGTTGCCTTGTGACAGTAAGCGTAGACCTTCAAAGAAAAAAGTTTAGTTTGTTTTTTGAGACGGGATTTTGGAGTGTATAGTTTTTTGTTTTTTTTTGGTGTTTGACCAGGAACCGAGTAAGTTGCATAATTTTTTTTTTCTTCCTTCTTTCTTTATTATAGTGTTATGTAGGTTAATCTATCAAAGGGTGTTTGTTAAACCTCTTAAAGTTTAACTGAAAAGCCAACTTATTTTTGTATCATTTAATTGAATAAACTGAATTATTTTTGGATTCTGGGAAGGGATTTTTTTATTTTTCGCTATCTGCTCTAGTTATGACGTTCAGAATATCTGCGGCCGTCTCCACAGCGTAAATTCTACTATGACGCGGGAAATCTTAATCTCAACACATACGCGGCTTTTCAGTGGGCAGTGGTGAGATTGGTGAAGATTGCTTAGTGCCTGAAAAAAAAATATAATAAATCTTTCTAGTAAGGCATTGTCGTGTCTTTTCTCTTCGATATAATTAATACGAAAAAGGTCACTTTTATTAGCTTGCAGCACAAAAGAAACAAGGAAAAGTAAAACAGACTGTCTTTAGTCGAGCCGGTAAACAGCAACTCCCTACTGAGTCGTAACTCTGACTGACTCTCATCATGGTCTTTTATTCCGCCCTAGATTGACCAGGGCGGTTACTCACGGGTGGCAAGGGAGTTCACGACAGGCATACAACAAAAATACAAGCGCATAGACGTAACACAAATCACACGGAAATTCCACTATTTGAAAATCGATTATTCGTGAATAGCGGAACAACGAAGTAACGCATCTTCAGCGGGTCTTCAAGCCAATTTAAGTGAATAAGTAATGGGTAACTAGATTGTCGTAGCCCAGCCCTTTTCGATTAAACTTTAAGAAGTGTAAACTTCTGGCGGGTTTTGTAGTTCCTAATATTTTTTCCAATAAACCACACATATAATCTAAAATCTAAAAAACTAGAACTTGCGTGTGTCTTCAAGTACAGCGGTCATATAGACCGCTGACATATAGACCGCTAGTCTATATGACCGCTGTACTTGAGGTATGAAAGGTCATACAAACCCTTTAGCTTTGAACGATGAGTGATTTACCAGATGCGAGAGAAGTGAGGAAAATGTCCCTCGATAGAAGGATGGGTATTTGAATGCCCTTGTGAATGACCAAGTAATCCTTATCATGGACCTTGAGGTTGTGAGGGTATGTCCACAAACTTCCGCCAGATTAGATGACTGCTTTGAAAGTGTGGCGGATTCTATATCGTTTCCGTACTTTTTTGTTTTGAAATAAGTGCTCATCGTCCAGGTGAATGTTTTCACGTTCAGAGAAGGAATGAATATTTTTTTCAGAATGTTTGCTTATTACTGCGACGTTGAAGAATAATAAATCAATAAATTTGTCCGGGAGTGAGCTACGCGCGATGAGCCATTACTGTGCGAAGGTGAAGCCCAACTGGGATTTAAAGGACCTATTTTACCTATAATACTAATGCAACGTACTTCCATAATCACTCCATACCATATATTTCTAATCCCGGAGGCCCCAATTTCGTACGGTACATTCTAACCCCTCTAACAAAACCACGCTGATTTTCTCACTTGCCGTGTTCTGCTACCTTCGATGTGTGTCTCGCTGTTGACGCTTGTCTGCGAGAAGTTTTTCGATCAGAAAAAAGGTTATGTAGATTGTTTCCCTGTTTTTTTAGGAAGGTTTGCTGGAAGTGCAACCGAAATATCCGAAACTGTACTTATCCCTCGCACATCATCTTGGAGGGGTAACTAGCTGATCAAGAAAAAACCTCGAAAATCTCGTTTTTTTATATTATTTGAAATGAATGGTCAGCTTGGCTTCAAACCTTATATTCGCTACAAGTTAACGGGTCTCGGAAAAGGCTTAAAAAAGCCAAAAACCGTGGGTTATTTGTTGAAAGCACAGAATAGTTTTAAAGTATTCAAATATTTTAAAATACTGTAAGTTGAAGAGTAAATAGTACGAGGGGTCCTTTAAGGAAACTGCTGGAGCATAGAGAGTAATGATCGAGATCACGTCCTAGGGTAGTGTCAGTCTTCCTTTCCAGGCCAGGTTGGGGTGACCCTGGCATTTTGACGTATATAAATTATAAAACAATGCAACTATCGCAGAATGAGTGAAGAATAGTTTACATAGGATATTCTGATAGTGTGACTGCTGCACATTCTTAGCATCGCGCTATTGAGACAGTGTAGCCCCTGTTCCCTTTGCGGCGAGGGAGACGATGACCTAGCCCACTTGGTTGCACCAAGGCTGCGAGCAAGGTTACTTTCCATGTGGAGAAAGTAAAAATCATGAAGTGCACATCTCCAGGTGCAATTTGTGCAATATGTAGATTCGTATTGAATTGTGTTAAAATAAAAGTTGATCGGGCGAGTGCAGTTTAGTTTATGTAGTGTGATAACAATATTAATTACGAATTTTTATATTTAGTTGTTTAAATATGACCCTAAGGCTTTAAATACATTATCATTATTATTATGACCAAAGCGCGGCTAAATAAATTTCGTTATATTTCAGATTCTATAGAAATGCTATGGCAGTTTCGCCAGCGTCCATCCAGCTAAAATAAATGTTTTGCTCTTTCATTCGACCCTTAGTCGAATATGCTTGTCCGGTTTGGCACTTCGCTCTTACCCAAGCTGAAACTGATAAAATAGAGCGAGTTCAGAAGAGATCGCTGCAAATTATCTATGGCGGTTCTCCCCTACCATACTCTTTTTACCTCAAACAATTTAACACTGAATCCCTTTCTTCCCGCCGAGAAAAACTATGCCGCAGCTTAGGCTCCTCCCATCTCCAGCACCCCATGTACCGTTCTTTTCTTCCCCCACCCTTTGTTCCTCTAAGATCTCGTCCCCCCCCCCCCCGAGAAGTGGCCGAGAAGGTTCCCAAACTGACCCCAATCTACTGTAACACCCAGGGTTGGTCACCAAAAGCAACTTCGTACACCCTGGAAAGTAACCCAAAAGTATCTCAAAGTAACCCAATGTAACCTAATGTAACCCAATGCAATGTAACCCAATGTAACCAACAGTAACCCAAAGTAACCCTGAGTAACCCAAAGTATCCTGAAGTAACTCGTACACCCTGGTTCTTGGTGACCAACCCTGGTGTAACACTATGCGTTACAGCAGAAGCTTTGTGCCGAGCTCCGTAAAGCAGTATAATGATCTTTAGCATTATCTGTTGACAACTTATTTTATTTTTATTTATGACTAAAAAAACATCGTATTTGGGCTTTGCCCACGAGAGATATGTTTTGCTTTATTATTAAATAAATTGAAAATAACACTCACCAGTTCTCGCCGATTCCGCCTCCAGGGCAAGGTCAGTCAAGCGAATGAGCTCTTCGTCATTCTCTAGATCATGCCTGGGGAAAACCTCTTGGACAAGTAGTTGACCATAATCGTCAGTTCTGCAGAGCAACGCACGGCTGTTTCCCACACCAGCAACGTACAGCCGGTCCTTGAACAATAGCGTGACTAGCGCAGTTGATCCGCAGTTGACACATCGATTAAGTTCCGAAAGTTTCGCCATCGTTTCCGGAAACTGGACGAGGACATCGTAGTAAGAGAAGCCTATAAGAAAAGAAGTAGGCGCAGAAGAATCGTTCAAGCTTACAAGATAAAAAAAACGAGATTTTCGGGTTTTTTTCTTGATCAGCTAGTTACCCCCTCGGTTACCCCTCTAAGATGATGTGCGAGTGATAAATAAAATCTTTCTTTTATTAAATAAAATCTTATCTTTCGTTATTTTACTTTTATCTGCATTTCGTTCAATCCGCATCGTCCTTCTCGTTTTAGTTACATGTCGTTTTAATTGTTTGTTGGTTTCGCATCGTTTTACTGTTGTTATTGTGGTTGATATCTAGTTTTGTTTTTCGCAGAGGACGGTTTGTCAGAAGTGCAACCGAACTATCCGAAATTTTATTTATCCCTCGCACATCATCTTAGAGGGTTAACTAGCTGATCAAGAAAAAAAACGAAAATCTCGTTTTTCTATTTTGTTTGCAACGAATGGTCAGCTTGGCTTCAAACCTTATATTAGTTCAAGCTTATGTATTTTCTCGGATCAAACAGATCACATTTGTTTACTAATTATTCTACAGTAAGCAAAAGAATCACCTCATCCAGAATACATGATGGTAAAAAGACAGAACCTCGGACACAGATCAACAAATAAAACTTTAACCGAAGATAAATCTATTCAAACAATGTTTACAACGGATATACGTCAGCTACGATTCTTCATCAGCGAATTTCGGCCCTTCTTGGCAAGGGTCCTCGTCAGGCTGTCAATCTTCTGGGTCAACGTCGGGGAAGGAAACAAACCTGTAATTTGTAAGCTGGAAGAATCGTAGCTGACGTATATCCGTTGTAAACATTGTTTGAATATATGTTTCAAAGTCAGCTTGGGCTCAAAGAATATTTATCGAAGAAAAATCTCCAGAGTTGGACGTAAAAAGTTGTTCACGGAGCAAAGAAACATCAGCACAAGATCGGGAAAAACAAGACCAAACTTTTCGATGGGATCCCAAAAATTCAATATCTGATCCAGACAACTGGGTCTTGTCTTAGCCAGATCCAGTCATCGCCAGAATCCTTGAACATTCTTACAATTAAAATTCAGAAACAGATTAAGGCCAAATAGCTAATCATCTGAGAAAACCAAGTTCAGATATGGATTCAGCATGTGTGTTTACCCGTATAAGTCATATCTGTTTTGACGAAAAGTTCCTGCCACTTCTGCCAATTTCCCGGTTTCGGCCGAACTCTAGAACTACTTGTCCAGCGAGAAAAGAAAGCTCAAAAACGAACTCAGGGTATCTTCTTTCCCCAATAATGAACATCTAATCAACTTCAAATAAAAATTTAACTTAACACGAGCTAATCCTTTAACATGTCCGGGAAGAAAATTGTTTTCACATAAAAGTTCAGCATGTCTTCTTGCCCTAAATCGGACATCTGATCAACTCCAAATAAAACTTTTAATTTTAACAAACTTTCCGGTTTGGGCCGGATTCCGGGCGAACTACTTGTCCGTCGAGAAAATGGTTTTGACCATCGTCTTCAGCATATCTTCCTACCTCTAAATCAAACATCTAATCAACTTCAAATAAAACTTTTACTTTTAACAAACTTTCCGGTTTTGGCCGGATTCCGGGCGAACTACTTGTCCGATTATCGTGTTCAGCATGTCTTCTTACCCCATAATCGACTATCACATTAGCTGTTTCAAAATATTTTGTTTGCCCCTTAATTTGAAACCCCTCCCCCACCCCTAAATGTAGGGCTACAAAGCCCATTTACGAACTCGACTGGTCCGCCGACCCAACGAATCCTCACACCAAGTTTCATCAAAATATCTCATTCCCTTCGAGAGTTATCGTGCTTACAGACGGACGGACGGACGGACAGACGGACAACTTTTGCGAAGTCATAGGTATCCCTCAACTTACGTTTTGGGATCCCAAAAACTGGGAAAAAATAAGCAATTTTTGTACACATCTCATCTATTATTTTGTTTGAAACCGACGACGGAGATACCCCTGGTTCACACTGCTGCGATTTCGCGCAAAATTTTGCGCCATCCGACACACGACACAAATCGTGCGACAAGCAACGCAGAACTTTGCGTTTTGTCGCAGTGTCGGATAAAATATTTCAACTGAACCGACATAACGCATGCGATTCTTGAGGGAAAGAAAAGAAAAAACAAAGACTAGTTAATTTTCAAGACTAAAAGTTGCTCTCCCTTGGTCTGACTGTAATCCTAGGATGGCTGAATGCAAAATATCTTCTGAATAAACTTGTATTAACCTGTTTTGAACAAGATGACATATGGGGTTTGACTGGAAATTTCCTAATGGTGGGTGGTATTCAGATTGGTAATCTCCCAGCATCTTCAGGGGTTGTTTCCCCAAGGGTTTCTTTGTCCTTTTGCAGAATAATCTCGTCGAAAAAAATTCGTTTTCCATTTGCGTCTGCGTGGTAGTGGGAAGGTGGGAACGTCCATGCTGAACACATTGGGTCATTTAAAGTAAAACTTAAAAAACATTTATTGGGAGAAGGGAGTTAATTTTCTTATTTTTTTCTTTTTTCTTAGAATTCTTTTTTTTTCCTTTTTAAATTTTGGTATTAAAGGTTAATTCAGAGAGAGTGTTCTTGTCCTTCTTTTTTTTCTTTTTTTTTATGAAATTTGATATAGGTTGAGAATCAGAGGATTGCAGTCGTCCATCATCAGGCTTCTTGAGCCTTCCCCGGGCGGTTGCGTGTTTTTATAGTTTATTTTGTATTTAGTAGTAAATAAAGTAAGTCAAGTTAAGTATGCGATTCTGTCGCACGTCGGAACATCAAAGAAAAAATCGTGTCGCACACGAAGCAGCAATGTGAACCAAGGGATATTCTTTTTTTTTGCCCAGGAGAGCACTGAAGCCACTCTGGACAGCATCCTAACGTTCTTCTCTATACTTTGAACTCTCCCGAACAGAGACCAAGATCGGCTGAACGGAAGACAACATACGGAAGCAAAAAGATACTCTACCTTCCGGAATTTTGTTCTGGGTATCTGCTCTTTGTGCTAGGACATCATCCAGTGATTCGAAAAAGCCTCTTTCAATCAAATTGAAGGCTTGGCGCAGAACATCTTTAACCTCGTTCGGTGTCGAACTACAAAAAGATTACATCTTGGAAGATCTGTGTTGCATCCGGGAGGTGCTTTCTCGAAACTAAAGGTCATCAAAAGAAATTCCCTCGAAACAACTTATAAAGATCATCAAAAGAAAAAGGGAGATTCCCAAAAATCCCAAAGCTGGCTTTCAGGCACCAAAAAGCGTGTTTTTTATTTGGTTATATGCTTGTTAGATTTAAATCATAATTTCCTTTCTTCTTGTTTCTTTCCTTTTTTTTGGGGGGGGGGAGGGGGGGGGACAAGGGCGCTTTGCTGATGGAAGATCGTTCGTTAGTAGATTTTTTAATATCAGTTTGTTATGTCTTTATTCTTCTTTTCTTCTTCTTCTTTTTTCTCTCCTTTTTTTTTTGGTTTGTTCGGTTAGTTTCCCCTAAAGGACCTCTCTTACCTATAATACTAACGCAACCTACTTCCATAATCACCCCATATATTTCTAAAACGGAGACCCCAATTTCCTACATCACATTCTAACCCCTCTTAACAAAACCACGCTGATTTTCTCACTTGCCGTGTTTTGCTACCTTCGATGTGTATCACGCTGTCGACGGTTGTCTGCGAGAAGTTTTTCCATCAGAGAAACCGGTTATGTAAATTTTTCCCTGTTTTCGCTGTAAGTCAACGGGTCTCGAAAAACAGCAGCCAAAACCGTGGGTTATTTGTTGACAGCACTTCCTAGTTTTAAAGTATTCAAGTATTTTAAAATACTGTAAGTTGATTAGTTAATAGTGCGAGAGGTTCTTGAAGACTGTTTGTTTCCCCTAAGACTATATGAATAAAGAATAAGCCCCGCCCATTGCCAGGCCTGGTGGTGGGGCCATAAAGAGTTAATGGTGTTTATTATTTTTTATGAATGAAACTAAAAACTAAACTGAAACGAAGTCACTCGTTTATCCGAACGGAGACACAGACCATCCCAGTCTATTTTTAGGAAAAAGAACACAAAAATTCGAGTCGTGAAACGACATCTATAGAGGATCCCGGGGGGCCGGCGACCAGAATCATTTTTATTTGCCCAATATCTTTACACAAGGAAAAAAAATAACCTGGGAGATCAACAATTTATACGCGTCATGAAATATATAAAGTAACACTTATTATATCCAATTAATTCATATCGTGTCAAAATGCTTCATTGTCTTCTTTTCCTTCTATTTTCAGGTTGTGATGACGGATCAAATATGGCACGAACGACTTTGTGTAGCGTTGACTTGATTTCGTCGGGTGGCCAGATCGCTAGCCTGATCATGATTAAAAGACGAACCGGAACGAATTAGACTGACTTGCCTATCCGACCTCAACATAACAACAACAACAGTGGGCCACGACAGCAAGTACGAGGCATCCCTGCGGTCTGCAAACAGCAACGATGTTCCTTTGTCCGAGATATGGGTCAGTTTTGTGCAAGCCTTTGATTATAACATGTTTTACAGTTTTTGCCTCCCGCTCACCAAAACTATTTTGCACGACCAGAGGCGTTACTAGTCAAAATATCTTTTTTTTTGGGGGGGGGGCAGTGGCAAGGAATTTACCGACTGGCTGGTAATTTTTACCGACTGTTTTTGCAGAAAAAACAACAGTTTCGAAAAAAATCGGCTGATTTTCAGAAAAACCGACTGGCCGACAACATTGGGGAATATCATGCCACGGGTGAATCCGAACAATCACGTGACAGAGATTCGTGGTTACTACGCTTACCACGCTCCCGAGCGTGGTAAGTAAATAGTTACTATTGGTTACTATTTCGAGAAGGCTGGAACGGTCAGCGTAGTAACTTTTCGTGAGGTTGGAACGGATTTAGTAACTAAAAGTTACTATTGGTACTAGGGTGGAACACGCTCTCTATGTCGTGTAATATACGCTGTGCGGAATGCAGATAGACCCCACACCGGGCACGCGTCCTCGAGCAACGGGCGAACATAGCACATGTAAGCACGGAGAAGACTTTCAGAGCGTGTCCGAAAGCTTTCAGGACTGTAAATGCTGCATTTTTATTTTTATTTTCGTCCGAAAGCTCTTACCTTATATGCAGCATTAAATGCAGCATTTACAGCACTAAAAGCTTTCGGAAACGTTCTTTATTTCTTCTCTGACACTTCTAATTTCGAAATTTAGCCTTAATCGCCAGCTCCCAAGTTTCTTCTTGAAAATTCAGCATAAAATTTAGCAACTTCGCTGAATTTTTCGATGAATTTTATGCTGAATTAATGCTGCATTAACTGAGCGAAAATTTAAGTCCGAAAGCGAAATGCTGCATAAAATGATGAATGAATTCAGCATTTTCGTTCGTTTCCGAGCTTTCGGACACGCTCTCAGTGTCACACCCAAAACGCCGCATTCATCGGACAGCCTTATAAGTCGGACAGCCTTATTCATTCCAACCTTACAGTCTGTCGGCTTTAAGCTAAGTTCACACACAGTCCGGTAAGATTCCACACGCGAAAACGCGCATACGAAATTCGCGTCACGATGCCCGACAGGTTTTTAAGATAAAACGAAATTCAGACGTGAAACTTGGCCCCAGGTTTGAAAAATCCACTGCTTAGCCTACAGTCAGATGATGCTGATTGATTGCCAAATGAATGAATGCAGCTGACATTAAATAGGTCGTATAAACAGTTGAAATTTCAAACACAGCTTCTAATTTTTCAATTCTCAGGGCACAATTTCGCATGCGTTTAAAATTCGCTCCGGTAAAAGTAGAATATTTTCTACTCAAATCGGAACGAAATTATCGGACCGAATCCGCATGCGATGCGTCAAAATTCCGGAGCGGAGAAGGAAATTCGCACCGGACTGCGAAATTCGGACTGTGTGTGCACGCTACTTTACTGTACCTCTCTTTCAGCTGTCCGAGGAGAATCTCCGCCGGCATCTTCTGTGATGCAAACTCCGCCACTCGGCTACCCTCATGACCATCGAAGACGCCATAAAGACAAAACGAGTCATCTATCCGAAAACGGTAGACACGATCTTCATTTGGTCGGGCCTCTCTTCTCTGACCGTCTTCTCTGTAAATCTGACTGGGACAACTTCCTATTCCAGTTAAGGGACAGGGTGGTAAGTCGTCCGTCCATGTTCGTTGCTCCGAGTCGAATGTGGAGTAGCTCGAGGTGTTTCCAGCAATCATTGAAGTTCTGAAAACGAAATCCATCAAGCTAGTTCTTGAGAAAATTTCTGGAGGTGAGGATCTTTGGTTCAGGCTAAACTGCTATTAAAACACCTTTTTTTCAAGCCACCACTCTCGTAAACTTGCTCTTTTTCGCGCAACTGTAATAACATTGTAGCAGGGACCCATAAATTTCCTGTAATGACTCGCCATTCAGGGGGCTTGTCAATAACAGATTTCTGATGCGCTCATGACCGAGCTTCAGATAGTTCGAGAAATAGCCACGGGGACAAAATACCCGACTATCCAGAGAGACAAAAGTTTTTGCAGCTGTTGTGCTGAACTAGGAATATTTCTCTGTAATCTCTGTAATCCTGGATCTTTTGTCCTAGCTAAGGTACCTGGTGGCATGCTGAACAGTCCCAATAAATTTTGTCTATCTGAGCATGAACGCCGATTCGACCCAAGCGGAATTTCTGGAAACTAGGTGAGGCTCGGGCAACATAGCAACATAAAAGCATAGGAAATGACAAGCCCCCTGAATGGCAAGTCATTACAGGAAATTTATGGGTCCCTGATTGTAGTAATGATTGTGTATACACAGTGATTCGTAGTTCGGGTTTTACTTCAAATGTTCCTCGAATTTCGTGAAAAGCCAAAACCTCGAAAGATTCTTACTTTTGCGTTATTATATATAGAGCTAGTTTAGATCGGTTTCGATAACAAATTAGAAACAATTCAACATGTATCACTTTTAAAACTGAATCTTACTTTACCTACCTTAATTCGCACTTCAGAGCGAATGAGGTCAATAATGAATCTGTTCTTATGCGAAGAAAATGAACGAAAAGAAATAATTTGCATTACTTGTGTTCATTCCGGATGACGCTATGTGGCTAATGGGTTTATTGCTTTTTGGGATCCCAAAACGTAAGTGGAGGGATACCTATGACATCGCAAAAGTTGTCCGTCTTTCCGTCCGTCCGTCCGTTTGTGAGCACAATAACTCTCGAAGAGAATGAGATATTTTGATGAAACTTGGTGTAAGGGTTCTTTTGGGTCAAGAGTAAGGCCGAGTTCGTAGATGGGCTATGTAGCCCTACATTTAGGGGTGGGAGAGGGGTTAAACTTAAGGGGCAAACAAAATATTTTTAAACAGCTAATGTGATAGTCGATTATGGAGTAAGAATACATGCTGAACACGATGGTGGAAAACCATTTTCTCGCCGGACAAGTAGTTCGTCCGGAATCCGGCAAAACCGGAAAGTTGGTCAAAAGTTAAAGTTTCATTTGAAGTTGATTAAATGTTCGATTTAGGGGTAAGAAGACATGCTGAACACTTGCGTGAAAAAACTTTTATTTGAAGTTGATTAGATGACAGATTAGGGGTAAGAAGAGACGCTGAGTCTGTATTTGAAAATCATTTTTTACCTGGATCCGGTTGTAACAGGATTTTTTTTTATAAGTTTAAGTTTTGTTTGAAGTTGATTAGATGTTCTTTATAGAAATAAAAAGATACGCTGAGTTCATTTCTGAATTTTCTTTTTTTGCTGGAAAAGTAGTTCGCTCGGAATTCGGCCGAAACCAGAAATTTCGCAGAAGTAAAGCAGGAAGTTTCGGTCAGTACCGTCAAAAATAGGTATGGCTTATATAGGTATATCTGCACTTGGTTTTCTCTGATGATTAGCTTGACGAATACTGGATCTGGTGAAGACAAGACCACTTGTCTGGATCAAATATTAGATTTCCGGGATCCCATCGAAACCTTTGGTCTTGTTTTTATTTACAACTGTCACGTTTTGGACGATGACACGATCTATTCCAATTGTACATTAAAGTGTCCCCACGATGGCAACGCCACCTAGCAGGAATGTCTTCTTTCACCTAGTAGAGACATCTGATTCTGATCGGCCAGCTGATATCGAGTGCGCTCCATAAACGAAGATGGCAGACGGAAAGAAAGTAAAGTACAATTCGCCGTATAATTAGTTGCGCAAGGGAGGAACTCTGATAGCTCCTTCGTTAGTTAGTGACGATGCTTCGTGATAAGCTCCCGAAATTGTGCTAGTGATTCCAATCGTGTAAAGCTATATTAACTGGATGCGTAACATGACTCTTCCATACCGGAATGTTTACCTGAGAGCGAAAAGTTATCACTCGGTAACTCAGCTATGGATCACAGTGAGATTTTGCAGTACGAAGCAAGATCCCAAACCGCTTGTCGGTCTTGCAGAACGGAAATCGCTTTTAAAGAATGCCCTGCCGTTTTCTCATTTTTTGACGGATGGTTTTGGACGGCAACATAACTATTTGCGGATATCTGTCACGGAGAAGTGCAATCTTAGATGTAAGCCGAATAGATAGGGGTGTATCCAGGAATTTTTTTCGGGGGAGGGGGGGGTCTCCCCGCGAAGTAATGGTGCATTTGCACACTGCATAAAATCCGAACGTATTTTACTCAGGTATTTGAGCTTGAAAAGATCTCTAGCAGTACGGACGTATTTGAGAAATCGGTCCGTTTTGTATTGTAATACGTCCGTATTGCTAGAAATATTTTCAAGCTCAAAATACGTGCGTAAATACGCTCGGATTTCAAAATATAATCGGATTTATATCAATATAAATCCGAATAAATTATGATCGGTAAACCCACCATAAAGCAATTATGCAAAGGTTAAAGCTTATGAAAAACGATATCGTTGTTTATTTCGGGATGGAGGTCGTCCCCCCCCCCCTCCTGGTTACGGCCTTGTAAGTAGATACAATTTGTGCATTGTTGCTTGTTTATAACTATAAACTATACTATAGTTGTATAGTTTCATCTACGAGGATCCAGGTTCTAAAATTTCCAACAAAAAGCCTCGGGAACGGGGCCGCGGGACCTCAGACCTAATTGGTAATGCTCTATACGACTAAGTTCAAAACTCGCCAGTGATCCTCAGGAAGAACGAGTAGACGTCTCACTAACGACTCAAACTCAACAACTTAGATCCTGTGTCAACCAATCACGGCGATCTTTGGGAGCAGACATGAAATACCGCTTCCGGCTCTTCCGCTATGTACCCGGCGATTTTGCATCGGCAAGGAGAGTTAGTCTTCAAGAGTATTCTCAGACCCAACGAGTCAGTTTAGCCACTCTGGTATTCCCAACCCTCACAAATGAACGAATTTTGTTTTTTTCATTGTCCCGTATTAAATTAATGGTGCATTTAAAGTTACAGACGCCGTGTCAAAAGTTAGATCTCAGGACTAGTTTTTCCCTACAGTGGTATTTGAAAGTAATTTGCTTGAATAAGATATCTATAGTCGGTAGAAGTTTCAGTTATCTATTACAGGTTTGTTTCCTTTCCCGACGTTGGACCTTAAGATTGACAGCCTAACGAGGACCCTTACCAAGAAGGGCCGAAATATCGCTGATGAAGCATCGTAGCTGACGTATCCGTTGTATACATTGTTTAAGCTTAAGTTGACGTATTTCTTCATTTTCATTTAAGCTTGTTTATTTCCAGGCCAATACTGCATGCCAGCTGATGGTGTCCCATTGACCCCGAAGGACCATTTGTTATCAGTTCCTGAGATCGTCAGAATCGCATCGCTCTTCGTCGAGCAAGGGGTGAACAAAATCCGTCTGACTGGAGGAGAACCGACTATAAGACGGGATATCGTAGAAATAGTTGGTATGTGAAGAAAAATAATTTACGTAACGCCCCGAGCTGCTCGACAAGGTCGCTTGACTGTGGAACGGATTTTCTTCAACAGTCACTCGCCAGTACTGAGCGAGATCATTAGTGTTGGGCGATATTCAGATTTTTCGATATATCGATATTTTCACTTTCGATATTCGATAATCGATATCGATATTTCAGTACCATGTTTCGCTATAGTATAGGTCCTGTTTCAAAAAAATTTAAGAGCAAAACTGTCATAAAAAAGCATCTTGCATCAAGTCAAACTTCGACTGAATAAAAACTAAATTACGAAGAACACACTGCACCAATTTCGGACATATAAATGTAACTTATGTTGAATTACTGACAATAGTTATAAATGAAAAAATATCGTTTTCGATATCGATATTTACGTTTCGATATTCGATATCGATATTTGGTCCGATATATCGATATATCGTTATCGATATTGAATATCGCCCAACACTAGAGAACATTCGTAATTGTTATTCGCAGGTATTGGTGAGTGGCTCGCTGTCTTTATTTTAGGCTTTCAATTCTTCCAATTTTGTTTTAGTTTTCGGTTTCTTGTTGATTTTCTGCTTTGGTTTGGTTTTATTGGTTGTTGATCTTCATCCTTGTTTTGGCATTTTTCCTCAAAATCTTCGTTCTGCGCTGAAGAAGGAAGGCGGTTGTCCTCCCGAAATATTCGCCTTTATATTCGCCAATATTCGAACATGCGTGACTTCTTTTATAGTGCGAACACTCGATCATGATTCCCCGACCGGATTTCCTACACTTACATCATCAAGTTGTAAAAATTCCAACTTTTCCCTATGGTAGTGATGATGGTGCCAAAAATCCGGGCAGGAATTCCAGTCTGTGAGTTTACCCATTTTTGGTCCACCAAGTGGTCAGCGCGGCTAAAAAAAAAATTTATCTTTAGGGAACCCAGCAGTTTCAAAGGAGTCGGAAGAGAGTCTTTCAAAAGTAATCAGGCCCCCGGCCCCGCTCCGGCCATGCCCGAGGATTTCTGTTTCCTCATTCCTCTTTATCTCACTCTGGCTTCGGCCATCTTCCGGCTGCACCGGGAACTTTGGAGTCGACAACTCCTCGGCTGTGAGAATAGTGAAATAGTATCCATAAAGTTGCTATTTTCGGATGTATTTTGACGTACTTTTGTTCTAGTTATGAAAGTACAGTGTTTCGAACGGACAAATAAAACGGTACACCGTAATTTCATAATTATACAAAACTAAGTCAAAACTACAGGGAAGCTACACCCGAAAAAACGCAACTTAAGTCTCTTCGGCGCATCGACGTCTTTCTAAAAAGGTTGCACGCACTTGCGTCACCGCAAGCGCGACGCAGAGGTTGCGTAGCTCAGTGGAAAGCCTTAACGCATCAGTGTGAAAGCGCAGTGTTCCCAAGTGTGACACTTTTGCCTTTGGGTGACACCGTTACATTTTTTCTCTGGAAGCGTTTTACTAATGACACTTTTTAGGTCAGAAAAGCACTTTTTCATTTACTTTACTAAAAGGACGGATTACGGTAAAAATGTTTTAAACTATTGGGTAAACAAGTCGCGGTGGCGCAAACCAATCCGGAGGAATTTCCCCAACAACATCAAATCACTGAATTGTTTACTTTTTAATATTTTAGACATCCACTCTTTACCAAACACTCTTTCACCAAATACCACAGATCTTAAATCATCTAGCTCTCTACACTCACGCATAAAATGGCTCAAATCATCTTTCGCTATCCCACACATTGGACAGAAGAAAGTCCCCTATAACTGTTACATCACAAACACTGTGATGTAACAGTTATACTTTTTAGGTCAGAAAAGCACTTTTTCGTTTACTTTACTAAAGTGACGGATTACCGCCCCCAAAACAGTTCGAATCCTTAAAAACTCATTTCCGATTAAACTTTGTTACAAAACTGTGATGTAACAGTTATTACCAATTATTCGCATTTTGCGCGTTGTGCAGCAGAATGCACAAAAAAATCGAGGTATCAACAAGCACCTTTTTGTCAGCAATTGTGACACTTCTGTAAGTCGAGCTCTTGGCAACCCCGTGAAAGCGGCTTCATACTCGTCCTAACGCTGTGGAGTCACGGCAAAAACTGATAAGATAACAATTCCGAAAGCTAAACATATATCTTCATAGAGAGATTAGCCGCCCTTGATGGTCTCCAGACGGTCGCCATGACAACGAACGGGCTTGTTCTGGCGAAGAAGCTGCAGCAGCTTAAAGCTGCAGGATTGAATCTGCTCAATATCTCACTGGACACTCTGGTTCCTAAGAAGTTCGAGTTTATCACACGAAGGCGAGGGTGGGAGAGGGTGATCGAAAGTATCGACGCCGCAGTCGATGCAGGATTTCAACCTCTCAAGGTAAGTAGTAGGGCTGAAGAAATCCCATAGAGGTATCAACGCTTTTGTCTTATTATTTTATGTACGCACCCCTTCACCATCGATTCTTTATGCCTGCTTCAAGGCATCAAGTGAGCAGGGCCACGCCACGCCAAACAAAGAGACGTGTCTTTACCGTCTGCACCCTGCCAAAGGCAACGCTACCCCCATCGCCACCACAGTCTACAGTAGAGGTATGTTTATGTGAACAGTTACTTTAATGTGAACAGTGAAGTTTTGGGCTGATTCGATGAAGATACAAAATACCTTTTCAGGTGTTTTCAGATGCCTTTAATTACCTATTTTGGCTAACTAAGCTTTAGACACAGCAAGTGCATGAAAATGGCAAAGTCCAATGTCAACAAACGTTCACATAAGCATAAGTCGTATTGACTATTGATTTATGCTCACTCTAAGCTTAGCTTTCCTCTCAACAGTGTTGCCAGATCGTGGTAAAAAAATAAGCCGAGGCCTTAGAAAAATGCGCCAGAAAAATCTACCCCTCGAAAATCTCAATGACTATCAACATAGAACCCCCGAAATTTTGTCCGGCCTTCGGTCGCGACGATTAAAACTACGTAAAAACGGTCGATTTTGCTGAAAAACAGTCTTTTTTCGTAAAGACAGTCAGTTTTTCCCATCACGCCAAAAAATACGCCAGTTAAAAAGAAAAACAGCCACGTTTTGCGCCACACGCCAGTTGCAGAACTATTTACGCCAGTCTCCGACAAAATCCGACCGTTTGGCGTAAAATTGGCCAATCACAGAATCAGGATTTCCACGAGTATTCTACTCGGAATGCCCGTCAGTTGGCGAATGCCCCCCGTAAAACAACTAGAGCTTCTTTCATAATAAAACACTTTGCTCCGGGGGTGTGGAATTCAATACCTGAGGAGGTAAGGGCTGCGTCTACCCTTTCGGCTTTCAAGCCACAGACCAAGTCCTTTTTCTTATCGAAAACATAATGTTCCAAAACATAATTTCCTTCCTTCTTTTTTCCTTCCTTTTTTTTTGGGGGGGGGGGCAAGGGCGCTTTGGTGATGGAAGATCGTTCGCTAGTGGATATTTGTTGTCAGTTTGTAATGTCTTCATTCTTCTTTTCTTTTCTTTCTTTTTTGATTTCTTTGGTTTGTTTCCCTTCAGATTAGATGAATAAAGAATAAGCCCCGCCCATTGCCAGGACTTATGTTAGGCCTTATGGTGGGGCCATAAACAGTTAATGGTGTTTTTATGGCACTTGCAGCCTCTGGCTCAAGTGCCATATACCGATCACAATTCCGTCTGTCGGTCTGTCGGTCTGTCGGTCTGTCGGTCTGTCGGTCTGTCGGTCTGTCGGTCTGTCGGTCTGTCGGTCGGTCCGAGTTTTTTTGTCCCACATATCCGAGTTAGGGTACTTCCAGATGTGCTAGGACAATGAAACTTGGCAGGCATATCAGGGACCCGACCAAACTAACCTGGAAATAATCAGTTTCCCGATCCGACCATATGGGGGGGAGTGCGGGGCGCTGGAAACTTGCAAATTTAGGGCATTTTGTCACTTTTTTCTGAGTTAGGGTACTTCTAGATGAGCTAGGACAATGAAACTTGGCAGGAATATCAGGGACCCGACCAAACGAACCTGGAAATAATCAGTTTCCCGATCCGACCATATGCGGGGGAGTGGGGGCGCTCGAAACTTGAAAATTTAGGGCATTTTGTCACACTTTTTCGAGTTAGGGTACTTCCAGATGAGCTAGGACAATGAAACTTGGCAGGAATATCAGGGACCTGACCAAAGTAACCTGGAAATAATAAGTTTCCCGATCCGACCATATGCGGGGGAGTTGGGGCGCTGGAAACTTGAAAATTTAGGGCATTTTGTCACACTTTTTCGAGTGAGGGTACTTCCAGATGAGCTAGGACAATGAAACTTGGCAGGAATATCACGGACCCGACCAAACTAACCTGGAAATAATCAGTTTCCCGATCCGACCATATGGGGGGGAGTGCGGGGCGCTGGAAACTTGAAAATTTAGGGCATTTTGTCACACTTTTTCGAGTTAGGGTACTTCCAGTTGTGCTAGGACCATGAAAATTGGCAGGCATATCAGAGACCCGACCAAACAAAATTAGGAATAATCAGTTTTCTGATCCGACCATTTTGGGGGGGGGGGGGGGGTGGAGGGCAGGGGAATCCGGGAAACTGAGAAGTGTGTAACTTTCGAACGGATGATCGGATTGTAATGAAACTTCATAACTGAAGAGAATATATATCTGTAATGTCCCGTTTAAAGTCTTGACCGGATTCGGTAGCCAGGGGGGAGTTGGGGGGGGGAGACCGGAAATTTCAAGAAACGGTTAGAATGGAGGGATCGGAGTGAAACTTGCTGGGAAGAACAAGCATCTGCTCTAGATAAGTCCTTTAGACCATTGTACTGGATCCGGACACTTATGGGGGGGGGGGGGGGCCCGGAATTCCGGTGATGGTGGTTTTTTGGATTTTCACGATGAAACTTGGCAGGCATATCAGGGACCCAATCAAACTGACTTCAAAATAAAAATATTGTTGATCAGATAATGGTGGGGGAGTGGAGGGACGGGAATCCGCAGGGGAATCCGGGAAATTGAGAAGTGTGTAACTTTCGAACGGATGATCGGATTGTAATGAAACTTCATAACTGAACAGAATATATATCTGTAATGTCCCGTTTAAAGTCTTGACCGGATTCGGTAGCCAGGGGGGAGTTGGGGGGGGGGGAGACCGGAAATTTCAAGAAACGGTTAGAATGGAGGGATCGGAGTGAAACTTGCTGGGAAGAACAAGCATCTGCTCTAGATAAGTCCTTTAGGCCATTGTACTTGATCCGGACACTTATGGGGGGGGGGGGGGGGGGTCCCGAAATTCCGGTGATGGTGGTTTTGGGGACTTTCACGATGAAACTTGGCAGGCATATCAGGGACCCAATCAAACTGACTTCAAAATAAAAATTTTGTCGATCAGATAATGGTGGGGGGAGTGGAGGGAGGGGAATCCGAAATTTTCAGTCATGTGTAATTTTAGAATTTTTTTTCATATCCGGACCGGATCCGGCAACTATTGGGGGGGGGGGGAAATACGTGCCCCGTTTAGAATGGAGGGATCGGGATGGAACTTTGTGGGAAGAACAAACAGATGCTCTAGGTAAGTCATTTGCTGAATCGGATTGGCTACGTGCACCGTGGGGGAGCTGGGTGGGGTGGGGGGGGGGGGTGGACCGGAAATCTGGAGAAACGGTTAGAATGATGGTATCGGAGTGAAACTTGCTGGGAAGAACAAACATCTGGTCCATATAAATCTTTTTACATAATTTGACTGGATCCGGACACTTTAGGGGGGGGGGAGGGGTATCCCGGAATTCCGTTTTTGGGGGATTTTCACGACGAAACTTGGAAGGCATATCAGGGACCCGGTCAAACTGACTTGGAATAAAAAAAAAATCCTCGATATGAAAATCTTGGGGGGGGGGGAGTTGAGGGAGGGGAATCCGGAATATTGAGTCATGCGTAACTTTGGAACGGGTGATCGGATTCGAGTGAAATTTAATAATTAAACAGAGGACATTTTTCTCTTGTGACCTTTTTCATTTCCGGACCGAATCCGGCAATTATCGGGGGGAGGGCGGAAAATACTTGACCCGCTTAGACTGGTGTGATCTGGATCGAACTTCGTGGGAATGACAAACAGATGCTCTGGATTAATCATTTACAGAACAGGATTGGCTCCGGTTATTGTGGGTGGAGTTGGAGGAGGGGGAGGGGGGTCTGGGATTCCGGTGATCGCGCGTTAAGGTACTTCCAGATGTGCTAGGACGATGAAACTTCGCTGGAATATTGGAGACTCAACAACATTTGCTTAGAAATTGCTACTTCCCAAATCCGATTATTCCTTAAAGTACCAATCTTGACCGCAAAGTAAAAAAAATACTTTTAAGCAATATATGCATTTTCGTGATGCCCATCAGCCCATTAGCAGTTTTGCCTCAAGGGTTTTGCTTACAAATGAAGTTCCAGCTCCCTTATAGCGCACATCTCAACCGCAAAGTCGAAACTTACTCTTGATCAATCAAATCATCTTGACACATGCAAGTGCCATATGAGCTTACAGCTCTTGTTTATTTTTATGAATAAACTAAACTGAACTAAACGGAACAGGCAACACTGCCTCTCAAACTCTTTCTTTCTTCAAGGTGAACTGCGTTGTCATGCGCGGTTTGAACGACGACGAATTGGTCAACTTCGTCAAGTTCACTGAGAACCGTCACGTCGACGTTCGCTTTATCGAATACATGCCTTTTGACGGAAACAAATGGAACGACAAGAAGATGGTGCCCTACCAAGAAATGCTTGAAATCATAAAATCCGAGTTTCCGGATCTTGAAAGAATTACCGATGCCATGAACGACACCTCGAAGGCGTATCAAGTTCCAGGGTTTAAGGGACAAGTGGGTTTCATTACCTCTATGACTGAACACTTCTGCGGATCCTGTAATCGTCTGCGAATGACGGCGGATGGAAATCTGAAAGTGTGTCTGTTCGGAAAGTCGGAGGTTTCATTGCGGTAAGTTTGAAGTTAAAAAAAAACAATCATTTATTTCCTTTCTCTTCCACAATTAGCTTCGGATCGTCCTTAACACCTAAACTGGGTAATTACATACATTAAAAAATGAAAAAAAATAAATAAATAAAAATAAGGCACGAACAATGACAGGTACCTTTCGGTTGAATCTGTATCAGGAGTAGCTATTTTCCTCCTAGTATAAGGTCGGGTCAGGTCCGTGGATTGTCGAAATCGGGTCAAACGGTTATATGTTAATGAGTAGCTAGGCATATGTTACCGAAATTCATCATCTGCTGGTGTCTTTCGTCTGCAAGTCCTTGATTGCTTAAAGCTGGATAAGCCTAGGGTGATCGAACGCTCACAGGCTCGTAATGCATAAACTAAATACGCTAAGAAGTCAAGATTGAGACAGTATTAGGCTATAGGAAATATACGCAGAAAACTCGAATACAATAGTGGCGTTGGCGCTAGGTGGCGTTGCCATCGTGACGACATTAAAATCAATCAATCAATCAACGAAGCTTAATCCAAATAGCTAAAAGCTAGAAGAGGATTACAAATTTACGAAATACACCAGCACGAAATAAATTAACCAATACACTTACAAGATATGACCAGAAATGTACAATTGGAATGCCAAAAAATAGTTGCGTTTTTGCAGATACCTTGGTATATGTTACCACGGGAACTGGATCTGTAATTAGTCGTTTTTGCAGTTACCGTGGTATCTGATATACGGTTGCTTTGCAAAAACGACAATTGCCGAAATTGCGCTTTCCGAAGTCATCCCAAAAGAAAAACTTATATTCATTCACATCACTAAGGTCCAAACTTCTTTCCCACCAATCTGACAAAAACTGATGAAAGTGAGATGACTTTTTCAGATACTACGATCAGTTACCACGGTCGGACCGTGCCACAGCCAAGTACGCAACAAGGCACCAAAAGAAGTTTGTGCCTTGCAAAGCATCAGCGTCTTCCCGAAAGAGGCGCTCATTCAGTACTTTTTACACTCCATGAACATGTAAATAGAGAGGGAAATCGCAGTGAAACTGCCAATCAATACGACTGTGTCGACCAGCCAGCACATGACACTCCACATTCTTTTCTGGACGATGAATGAAAAATTGTATGTTCAATCAAATCAATTCGTTTATTGACAAACCAACTTCATAGCTTTCTTCATCAGAAGATGCTAAATTAAATTATTGTGTTTTATTTAATTCTTTGATTTTATTTTATATACTCCGCTTTTCAGATGGCGGGTCAGAAATGAATTACTTACTTACTTGTAATTATATGTTTACTTATTTATTAGTGAAGCTGTCCATTTAACTGTAAAGATATTATACGGCAATTAAACGTTATCTTATCCTGAGACTGTCGGAGAGTTTTCTTCTTCCTTAATTTTTTTTAGCAGTGGACATGCAATCGCAGAACAAAGCTCGGCCTACGGACCCGTGGCACTCATTTTAGTGTTGGGCGATATTCGATATCGATAACGATATATCGATATATCGGACCAAATATCGATATCGAAAACGATATTTGTTCATTTATAATTATTGTAAATGATCCAATATCAGTCACATTTTAATATCCGAAACTGGAGCAATATGTTTCGTAAATCAGTTTTTATTTATTCGAAGTTTGAGTTGATGCAATATGCTTTTTTACGACGATTTTGCTCTAAATTTTGGTGAAACGGGACATACACTATAGCGAAACATGGTCCCAAAATATCTATATCGATATATCGATTATCGAGAGTGAAAATGTTCGATATATCGAAAATTCCAAATATCGCCCAACACTAACTCATTCGAAGCGCGGCGCCCGATCGTGCATACGTTCTTGCAAAATTTTAGACCTCATCATTTGAGCATATATAACGCCATCTGATTTGAAAACGTGAATCTAGCTCAGTAGTACGCCATCCTGAAGAGAACGTCGAACAAAGAAAAACCATCGGTCCTTACTATTCCTATTATTTAGAGACGCAATACGCGAAGGAAAAGAGGATTCGGAGCTCTTGGAAATAGTTGGTCAAGCTGTCGGACGAAAGAAGAAGCAACACGCAGGTAACCCAATATTCCTTCATCCCAGGCTGACTGCGGTGCATAAAGCGTGTTCCACCCTACTTACTTTAGTTACTACGCATGATGTCATGAATTTTGGCTTCTTTGCGTCATGGCTGGAACGCATTTTTCTATTTTCAGCAAAATACCGTGCCACTGGCTGATCCAGCCAATCACGGTACAGATAGTCGTAGTTACCACGCCTACTATGCTCCCGAGCATGGTAAGCAAATAGTTACTATTTCGAGAAGGTTGGTACGATCAGCGTACTAACTTTTCACAAGGAGCATGTTCCACCCTTCTCACAATAGTAACTATTAGTTACTATTTCCGTTCCAGCCTCATGAAAAGTTACTACGCTGACCGTTCCAACCTCCTCGAAATAGCAACTATTTGCTTACCATGCTCGAGAGCGTAGTAAGCGTGATAACCTGGTGGTAACTTCGGATTTCTGTAACGTGATTGGCTGGATTGCCCCGTGGAGGGATATTTTGACGAAAAACTGGACAGTGCTTTCAGCAAATAACGCACGGTTTTGGCTGTTTTATGCCTTTTCCGAGACCCGTTGACTTATACCGAAACAGGGAAACAATTTATATAACCGGTTTTTCTGATGGAAAAAATTCACACAGACAACCGTCAACAGCGTGATACATATCGAAGGTAGCAAAACACGGCAAGTGAGAAAATCAGCATGGTTTTGCTAGAGGGGTTAGAATGTACCGTACGAAAGTGGGGTCTCCAGGTTTAGAAATATATGGAGTGATTATGGAAGTAGGTTGCGTTAGCATTATAGGTAAGACAGGTCCTTTAAATATTCGTCTGTTTCTGACCTTTCCGTTTCTTTCAGGCATGCTCAACCTTGCAAACATGAAGAACAGACCAATGATTCTCATCGGTGGGTAGAAAGTAGGTTGATGCTTGCTAAGCTTTCGTAAATTCTATGCTCGCTTGAGGCCTCAGTTTGTACATTAATGAAAACAATCTGGTTTTCTCCAGCCGGTCATTCCGACTTGCTGAAACCCCAACACTGGAAGGGTTTCAATTTCAGTTTTCAGTTTTATTCATAAAAAAATAATGAACAATATTAACTCTTTATGGCCCCACATAAGGCCTGGCAGTGGGCGGGGGTTATTCTTTATTTATATTTTCTTAAGGAAAACAAACCAAACAAATCAAAAAAAAGGAGAGAAAAAAGAAGCAGATGAAAAATAAATACATAACAAACTCACAATAGAATGAACCCATTGAGACCATTGTTTTGGACAAGCTGAATAGGCGTCCGGATGCCTTCTAGTTTTTGTTCAAATCTTTACCTTTGTTTCATATTTGTTCCTTCTTGCTCTCGTTTTCAATCTTTCCTGAGTTGCGTTTTGATGTTTAAAAGAGTTTTAAGCCATCCAGTTTTTATCCAGAACATGCAACTCTCCAGAATAGCAAGTTACGTTACGTGTTTAGAGGTTAGACTCAAGAGTAAACACGGTGGGATGAAAATGGATATTTGCATATTGGTGCTAAACTCCGTGTTAAGCTCATTCTTGTCTGAAAACGCAACTCTGGCCGTTGGAATGCCAACCATTCAAAATCGTGGTGAACGTATGTGATCATTATGTGTTAAACCTCAGGTTTGGACTAGAGGAGCGGTATCCAAACTCGAACTTGTATAACCTCGAACTTGGCCTAAAAATCTTACAATGACATTTCTGAGCAGTCCAAAACAGGTCCTAAGGTCACTCATGTTTTCTTCTTCACAGTTAGGACTGCATTGAATTTTTCCTTCAACCAGTTTTGGCCACGTTCGAGGTAGTATAAGTTCGAAGTTGGATACCCCTCATGTAACTCAGAAGGTGTGCGGATGTCTGCTAGTTTCGGGTAAAGTCTACCTTTTCTTGTTTGCTCCTTCTTGGGTACGGATGCCGTCTGATGTCATTCCAAATCTTTACCTTAATTTCGTTTTGTTCATTTTTCCTCTCATTTCATTAGCTGCGTTCTTTGTAACGGGAGTTTTCACCGGTGGTCTCCGGTTATTCTTATAAGGCGTTTTTGCATCCACCGGTGACTAGTCACCAGTCTTGTAACCCGTTTTGAACTAACCGGTGTCCGGTTTTATCTCACCGGTACGGACTAACTAGAACCTGCTCGGGAGCCCGGCTTCACCGAGAAGTTAGCAACTTTTCGTCAATTGACGGGGTTTCGCGCAAAACCCAGAATTTGTGGCCGTTTTTGCACTCACCCGTGATCACCCACCGGTGAACCAAAAAACGCCTTACAAGAGAAGAACCGGGCACCTGACAGTACACCAGAGACAGCACGGAATGCAACGAACGCAGCTATTGGTCTATTATTCTGGGTCGTTGGAATGAGCTCCTTCTCAGATCGTGACTCGTGGTTTCAACATTCACGATGAACAAGACCAAAGGTTTCGATGGGATCCCAAAAATCTAACTTTTGATCCAAACAATTGGGTCATGTCTTCGCCATTCAGTCTTCGTCAGGCGCCTTGAATATTTTTACTGTTAAAATAAAGTTCAAAAATGGATTCATCATGTCTCCTTGCCCCGGTACCGAATCTCTAATCGATTTCAGAAACAACTTTGAGCTTCAACCAAATTTCCAGTTTCAGCCGAATTCGTGATGAACCATTTATCCAGCAAGGAAACCAAGTTCACATATGGATTCAGCGGACCTCCTTACCCCCTCATTGAACATCTTATCAGCTTATAAAACATACATGTTTTTGCCGTAAATTCGAAATCCCTACTCTGCCTCTAAATCTACGAACCATTTACGAACTAGACCTGTACTTTACCGCAGTGAATCCTCATTGAACAACATCCTCGCTTGAACATTATATATCAACCCCTTCGACCTTCGATTACACTAGATCTCTTCGACGTCACACAGAATAAACAAATGAATGTCGGCATCCACGCGCAGAGCTATACTAGTTTGAGAATAAAGGGGCAACGACTGCTATAGCCGAAAACTGGTCGACAAATTTTGTGTCCGGTTTTCGCCGGATTCCGGGTGAACTACTTCTCCGGCAAAAAAATAACTTTCATATTCAGTTTCAGCATGTCTCCTTACCCCTAAATCAACTATCTCAGTAGCTTTTAAAAATTATTTCTTTTTGCCCCGTAATTTGAAACCCCTCCCCCACCCCTAAATGTAGGGCTACAGAGCCCATCTACGAACTCGACCTTACCCTTGAGTCTTGACCCAAAGAATCCGCACACCAAGTTTCATCAAAATATCTCATTCCCTTCCAGAGTTATAGTGCGCACAGACGGACGGACAACTTTTGCGATGTCATAGTTATCCCTCCACTTACGTTTTGGGATTCCAAAAGCATTTTGTGACCTTTGTTTTGTACGAGCTCTGCAGATGTGCGATCCTTTTAGTTTCTGGCGCTAAGAAAAATGGTCCAAGTAGTATGCCGAACTGCCGCCTCATGTCATTCCTATTAATCGAGCTAAAGCAGAATTCTCTTCTAGAACACAAAACCAAGAAGTTGGATGCCTTGTCGTTCACTCACCTATTCCCGTCGTTCAAAGCATCACTCCAGCCTCGCCTTATGATACCAGTGCGGTCGATCTACACGGAATCCCAGCACTTCTCTAAGCGCGAAAAAACTTACGCCGACGATCCAAATTTCAAGAAACAAAAATCGAAAAGTCCCGACACAAGAGGAACTTATGCTGACGACCCCAAGTTCGGAAAACACAAGTCGGATGAAGTAGACCCGAAAGAGTCGACTCTGACAGATCCACCAAAGGAAGTTCCAGACCTGTCTTCCGAAGGAGCAGACGTCCCGCTGGAAGTATTCGACTCGACTCGTTTCTGGGAGTACGAGTATTTTGGGCCTAATGACAAGGACTACGTCGGTGATAGCCTGCAAACTCGCCGTGCTCCTCAGCTCACTCACGTAACGCCTGAAGGCGAAGCACACATGGTTGACATCTCCCGAAAGCCGTTTAGTACCCGCATCGCCACTGCTTGCGCTTACATCGAGCTTGGCGAGACCGCATTCAATCTAGTAAGAAAGAACCAGATCGCGAAGGGAGACGTTCTAACCGTCGCAGAGATCGCTGGCATCATGGCGGCGAAACAGACGCCGAATCTGATACCACTTTGCCACTCCATATCACTGAGCAAGGTGGAAGTTAAATTGGCCCTAGATGCGGAAACGTACAGTATCCGTATCGAAGCGACAGCGAAGACTCAAGGTCAGACTGGGGTCGAGATGGAAGCCCTCGTGGCGGCTAATATAGCAGCGCTTACGATATACGACATGTGTAAGGCGGTCACGCATGACATGAAGATCACGGGTGTTCACCTTGTTCGGAAGACGGGAGGAGTTCGTGGAGATTATTTTAGAAAGTAATTTATGATTCTTTTGCTGTGTAGGCACTCTGGTGGCTAGTGAACTGTGATTTTTCTGTGCCTTTGAGTCCGACGGTCGCAAAGACTATTTTATTGACTTCAACTAGAGTGGCTAGATTGTTTAGTGGCTAGATTATGGTGTCGTGGAATAACGTAGACGTGACCTACAAACTGCAGTGGAATGCGATTTCATACGAATCCTGAATTTGTTCCAGTTTCAACTTGCGTATATTGATTTTCAGCGTTTGTTCTTCTGTTAGTTCGAAGCGAATAAAGATTAAACGTGAAGTTGTCCACAATCAAGACCCAATAATAATCTACTTTGTACCAGGGGCGTCACGACTAGGGGGGGGGGGGGGGGGCGCTCCCCTCCAATGCTGTCGGCCAGTCGGTAAAAATAAACTAGTTGCACTAGGTTGATTTTCAAACAGTTGATTTTTTATGGCACTTGCAGCCTCTGGCTCAAGTGCCATATACCGATCACAATTCCGTCTGTCGGTCTGTCGGTCGGTCCGAGTTTTTTGTCCCACTTATCCGAGTTAGGGTATTTCCAGATGTGCTAGGACAATGAAACTTGGCAGGCATATCAGGGACCCGACCAAACTAACCTGGAAATAATCAGTTTCCCGATCCAACCATATGCGGGGGAGTGCGGGGCGCTGGAAACTTGAAAATTTAGGGCATTTTGTCACTTTTTTCCGAGTTCGGGTACTTCTAGATGAGCTAGGACAATGAAACTTGGCAGGAATATCACGGACCCGACCAAACGAACCTGGAAATAATCAGTTTCCCGATCCGACCTTATGCGGGGGAGTGGGGGCGCTCGAAACTTGAAAATTTAGGGCATTTTGTCACACTTTTTCGAGTTAGGGTACTTCCAGATGAGCTAGGACAATGAAACTTGGCAGGAATATCAGGGACCTGACCAAAGTAACCTGGAAATAATAAGTTTCCCGATCCGACCATATGCGGGGGAGTTGGGGCGCTGGAAACTTGAAAATTTAGGGCATTTTGTCACACTTTTTCGAGTTACAGTACTTCCAGTTGTGCTAGGACCATGAAACTTGGCAGGCATATCAGAGACCCGACCAAACAAACTTAGAAATAATCAGTTTTCTGATCCGACCATGTTGGGAGGGGGTGGAGGGCAGGGGAATCCGGGAAATTGACAAGTGTGTAACTTTCGAACGGATGATCGGATTGTAATGAAACTTCATAACTGAATAGAATATATATCTGTAATGTCCCGTTTAAAGTCTTGGCCGGATTCGGTAGCCAGGGGGGAGACCGGAAATTTCAAGAAACGGTTAGAATGGAGGGATCGGAGTGAAACTTGCTGGGAAGAACAAGCATCTGCTCTAGATAAGTCCTTTAGACCATTGTACTGGATCCGGACACTTATGGGGGGGGGGGGGGCCGGAATTCCGGTGATGGTAGTTTTGGGGATTTTCACGATGAAAACTTGGCAGGCATATCAGAGACCCGATCAAACTGACTTCAACATAAAAATTTTGTCGATCACATAATGGTGGGGGGAGTGGAGGGAGGGGAATCCGAAATTTTCATTCATGCGTAATTTTGGAATGGGTGATCGGATTCGAGTGAAATTTAAGAACTGAACAGAGGACATTTCTCCGATGATTTTTTTTCATATCCGGACCGGATCCGGCAACTATTGGGGGGGGGGGGGCGGAAAATACGTGACCCGTTTAGAATGGAGGGATCGGGATGGAACTTTGTGGGAAGAACACAGATGCTCTAGGTAAGTCATTTGCTGAATCGGATTGGCTACGTGCACCGCGGGGGAGCTGGGGGGGGGGGGGGGGGGGTGGACTGGAAATCTCGAGAAACGGTTAGAATGATGGTATCGGAGTGAAACTTGCTGGGAAGAACAAACATCTGGTCCATGTAAATCTTTTACATAATTTGACTGGATCCGGACACTTGAGGGGGGGGGGGAGGAGGGGGTTTCCCGGAATTCCGTTTTTGGGGGATTTTCACGACGAAACTTGGAAGGCATATCAGGGACCCGGTCAAACTGACTTGGAATAAAAAAAAATTCTCGATATGATAATCTCGGGGGGGGGGGGAGTTGAGGGAGGGGAATCCGGAATATTGAGTCATGCGTAACTTTGGAACGGGTGATCGGATTCGAGTGAAATTTAATAATTAGACAAAGGACATTTTTCTCTGGTGACCTTTTTCATTTCGGGACCGAATCCGGCAATTATTGGGGGGAGGGCGGAAAATACTTGACCCGCTTAGACTGGTGTGATCTGGATCGAACTTCGTGGGAATGAAAAACAGATGCTCTGGATTAATCATTTACAGAGCCGGATTGGTTCCGGTTATTGTGGTTGGAGTTGGAGGAGGAGGGGGGGGGGGGGGCCTGGGATTCCGGTGATCGCGCGTTAAGGTACTTCCAGATGTGCTAGGACGATGAAACTTCGCTGGAATATTGGAGACTCAACAACATTTGCTTAGAAATTGCTACTTCCCAAATCCGATTATTCCTTAAAGTACCAATGTTGACCGCAAAGTAAAAAAAATACTTTTAAGCAATATATGCATTTTCGTGATGCCCATCAGCCCATTAGCAGTTTTTCCTCAAGAGTTTTGCTTACAAATGAAGTTCCAGCTCCCTTAGAGTGCGCATCTCAACCGCAAAGTCGAAACTTACTTTTGGTCAATCAAATCATCTTGACCCGTGCAAGTGCCATATGAGCTTACAGCTCTTGTTTCATGAAAACAGTCGGTTTTTCTGAAAATTGGTCGATTTTTCGTAATAATAGTTAGTTTTTCTGAAAATCAGTGGATTTTTCTGAAAATTAGTCGATTTTTCTGAAAATAAGTCGCTTTTTTCAAAAATGTCATTTTTGTGTTGAAAACAGTCTTTTAAAATTACCAGCCGGTCAGTAAATGCCTCGCCCCCCCCCCCCAAACATTTCGGCTAGTAACGCCTTTGCTTTGCACTACTGCGTAGTAGAACATTCTTCTCTTCTTCATGGAATTGAATCCTTGTTTCGACTGTGAAATTACATACCCAAAAGAGGTCTATCACTAATTGCGTTTTTGCAGATACCATGGTATCTGTTACAACGGTAGCTCGATCTTCAATTAGTCGTTTTCGCAATTACCGTGGTATCTGATATACGGTTGCTCTGCAAAAACGACAATTGCCGAAATTACGCTTTTCGAGGTCATCCCAAAAGAAAAACTAGTTGCGTTTTCGCAGATACCATGGCATCTGATACCACGGTCTAAAGTCGTTTTTGCAGTTGTCGTGGTATCTGATACCACGGTCAAAAGGTGTTTTTGCAGTTATCGTGGTATCTGGCCAGTTATCGTGGTATCAGATATTCAGATACTACGGTCCGACCATGATAACTGGTCGTGGTATCTAAAAAGTCTTCTCACTTTCATCAAATTTTGTCAGATTGGTCAGAAAGAAGTTTAGCACTTAGTGATGTAACTGGATATCTGTTTTTCTTTTGAGATGACTTCGAAAAGTGCAATTTCGGCAATAGTCGTTTTTGTAGATCACCGTGTATCAGATACCACGATAACTGCAAAAACGACAAATTGCAGATCAAGTTACCGTGGTAACAGATACCATGGTATCAGCAAAAACGCAACTACTGATATTCAGTCATATCACGAAGTGCCAAACTCCTTTCCACCAATTTGACAAAAATTGATGAAAACTGCATAACTGCAAAAACGCCTTTTGACCGTGGTATCAGATGCCACGATAACTGCAAAAACGATTTCAGACCGTGGTATCAGATACCATGGTATCTGCAAAAACGCAACTACTGGCAGGGGCGGTTCGAGGGGTCAGGGGCCTCAGATAAGTATACTCTCAGTCGAAAGTTTTAAGTTAGTCAGAATGACAGCCGTATGATTTGAGCTTGTCAGAATGAAAGTTGTATGTTTTGAGCATTTACGAATGACAGTCGCATGTCTTGAGCTTAAACCGTGAGCCTCCGATAATTGTACTCTCAGACGTATGCTTGAGCTTGTCAGAATGACAGTCGGATGCGTGTGGGCCTCAGTGAATCGTATATTTCTCGATCTTTATAGGCTTTGAGCTTGTTTTCCGCTTGTCGGATGCCGCAGTTACCAGATCGCGAATTGTGCAGCGCAGATGACCTGTTTCTAGTCGTATGGTTACGAAGAGATTTTCTAGTCGCATGTTACGAGATTGCCAGAATGACAGTGTTATAGTTTAAGCTTGCTGAAATGCTAATATTTTCGCAGTAATCGGGCTGATTTCGTTATTTTCATCTGCAAATTGCTGTATTTTAGCAGAAAAGGGGCTGATTTTAAAGTTTTGTTCCTACAGGGTGAGGTTTGAGCATAAAACAGTATTGAAAGAAGGAGAAACGACGGGCGTGATGACTCGGTGACCCGCCCGGACCTCTTTCTCTTTGTCTGGACCTTATCATTCTCCAACTCATCAAAATAAGCAACTTATATCAGAGAACCAACACATACAAAAAAGGAAACCACACTTATTCAGCAAATTCGAAATATTGTAAAGATATGTTCGGCGGGGCAAAAGGGAGAAAACACAGATTATTCAGGGGGATGGCATAACCTTCAATCGCTCAAACGCAGATTTTTCCAGCGCCGCCCTGTGGTCGGGGTGAGCTACCTGGATTAGAGCATGCGCTCTCTGGCGTAGATTCTTTCCGAAGAGGTAGGCGATGCCGTACTCGGTGACGATGTAGTGAACGTGCGCTCTCGTGGTTACAACTCCACCACCTAGAGGGATAAATTACATGAAAAACGATGACGATGTGATTCGGTTTGAAAATATTCCGCTGAATCTCCGCCCGTTTCAGAGCGGAACCTAATTTTTAATACGCGGACCATACTCTTCAGAGACCCGACGACCGGAAAGGCAAGACGAGTGCAGTAAATGTCAGTTCAAGAATTTTAATGATATCCGATACTAGTTGCGTTTTCGATCCGAATTCTCCTTGCGATTCTCCTCGCATTTCTCCTATTTCGCGTTTTATGATGATAAAGCGAATTCTCCTTTTCTTGCGTTTTTGTCAGAATCGAGAACGGGGAAAGCCTAGCGATTCGGCAGAACTGAGAAGTTGCTCCGATGGTGAATTCTCGATTCTCATCTCTCCGTTCTCCTCCCTGATTGGTCAACAGAGTGCGGGTGTTCAATATGCATAAACACGGATACCGGGTTGCGGACGAGCTGCCAAATTAGTGTTTTTGTCAAAAGCGAGAATGGAGAAGCCAGAGGAGCAAAAACGGTATTTGTACGAGAATTCAGAAACGAGAACGGAGAACTGAGAATTCAGATCAAAAACGCTACTGTTAGTTCTTTGTTTTCTTCGTTGAGATTTGGTCAACGTGCGAAACGCGACGCAAATACTGATCTCTCAATCCAGTCTGCGCCAATGCTTGCGAATACAGCCTGTGCGCGACGCGAGACACCAAAGGGTCTCGGAAAGTCAACCTCAGTGGAGGCAAGAAACATTTAAATATCCTTAGGGAGGACAGAGAATACTGTACGGAACTGCCGACGGAAGAGAAGTGAATACTACTATTACTGCATTTTGTAAACGAATAAGTCATTATGTTGCGAGAGTTGTCCGTTGTCGTGTTTTTTGTTTTGTTTTTTCTAGTCGTCCGATTTCGTCTTATTACTAGAAGATGGTAAGGGTCTAACGTGTGCGGTTCTTAGGGAAAGTATGGACCTGTGGCCAGACTGATGAATATGACATTACATTTTAGAAAGCTCCGAGAACTTTTGCCTGGGGCCAAAAAGGATGGTTTTTGCTTGTAGTTAAGCCAGAGTCTACGGTGTGTGAAGTGAAGTGAAGTTGTCAAGCCCATACCAGAGAGGACTATCTGAAGTTATGCAGCCAAGCTTTTGTTTATCAAACCATGTTTCTGCTTTGGAGTGGAAAGCTCCGTTCTAGCAGGCAAGCAGACAGGCACCAGTTTCAAAGTGAAGATGGACTAAAAATCTATATTTGCTAAAAATGTGCGGCAGTTCTCCAGCCCCATCGCCAAAATATATTCTTTGAGCAATAAATATAAAAATTTACAGAAAGAAAAAAGTGGCATTTTCCCACGGGTCCGAAAGTGCTGCCATCTATTCTTTCTACCCATTTCTGTTCGTGATTTCTAATGAGTTTATTATTCCATTTTCTGCACTTGGGATTGAGGTAGAGAAATGGTATCACACCTCTTAAACTTTAAAAATACTCTCATTGCTAAAGAAATTAGCTCCTTTCTAAGTGGCGGTATTACAAAGTTGGCCTACGGCAAAAAAGTCAACTTTTTTCTTACTGCTAAAGAAACTAGAGCGTACCCTTTGCTCCTTTCTAAGTGGTGATATTAGAAAGTTGTCCTACGGCAAAAAACTCAACTTTTGAACTAATACAGGTAGAATTTTTTTTTCAACGGCAATCGATAGCTCTTGATGAGCTGATCAAAGTATGTCATCAATTTTTGGTACAAAATTCCTTCGTGAGATACAACAGTTTGAAAGGTTAGAGGGGTTGACAGCTTCAGTAGTAAGGTATACACTGAAACCAAAAATAGGGCGATCCCAATTGTGTGACATGTAGGGGACTTGTAAGCAACACTCGGCTGTTAGACCATAATCATCTTCGGCGATGAGGGGTTAGCAACATTTGCTAGTTGGTGTACCTATTTTGTTCCCGGTGTTTTTGATGATAAGGAAAGTTTGGTTCCATGTTTATCACGGGGAGAGGGACTTGTAAGTAAAATTCGATTGCTATAGCATTGTCATTTTCATGAGATGCTAGAATGGTCTATGGCGATGGTCTGTCACTGTAACCGATAATTCATTGTTTACGCAACGAATACAAACAATAATGCAAAACAATGACATAGTTTCACAACAATTAGTAATGTGTTCATCTATGGTATTGATCCTGAAAAGCTACGGACAGCTTTGTAATACGAACTAAGTTATATAAGATAATATTCCAAGCTTTCACCAGTCCTGATGTCTACGATTGAAAAGGATAAAGTTCAGCTGGCTTCAAAGTCAATTTAGTCCCTACTTACGATATTCTGTTTTTTGTTTAACCCTAAGGTACAGCAACAATGACATAGTCTAACAATAATTAGTAATGTAGCATCTATGGTATTTTGATCCTGAAAAGCTACGGACAGCTTTATAATACTAACTAGGTTATATAAGATAATATTCCAAGCTTTCACCAGTCCCAAGGACTGAAAAGGATAAAGTTCAACTGGCTCCAAAGTCAATTTAGTCCCTACTTCCGACACTCTGTTTTTTCTTCAATTTAGTCCCTACTTCCGATACTCTGTAGTATCGGTCTCTGTACTCTACTCTGTACAGGAAGCATACCCCTGGGGTATAGCCATGGGATTACGGATTGTGTCATCAGTTCAGAAAAAAAATATTCTTGGAACATACCATTTTTAAAACCTCGATGAATTGACAGCTTCGGCAATTTAACAGATAGCGAAAAATAAAACCAAAGTGTTGCTGTCGTAACACTTTAGTCGGCGAAGCCGAACAAAGGTTGCTGCAACGTAGGTCTAATTTGAGATTTGTTCCAGCGGTCCTTCTTAGCAAAGGTTCTCTTCAGGCTGCAGGTGGAAGAAAAAACCTGCAATAATCACTTTATTGCACCTTGAAAGTGCAACATTTTTCCTACAACCTGAAGACGACCCTTGCCAAAAAGGGGTCGCCATGAAATATGGAGGGGATTTACCTTCTTTCAGGTAGGGTACGATCTTCGACTCCCCTCGTTTGGTAGTAGAAGGAAGGGCCAGGATTGGTTTTCCCCCGTCTGGGCAAATGGCAGCTCCCCGCAAGAAATCGACTTGGCCTCCCACACCCGAGTACATGCGTTTTCCAATTGAGTCAGAAACAACTTGGCCAGTCAGATCCACTTCAATGCAGGAGTTGATTGCAGTGACTTTGGGATTTTGGGCGATAATTGGGGCGTAGTTAACCCACTGTACATCACCCATAACTGAAACAGAATACAATTTTTAGATAAAAGTTTGTAAATAAACTTTGTTACCCATCAAGGTTCAAAAGAACGTAAGAAGAAAGAGTTGAAAGAAAACTTAAAGACACGTATAGAGATTGCAGACAAGTAACCACAAAACTAACTAAAATTTACATTGGTGTTTAGTGACCTAACTTGATCATAAGTAGCTGCCCGATGAAAAATAGTAAAGAATACTATCATCTAATGAACCTCAGACTGGGCCAATCTTAAGCAGTAGTATCTATTAGCATCCTGGGCGATTCTGGCGGTCTAGAAAGCTCCGCAAGCTTATGCGCCGGCTGTTTTTGCAACTTTTGGCTAAAACTCGCTTCGCTTTCCAAAGCTGTTCTCGCGCTCCGCTAGTTTCCGCCAGCACTTGGAAAGCGAATCCATTTCGCGAGTGGAAAGTGATTTCGACAATGCAACTGAGGCGCTACTACTTCCCGTTAGTTCTTGCGCTAGGCGGACTCTCGCTTTGCTTTTCGGAAAGTAAATCCAAAAGATCGCCAGAATCGCCCTATAGTAGCATCCAGTCTTGCTAATAGTAGCATGCAGTAGAATGCAGTAACACGTTAGCCTTGACATAGAAGGAAGTAGTAGCATCAGTTCGTACTGCATGTTACTTTTCCGCACAACTTCATACTACTATTTTGAGATAAATTTTTCATCGGGTGCGCCTCGGCTGCGCAAGTAAGTACTAGTTTAGCTCTAGGGCGAGTGGAAATCAGCTTTGCAGCTGAGAATTTATTTAACCGATATTTCGGTCCTTCTTGGCAAGGGTCCTCTTCCGGCCATGGCTAAAAATATGAAACTGCGACATCGCCAGAATAAAATATCAGTTGACTATTCCGTTCAGCCCGACCAGCGTGTCTCCCCGACGTCGTGGTTTTACTAGAAGATCATACAGACTGAGTTTTTGGGATCCCAAAACGTACGTGGAGGGATACCTATGGGCATCGTAAAAGTTGTCCGTCTGTCCGTCTGTTAGCACGATAACTCTCGAAGGGAATGAGATATTTTGATGAAACTTGGTGTGAGGACTCTTTGGGTCAATGGTAAGGTCAAGTTCGTAGATGGGTTCTGTAGCACTACATTTAGGGGTGGGGGTTCAAATTAAGGGGCAAACAAAATATTTTTAAACAGCTAATGTGATAGTCGATTATGGGGTAAGAAGACATGCTGAACACGAATATGCAAAACATTTTTTCTTCCAACAAGTAGTTCGCCCGGAATCCGGCAAAAACCGGAAAGTTGGTTAAAAGTAAAAGTTTCATTTGAAGTTGATTAAATGTTCGGTATAGGGGGAAGAAGGCATGCTGAACACAATGGTGAAAACCATTTTCTCGCCGGACGAGTAGTTTGTCCGGAATCCGGCAAAAACCGGAAAGCTGGTCAAAAGTAAAACTTTGATTTGAAGTTGATTAAATGTTCGATTTAGGCGTAAGTAGACATGCTGAACACTGGCTGAACACTTATATGAAAAGCATTTTCTACCCGGACAACTAGTTCGCCCGGAATCCGGCCAAAACCGGAAAATTTGTTAAAAGTAAGTTTTATTTGAAGTTGATTATATGACAGATTTAAGGGTAAGAAGAGACGCCGAGTCTGCATATGACAATCATTTTTAAACCGGACAGATAATTCGTCCGGAATCCGGTTGTAACCGGGTTTTTTTCAGAAGCTAAAGTTTTATTTGAAATTCATCAGATGTTCTTTATAGGGATAAGGAGATACCATACGCTGAACTCGATTCTGAATTTTCTTTTTTTGCTGGACAATTAGTTCGCTCGGAATTCGGCCGAAACCGGAAATTTGGCAGAAGTAAAGCAGGAAGTTTTGGTCATTATCGTCAAAATAGATATGGCTTATAGAGGTACATCTGAACTTGGTTTTCTCTAATGATTAGCCTGGCAAGACCCAGTTGTCTGGATCAAATATTAGATTTTTGGGATCCCATCGAAACCTTAGGTCTTGTTACACTCGAACGAGTCGAACGCAGTATATGTCGGTGCTCGAATATTTCCGTCTTGCCTGACAATTTTTGCTTTTGCGATCTCGATTCTCGACACCTCGTCTCCTAAAAATTGCAAAACAACCAACACAGCACTGGGATGGAAATCACAGTGAGATTACGGAAGTCACAGATCTTGTCACTGCGATTTGCACAATGGCTGAGGACTATAGTCATCTTGTTGGCAAATGACGACGACCACAGTCTATGCTCACTGTAAAAATGTTCTCCGAGTAAGGATTAAAGTTAACTGCAGTATTTGCGAATGGGATTAATCTTATCTCTACTGAGATAAGATTAATCCGAATTAGAGATAAGATTAAATTTTAAGAGACAAGATTAATCCCAGTAGCAAATACTGCCCAAGCTCACTGCCAAAAGATTGCTTTTTTCTTTATTGTTTTGTCACGTAACCTGCTTCATCATTTTATGTTTGTTTGTCACTACGAGGATTATTATTCTTTAAAATAATTTCCCAGCAGCTGAGGCGTTACTAGCCAAAATGTTTGGGGGGGGGGGGCAAGGTATTTACCGACTGGCTGGTCATTTTTAGCGGCTGTTTTTGCTGAAAAAAATGTTTTCAAGAAAAAACCTACTGTTTTGACGGAAAACCGACTGTTTTCTTGAAAAAAATCAATTGTTTTTACGAAAAATCGCGGCGATCGGTCACTTTTTACCGGCTGGCTGACAACGTCGGGGGGGGGGGGGGCGCCCCCCCATACGCGACGCCTCTGCTCAGTAGTCGAGCTTGTCTCCCTATTTGGGCAAGTAGAAGTAGTTGATACACAACGATTTTTCTTTCGAAAATGTAACTGAAACTGAGAATCATGTCTGGTGATGCTAAACTAATTAGTGGTCTGAATCTTGTTTCGCCGACATTTCGGCGCTTCTTGGGAAGGCTTCCTCTTCAGGCTTGCCGAAAGAGAACCTTAAGAAAGCCCCGGAACGTCGAGACAAAACTGCAACTGATATCTCTACGACTTTCTTCCTTGGTTGAAACAAGACCAAAGGTTTCGATGGGATCCCAAAAATCTAATATTTGATCTAGACAATTTGGTATTGTCTTCGCCAGATCCGGACGAACTACTTGTCCGGCGAGACACGAGACGTTTTCACCATCGTGGTCAGCATGTCTTCTTACCCCATAATCGTCTGTCACATTAGCTGTTTAAAAATATTCTGTTTGCCCCTTAATTTGAACCCCCACCCCTAAATGTAGAGCTACAAAGCCCATCTACGAACTTGACCTTACCCTTCCCCTTGGCCTAAAGAATTCTCACACCAAATTTCATCAAAATATCTCATTCCCTTCCAAAGTTATCATGCTAACAGACGGACAACTTTTGCGATGTCATAGGTATCCCTCCACTTACGTTTTGGGATCCCAAAAGTCAATTGTATTTACGAAAAATCGCGGCGCTTCCCGACTCGGTTATTTTTTACCGACTGGCTGACAACGTTGGGGGGGGGGGGGGGGGGATACGCGACGCCTCTGTCGAGAAGTCGAGCTTGTCTCCCCATTTGGGCAAGTAGAATGAAATCGTGTTTCGCCGACGTTTTAGCGCTTCTTGGCAAGGCTTCCTCTTCAGGCTTGCCGAAAGAGACCCTTACTAAGAAGGCCCCGGAACGCCGACGCAACTTCCATCTGTACGACTTTCTTCCTTGGTTGAAAAGAAAATAGATCCCAGAATAGTAAAGAGAGACGCACCAACAAACGGATTGTTATCCAAGAAATCATACAGCCTCTTTGATCCCACAATGAAAGAGCCAACGATCTTTCCAGGTAGAACTTTCTTCTGGTGGTTCGTAATACAGCCGGCTTCCACGAGGTCAACAACGCCGTCACTGAACATTTCAGAGTGAATTCCGAGATCCTTGTGTCCCATCAGTGAAGCGAGAACGGCGTCAGGGATATTACCAATGCCTACGAAATGAGAGAATTTAAATGCTGCCGCAGTATTGTAGCAATCAGGGTTCATAGACCCATGGGTTCGAGTCCAGGAAGTTCAGTATGCGGATGAGTCAATGAGCGCAGGTGGAATTGTTGCAGGCCTTGATCACCGTAGTCTTTTTAAGGACACGCACCTGGAGTACTCACTGTCAGTCGTTGTTTCGGTTGCTTGCCGTTACGATGCCAGTGTTTTTGCCAGGTCGTGTTAGTCTACCACAAATCCCTGACTTTTGGATACCCTATGCCAAACGCTGGGTATATCTAGCATTTGGCATAGCCTATGCCTAACGCTGGCTAACCTAGGCCAAACGCTGGATACCTGTTGGTGACCTAACCCTGACCTACCTCAATCTAAAGGAGCTCTGATTGGTTGATTTTTTAGCTTCACTCAAATCATCAATATTTTACCGGGTTACAGTATCCAGCACCTAGCATAGTGTATCCAGCGTTAGACATAGGGTATGCCAAACGCTAGACATATCCAGCGTTTGGCATAGGGTATCCCAAAATCAGGGATTTGCAGTTGACTGGGTCGTGTCGCTTGTGTACGTATATCTTAAGGTCAGATCTATATTTGGTCAATCTGTACTTGGATTCTTTAGTACTTAAAACTTTGTTTACTTTGGAAGCATATTATTAATCTTAGATCTTTCATTAAACACCATTTTTTCGTCCACGGTGTTCTGTGGTTGATTCAGAAGAGGGGTTAGTACGTCACGGTTTATTTATCTGTACGCGCCTCGGAAACCCAGCTCGGCTGGTCACGCTATCTACCAGCTACGGAACTCGGTTCCCTGGCCGCTACGGGGCGCTATAGTATGATGGGCTGGGCGAAGAGATACCAGGAAGGGTGCTTCCATGACGATCTTCGCTTACGCCGTAGCTTTTCTGCTGGCAGCAAGGTGAACATCTGCTAAATACAGTCTTCTAGGTCCATAACAGGCTTCTCAGGTCCTGAGGGGGCACTGCACAATCCCACACTTTATTACGAAACGAACTTTCACAAAATTGCAGCCGATGGCAATGGTATAAGGCAATGGTCAAGATGACCGTGCAATAAGGCAATGGTCAAGATGGCTCGTCAAAATAAAAGGCTAAAACGTTATAGGAAGCACATTCGTCATTTATCCAAGATTTCAACGAGCGCCGGCACAAACCTCTTTCGAAAGCGTTCGGTTTTTGCATTGTTGGAGTCAAGACTTTTGGGGAGACTTCTGTGCTTTAACTAGAGGTATCGAGGTTACGGTGGGAAATATGGGGCTGGTCCACATAAAAAATAATAATTATTGTGTAAATTCCCAAACGCAAAACCCCTAACTAGCGCCTCTTTGCAAAGGGAACTACGAATATGAATAGCAAAAACTGTACAATGAGAAATAGGCCAGGAGCATCTATAGTATCCCTCTGGAACACTATGCGCTCTCCATTCTCTCCGCGTAGGAACTGCTCAGTGCACTGAGAGAACATAGGTTGACCTAGAATAATCAAAACTGAGATGAAAAGCAGCCTACAGCAAACGTACTGAATGATCTATCAGTATGCTTAAAGTTTACCCTAAAAGGGCTGGGATAGGACAATTTAGTTACCCATCACTTAAGGCGGGCCACAAAAAATGGTCTTTCTACCACACACACAATGCTAATCATCCCTACTATCACAATGAATGTTCAAAACCACTAAAACAACGTAAAACAATGAGCAAATTAAAAAAAATAGGTTTGAAATAACTCTGTCTGGGCTAAATCTCAGCCGATTATCCCGGACAGCTATAATGGCACGTAGGGAGCCAAGGGTCAAAATAATAATTTCCATCTAATGCTCCCACTGTTTATTACAAATACAATAAATTATAAAACCAAGACCAGTGTGGTACCTCCGAAGACGTACAAAAATTATTAGTTGGGTCTTATAATTCTTTGCTAATCAATCCTGGAAAATTCCGCCATCTAGAAAAGAAGACGTTGTGCGTGGTTTTTTTCTCGAGCCAAAACAGCAACTCGGCAATCGAGTTCAAATCTAAACAAACCCGTGGCATGCGATCACTAAGAGAAGGTAAAGCGAATGTTTGGATCAGGTCTTTAAATTGGCTTGAAGGCCCGCTGAAAATGCGTTAATTCGTTGTTCTGCTATCCACGAATAATCGATTTTCAAATAGTGGAATTTCCGTGTGATTTGTGGTATCTCTATGCGCTTGTATTTTGTGTATGCCTTACGAGAAAGATTTATGATTCTTTTTTGTTCAGGCACTAAGCAATCTTCACCAATCTCACCACTGCCCACTGAAAAGGTGCGTTTGTGCTGATATTAAAATTTCCCGCGTCATAGTAGAATTTACGTTGGGGACGGCCGCAGATATTCTGAACGTCATAACTAGAGCAGAAAGTGGAAAATAAAAAATCCCCATGACACAAAAATAAGTTGGCTTTTCAGTCAAACTTTAACATCTTGTTCCAGGGATACCTTGGAACTCGCTAGAACTAAGAACAAATAAGCCAAGTAGAACCTCCCCCCTTTGTCCCACGCACCGACTACGGATACCCCGACAAAACTGAGAAGAAGTAGAGCTACTTTTTGAGCTTTGAGCTGACACCCACCTACTTCCCTCTTAGCCGCTGTGCATTTGAGAGGAAAAGAGGATAGAAGGCGTGTATGCTCACGCCTACACGCTCTGACGAATCAGACAGAAGGACGCTCCCCAATCTCAACGCGTTACGCTTGACGTCACAATGGTGTATATCCAACAGTATGTTTACTCTTCGTTTTTCTTCTCCGGAGCTCTACTGCGATGAGCTGTTTGTAGAGATTTTATAAATAGTGAACTGATAAGACAAAAATGCTCCTTAGCCGGGATTTGAACCCAGAGCCCTCTGCTTACAAGGCAGTCGCTCTACCATCTGAGCTACCGAGGGGCTTGTGAACAGAGTTCGCAAACCACTACAATAGTCTGGCAGAAGCCGGCCATAGGAACAGTGATCCCGCCCGAAGGCAAGTTCATCTAACCAGTTCACATCCCCATGTCACGGAAGTTTATAATAATACATAGATGGCACTTTACACAATATAATTTAGAAGTCTAGGACTCCATTGTCGAAGCCAGGTAGACATACCACGACCCACAAGACGGGGTCTCATGGTGAAAACCAGATAAAACCAAATTTATAATTTTTAATGGGCAAGACGCCCTTGAGATAGACTGATAAGACAAAATGCTCCTCAGCCGGGATTTGAACCCAGAACCCTCTGCTGTTGTAGTCTGTTTGTAGAGGTTACGAATTGTGATATTCCGCGTGGCTACTACCTCGGCTCGTTTGCATCGGGAATCTGTTCGACTCCAGATGTCTGTAATACCGAGACCGAGAGACGGGGGTTCTACTTCTTATTTGTCCTTCCTAGAACGTTGGGAGCACAGACCTAGAAACTACCTAATTAAGAGCGGGTTTATACGTACCCATCTGGAGTGTTGCTCCGTTGTCGACAAGGTTTTCGGCGATTAGCTTTCCGATGGTATCTTCCACTTCGGTCATTTTCGTAGCATGTCTTGTGTGGAGTGGCATTTCATGTTCAACCATAGCATCGAAGTGAGACATATGAATAATTCCATCGCCAAACGTTCGAGGCATCTGTGGGTTTACCTGACCTGAAGAGATTCGGCTATCAGATTACGTTCAAGCTACAGTAACATATAACGACGTCAGATAGTTTTACTCCCGTCTGAAATTTATTGGCTTGTTAGTTTGAGTTTAGTTTTGTTCCAAATGGACAACACAGATCGTGCTCGGAGGCCAGATCGAGCGTAGACGTCATTATCGTCAAATTCAATAATCAATAAAAGTCAATAAAATAATACGGTGAAATATGCCGGAACACAAAACTAAATCTCATTGATTTAACCATTAAAGTTTAACCGAAAAGGGCTGGAATCGGACAATCTAGTTACCCATCACTTATTCACTAAAATTGGCTTGAAGACTCGCTGAAAATCCGTTACTTCCTTGTTCCGCTATTCACCAATAATCGATTTTTTTGGCTTTTCAGTTAAACTTTGACGAATTGGGGATAAAATCGTGGCGGTGCCACTCAGTGTGGCACGATAGGAGGAGGAGCCAGCTTGGTAAGGCCAGCCCGTAAAAACTCTCTGCGGCTGCGCGCGTTCGAACTGGAAGGGAGGCGGCAGAAGAGAGCGAAAATTAGGGTTTTATAGCGTCAACAGACCGACCTTTAAAGTGCGAACACACGACAAGGATTTTCCGGCCGGATTTCCTATGGAAGTGATGATGGTGATATCCGGCAGGAATTCCAGTCCGGAAGCTCTCGATCCTGATCGTGTGTTCGCACTATTACACAGCTTCTGCATCTTTAGTTTTGGCGCCAGGGTTGCTCGATGTTTCCCTTTCATGTTGCAGTTTCAGGAATCAAAAGGGAACAGAGAAAACTGAAAACAACCCGCCGACCATAACCGCAGTGCCGGGTTAAACCCTGTGGAGGATCCCAGGCGGTCGCCCCCCCCCCCACAAATTATCTCCCATTGATGTTGGAATCGACCGCTAGATAGAGATGACGATCACTTTTGTGCATGACCAATATTTAGTAAGTAAGTAAGTAGGCTAATTTATTTCTGACCCACCATTTTTCAAAAGCGGAGTATGTAAAGTAAAATAAAGAAATTAAACAAAACACAACAAAAAACAAATACAGTATACAATTTTTTAATCTTCGGCCAAAAATGAGTGTAGAATGCCATTCGCTGGATGGGCCCATTTGTCCATGATTTTTGGTAGAGCTAACGAAATTTCCAAAAGTATGACGCTGGCATCTTTAACTTGGAACTGCTCCATTAGCATGTGGCTGTGGAATAACTTTGGCAAATAAAGCATGTGCTTTGCATACTTTCTCATCTTTTGCAAATCCTTCTTCCGTAGAACATGCGCGACACCAGAGCGAAACAAAACGGAAGGAGCGCATAAAGCGCTGTATAAATTTCCTAAAGCTTTCCGATTGCAGCGCCCACGGTTCGGTACTTTGCGCCGAAACAATACAAGAAGGATTGATCGTGATTTAATATTGTTCGATGCTTTTTCGCGAGGCCCCTAAAAGGAGAAAGGAGCCGGGCCCACAGGCGGGTGCCTACTCTCCCTGTTGAGTAGTCCGGCACCAGAGCAAATTAACAATAGGGAGTAGCACCACGACCTATGCTTTCCATGCTTTGCAAACGGGCTATACTTGTAGCGCCGCCCATCACGCTTGCGGCGTTTAAAGCGAGACAAACTTGTGGGTTTAGAAATTTCTCGTAAAGCAACGGTGCGATCTGCACACACCAAGGAAACAGTGAAGGCTGTACAATTTTTTTGCAATGTTCAGAATATGAAGTTATCAGAGGAAGCGTCGATGAACGACTGAATGAGTATCAATAGGGACGTTCTCTATCGCTACAAGTGCTAGTATCGCTGCTACTTGAGTGTGTGTCAATTTTGTCAAGTCTTGGCGCTACTCCCTAGTGTTATTTTGCTCTGTCCGGCACTGCATAACCGCAACTGTTAGTTCGACATTAGTTGCGCTTTTGATCTGAATTTTCCGTTCTCCCTTCTCGCTTCTGAGTTCTCGATTCTCGTACAAATTACTGTTTTTTGCTCCTCTGGCTTCTCCATTCTCGCTTTTGACAAAAACACTAATGCCCGGACCCCACTAGAGTCACACCTGGCAATAACGCCGGCAATAAGACCGCCTTACGGTCGAAATTAGGAAGAAAAGACGCTGAAAACGCAAGACAGTCGAGATAGAAAAATCCATCTCCGCCGTTTTGAAACGTATCTCTGGAGTGTTTGGACCAATCACAGACCAGAGTCACCGACTTTAGCCAGTGATGATGGTGGTAACATGTCTTGAATTTCTTCGTTCCAGGTGTGACCAGGATGAAACGTAAGAGTGGGTAATAACCAAATTAACGAACCAAATCACGTACAGATGTGACTGAATGTGGCCCGGGCATACTTCGGCAGCTCGACCGCAACCCAGTATACATGTTTATGCATACCGAACACCCGCACTCTGTCGACCAATCAGGGAGGAGAACGGAGAGAGGAGAATCGAGAATTCACCATCGAAGCAACTTCTCGATTCTGCAGAATCGCGAGGCCAGTGTTGCCAAGTGTTACACTTTTGGTGCTTTTTGCCTCTGAGTGACACCGTGACACTTTTTCTCTGAAAGTGACACCTTTTTATTTACTTTTACGAATGACACTTTTTAGGTGAGAAAAGCATTTTTTTTTATTTACTTTACTAAAGTGACGGATTATCGCCCCCAAAACACTGCCAAAACATGTACTTTTACTTTGACTTAGTCCACAGAAATAGTTTGAAGCCTTAAATAAAGCTCATTTCCGATTAAACTTTGTTACAAATTCAGTTATTACCCATTATTCCCATTTTGCACATTGTGCAACGGAATGCACACACAAAACTCGAGGTGTCAAAAAGCACCTTTTTGTCAGCAATTGTGACACTTTATGAGTCGAGCTCGTGGCAACCCTGCGCGAGGCTTTCCCCGTTCTCGATTCTGACAAAAACGCAAGAAAAGGAGAATTCGCTTGATTTGAATAGTCCAAAAACACGAAAAAGAAGAATCGCAAGGAGAATTCGGATCAAAAACGCAACTTTTATATGGGCTTACCAATGATGTGCTTGGCACACTGAACAGCCATTCGAGAGACATCTACGCTGACGCCCATGCTGCAAAATCCGTGTTTGTCAGGTGGCGACACCTGTATGAGAGCGACATCTACAGGAACGATTCCTCTTTTGAAGAGTAGAGGGATTTCGGAAAGGAAAATTGGGACGCAATCAGCCCGACCTTCGTTCACAGCTCCTCGAACGTTTGCACCCATGAAGAACGAGTTGTCGCGAAAAATACCTGAAAGAAGAAAAGAAAAGTAAGGTCTGATCATCTTTTAACGAACAGGAACTTCTAAGCTGAGCAATGCAGCGTTCAGGGTCTAAGACAGATCTGTTTCATCTTTTATCCATGTATATTTCGGACCATCAAAAAAAAAACGATCAGAGCAAAATAACATTAGGGAGTAGCGCCAAGACTTGAAAAAAGTGACACACTCGAATAGCAGCGACACTAGCACGACTAGCGATAGTGAACGTCCCCACTGAAAATCAATCAGTCTTGCACCAGCGCTTGCTCCAATAACTTTCTATTCTGAACACAGCACAAAAAATATTCCTCGATCTGTGTAGACCGCATCTTAGCTTTACTAGAAATTTCTAAACCTGCAAGTTCGTCTAGCTTTAAATGCCGCAAGCGTAGTGGGAAGCGCTATGACTATGGCCTGTTTGCGACGCATAGAAAGCATAAGTTTTGCCGCTACTCCCTAGTGTTATTTTGCTCTGCCCCCGACGCATTCTAACGGAAAAAAACGAAACGAATTTAACGGAAAAAAATACTTTTCGCAATCACGAACGACCTGCATTTTCAGACCAGAGGCCGCGGTCTAAGACAGATCCGTTTTATCAAGAACAAATAATCAGATAGAACCTCCGTCTCCCTATCTCTGAACTCTGACTATGCGGAGTCGAGCATTTCCCTGTACCTTTTCCGCTGCGAACGAGCGGAGGTTAGTAGCTTCGCGCCACATCGCGATTCGCTACCTCTACAATTAGCTATATGGCTGTGAAGCAGACTTGAGAAAAAGTAGAAGAAGAAGCTGATTGGTTCTTTGACCGCGCTCAAGAGCGGGTCACCGCGCGGTGTACGCCTCCTGCATTTTCTTTAGGTGAGACTTCACCTTCCAGATTTTTCTTCCGGATTCCAGACAGCCGTTTTCGTCGAGACGGATCTGGAAGGTGAAGCCAGGCCAAAAACGTTTGGAAGTCCGGGGTGTTTGACACCCCAGATCCCGGATGTCTGGAAGGTGCCATAGAGGCAACCAGTTCCAGAGACATGCAAATATGCAAATGTAGGAAGAAAAGGGAAAGTGATTGATAGTTGTGACTGGGGTGCAAGAGATATTTGAAGTGCGAAGGGGTCATCTAGGATCTAGGAAATGTTGACGAATGGCAAAATAGCTGTCATTATCATGAGAATCTAGATGTATTGGCCTAAATATGCGGAAACCTCGGCCATCTGGGAATCTGAAAGGTGAAGCCTGGCTTTTTCTCTGCGATGAGCAACGGCGACGACGGAAGTAGTAGACGGATAAAAAGCTACAGTAAATACCTCTAGGTCCGTTCAGTTTTGTAGTGGTATTCGTAGGCGCTGCATGGTACCAAAGACAGAGGTTCTATCTGATTATTTGTTCTTGGTTCTGTCTTGTACCCATGTATTTCCCGGACCAACAAAAAAAATAACCAGACCCTAACGGTTAATAAGGGTAGGGGCAGAGAATCAATCAATCAATCATTTATTAATACCAAATTATCCATTGGATAGCATAGGCTGACGACAAAGTAATCGTACACTACACGACAAAAGAAACACGAATAGTTATATACAATTGGTTTGTCAAATTAATTAAAATACAATGCTAGATATACGATAAAACACTAAAATACATTGTCGAATTTCCTTCCTCGAGAAGATCCTTTTACATCTTACATATTGAATAATATGGACCAATTTGACGGACAAAATAATATTCACAAGCACGAACGGCCTGCATTATATCGGTAGATCTGTCGATACGCATAAACAGATTTTCTAAATCATACGTCACTTCTAGGCGATCCAACAACAAACACATGACATTTAAAATACATTACAAACATTATCTTTATCAGCCAATAAAGTGTCACAAGTTTGATAACATTTGACACAAGGAAGCGCGATTTCAACAGACGACACTGTGGGTGTTTCCTGTTTATGTTACAGGAAATTTCCGTTTTGAATTCGGAAGTAATATTTTTCCTATTCCTTCAGCCCAAGCTGACTGCGAATCATATCTGATAGTGCAAAACGGATACGTCAGCTGAATTTCATTGGAGCTATTTTTCGGCCCTTCTTGGCAAGGGTCCTCTTCAGGCTCAGCTCCAATAAAATTCAGCTGACGTATCCGTTTTGCACTATCAAATATGTTATTTTTCCGTAAAAAGTAACATCAAACATGATTTGCTATCACAGTTTTGAACTCTTTAAAGGTGATAATGAAGATATATCGTAACATCTTTAGATAAAATCCCAAGTGTTATATATTAACTGTCAAACTTCTGACAGAGTGGAAGGACGAGAAGACAGGGGAGTAGAAATACGGAAAAACATCAGCAAGTACGAATTCACAGCCACAGCATACACAGTTTTTGTGATCCCAACACGTTAGTGACGGATAACTGTGACGTAAGTTTGTTCGTCCGTCAGTCTGTCTGTCCGTAAATATTCTTTGAGTCCAAGCTGACTTTGAAACATTTATTCAAACAATATTTACAACGGGTACGTCAGCTACGATTCTTCATCAGCAATATTTCGGCCCTTTTTGGCAAGGGTCCTCGTCAGGCTGTCAATCCTCTGGTTCAACTTCGGGGAAGGAAAGATTACAGGAGATACAGGTTTGTTTCCTTCCCCGAAACTGACGTAGCTGACGTACCCGTTGTAAACAGTGTTTGAATAAATGTCTGTCCGTGTCTCAGCATGATAACTCTCGATGGTTTCGAGATATTTTGTTCAAACTTGGTGTGAGGGGTGGTGGATAGGGATCCAAATTAAGATGTTTTTCGTTTTTTTTTAGGCTGAATGAGAAATGCTGAATCCAAATCAGCACTTCTTTTTCGCGAAAAATCCGTTCGTCCGGAATCCGGCAAAAAACGGAAATTTGTGAAAAGTATAAGTTTTGTCTGAAGTCGAGTGTCAAACAAAGGTAAGAATACATGTTAATTCCATATGTGAAGGGAGGGGATATTCTAGCGCGTAAGTGCCGAACGATCGGAGGAACGGGGACACATTTGCTCGCTGGAGGGATACGGAGCCGGTAACTGAAGACACAAATAATAATGGATCAACGCTAATCCACAGCCAAGAGACAAGCATCACCGTACATTGGAGACACTTTATGACTATGACCCCACAAAGGCAGACCTAACAGCTCTAACAGGTACTTCACATACTAAATAAAAATGGGCCGAAGAGACAAGGTCATCATCAGTGTTACCAGGGACCCATAAATTTCCTGTAATGACTCGCCATTCAGGGGGCTTGTGTGATAGCCTAGCCGGTCTACAATGGTTCTACGGAGTACAGCAAACAAGCGGTGTTTATTCTTTGCGTCCCTGGTAACAACTAATACAAAAAAAATGATACACTGAACGGAATAGAATGCGCGGAGTCAATTGAATGGCCAGGGGTCTGCATCTTGAAAGTAATAATGACTCCGTCACAGCTTGTCAATAAGAGATTTCTGCTGTGCTCTTGACCGAGCGTCAGATAGTTCGAGAAATACCCACGGGGATAAAATACCCGACTATCCAGATAGACAAAATTTTTCGCAGCTGTTGTGCTGAGCTTGGAATATTTCTCTGTAATGGAAGAGTATCCTGGATCATTTGTCCTAGCTTAGGTACCTGGTGGCATGGTGAACAGTCCTGACTGAAGATGGCTATCTATATCTATCTGAGCAAGAACGCCGATTCGACCCAAACGGAATTTTCGGAAACTAGGTGAGGCTCGGAACGTGTCCGAAAGCTCCGAAACGAAAGAAAATGCTGAATTAATTCATCATTTTATGCAGCATTTCGCTTTCGGACTTAAATTTTCGCTCAGTTAATGCAGCATTAATTCAGCATGAAATTCAGCAAGAATGCTAAATTTTATGCTGAATTTTCAAGAAGAAACTGGAGAGTACGGAGATTCTCTCAGTGTTTTCGGCGGCAAACATAACAAATTCAAAAAGACAACTGACAATTTTGGTATTCTAGAAGTGTTGGAGAAGAAAACAAGAGCTGTAAGCTCATATGGCACTTGCATGGGTCAAGATGATTTGATTGATCAAAAGTAAGTTTCGACTTTGCGGTTGAGATGCGCACTCTAAGGGAGCTGGAACTTCATCTGTAAGCAAAACCCTTGAGGCAAAACTGCTAATGGGCTGATGGGCATCACGAAAATGCATATATTGCTTAAAAGTATTTTTTTTACTTTGCAGTCAAGATTGGTACTTTAAGGAATAATCGGATTTGGGAAGTAGCAATTTCTAAGCAAATGTTGTTGAGTCTCCAAAATTCCAGCGAAGTTTCATCGTCCCAGCACATCTGGAAGTACCTTAACGCGCGATCACCGGAATCCCAGACCCCCCCCCCCCCCCCCTCTCCAACTCCACCCACAATAACCGGAGCCAATCCGGTTCTGTAAATGATTAATCCAGAGCATCTGTTTGTCATTCCCACGAAGTTCGATCCAGATCACACCAGTCTAAGCGGGTCAAGTATTTTCCGCCCTCCCCCCAATAATTGCCGGATTCGGTCCGGAAATGAAAAAGGTCACCAGAGAAAAAATGTCCTCTGTTTAATTATTAAATTTCACTCGAATCCGATCACCCGTTCCAAAGTTACGCATGACTCAATATTCCGGGTTCCCCTCCCTCAACCCCCCCCCCCCAAGATTATCATATCGAGGAATTTTTTTCATTCCAAGTGAGTTTGACCGGGTCCCTGATATGCCTTCCAAGTTTCGTCGTGAAAATTCCGGGAAACCCCCTCCTCCCCCCCCCCTCAAGTGTCCGGATCCGGTCAAATTATGTAAAAGATTTACATGGACCAGATGTTTGTTCTTCCCAGCAAGCTTCACTCCGATACCATCATTCTAACCGTTTCTCGAGATTTCCGCCCCCCCCCCCCCCCAGCTCCCCTGCGGTGCACGTAGCCAATCCGATTCAGCAAATGACTTACCTAGAGCATCTGTTTGTTCTTCCCACAAAGTTCCATCCCGATCCCTCCATTCTAAACGGGTCACGTATTTCCCCCCCCCCCCCCAATAGTTGCCGGATCCGGTCCGGATATGAAAAAAATCATCGGAGAAATGTCCTCTGTTCAATTCTTAAGTTTCACTCGAATCCGATCACCCATTCCAAAATTACGCATGACTGTAAATTTCGGATTCCCCTCCCTCCACTCCCCCCACCATTATCTGATCGACAAAATTTTTATTTTGAAGTCAGTTTGATTGGGTCCCTGATATGCCTGCCAAGTTTCAGCGTGAAAATCCAAAAAACCACCCTCACCGGAATTGCGGGACCCCCCCCCCCCCCTCCCATAAGTGTCCGGATCCAGTACAATGGTCTAAAGGACTTATCTAGAGCAGATGCTTGTTCTTCCCAGCAAGTTTCACTCCGATCGCTCCATTCTAACCGTTTCTTGAAATTTCCGCCCCCCCCCCAACTCCCCCCTTGCTACCGAATCCGGTCAAGACTTTAAACGGGACATTACAGATATATATTCTATTCAGTTATGAAGCTTCATTACAATCCGATCATCCGTTCGAAAGTTACACACTTCTCAATTTCCCGGATTCCCCTGCCCTCCACCCCCCCCCCCCAAAAAAAATGGTCGGATCAGAAAACTGATTATTTCTAAGTTTGTTTGGTCGGGTCTCTGATATGCCTGCAAAGTTTCATGGTCCTAGCACAACTGGAAGTACCAGAAATGCCCTAAATTTTCAAGTTTCCAGCGCCCCCACTTCCCCGCATATGGTCGGATCGTGAAACTGATTATTTCCAGGTTAGTTTGGTCGGGTCCCTGATATTCCTGCCAAGTTTCATTGTCCTAGCTCATCTGGAAGTACCCTCACTCGAAAAAGTGTGACAAAATGCCCTAAATTTTCAAGTTTCCACCGCCCCAACTCCCCCTCATATAATCGGATCGGGAAACTTATTATTTCCAGGTTAATTTGGTCAGGTCCCTAATATTCCTGCCAAGTTTCATTGTCCTAGCTCATCTGGAAGTACCCTAACTCGAAAAAGTGTGACAAAATGCCCTAAATTTTCAAGTTTCGAGCGCCCCCACTCCCCCGCATATGGTCGGATCGGGAAACTGATTACTTCCAGGTTCGTTTGGTCGGGTCCCTGATATTCCTGCCAAGTTTCATTGTCCTAGGTCATCTAGAAGTACCCTAACTCGGAAAAAAGTGACAAAATGCCCTAAATTTTCGTTTCCAGCGCCCCGCACTCCCCCGCATATGGTCGGATCGGGAAACTGATTATTTCCAGGTTAGTTTTGTAGGGTCCCTGGAAGTACCCTAACTCGGATAAGTGGGAAAAAAAACTCGGACCGACCGACAGACCGACAGACGGAATTGTGATCGGTATATGGCACTTGAGCCAGAGGCTGCAAGTGCCATAAAAAGGTAACAGCTTTCGGACAAACAAAAAAAAGAAAGAAAATGCAGCATTTACAGGAGCAAAAGCTTTCGGACACGTTATCGGGCAACATAGCAACATAGAAGCATAGGAAATGACAAGCCCCCTGAATGGCGAGGCATTACAGGAAATGTATGGGTCCCTGGTGTTACAAATTTCTTACCTTCGCAATCGGGTTGCAAGTGCGGAGCATTTCCCTCAATGTGAATGTGGCAGACCGTGACGTTGTGAAGTTTATTCTTTTTCCCATGTTCAGCAAGGGACTCTAAGAGCGGAGTTGGGGTGGCTGCAGCACTGTGAACAAATACAACATCACCTGGAAGAAAAAATTAATCGTTAAAGGACCCCTCGCACTATTTACTCTTCAACTTAGGCTACAGTATTTAAAAATATTTGAATGCTTTAAAAATAGGTTGTGCTTTCAACAAATAACCCACGATTTTGGCTGTTTTAAGACTGTCCCGAGACCCGTTGACTTATAGCGAAATCAGGGAAACAATTTACATAACCGGTGTTTCTCACGGAAAAACTTCTCGCAGACCACCGTTGACAGCGTGATACACATCGAAGGTAGCAAAACACGGCAATGAGAAAATCAGCGTGGTTTTATTAGAGGGGTTAGAATGTACCGTACGAAATTGGTGTCTCCGGGTTTAGAAATATATGGAGTGATCATGGAAGTAGGTTGCGTTAGTATTATAGGTAAGACAGGTCTTAAAGTGGAACTGAATGTTAAATTGTCATTTCTCTTTAACCAAGTCTAATAATATATGGTGGTGCTAAACGGATTATTCAGCTGAAATTTTGTTTCGGTGATATTTCGGCCCTTCTTGAAATGGGTCCTCTTCAAACCGTAGTTAAAAATCTAAGTTTATCCCGGCTATCGTGGAAATCGGTAAGATGATCGCAGGTTACGATTTTGTTTTAGCTACGGCAATACGACATCGCGGGGTTTACGAGTAAACGTCTCATAGTACTCCCCCCCCCCCCCGAAACCTCCCCGTGAGGCACGGGCTTTACTATGGTCTCCCTTCTCTCGTCTGCAACTACCGAGTGGTGGGAGTGGCCTTATACCAGCTCAGCGGTCCAAGCTGATTAGTCTTTGTTTATCTTTCTCTACCTCATTATCAGAATCTATCACACAGAGATAAGGACATCTCAGACGGCGTTTCTAAGGTTCGAAAAGTGTTTCGCACATTGTATTCCGTAAAGTTTGGCGCCGTTGAAGTGTCGCACATTATTCTTGAATAAAATCTCCAAATTATTCCATAAAGATCTTCAAAATATTCACCTTATCATCACCTTATATATATACGATATCAGCACTTTTTCAGTTTCCTGATTCCCCATTTTCAAATTTGTTAGATTTTCTCTTGGATCTCTTCTCCAAGTTAATTACTGCTGTAAAGGCGGTTTACGTAACAACTTTACGTACTCAACGAACGCAATCTCAGCCATCCTATACGCCCTTCATAAAATTCCTTCCAGATTAGTTATTTTTTGGCCGCTAGACGCGCTAGCGTAAAGTAAACAATGACACGTTACTTCTTAGTACGTTTAACTAAGCTTGTTTGGCTATTTTCAATTCCTCTTATGCATAGCCATGTTTGAAACAGTTTAAAATCCCTCTGCCTCTGTACGTGCTCTATTCAACTCTATTCTGTCAAGCTTCATCAAGTTCGTCAGTCAATACTTCCGACTTCAGTTCTGACTACTTGTTGACTTTTCGACGTGGCTGATGCGCGACTTGGTATGAACCGAAAGTCTAATTGCTGATCCCCCCTTCAGATAACTTATACCAAGATCTCACGTGTGATTGCTATTGTTTCTCTAAAGCATTTGGCGGCAATTCGTTATTGGATTTTATAAGGGGCGTATACTAAGTTACAACAGATCCATAAGGTAACGAAGAGAAAAGGGAAAGGGAAGCTTTCACTTTTGAAACTAAAAGATAATGGAACACTCCGATTTTCATTGTCTCATCGTCTACAGCCTTAGGTTGGCGACTGGTGTGGGAGACCCCTCACAGCTAGAAGGAAATCATAAGCAAATACTGCAGTTAATTTGCCTTATAGTTGTTCAACTTCTGTTTGTCCCCCCTCACCTCATTATGTGCAGTAGGTTTCGCTTTTGAAATTAAAGGGTAGTGCAAATCTCTCATAGCCACGGAGGTTCGCACCTCCTTTTTTTTACTGAAGGAATATAATTAAACACATATTCTAGCAGGATTTCGTTGAGGCTGATGATCATTTGGGGAATAGGAGAACTAAACTAAATGGTGTATCTGAGCTGGAATACGTATAACAGAACGACATACCGGATTTGACCGTTGAGGACACAGCTTCAATAGCCGTCTTGTAGACTGGAGCGCGTCCCGGTATAGGGAATGCTATCTCTGGCGTATACGTCTGGAATTTTCTAACCGTGTTCTCCAACAACACTTGTAGCTTCCTTCTAGACATTCTAAGCTAATCCAGTACAGAAACTAAGGAGAATATAGTCGGAATCAAACACCTGCCACAATTTCCACAATAAATAGTGCTATCAAAATTTCGCACGACACTGTGTACATACTATAGATAATCCGCTAAGATAAGAATATCATTTTTCCAAGCCAGATCTATCTCAAGAAACGGCAGATCAATAATACCTGACTTCACGGCTTTCACGGAGTCCTCCAAAGAAGTCCATTTCGGAGTTCGACCTTGTATGGGATGAAACGGCTCTTGCGAGTACGAATAAAAATTTCTGGCCTTAACAGGCAACACTGGCGCAATTGTCCTCAAAGTGTCCTTGACTCTTTCCGCATTTAGTAAAGTCCTCGCAAATCCGATGGATTTCGGACAAATGTTTCCACTCATTTTGCTTAAATATCTACTACTTTAGCCTTTCACACTCAAATGTCATTTTAGCACATTTCTGTGCAAAAACTGCACTGAATACTTCCTGGCTAGTAACAGAATGGACGCTAGGCAGCACTTCAATCGATTCTCGAGAGCGATGCCAAAAATCACGTACCTCGGAAAACAGAACAGACGCAACGGAAATATAAAAGAGCTCCTAGTTGCTGTGATTGCGACATCAGTAATTGTGATGTAGTCATCTCAGGACGTAGCAAACGATACTGTAGAAATTTGTGGGTGTAGAATTAAGAATAAGAGATCGGGAAGAAATTCGGCAAGGAGAGGGGCCATAAACCCACAATGCGCCGTTAAAGTTCCGGACCGAATTTGCCCACTTTTGGGGGATGGAGAGGGGTCCCGGAAATATTGTGACACGGACAAGTGATAGCAGTGTTCGAACGCCACCGCGGTTTTCGGCCACCTTTTAATTCAGGTAGCGCAGGTAGCCGGTGCAGGTAGTTTCAGATTTAATTCTTTAAATGGGAAAAGGATGTTTACCGCCACCCAGGAAATCTTACGTCCCCAAGAGGATTAGTTCCTCCAGAGAGTAGAGTCCGACCTAACATTCTAATGGGGTGTCGAGCGCAAACCGGATTAAGTATCACGGCGATTAAGGGCTTATCAGTTACCAACTGGTATAAAAGTAAATTTAAGAGCAACCGTAACTGTAGAAACCGAATTAAGTGACAAGAGAAATAATCATGGAAATAATTTAAACAAAGAGTGTGAAAGTAATTGACTTTTTGACGGTTTCTCGTTTCGGCTCAGGAGCAGGAAGATAGAGAACGGGGCTCATAGAGATCTGGAGGAGAGGCTACTGAAAGTTAAAATGATGGATCAAGAAGGAAAGTCTTCAAGTATTTCCGCGGGTGATTTCTCACCTTTTGAAATTTGAATAGTTTGGGGGCCATGAGTTGTTGAAGTGGTAAAGTTTCTTTAATTGGACTTAAACACCCTCTTCGGCATTCAAGGGTTTAGATCTGGAATCGAACCAGCTACCAGCGCTACCTGCACTAATGAGTTGGCGGAAAACATACGGTGGCGATGGACCTACCAAAATATTTGACCTTTTTGTCTGACCCAACTAATACTCTTGATGATACAAAATATCCTGGGTGGCGCTGGAACACGGTGGCATTGGGACACCCACTTCGGAACAGTAAGTACTTCACAGGTAGACGAAATTAGGTGGTGGAGAGAAATGTAATGCGCTTAAAATGGGCAAGTCACGGATTTGGCCCGACCCAGCCACAGTAGAGGGGTTGGTGGGGAGGGGGCATTCGAGCACGTCAGTGTCGTTCAGAGGGACTGAGTCGAAAATTGCTAGACAAAATGGTCGTCACAAGTCATAAGCTTGGTTTTGGGGGGCCGCAGTACTACTCGTTGTGCGTGTTTTTTCCTTGTTGTATAAGTTTCCTTCATGATTAGATTATTAGTACTAAATAAATGAAAAGAAAAGAAAACACCATTAGCCCTAGATGTTATTAGATCCGGCCCGCATCCCGCGACTTCTACGGTATTGGGGGAAAGGACTCCTGAAAACCTTGTACCACGCTGAAGTTCCGAACATGTGGGGGGGGATGGAAAGAAATTTGGTGGGCATACGCTCATAAGCCCGTCAGATTTGACAATCTGTGTGGTGGGGAGCGAATCACCATGTCAATTCTAAGTGCCGTATGAGTTTCAAGTTCTCGTTCAAGTCTCCGAAAATGTTTTTACTCTTGAAAACGAAAACAACATAATAGAAACATACTCTGGAATAGAATAACTTCGCTTACAATTTTCGCTAAATTTTACTTCTCTGAGTTCTCATTTTGGTGAAAACAACAACTTCGACTTACGCCTGATTACTTCGGCAGTTAAACAGATTTATCAGTCCTCTTGCAGAAGCCTGCGAGCGCCAAAAAATTGCAACAGAAACAACTCACTTGCCAGTAACCCACGTGACTAAGGTGTAGTGTCGGGCGATATTTTGGATTTTTCGATCTATCGATATTTTTACTTTCGATATTCGATAATCGATATTTCTTTACCATGTTTCGCTGTCGGATACGTCTCGTTTCACCAAAATTTAAGAAAAAAATTGTCTTTAAATAGCATATTGCATCATCTCAAATTAAACCAATAAGAACTGAATTACGGAAAACATATTGTTCCAGTTTCGGACATATAAATGTAGGTTATGTTGGATTCTTCACAACAATTATGAATGAACAAATATCGTTTTCGCTATCGGTATTTACGTTTCGATATTCAATATCGATAATATCGCCCAACACTGCTAAGGTGAACGTCTTCTAATTTTCAAAATTTACTCATGCTGACTTGACTTTATAATTTGTTGGCAGTACTTACGTTATAAACGGAAATTAAGCCAAGCGTAACCATTACTATTTTCCCATTTGATTTCCATTACCAGGATGAAAAAAATGCTCGCAGTTGCTTCCTGGCACTTTCTCAGCTATTTCGCATGCCCAAAACATTTGAAGACTTTGAAGGCAATACACGTAATTGGCTTTATTCGAAAACATTAGCTGTGGCAGTAACTTCACGCGTGCCGCGGGTACTATTTTTTTGTTTGTTTCAGTAACATTGTATCCGGACGATACAAAATGGATACGTCAGCTACATTTTATTAGAGCTATATTCCGGCCCTTCTTGGCAAGGGTCCTCTTCAGGCTCAAGCCGCTCAAGCCAGAGTCAAGCTGGAAAATGAACTTGTGAAAAAACAATTAAAGATTCTTCCTTGAATATCTGATTCTGTGAACTTCTTCCCTGAAATCTGCTTGAGGTTAAAGCTGGTGGTTGGAGGTCATTTTGGACATGGCTGCTGTTTTGCTGCTCGATTAGGTTGCCGGAAGGGTAGAGATTTTTCTGCATTTTGGTTTTGAAGTGGCGAGATGGTTACTTGTCGGCGGCATGTCTGGGCGATTTGAAGTTCCATACTTCGGTGATAGGTATTGTAGCTGAAGAAGTTCGCAAAATCAGATATTAAAGAAAGGATCTTTAATTATTTTTCCACAAGTTCATTTTCCAGCTTGAGCGGCTTGAGCCTGAAGAGGAACCTTGCCAAGAAAGGCCGAAATAGCCTATAGCTCTAATAAAATGTAGATGACGTATCCGTTTTGCATTGTCAAACATGATTCTCAGTCAGCTTGTAGCCTACTGTCTCCGGAAAAGCAACTGCCAAAAAACTTTTCGAAAAACATCGGACTTCTGACATCGGAAGGAGACAAGACCAAAGGTTTCGATGGGATCCCAAAAATTTTATATTTGTTCCAGACGATTGGATCTTGTAGATATCCGGTCTTCGCCAGACTCCTTGAACATCTTTATTGTTAAAATTTAGAAACAGATTAAGGCCAATGGCTACTCATATAAGTTCAGATCTGGATTCAGCATTTGTGTTTACCCCTATACGTCGTATCTAATTTTACGAACTTGATCGGAACTTCCTGCCCTACTTCTGCCAAATTTTCGGTTTCGGACCGATTCCGCCTGAACTTTTTGTCCGTCAAAAAACTAAAGCTCAAACACGAATACAGTATATCTCCTCACCCCTACATCGAACCTCTAATTAACTTAGATGAAACTTTGACTTTTAAATTTTTTTTTTCAGGTTTTGGCCAGATTCCAGTCGAACTATTTGTCCGGCGAGAAAATAATTTTCATATACGGATTCAGCATGCTCCTTACCAATACATCAAACCTCGAATTAACTTCATATAAAACTTTTACTTATAACAAACAGGCAAACTATCTGTTCGGGTAGAAAATAATTATCATATATGGATTCAGCATGTCTTCTTTCCCTTCAATCGAACATCTAATCAACTTCAAGTAAAAATTTACTTTTAAACAAATTTTCCGGTTTCGGCCGGATTCCGGGCGAACTAATTGTCCGGCGAGAAAATGATTGTCATATACGTGTTCAGCATGTCTTCTTATCCCTCAATCAACTATCTCATTTGCTATTAAAACAATATTTGTTCGCCCCTTCATTTGAACCGCCACCCCTAAATGTAGGGTTAGAGCTCATCTACGACCTCGACCTGTCCCATCCCATGACCCAAAGAATCCTCACACCAAGTTTCATCAACATGTCTCATTCTCTTCGAGAGTTACAGTGGTGACAGACGGACAACTTTTACGAAGTCATAGGTAGGCTATCCCTCCACATAAATATGAAGCCAGTGACATACTTCTCGGAAAAAAAAAATATTCTTGCCCATTCGACTGCAATGTGCTTCTTTTCTTTTTTTTTATCAAATGGTCAGCTTTTTCTGAAATTCTGATTCGGTGGCAGCCTTGCTGCTAGCACGCTAAGCTACGAACCACGCTCTACGGAAATAAGAGTCTAATGACTGAGAATAAAGAAGGGACTGTAGAAAATGAATGGTAAGCTGACGGTAAGCATAGGTCTGTTATGTAGGAGCCTATGATTTCTTGTAAAGATCATACATTTCTTAAAGGACCCCTTGCACCACTTCCTCTTCAACTTACAGTATTTTAAAATATGTGAATACTTTAAAACCACGCTGTGCTTTCAACAAATAACCCACGGTTTTCGCTGCTTTAAGCCTTTTCCGAGACCCGTTGACTTGTAAAAACAGGGAAACAATTTACATAACCGGTTTTTCTGATAGAAAAACTTCTCGCAGACAACCGTCGACAGCGTGGTACACATCGAAAAAGACGGCAAATTATCGTGGTCCTGTTCGAGGGTTAGAATGTACCGTACGAAATTGGGGTCTCCGAGTTTAGAAATATATGGAGTGACTATGGAAGTAGGTTGCATTAGTATTATAGGTAAGACAGGTCCTTTAAGCTACTGAATCACCAGCTTGACACGCCCGATTCCTTCCGGATTTCGGCCGGATTCCCAAGCCCGAAGAAAAATCCAGCTTTTTCTTAAGTTTCGAAAGCTGGGCCTCAACCCCTGTGCATTGGAACTAGACACGCCACTTAACTAGTTCAGCAAACGAAAATTTGGTGTCACTCATTAATCTCGATATTACGTCTTGGCTGACTCGGATGATCACAGGAAACCGTCGCTGCTAGAGAGGCTGATCAATGGCAAATACGTTTGCCTCAGGCGGTCCAGATTGTTCGCAGATCGACCCCAGCTTGTCCGACACCTTGTCTGAACTAGGGGTATGACCACTTCCAAGACAAATGAAGCATTGGCTCGAATGAGGACATCCTAAAATCGCGAAAATGTTTTGAGCTTGGATCCAAACCTCTGAGAAAGCACAATTATGGCATCCGTGGATAATTCAACACAATTGTCAGCGGCGGGCCTCCATGGAAAAGCTCGAGGGACCGATACTAAAAAAGATGAACACACCACTCTGGATCTGACTTCCATCATTAATTCAATCTAATGACTGATCATAATTAATTCGTTCAATTTCAAATAATGAAAACAAGTAATTTTCCATAAAATCATGGTAGAGGGCAGGCTCGTGGTATTACTATTCAAAATAACCTACTGAAAATCATAAGATTACAAACTTTAATAAACATAGCGATATTAGATACCACAGTTGCCCTGAAAAAACGACAACTGCCGAAGTTGCACTTTTAGAAGTCATCCCAAAAGAAAAACTGACATCCCACTGACATGTAGAGTGACATAACTTCTTTCCCACCAATTTCACCAAAACTAGACTCTTGTGTTAGTGATCGTGAAAGTGAGATGGATTTTTCAGATACCACGGTACCTTGCCAAATACCACTGTAACTGCAAAAAACGCCTTTTGACCGTGGTATCAGATACCACGCTAACTGCGAAAACGACTTTAGACCGTAGTATCAGATACCATGGTATCTGCAAAAACGCAACTAGTGATGTGACTGGATATCAGTTTTTCTTTTAGGATGACTTCGAAAAGCGCAATTTCGGCTATGTTGGTTTTTGCAGAGCAACCGCAGTATAAGATACCACGGTAACTGAACAAAAAAACTATATACCAACTGCAGATCCAGTTACCGTGGTGACAGAGACTATGGTATCTGCAAAAACGCAACTCATGGTATCTGTTACCACGGTAACTGGACCTGCAATTAGTCGTTTTTGCAGTTACCCTGGTATCTGATACCACGGTCTAAAGTCGTGTTCGCAGTTACCGTGGTATGTGAATATCAGATACCAGGGTAACTGCGAAAACGACTTTAGACCGTGGTATCAGATACCGTTGTATCTGCAAAAACACAACTACTGTTATCTTGTGGTGTAAATTAAAGAGCCTGAACCTGAATCGATTATAGGTTTAGGTTCTTTAATTCAAAAACACTTCATAATAATGAGCGTGTTCCAACCTTCTAACAATAGTTATTATTAGTTACTATTTCCGTTCCAACCTCACCAAAAGTTACTACGCTGACCGTTCCAACCTTCTCGAAATAGTAACTAATAGTAACTATTTGCTTACCACGCTCGGGAGCGTAGTAAGCGTAGTAACTACGGATCTCTGTATCGTGATTGGTCGTATTCACCCGTGGCATGATATTCTGCTGGAAAACAGAAAAATCGTTCCAGCCTTGACGGCAAAAAGCCAGAGTTCGTGACGTCATGCGTAGTAACTACGGTAAGTAGGATGGAACATGCTCGACATGTCGATACACATTCCTTGAGCCCAAGCTGACTTTGAAACATATATTCAAATAATGCATAAAACGGATGCGTCAGCTACGATGCTTTTGCAGCGATATTTCGGCCCTCGTCAGGCTCTCAATTTTCAGCGTCAACGTCGGGGAAGGAAAGAAACCTGCAATCATTGCAGAGATTGCAGGTTTGTTTCCTTCCCTTGACAGCCTGACGAGGACCCTTGTCAAGAAGGACCAAAATATCGCTGCTAAAGCATCGTAGCTGACACATCCGTTTTATGCATCATTTGAAAATATATGACAATCGTTGGGGGCCGGCAGGGATACGAGCTCGTTAGATGGGCCCCATGTGTTCCTGGCACTGTCACGGTAGCGTCAGGGTTGAAAATTTCATGGTTCTCGGGCGAAATCTTACCTGCCTGTCATCCTTTTTCTTATTTGACCTCGTTTCAATATGTCTTAGTTGGTAATTCCCGGCTTCCACAAGCACATCCTCTACCAGCTTCTGCGTATCCTGAGATTGCGCCAATGGGACGGCTCCTTTCGCGAATGTTAAAAATCCCTTCGAAAACTGGTAGGTGCTCTGTGTCAGTTGCAGCTGTACACCATCTAAAGAGAAGAACAATCTCTTGTTGACAAAACTTCAGTTAAAGTTTAACTGAAAAGACATTTTTTTAACATATGATACTTGAATACACTGCAATGTTTTGACTCATCTAACGGATTTTGCATTTTTTTTTCACCCATGGCTTTAGCAATAGTTACGTTTTTTTTTTTTATCGAAGTCTGACTTTGTTTAATTACCGTTTTGGTCACCAGTCACATTTTCGTCGTCCTTCAAACTCTGACCGTCGAACTTCGTGAGCTAGCAAGCTCGAGGTTTGCTTGAATCGTCGAAGAAACGTCAACCGGGCAAGGGTCGCCGGAGTCGTAAAAACACTAATTAAGCAAACGGTGAACTTATACGACGTTTGAAAACGGAAATTAAGCACCCGGCTACGCTAACGGCGAACGCAACTTCGATCAAAAACGCAACTAATAATATTCAGAGTGTGCGCTGCTTGCACGACAACCCAAAATTCAACCAGACGTGGAGAATTCGATTTTCAACCAAGGCCTGCATTTCCTATGCGACATGTTTGAAACAAAACAATAGCGCTCAAATTCAGACCTTCTGTGCGTAAATCTCACCAAACCTAAGCCCGCCAGGACGGCAGAGACAGAAGAAGAACGACCCCGAGAGCACCCGAAGTAGCGATTTACAAGGCAAATATCCCTGTCTAGATCGAAAGGAAGATTTCCATCCAAGTTCTAGAAAAGATGGGTGGACACCACAAACAAAAATCGTCGGTAGCGTTAACTTATGAGTCAGGGAAAGAGCTCGTACACTGTGACTACTACAGGTTGTGAATAAAAATGTGAACTCAATTCAATATAATCTAAAAAACAGATAACGGACAAGCCGATGGGTTGTGCTTGCGTCAAAACATAACGTCATAACATAACAATCTAGAAGTACATACAATTTTGCGACATTTATACCGACGTCTTTTCTTATGGTGAAAAACATAATAGACTACAATTAATAAAATACAAATAACATAAAAATTAACGTTCAAAAGCGCTCCGAGTTATATAAACGAACAAACGAGGGGACGAAACTCTGGGCATACCTTGTTCGCGAAGCTACCACCGGCTCTAAACGAGGCACAGGCTCGGCAGCTATTTTTATTTATTTATTTATTTATTTAAATAAATAGGCCAGGACAGACGAGAAAGATAAATTCGGGAGGGGAGAAAATCTCCTGATAGTTCAAATCAAAGGGACTTGCCTCTGACAAACTGCTCCAGTGGCGACTTGACTCCAAGTTCCTCCATTTCGTCACGAAACTTATTTGCAGAAGCCAGCGTCAGCAAATTAACAGCTCTCCAAGAATCTTCCTGGGCCCGTACCTGCGAAAATAAATTATTTGGAGGGTCTAGCTTCAAGGTAGTATTTATATCAATCTCCCCCAAATGTCGCAGAGGACGAGAATAAAAAAACCAAAAACAACAACAACAAAAACAGGCTACCTCTTTCTAAAACTGCTTTCAATTGTCAGTCAGTTCAAAAGCTCAACTCAACAGCATACGTTAAAGTTGCGTTTTCAGATATTCGCGTGTTGGACTCGAATCCTAACACGTTACGCTGTCACCGGTTTTTAGTATTCGTGTTTTGTATAACGTATCCCGGAACATTTGAGGAGTTTTTTAGCGGTTTAACATTGAGCCAATGTTGACCAACAGTGAGTTCTAGCGACAGAAACCTCTGTGGCCAATATTATTGGTCAAAACGACCAACAGCTGAAAGTGTTGTTGACCAAGTCTGTTGGTCAATCTGTGGAGTAATCAGACAGATTTTTCAAAGAGAGCGTTCTGGCGAAGATTCACCTCTGTTGATCAACAAGGCGGTCAACAACAGTTTGTTGGTCAACGCAGTTGATAAACAGAAGAACGGCTTTGTGTTTGGATTCGGTGTTGAACTCGAAAGAAACACGGGAGCTAAGAACGCTTGAAGCCACCAAACACGGAACCGGCTGCGCTCCGTAAGAACGACTTGTGACGATCACGGGTTGAGAATCGCGAGTCTGAAAACGCAACCTAAGTACACACAACACTATTTCGCCACCGAATCCTTTATCCCAATGTAGAACGTAACAGACCCTGACCCGAAGTAGAATACGGCGACAAAAATCTCGCCTATGCAAAAAATATATATCTATTTAGAAATATCATCTCCCTCTGGAAGTACTGTCCCTGAAAACATGGAGCCTATGCTTGGTAGGTATACTTTCGAAATGGATTAAGGAAAGTTATTTACAATTTTTTTTCTGTATTCTTTTTTTTTGTTGCCTTGGGATTAGAAAGCATAATGTTTATTTTTTATAGTGTAAATAACTGTGTGGAGTGTTTTGGTAAATGGTTTCGGCCTCTTATCCCTTACTTCAGTATTTTTTTCTTTTTGTGTTGTTTAGTAGCACATCCTCGCAAGCAGTGCTTTTGCTGTGCTATTTCTGAGATCCTCGACTGTTTTGTTAATAAACTTATTCTACTACTACTATCAACAGAAACGATACTTTCATTCATCCCCCCCCCCCCCCCCAGTCGTGACGCTCCTTGCTGTTTGTGTTTCAATATTCAAAAATAGCTGGACGGTATAAAACTAGGCTTTGCTATTAACAAATTATCCAAGGCTTTGGCTGTTTTAAGCCTTTTCCGAGAAAAACACGGAAAAATTATGATAACCGGTTTTACGCACCAACAGCATGATAAGCGTGCACTCATCGGGAGCATGATATGCATCGAAAATAGGGGCAACTGTGAAAATCATTGAGGTGTTGTTAGCGGGTTAGAATAGTTGCGTTTTTGCAGATACCATGGTATCTGTTACCACGGTAACTGAATCTGCTATTAGTCGTTTTTATGGCACTTGCCTTCCGGCCGCCATATATCGACCACTTTTCCGTCGGTCTGTCGGTCGGTCAGTCCGGTGTTTGCGAGTTAGGGTACTTCCAGCTGTGCTAGAACGATGAAACTTGGCAGGCAGGGAAAGGAAACAAACCTGTAATAAATAACTGAAGCTTCTACCGACTATAAATATCTTATTAATTAAAACAGCGTCCGTGTCAAAAATTAAATCTCAGGACTAGTTTTTTCATTAAATTGGTATTCGAAGGTAATTTACTTTAATAAGATATTTATAGTCGGTAGAAGCTACAGTTATTTATTACAGGTTTGTTTCCTTCCCCGACGTTGATCCAGAGGATTGACAGCCTGACGAGGACCCTTGCCAAGAAGGGCCGAAATATCGCTGATGAAGAATCGTAGCTGACGTATCCGTTGTAAAAATTGTTTGAATAGAAGTATAGCTTACCTTGGTGGCATCCAGGAACTTCCCTCTGGTAGTACGGATACTCCGATCAATCGAAACTCTGATCTGACCTTCAAATTCCCACGCCAGGTCAAAACCAACTTCTGAAGCGAGCTGGAAGAGAACGGATCTTGAAAGGACACAATTATGATATGTAGAGGGTAGGATTTGTATCTCGTTTCTTGTTCCGCCACACTTAAACCAAGCTGAAAAAATTTTGCTAATAGCCATCCTTTAAAGTTTAACTGAAAAGCCAACTTACTTTTGCGTCATTTAATCCCCAATAACCGAACAAATATTGAAATAACATACTTTGAAATCATCCCAGTTTAAGAGCTTTTAATGCAAACAAACCGCATTCAAGATCTTGCAAGAACGGTTTTCAGTTTCCATACTGTATGTCTTGCTAGCCAGTCCGACCCTTTTAACCTCTTTTCCATTAGCAAGGTAATATAAACCAAACCGTAGGAGCCTAATACCCCCTCTGTCACAACTTCATTAAGAATACCATCGATCGATAATTATGCACACTGAATTATTTGGATTCTGCAAAGGGATTTTTTTTTATCTTCCACTCTCTACTCTAGTTATGACGTTCAGAATACCTGCGGCCGTCCCCACAGCGTAAATTTTACTATGACGCGGGAAATTTTAATCTCGGCACAAACGCGGCTTTTCAGTGGACAGTGGTGAGATTCGTTAAGATCGCTTAGCGCCTGAACAAAAAAAAAAATCATAAATCTTTCTCGTAAAGCATACAACAAAAATACAAGCTCATAGAGGTACGACACATCACACGGAAATTCCACTATCTGAAAATTGATTATTCGTGAATAGCAGAACAACGAAGTAACGCATTTTCAGGGGGTCTCCATGCCAATTTAAGTGAAGAAGTGATGGGTAACTAGATTGTCCTTAGCCCTTTTCGGTTAAACTTTAACAGCGTGCTTTCCTTTTTCTTCTTTTCGGCGATGAAAGCTGACGGACGACTTGGAGCGTGTTCCACCTACTTACCGTAGTTACTACGCAATGACGTCACGAATTCTGGCTTTTTGCTGTCAAGGCTGAACGATTTTTCTATTTCCCAGCAGAATATCGTGCAACGGGTGAATCCGACCAATCACGTTACAGATATGCGTACTTACCACGTTTACTACGCTCGCGAGCATGGTAAGCAAATAGTTATTATTTCGGGAAGGTTGAAACGGTCAGCGTAGTAACTTTTTACGAGAATGGAACGAAAATAGTATAGTTACTATTGTTAGAAGGATGGAACACGCTCTTGGTGCAACGATCCCCGTTCCTGGGTAATGGCATCGCGACGACAGAAACTTCATACGGGTTCGACGTCTAATCTCATTTCCATGTTTTCCGATTTCACGGCCATAGGCGTATTCCCGCCGCTCCCCTACGACTCCACTTGGAGTCCCCGCGTTTTTGTTTGTCTCGGGGACTCACTCCACGTATTCTCGCGAGTCCCCACGAACGGGGAATGTTCCGATTATCATCCCCATCATCAAAAAGGACTCCCTTTCAAATTCAGAGGGGAATCAACTTTTGCTGGTGTTGGTGCAATGTAAAAATAAATTAAAAACAATCAGAATAAACAAAACCAACAAGAGCTGTAAGCTCATATGGCACTTGCATGTGTCAAGATGATTTGATTGATCAAAAGTAAGTTTCGACTTTGCGGTTGAGATGCGCGCTATAAGGGAGCTGGAACTTCATTTGTAAGCAAAACCCTTGAGGCAAAACTGCTAATGGGCTGATGGGCATCACGAAAATGCTTAAAAGTATTTTTTTTACTTTGCGGTCAAGATTGGTACTTTAAGGAATAATCGGATTTGGGAAGTAGCAATTTCTAAGCAAATGTTGTTGAGTCTCCAATATTCCAGCGAAGTTTCATCGTCCTAGCACATCTGGAAGTACCTTAACGCGCGATCACCGGAATCCCAGACCCCCCTCCCCCTCCTCCAACTCCACCCACAATAACCGGAGCCAATCCGGTTCTGTAAATGATTAATCCAGAGCATCTGTTTGTCATTCCCACGAAGTTCGATCCAGATCACACCAGTCTAAGCGGGTCAAGTATTTTCCGCCCTCCCCCCGATAATTGCCGGATTCGGTCCGGAAATGAAAAAGGTCACAAGAGAAAAATGTCCTCTGTTTAATTATTAAATTTCACTCGAATCCGATCACCCGTTCCAAAGTTACGCATGACTCAATATTCCGGATTCCCCTCCCTCAACTCCCCCCCCCCCAAGATTATCATATCGAGGATTTTTTTTTTTATTCCAAGTCAGTTTGACCGGGTCCCTGATATGCCTTCCAAGTTTCGTCGTGAAAATCCCCCAAAAAACGGAATTCCGGGATACCCCTCCTCCCCCCCCTCAAGTGTCCGGATCCAGTCAAATTATGTAAAAGATTTACATGGACCAGATGTTTGCTTTTCCCAGCAAGTTTCACTCCGATACCATCATTCTAACCGTTTCTCGAGATTTCCGGTCCACCCCCCCTCCACCCAGCTCCCCCGCGGTGCACGTAGCCAATCCGATTCAGCAAATGACTTACCTAGAGCATCTGTTTGTTCTTCCCACAAAGTTCCATCCCGATCCCTCCATTCTAAACGGGGCACGTATTTTCCGCCCCCCCCCCAATAGTTGCCGGATCCGGTCCAGATATGAAAAAAATCATCGGAGAAATGTCCTCTGTTGAATTCTTAAATTTCACTCGAATCCGATCACCCATTCCAAAATTACGCATGACTGAAAATTTCGGATTCCCCTCCCTCCACTCCCCCCACCATTATCTGATCAACAAAATTTTTATTTTGAAGTCAGTTTGATTGGGTCCCTGATATGCCTGCCAAGTTTCATCGTGAAAATCCCCAAAACCACCATCACCAGAATTCCGGGACCCCCCCCCCCCCCATAAGTGTCCGGATCAAGTACAATGGTCTAAAGGACTTATCTAGAGCAGATGCTTGTTCTTCCCAGCAAGTTTCACTCCGATCCCTCCATTCTAACCGTTTCTTGAAATTTCCGGTCTCCCCCCCCAACTCCCACCTGGCTACCGAATCCGGTCAAGACTTTAAACGGGACATTACAGATATATATTCTGTTCAGTTATGAAGTTTCATTACAATCCGATCATCCGTTCGAAAGTTACACACTTCTCAATTTCCCGGATTCCCCTGCGGATTCCCCTCCCTCCACTCCCCCACCATTATCTGATCGACAATATTTTTATTTTGAAGTCAGTTTGATTGGGTCCCTGATATGCCTGCCAAGTTTCATCGTGAAAATCCAAAAAACCACCATCACCGGAATTCCGGGACCCCCCCCCCCCCATAAGTGTCCGGATCCAGTACAATGGTCTAAAGGACTTTTCTAGAGCAGATGCTTGTTCTTCCCAGCAATTTTCACTCCGATCTCTCCATTCTAACCGTTTCTTGAAATTTCCGGTCTCCCCCCCCCCAACTCCCCCCTGGCTACCGAATCCGGTCAAGCCTTTAAACGGGACATTACAGATATATATTCTCTTCAGTTATGAAGTTTCATTACAATCCGATCATCCGTTCGAAAGTTACACACTTCTCAATTTCACGGATTCCCCTGCCCTCCACCCCCCCCCCCCCCCAAAATGGTCGGATCAGAAAAATGATTATTCCTAATTTTGTTTGGTCGGGTCTCTGATATGCCTGCCAAGTTTCATGGTCCTAGCACAACTGGAAGTACCCTAACTCGAAAAAGTGTGACAAAATGCCCTAAATTTTCAAGTTTCTAGCGCCCCCACTTCCCCGCACATGGTCGGATCGGGAAACTGATTATTTCCAGGTTAGTTTGGTCGGGTCCCTGATATTCCTGCCAAGTTTCATTGTCCTAGCTCATCTGGAAGTACCCTCACTCGAAAAAGTGTGACAAAATGCCCTAAATTTTCAAGTTTCCAGCGCCCCAACTCCCCCGCATATGGTCGCATCGGGAAACTTATTATTTCCAGGTTACTTTGGTTAGGTCCCTGATATTCCTGCCAAGTTTCATTGTCCTAGCTCATCTGGAAGTACCCTAACTCGAAAAAGTGTGACAAAATGCCCTAAATTTTCAAGTTTCGAGCGCCCCCACTCCCCCGCATATGGTCGGATCGCGATAGGACTGATTATTTCCAGGTTCGGTTGGTCGGGTCCCTGATATTCCTGTCAAGTTTCATTGTCCTAGCTCATCTAGAAGTACCCTAACTCAGAAAAAAGTGACAAAATGCCCTAAATTTGCAAGTTTCCAGCGCCCCGCACTCCCCCCCATATGGTCGGATCGGGAAACTGATTATTTCCAGGTTAGTTTGGTCGGGTCCCCGATATGCCTGCCAAGTTTCATTGTCCTAGCACATCTGGAAGTACCCTAACTCGGATATGTGGGACAAAAAAACTCGGACCGACCGACAGACCGACAGACGGAATTGTGATCGGTATATGGCACTTGAGGCAGAGGCTGCAAGTGCCATAAAAATAAAAAGGATCCAGATTAATTTCCTCAACTGCATATTTTTGTCCAATGAAATCCATTTTGGAAGCTTTCCCATGTTCTCGTTGTTTTCCGTACGCGGAGTCCGCGTGGAGTGACTCCCTCTATTCTCGCCGTTCCCTTCGATTCCCCGAGGAGTCCTCGGGGAACGGCGAGAATACGCCTCATCTCTTTTCCTTAAATTCGCCTCGTTTTAACTGACCTGCTTGAAGTGCATTCGGAGGCTCGTGACGCATGTGGATATGACAAGCAGTGACATCTCTGAGGAGAATATCTGCTTCTTCAAAACTGAACACAGGTCCAGCAGTTCATCCCTGGCCCATGTTATCAAATCTGAAAAAAAAAAATTTGCAAACGCGCGAGCTTGGTGTTATACCGGGCATTTCGTTTTCTTCTTTTACTACGGACCGTCTAAAGTAGTAACCTTTCACTGACAAAACTGAAACCTAAATAGTTGGAACCGAAATTGTAATCCTGAATTCGAACTGAAATACTGGGAAGGATTCAGCTGTGGCTTCTTTTGGATAGCTATTGCAGCCTAATTTGTCCCGGACCGTCTAAAGCAGTACATTTTTACTGAAATATTGGAGCCTAAATAATTGGAACCGGAACTGGAATCCTAAATTGGAACCGAAATATTGGAAAGGTTGTGGCTTCTTTTGGATAGCTATTGCAGGAAGACGAGGCAAGGTCACACAGGGTGTTCCGATTGCGTTGCGTTTTGCCGCGTTCGTAGTCAAATAACCAGGAAAAGACGCACCGTTTTGAAAATACAGAAATGCAGCTTCAACGTAGAAAACAAGTCTCTGTGAACCAACGGTTACTCGAATGGTTTAGCTGGAGCGAAGTAATCACCTATTTTTGGGATCCCAAAACGTAAGTGGAGGGATACCTATGACATCGCAAAAGTTGTCCGTCTGTCCGCACGATAACTCTCGAGGGGATTGAGATATTTTGATGAAACTTGGTGGGAGGATTCTTTGGGTCAAAGTACAGGTCAAGTTCGAAGATGGGCTCTGTAGCCCTATATTTGAGGGTGGGGAGGGGGTTCAAATTAAGTGACAAACAAAATATTTTTAAACAGCTAATGTGATAGTCGATTATGGGTGAGAAGACATGCTGAGCACGATGGTTAAAACCATTTTCTTGCCGGACAAGTAGTTCGTCCGGAATCCGGCAAAAACCGGAAAGTTGGGTAAAAGTAAAAGTTTCATTTGAAGTTGATTAAATGTTCTATTTAGGCGTAAGGAGACATGCTTAACACGATGGTGAAAACCATTTTCTTGCCGGACAAGTAGTTCGTCCGGAATCCGGCAGAAACCGGAAAGTTGGTTGAAAGTAAAAGTTTCATTTGAAGTTGATTAAATGTTCAATTCAAGGGTAAGAAGACATGCTGAACACGATGGTGAAAACCATTCTCTCACCGGACAACTAGTTCGCCAGGAATCCGGCCAAAATCGGAAAGTTTGTTAAAAGCGAAAGTTTTATCTGAAGTTGATTAGATGACAGATTTAGGGGTAAGAAGAGACGCTGAGTCTGTATATGACAATCACTTTTATACGGACATGTTATTAGTCCGGAATTCGGTTTAATCGGAATGTTTTTAAGTCAAAGTTTTATTTAAAGGTTAACAGAATAGGGCTAAGATACGACAGTCTGATTACCCATCATATTTTTACTTAATTAGGCTAGAAGACCCGACAAAAACGCGTTACTTCGTTACTTTGTTATCCACGATTCTTGAATTTTAGCTGACGTAATTTCTCTTCCGTAACTGTTGTACCTCTATACGGACGTAGATCTATGTTTGAAAAGTTTAGCAACTACAGCGGCAGCCAATTGCCGTAATAACAAGTCATGGCGGATTTACATTCTTCAAGCCAGGACAATGAAAGTAACATGGGAAGTGAAAGTGACCAGGAAGAACTTGGCATTCGCCACGAAGGAAGAACATGACCAGTTGAAAATTCGAACTTGCTCATCCACTTGGTGGAATGCTGGCCAAATTCTCTGTTGACTGTGTCCTTCCACAAAGGAAACCTATTCGGGGTAGCACGGAACAGAGGGCTATCTTTGGATGTGATTCTGCAATCTGGAATCGAACATTTCAAAATCTTCGCTTTGTTAGCCATTGAAACACATGCTTTTGCAGACATTCAAATTTTCCGCGACTCGCCGTAAAGTTATTTGTCGTGCAACCAGCGGAGATTCCAAACGTCACTACTAGACTTCGCGACGTAAAAAACAAAAATCCCTTATATGAGTCAAAATAATTCAGTGTATTCATATTCATTCATAAAAATAAGTTGGCTTTTCAGTTAAACTTTAAAGTTGATTAGGAGCGTGTTCCACCCTCGTACCAATAGTAACTATTAGTTACTAAATCCGTTCCAACCTCACGAAAAGTTACTACGCTGACCGTTCCAGCCTTCTCCGAATAGTAACTAACAGTAACTATTTGGGAGCGTGGTGAGCGTAGTAACCACGAATCTCTGTCACGTGATTGGTCGGATTCGCCCGTGGCATAATATTCCGCTGGAAAACAGAAAAATCGTTCCAGCCTTGACGACAAAAAGGCAGAATTTGTGACGTCATGCGTGGTAACTACGGTAAGTAGGATGGAACACGCTCTAGATGTTCTTTGTAGGGATAAATAGATCCGCTGGATTCGTTTCTGAATTTTCTTTGTTTTGTTTTTTTTGCTGGACTAGTAGTTCGCTCGGAAATCGGGCGAAACCGGAAATTTGACAGAAGTAAAGCAGGAAGTTTCGGCCAATATCATGACAATAGATATGGCTTATAGAGGTATAGCTGAACTTGGTTTTCTCTTTGATTAGCCTGGCGAAGACTGGATCTGGCGAAGACAAGACCCAATTGTCTGGATCAAATATTAGATTTTTGGGAGCCCATCGAAACCTTTGGTCTTGTTATTAAAGCAGCAACGGCAGAACAGATGTTATTTCACTTCATCAAGGTTTGTAAGCTGCACGAAACTACTCTCTAGTTCCATAACTCAATAAGGACCCCACGCACAAAGATATTTGGCCCCTAGTAAGTAAGTAAAGTAATTTAGTTATAACCCGCCATTCTGAACAAGACGAAAGGATTCAATGGGATCCCAAAAATTCAATATTTGATCCAGACAATTGGATCTTGTCTTCGCCAGGTCCAGTCTTCGCCAGACTCCTTGAATATTTTTAATATAAAAATTCAGAAACAGATTAAGGCCAAATAGCTCATCATCTGAGTAAAACAAGTTCAGATATGGTCGTGCCCGGTCATTCAGCGTGCGAGGTTGTTAACTAGTTTATCCTGTTCAAATTTCTCATTCATTCGGATAGCAGGGGCAAGCAATCAGCTTGACTACTTTTGATTCTTTGGGCATCATTTGGAAAGTGGGGGGTATTAATACACCCCCCTTGCCAGTAAGTCTTTGTTCATTGACATTCATGATTGTCTAAGCCATTTTTGAAGAGCGATTTATAGCAGTAATTAAGATGTCATCAGTCACCCAAAAAGCGTTCGACGCTTCCAACAAGACACTGCAGGACAAGCTGAATCTTATCCTGAGCAATCACCAGGAGTTGATGAACAGCCTAACGTTAATTTCAAAGGATCTCCAGATTCTTCGTAACGAGGCAGAAGATCGAGACAAGAAAATACTAAGCCTGGAAAAAGACCTAGAGGCTCAGAAGTCTCGTACCGACGTATAGAGGCAAAATTGCTTGAGGTGGAAGTGAAAGATCGTACTCTGAAGTTGATTGTACATGGTCTCCCGAAAGAAAAAAATCACGAAAGCGTCACAGCAAATGTGACAGCTCTATTCACTGCGAAAATGGAAATTACAAAGAAACGTATCAATCACTAAGTGCTACCGTGTTCCCAGCAATACAAACATGACCACCCGAAAACCTACCATTCTTCATGTCCGTTGCATCGATTAATGACGTAGAGACAATTTTTGCGAATATATCGAAACTGCAGGGATCTGAAATCCGCATGGTAACTGATCTGCCGCCTAAGCTAAATGCGATCAGGAATGACCTTCTTACTCGAGGTAAAGCGTTGCGGGAATCGGGATCAGCGAGATTTACACGGGTCAAAGAAAAAGGCGCAAAATTGTGGCAAGAATTTAAAGTTGACGCGGATTCCCAGTCGGTGAAAATCTAGAATGATCGTGTGATGATTTAGTTATTGTACCGCTCGTGTAGTATATTGAATGTCTTGTTCTGAGTGTTGTGTTCAGTTCAGTGTTATTTATCCATGTGTTGTACGAAGTTCTATGTTTTTTACTTTTTTCCCTGCCCCTTTTGTGGCCTACCTGTTGCAATTCCGCCGTCGGATTCTGTTCCTCCATCGTTTACTTGTTGTCAAAATGAATCAGCCAAGGGTTCGCCATCTGCCAAGTTCGTAAGTTTGCACATTAAGGTAATACAAACATTTTGGTATTCAGATGAGTCATAATGCGGATGGACATGGTGTAAGCGTTGAGTGCGTACAAAATAACCAACTTGATTCGAGCGATGCGTGTAGAAGTCATATGCCCAGGATGAATCAATGTGTGGATGCATTTCTTCAAAATATACCCCCCAGTAAAGTTTTGTTCCAGGATAGTATTGGTAAAATCGAAAGTTATGGTAAATTCAGATCAGCGTTTTTTAATCGCCGTGGTCTGATAAGTAGTATGGATTTCATTTCCGACCTAGAATCACATGGGATTTCACTTTTTGTTTTTTGTGAAACATTTCTTAATTCAGTAACGGAGAAATTGGCTACCAAGGGTTTCAATTTGTTGGCAAAAATAGAGAAACTCATAAAGGAGGTGGTATTCGGCTGTTTCTTCGACACGATATTCCATTAATTCTAAACTCTTCTCTTTCTTGTAATGATAGACCTATGGTGCTGGAAAGTCTAAATGTTGAATGTTCGTTGGAGGGATCTAAGGTTTTAGTTAGTGTAGTGTACCGATCACCCTCGTCGTCTGTAAAGGAATTTATTGAATGTTATGAGCGTCTGATGAATGACACCCAGAAGACAAATTACAATCAACTAATAATAATGGGCGACTTCATTATTCCCCTTCTTGCAATTAATAAAACAGCCCAAAGTTCTTCGAAAGAAAACGCTCTTGGATTTTTTGCGCGAATTTATCACGAGGACTCGTACCTACTTGCCGTGTTGCAACACGGGTTGCACATGAATCCGCTACCCTTATCGATAATATTTTTTCTACCCTTCCTGTTATTTCTACGCACACGATTTTAAATGATTTTTTCGATCATTCACTTTTGATCTCGAATTTTTCGATGTGCCGTTCAAGTAATCGTCGTGTATATAAATTATCGCGATCAATAACGGCAGAAAAAATTATTGCTTTAAAAATAAGCTCAGTTTACATGATTGGAGTTTAATTTTTCAGACAAGGTGTGCGAATGAAGCGACTGAACTTTTTGTTGAAGTTTTTAGACGATATTTAGATGAGATTTGTCCCATGGTTTCGAAAAAGCATAAGAAAATACCTAAAAAGGCATGGCCAACACCTGGTCTTTTAAGATCTGTCACTGCGAAAAATAAATTGTTCCACAAATATAAGACTACCCCAAACAAAAAATCTGTCAGTATTTAAGATGTATAAAAATAAGTTGGTAAAGATAATTAGGGTTGCTAAAGCCGAGTATAAGAATGCTTTTTCGGATGTAAATTGGCAACCAGAAAAAAACATGGGAACTAATTAATGACCTTTTCGGACACAGGACCAAAAGTTCTTGTCCCAAAGAATTAATTGATGATGATAATTGTAATGTCACTGATGAACGAAAGATGGCCGACCTTTTCAATAATGTTTTTTCGACCATTGGAGAAAAAATAGCATCGCTTTGTCCGAAAGATGCAGATAATTCTTTTACAGAACATCTACCACCACCTATGGATAAAGCAATGTTTTTAGCACCCGCTACACCAACAGAACTTCAAAATATTGTGTCTTTAACGAAAAATGGTCATTCGGAAGCTCTTGACGGGTCGTCATCATCTATCCTAAAACAAATTTTTCCAGGTATTTCTGAAGTGTTTTCTCACACATTTAATCTTGTTTTTCAATCTGGAGTATTTCCTTCAGTTCTTAAAGAATCTACAATTGTGCCCCTTCACAAAGGGGCAATTTTGTCATCATTTTCAAAGGTTATCGAAAAAGCGTTATATAATAGAATACATAGTTTTCTTGATAAATTCAAATTTTTTTCTAATTTACAGTTCGGATTTCGGAAATAACACAGCACGGAACATCCTATGCGTATAATAGTTCAGTATATCAATGATTCTCTGGATCGTGGGGAGTTACCGCACTGTCAGAAGTTTCATAACAGATTGCGCATAACACTTTCAAGAATAACACCTTTTCACTTAGAAAAAAAGTATTATGACCAATTAAGTTTATACTATTTCGTGCCCAGATCTCCAACAACACCTTCAATAGGTAAAAATACTACACTGTCAGAAGTTACATATCGACAACAGCAGGATGCGCGGTTTCAATAGATGACACTTTGGGATGTTATATGTTATGTTTCTTTCGTTCCCGTTAGTACTTTTGCCAATTGAACGTGTAGTTGGAGGTCTAGGTACGAAATAGTGTAAACTTAATTGGTCATAACACTTTATTTCTAAGGGAAAAGGTGTTATTCTTGAAAGTGTTATGCGCAATCTGTTATGAAACTTTTGACAGTGCGGCCACCATTTTTTTTTATATACAGAAAGCTTTCGATACGATTTCGCATAAAATACTATTTTGTAAACTTACAAATTCTGGTATCCGTGGGAAAGCATTTGATCTACTTCAGTCATATTTGACTGCAAGACAACAATGTGTTAAACTGGGTAATTCCTCGTCTGAAAAGCTAAACTTGCCTGCTGTTGGAATTCCACAAGGCTCAGTTTTGGGCCCTTTGCTATTTTTAATATATGTTAATGATCTGAATGAAATTTCTGTTTCTGATTCGTCAAAAATTAACACTGAATTCGCAGACGACACACAGCATCTGTTTCAGCATCTAACCAAGGAGAACTGGAATCTAACCTCATTTCTTCTTTTTCACTTTTAATGAAATGGTTATCTGCTAACAAACTTACGTTGAATATAAAGAAAACAAAATTCACAGTGTATAGTCGGACCGGCTGCAAGTTTCCAGATTTGAAGTCCATTCCTGTCCCTTGTGGTGATGGTACTATTTTTTAGTTCGCTAGGGTAGAATCTAGTCGGTATTTGGGAGTAGTGTTTGATCAGAATTTATCATGGAAATAGCATGTGAATAACATACGGGTAAAAGTTTATCGTGGTGTTGGCGCTATGGACAGACTAAAGAATTTACTCCCTTATCCAGCAATGCTCAGTCACACCTAGAGTATGCATCTATTGTTTATTTAAATTACTTTCAGATCTCATTTGTCTTCGCTCCAGATTCTTCAAAACAAGGCTTTACGAATTCTCAGAACATATATCCCTGCCCCAAGTAAATTTCCGGGAAAGTCTGAGACAGAAACACTGTACGTTCTCCTTAATATTCTTCCAATGCAACTTTTGCTATTTCTGCAATTGTTCATTTTTAAAGTAAATTTAGATCGCCATCTGCTTCCATCATATTTTTCTTGTTGCCATGGCCTTCTGGCTTTTTTGTGCAATTAAATCTTATCTTATCTTATCTATTTTTCTTATATGGACCTGATATCTCTAGCGCCATCATGTCAAATGTGCACGAGATCTATCACTAACCTTCGGCTCCCAAAAATTAAGTGGGAAAGATCAAGGTTTTCTCTACGATATACAATACCATCTGTGTGGGAAAAATATAAAAATGATGTTTCAGAATGGTTGGAAGGAAGCCCGTCGCTGATCAGGTCCCGACTTAAAGGACTACTGATTCTTAATTTTAAAAAATTATAATAGTTATGTTTGTAATAAAGTTTATGATGAAATTTATTATATAAGAATTTGTTTATTAGAGTGTGGAAGGTTAATTGAAAGATTGTTTCGTGTGTGGTTGGTTTATGATGTACGCATTCTCGCTTACGAATGTCATATGGTTTGTAATTTCTTTTTATTTTTCACAAGAGGGTAGTTTTTATTTATTTATTTGGTAGATAGCAGGTCATTTTATACAGGTCAGATAATTATTATTATTATTTTATTTCTTCAACGACCAACAGGGGCCATAAACACAAATATAAACAACAAACAACAACATAATTGCAAAAAACAACAGCAAACAATTAGCTCTCAACCGGGAAATCATAAAGCACATGTGTCCACTCCTTCCACAGCGGAAGAGAGAGCCTAAAGTAAGGCCCAGAAAGCACCAAAAGGAGCGGATTAGTCGAGCTGAGGATCCTAGACTGGACCGAAAACACAGCTTTCCTCTTAAGCTCCCCAAACGAGGGTAAACCACCACCAGCAAACATACCAGAGGCACTGCAATTCCAGGGAAGACCATGAAGCCACCGGAAGGAATTGTTATAAAGAACCCGAAACCTGCTCTCGCATTTAGAGGTGATACCCTGCACAAACGCAAGGCAGTACAAAGGTGTGCAGTACTGAAAAGGAAATCTTTAACCGCAGGCTCGCACTTTCCAAATTTGCGAATAAGTATATTTGCTCTGGAGCACAGAGACCTGGAGACAGCAGCAACATGCGTTTCGTCACTCATGGTTGAAGTGAAAGTGTAACCAAGGTATTTGAAGGAACTGACGAAAGCCAAAGGTACTCCAGACAGAAGGGCATCAGGAATATGTTTCAGCTGCAAGTTCCGTGGGATGAACGCCATACAAAGCGTCTTCTTTGTGTTGAAAACTATATCTTTTTCACAAGCAAAACGATCGCAAACACCCAGCAGAAGATTAAGAGCTGCCACAGTTGGAGCCAGGATCAGAAGATCATCTGCATAGCTTATGTTATTGAAGCATGTATTGTTGATGAAACAGCCAACTCCTGCGCGAGAAAGCAAGATGTTCAGTTCATCAACATAAAGGTTGTACAGTAGAGGTGAGAGTACCCCTCCTTGGCGTACTCCGTTTTGTACACTAAATGGCTGACTAAAAAAGCCACTCCATTTAATCCTGAATTTCTGCACCTTGAACCAATGATGCAGGGTACCAATTACTCGTGCATCCACTCCTTTCTCACTCATTGTATCGAACAACTTTTCATGGTTTACACGGTCAAATGCTGCTTTTGCATCGATGAAGCACACAAACACCGGGCTTGAAAACATCCAAAAATATTGGATCACTGATTTAAGAATAAATATACAAAACTCGGTCGAAGATTTTTCCTTGAAACCGAACTGATAAAATGAAGAATCCACTTGTGGCAAGATTAAATCATACACACACTTCTCAAACAGCTTCGACACAACCGCCGCCAGGGCTATTGGCCTGTAGTTGCTCAGAGAAGTCATGTCGCCGACACTAGATTTCGGTACAGGCACAAGGCACACTTCAGTCAACGAATTGGGCACAAAACTGTGGTTTAGAAAACCGTTAAACAAAAGTGACAGCACACACAATAAAAAAGGGCCCCCGTGCTTTAAATGATTCGCAGTCACTCCATCCAAACCACCAGACTTGCTACCAGAAAGCCCAGACAACGATTTAACAACACATTCAATCGTTATAAGCTGCTTTGCTGAGTCAAATAGAGGTTTCGAAAACGCACGGGATTTTGCGGCGTCACTGTCGGAGGTAACTGAAGTGAACACTGCACTGAAATGGCTCCGCCAAAGCTCAGCAATGGCGCGAGGACCAATCGCATTACCGATTCTGTCCGATGCTTTAGCTGTACATGTCTTTTTAGATGCCGACACTTTTTTCCAAAACATATGAAACTTGAGAGAACTGAGGCACCAAGCCAGCGCTGAAGTTCGCAAACTCTCACTATTATTTTTACACCAACGGAGAGAACTACGAAACACTCCATGTAAAAACTTCCTTTTAGAATCACTCTCATCACCGATACACCGCCCCCCATGTACCCACACTAGAAACGCGTCCCTAGCGGCAAGATAATGCGGGCGAACATGTCGATTCCACCCGGGGATAAGTTCCCTTCGCTTATTCAAAATGTTAGGCACACGAAGGGGAAGTGTATGACAAGCACTAACTGTTAGGATAGAAATAATAGTACAGTACAAGACCGCAAGGCCATTAGTATGCTCATGGTTAGTACAAAGGGAAGAATTGCAATGGAAAATAGAATTAATATCCAGTCCAAGAATCCTCCTCTCAACCTCCATACCATATGCCTCCACCTGGGCCAAACTTGCTCCCTCCCAATCAACCGCTGGGGGCGAAGGGACAGAAGGCTGAACACACGGGATTTCCTGTGAACGAGAATCACACATAATATCAAACACAACCGGAAAGTGGTCAGACCCAAAGATATCATATCTCACACCAACATTACAAATCAACTCGTGTAACGCATTTGAACTCACTAGGGGGTCAAGCCACGACGTACTCCCTGTGTGGGACATGTATGTGAACGTAGACGGCTCTAAAAACACTGCGTCACTACAAACCATTTCATTCTCAGATATCATTTCTTTCAATTCACGGCTAAAAACGGTATCCACTGTATAATTTGAGTTAAAATCACACACAAAGCATACGTGAGTATATTCATCATTCAAGAAAGAAACCAACTTACCCAAATACAGAGAAAATTCAGGAAGATTTTCGCCCGAACAAAATGGTAAATAAACGTTTACAAAAAGACAACTGACTCCATCCAATTGAATGCAGACAGGCTGAAGTCTATCATCAGAAGGAATAGGGAAAGAAAGAAGGGAACTAAACCTCTTACGGCACAGTACAGCCAGACCACCTTTAGGCCTACCGCGAAGCAGTGCCTCGTTAGCCTTTGTTGCACAAACAGCAAATGAGACAAAATCAGAATGAATACCATCCAAAAAATTAGAATCAAAATCAATTAGCATTGTCTCTTGTAAAAATATCACATCACAATCATCGCAAAGGGCTTTGACAGCCGCTATATTATGTTTAACAGAATGGCAATTAAACGACGATATACGGATTTTATCACACATTTATTAATCCTCAAAAAGACCACCTTGGCCAGACACAACGCTAGGGGGAGAAATTGTCGGCCTTGGTTCATAGAATGTTCTGACCAGAATTCCAGCTGGCCAAAAGTCAGGGGACATCACTTTCGAACGCATAGTAGCTGGAATAACCAGCTTAAAAGAAGCACCCGCTGTACTGTTTGTCACTACTGCTGAATTTACTACTGCTGAAATTAAGTTATATTATTTTTGTTATACTTATAGGGTACGTAGTTGTTGTTATTATAGTAAAATGTTTAAAAAGCACTGTTTTTGCAAGCAATTTTTATTCTCTAAGTGCTTGTATAATGTATTTGTATTTTTGTATCGAATTAAAAAACTTGAACTTGAACTTGGATTCTGCATGTGTGTTTACCCCTATTAGTCATATCTATTTTGAGGAAAACTTCCTGCCTTACTTCTGCCAATTTTCCGGTTTCGGCCGAATTCCGCAACTACTTGTCCGGTGAAAAAAGAAGCTAAAAAACGAATTCAGCGTATCTTCTTTCCCCAATATCGAACATCTGATCAACTTTAAATAAAAATTTAACTTATAACAAATTTTCAGGTTCCAGCCGGATTCCGGGCGAACTATATGTCAGGGTAAAACATGATTGTCATATACGGATTCATCATCTCTTCTTACCCCTAAATCGGATATCTAATCAACTACAAATAGAACTTTTACTTTTAACAAATTTTCCGGTTTTTGGCCGGATTCCGTACGAACTACTTGTCCGGGTAGAAAATGATTTTTACATAAGTGTTCAGCATGTCTTCTTACCCCTAAATCGAACATCAACCGAGACATCAACATCAAATAAAACTTTTACTTTTTTAACAAACTTTCCGGTTTCGCCGGATTTCGGACGAACTACTTGCCTGGCGAGAAAATGGTTTTCATCATCGTGTTCAGCATGCCTTCTTACCCCATAATCGACTTTCACATTAGCTGCTTAAAAATACTTTGTTTGTCCCTTAATTTGAACCCCTCCCCACCACTAAATGTAGGGCTACAGAGCCCATCTACGAATCTGACCTTACACTTGACCCAAAGAATCCTCACACCAAGTTTTATCAAAATATCTCATTCCCTTCGAGAGTTATCGTGCTCACAGACGGACGGACAGACGGAGGGACGGACAGACACTTTTCAATCAATAAATCAGTTTATTTCTTGCCATTTATCATCATAAGATAGTTTGAACGCGTCACAAAGAAGAATGGTACAAATCTCACAACACGCACACTTGAGATTAGGCAAAAATATTGACAATTATAAATAAATAAACTAAATCAAAATGTAATGTAATGTTTATTTATGACCCATCGTACAAGAAAGAGAAAATGATGGAGTATAAGAAGAAAAATAGAAGAAAAAAAAAAAAAAAAAAAAAAATCACACAACAAAGAAAAACAAAAGGCAAATCACAAGGAGAAAATCACACTTATAATACAAAAAATATCAGAAAACAATCCCTTGCCACTCATGGCCGCTCTGTTTGCATTTTAGTCGTTGGCAAAGCTCGTCAAGTTTAAGAATCGGGTCAACGATACCATATTTTTTCATCATGTAGGTGTTGCGCGTCCAAGGAGGAAAGCGAAGAAGATATTTTGCAAATTTGAAGTAAATCCGTTTAATTTTTAGTCGGTCCGTGTCATTTAAAGTTTCAGAAAAAGGAGCTATATAAAGAACATGGGGAAGCGCAACACTGTTATATAATTTTGCTAAGAGGTAACGGTTTAGGTGGAACTGGGCTGAAACGGTTTGCCCATAAGATCGACGAATTTTGCTTTCCATGTTCTCAATAATCAAAGCTTTAGTTTGTTTCAGAGTCTTGCCAATCGGAATACCAAGGTACATCAGTTTATCACTCGGCTTTATTATAACATTATCTAAAGCTATATTAACAACAGAAAAATCACTATTATCATTAAAAAGCAGCACTTCACATTTTGATGTATTCATAGACAAACCTATTCCCTGATAATTTTGCGAAATATCCTGGAAACAATTTTCAAGGCTAGACACAGTTCTACTTATGTTTAAAACATCGTCAGCATAACACAGGATAGACAGATCCAGTCCAGTTTTGTCAAAAATATTGACAATTATAAATAAATAAACTAAATCAAAATCAAAAATATATTTACAATTACTCAAATCGTATATTTAAAGTTTAATTCAATCAGCAGTCAATTTCTCTAAGCTTGTCTTCATTAATGTCATAGTCATAGGTATGTCATTGGTAGGCTATCCCTCCCTTACGTTTTGGGATCTCAAAAAGCGGAATAAATGAAAGAACATAAATAAAACACAGAAAAAGACACTTAACTTTCAGTATTCGGCTAGGAAGCAGTGGATAGTCAGAGAAACTTGAGTTCAAATGCATAAATTACAAGGCCTAATTTGTTTGTTATACAGAGCTGATGGAAAGACGTCTCTACCCAGGGATGGCTACTATCTTCAAGCTCTTGTGTTATATTTTCAAGGCACGTATGACAAAAAAAAATCAAAAACAAAATCGGTCATTCACTTAAAGGACACCTGAACAATGAAACCATACTTGAACACAACATGAAGAATACATTTACAGACATGGCCACGGAGAGCATTCTTCTCCTGAGCGTGACGTTTTCAAAATAAGGATGTTCCTTTCTGGAGGTTTGCACATGCAGACCCCAAGACAAAAAACGCAATTCATTCAAATCTTGTACAGCGCTGGCCGGATCGTATGGGAATTTCTTCTAGATATACGTTTGGGCTTAACTGGTTAAAAAATATTCCAGAAGAAGGGTTGATTGGAGACATTTGTTCTTTCTAAAATTGTTCGGTACTGAAATAAGGACAGATGTTAAATGGAGCAAAAATCATAGCTTGGAAACACTATTTCGTATTTGGATTGGGTTTTCTGCAGGCAATGTTAACGGAAGTCATACAGATAAGGATGATACTTTCTACTCTTCATTCAGGTGTCCTTTAAAGACGACAGAATTTTCCACTAGCACGGTAACAATACTACAGCTGTGGATTCTTCAAAGCAAGGCCCACTGAATGTGTCCCAGTGAACTTATGATATTTATTGCAACATCAGCCAGAATCCGGTATACCTACTGAACCGACGAGAAAACTATCAGAACAAACTATTTAGCATACCACCTATGTCTACACATCCCAAAATATGATCAAGAGACGTATGGGGCTACATACGCGAGTTTTCACCGAAATTCAACTACTGGTCCGTCGAGAAACGAAGCAAAGACACAAATTAAACACGTCATATTACAGTCAGATCCACTCAAATCAACCAGACCAAAAGTACGGTTTTATACTCAATCTGCGGGTCTCGAGAGATCCCAATCGTTACATCCGACCGGTGGGAAAACGTATACAAAATTGTCTTACCCGACTTTTTCCGTTCCGTATATTATTCTGTTGTGGCTAGAAAGCCCCCCCCCCCCACCCACGTTATCCACCAGGTCCCAGTGACCCTATTCAAGACCTAGACTTATCACCACCCTCGAAACCACATCAGTGAATAAAAAGATTTATCTATCTTTCATCTATGACTCTGCAAAACTGCTGCGGACCTAGGAGGACAACAAGTTGTTTCAGCTGCTGCTGCTGCTGACTTTTCCAGTAAATCGGCACAGGAAGGCTGAAATCTGGCAAGTCCTCTGTGTATTAGAGGACTAGAGATACGACTTACATGCTACTCCGATGTTGTTGTGACTAATCTGGATGAATTGACCTGTGGCGTGTTTCATAGCTTCACTGTAAACATTCACCATCTTCATGACGTAGCTGAGAACGTCGCTATCCATTCGACCGTCACGAAGCTGCTCCTTCAGGATACTTCGGTGATAGTGAACGAAGCACTTGTTCGCCTAAAATCAATACATATAGAAAATTAATACATCCTACCGGAATTCACCCCCCCCCCCCTCCTAAAAATCGAACACGTCGTGCCGAAAAACTCAAGGGACTCGATCCACTCCTTCAACCACCACCGACAAAATTAAGTCAACGCTACACAAAGTCGTTCGTGCCATATTTCATCCATCATCACAACCTGAAAATAGAAGGAAAAGAAGACAATTAAAGCACAGCTCTTACTAGAAATGATCTTTTCCCTATAAAATGGACCAGAAAAAACGTTTTCAAAAATACCTTCACTTTCCACCTGAAACTGAACTCTTGTTAGCGCTTGTCGATTATATCCAGCCTTCCTGCTCTCCGACGCGGCGGCTGGGCGCATAAGATTTGAAAACTGAACGTGCCTTGGTTAAAAAGTGGGAAAACTAAGCAAATAAAAGAAGTAATAAACAGAAGATTATCATACCCTTATGTGTGAAAGAATTGTCAGCGGACAATGAAGATTCCGGCAAACTTTTCGTTGTGTGACGGGGAAAACTCGGCAAGGCCGAAAAAGCGCTAAAAATTCGTATTTACGAAACGAAACAGTGGAGAAAGGTGGGGATTTTAGAAGCTTATAATTCCATATGGCAGCTAAACATATTGTAAAAGGCAGAACAAGCAAGAGGGGTCCTTTAAGCATTTTGACACGATATGAACTAATCGTATATATTAACTGTTATTTTATGTATTTCATGACGAGTTTAAACTGTGCTGACCTCCCAGGTTATTTTTTCCCTTGTGTAAAGATATCGGGCAAATAAAAATGATTCTGATTCTGAAACACACGAGATCGTTGGGACCCCCCTCTCTTATACCACTGCACAACCCTCAACCCTAAAACTGGTTACCCATACACTTTCAGAGGTTTTATAGCACTTAAGACATGGATGTGGATCCATTTGTCAAACTACTCTGAACTCCGACCAGAATATTTACGTCATGACCTTTTTAAGTATTATCTATCCCGAAACATATCACTGAGAACAATTTCAAGTGTTACGTAAAATATTTGACGGTGCAAAACGGATAAAACTTTATTAGAGCTATATTTCGGCCCTTCTTGGCAAGGGTCCTCTTGACAAAGGGGTCTCAAGGGCTGATGGAATATCTGTTACGTAAAAGTTTTCATTCAGTTCAATTCAATAATTTCAATCCGATAAGAAACCATGTTCCAACACTAAAACAAAACAAAACATAAATGATCAACTGCATCCCTTTGGTTCGTACATTTTAACCCATACAGGCAGATATAGGCGAAGTTACGGATGATACAGTTATGTTTAAAGTTACTGTTGGGATTTGCCGCATTAAACGTAACTAAATTAATTAAAGTAATTAAACGTAACCTTTTCCACAATTAAAAATAAACAATATACATACACTTCCGATCGGTCAAACAAAGATGGTAATAAGTTGAACTAACTCAAGTCAACCTTCCTCAAGTCAGAAATTGATAATCAAGCCCAGCACAAGGTGTGCTCTGCTTACCTTCCTAGTTCACTCTGCTGCGAGGTCACTCGACCTCGCCTCTTTGACTAATACTCTTGATGACTAACTCTCCTTACCGATGCAAAATCGCCGTGTACCTAGCGGAAGAGCCGGAAGCGGTATCACAGCTGTCGCTAACGATCGTTGTGATTGGTTGACGCAGGAGTCATTTTCAATTTCAGTTCAGTTTTCAGTTTCATTGGACTATATTTAGAGACAAAAAAATTACACAATTTACATTCCTGCCAGGAAAGCACAAATGTAATGCTTGGCTACGGCAGGGAAATAACCGATATTAATTTAAACATCAAACAGAATCAACTAACTGAATATTCTATTCAAAGAAAAGGGAGGAGAGGAAAAAAATAACCTACGGTTTCAACTTTAAATAAAAGGAGAGGAATTTGGAAAAGGTATGAGTCGCTAGGGCGACGTTTTCTCGTTCTTCCTCAGGATCACTGGCGTGTTTTGGACTTAGTCATATAGAGTAATAATTCATGAAATGACTAATCTTATGATCGTTGACTTTGGGGAATAAGCTGCCGAGCGAAGAGCTAATTGCTAGGGATAGTGTAGCACGAGAGAAAGGGATAGTAATAGTGTCACAGGGATAGTGTGAAACGAGCCGCGTGAGAACAAGAAAAATAATCTGATTGAACTTCTGTCTTTAGTCCCATGCAGCGACTCTGAACAATGTTGTCACATCGAACAAATTTAGAGAGTGACTTTTGGTCGAAAACAGAGAGTGAACTGGGAGTGAAATTTTATTTTCATGAAAAGAATGTGAAATGGTCACTTTCGGCCGGAATCGCTCCTGCAAAACGACACATCTCAATTTGTAAGCCCAAGCGCCATTTAGTTGACTTCTCTTCTTGACTATGATAGCTTGTGTAAATAAATGATTCTGATTCTGAAATGATTCTGATTATTTTCATGAAAAATCGTGGAATTGTCACATTTGTTCGGAATCATTAATGGAAAATGACATATGTGGACGTTTTCTGAAATAGAGTGAACTTTATGTCCTACGTAGGGCAAGAGTGACAAAAATAAATAAAGTGACAATTCACACTATCGTGCGACATGTGGCAACCCTGACTCTGAATACCACAACAAAACTGAGCGGACCTATAGGTATTTACTCTAGCATTGAGCTGATGTTGATACCCGTTTACTTATCTTCCGTCTTCACCGTTGCTTATCGCAGAAAAAAACAGTGAAGGAGGCTGGCAGGAGGCGTACCCCGCGCGCTGACCCGCTCTGGAGCGCCCGTTCATAGAACCAATCAGCTTTGACTTCTAGTTTTCCTCAACGCCGGTTTCACAGCTATTTAGCTATTTGTATAGAGGTAACGAAACGTGATGTGGCGCGAAGCTACTAAGGGAGGGAGACGGAGGTTCTGTCAGATTATTTGTTCTTTTTAATTAATTTCAAAATAAATGCGGCACAACATTTCATGCGCGAGCAAATTAATTGGCACTTGTCATTAACCTACAACTAAAACATATATACAATTGTCATAAAATAAATACAGTAATTCATGTAAGGTTGTTATGATACAAGGTAAACTGAGGCACAAAACTATTACGGTACCTTTCAGTTTTACAAGCGGCAGGTGTGAGTTTTGGTACTTTCATATCTGCTTCTCTTGGAGGTCTGTTTCTTTCCGGTTTAAAGGGTGGAGGAAGCATATTTCGGTAGAAAGGGTGGGATAACAGATTTGTTCCGAAACGTTGGCACAGCTGTTCTCTACGAATAGAAAGGGGTTCCAGCTTACACTCCTTTAGGAGATACGAGTACGGCATTTTATGGCCACCAATTATAATTTGAACAGCACGTTTTTGGATTCTTTCCAACTTATCTGAGTCACTCTTTGTAAGTCCGTAATGTCATGCTGGACAGGCATATTCAAGTAGTGAACGGACAAACATACAATACAAATCTATCATTCTTTCTTTAGGGACTTTGAATTTCTTTAGGATTTTTAACATACTCATGGAAGAGTTAGCTTTCTTTAAAATATACTTGGTATTTTCCTCCCAAGACATATCAGAAGATATAATAACGCCAAGGAGTGTAATTTGGTCAGAAGTAAGGTTATCAGGAATGGGAGGGTGGAACTGTGGGAGAGTTTTAAGAAATGAAATTGTTAGTATTGTAGATTTGTCACTGTTCACTACCATATTCGACCGAGAAGCTTCTGTAGCAATATCCTGAATTATACCCAAAGATTGACTTTTTGAATTCTTGGTGAGAACGCATCCCACAACAGTTACGTTGATTATGTAAAAAGGTTGGCTTAGTTAATTTACTTACCAAGGTACTTCGTCCCATCTGAGCAAGCAACTGCATGGCACGGTTGACAGTAGTTGGTTTCCGGACAGAGGACCCCAGAACAGGCTCAAATTCAGCACATAGAGCAGCAACCAGCTCATCATCATAGCTGGACAGTTTGCCACTTAAAAGTGAAAATACGTTTCAAAAAGAGGCGCGGAAGAAAAGTACTCCTTACAAAACTAGACCACGTGATCTGATTCGAACCCTATCTGGATTTTCAACCTCAGTGGAGTTTAGCCGCGTTCGATTTAGCCTTGTCTCGGTCCTGTCAGCCAAGCGTTTTATTTGTCCCGTCAGCTCACAATACTCTATATGACTAAGTCCAAAACACGCCAATGATCCTCGGGAAGAAGGAGTAAACGTGTCCGTAACGACTCAAACTCAACGACTCAAATCCTGTGCCAACAATCACGGCGATCCTTGGGAGCAGCTGTGACACCGCTTCTTGCTTTCTTTCGCAGGTAACCGGAGCTTCTGCATCGGCAGCGAGAGATAGTCATCAAGAGTATTGCCAGTGCCCTGTCATGAGTTGCGTTTTTGCAGATACCATGGTATCTGATACCACGGTCTAAAGTCGTTTTTGCAGTTATCGTGGTATCTGATACCACGGTCAAAAGGTTATCGTGGTATCTGGCCAGTTATCGTGGTATCAGATATTCAGATACTAGGGTCCGACCGTGGTAACTGGTCGTGGTATCTGAAAAGTCTTCTCACTTTCATCAAATTTTGTCAGATTGGTGAGAAAGAAGTTTAGCACTTAGTGATGTAACTGGATATCTGTTTTTCTTTTGGGATGATTTGGAAAAGTGTAATTTCGGCAATAGTCGTTTTTTCAGAGCACCGTTCACGATAACTGCAAAAACGACTAATTGCAGATCCAGTTACCGTGGTAACAGATACCATGGTATCTGCAAAACGCAACTATGCTCTCGGAGCAAGTTTCGGTCCTGTCTCGGGTAGATTTCTTGACTGCGTTTTATTTGCGATGCTTGTCCGTTGAGTCGTTCACCTGACAAGGCTAAATAAAAACGGCTTTAAAACGTGACAAAGCAGTAACAAGAAGACAAGACCGAGGCTAGGAGGACTCAAATCGAACGCAGCTTTACTTTCGTTTATTCTATGCTCAGTATCCATCTTAAAGAACAACTCTTACTACAAATGATCTTTTCCCTATGAAATGAATCAGAAAAAAACGTTTTTGAAAATACCATTACTTTCGACTGAAAACCAGCGATTCTCTTGTTAGCGCTTGTCGATTACTTCCAGCCTTCCTGCTCTCCGACGCGGCGGCTGGGCGCAAAACATTTGAAAACTGATCGTGCCTTGGTTAAAAAGTGGGAAAACTAAGCAAATAAAAGAAGTAACAAGCAGAAGATTATCACATCCTTATGCGTGAAAGAGTTGTCAGCGGACGTTGAAGATTCCGGCAAACTTTTCGTTGGGTGACGGGAAAACTCGGCAAGGCCGAAAAAGCGCTAAGAATTCGTAGTTACGAAACGAAACAATGGAGAAAGGTCGGGATTTTAGAAGCTGATAATTCCCTATAGGAGCTAAGTATATTATAAAAGGCAGAATAAGCAAGAGGGGTCCTTTAAAGCCGCTTTCACATTGACGCGTCGTTGCGATGCGTCACGTATACGTTTATCTTGCGTTGCGTACAGGTTGCGTAGCGTACCTTTCACACCTGCGCGGGAATATGTCATGCTGGATGCGTATTTACGTTTTCCTTTTACGGTTTCTTCTGCCAAATTTTTTAGCTCTTTCATCAATTAGTAAGTGCATAGCCGTCATTAGTAGGTTTTTCTTCGTCATTAGTAGGTTATTCTCCAGTTTCTCTTCAAAAACTTCCATTTTTCACTGAAAAGTCTGATGCGTAGCGTTCAGTTGTCTGCGTAGGCTCTGCGTTGGGTCCCCGCAAGTGCGACGCAGAGGTTGCGTAGCTCAGTGTGAAAGACTCAACGCGTCAATGTGAAAGCAGCTTAAGCCAGGCTCTGGCAAAATCCATCCGCACTTGCGTCGAAGCAAGCGCACAAAAATATTAGGTTCTGTTTTCTCCAAAAACTAAAGTTTCATCATCATATCCCCAAAAGCTACAAATGTTCAAAGTTCATCATCGTATCTGTTACGTGCTTGGGTTACAATCTGAAATACGTTCGCAGGTGTGAAAGATACGCTACGCAACTTGTGCGCAGCGGAAGATAAACGCATACGCAGCGCATCGCAACAACGGGTCAATGTGAAAGCGGCTTAAAAGGCTGGACGCAACTTACATGTGTTCTTCGAGAAAAGCGTTTCTCGGTTGCTCGAGCTGAGCCTGCAAATGCTTTAGAAGTTGAAGGGAAGCTTCGAAGTTCCTTTCGACAATCGAAACCTCAAGCTTCTGCAGGTGAAACAAAAATTCTTGTCTCAAAATATCTTCTTCTTTCTCTTGGAGTGACTGACGAGACTTGGCTTCGAAAAAGGCTAGGAAGAAAATAATTTAAGTGGGAACAACAGATTTACTTGTCCAGCTTCATTTCTGTAAGACTATCTACTTGGACGGTGCAAAACGGATAAGTCAGCTACATTTTATTAGAGCTATATTTCGGCCCTTCTTGGCAAGGGTCCTCTTCAGGTTCAAGCCGCTCAAGCTGGAAAATGAACTTGTGGAAAAAACAATTAAAGATTCATTCCTTAAACATCGTAAGCTGATGTGTTGAGATGCAATTTTTCTGCGTCACAGTAGAAATTTGCATTGTGAGGACGACCGTATATATCATGAACGTCATTCTAAAGCAAATCGTGAACAAAAAAAATTCACACAATCCAAAAAATGTAGCCGTTAATTCAAACAATGTTTACAACGGATACGTCAGCTACGATTCTTCATCAGCGATATTTCGGCCCTTCTTGGCAAGGGTCCTCGTCAGGCTGTCATTCCTCTGGGTCAACGTCGGGGAAGGAAACAAACCTGTAATAAATAGGCCGAAATATCGCTGATGAAGAATCGTAGCTGACGTATCCGTTGTAAACATTGTTTGAATAAATGTTTCAAAAGTCAGCTTGGGCTCAAAGAATATTTATCTATTCAGTTAACCGATACAAAAGTAAGTTGCCTTTTCAGTTGAACTTTAAAATTTGGGCGACTGTACAGCTGTCAACCTCTCATCGATACCGGTCACCGGCCCCTTCCCCCAGATTCGAAAACTTCCACCGCGGAACAAACGTCCAAGGAACCAGAAATGCGAGTTGAAGCCATTCCTCGTAAAGGCATTTAGGAAGGGAGTTGCTCCTAGTGAGCGTGTTCCATCCTACTTACCGTAGTTACTACGCATGACGTCACAAATTCTTCCTTTCTGTCGTCAAGGCTGGAACGATTTTTCAATTTTCAGCAGAATATCATGCCACGGGTGAATCCGACCAAACAAGTGACAGAGATCCGTAGTTACTACGTTTACTACGCTCTCGAGCGTGGTAAGCAAATAGTTACTATTAGTTACCATTTCGAGAAGGTTGGAACGGTCAGCGTAGTAACTTTTCGTGAGGTTGGAACGGATTTAGTAACTAATAGTTACTATTGGTGCGAGGGTGGAACACGCTCAGTATTCCACTAAAAAGGATGGTTCTTCCTTATCTGAAAAAGCCGCCTTGAAACAGTATTGGAAAATAAATTTTGAATTTACCCTTCTCGATTGCTCCCGAGCTTTCCGGTTCAGATGAGGGAGCAGGAGGAGCGACGCCTCTCTTCTTAGCAGCTGGTTTTAGTCTTGCCTGCTTGGCATCTTCAAAGGCTTTCATCATCTTAACCTGAAAGAAATCCGTCTAAGACCTAAACCTCCTAGAACCTCGTAGTAACCTTAACCTATCTTACCTTACCCTAACCCCATAGCCTTGAATACTCTACCCTGAGCTGACTTTCTCTCGCCTTAGCAAAGAATTTCTAAAATTATTAAAGGACCTGTCTTACCTATAATACTAATGCAACCTACTTACATAATCACCCCATATATTATTAAACCCGGAGACCCAATTTCGTACGGTACATTCTAACCCCTCTAACAAAACCGCGCTGATTTCCTCACTTGCCGTATTTTGCTACCTTTGATGTCTATCACGCTGTCGAGGGTTGTCTGCGAGAACTTTTTCGATCAGAAAAACCGGTTGTGTAAATTGTTTCCCTGTTTTCGCTATAAGTCAAAGGGTCTCGGAAAAGACTTAAAACAGCCAAAACCGTGGGTTACTTGTTGAAAGAATTTCTTATCGATTTCGGTATTAAAACCCTATCTCTTCCCCGATTACGTCATATTCTCCCACCCCCCTATTCTCCTATACGTATTAGACCCCAGCGAGAGAAATCCCAGAAAATCCCCAAACTAGCCCCTGTGGCCCCTCTTCATGAAAGATATAGAAGGAGTTTTGTTCCAGCATTTGTTAAGTTGTACAACAACCGATCAGAGATGGGCGAATCCGAATCCGGATTCGGTTTCGAATCCAGGATTCGTCCTTTTGGCGGGATTCGAATCTTCTGCTTGTCAGGCTGGATTCGGATTCGGACTCAGATTCCAAACCCTCAATCTTACGAATCCGCTCAAATTCCTAGACTTCATCCTTCCAGTTTCCGTTTTCCCAATTTTTACACAGTGTGGTTAGGCAATCCAACTTTTTGGTCTCCACCACCAAACGTCCTCAGTAATTAAATATTCTTTGAGCCCAAGCTGACTTTGAAACATTTATTCAAACAACGTTTACAACGGGTACGTCAGCTACGATTCTTCATCAGCGATATTTCGGCCCTTTTTGGCAAGGGTCCTCGTCAGGCTGTCAATCCTCTGGTTCAACTTCGGGGAAGGAAACAATTTATGATTATTACAGATTATGATTATTACAGGTTTGTTCCTTCCCCGAAGTTGAACCAGAGGATTGAGGGCCTGACGTGGACCCTTGCCAAAAAGGGCCGAAATATCGCTGATGAAGAATCGTAGCTGACGTACCCGTTGTAAACATTGTTTGAATAAAAGTCCTCAGTAATATATCGCGTTATCTGATACCTTAGATATTAGTGCTTTTTGTCACCTCTGATTGTTTTGCCATAGCTTATGTACATCATTTTATTTTTGTTAAGGTCGGATTCGAATCCGGAGCATAAAATGGTGGATTCGGAATGGGATTCGTACCTAGCCCTGGATTCGAATCCTTTCATGATCGGATTTGCCCATCTCTGCAACCGATAAGCTAGTCCCTTTTAGTGTTTTTTTCATCATTCGTTACAAAGTGTTATGCATTCCTCATTTTGTTTGACAAAAAGGTCAAATTCGGCGGTAACGCTGTGACAGCTGCTTTTTGAAAAATAAAATTCTATTCTACTCATTCTACGAAAGCAGAGCATAGTTTTTAGTATTCAAATATTTTAAAATACTGTAAGAGTAAATAGTGTGAGGGGTCCTTTAATAACTATTCGATGCCAGCTATTTCGGAGAATTTGTCTTTTCTCCGCAAAAAGCTGTCCCAAGCGGCGTTCGCGCGTCTGTCACCTTCTCATGAGTCTGTACGACGGTTGAGTAGATTTTTAGCACGTGCTATGTTTTCCCTAATTATGTCTTTTTATTTTCTTTTGTACTCCACTATTTTCGTCTTGTACGATTAATGGGTTCGAAAAAAATTATTAGTAGGCTATTGTTCTTATTCCCGGGCCCCTGGTTTTCGCATCACGGAGCGCGAAATTATCTCAAAGTAGTAGTAAGAAGTTGTACGAAAAAGTAGCATGCAGTACGAACTGATGCTACTACATGCTTCTATGTCAAGGCTACCGTGTTACTGCATTCTACTGCTTGATTGGCCTAGTATGAGGCAAATTAAATGACAGTATTCTTTACAATTACATATCATACATGCACATTTTTTATCATATAACTACGCAAGCTACAAATTTTTTTTCGGGTTGGTCTTGTAATGTTCTTCACTAACTGTTGGCTTGTATTGCTGGCTACCGCTTCTCTCCAGCTCTGACAGCTCGCACTCTTTGCTGGGAGTTCCTGGCTGTCGGAGTTGTGTGTTATCTACAGTGTCGGTGATAAGCTAAAAAACAACAAGACAAAAGGTTTCGCTGGAATCCCAAAAATTTAATATTTGATCCAGACAAATGGGTCTTGTAGATATCCGGTCTTCGCAAGACTCCTTTAACATTTTTACTGTTAAGATTTAGAAACAGAAGAAGCCAATGGCTAATCATCTGAGAAAATCAAGTTCAGATATGGATTCAGCATGTGTGTTTACCCCTATAAGTCATATCTATTTTGACGAGAACTTCCTGCCTTATTTCTGCCAATTTTCCGGTTTCGGCCCAATTCCGGAACTACTTGTCCGGCGAAAAAAGAAAGCTAAAAAACTAATTCAGCGTATCTTCTCTCCCCAATATCGAACATCTTATCAACTTCAAATAAAAATTTAACATATAACAAATTTACCGTTTCCAGCCGGATTCTGGGCGAACTATATGTCCGGGTAAAAATGATTGTCATATACGGATTCCGCATCTCTTCTTACCCCTAAATCGGATATCTAATCAATGCAAAAAAAACTTTTACTTTTAACAAATTTTCCGGTTTTTGCCGAATTCCGGACGAACTACTTGTCCGGGGAGAAAATGGTTTTCATCATCGTGTTCAGCATGTCTTCTTACCCCTTAATCGACTGTCACATTAGCTGTTTAAAAAAAATTTGTTTGCCCCTTAATTTGAACCCCCTCCCCCACCCCTAAATGTAGGGCTACAGAGCCCATCTACGAACTTGACCTCATGTTGACCCAAAGAATCCTCACACCAAGTTTCATAAAAATATCTCATTCCCTTCAAGAGTTATCGTGCTTACAGACGGACGGACGGACAACGTTTGCGATATCATAGGTATCCCTTCACTTACGTTTTGGGATCCCAAAAACACAAAATCCCTTAGATGAGTCAAAATAATTCAGTGTATTCAAATATCAGATGTTAAAATAAGCTGCCTTTTCAGTTAAACTTCAAAGCATGCTGTTTTATCACTTCGTATAAATGTTCAGCATGTCTTCTTACCGCTAAATCGAACATCTAATCAACCTCAAATAAAACTTTGACTTTTAAAAAACTTTCCGGTTTTGGCCGGATTCCGGGCGAACTACTAGTCCGGCGACAAAATGGTTTTCATATTCGTGTCCAGCATGTCGTCTTACTATCGACTATCTCGTTAGCTTTTAAAAAGTATTTTTTTTTCGCCCCTTAATTTGAAACCCCTCCCCTAAATATGCAGCTATCGGGTCCATCTACGAACTCAACCTTTCCCTTGACTCGAAGAATCCTCACACCAAGTTTCATCAAAAATATCCCACTCCATTCGAGAGTTATCCTGCTGACAGACGGACGGAGAGACAGACAACCTTTGCGATGTCATAGGTATCCCTCCACTTACGTGTTGGGATCCCAAAAAGCCTGTGTCTTGCTTGTATGGGTGCGGTAAACTTTCTACGTCTTAAGGGAACAGAAAACTTGACTCAAACTTGACTCGGGGAGCTAGCTGACATTACAAGAATGTACCCTGAGTCGATATTGAGTGTAAGAAAAATTCTCGTTACGACCATTGCAGTTTTCGGGCAGTTTCCGAATTCGACTTTTGAGTTAATAGAAAAAAAAAGCAAAAGGTTTGTGTGCCGGGAGTAGGAATCGAACACACGACCTCTTAACTACTATCCAGATATGTTAGTCAACACGGCCAAAGGCGAACTTTTACAGTGCATAATTACAGTGCATAAGGGGCAAGGGCCTGCCAGCTAGCTTTGGGAACACTAAGTAGGGGGTTTGAGATAACAAAGAAGGGGGGTCCTGTCGACAATAAGTCTTTGTATCTTTATCTAAGCCCCCCAGGTTAGTTTGATGGCCGAAAGTTGCGTAGTCAAGTTTTCTGTGCCTTTAAAACAACCCTCGGACTCGCTTACCTTAGCGTCTGCGTCGGCACACTGGAAAACTCTCGTCTCATTTGGCAGTAAAATTTTAAAAGCATGTCGTACTGGACCAAGGTCTCGAACATTAACGACGGCTACTTCATCCTGCTTGTATTGCGCTGTGACCTTGTATCGTTTGTTCCCCCGAACATTCGGGAGCCAGGCTGCCACGACAAAACGTTCGGCAAAGACTAAGCCTTTCGCACGTTGAATGGCCGTCGACTCGGCTGCATCGAGCTCGATCATGTCACACTGGTAGATGAACTGCTTTCTGCCAGATTCGAGAATCTCCTGCAAGGTTTGAATAATAATAATAATAATAATGCTTCTTTATTGAGCCAAAAGGCCATACGGAACCGCTACCTGATCCGCCGTTTGTTGCTTTCCGACCCATTGTTGACGCTCGAAGCCCTCTCCTCTAATTTGTGTTCTCCGATTGGAAACTTACCTGTCCACGACCCCATCAATGTGATTCTAAATTAGTGAAAATATTTTTGAGTGTTTTGTGATTATTTTATATTTCTTTGTCCTTTTTACTGCACTTACGCCCTTGGGCAGTGCGTCATAAATCCTTCATTCATTCATTCATTCATACAAGATTTAATACACTGCACAAATAAACTATTAACCTCTAGAAATACTATGCTACGTAAACTAATCTAAACTTTCTTTCCGGAGACTAAACCCTTTAGTCACATATTTACAAACATCTACGATACATTTAGGGTTCATAGATTTCAGGATAAGGGGAAGCGATACCAACCCACCCCCAACAAATGTTACTCTCAAATCACCAAGACTGGTAAAAACCCGCTCTCGCTAGTTTAGCGTTCGGGATTCTTATGCAGTGACCCCCTGTCTCTCAACACAATCTTAACGCAAATGTGACTTTTAAACGGCGAGTGGTGAGCTTGGTGAAGACCGCTTAGCGCCTGAACACACCTTTTTCGCAAATCTTTTTCGTCCAGTATACAACACAGGTATAAGCGCACAGAGGTATCGCAAATCCAATAGGGAAATTCCACTATATAACAAGTGCGCAAGCGCTCAGACGTGTAGTGTAAAAGTAAAAAGTTTATCACATTTTATATACAAACAGCTTTAGAACCAAGATATTTCACACCCCCAATAACCAAACAAGTATTGAAATAACCTTAATTTGTAATCATCCCACTTCAAATGTAAACAGAGGTAAAACCTCTTATCTAATACTAAAACATATAATGTAATGCAATATGTAACCAAAGCCAGTCATTCGGCTTAACATGGACTGTAACAGAAAGTGAAGATAGTTTAGTTTAGTTTATTCATAAACAATAAAAACACCATTAACTCTTTGTGGCCCCACCATAAGGCATGGCAATGGGCGGGGATTATTCTTTATTCATATAAAATAACAGGTGTAACAGGTGAAATTGGTGCATAGTGTGATTTTAAAACAATGTACCCGGTTGCTGGAGTAATGCGACGCTAGTCAAGCTACCGGAATGTGTAAGCTTCTAGGCAGTTCCAGAACTTCCCCCTCCAATTCGCACAAAACTGGTCGGATCCGATATTGAACTTTGAATGGTTTTATAGCCCTGCCGGAAAAATCCGCCAGGTTAATTACTTTTATTAACGACTACTATATCTTGCAGCTTTAAGTAGTAGCTCGAAATTGTTAATGGGAACAATAGCATGAAATCTTATGCAGTGATATAGAGTACAGACGCAGCGAGTTATATGCGCATCTCTATGCCCCTCTTCTATGCATCTCCTGACTCAGTTATGACATAAGCAGACTATAGTCGCATGCAACAGATTTCCCACGCACCACGTATTAACCTTGAAACAAGTGCTAGAAGCTCATATGGCACTTGCACGGCTAGGCAAGAGGATGAAAGTAGGAATTTGCCAATTCGTGGGTTTGTTGTGATCGTTTGAAAGCAAAACCGTTGAGATAGGAACGATGACGGACCCTTGGAAATCATGGGAATGTCTCGTCTGGTAAAAAGTATTTTGTTCTGCACTTATCTGTGATGATGCGCACTTTAAGGACGCTAGAAATTCATCTGTAACCAAAACCCCTGTGGCAAAAATGATCCTTGGCCCTTTAGAATCATGAATATGTACGGTTTGGTCAAAAGTATTTTTTTTTTTTCGGTTAAGATGCGCACTTTAAGGGTGATAGAAATTCATTTCTAAGCAAAATCCTTGAGGCAAAAATGATCATGGGCTCATGGGGATCATGGATTTTGCTTAAAAGTATTTTTGTACTATGCGGTTAAGATGAGTACTTTAAGGGATGGTCAGATCCGGGAAGTGACAATTTCTAAGCCAATCTTGTCAAGTCTCTATGTTGAATCCAAGTTTCATCGTCCTAACACATCTGGAAGCACCTTAAATCGCGATCACAAGAATTCCAGACCCCCCCCCCTCCCCCTCCAACTCCCCCAAGAGTGCCTGAATCCGGTCCGGAGTCATCCGGTTCTGTCACTGATGTATCTAGGGCTTATGCTTGTTCTTCCCACCAAGTGTCATTCCAATCACTACACTCCGAGCGTGTCACAAAATCCCCCCTCCCCCCGACTCCCCCACATTGATCGGATCCTGTCCGCACCTGAAATGGGACATATAAGACATGATTTCTTTCCGAATATCAAGTTTCATTAAGATCCGATCATCCGTTCAAAAGTTCGACATACTTCGAGATCTCGGATTCCTCCTCCTTCCACTCCCACCACGATGGTCAAATCGGAGAAACGACTGTGGTTAAGTTAAAATTGTCGAGTCCCAGATATGCCTGCCAAGTTTCATCGTCCTAGCACATATGTAAGCATCTTAACTCGGGATCACCGGAATTTCAGAACCCTCCCTCCAACTCCCCCACAGTGCTCCATACGATTTCCACCCCCCCCCCCCATCCGACTCCCCCAAAAGTCACCGGATCCATCCCGGAAGTGTGACATCTGAGAAGCATTAAGATCCGATTCCCCGTTCAAAAGTTATAAATATGTTAATATTCCGGATTCCCCCTCCCTCCACTCCACCCACGATGGTCGGATCGGGGAAGTGACTATTTTCAGGTTAGTTTGGTCGGGTCCCTAAACGCCTGCCAAGTTTCATCTTCCTAGCACTTCTGGAAGTACCCTAGCTCGAGAACGGTGGCCTGACAAACCGGACCGACCAAAAAGTGATCGGTATATGGCACTTGAGCGAAGCTGCAAGTGCCATAAAAACCACATGTGACACGTGGATATACTTACTGAGAACCCTTCAATGTTCTCTACGAACACTGCAAGCTCACGTTCCTGTTCTTCTTTCTTCTCATACCTCACTGCCAAGAGGCCGGGATTTGCACTGGGTGTCTTGTCTTTCACGACTGAAACATCAAGAAGAGACAGAAGGGCCTTACGTTGCTCACTAAGCAGATGGGACATTTGGTACACTTCTCCCTCTAGATCTGAAATGAAAAATCATATACAGACTAGGGTACGTAGTGAACACCGGAAATCCTCTGAAGGCTACATGCTCCAAATATAATCATAATATTGGCCGGGAGCGCAACGAGTGGTTCCGGAAAATCTATCCGATTTTCAAATTTATGAGACTTCTCCAGTTACCAATGTTGGTGTATTTTCGTCAGGGGGTGTGCAGAGCCAAAATCTTTACCGAATATTTAAAAAGTTTTGGCGAATCCTAGTAACTGAATTCGAGCTTCAAATTATTCTAACTATTAAACAGAAAGGATTACGTACAAAGAGTGCACTAAAGGGCAGCATGCTAGATGATTAGCCAGCTACTAGGCGTGGTTTTTGCGAAGCCCGCATGGACTATATATTGCCCGGCACGACTGCAGTAGCACCTTCTATACCGTGACTAAGACAAAGTAAAATCTAGCGCCGCAGGCGAAATTTGTTTAGGCTAAAGTTCAACTGCTTCCCATACAAATTCTATCTTTTAACGTGGATTAAACACCAAGATCCTAGGAATCTCCAGAAACCGGAGGGAGCGACGTCCCGGTTGCAGCAGCTACTGTGGGCTAGTCAATAAATCTTTTTAACTGTATTGACATGTCCAGCCCTATTTTTTGTTTTGTAAAAGATATTTATGGATAAATAAACCGAATTGTAATTGTAATTATAATACTATCCATGACCACATTAAGTGAGCGCCTCAGCCGAGATTTTTTGAAGTTCGCTTTTTCCTACAAAATTTAACTATTTCCATGAAGATTCTAGCTTTTAATGTTTCTCAAATCCCAATCCTAAAACTGGCTCAAAGCCCCAGTTAAATGGAGCACCCTTCCACAAAATAGAGAATATTACGAAAAGCGCGCAGGCAGAATTTTCAAAACATTTATGATTAAAGCGTGTTTTGGGGATCCAAAACAGAAGTAAGGGCTACCAATGAATTCACAGGTCAGTCCTTTTGTCTGAGACTAGTGCTTAACTCGACATATCTTGGAGTTTCGAGGTTCGTGGTAAATACCGAATCCTGGCAATTATGGCAAACAAATTACATAATTCCAATTATTATACCGAATAAATTTATAGTGATAGCCTATTCGGGATTCTGTATAAGTACCGAATCCCAGTTATTATACCGAATAGTCCTGGTATCTAAAAACTACCGAATACCGAATAGGACCCAAGGCAGTATGGTTTCCGGCCTGGGTGCAGTACAACTCATTACATGGTAAAATTAGTTGATGATATACTTAGACACTTGGACACTGAAAATTCATTTGCTGAAGTACTTTTAAGTGATATTACTAAGGCGTTTGACAGTATTGATCATGGGGAAGCTATAGTCGAAGCGAGATCAATGGGTGCGCGCACGTTTTTAATCCGTATAGTAGCAAGCTTCCTTACGGGACGGACACAATGTGTTGTGCTTAGTAAAGATGATGTGTCTGAATTTTTAGAAATTTTGTGTGGTACACCACAGGGAACAAAATTAGGTCCACTGATATTTTTAATTGTTTTTAACAAAGTTTTACGTGAGTATCCTAACCGGTACAAATTCGCGGACGATATCTCAAGTTTATCGTTGCGGAATGTACCTCCTAATTCGTCTGAACAAAGTTTGACTGACAATTTCGAAACTTTAACAAATGAGTTGTCGGAGGTAAAGCTGTCAGTCAGCCTCCCGAAGAGCGTGATCATAAGGTTTTCTTTTTTAAAGAGAGAATTACCACATCAAGAAAGTGTCGGTTTGGCTTACCGCGAAAAGGTGAAACTCCTTGGAATCACGATTGACAAGAATTTAAAATGGGATTCTCATGTTGACACTATCCTGCACAAATCTTCTCTACTTCTGAAATCCCTTGCGATGCTCCGGAGATTTGGAATACCAACGAAACTCATGAGATCCTTATATTGCACGTATGTACGCCCTGCAACGGAATACTCGTGTCCTGTTTGGCATCCTGGCCTTACCAAAAGTCAGACGGAGAAACTAGAGGGGGTACAGAAGCGGGCTTGCAAGATTATCCTTGGGCAAGATTATTCCACATATGAAGATAGCCTCACAAAACTTAGTCTTCCCACTTTAGCGTGACGTAGACACAAGCTCACCATGGATTTTGGACTGAAATGTCTATCTTCAGATAATCACAGATCCATTCTACCTGATTACCAATCGCCCAACCCCAATCGGCCCATCACTAGACTAAGAACTGAAAACAAAAATCGGCTTCAAATTACCCCGCCCCTAGTAAATTCGTCTGACCGATATTTATCATCATTCGTACCTTATTTTATTTCTCATTTTAACTCTTGATATTTTATTTTAATATTTACCATTTTAATTCTTGTCGTGTGACATGTATTATATTATGTAGGCCTATTCATTATTATCATATACTGTATATATTGTACGTCACTGCTTTGACATGTGTTACGTCATGATGATCCTCTGCTAGCCATATTATGTTGTGCTATTATGGAAATCAAGAATATATTATTATTATAATAGTGTTCGTATTCGGTGTAACTTCGTCAAAACCGGAATAAGTATCGGGATTAGTGGTATATACCGAATACCAACCATGATACCGAATAATTTGGGACTGATAGCCTATTCGGGATTCTGTGTAACTACCAAATCTCCATCAATATATCGGATAGTTCTGGCATCGAAAAATTACCAAATAATTTCAGTAAATTTGCTCAAAGAATTAGTGAGAACTACCGAATCCTGGCAATTATACCGAATCCCGATGATTGTACCGAACAAATATGTACCGATAGCCTATTTGGGACTACCAAATCCCCATAAATATAACGAATAGCTCTGGTATCGAAAAAATACCGAACAATCTTAGTAAGATTTTGGGCCCGTGAAAACGAAAAATTGTAGTTAATCCCTATCGGTGAATATATATGTATATTGCCGAGCGACCAGCGAGGCGCCGGGTCGCATTTACATTTATAAAACGACCTAGAGACAATCAAATTCTATGTTGGGTCTCAATCACATGACGTCACTACTGTATGGAATTCTAGCTCGAGAACTAAAACAGGAAGTGACATCCCGTACTCGATATTTCAGTTTCAATATTCGATATCGATACTGGCCCAATATATCGTTATCGATATCAAATATCGGCCAACACTACTTGGACGTTATAACTTCACTCACTTGATATCTCTTTTGATGTTTCAATCAGAGGTGTATAGTTGTGGTAAACATTACGCTTTAGCAAGGTACTACATTCTTCTGAAAGACCTTGCAGTCTCTGCTTTTGTTGCTGTAGCTCTGAGAGTCCAATACAATCGGCGACTAATTTCTGAATGTCTGAAATAAGAAAATGCAAAGCTATATTAATCGAGCTTACACGCTTAGGGCTTTTCATCTACACACCTGACGAGTGTGCCCATTCCACTCCCTTCTTCTAAGGCTACCATGTGGCGTCAAGCATTGGCTTTCGAAGATGAAGGGACCCTTGTTCTCCAGCTGTTCATAATACTGGAGAAGTCAGACCCAGCCAAATCTATGTTCTCCAGTAATCACTGTCAGAGGAACTCGGGCCTGACCTTCCATTCCGATACCTATCGTTCAAACATATCATAATTTAAAGTAGACAACTGGATTTAGACACCAAAAGGTAATAGCGCACCAACAATTTTAAGCATAATTTAAGTGAGACAATTAAAAATACTCACATTTCTCTTGGTTAAATTCCAGGCTTGAAAAACTAGCAGATGGATTTGAATGTCTGCTACCTCTTGATTCCAAATCTGCCATGATCTGAAAGGAAATCTCATTTAAAGACCATTATTATTTATTGTTATTATTATGTGGGGAGGGTCGAAAACTCTGACTGAAACTCAGGCCACAAAGGGCCCATCTCAATCCCCCAATATACAACTAATGGTAAATAATCACTCTAAAATACAACTGATACAACACTCTTTTACTGGGGGTTGTCAATGAACTGACTCTTCATCGATGGATTCTAATTGCCTTGGATCTGAAAGACCTTACAGGCATATTTAAAGACCAAGCAATAGGCCTAATTGTAAAATATCCCTAATCGTAATCAGAGGTGTAACTAGCCAAAATCTTAGGGGGGGGGGGGCAAGGTATTTACAGGCTGATTTTCAGACAAAAACAACTATTTTTAGGAAAAAATAGAACTGTAGCCTATCAGAAAAATCAACTGTTTTTCAGAAAAAAACTACTGTTTTTACGAAAAACTGTGGCACTTCATTTCTAGAAGAGGTAAGTAGGGGACACACATATATATCAGTACCATGCTCACCCCTGTCAGCAGCATGACCCACAACAGATAACAAAAGCGTGTGGAGTTTTAACAGACAATACTATGTTCAATTTTGAAAACAATATGCCCTAAATGTTATGCACAACAAGCGCTGACAGGAAGAGCCGAAAAAACAGATAAAGCATCATCTGACTTCATTGTTTCTTGTCATGATCAGCAAATCAGCAGATGCTTTTTCAGCTCTTCCTGGCAAAGCATAACATTTAATTCATAACATTTTCAAAATCAGATTACATCCCAAGTCTTGTCTGTTGAAACTGTGCATCCTTGTGTTATCTGTTATGAAACTTCTGACAGCACAGCTTTTGAGCACAGACTGTTCTCAAAAAGGGCTTGAACAAGCAAGACTGATGTTAAGTTACCCCAATCCCAAACACTCATTGCCAGCATGATCACAAGTGAGAAAGCCTGATGTGAGGATACATTTAGTATAAACAAATATCTTGATCAAAACTTATTAAACAAGCTTTATCCTCAACTCTCTCTATTTTCGGACTAGCTCTAACGCCCACGCTCTTCTCCAGACTGTAAGAGATTATTACCTTTTCCCAAATCAAGGAAAAAAGGACCCAAACAAACTTACTCCATTGGTCACCAGCCCTTACAGACTGGATAGAGATTTGCTAGGACATTGGACAGGCAACCCTATTAGTTTAACCCTCATGGACTGGATATTGAACCCTCATGGACCTGAGGCACTCTATGGACATTTGAAAATGGGATAAAAGGACGGACTTTCAAGTTTGGAAGTCAGTCCGAGTTCGAGTTAGACTTGGGGCTCAGTACAGTCCCGACACAGTTGACCTAGTGACAAGTGCTATTGACCTAACTCCAATGTAAGTAAATGCGAAATATATGTGCTTAGTTATTGACCTACGAACTGAGTATCACCTTCGAAAAGACTCAGTGCATTAATATCCAAAACCGCCAATATCATGCTCGCACGCCACACGCTACTATCGTAACAAACCCCCCTACACACAGCAGCACAGCAAGCATATTTTTAATATCATACTGACATTCAGGAGGGGTATCCAACCTCTAATTTATATGACGTCAAATTTTGCTTGAAAATCTTACGAGGAAATTTCCATGCACTCCAAAACAGGTCCTGGGTCACTCATGGTTTCCTTCTTGACAGTTAGGACCTTTTTAGGACTGGACTGAAATTTCCTTCCAATCTTTCCAGGCCTGGTTCGAGGTAGTGTAAATTTGAGGTTGGATACCCGTCCTGTATATTCTTACAACTGATAAAAGTGGAAATATCAGCTATGATGCTTTGGCAGCGATACTTCAGCCTTTCTTAGCAAGGCCCTTATCAGGCATTTAAACGCCAGGGACGTAAGAAACAGAAGAAACAAACCTGCGATTCTGTTTTAGAAAGTTGGATTACAGGAGGGGTACCTGAACTCGTTTTTCCACTACTTCGAATGTAGAATGTTGCGGCAAAAATTTAAAAAAGTAATGTACACACTGTTACAGTCAATAGGCAAAATATGACTTTTTCAACAGTCATATGTCCAAAAATGTTCAAATTCTGTATTTTTGTGCCTTTCCTTTGTTTGAATGCTGCTCTGAAAAGTGTTTCTGGCTATTGGCTTGCTAACTTCACAATTTTTATCATTTTAGCTGAGTTCGTTAAACTCCGTGCTGTCTCTGGTGTTTTGTCACCGGTGTCTAGTTCATGTCTAGTTCATGTCTAGTTCTTCTCTAGTAACGTGTTCTTTGGTCACTGGTTATTGCAAAAATGGCCTAATAAATTCGGCCCCATCAATTTGCAAAGAAATTGATTATTCTGAAACAAAGACTTCTCTGGGAATTTGAAATCTTGTCTGAGGTTGGACACCCCTCCTGTATTTTGAAGTAGAGAACAACATAAAAAAGGGCCTAGCCTACTATACTGAGCAGGAATAGTATCCCTGCTACTTTTCTTGGGCTAACCTTTACTATCTATTTCCTGTCCAGTCCAATGGTCCAGATGTTTTAAAGATTTAGGCTAATTCTAGTTCTCTCGTTTCTTTCCATCCAGCAAAAAAGTTTAACTATTGTTCTATCTGGCCAGAAAAACGTTCATGGCGCACTCTATTGAGAGCGTGTTCCACCCTCGCACCAATAGTAACTATTAGTTACTAAACCCGTTCCAGCCTCACGAAAAGTTACTACACTGACCGTTCCAGCCTTGTCGAAATAGTAACCAATAGTAACTATTTGCTTACCACGCTCGGGAGCGTGGTAAGTGTAGTAACCACGAATCTCTGTCACGTGATTGGTCGGATTCACCCGTGGCATGATATTTCGCTGGAAAATACAAAAATCGTTCCAGCCTTGACGACAAAAAGGCAGAATTTGTGACGTCATGCGTGGTAACTACGGTAAGTAGGATGGAACACGCTCTGAGCTTCAACGATCGAGCACGGTCTGTCGATCCAAGCACAGGTGACGCTCCAAGACATACAAACGCTTAATGTCCTTCCAAATAGGATTGTTCACACATGTGAATAACAAAACAAAACGTTGGCCTCACCCCTATAACCCCCATTTGGCGGGAAATTCAAATGTAGCAACAAACTAAGTTTTAAATAATAAAACTTTCTACTTTATAAAACATATACAATCAAAGACTGAGGATCCTTCTTGTACAGAATGGTAACGACGCATGCCTGAGCTGTGAAGTTCTATTTACTGATACTTTATTTGCATTTTATTTTTGTTTTCAGAAATTACTGCCAAGAAAACATACTAAACTGCCTTTCCCCAACGTTCGACTTGTGGGTCGAGTGTGTGGCACACACTTCTGTTTCGACAACAAACACTGAGAAAGGCGTGGCTGACGCCGTGTGGCAGTGCCGTGCAAAAACGCCTTATAGAATACATTGTCGAGTTTTATAGTGACCTTGTCGAGCCTTTGCAACAGGTTTATTTTCGACAAAATCCGTCCAATGAAATTTATAGAGGGTCATGATTCCTACATAGTTCTCTCGTCTTGATACAATAGTCAAAACCCATAGGCTCTGCTTGACTTTTTTGTGTGGAGTGATGTTACGGATTTTCCCACCCTCGATTTTCTGCACTTTCCCTGACGCTTTCGAGGTTCGAGAATATCCGTGTTCAGGAAGAATCTTAAATTTCCGGTAAGGAATTAAAAGGAATGGGAACGACACGGGAAAACCAGGCCGCCCTGTCCGCGTATCAAATAATCAAATTCACTTTCCGGGCAACCATCACCAACGAATAAGTTGCAGAAACATATCTTTCTTTTGTCCAGAGGACTAGGATGCACTGCAAAAAGTGGAGGTTTCAGAATGGGAAGTTCTTGCAATTTCCAAACATGAAAGTGGTAAGGGCAGACGATCACGGCCTGACGGTCACAAACAGTGCTTCCTCAAATCAGCACCTCATTTCGCACTGCAAAATTTAGATTTTTCAACTTTCCGTTCTGAACAGATGAAAATACGGAAAATCCGGCCGGTAAAAATCTGGTCTTCTGTCCCTAAAGGAGATTGCGGTGACAGTGGTGATAAAAGATCCAGCAGAAGGGGTTTCTCGAGGAGTGACGCATTGACAAGGGAAGGGTACCTTGAGAGGTATTGCACCAGTATAGGACGTGAAAAGCAGATTCTCTCGCAGCAGCGAATGGGCGAGGAAGTGAGGTTCTATGTTGATGCGATCCTATTGAAATGTACAAGAAATTCTGGACGTTAGGCAGAGCCTTTCCCAAGCGCTAGGAGTTCTTTACGATAGTGATCCGGGACCAAAAACGCTAGCGCTTGTTCGGAGCTCGGCCTACGCCAAATACGCAGTTTGTAGGTTGATATGTGTTTAATTTGGCGACATACGAAAATAATTTACCTATTTACAACTTAATATACAAATTATCACAGAGCAATCACGGACTCAGCACACGCTGATCAAGGCACACTGGAAGACGTCGAGATCGAAGAAAGTTCTTATACTGGGTGTCTACCACGGTCTCCAGATACTGGATGATGAAGATGAGACTGGTGTGCCTGGGCACTCTGGAACTGGACTGAAGGTGCCTTCGGATTGCTCGGAGAAACTTCCATAACCGCTGGAAGCATGACTGGATGGTCTGACGGGTGCGGAGTTGAAGTACAGTGGTGACTCGGGGTACTGCTGTTCGTGAGCTGAGGTGTTCAAAGCGTTCAAGGTATGTCCAAGGTGGGACAGAAGCCTTGTACCAAGGGCAATGTCAACACCGGGAGAGGCGGCAAGAAACACCGAAACTTCACGAGCGGCTGAGGTAAATCCGGCACGGAATCGGTCAGTCGCCGTCATTGGGTTGGCACGAATGCGGTTTTCTCTTCTAAGAAGCTGGAGATGGTTCACAGTAAGTTCCAAAATATCGGCCTTTTCAAGGCGTGTAACACTTTCGCCTTCGGTCGAGAGGGCCTCACCCATTAAGTCCTTCAGGTCATCCAAACAGCGATTGATACGAGCACGTCGCTGACGCTCAAGCATAGGCTTGGTCACTTTCTTGTACTGTGCAGTCCTGGAGATCGGGATGTCTTGGCTGGATAAATCCATAGCAGTTGAATAAGTGTGTGGTGCCATTGCTGACTTTAGAAACTGAGCAAAATACTTGTTGTCACGTTGCAAGCTAAACTTGAATTGATATCAAATACTGTTCTGGTGTTCCCTTATATCAAACTAGCGTGTGCGCAGCCCGTGCGCGGAGCGCGGGCCAATCCGCGATGGCGTAGGAGAGCCCGTCGGTGAGGGCTTCCATCGTGAGAAACTCACGGCGAAGAAGCGTTCCCACGATTCGAGTCGATGCTGGTAGCCACCTGCTGCTGACCAGCTGCCGTCACGTGGGGGCGGGTTAAGGGATGAATTGCGCTTATCAAATTACTCACTAACTACCTTCTCGGACACGGCAAGAAGTCAAAACGAAGCGCAGATCAAGATCACTAAGAGGGTAAACAAGGTGAACACAATGTTTTGATGGATTAACGTGGGAAAGCAAAGGGAGCTGATAACGTTGGTTAGGGAGGGTTGTAGGTCTTCCACAGAACCTGATAACAAACTGGTGAGAAACACAGATGTAATGTTGCCTGCCATTTCCAAAACATATATGGGATGAATCAAAGCGTTAGGGGGTGAAAATGGATTAGTCAGCAAATATTCGATTTCTTTTTTAATACATTTAGCGGAAAGGTTTGCTTGTATCTTTAAGATACATAAAAAATATAGACAGGCTATACCCGATGAGAAATGTGTAGCCTGTGTAGTTGTACGAAAAAGTGCATGCATTGATATGCAGTAGTACATAATACTTTAATTTGATGTGCCTCACACTGGGCTGGTAGTATTCAGTAGCATCCCGCCTTGCTCCAGTAGCATCCAGTCTTGCTATAGTAGCATGTAGTAGCATCAGTTGGTACTGCATGCTACTTTTTCGTACAACTTCAAATTACTATTTCGAGACAATTTTTCATCGGGTACTTCACAAAAAGGAAAAAAGAAAGACTATTAAACAACAGACACGTCCAAGCCCTAGATGTTTCTGCCCTTCTTGGCAAGATCCTTGTCAGGCCGTAGGCAAATAATCTAAACTTGAGATCTCGGCTGAGATCTTTCACACACACACGCAAATCTCAGCCGGCTAATCAGGTTAACACAGCTAAGCATGATTCACAGTCAGTTTAGACTGAAGGGATATCTGTGATTCAAAGCGTACAAGAAACCCATAGAAGAGATGTAGACTTAAGTGAAAATTTCGAAGTTCAAAATTCAGTAGAAGAAGTCCAGGAGAAAATCTTTAGCTTGTTTCGCCGTACAGGTAGGCTCTCGGGTAGGCTATTGCTCGAGAACGAAAGCCTGAAGGAGCAAGCAGTGAAATCCTTGGTTTACAAAGACTGATTCCATTTTGTTAAATTCTGTCGCAGACACGAAACTGAAATTTTTCTTCGTCAAAAAACGCAGAGCAAGGTCACGAATTGCTCGGCAGAATAAATAGAAGTAAAGCCAGGTACAGGAAACTACGTAATTTTCGAGCAAATCTCTGGAGGGGAATGCGAATCAATGGTTGCAGAAAAATCGTCGGTCGCGTCCTGTATTTTCAAGTGGAGCTCTCAAGGTTCACGTTTCTACAACGCGCTGTCTTAAAAAATTCCACCCCTGATTTTTCCGATAAATACAGCAATTTTTTTTCGTACGGTATGTATGTATGTATATTCTTTATAACCCGTTACATTCAAACTGAACAAGAACGGAGTAAATGGAAGAAAAACAAATAAAGAACAGAAGAGAGAAAAACCACTTAGCGGTCTCTAAGACTACATTCAAAAGAAATGACTGATTGATTACAGTAAGTATGTAAGTAAGTAAGTATTACAGTAATATGCTGGTTTTCAAGAGGCGGGAGCTAGTGCGTCTTGATGCACGAACTGACTTTTTCCCGAGTTTCGGATCCTGATCTTGTGTTTTCGATGCCACGAAGTTAAGTTTTTAACTATAAATTTGGGAATTTTCTCTTCTTGAGTTCAGTGTACTCCGTGCATTACGAATGTGGCCATGTCGCCTTGTCTTTTCAAAGGACCTGTCTTACTTATAATACTAAAGCAACCTATTTCCATAATCGCTCCATATATTTCTAAACCCGGAGACCCCAATTTCGTACGGTACATTCTAGCCCCTCTAACATAACCACACTGATTATCTCGTGATCGTGTTTTGCTACCTTCGATGTATATCACGCTGTCGACGGTCTGCGAGAAGTTTTTCCATCAGAAAAACAAGTTACGGAAATTGTTTCCCTGTCTTCGCTACAAGTCAACGGGTCTCGGAAAAGGATTAAAACAACCAAAACCGCGGGATATTTGTTAACAGTTTAGTTTTAAAGTATCCAAATACTTTAAAATACTGTAAGTTGAAGAGTGTATAGTCCTTTAACTGTCCTTTTATTTACTGTATGCTTGCCAATAAACAAACTGCGAACTGCAAAACATGTTAGTCAAATATAGGCAATATTCACACGTTCATGGACTGAGAACGAAAACTACCACAGAAGGTCGGCGGATCGTCGCGCGCATGCTTTGCGTGAGAAAAGTGGCTTTATGTTTCTCTAGATAGTCACACGTAATTATTCAACCTCACCCAACCAGCATTGGCATGCGCGCAGAAAACATAACAAAATCTCCAAGAATTCGATCCATCTGGCAGGCGAGATTCTGTCTGCTTTGTCGGCGAAACTGATAATGTTTGTATATTACTGTCTGACTGGATCTGACTTAGATTATAGTTCAGTTGGTATTTGCCTGCAGACGCCCGTGCATAAATCTCCAGGGTTGCCAAGTATGGCACTTTTGGTGCTTTTTGATACTTTTTGTCTCTGGGTGACACCGTGACACTTTTTCTCTGAAAGCGACACCTTTTTTTTTACGAATGACACTTTTTGGGTCAGAAAAGCACTTTTTCATTTACTTTACTTAAGTGACGGATTATCGCCCCCAAAATATGTACTTTACTTTGGTTTTGTACACAAAAATAGTTTGAAGCCTTAAATAAAGCTCGTTTCCGATTAGCTTTTGTTACAAAACTGTGACGTAACAGTTAAGAAATGTTTATAAAAGGTTGTTACAAATTCAATTATTACCAATTTTGCAAGCTGTGCACCGGAATGAAAATAAAATTCGATGTGTCAAAAAGCACCTTTTTGTCAGCAATTGTGACAGTTCAGTGCGTCGAACTCTTGGCAACCCTGCAAATCTCCCACAGCTTCTAAACAAAAGGGGGAGAAGGTAGGTTTCACCAGAATTAGCTTTTGATGTCCCTATGTGGCTTAAAAATTCAGCACCATGCTGGGGGGGGGGGGCTCTATTATATTTTTATTTTAACTCAATATGCTAATATGATCTTAGCGGTACACAACTTAGTAAAATTCAAAATTTCTTAAGTAAAATTCAAAATTTCTTGTTTAGAGGCGAAAGCCTTTTCTCTTGCTTTGTATTATTGTTATTATTATTATATTAGAATATGGATACATTTACAGTGTCCATCTCAGCTTTCGAGAATTCTGTCATGCTTTCTTAGCGAACAAGAAAGGTTTCGATGGGATCCCAAAAATTCAATATTTGATCCAGAGGATTGGGTCTTGTCTTCGCAAGATCCAGTACATTTTTACTATCAAAACTTGGATCAGATTAAGGCCAAATAGCTAATCATCTGAGAAAACCAAGTTCAGATATGAAATCAGCATGTGTACCCAACCCTATAAGTCATATCCATTTTGACAAGACAGATTGAAACTTCCTGCCTTACTTCTGCCAATTTTCCGGTTTCGGCCGAATTCCGGAACTATTTGTCCGGCAAAAAAAATAAAGCTCAAAAACTAACTGAGCGTGTTACCCTTATATCACACATCTAATCAACTTGAAATGAAAATTTTACTTATAACAAATTTCCAAGTTTCAGCCGGATTAAGGACGAACTATATGCCAGGATAAAAAATTAGTGTCATATATGGATTCATCAACTCTTGCTTTTAACAAGTTTTCCGGTTTTGGCCGGATTCCGGGCGAACTACTTTTCCGGGTAGAACGTTATTTTCACATAAGTGTTCAGTATGTCTTCTTACTCCTAAATCGAGCATCTAATCAACATCAAATAAAACTTTTACTTTTAACAGACTTTCCGGTTTTAGCCGGATTCCGGGCAAACTGCTTGTCCGGCGGGAAAATGGTTTTCATAATCGTGTTATGTCTTCTTACCCCTTAATCGACTATCTTATTATCTGTTTAAACATATTTTGTTTGCCCCTTAGTCTGAACCCCCACCCCTAAATGTAGGTCTACATAACCCATCTACGAACTCGACCTTTCCCTTGACAGAAAGAATCCTCACACCAAGTTTCATCAACATATCTCATTCCCTTCGAGAGTTATCGTGCTCATAGACGGACGGACGGACAACTTTTGCGATGTCATAGATATCCCTCCACTTATGTTTTGGGATCCCAAAAACTGAACCCAACGCAATTAATGAACTAGCAAACTAACTAAACAATCACGTCTAAAGAATAGCGGAATTCTCGAAAGCTAAGACGGACACTATTAATGATGAGTTTATTTATAACCCGTCAAAATAAGCACAAAGCACGAAGACGGAGTAAATATTAAGAAAAAAAGGAGAACAGGAAGTGAAAATACGAAACAGAATTAACCAACGAAATACCACGAAATACACAATCAAACTTTTTTTACCTTAAAATTTAACTAAACCAAGAGGATTTTCCAGCCGCGATCAATATTTTCGCTATATGTTTCTCCACTGTTGTTAGTGGGTCAGTAATTTGATAACGACTGGATATTTCCGTTTTTCTCGTCCAGAATGGTAGGCGTAATATTTATTTAGCAAAACGGTAGAATACTGACCGTATTTGCTTTTTCTCCGATTTCTCCAAAAAAGTGTAGTATACAGCAAGGCCGTATCCAGGGGGGGGGGGTTAGGGGGTTGAAACCCCCCCTCGAAACATACAAAAATAATCATTTTACAGGTTTTTCCGTCTGATCGATGCCTTTTTTGTACTTTTTCGTCCGACCCGCAGGCAACCCCCCCCCCCCCGAAATAAATTCCTGGATACGGGCCTGATATACAGGATATGAGGTAGGGCGATTGAATTTAGTATACTAAGTTTTGTACCGCTAAAAGTATCAAGTAAAAAAACAACAACAGAGACCCCAGCGAACACCCAACCCAACGGAAAGCTAAACTAAAAAATTAAGTACGAAATCAAGACTTAAACAACTGCACGAGTTCGTCAAGTTACGCCATTTTTGAGTTGAATTAGCTACTGTTGAAAATCAGGACGTACAAAGCCCGTATCAATCTTGACTCGGGCCACGATCCGGTTAGCAGAACAATCTAAGAAAAGTAAATTGTCATGCATTACGTGTTCTCCTTATCAAACAAGAAGGCAGGTGCGATCCTTCATTACCTGGACTGGACCGTGGGAAAGAAAACCAGCGAGTCAGGTGTTACGCCATCCATTTTTGACTGTACTGTAAAATCACTGGCCGCAAGGGACTGGTTGACGACGCGTATCGCAGTGTCAAGGGTTTCTAACTTCTCGCATGGGATGTTGGGGTAGAATAATTGGGTAGGGGAATGTTACCTAGGGTGATTATTTGAACTTCAACCGGTGAAGTGTTTGGCTACATGTCTTAAATGTGACTGTCTACAAAGCACAAACACACGAACTGGCAGATCCCTACTTTCATCCTTGCAAGTGCCATTTGAGCTTCTAGCTGATGAAGCATCGTAGCTGACGTATTCGTTGTATACATTATTTGAATATATGTTTCAAAGTCAGCTTGGGCTCAAGGAATATTTATATAAGAGCTTCTAGCTCTTGTTTGTATGAATAGTGGTTGTTTGCATTCCCAGTTTTGAGTTACTAAAAGGAGTGAAACTGCGAATAAAAAACGGAACCAGAAAAAAATATGTAGCTAAAAAAAGAAGAGGATAGAAAGAGATTTTATCGAGGCTATCCAACTGGATGAAAATCAGAATGGAAAGTGTCATGTTTGTTAGTAAGTAAGTAATTTATTTCTGATCCGCCATTTTCGAAAGCGGAGTATGTAAAATAATATAAAGAAACTAAGAGTGAGTGGAGGAGGAGGGGATAGAGCGAGGGTTAGAGACAAAAAAAGAAGACAACAACACCAGAAAGCATTCCCGACAGGAAAAAGCAGACCAAGAAGGGTACACTTACACTGTAAAAAGTTTCTCCGAGTAAGGATTAAAGTTAACTGCAGTACTTGCTACTCGTATTAATGTTATCCGAATTAGAGGAAAGGAGAGACAAGATTAATCCGAGTAGCAAATACTGCAAAAATAATGTATACAGTGTAGTAAGAAAACAAGATAACCGGTAGACCGAAGACGAGAAAGTCAAGCAATGCAGGCTACCGACGGGTAGAGGAGAACAGTTCCCTCCAAAACTGCCACGAAGGTTTGGGAGTAACTCAGAAGAGAATCCCAAACTGACGACCGACTAACTTGCAAACAAATGAACTGTTTGAGGCAGTTTACGAGGGTGATATAAACACGAAAGTGAGCCTAGCCTTACTGAAAATAGCCTGGCTAAGTTATACCATGATCGAAAATAAGTAGTCTGGCAACGCTACCGGACCAGGGGCAAATTCAGAAGCGGAAGATCTTCTTGGAGTTCCCCCCAACTCCCTATACGAAAAGAAGTGACAATATACAAACAGATGATCAAAATCGCACGACGTTCAACAGTAATCAGAACAGAAGAAGAAAAGAAAGGTGGAAAGGGGATTGGCTCCAAGCCAGATCCAAAGCCAATTTGATGTTGAAGGAAGGGAATTCGAAGGCGATTTGCCTCGTACAATACCCTAAACATGAAAATAACCCGAATTCTCTCCTGGAACATCCGGTACGACGGTTACGTCGTCGCTCGAGATACTTCACTGGACTTGTAATGATTGTTATAAACCGAAGAGAAAATCATATGCGTATATCTCTGAGAAACCTGACCAGGACCATAAAAGATCAGAATCAAAGTAGACACTAGAATATTTGTTTCCACATTTTCTTCAGGTCCAGGTTCTTTAATTTCTAAAACACTTCGTGGCAATATATTTTGATCACTGGGGGGGGGGGGGGGCGGCAGGGATACGAGCTCGTTAGCTCGGCCCCCCACATCAAACAATGGATAAAGCGAATACGTCAGCTACGATGCTTTAGCAGCGATGTTTCGGCCCTTCTTGGCAAGGGTCCTCGTCAGGCTCTCGAACGCCAGGAACGACGATAGGTAAGAGACGAACATGCAATCAAACCATCGCATCAAATATCGCTCCCATAGCATCGTAGCTGATGTATTATCCATTGTTTGAATATGTTTCCTAGTCAGCTTGAGCTCAAGGAGTATTTTATATTTTCTTCTCGTCAACCCTTGCCGAGATTCGGCATCAACCTCTGTACTGAAAGCATTTCTCTAGTAAAACATATCTGTCTTTGTTAACTAAACATAACATGATTTCTGTCTCGAAACAATTTTATTATGACATGAGATAAGGCGTTATCTTTAGGCCATTAGAACTCAGGATGGGTTCCCACGATTCCAAGTGACATCTGGATTCGATTTTAGTCCCAGATGATACAGACACATGGTGCTCTATGTTCCATGAACTCTAGTCATTGTGTTATTCAAAACCTGGGATCCGAGACAGGCTTAAGTTAAGGAGTTTCCATATGTTAGCATATGCGTGAAAATATCGGAGAGAGTAACCCTGTCCTGCGGGCCAACTATTAACCGGGGGGGGGGGGGTAGCGGGAAAGGAAAAACTGGAGGTTTGACGAAAATGGAAATCGACGAAAAAAAGGTCTGGCTTTCACTGCCCCGCCGAGTCAGTTCAAAAATCATCTGCAGAAAGCCTCTTCTCGTATTGGCTTTAAAGACGGCCGAAGATCTACTCCATCTGCTTGAAACCAAACCTGTCTGTTTTATGATCCGTATGAGTTATTTCGTCCGCCGCAGTGTCGTAAGGTAATTTTTTTTTATAAAATGAAAATAGCAATAAGTCGACGAAAGTGCGAAGAATGTCAGTCACAAACAAAAGCACTTAGTGAATTAACTGATTTACGTAAACGAGCATTAATAATCGAACAAAAACATACACAATAAACAGTACTAGAATTTTAGGACCAGGACAAGGTAGCCTACATGCAGACAAAAGCAAATATGTTCTGATCTTTCAACCAATCTTTAAAAAAATAAAAGAGTGGAAATGTAACTGTTATATAATTTTTACTTTCTGAGAGCATTTTTTAAAACGTTTGTTTCATCTGATAATCTCATATTTTTGGGCAATGCGTTACACATTTTTGCCAGTATGGTGAACTGGACAGCTGGATCTTTAGAAGGATAATGATTGGTAGAAAGATTAAACCGTCTTAGACCAGAAGAGTCTTCCCGGAGGTCAGTAGACGAAGATTGCATTCAAATTCAAACTCATTATATTCTCCAATCTTTTACAACGAATAGCATAGGACGTCAACGAAAATAATAACCCTTTCTGATTTATCAATGACTTATTGCGGTTACATTTAAACGATACGTAGCCTACAAATATAAATGAACTTCTATAAATAAATATAAATAAAAAGTCATCAATTAATAAAATATTAAACTTATCGATAACTATATATCTACAATTATAAAATGGCAATATATACAATTAGCCTATGTCAACAATACCTCAAAATATTTACAGTTGGAAGTCATTTAGTTGTATCGAATCAAAATGTTTCACGAAATACGGCACGAAGGACTTGAGAAAACGATCCGACGAAGCAGCTGGAGGCATTTCTAATAGTTGGTATTTGAGATTTTTGACAAAACTACAGAGACAGTTACTTTTTTCTGATTGTTGACTGTGAAGTTTGTATAATAACCTTTAACTTCTCGCCGGTCTCTCTATTCCTTGTTGCTATTTGGTGCATAGGTCTTTGACGCTTGAACAACAGAGGGTGCGTTTCCACTAAGAACAAGACCAAAGTTTTCGATGGGATCTCAAAATTTTTATATTTGATCCAGACAACTGGGTCTTGTAGATATTCGGTCTTCGACAGACTTCTTAAACACTGTTATTATAAAAATTCGGAAATAGATTAAGGCTAATGGTAATCATCTTAGAAGACAAGTTCAGATATGGATTCACCATGTTTTTTGCCCTTTTGCCTCCGTCGTATCTACTTTGATAAAGTTGATCAAAACTTCCTTCTTTACTTCTGCCAAATTTACGGTTTCGGCCGGATTCCAGACCAACTATATGTCTGGGAAAAAACTAAAGCTAAAAAACGAATTCAGCATGTCTCCTTACCCCTACATGGAACCTCTAATCAACTTCAGATAAAACCTATACTTTTAACAAATTTTCCGGTTTCAGCCGGATTCCGAGCGAACTATACGCCCGGTGAGAAGATGATCGTCATATACATATTTAGCATGTCTTCTTACCCGTAAATCAAACATCTTTTCAAATACCAAGTTTGACTCTTAACCAATTTTCGGGATTAGGTCGGATTCCGGCCGAAGAACTTGTCCGGCGAGAAATAAATTTTCATATTCGGAGTCACCACGTCCCCTTGCCGTTAAATCGAACCTCTAATCAACTTCAGGTTAGACTTTTCACACATTTTCCGTTTTTTGCCGGATTCCTGGGGAACTGCTTGTCAGACATTAGCTTTTACCCCTTGACCACGCCTAAATATTGGGCTACAGAGATCTTCGAACTGGACCTGTACTTTGACCCAAGGAACCCTCATGCCAAGTTTGATCAAGATACCTCAACCCCTTCGAGAGTTATCGTTTTGGACAGACGAACAACTTTTACGAAGTCATAGGTGTCCCTCCACTTAGGTTCTGGGATCCCAAAAAGCTGGGAATTAGTTTAAGACTAGGGAGTTAACTTTGGATACAAACCTTAAAATCATAGGCCCTGCCAAAGGATGTGGATGTGAGGTGTATAATTATATGGCCCTCTGTAGCTTTTCTTTCATCATGCTATTGGTTAAGTAGCCCCAGACTTTCTGTATTTTAGTTGTTCCATGTCCCAATGTGAATATTTAAATGAATGAAATAGCATTGTCAATCAAAGGACATACAAGAAGCTCGAACCGAGAACCTTCCGCAAGCTTGAACAAGCCCCAAAACTAGATTGCAGCCTTTACCAACAACCTGGAATGATCAACAGATTCCGTCATGATCATCACCGTCACTATCTACGGACAGTTAAACAGACGACGACAGTGTTTTAATCTCCAGGTGCTATTCCAGGACGAACAAAACCGTGAGAACGCAGCCCGAGTCCGAGAGACCAAATTCCGTGCCTCGCGCGGGAGAGCGCGCCCGCATCTACCGTGGGAAGGCTGGCAGGTGCCGAGCGTAAGGCATCGCATACCTTTTATGCTGCTGGTCAGTATTTTACATTAGCACGGGCGGAATATGAGATTACTTACTTCCCGAGTAGACGGCTAATTCGAAGCTGGCAGATTGGAATCCATGTGGTAAAAAATGCGCTACCCAAGAGGCGGCTCATTGAATATAAAACAATGGATCATCTACGTTCAAAAGCACAAGAATGCCGCCCTCAATGTCTCGACCGAAGCAAAGCTGGCGATGGCAAGCGCGTTTGTGGAAAAATCCTGAGGTGGACTGGGTATACGTTATGAGCCGAGTGAAATGAAAAATTGCAGAGCAAGAAGGTAAACTAAGCAAACGAACAACCCTCAACCCCTCTGCGTATGTTCCGTGTTTCCCTTCGTCGCAAATATAGGCAATTAACATTTGGAAGCGAGCTGGTATACTGAAAGTAATTTTCACTATAAATATGTTCTATAACAATGTAATGCACTAATTCTTATTTCTTGCTTGTATGGGTAACCCTTTGTCACCCTGAGCGAAGGCAATTTTATTAATGTGCGCTTAAATGATTTTTTCCTTTTAAATCTCTTTAAATAAGAAATAGATGAGCATGCACATTATTACCTTTTAACCCGACATGCTAATTATTGCCAACTAATAAAAACAAACATCTTATACTGCTTTAACTCTCATACATTTATGCTACTTCCCCAAATCACATACTGTCCCCATTTTATCCTACTGCTGCCTATTGACTTTAGTACTAACGATCAGGGGCGTCCCGAGGGTGGGGCGGGGGGGCTGCACCCCTCCCCAGAAGGTCTATGGGAAAGAATCCCGGTAAATTTTGACTAGTGCGGCGAAGCCCACCTTCCTTCCAAGATTCCCTCAGGGAATCTATCGGAAATTGTCTCAGGGAATTTACTGAGTTTGGATCACAGCTTACCGGGATGACCCCAACACACAACTTACCAGGGTGATACAAATTTGTCAAATTCATTTGAACTTGATGACTTTTAGGGAATCTATCGGATTATTGCTCAGGGAACCTACCGGAATTTCGCTCAGGGAATCTACCGAAATCTTGCTCAAGGACTGCCTGAACTTGACTCAGGGAATCTGTCGGAACTTGTCTCAAGGAACTTACTGGAGGTTGGATCAGGGGATCTACCGGATTTTTCCCGACGGAACCTACCGGAATTGGGCTCAGGGAATCTACCGGAATCGTACTGCTTACCGGATAAGTATAGACTCACAGCTTACCGGGATGACCCCAATGCACAACTTACCAGAGTCATTCGTGCAGACAGACAACAGAGCGTACTGAAACGTTCACTGGGTGATCCCGGTAATCCCTAAATTTCTGTAGCTCTCAAGAATTAAGTAACCTACTGAAATTTAGATCATTTCCAACTACAAATACTGTTCCAGGAATAATACCACGGTACCGTCTAATAAAGCTTTGCCAGCTTTCTCGACTCCTCTCGATAAACCAATAAGAGTTAAAAAGAGTTAGAGTTCTCGAAAGTCGAGACAGAGTTATAGTTCTCGAAAGTCGTCAGGAGAGCCTCGAAAAACAAACTAAAAGTTATATTAAAAGATATATTTGAAGTCTTTCGTGAATTGAAAGATGTCTTACCACTAGTATAGGAAACGTAGAAGCTGGCCAAGACAATCGCTGATACCTCAGCAGAAGGGGAAAGAATTTTTAGCAAGATGAAAAGATTGAGACCACCTTGTGTTCAACAATGGCTGACCAGCGTCTTGAAAGTCTGTTACTAATCGCATGCAAAACAGTTCTAGTTGACCAATGTGAAATTAGATGTGTTGTGAACAAGCGATAAACGCTTAAACGCCACGAATAAATGCGTAGGGTGGATTGTAGGTCAAAGACTTTTTAGTTAGTTTAACCGAATAGGGCTGAGATCAACAGTCTAGTAACATATCACTTATTCACGGGATCGACCAAAAAGAGGCACGGCATGGCACAGGAGGCACGAGTAATAAAAAGTGATTTGCACGTAGTAGAAAAGTAAGTGAGAGTTCGGATCCAGGGTTGCCACATGTCGCACGATAGTGTGAATTGTCACTCTATTTTGTTTGTGTCAGTCTTGTCCTATGTCGGACATACAAATCACCATATTTCATAAAACCTCCAAATGTGTCATTTTTGCAGCAGGGAGTCCGACTTGAAGTAACAAATTCAACTTTTTTTTTATGAAAATAAATTTGGATGTGCCATTTTTGCAGAGGCGATTCCGATCAAAAGGGACCATGTCACGTTTTTTTCATGAATAGAAAATTTCGCTCCCATTTCCCTCTCTGTTTTGGGTCAAGAGTCACTCTCTAAATGTTTCTGATGTGGCAACCCTGTTCGGATCTCTAGACCCTAAAAGAAGGCACATTAGAACATTTTCCCCATCCCTCGTCAATGACGTAAAAGGGCCCTTTTAGTTTTAATGCCTCTTTTCAGTATTCTTGCCTCCTACACTACGTCGTGCCGTACCGTGCCTCTTTTTAGTCGATCCCTTATTCACTTACATACTACTGAAAACTCGACAAAAGTGCGTTAATTCGGATCATTTGTCCGTTATCAAGCGAAAATCGATTTCATAGAATGAACTTATTTCTTTCGGATGTGTGGTACCTCTATGTGCTCGTCCCTCTACACTTGAAATATTTACCAACTAGAAATGTTAGCCATTGCCAAAAAATAAAATAAAAATATCAGATTCATTGCAAGATAAATCCTAAAATCATTTTCCTACAGGCGTGACTTCTCGATGTCGCATGTTTAGCCCTGGAGATGCAGGCCTTTGCTTAAATTCAAATTCTCTGCGTCTGGATGCATTTTGGTTTGTCGTGCAATCAGCGCACACTCAGAACATTATTCACAGAGCACGGGTGGAAAAATACAAAATCCCTCAGGTAAGTCAAAATATTTCAGTATGTTCAAATATAAGATGTAAAAATAAGCTGCCTTTTCAGTTTAACTTAACGAGCCTATTTTTTTCATTTAAATAGAACGACATCGACTTCGAAAACACATAATCAAAGTCAGAACACAACAGTATTCTAGAGTTTCTGCAGTGATGGTCACTATGGAGTATTTCCGGTAAAACCTCGAAAAATCCCGGTAAAATTCTGGAAACGCAGACCCCCCCCCCCCCCCCCCCTATCAGGAAGGTGTCGGGACGCCCCTGCTAACGATCCTATCGGTGGTTAAGCGAGGGGATGCACATTTATTCCTGTTACCCTTCCGGCATGTGCACATGGCTTTGGGGAGTTAGCATCCCCTCGAAGATAAGGTAATTAAGATTTTTAAGATGTCCTAAAAAAACCTACGTATCCAAGCTCCTTCATTACGTTGTCTGACAGTGTTTTATAATACAAATTATTATAATTCATCATATAACTTATCAAATCACAGGCCTAAAAACTTGCGATACCCTAGGTTTGAAAACAAGACGAATTTCCCTCGTTCATGTTTTCGAAATATATCAGTTCTATGTAACAGTGCTTGACATCATGTTCATCTGCCTATTGTCCACACGAATTCCAATTCCATTCATTACTGTTGCTCATTTTATGCTTCTTGCCGAAGAATGCGGGAATATAAAAGTAAGCATGGGCGTCTAGTCATTCCTACTGCGGGCCCTATTAAATGGCTTTCTGACTCTGTTTTCTCGAGTGGGACCCCCAGGAACCAAGGAATTTACGATTCAGACTTGACAAAGGAAAGTGACACATTGTGGCTAGATCATTATACTGACTCACCCCCAGCTAGAAAGAAAATAACCGCAATTTAATGCCAGGTAGAATGGCTGACAGATGCCTTCTGCTTCCTCAATTTGTACCTCAGGAATGTCTTGGCTGATTTATAACCTGGGAACTGACGCAGTCAAGTGGTTTGCACGGTGTCATGTCCATTTTAGTGTGGTTCCTTTTTGTGCCTGATCTACCCAACCAGAAAATATGAGGGCTCCTGATGCAATCAAAGTTCCATTAGAAGGAGCAGAAGGAATACAGTGTTTTCTACTGAGCACTCGTTAGCAAGCGAACGCACAACTTTCTATCGCATTTTCCCTACTAGATTCCAACCGTTAAGTTTAGGTTGAGGTTCAGTTATTTCCGAAAATACGTCACGACAGAGCTTTTAATTTTCGGTGATGAACAGGGCTCAAAGGCCAGAAAATATCAAAGTGGAACATTCATTTAAAAAATTTAGGGTTAGTCCAATGAAAAACTTGAAATTCGACATTGGGAGCGAGAACAGTACGTGAGTGATTTCCACAGAAGTGGAGACCACCTGCGTTGTACAGTAGCTCAATTATTAGCTCTTGTAAAATCGGAAGAAATAACTTTTGATCCATACAAAAATATTTCTCTGGTCCTGGGGTCAGACAAATTTTTATTTTGTACTTGAAGTTGAATAGACTTTTCCTGCTAAACTATCGGACAATAGTATCTTAATTAGATTTCAGTCAAAAAGTTTTCCTTCCAGATCTGTCCTCGGATCTGTCTTACGAGGAATTCACGATCAAACAAGTTTTCTACTACGACGGTAACAGGTGTCATGCATGCTGTTGCTGGGCATCATGTCTCACGTGTTCATGAGAAACGATCACGATAGGACAAGATAATTTTACCGCAGCTTACCAAACGAGTGCTAAGAATTAGGGTTTCTGGATGAGTTTTCTAAGGCTCAACCAAACGTGCTTGAAGACAAACCACAGCACCAAAAATAACAAAATCGGTAATCTAATCCAGCTCTTTCGGCAAGATTGCTGATATTAGTTCTCACGTGTTACCGTGGTGGTACAAAATTACAAACTACCCTCTCGAAGATTCTAGTATAGTCGTAGTTCCCAGAAACTAAATTTTTACGACTATTTTACCATAGGCGAATGTTGGTTGGAGAGTTCTCCGTGTTGTGATATTTGCTGCTTGACGAGCTTAAGTTTTTTCGGCTCTCTACAGTGGCCTTGAAAGTTGTGATTTGAATGAGAAGTTTCAAAGATTCATACAAACTTTCATTCCTTAGAAACTTCTGATTTCTAGAACATCTCCTTACAAATCTCCTGATTTTTTGGATTACTGAATCTCCTGGTTTCTGAACTATGTCTACGTTTTTTCAAAGTTCTGGAGCGGAAGCACTGTTTGTAAGTGCACGAAAGAAAGAAGTGAAAGGAAGTGCGTAGTATTTTAAATTACAACCTTCACCATTGGACCTTAAGTTCATAGTTTGGTTGTGACCACCACGCAATGTACACCGTGGGAAGCTTCTTCTGAATTGCGTAGTAGTAACCCTTCTCATTCGCCTTCCAGATGGACCTTACTTCCGTAGTGAGAAATCGCCGTCCACGGGTCGGTTGATAGAATGTGCCCTTCTTTAACATCTACAAGCTGTTGCGGGCATAGTTTCGCGCCAACGAAGCTTGGGTACTAAGGCTGACTCACCCGCAACGTCCGGTAAGTAATCACGAAGCATCGGAGCAGTTTTCTTGAATTACTCTTTCTATATGACTCACTCAAAAGCGCAAGTTTGTGAAAGAATTCCTGCTGATGGAAAGATTGTTGCTCGGGAGGGTTAATTGGTCGACACATGGTAAACTGATGAAGATTTTTCTCCCTTGTGCAATTACTGACAAAACAGGGCCAAAACTTGTTGTATTTCCTCCTGGTTCTTAGTTGTCTATCGAAGTGTAATAAAAATGCTATTTAGTTACATCTTGTGATAAATAAATTCTCCTTGTTCAGGAGGTTATTTCCTCTTTTAGAGAAGAAATGGGTTTTAAATGAATGTTCGTTTGCCGTTGGAAAGTTACAGATCAGTAAATCATTCTAGCAGTTGTCGTACATTTTGGCTTTCGAGCAGTGCTTTCACCGAAAATTGTTATTTCCAAAAATACTAATTATGGTTGAAGAAAGAAATCATTTCAGTAGTATTGCATCTACTATAGATTTCTGCCTGACATGTTTCTACAACTGTCGTCGTTGCAGTTTTATCTTAAATGGTTATGTGAACTTCGCATTGTGACATGACTATTTAACCGTCCCGTTCCATTGGGTTAGACAAATTTTAGAGCGAGGTCAGTGTTCCTGTAGCCCGTTACTATCTGGAGATTGTAGTGGTCTGCGAACTATATGTTCATAGAACCATCGATAGGTCAATTGTTTAGAGCATAGGCTCTGGTTTCCTAGACAGTACTTTTAAAGTTTAACTGAAAAGCCAACTTATTTTTGCGTCTTTTAATTGAACACACTCAATAACTTGAATTCTGCTGAGGCATTTTTTTTATTTTCCACTATCTGCTCTAGTTATGACGTTCAGAGTATCTGCGGCCGTCCCCACAGCAGAAATTCTACTATGAAGCGGGAAATTTTAACCTCAACACAAACGCGGCTTTTCAGTGGCCAGTGGCGTGCATGGGGAAAACTGCTTAGTGTCTGAACAAATAAATTCAGAAATATTTCTGGTAAGGCATACAACACAGATACAACCGCATAGAGGTACCACAAATCACACGGAAATTCCACTATTTGAAAATCGATTATTCGGAACAAACAAGTAACGCATTTTCAGCGGGTCTTCAAGCCAATTTAAGTGAATAAGTGATAGGTAACTAGATTGTCCTATCCCAGCCCTTTTCTGTTAAAATTTAAAAGTAGTATAGTGGTTGCAAAAAGATGAGCAAGTCTTATGGCCAGACTTTTTGAAGGAGTCCGCGACCGTCCGACTCCCTGTCTGTCCGAACCATGTGATCGAAAGTCCTGCTTTCGCCAGCGATGGTTAGATTAAAGTTAACCGAAAAGGGGTGAGATGTGACAATCTAGTTACCCATCACTTATTCACTCAAATTGGCTTGAAGACCCGCTGAAAATGCGTTACTTCATTGTTCGGCTATTCACGAATAATCGATTTTCATATAGTGGAATTTCCGTGTGATTTGTGGTACCTCTATAATCTTGTACTCATGTTGTATGCCTTACGAGAAAGATTTTTTTTTGTTCAGGCACTAAGCTATCTTCACCAATCTCACCGCTACTCACTAAAAAGCCGCGTTTGTGTTGAGATTTAAATTTCCCGCGTCATCGTAGAATTTTCATTGTCGGACGTCATATTCTGAACGTCAGTAAATAGTGGGAAATAAAAAAATCCCTTTACAGAATCCAAATAGTTCAGTGTATCCAATTAAATGACACAAAAATAAGCTGGCTTTTCAGTTAAAGTTTAAGGCTAAGTGCGGTATACACAGACGGGCAAGAAGGCTCGACCAGTCGGTAAGTCTTTTGAGAAGTGGTATGGTAGTGCACATCTCCAGGAACCACGTCGAAGGCATTTCCGCGCTCCGCGAAGTGTTTTTGGCTCGACTAAAGCTGCTTTCACATTGACGCGTCGTTGCGATGCGTTTATCTTGCGTTGCGTATAGGCTGCTCAGCGTATCTTTCACACCTGCGCGAGAAGCTTTCACGCTGGATGCTCATTTACATTTTCCTTACTCAGTTTCTTCTGTTGTATTTTAATTTCTTCCACTAGTACCAAGTTTTTCTTCGTCATCAGCATGTTTTTCTTCAAAATCTTCCATTTTCGACAAATTTGATGCGTACGCGTCGACGCAACGCAAGAAAGTCTTTTCTGCGTAAGCTCTGCGTTGCGTCGACGCAAGCGCAACGCAAGGCTTGCGTAGCTCAGTGTGAAAGGCAAATGCGTCAATGTGAAAGCAGCTTAAAGTGTTTCCGCGGTCGTTTGTGCAGCCACAAGCAGGGTCGTATCCAGGGGAGGGGGTACACAGTCGGAAGTTTCCTACACGGTTTGAAGACAACACTTAGGGTGCAATTTGTTTTGATTCTGAATAGTTCTGCATTAAATGTTGTGCATAGCAAGATTTGCCAGGAAGAGCCGAAAAACCGCCTAAAATGCATCAGTTGACTTTTCCGATATCATGACGGCAAACAAAAAGTCAACAGATACTTTTCCGGCTCTTCCTGGCAATGCTTGTTATGAATGACATTTAATGCATAATCTTTTGCATTAACGTCATAACATATTACATCCCAAGTGTTGTCCGTTGGAACCGAGCATCCTTGTGTTATCTGTTATCCTACTTCTGACAGTACAGAGGGGTCGACCCCCACATCCGAAATACACAAAAACAATCGGTTTTCTTATGGGCTTTAAACACCTCTGATTTATGTCTTTCTCTTACTGTTTGGTACGTATTGGGTCCGACCCGCGGGCAGACCCCGTAAACAAATTGTTCTGGAACCAAAATTCAGTCAAAGATGTTTTCTCCACACTAGACTACGGAAAAGTCCAGAAATTTCACGTTTTACAGTATGCCGCTAGAAGAGCAGACGGCGGCAGATTTGTATCGAAGTTTTGGTTCACAAAGTAAAAGTGTATTTTTCCGCGGCATATTTGTGTGCCACATTTTTGTGTATGTCACGGTAACAGAAGTGTGCGCCACACTCTACCCACAAACTTTTTTGGCGGTAATTTCGAACGCCTGATGATGAAAATAAAATCAAGACAAAATCTCAATAAAGATAACTTCGGGATTACGCCCTTACCGTTCCGTACTAGAAGGATCCTCAGTCCTCATGGTTTTCGCACTACTTCGGAATGTTGCCCAACTTTCCAATCCGGTTTTCGCGCTTTGGAAACCGAAGCAGCTTTCCCGGAAACGATTCCACGGGGGTAGTGGAAAGCTCCGCGGAAAGTTGAACGTTTCGGCAGGAATTTCAAAGGCGTGAAGAAAAAACATTGTAACGTTTCGGCAGGAATTTCAAAGGCGTGAAGAAAAAACATTGTAAGTGTCACTAAAAAATAAAAAAATGGCAATCGTAGTTAAGGTGACTTCGATGAGAATCAAAGAACCGTTAAGTAGCCATATTTATTCGAAACAGTTTGTAATTCAACATTTTCTGGGCGATATCAGATTTCCATGCGTTTTCGCGATCAGTCCAGCTGGAAAGTTGAAAGTTATTCCAGGAATCGCTTTCCCACAGCTTTCGCGATGCACTTCGCTCGTCGGAAAGTGATTCCGAAATCTCGCGAAAACACTCCTTATGTCTATCTGCTTGATCATGTAGGTATTTTTGTATTTCCCGCCAAAATCGAGCCATAAAAACCCTGCTGGTCCAGGAAACACACTCGTGGAAAACGCCGTATGTGTGCTTGGAAAGGTCGTGCGACTCACTGCTCCAGTATTGCTTTTTAATAAAATGTAGGAAAAGGGAAATATTATTCTACTGTTTAGTCTATAAGAAGTACCTCGCTCCTCGAGTCTTAACGCAAACGTCTCTAATCCTACCACCTCGGCCAAAATAAGGTCAAGCTTATTTAACTTTCTTGTTAGAAAAATTACGGCAGTAAGAAAATCACCAAGAATTCGAGGATGACTTCCTCCTCAAGTTTTCCGAGTACGGTCAGGTTTTCGATTACCGAAGTTAGGGACAAATGGGTTGAGCCAAGGGTCAGGAATAAAGACTCCCTTGTACCAAATCTCTCGAAACAAGAGCTGTAAGCTCATATGGCACTTGCATGTGTCAAGATGATTTGATTGATCAAGAGTAAGTTTCGACTTTGCGGTTGAGATGCGCGCTATAAGGGAGCTGGAACTCCATTTGTAAGCAAAACCCTTGAGGCAAAACTGCTAATGGGCTGATGGGCATCACGAAAATGCATATATTGCTTAAAAGTATTTTTTTTACTTTGCGGTCAAGATTGGTACTTTAAGGAATAATCGGATTTGGGAAGTAGCAATTTCTAAGCAAATGTTGTTGAGTCTCCAATATTCCAGCGAAGTTTCATCGTCCTAGCACATCAGGAAGTACCTTAACGCGCGATCACCGGAATCCCAGACCCCCCTCCCCCTCCTCCAACTCCACCCACAATAACCGGAGCCAATCCTGTTCTGTAAATGATTAATCCAGAGCATCTGTTTGTCATTCCCACGAAGTTCGATCCAGATCACACCAGTCTAAGCGGGTCAAGTATTTTCCGCCCTCCCCCCGATAATTGCCGGATTAGGTCCGGAAATGAAAAAGGTCACAAGAGAAAAATGTCCTCTGTTTAATTATTAAATTTCACTCGAATCCGATCACCCGTTCCAAAGTTACGCATGACTCAATATTCCGGATTCCCCTCCCTCAACTCCCCCCCCAAGATTATCATATCGAGGATTTTTTTTTTTATTCCAAGTCAGTTTGACCGGGTCCCTGATATGCCCTCCAAGTTTCGTCGTGAAAATCCCCCAAAAACGGAATTCCGGGAGACCCCTCCCCCCCCCCTCAAGTGTCCGGATCCAGTCAAATTATGTAAAAGATTTATATGGACCAGATGTTTGTTCTTCCCAGCAAGTTTCACTCCGATACCATCATTCTAACCGTTTCTCGAGATTTCCGGTCCACCCCCCCCCCCCACCCCACCCAGCTCCCCCGCGGTGCACGTAGCCAATCCGATTCAGCAAATGACTTACCTAGAGCATCTGTTTGTTCTTCCCACAAAGTTCCATCCCGATCCCTCCATTCTAAACGGGGCACGTATTTCCCCCCCCCCCAATAGTTGCCGGATCCGGTCCGGATATGAAAAAAATCATCGGAGAAATATCCTCTGTTGAATTCTTAAATTTCACTCGAATCCGATCAACCATTCCAAAATTACGCATGACTGAAAATTTAGGATTCCCCTCCCTCCACTCCCCCCACCTTTATCTGATCGACAAAAATTTTATTTTGAAGTCAGTTTGATTGGGTCCCTGATATGCCTGCCAAGTTTCATCGTGAAAATCCCCAAAACCACCATCACCGGAATTCCGGGACCCCCCCCCCCCATAAGTGTCCGGATCAAGTACAATGGCCTAAAGGACTTATCTAGAGCAGATGCTTGTTCTTCCCAGCAAGTTTCACTCCGATCCCTCCATTCTAACCGTTTCTTGAAATTTCCGGTCTCCCCCCCCCCCCAACTACCCCCTGGCTACCGAATCCGGTCAAGACTTTAAACGGGACATTACAGATATATATTCTGTTCAGTTATGAAGTTTCATTACAATCCGATCATCCGTTCGAAAGTTACACACTTCTCAATTTCCCGGATTCCCCTGCGGATTCCCCTCCCTCCACTCCCCCACCATTATCTGATCGACAATATTTTTATTTTGAAGTCAGTTTGATTGGGTCCCTGATATGCCTGCCAAGTTTCATCGTGAAAATCCAAAAAAACAACATCACCGGAATTCCGGGACCCCCCCCCCCCCCATAAGTGTCCGGATCCAGTACAATGGTCTGAAGGACTTATCTAGAGCAGATGCTTGTTCTTCCCAGCAAGTTTCACTCCGATCCCTCCATTCTAACCGTTTCTTGAAATTTCCGGTCTCCCCCCCCCCCCAACTCCCCCCTGGCTACCGAATCCGGTCAAGACTTTAAACGGGACATTACAGATATATATTCTCTTCAGTTATGAAGTTTCATTACAATCCGATCATCCGTTCGAAAGTTACACACTTCTCAGTTTCCCGGATTCCCCTGCCCTCCACCCCCCCCCCCCCCAAAATGGTCGGATCAGAAAACTGATTATTCCTAATTTTGTTTGGTCGGGTCTCTGACATGCCTGCCAAGTTTCATGGTCCTAGCACAACTGGAAGTACCCTAACTCGAAAAAGTGTGACAAAATGCCCTAAATTTTCAAGTTTCCAGCGCCCCGCACTCCCCCCCATATGGTCGGATCGGGAAACTGATTATTTCCAGGTTAGTTTTGTCGGGTCCGTGATATTCCTGCCAAGTTTCATTGTCCTAGCTCATCTGGAAGTACCCTCACTCGAAAAAGTGTGACAAAATGCCCTAAATTTTCAAGTTTCCAGCGCCCCAGCTCCCCAGCTCCCCCGCATATGGTCGGATCGGGAAACTTATTATTTCCAGGTTACTTTGGTCAGGTCCCTGATATTCCTGCCAAGTTTCATTGTCCTAGCTCATCTGGAAGTACCCTAACTCGAAAAAGTGTGACAAAATGCCCTAAATTTTCAAGTTTCGAGCGCCCCCACTCCCCCGCATATGGTCGGATCGGGAAACTGATTATTTCCAGGTTCGTTTGGTCGGGTCCCTGATATTCCTGCCAAGTTTCATTGTCCTAGCTCATCTAGAAGTACCCTAACTCAGAAAAAAAGTGACAAAATGCCCTAAATTTGCAAGTTTCCAGCGCCCCGCACTCCCCCCCATATGGTCGGATCGGGAAACTGATTATTTCCAGGTTAGTTTGGTCGGGTCCCTGATATGCCTGCCAAGTTTCATTGTCCTAGCACATCTGGAAGTACCCTAACTCGGATATGTGGGACAAAAAAACTCGGACCGACCGACAGACCGACAGACGGAATTGTGATCGGTATATGGCACTTGAGCCAGAGGCTGCAAGTGCCATAAAAATGTCAACACACGATCAGGGTCGGGTGCTCCCGTGCTGGAATTCCTGCCAGGGTGTTCGGCATCATCATCACTTCCCTATGGAAAAGCTGAAATTTTTTGCAACTTTATGATGGAAGCGAAGAAAGTCCGGCAGGGAAATCCTGATCGTGTGTTCGCACTATAGCACTTGCTCAAGTCATTCCTAAGATCAGCCTGGAGAAGCTGTTCTTGTTTGTCCGAGCAAACGAACGGAGTGGGATCGGGATTGGGATACTCGTAAAGGGAACAGAGGAAACCAAATAAAGTATCAATTCTGTAATCAAAATACTACTAAAATATACATTTCTAAAGCTCTTGGCACTGCAAATTCACGTACATTCTATAAATAGGAATTATCACAGTTAGAAACAGAAAAAATGGAAGACACGACGTACATGGAACAAAAACACACTACTTCGGATTGTCATCGCACAAGAGGTTACTCCAACATTTCGTCAGAAAGATAGCCACAGAGACCATACGATCTTTAGGCTGAAGTAATGATATGTTATACATGTCTGTAAAGTTTTATCACAGTCTCAAGCAGTTAAGAAAGAAACTTCACGCACACTCACAGCGGGAGGACGAAGACCTCGTCTGTCCTTCCGCTTTCTGGAAGGTGGTCAATGATGTTGGCTCGATGGTGCAGTAAGGAACGCTGGCAGCGCAAGGTGTCACGGTGAAATGTCCATTCACATGAACACTAAGGGGGGTTCCAGTTTGAGCTGCAACTGCTGCACATTCTCTGACGATCAGCTCATGAAGTCGGGCTTCAAGCAATTCGTTCGCAGCGTTCTCGTTGATTTCGTTCGTATAGTCAGCTGGATGCCGCCAAATCGAGGAAATTTCCTCGCGGACTGCTTTTGGTTCTTGGACGAAGTTCTCTGTGCAGTTCTTGTAGCGTATTTGGGTCCTCTTGGTCCTGACTAGGGCCAAAACAGGCTTGACAATCTAGAAAGAAATTAAAACTTTAGCGAATATAGAGTAACATAATTATTAAAGCATACGCGTTAGGTTCAGGATGATAAGTTGTCCAACAGAAGTACAACTTTCAGAAAATCCTGACTTAATACTAAATTTGAAATGAGGGATAACTGAGGGTAGGGAGCAACGTACTGGTGAGAAGCAGCCCAACAGAAGTAAAACTTCCAGAAAATTGTAACTTCTTACTAAATTTGGAATGAGGGATACTTAAGGGTTGGGCCAACTGTGTTCGTAAGTCATTTAGCAGTTACCTCTTACAGTAGCTAAGACCTTAACAAAACAGATGGACTCGGCAAAGGAGTCACCAGTGAAACTAAAGAATTATCGTACCTATCTGTCCAAAGTTTAAAAGGGAATCCGATCAAAAGACACAATACTGGTTGAAACGTCAAAAGCTCAAAGACAACTTCAAAACAACAATGATTCATACACACCTTTTTAGAAATAATCTTGACTGCTCCACGTACTGATTTCTTATACATTTTCTCCATATCTCTCTCTGCTTCTCTATCTCTTTCTACTTCTGGCACTCGTTAACGACTGAATCATCCAGAAATGATCTTTCAGCCCTATATAGAGGGGGTGGCCACTGTGACGTCGACTCCGCGTGTGACGTACGTGCCAGGTGCGTGCTAACCACGCTTTGAATCGTGAGAAAGGTCCTCGATGCTCGTTCCCACCAAAAGCTACGAGCCCTGGTGACCAAATGTCGTTCTGCTGGTAGCTGGAATGTCTGTGCGGGATCTGCAGATGCTCGCGTTTCCAGCATTTCTGTGTAGCAACTTACTGGTATCCAATATCATAAAGTGGTTAATGAGAAACGAAAAACACGAGATATTCGGTTCGGACGCCATGATATTCTGTGCGTGGTTGATGGGAAGCACAAAGACGGGAAGAAATTTCGTGGAAAGGCGCATATAGTTCTATCAGGTATAGCGGGGCGGCGGATCGGCCGTCTCAATGAAGCTTTATTTCTTGTCCTGTTTCTAAATCAAAGCCAAGGCCAGTACCAATTAACACAAAGCAGCTCTTGCTGTGGCAGACACAGGCCGCTGTTCCCGCGCAGGTATAGTTTACCTAGTTTTGGATGAAGATCCATCTATTTGGATGAAGGAACCTTTCCCGACTACATTCGCCTTACCAAGAATTTATATGTCGCACTTTCTATACACGCGCTAACTCGTTCGTCACCTCTGGGATACCGGGAATTTTAAATTTTCTTCCCCGTCTCACAAAGGTAAAGCCGCCGAGTACCAATACACAAGAGCTACGAGCCTATATGACCCTTGTTAGGAGCAGGTGGTACAAGAAAGTAAATGAAAAGACACCAAATACCCCCATTCTAACAGTCCCAACCCCACACCATCCACAATATTGCCGGCGCCCTTCCACTCCCCCGCCCCTGCTCCCCCCACAGCAGCCGTATACGGCCGGATCAGACAGATTATTCAATCATGTATTCTTTGACAAAGTCATCAAGTTTAACTCCAGTCGGATCATTCCCATGCAAAAAGCATCGGGATTCCCCCTCCATCCACTCGAGTACCACAAAAAAAATCCAGTTCAGACAAAAAAATGCATCGACTAGGGCATCTTCTCTTACCACCGATCAAGTTTCATTCAAATTTGTGAATTGTCGGAACATTTCTGGTACACCCGTAACTCCTCCGCCGAGGTCAAATCCGGCCGGGGCCCCAAAACTGACCATCTTGGACATTCTGGCCTTTGTACCTTCCAGGTTTCATCCCAGTCGCTCCACTCAGGCCAGGATATTCATACCAGCTTTCTAGCTCTCAGATTTGCACACTTTTCACTTAACTAGTGCTTTTCATGAGGAATGGAAATCTTATACCGATATTTTCATTAAAAAGTATTAGAAGTCTCCAGCGTAAGGAGAAGTTTTGCAAATCTGAATTAGCTTGTCTGAGTTACCTCCGTCTGTGACGTTTCTACAAACTGAAATGATAAGCTCTCTCCATTTAGTAAGAAACGTGCTTCGAAGCTGCCCTTGTTTCATGCTCTGTACAATGGTCTCGTAAGGCATGCTGGGCTTCTGGAAGGTACATAAAGGAATCAGCATTCCACTGAAGACTTAATATCCACCTTGTCATAAAAACCAATGTGGGAGGGGAGCCTCCTTTAATTGCAAAGGCAGAACTTCTAAAGCATCAACACGACCCTAAATCGCCCTAAATACATCCTATTATCGCAGGCACAATGAAAACCTTCGATTAAATGAACTCCGAACACAAAAGGGCACCCTCGCAGTTTTTTGCCGAATTCCTTCGTCAATGAAGGACGCCACGAATAAAATTCCTCAAAGAAATAAGACTAGGGCTATGATCCTGCTTTTATCCGATTTACCCACATGATTACAAAGCGGATTCCACGAAGCAAGGTGCATCACTCCAGGTTTATTCTCACAAAATGTTTCACAGAACTTAGATTTCATTTTTTTTTTTCGGGGGGGGGGGAGAAAATGACACTACTGTTGGCATTTGTAATCGAGAATGAAAACATAAGACCAGAAGCCGAATGGGGACCCACCCTAGATGCGGCCATCGTAAATGTTATTCTGATTTTATATGCAGGCTACTCCACGGCAGGGAAGAACATCACACCGCGCTGTTTTAAAGACGGCCTGAATAATGTCTTCCATTGAAGTAATTTTTTAGTTTCAGATAGAGATTTGTGAGTTTCAGACATTAATTTGTAAACAGTCAATCTTGACCATTATCTTGAATATCGTCTTTCGTTTTGATAACCTTTCTCGCTCGAAATTAGTTTCTATTTAGAAGAACCGAAGGTTTAACGCTTGAAGCTTGTCTCACCTTTACCATGTACCAAAACAGAGGGTAGGTATACTGGGTTTGCATGATGCAACAGCTTAGGATTTGTTTAGAATTAAGATGTTAAGGTTTCATTGTTTGTCTGTCTTTTCAGGTACATTCGTTCCCCTACCGGTCTTGAGTGTAGCCTGCGGACTTTGGAAGTACGAATAGCTAGAAAATGAAGGTTTAATTTCGTAATGTATATGTATGTCCACACGGTTCACTCTTTAGTGGTGATATTAAAAGACTTCCAAATCCAAAGATTATTCCTTTACAGGTCCGCTGAGACTCAACTTTACTATGCGTAAAATTAAGTCCCCGATTACACGAATCACAGAAAGACCCCTACGAGGAGATGGAGAGCGATTAAACTGCCGATAATGCACAGAAAGACCCCTACGAGGAGATGGAGAGCGATAAGACTGCCGATAATTTGTGAATACTTTGTGCCATGTTCCTGCGTAACACCGTCTCCATTGCGCACATTGTGCATCTGTGTTACGTCCTCGGTTACCTCTCAGATTCTAACCAACAGAAAAGGCTGCTGCAACACTATCCGCTGAATTTCAACGTAGATCTAATTCTCTTTCTTTTTGTAACAAAGACAAATATATAAAATGAACTTCGAACCAAGCATGAACGCGTTAGAAGTGTTTCTAGCAAGCGACAACAAGAGCCTTGTCTCTTTGTGAAATAATATTCCTTTCATAACGGCATGTCACTCACGTTCAAGCATGTTTCGGATCGTTTTAGTCTTTTTATTCGGTCTCTTTGTTCACCAGCGTCTTGGCGATTTGATATCTAATCAATGCGTTCTTTTTCTATCAACGCCGTTACTGCCCGTGTATCTGATCAACTCCGTATCTCCTTTCAACCCTGAATGTATCAAATGAAGGTGGAGGAGCCAGACGCTGGTGGAGAGAAGGATATCATGTGTCCCCTGTCTACGTGGTTCGTCGTAAGCGTAAAGTACGAAAGCAGACCGGCCAACTGAAGGGGGAACGGTAGCTTAATTTCACTTTTCTACACTCAAGAACCTGTTTAGGCGGCAAAAGATATGGAAAATGAAATTCCGAAGTGAGCCCAGTTCATCATTTTAGCATATCCAGAAAAACCGAGAATCGCCATCCACACCCCAATACTGCAGATCGAGGGTAAAGACCTTCTTCTCGTTCGGCCTTCTACGAGTAAAATGAAAAAGTTGCACAGAGGAATCTTATCTGGCGGAAAATGTCGAAGAAACTAATAACAGTCGAAAGGAGTGATTATTATATATATATGTTTATTTACCCATCGCAGTACCAAAATGGTGAAGATGGAGTATAAAAAGAAACACAAAAAGAGCGAGTAAAAAATTATAACTGATTATGATGCAAAACATAGTCGTATAACACAGACGAACTCACAAAGACTACTTCTCCGGTTGTACGAATGATGAACATAAACTATGAGAAGAATCTAACGATTCCTTAAATCTCAATCTAAATTATATCATCACTAACTTAAAAATTTGTCCTGGTCCAAATGTTGATTATCGAAAGAGAGAGATTTAGAAGATATTTCAGATATTTTGAGTACAATGATCTTGTTTTCTTTTGGGATCCCAAAACGTAAGTGGAGGGATACGTAAAAGTTGTCCGTCCGTCCGTCCGTCTGTAAGCACGATAACTCTAGAAGGGAATGAGATATTTCGAGGAAACTTGGTGTGAGGATTGTTTGGGTCAAGAGTAAGGTCGAGTTCGTAGATGGGCTTTGTAGCCCTATATTTAGGGGTGGGGGAGGGGGTTTAAATTAAGGGGCAAGCAGAATATTTTTTTACAGCTAATGAAACAGTCGATTATGGGGTAAGAAGACATGCTAAACACGATGGTGGAAACCATTTTCTCGCCGGACAAGTAGTTCGCCCGGAATCCGGCCAAACGGAAAATCTGGTAAAAGTAGAAGTTTTATTTGAAGTTAATTAAATGTTCGGTTTAGGGGTAGGAAGACATGCTGAACACGATGGTGAAAATCATTTTCTCGCCGGGCAAGTAGTTCGCCCGGAATCCGGCCAAAACCGGAAAATTGTTAAAAGTATTTGTAGTTGCTTAGATATCCGATTTAGGGGTAAGAAGAGATACTGAATCCGTGAATGATAGTCATTTTGTACCCTGACATATAGTTCGCCCGTAATCCAGCTGGAGCCGGAAATTTGTTTTAAGTTAAATTTTAATTTGAAGTTGATTAGATGTTCGATATAGGGGAAAGAAGATAGGCTGAGTTAGATTTTAGCTTCTTTTTTTTTGCCGGACAGGTAGTTCCGGAATTCGGCCGAAACCGGGAAATTCGCAGAAGTAAGACAGGAAGACAGATATGACTGGGTAAACACAAAAATGCTGAATCCATATCTGAACTTGGTTTTCTCAGATGATTAGCTTTTTGGCCTTAGTCTGTTTCTTAATTTTAATAGTAAAAATGTTTAAGGAGTCTGGCGAAGACTGGATCTGGCGTAGACAAGACCCAATTGTCTGGATCAAATATTGAATTTTTGGGATCCCATCGAAACCTTTGGTCTTTTTCTCTTTGTGACTAGTTACTATCCTAAAAGCTGAAAGTGGGCTATTATGAGGATTTTCAAGACTGCATCTTATGGCCAGTAATGTATTTCATTCTGCAAAATCCACCCAACATTAGCCAGCTTCACAACTAACAGAGAAGTGAATCAACCCTTTTTGAAAAAGAGTCAGTAAATCTGGTCCTCTCAATTGAGTGATCCAGTCAGAATAATGCAGCGTGGCTGGACACACTTTTTCCCTTGGAAAACTTGGCTGATCTTCAAGCAGAAATTACATAGAAAATACAAAAAAAAATACTGAAGGAAATAGCAAGTGCCAACTAAATAGCTTATTTTTTTCACTTCTTAATCATAACCAGCTCAATCTTTTTTTTTTGCTTGATATTCTTGTTCTAGTCAGATCTAGCCTACTCGCGTACTTCCAAATAGTTCCGCCATAATCCCAAGCTCTTATTAGGACCTGGGTTAAAGACTTGGAATCGAAAAATCGCAAATGCTAGAATGCTTCCAATTTAACTTCTTTAACTTTACGCACAGTGGGTTCGAATTTAAGACTTAAGTACATGGCTCTCAACTGCGGAACACAGGAAACTGTTGAACCCTACCCTTTCAACTGCAGAGCAGTCGGTTCTCCCCTCCCACAGATATCGTACCGGGATTTCGTTCCTGATTTAAAGATAACGAGGCGCTTTGGCGGGAAGTTGGTCATTTATGCCATTAACTGAGCCCTGCCAGTCAAGAGTTGTGTCCTCCCACCATTGTCTTCCCATGTAACGACAGAGATTACAGGAAACCTCAGAGCAGCTGGCGTTGCAAGTCTTCGCGGGTTACGCTACCTTCACCCTTTGGTCATTATACTTTTGAAAGTAGCACCCTTTCCATTGATTTAAGTAAATCATCCCACACCGTAACTTAATCACGGCTGGCTCTGGTCCTGTGGTTTTCATGCCAGGTGGCTAGCAGATGACCGCCCCCGCCTTGAGAAAGCCACTGGAACCCTGTTCCCACGCTTGGGACAAGCGTCGAGTGTGTCGAAGCGCAAAATGTGATGGGCTCAATGACAATGTGGACGCCTGCGTTCAGCTAATTCCAAATAGGATCCATTCGTTTTGGCGCTACACTCAATGGTCTCCATGAAATTTGAGAGACATCCTCTCGTAATGAAATGGCAATTCAAGGCTCGATAAAGACGAATAACTTTTTATAGGTATGTAATTTATATTACATACATATGACAATACATTTTTTGGAGGTTGATACGATATCGTCTCAGCCTCCAGAGAAGTGATACGAAGCCGTATCAAGCTCTGCCAGAAGTTCATCGAGAATTTTTCCTCAACTGTAGAAAAGTAGAACTTGACCTCCAAAAATAAATAAAAGACATTACTTTCAACCTACTTCAACTTATTTTCCTCTACTCTGCAAAAGACAGCTATTGAGTCGTTTAACAACAATAGCTGGAAGCTCATATGGCACTTGCAGGGCTGGTTCGGAGGATGAAACATAGAATTTGCCTTCTCGTGGGCTAGTTCTGATCATCTGTAAGCAGAACCTTTGAGATAAGAATGATCATGGACTTGGAAATCTTGAGAATATAAAGTACTGGCTATTTTAACTTGGCTGTAATGATGCGCGATGCCCCTTGAGGCAAAAACCATAACATACCCTGGGGATCATTAATGTATATCGTTTGGTCAAAAGTATTTTTTTTTTCACTTTTCGGTTAAGATGGACACTTTCAGGGTGCTAGAAATAAATTCTTAAGCGAAACCCTTGTGGCAAAAAATGATCATGGGCAGATATATATCGCTTGATCAAAAGTACTTTTCGACTTTGCGGTTAAGATGCGAACTTTAAGGGAGCTAGGACTTCATTTGTAAGCAAAACCCTTAAGGCAAAAATGATAATGGGCTTATGGGATCATGAAAATATATATTTTGCTTAAAAGTATTTTTCTTACGTTGCGGTCAAGATTGGTACCGTAACCGTAAAGATTTCCGGTCTCCCCCAAACTCCCCCAAAGCTGTCGAATCCGGTCCGGACTTCAAATGGGACACCAGAGATATGTCACCTATTCAGCTATTAAGTTTCATTCCAATCCGATCACCCGCTCCAAAGTTACGCATGACTCAATATTCCGGATTCCCCCTCTCTACATCCCCCACCCCCACGATGATCGGATCGAGGAAATTTTTATTTCCACGTCGGTTTGATCAGATCCCTGATATGCCTGCCAAGTTTCGTCGTGAAAATCCACAAAACCACCATCACCGGAATTCAGGGACCCCCCCCCCCCCAAGAGTCCGGAACCAGTCCAACTGTTTAAACGATTTATCTAGAGCAGATGGTTGTTCTTCCCAGCAAGTTTCACTCCGATCCCTCCATTGTAACCGTCTCTCGAGATTTCCGCCCTCCCCCCCCGCCCACCTTCCCCATATTTGTCGAATCCGGTCCGGACTTGGAATGGAAATCAGAGATATGTCATCTATTCAGTAATTGAGTTTCATCTCAATCCGATCCCCTGTACGGAAGATACGCACTACTAATTTTCCGGATTCCCCCGTCATCCCCCCTCCCCCCCCCAGATGGTCGGATCGGGAAACTGATTATTTCCGAGTTAGTTTGGTCGGCTCCCTGATATGCCTGCCAAGTTTCATCGTCCTAGCAAATCTGGAAGTACCCTAACTCGAAAAAGTGTAACAGACTGCCCTCAATATTCCAGATCCCCCCCCCCCCCCCGATGGTCGGATCAGGGAACTAATTATTTCCAGATTAGTTTGATCAGATTCCTGATACGCCTGCCAAGTTTCACCGTCCTAGCACATCTGGAACTACCATAACTCGAAAAAGTGTGACAGACAAACGGACAGACCGACCGACAGACGGAATAGCGATCGGTATATGGCACTTGAGTCAGAGGCTGCCATTGCCATAAAAACTCCTTGCCATATTTTCTGGTCGAGCCTGTGACTTTTGGTCGAAAAAACAATGACATTTTGGCACCTACGAAACTAGTTCGTTTTCACCAACGATTGACGAGAAATTTCGCTTTCTATCTTCATAATTATACACCTCACCTTTTAAGCTTCATTTTTGTATTTACTGGTAAGGAACCGGTTGCAGAGTTTCTTGCTCGCCTTGTCGAAGATACAAAAATCTATGACAGATCGCAGAATTCTGCGCCCAGTGGCAACGTCGATTTAGGCTTGATCAATTCGTTCTCTCTAAGAGCCACACCGCTTGATGGCATCTTCTTCGCCGCAAATAAAAAAGATGGTGGTGGATAAGGTTTGTATTGTTATAAACAGAAATACCCGGGTCACAAAAGTAGTCATTTTCACTTTTCTACAGTAGGCTAGGGTTGCCATTTCACTAAACAAAAATTTCCTACAAAAATAGCAAATAAGTACTACCAAAGAAGACAAAATTTCTGTTCGAAAAAGATATTGTAGTTAACATAATTCCATCTCAGTTGATGTCGGAATAACAAGCTCGAAGGCCATTTAAATATCAACCTCGCTGCGCTTGATAAGTATTTTTAAATGGCCGTCTCTTTGTTATCTCCGATATCAATCTCGATGTCGAAAGTTAATCCTTTAATATCGAATGCTTCGGAAGCCGATATCATTTTCAAGAAAATATATGAAGATTCGTTGCGGAAGACCACAGCTTCTCCCAAGGAAGTTGGTGCACAACAAACATCGGCCACGATCCAAAATGTCAAAAGTCTTATAATATTTAACACATGGATGCGCATCCTTAAATGAATGAACGAACGTAAGACTTTTGTTCCGCCAAAATGACGAGACAAGAAAGGCATTTACAGTACAAATATCGAAATCGGTGTTCAATGTTAAATTAAATCCTTGTGTCAAATGTTATGACGGATGCCGATAACATTTATGTTAGGACCGTTTTAATTATGGAACTTATCAGTTATCCGGCTTCTGAAAGAGCAGCAAACTTACATCCGTTTCTAACATAGCTTTGAACCTGGTGACGCTGTTGGTACCAAAATAAGCAGGGTAGCTGTCTCATAGGAAAACTGTTCGATACTCAAAAGACGCCTGAAGTGGGCAAATCAAAATTCTATCTTGAAGTTTTTGAGGAGTGATACCAAGCTTGGTGGGTTTTCCTTGGAGTACCGACAGTTAAATGGTCTTTTTTGTGTCAAGGAGCTTGCTCACTAGTTGCCCCTAGTAACCGGATGGTGATTCCTTTTTTACTCGTCTCCCCCATCTGTGAATAACCATGATTAAATCGTACTAATTATCCTTCTTTCTGGCAATCACGAATGCTCTCCGCGATGACGTGATTCAGGAAAAGGCGGGAACGGTAGTTAAAACTTATTTTGGAAGATTCAGGAACGGTTTTGGTAGGTGAATAGGTCAAAGTAAAAGGGTTATATGCAGCCTCTGGCTCAAGTGCCATATACCGATCACAATTCCGTCTGTCGGTCGGTCCGAGTTTTTTGTCCCACATATCCGAGTTAGGGTACTTCCAGATGTGCTAGGACAATGAAACTTGGCAGGCATATCAGGGACCCGACCAAACTAACCTGGAAATAATCAGTTTCCCGATCCGACCATATGGGGGGGGGAGTACGGGGCGCTGGAAACTTGAAAATTTAGGGCATTTTGTCACTTTTTTCTGAGTTAGGGTACTTCTAGATGAGCCAGGACAATGAAACTTGGCAGGAATATCAGGGACCCGACCAAACGAACCTGGAAATAATCAGTTTTCCGATCCGACCATATGCGGGGGAGTGGGGGCGCTCGAAACTTGAAAATTTAGGGCATTTTGTCACACTTTTTCGAGTTAGGGTACTTCCAGATGAGCTAAGACAATGAAACTTGGCAGGAATATCAGGGACCTGACCAAAGTAACCTGGAAATAATAAGTTTCCCGATCCGACCATATGCGGGGGAGTTGGGGCGCTGGAAACTTGAAAATTTAGGGCATTTTGTCACACTTTTTCGAGTGAGGGTACTTCCAGATGAGCTAGGACAATGAAACTTGGAAGGAATATCAGGGACCCGACCAAACTAACCTGGAAATAATCAGTTTCCCGATCAGACCATATGCGGGGAAGTGGGGGCGCTGGAAACTTGAAAATTTAGGGCATTTTGTCACACTTTTTCGAGTTAGGGTACTTACAGTTGTGCTAGGACCATGAAACTTGGCAGGCATATCAGAGACCCGACCAAACAAAATTAGGAATAATCAGTTTTCTGATCCGACCATTTTGGGGGGGGGGGGTGGAGGGCAGGGGAATCCGGGAAACTGAGAAGTGTGTAACTTTCGAACGGATGATCGGATTGTAATGAAACTTCATAACTGAAGAGAATATATATCTATAATGTCCCGTTTAAAGTCTTGACCGGATTCGGTAGCCAGGGGGGAGTTGGGGGGGGGAGACCGGAAATTTCAAGAAACGGTTAGAATGGAGGGATCGGAGTGAAACTTGCTGAGAAGAACAAGCATCTGCTCTAGATAAGTCCTTTAGACCATTGTACTGGATCCGGACACTTATGGGGGGGGGGGTCCCGGAATTCCGGTGATGGTGGTTTTGGGGATTTTCACGATGAAACTTGGCAGGCATATCAGGGACCCAATCAAACTGACTTCAAAATAAAAATTTTGTCGATCAGATAATGGTGGGGGAGTGGAGGGAGGGGAATCCGCAGGGGAATCCGGGAAATTGAGAAGTGTGTAACTTTCGAACGGATGATCGGATTGTAATGAAACTTCATAACTGAACAGGATATATATCTGTAATGTCCCGTTTAAAGTCTTGGCCGGATTCGGTAGCCAGGGGGGAGTTGGGGGGGGGGGGAGACCGGAAATTTCAAGAAACGGTTAGAATGGAGGGATCAGAGTGAAACTTGCTGGGAAGAACAAGCATCTGCTCTAGATAAATCCTTTAGACCATTGTACTGGATCCGGACACTTATGGGGGGGGGGGGGTCCCGGAATTCCGGTGATGTTGGTTTTGGGGATTTCACGATGAAACTTGGCAGGCATATCAGGGACCCAATCAAACTGACTTCAAAATAAAAATTTTGTCGATCAGATAATGGTGGGGGGAGTGGAGGGAGGGGAATCCGAAATTTTCAGTCATGCGTAATTTTGGAATGGGTGATCGGATTCGAGTGAAATTTAAGAATTCAACAGAGGACATTTCTCCGATGATTTTTTTCATATCCGGACCGGATCCGGCAACTATTGGGGGGGGGGGGGGGGCGGAAAATAAGTGACCCGTTTAGAATGGAGGGATCGGGATGGAACTTTGTGGGAAGAACAAACAGATGCTCTAGGTAAGTCATTTGCTGAATCGGATTGGCTACGTGCACCGCGGGGGAGCTGGGGGTGTGGGGGGGGGATGGACCGGAAATCTCGAGAAACGGTTAGAATGATGGTATCGGAGTGAAACTTGCTGGGAAGAACAAACATATGGTCCATGTAAATCTTTTCCATAATTTGACTGGATCCGGACACTTGAGGGGGGGGGGGGGAGGAGGGGGTATCCCGGAATTCCGTTTTTTGGGGGATTTTCACGACGAAACTTCGAAGGCATATCAGGGAGTTGAGGGAGGGGAATCCGGAATATTGAGTCATGCGTAACTTTGGAACGGGTGATCGGATTCGAGTGAAATTTAATAATTAAACAGAGGACATTTTCTCTTGTGACCTTTTTCATTTCCGGACCGAATCCGGCAATTATTGGGGGGAGGGCGGAAAATACTTGACCCGCTTAGACTGGTGTGATCTGGATCGAACTTCGTGGGAATGACAAACAGATGCTCTGGATTAATCATTTACAGTACCGGATTGGCTCCGGTTATTGTGGGTGGAGTTGGAGGAGGGGGAGAGGGGTCTGGGATTCCGGTGATCGCGCGTTAAGGTACTTCCAGATGTGCTAGGACGATGAAACTTCGCTGGAATATCGGAGACTCAACAACATTTGCTTAGAAATTGCTACTTCCCAAATCCGATTATTCCTTAAAGTACCAATCTTGACCGCAAAGTAAAAAAAGTACTTTTAAGCAATATATGCATTTTCGTGATGCCCATCAGCCCATTAGCAGTTTTGCCTCAAGGGTTTTGCTTACAAATGAAGTTCCAGCTCCGCTCAGAGCGCGCATCTCAACCGCAAAGTCGAAACTTACTTTTGATCAATCAAATCATCTTGACACATGCAAGTGCCATATGAGCTTACAGCTCTTGTTGGAATGATATGTGCAAAGGTTGTAATGGGATCCCATATGAGTCATTAAGCACACGGAAGAAATTTCAAAATCCCGACGACGCGGAACAACAAAAATGATGAAAGGCGACGAGCAAAGGGGTTAGAGACTACTGTATTAACAACCTGAATGAAGTGCATGTTTGTGCAGTTGAGTAATTCTGCATGGCACTTCGACGTAAAAAAAAAAGTTTGCACGCACCAAGAAACAGCAGAACGTGACTCAGCACTATCAGAGAATACCTCGAGCCCATCAGAGGTTTCCGCCGTCATGGATGGACGCGGGATATCTCCCAGATTCTAGTCTCGACGCCTTTCAGACTCGTAACACGGCTTAGTCCGTCAGAGAGACTTAGACAGCTTGCGTCCTGACACAAGCCTATCAAGTAATATGAAAGTAGATTTAGTTTGAACCAGAATCGGAAAACACAAGATAACTCTTTGCTGTGGACTCTCCACCTTCAAAGTAAGAAGAGCTTTCGTTAGGACAAACCCCCATCACTATAGCTCCAAAAAAACCGAAAACAATCGATTCGTCTCCTACAATGGAAAAGAGCATCTGGCTGCACACCAGGCTAATGTTCCTTTAGAGATCCCTCTACTCCAACAAAACGCCCAATGTCAAAACTTCAGATGCTTCCCTTTTTCCGTCTATCTTGAATGTCTTGCCCACGTATCGGTTATCACCATTGAAAATCGTTTTTATAGCGTCGATTTCCTCCCTCACGTCTTTTTGGTGCATTGTGGTCGGACAACCCTACACCCTTGACGCGCTATTGATTATTCACTAGCTTTCTTTGAATGTGAATCAGCACATGAAAGACCTTTTCAATTTTATAATCTATTCAAATCCTGACCAAACCTAGTAGTTTCTTACTGAAAAGCCTCTCAGGTGTGGGAGTCACACTAAATTTTTCTTTAATAACCAGTACATTGTGACGGTAGATTCGGTTTGGAGAGGGTGTCCGATAGTGCGCAAAAACGGTTGCCTTCCCACGGCACCCTTTTGATAAGCTTGATTTATGAATGACTTCACATCGTAAAGTTTAAAGTAGTATAAATTGGTCTGAAGAGTCGCAATTCTAAAGGCAAATATCCTCCAACATAGGGAGAGACAGAAATGGAATTTCTTCGATTAGTGTTAAGGATAGAATCGCCGAGAATTTTTTCGAGAAGGTGAAGGGCATCGCAAAAACTGCATGAATCGATCCCCCCGGACATTTTTCATCTCCAAAACCAAGAGCAGAAAGCTCATATGGCACTTGCAAGGATAGTTAGCTGGTACATCAGGTAGGCTAAGGTGCGCGCTGTCTTATCGGATTGGATCCCCATCCAGCCCCCCCCCCCCCCCGGCAGTGGTCGGATCCAATCCGGATTTAGAAATTGCATATTTAAGCATCAGAGCATATCCCGCTAACCAAATTTTGACCCTTCCCCGTAGCTTTCTTGTAGCCGGATCCAGTCTGGATCGGCAAATGGCAAATCTTATGAGTATGATTGTTCTACTCGAGAAGTTCATAACTCGCGGTCACCGCACAGAACGACAGAAAAGGTATCTATATTGTAGCACTTAAGCTGAACGCTGGAAATTGCAAAAAAGGCCCCGAAATGGAACCGGTGAAGCCAACTATTTTGTTATACATACTCCGCTTTTCAAATGGCGGGTCAGAAATAAATAACTTACTTATTACTTACTAGACCCGAGGTCGTCCGTGTGAAAATTTGAGAGTTATGCTAGTCAATAACTGGACAGTCTTGGTCCATTCATCGCGAACCGGGTGGAGGAGGGGGTGACTCCCGTAATTCGACAGCCAGACCCAAAGAACAATATCGGAGTTGCAAGCTGAGTTCAGAAGTGGATAAACAAGAGCTAGACGCTCATATGGCACTTGGCTGGTCCAGAAGATGAATACAGAATTTGCCTTTTCTTAGGTTTGTTCTGATCATTTGTAAGCAAAACCCTTGAGATAAGAGTGATCATGGACTTTCACGAGAATGTATCGTTTGGTAAAAAGTATTCTATTTTTTAACTTGGCTGTAATGATGCGCATTTAAAGGCGCTAGAAATTCATCTGTAAGTATAACCCTTGAGGCAAAAACGATAACAAGCCCTTGGAGATCATTAGTATGTACCGTTTGGTCAACAGTATTTTTTTTTCAATTTTTGGTTAAGATGCGCACTGTAAGGGTGCTAGAAATAAATTTTAAAGCAAAATCCTTGTGGCACAAATGATCATGGGTTGGGATGTACCGTTTGATCAAACGTACTTTCGACTTCGCGGTTAAGATGCGCGCTTTAAGGGAGCTAGAACTTCATTTGTAAGCAAAACCCTTGAGGCAAAATGATCATGCGCTCATAAAAATTTATATTTTGCTTTAAAGTATTTTTTTCTTACTTTGCGGTCAAGATTGGTAGCCTACTTAAGGAATGGTCGAATTTCGAAAGTGGCGATTTCTAAGCCAATCTTGTCGAATCTCCAATATTCCAGCAAAGTTTCATCGTCCTAGCACATCTGGAAGTACCTTAACTCGCAATCACAAGAATTCCGGACCCCTCCCCCCAACTCCACCCCCCCCCCCCCCCCCCACAGTGCCCGGACCCATTCCGGTTCTTTAAATGATTTGTCCAGAGCATCTGTTTGTAATCCCCACTAAGTTCCATCCCGATCTCTCCAGTCTAAGCCGTCCTCTGTTCAATTACTAATTTTCACTCGAATCCGATCACCCGTTCCAAAGTTACGCATGACTCAATATTCCGGATTCCCCCTCCCTCCACTCCCCCCCCAACGATTACCGATTCGAGGAAATTTTTATTTCCAAGTTTATTTTCCAAGAGCCGCCATAACCGGAATTCTGGGAACCCCCTCTCCAAGTGTCCGGACCCAGTACAATTGTGTAAACGGTTTATCTAGAGTAGATGCTTGTTCTTCCCAGCAAGTTTCACTCCGATCGCTCAATTCTAACCGTTTCTGGAGATTTCCGGTCATCTCCACAACTCCTCCATAGCTGTCGAATCCGGTCTGGAGTTCAAACGGGACATCAGAGATATGTCATCTATTCAGTTATTAAGTTTCATTCCAATCCGATCAACCGTTCGATAGTTACACACTATTCAATTTTCCGGATTCCCCCGCCCTTTACCCCCCCCCCCCCCTCCCAGATGGTCGGATCGGGAAACTGATTATTTCCAAGTTAGTTTGGTCAGGTCCCTGATATGCCTGCCAAGTTTCATCGTCCTAGCATATCTGGAAGTACTCTAACACGAAAAAGTGAGACAGACCGCCCGATCGACAGACGGAATTGCGATCGGTATATGGCACTTGAGCAAGTGCCATAAAAACAAGAACAGCGAAAACCTAAAACCAGCCACAGAACTCGCAATACTGGAACAGAGACATTTCTAAACAAGAGCTGTAAGCTCATATGGCACTTGCATGTGTCAAGATGATTTGATTGATCAAAAGTAAGTTTCGACTTTGCGGTTGAGATGCGCGCTATAAGGGAGCTGGAACTTCATTTGTAAGCAAAACCCTTGAGGCAAAACTGCTAATGGGCTGATGGGCATCACGAAAATGCATATATTGCTTAAAAGTATTTTTTTTACTTTGCGGTCAAGATTGGTACTTTAAGGAATAATCGGATTTGGGAAGTAGCCATTTCTAAGCAAATGTTGTTGAGTCTCCAATATTCCAACGAAGTTTCATCGTCCTAGCACATCTGGAAGTACCTTAACGCGCGATCACCGGAATCCCAGACCCCCCTCCCCCTCCTCCAACTCCACCCACAATAACCGGAGCCAATCCTGTTCTGTAAATGATTAATCCAGAGCATCTGTTTGTCATTCCGACGAAGTTCGATCCAGATCACACCAGTCTAAGCGGGTCAAGTATTTTCCGCCCTCCCCCCGATAATTGCCGGATTCGGTCCGGAAATGAAAAAGGTCACAAGAGAAAAATGTCCTCTGTTTAATTATTAAATTTCACTCGAATCCGATCACCCGTTCCAAAGTTACGTATGACTCAATATTCCGGATTCCCCTCCCTCAACTCCCCCCCCCCAAGATTATCATATCGAGGATTTTTTTTTATTCCAAGTCAGTTTGACCGGGTCCCTGATATGCCTTCCAAGTTTCGTCGTGAAAATCCCCCAAAAACGGAATTCCGGGATACCCCTCCTCCCCCCCCCTCAAGTGTCCGGATCCAGTCAAATTATGTAAAAGATTTACATGGACCAGATGTTTGTTCTTCCCAGCAAGTTTCACTCCGATACCATCATTCTAACCGTTTCTCGAGATTTCCGGTCCACCCCCCCCCACCCCACCCAGCTCCCCCGCGGTGCACGTAGCCAATCCGATTCAGCAAATGACTTACCTAGAGCATCTGTTTGTTCTTCCCACAAAGTTCCATCCCGATCCCTCCATTCTAAACGGGGCACGTATTTTCCGCCCCCCCCCCAATAGTTGCCGGATCCGGTCCGGATATGAAAAAAATCATCGGAGAAATGTCCTCTGTTGAATTCTTAAATTTCACTCGAATCCGATCACCCATTCCAAAATTACGCATGACTGAAAATTTCGGATTCCCCTCCCTCCACTCCCCCCACCATTATCTGATCGACAAAATTTTTATTTTGAAGTCAGTTTGATTGGGTCCCTGATATGCTGCCAAGTTTCATCGTGAAAATCCCCAAAACCACCATCACCGGAATTCCGCCCCCCCCCCCCATAAGTGTCCGGATCAAGTACAATGGTCTAAAGGACTTATCTAGAGCAGATGCTTGTTCTTCCCAGCAAGTTTCACTCCGATCCCTCCATTCTAACCGTTTCTTGAAATTTCCGGTCCCCCCCCCCAACTCCCCCCTGGCTACCGAATCCGGTCAAGACTTTAAACGGGACATTACAGATATATATTCTGTTCAGTTATGAAGTTTCATTACAATCCGATCATCTGTTCGAAAGTTACACACTTCTCAATTTCCCGGATTCGCCTGCGGATTCCCCTCCCTCCACTCCCCCACCATTATCTGATCGACAATATTTTTATTTTGAAGTCAGTTTGATTGGGTCCCTGATACGCCTGCCAAGTTTCATCGTGAAAATCCAAAAAACCACCATCACCGGAATTCCGGGACCCCCCCCCCCCCCCATAAGTGTCCGGATACAGTACAATGGTCTAAAGGACTTATCTAGAGCAGATACTTGTTCTTCCCAGCAAGTTTCACTCCGATCCCTCCATTCTAACCGTTTCTTGAAATTTCCGGTCTCCCCCCCCCCAACTCCCCCCTGGCTACCGAATCCGATCAAGACTTTAAACGGGACATTACAGATATATATTCTCTTCAGTTATGAAGTTTCATTACAATCCGATCATCCGTTCGAAAGTTACACACTTCTCAGTTTCCCGGATTCCCCTGCCCTCCACCCCCCCCCCAAAATGGTCGGATCAGAAAACTGATTATTCCTAATTTTGTTTGGTCGGGTCTCTGATATGCCTGCCAAGTTTCATGGTTCTAGCACAACTGGAAGTACCCTAACTCGAAAAAGTGTGACAAAATGCCCTAAATTTTCAAGTTTCCAGCGCCCCGCACTCCCCCCCATATGGTCGGATCGGGAAACTGATTATTTCCAGGTTAGTTTGGTCGGGTCCGTGATATTTCTGCCAAGTTTCATTGTCCTAGCTCATCTGGAAGTACCCTCACTCGAAAAAGTGTGACAAAATGCCCTGAATTTTTAAGTTTCCAGCGCCCCAACTCCCCCGCATATGGTCGGATCGGGAAACTTATTATTTCCAGGTTACTTTGGTCAGGTCCCTGATATTCCTGCCAAGTTTCATTGTCCTAGCTCATCTGGAAGTACCCTAACTCGAAAAAGTGTGACAAAATGCCCTAAATTTTCAAGTTTCGAGCGCCCCCACTCCCCCGCATATGGTCGGATCGGGAAACTGATTATTTCCAGGTTGGTTTGGTCGGGTCCCTGATATTCCTGCCAAGTTTCATTGTCCTAGCTCATCTAGAAGTACCCTAACTCAGAAAAAAGTAACAAAATGCCCTAAATTTTCAAGTTTCCAGCGCCCCGCACTCCCCCCCATATGGTCGGATCGGGAATCTGATTATTTCCAGGTTAGTTTGGTCGGGTCCCTGATATGCCTGCCAAGTTTCATTGTCCTAGCACATCTGGAAGTACCCTAACTCGGATATGTGGGACAAAAAACTCGGACCGACCGACAGACCGACAGACGGAATTGTGATCGGTATATGGCACTTGAGCCAGAGGCTGCAAGTGCCATAAAAAGAGAACAGAATCACACTGTGAGTCTGATACTGAGGGGATGCTCACTTGGTGGTTTATGACATTTTATGTCTAGGGGTAATTTCTTGAAGATCCGATTGTACTTGTGTCTTGAAAAGGGTCTGAACTCAAAGATTACAGTCAAACTCTAACAAATTCCCTTGTTAGGCAAGTGTGACACTGCAAAATAAGCTGGCCTGCAGCATCAAGGCCTCTAGACTAGCCTATTGTTCGTAAATAAAAATAAAACTTAGAACACAACTGACAACTGTGCAGCACAACTGTTTACTAAAGATGCTGATCCCGGGTTTGGTCATGCTGAAAAGGTCTTGGGCTGAAGCCTGGAAGGCCTATCCTTTGGTCTACTGGCAGGTAAGGTAGACCGTAGAAGACCAAAACTGAAAACCTGTGCAAAATTAACAACCAATAGATTCATAATGTAATTTCATAGACTATTTTCTGCCTTGCCGGATAATGATGAAGCAAACAACGATCTAGACTCTCTCAAGCTCTTAATTGACAGACAAATATAACAGAAACGATAGATAGATAGCATAGATACGTTTCTGTTCTTTAGATGACGGTATCCCTTCACAAGTAAATTCCAGTTCCCTTACTGGATAAGTCTAGTATGGGAAGTCAGTTATCGCCCAGATACGCTTTAGAATTAGTGAAGTAAACAGTAAAATTGGGTGCTTTACGTAATATTATTTACCCCATTGAAACAGAAACTGTACATAGTTTACCAAATTTAATAATTTAGATAATTTAATATTTTAAGCCATTGGCCGGTAATTTACTGATTCAGAAACATGTCTGAACATGACCTTGTTTGCTGCAGTTTTCCGAATGCGTTGAATCAAAAGCGCTGTCTTCGCAATGTCTGGGAGCTGTCAGAATAGCTCCCTGCACAAAAAAATAAAGACCAAAATAAATGTTTAGCTCGCCTATAACTAAAACGTAAAAAAAGGTTTTACAAGTAACTAAGGTTTACAAATCTTATTTATATCAATATTTCACCGAGGTTGCATTTTACGTTTCTGGTTTCAAAATTCGCCATATTTTTCCAGAAGAAAAGGTTCGACCGCTGACTCATTTGACTTTATAAAATAATGGATACTCATTGTCTTTTTAATGCGCGATAATTAGCGCCTGAACAAGAAGGTGTTTCGTCAATCTTTACGATGTTTTCTAACCATATTTAACTGCCATATCTACTTCTTTTCACCTCCGTTGGGACCATACTAAAAAATAACGAGCCCGCAATGAGGGAATCTGGTTCGATATTTGGGAATGATGTTTGCTAGTGTTGATTTTTGCAGAACTAAAAGGCACGACTGTGTTCACGATTACCGTTCATGTCGACTGGTAATGTTTTGTTTGTATCTTTCTGCACTCATCAATGATCTAAACTTTGATTGCTACTTCGTACTGTATCTTTTTTTAAGAGTAGAATGTGTTTAACGTTTCTCAGTTTTGTGGGGCGACTCAGATATCCGCTTATTCTATATTACCTGGGGAATGCCTCATTTTACCTAAGTTTATGAGTTTTACGATGTTTAATGAATTTAGTTGCCGATATTTTCAGATACGGTAATTTTAAAAACTTAAGAAGTGAGGGTGAAGAAAGTGAAGCAGAAAGTGTTTTGAAGCTTTTTTTTTCTACAATTTCTGAAAATTAGTGCGACAACGTCTTTGATTCACGTAACAGATTTGGCACCACCGGTTGCCCACCGTGGGCACTGGTTACTGACTGTAAAGCTATTACGGGAGTGTGCACCCCCTCGGATGCTAGGCCATCGCACGTTTTGCTATCTCTCCTTCTCCGAACATCTTTTCTAAACAGGGCATGTTGTTCGGGTAATGTGCTGATAAACAGTTTTTGTCCACGAATTATAGTACACACCGTTTCCATAACGGTAACTCTTAGCGACCTCTGACAGCCCAAGAAATCGGCAAACACCTTGCATCTGCCCCTTTGAGCTGCGGAAGAAAATATTTTCCTAAAATGACCATCTGCACTCGATGCCGCAGGTCATATTGCCTGGCATTAGGAGACGCCCATTCATCAAACATGTGCGACGACAAAAACAACTTCATAAACGAAGGGGTTAGCACTGCCCCCTAACGGCCCTTAGAACTGCCCAGAAAAATATTAACAACTTTGGAACGAACAATAAGTAGAAACAACACCAGCAGTTGGTGAATAATGATTGACCCCTCCGTAAATCTAGAATCTCTTTGTTTCTGACGTGGGCTTATCGGTCAATTTGCACTCAGCATCCGCAATGGTTACTCCAAGGTATGCACAAGGATGTGTACGGACGTATGTCATTGGCATCATGCTAAACACAGCGAAGGCCAAAGAGAAATTCATGTTAAGGGCGTTAAAAAAAAAACATTTCGTCAAATAATGTATAATCCCTCCGGCAATCCTTGCAATGATACCCAACTAACATTCGTGAGTGATATTCTGTCTTGCCGGTTGCCACCTATTCATTCATCGAGATCAAACACTACATCTGACCGGATTCAGCTTCTTCGACCGATCTTCGAGATAATGAGTTGCTAATGGCCCTATCCACACGCGCAGATGTCCCGTGAGATAGCTTCTAGCAATTATTTCGGCAGGCGACTGTGTTAACTTATTCGGGATCGAGAGCGACTCTTTCCCACGGTCTGCAGTGACCACGTGCGGAGCTAAAGGCAATGCGCTGACGGAGAACAATGAGCAATCGGCACGCGAGAATTTAACCATGTCTGAGAAAAAAGTACAACGAATTTCCTTTTAAGCTGTCGCTCGAAGTCCAACTTCAAAGGCAGGCGTGCTTGAGAATAACGATAAAGAGTTGCAGAAACGCCTCATTGCATCGAACGTAGGTGATGAATTTGGGATACCGTATTAGTCTTTCAAGAATTTGAAAAAAAAGAGAAAACAATTATTTTCTTTCGTTGTTGTGCATTCTTCAGTCAAGAATGATTTCTAACAAATTATACCCTGAAATTACCTTAAGGGAGGTCATTTCTTTGCATGGAGGCAAGCGTACGTGGGGCTCAAGAAACGGAGTTCAAGAAGAAAGGAAATTGTATGTGTCTCTTGCTTTCTCAAATCTAGCCTGTCGAAGACCGACAAGAACAATTGCATAGTTCTATTCTAGAGGTTCGATAGCTTTGACACGATACTTCAGCCAGTAAAGATTAGTTATTCTGCAAAAACAGAGCTGTTGCCGAGTCCAGCATGTCCGAGTCCCAGACCGAAGTCACTCTCATGAGTCAAGACGAGTCCGAGTCCTAGATAAAACCGTTCAAGAGACCGAGTTCGTGAAAAAAGCGCCTCGAGACGTCCTGTAACCAAGACACGCCCCGAGTCCTAACAAGAAACTTTTTTTTATTTAAATTATGAACTATAGTGTTCATATACAGAGGTTTAAATCAACCGAAGGATGTTTTATGTAAGAAATTATTTGAGCTAGAAGAGGAAACCATCATTTGGATCAGGTTCTGAGACAAAGAATCGGTGTGCTGATAAAAGAGGGATTTTCACCAACGTGCTATCAGATATACAAGATCTTAAAAGTTTGGCATCAGAGAGACGAGGTTTAACAGAAGCCAAAACTGACCAGACCAGGAGAAAAGTATGCATGAACATTTTCCCGCAATGACAGCTAGATGATTTGATAAAAACCAGTCAGAATCAATAATAAGAGCTTAAGGACATTGAACAACTGAAACAGATCTGAATGCCAACCAAAAATCAAGGTGTTGTCGCAAAGTATCTGGCTAAGAAAATGAGTAATAGGAAAGAGGGATGTGATTTTGGGATCCCAGAACGTAAGTGGAAACCTTACCTGTGACATCGCAAAAGTTGTCCGTCTGTAAGCACGATACTCTCGAAGAGAACAAGATATTTTGATAAAACTTGGTGTGAGGACTCTTTGGGTCAAGGGAGATGTCGAATTCATGGATGGGCTCTGTAGCTCAACATTTAGGGGTGGGGGAGGTGTTTCAAATTAAGGGACAAAAAAAATTTAAACAGGTAATGAGATAGTCGATTCAGGAGTTAGAAGACATGGTGAATATGAATATGAAAACCATTTTCTCGCCGGACAAGCAGTTCGCCCTGGATCCGACCAAAACCGGAAAGTTTATTAAAAGTAAAAGTTTTATGTAAAATTGGGTAGATGTTCGATTTAGGAGTAAGAATACATGCTGAACATTTATATGAAATCATTTTCTTGTAGGACAATTAGTTCGCCCGGAATCCGTCCGAAATCGGAAAATTTTGTTAAAAGTAAAAGTTTTATCTGAAGTTGATTAGATCGGAGATTCGGCAGAAGTAAGGCAGGAGCATTTGATCAGTTTCGTCAAAGTAAATATGACAATAGCCTAGGTGTAAATACACACATGGTGAATCCATATATGAACTCAGTTTTCTCAGATGACTAGCCATTTACCGTCTTCTGTTTCTAAATCTTAATAGTAAAAATGTTCAAGGAGTCTGGCGAAGACCGGATATGTTCAAGACCAAATTGTCTGGATTAAATATTACATTTTTGGGATTCCATCGAAACCGTTGGTCTTGTTTAAATAGTATTAATGTAAAATTAAATAGTATTCACACACAAAAAAATTGTGATATACACAACATGGGGAAAAAAAGTGAATGGACAGAGTGACTGGCACGGGTTTCAAATTTTCTCCAGGCAGAAGGTCCAGGTGTTCAGTTTTCGAAATATCCGAACGACGGTTTGCGAGAGTTACTTTACAGAGTTACACTGGTCTGATGTATTTTCGCTACAGAAACACTGATTTGTTCAAAAATTATTTAAGATTTCCATTCGCGGTGCATCCTAAATGAAATCCTGGTCAGTCAACGAAAGTTTTGTGGCACTTACCCTCCGACTAATTTCGGGGGAGTTGACGGAAGGGAGTTCACAAAATTACTGATGTGTAGGTTACGAACGGGTGGCCTGATTCCAGTGAACTTTTTTGGTGGTGAACTGATAACCTACATGGGTAAAATGTGTAATAACCACTTGCAGCAGCGACTGGGGGAGTTGGGAGGGGGGTTTACAGAAACCGTGAGCGCAGAAGACAGTTGGACAGTACTTATTTTATGCGGCATAGATATGTTATTTTGCGTCCGCACCGGATTTGGCAACGGTGAGAGGGATGAAGGGGCTACCGGAAATTACGTGATGGATGGAAGAAGAGATGTCGGAGATGCGAAGTTTATGTGTCCGAGTCGTATTCTGCCGCAGTGGAGGGAGTTGGAGGGATAGACAGAAATTTCCCGAGATATGTCCAAATTTGAATGGAGCTTGATGAGAGGCAAGAGATGAAACCACTGATGAAGTTTGCACGTGTCTTTACAGGATTTGGCCACGGTCTGTGGAGTTTGAGGGTGTTTTCCGAAATTGTGTGGCATGCCTAGGGATCAAACGATTGGAACGATTGGGATGAAATTCAGAAGGTGCAAAGGTCATTTGCTCTAGATGACCCTTTTGGTGTCCCAGACGGATTTGGCCTCGCCGAGTGGGGGGGGGGGGGTGGAGGGGCAGGGTACCGGAAATGCTCGGATTCAAAGGAATTGATGGGTGGTAAGATCAGACGCTCTTGATAACGTATTGATGTGCTCGAATCGGATTCTGCACTGCACTGTGAACAAGTGCCACATGTGCTCGTAGCTCTTCTTTAGAGTAGCGAATGTGAAATGATTGTGGAGAAGAAAGGGAGGGTGTAAAGCACTGAAATAACGAAACAAAACAGAAAGTTAGGTTTTGGTTTTGTACCTCTGATGTAGTGTTTCGAAGCTGCCATGTCAAGTTTCAGCAATTACTTTATCACAGGATTTGCACTTGCCACTGCACTGTTTGCACAATTTTGTAATCCGACCTTCCCAACTGAACTGTCCGGATCGCACATTTTCACAAATGAGATTTTCAGAAGCCCTTACCCTTGTTCCCTATGGTTCTTAGTTTTATTACTTAGTCTTCCAATGTATTACCTGAATTAATCCTGCTGGAATAGGTGCGACAGAACCATCCATTGGCCAATCTCTTTGATTAGTCGCTGGAGCCGAGACGAGTCCGAGTCCTGCTCCGTGAACGACAAAACCGAGTCGACGAAAAAGGCGTCTCGAGACGAGTCCAAAGTCCCAGTAAACCAGCTCTGGTAAACAAACAAGACCGAAGGTTTCGATGGAGTCCCAAAAATCTCATATTTGACCCAAACAGTTAGATCTTCTAGATATCCGGTCTTCGCCAGACTCCTTGAAAGTTTAGAAACAGATTAAGGCGAATGGCTATCATCTGAGAAAACCAAGTTAAGATATGGATTCAATGTTTGAATTCACCCCTCTACGTCATCTCTACTTCGAAGAAGTTGATCAAAACTTCCAGCTGCCTACGTCTGCCAAATTTCCGGTTTCTGTCGGACTCCGGGCGAACTACTCGTCAGTTAAAAAGAAAGCTCAAAAACGAACGCAGCATATCTCCTTACCCCTATATTGAACCTCTAATCAACCTCGGATAAAACTGTTAAATTTTAACAAATTTTCAGGTTTTGGCCGGATTACTGACGACCTATTGCTTCGGCGTAGCAACATCAACAAATCGAGAAACTACACACACCAAACTTACTGCACTGTTTGAAGTTCGGGCCCATTTTATTCATTAAATCAGTTACGGGGAAGGTTTTCCAAGAATAAGTTCCACTTCAAACCATGTGCAGTCTATTATTTGGCGTTGTATTTAAATAGCTGATGCGAATGTCCCACTCCGATCATAAGCGTTTTCGACCTTCTTTTCCGTTAGCCACTTCGGAGGGTTTACATGTGTCTCTGCTTTCTGGACATTAATCTGTTGACGACAATGTCGACTAGACACAAACTTCTCAATTTTCATGAAACTTTAGTTGCCCTTTGGAACGTACAGCTACAAACTGAAAATGTATTTACAATAAAAATTCGACAGTAGCTCGTTACATCGCCACAATTTCACGTCCTAAATGCTAGAGTCCTCTCTATCATTGTGAACCGGGATAAGTTAAGAGCACAACCAACGACAAGGCGAGTGAATCAAACAAAGGACTGCGAAGGCTACAACCCCTTACACAAATTAGAGGCAAGAAAATTCGTCAGGCCTGCTATGTCCCCACGTCTAGACATAGCCATTTCCTAGCCGCAGACTCTCATAAAGAGCACTCTGGATCCCAATAAAATATGCAGAATCGACCTGGGACAATTCGTTTACTGCAGGTTTCAATCAAACAGGAGCTAGCTACCGGTCTTTCAAATTCACCGACAAGATCCACCAATATCGCTTCAATGAGCTCATAAAAGACATCCCAATAGGCTTTTTCACGGATGAGTACATGCAAGCGATGGCTATAAACCGGTCAAATTGCTTAATAATACCTTTCAAAACAGGCGCTACGCTCAAGTCGGGAAGCAGGAAAACGGTAAAAGATACAGGAAAAATATGAGATCGGTGGAAAGGGGACCCGAGGAAACTACATTAAGCTACACCCATCACAAGAATCGACCCGTGACGAAAAGAAACAACTTAATTTGTTATGTTTGATTTTTCTCCGTTTTAGTTCTTTTGGGATTCCAAAAGTTAGTGACGGGATGGCTATGAATCGGTGAGGTCTGTTCGTCCGTCCGTCTGTAAGCACAACAACTCATGAAGGGGTTGCGATATCTTGTAGAACGTGGTACCCTTGGGTCAAAGTACTGGCCGAGTTCGTAGATGGAGCCCGTGGTCCCTATGTAGGGGTTGAGGAACGGAGTTTCAAATTAAGGGGCGAAAAAAAATATTTTTGTATAAAAATATATAAACAAACATATTGATGGTATGTTTAACGACTCGCATGGCTGAAGTTGATGTTTGAGAATTACAGTTGAATTCCAAGAAACGAAAAACTGATAAAGCTCGTTTTGGTACAGAAAGAGATGTGGCTCAAATCGAACTGTGCCAAAAAAAGAGTTAGTAAGAGTTTTTTTTGTTTGGTAAGGAGATATGCTGAATCCATGCTTGAAACTTGTTTTCTCATCGGACAATTAGTTCACTGGGAATCCGGCCAAAACCGGACAATTTGATAAAGTAAAAGTTTTACCTGAAGTTAATTACAGGTTCGATGTAAAGGGCAAGGAAAACTGCTGAATGATGACCCTTGCAAAGAAGGGCCCAAATATCGCTGCCAAAGCATCGTAGCTGACATGTCCGTTTTATCCATTGTTTGAATATAAATAATCACTGAGTAGTCAACAATGTAATGTATGTGTGTGTGTGTTTTTATCATCATTTTATATCCCCATCCTCTGGAAATATTTTCATTGACTCCTTTCAGTTATTCAGTTTTTGGTCGAAGTTGGTTGTTAATGAAAGACAAGTAAGTTCCATGCCTGAAATTTTGGGGTGGTATTGACGTTGGACCACAACAGTGGAAGGGATCAAGCTTATGCAGAACATTGGAGTGGGACTAGTAGTTCCAGGTTTTGACTAAATAAAACCAGCTATATTCCTATTTCCAGCAATTTTTGTCTCACGGGCACGTCACGAACCGAACCGGCCCCTGGGTGCATATCCCTCTCCCGAAACACTAGCACTACAGGAAACCTCGGCAAAAAAAAAAGGATAAAACCGATATTTGTTGAAATGGCAGATTGCGAAGGATTAAGAGACCTGAGGAATGAAGTATTTGGAGAATGCGTGAGGGCGTTTGATGAGAAATGGATGTGTAGTATGATTGGTAGCCGTCAGTTTGATGATGTGAGGAGGCTTGCAAGATTCCTAAGGGTCACTTTTCAACACCGAAAATTATCTTTATAGTAGGTTACTGTATAGAAAGTTGTCTTCTGGTTTGTTTATTTTGTTGCCATGGCCTTTGGCTTTTTTGTGTAATTAAATATTATCTTATCTAACTATCTTATCAATACACATGCTTATTTACAGCTACAATCGGCTGGACAAGCACGACGCAATTATTCGAGTTAAAAAAGAGGCAGCTACATAGTCTTTGTAAGTTCTCAACAAAAACTCTATGGCAGGCAAGGTCGAACACTTTTTGTAGATTAATTAGGAGAAGTTTTTTATCATTACTGGGTTGTTCAGCATTTAGTTGGCTACCTTTCTAATTCGGGACTATACGCAAATCGTGTCTTATTTTGACATATTGCTTTCGGCGGACCTGCTTTGAGAATCCAACCTTTCGGTCTCAGTCAGGTACCACTCATTTGAATACACTCGTATTCTTCCTCAAGAAATTCATGGGCGGGGAACCCAAGCACGTGCTCAACAGTTGTTCGCTTGCCGTTTGCCTTGGGTATATCTCACGCTGGCACGGACTAATTATTCACAAAAGGCTCTATTGGACGTCAGAGAAGTAGCTTTGGGCCCGAGATCTGACACACCCTCGTGGATCAAGGGTTTCGCGTCGGGTTGGCTTTCCCACGGTTTAGCTGCTAGATAATAGCACTGATGTCTAAGCCAGATGTCATTAAGTTTAAACAAATGGGTTACTCAATTAACGTGAAGTTTGAACTACTGGGCGTTAGGGGCAGCGGTTGTTGTCTAGAATGAGGAGTAAAATATTATTATGCAGTAAATTTATCCAGAGCATCTGTTTGTTGTTCCCAAAAAGTTCCATCCCAATCTCTCCAGAATCAGCCAGCCACGTATTTTCCGGTCTCCCCACCCCCCAACTATTGACGGACCCGGTCCGGACATGAAAAAGATAACCAGAGACATGTCCTCTGGTCAATTATTACATTCCACTCAAATCCGATCATCCGTTTACAAGTTACGCATAACTCTATATTCCGGACCCCCACACTCCATTCCCCCCACGACTGTCGGATAGAGTAAATTTGTATTTACAAGTCGGTTTGATCGGATCCCTGATATGCCTCCCAAGTTTCGTCGCGAAAATCAACACAACTGACATCACCGGAATTCAGGGAAACTCCCCTCCACCCACCCACCCCCAAGGGTCCGGATCCAGCCCAACTGTACAAACGATTTATCTGGGGCCGGAATTCAGGGAATCTCCCCTCCACCCCACCCCCAAGGGTCCGGATCCAGTCCAATTGTGTAAACGATTTATCTGCGACACATGCTTGTTCTTCATGGCAAGTTTCAATCCGATCCCTCCATTCTAAACGTTTCTCGAGATTTCCGCCCCCCCCCCCCCAACTCCCCTATAGCTACCAAATCTGGCCCGGTCTTCAAATGGGACATCAGAGATATGTCCTTTATTCAATTATCAAGTTTCATTCCAATCCGATCAACCGTTCAAAAGTTACGCACTACTCAATTTTCCAGATTCCCCCTCCCTCCACCACCACCACCCAGATGGTCAGATAAGGAAACTGATTATTTCCAAGTTAGTTTGGTCGGGTCCCTGATATGCCAGCCAAGTTTCATCGTCCTAGCACATCTGGAAGTACCCCAACTCGAAAAAGTGTGACAAACTGCCCTAAATTTCCCAGATTCCTCCGCCCTCCACTCCCCCGCAGATGGTCGGATCGGGAAACTGATTATTTTCAGGTTAGTTTGGTCGGGTCCCTGATCCGCCTGCCAAGTTTCATCGTCCTAGCACATCTGGAAGTACCCTAACTCGAAAAAGTATGACAAAACAACCGGACAGACCGACAGACGGAATTGCGATTTATATATGGCACTTGAGCCAGAGGAAGTGCCATAAAAATGTTATCAAGACTCTCTCATCTTTCATAAAATACAAAGCTTTTATAACACTCCGATACCGTTTCACGATGTGACAACAGGTCAAACTTATCAAAGCAGAAAAATGTTGGTCACCTCAATTAACACTTAACTCAAGATTGCGCATCCACATTCCCTATATTACCAGATGTCAGACAATATTATTTCTTTGTAAAAAGGTAGCGAGGATAATTCAGTTATACGCCACGGTGCCTTGACTTTCCCTGTTCCCATCACAGATGATCCATTCTCCGCAACATCACATGCCCATGTAGGAAAGTGGACAGTCAACGTCAAAAACCAGGAGAACATATCAGTTATTCACGACCACGTACTTGTAAGTGTATATTGGCTACTAGTGCTTAACTTTTGTAACTTGCAGCACTTCCCTTCCTGCCAATTACGACCTATTCGCGATAAGGTTCCTATGTTCCCACGACCCAAGAGTGCTATAATCACGAAGCTGCTTCTGCTACGGGCATTAAAAATACAGCCGACCTTTTAAAATGCAGAGCGCGCATGCGATAAACCCCACAAATGACTTTTCAGGATCAAACGATCAAGTCCGTCTAATTGTCGTAAGTTCCAACTGAACTATGCCTGCAAAGGTTACTAGCGTATGACTGGTAAGTGTTTTCAACAGGCGCGGGCCATTTTCAGGCCAGAAAGGCACAACTAAATCAGCGTGATCAGAATTTGACAGCAGCGAAGACGCCTGCGTGGTGCTTCAGATGACTCGAAGTCGGCGATATTTTCTAGTGTTTGTAGCAACAGACGCTTTCTAATGAAAGTTTCTAGCGTGTATTCATGCTCCATTCCTGTTGTTCGATATGGAAGTCGGAACTTGAAGTCGGTACACAACTATGGACTTCTTAAATAACAAGACCAAAGGTTTCGATGGGATCCCGAAAATTTAATATCTGATCCAGACAACTGGGTCTTGTCTTCGCCAGACTCCTTGAACATTTTACTATTAAAATTCAGAAACAGATTAAGGCCAAATAGCTAATCATCTGAGAAAACCAAGTTCAGATACCGCTCAGATTATCCCTATAAGTCATATCTGTTTTGACGAAAACTCCCCGTCACTTTTGCCAATTTCCAGGTTTCGGCCGAACTCCGGAACTACTTGTCCGGCGAAAAAAGAAAGCTCAAAAACGAACTCAGGGTATCTTCTTTCCCCAATAATGAAAATCTAATCAACTTCTAATAAAAGTTTAACTTACAGCAAATTTTCCGACTCCAGCCGGATTCCGGTCGAACAATATGTCCGGGTAAAAAATGATTGTCACACATGGATTCAGCATCACTTCTTACCCCTAAATCGGATATATAATCAACTACAAACAAAACTAACTTTTAACAATTTCCCGGTTTTGTCCGGATTCCTGGCGAACTACATGTCCGGGTAGAAAATTGTTATCACATAAGTGTTCACATGTCTTCTTGCCCTAAATCGAATATCTAATCAACTCCAAATAAAACTTTTAATTTTCACAAACTTTCCGGTTTTTGCCGGATTCCGGGTGAACTACTTGTCCGTCAAGAAAATGGTTTTCACCAAAGTGTTCAGCATGTCTTCCTACCCCTAAATCGAACATCTAATCAACTTCAAATAAAACTTTTACTTTTAAAAAACTTTCCGGTTTTGGTCGGATTCCGGGCGAACTACTTGTCCGATGACAAAATGGTTTTTACCATCGTACCCCATAATCAACTATTACATTAGCTGTTTCAAAATATTTAGTTCGCCCCTTAATCTGGACCCCCTCCCCCACCCCTAAATGTAGGGCTAAAAAGCCCATCTACGAATTTGACTTGTCCGATGACCCAAAGGATCCTCGCACCAAGTTTCACCAAAATATATCATTCCCTTCGAGAGTTATCGTGCTTACAGACGGACGGACCGACAACTTTTGTGATGTCAGAGGTATCCCTCCACTTACGTTTTGGGATCCCAAAAAATCGTCAGCTTTTGCTTCACTGATTCGCCATTTGTTCCGGGTCACCTTCTGGCGAGATAATAGTTGCGTTTTTGCAGATACCATGGTATCTGATACCAAGGCTTAGTAGTTTTCGCAGTGATTGTGGTATCTGATACCACGGTCAAAAGGCGTTTTTGCAGATATTTTGGTATCCGGCCAGTTATCATGGTATCTGATATTCAGATACCACGGTCCGACCGTGGTATGTGAAAAGTGGTCTCACCTTCATAAAATTTTGTCAAACTGGTGAGAAAGAAGTTTAGCACTTAGTGATGTAACTGGATATCAGTTTCTGATTTGGGATGACTAAGAAAAGTGCAGTTTCGGCAATAGTCGTTTTTGAAGAGCAACCGTGTATCAGATACCACGGTAACTGCAAAAACGACTAATTGCAGACTCAGTTACCGTGGTAACAGATACCATTGTATTTGCAAAAACGCAACTAATATTTCTTCAGGTATCAAAAAATTTTCACAGATGACATTCAAAATTTTAGCAAGCCTTAACTGTTTACAAGTTCATATCCTAAAATAAGAAAAATATACCATTGCTAATTACTGGCAGATGATTTTTACTGCTCACCGAGGGAATTTAGAAATACTACATCAATCAATAGTTCAAATGAGTAACAAGCGCTGAGCAAGACTGATCCAGTCGTGTTCGTAGTTTAGCTACTTAAGATGGTTAAGGTGGAAAGTTGTGCTTGACGATTAAACTGACTGCAGGCATACATGACAAAACTCCTTACAAAGCACCAGGAACTGCTAAATTGTTCCCTTGCCCGTGAGTGCCTAAACTTCCCTCTTCTTAAACCTGGTTTGTTCAGGAAGTAGAGTAGCTAAATGTGCTTCCCAAAATCACCTTTGGCCGATATAATTTCTCAGAAAAATATACCAGCGAGCCTGTTCAGGCACCAGGTTTCACAAAATTCCCATTTCATATTAACTGAATGCACTGCGTAACGGCTTTGGTCCAAGGCCTCAAGGAACTTTCCTGAAGCATGGAGCCATAGTCTTCAACTGACATAAGTCCAAGTAGCCCGGCTACTGTAGTTTCAACTACATGGAGGTAGGCCTGAACAGTCAAGACAGGGGATTTTTTACTTTTCTCCAATATCTTTTTTTATTTTTCATTTCATGCATAAGGTAAACCATCGTGACACTGGAGTCCGCATCACATTGTCGTGCTAATTATTCGCAGCATCACGAAGACAACTTGACGTAACCTGTTCCCTCAACAAGCTTTAGGCACCGCAGGTGGACACCCACAGTCTTTCTGAGCGTGGGAACGCGAGCCTAAATTTTGTCGTTTCCCACGGTGGCTGAAAGAGGAGGACCAAGCGCTCGTGCACCGCGGCAACTGAGCATCCAGTCAGTCGATCGTTTGACTTGCTGATAGACAGAATCTCTCCCGTTCATCTGCTGAAAGATGTCAGCATCTTTAAGTTGTACCTATGAGAATGATCATCCGATATCACGTACTTATCAATACAGAAAGGTAAATACATAATTTTATTTACTGATTTACTTCTTTAACAGCGTAAGCATTGTTTTGTTGCTTCCCGAACTCATCAGCAAGATGCTGACAAGGACGTGGGTTTCGTGGTCTTCGACTTTCAGTGAACGTGGTTTCCAAGGTGGATTTTTGCCCATTATTTTTGACTAGTTTCAACTGAAAATATAGCTGACGTTCTGGAGAGTCACGTATCCCTCTATTTTTTTCTCCATCCGTCGGAACAGTGTCGCGAACTGCTGAATGTTTTGTTTGGATGCGCAAATTTTCAAGTCTGCCATTTCCAGAATCCGCCAAGCCCGTTACCAGCATAATTTTCATTTACTCCTTCTTCCAGGTTATGAAACCAATGCTTGAGCGTAAGCGACGGGCACGTATCAATCGCTGCCTCGAAGAACTAAAGGAACTGATGTGTGCTGCATTGGTAGCCGACGGCGAAAATCTTGCAAAACTGGAAAAAGCTGACGTTCTGGAACTGACAGTCCGACATCTACATCGTCTGAGGGAGCAGAAAAGCCTATTCCCTGACGCTAACCTCTTGGGAAGAACCGAACATTTCAAGGCTGGGTTCACACACTGTGCCACAGAAGTTTCGCGATTCCTTACACAAGTGCCAGGCGTTGACGTCGGGATTAGTGCTCGGCTAGTTTCACACCTAAGTCAATGTGTTGGACAAATTGAACCACCTGCAAGTGTATTTCAGCCGGTTCAGGCCCACGGTCATTTCAGACCAACGCCACCGAGTTCCCCGGAAACCACACCGAACAATTTCTCTCGGCTAACAGCACTTGCTGGTGTGGCTTCGCATTTGTCAAGCGTTGTAGCTCAGACCTTCGGTTCCCCGAATTCCTACTGCGGCAGTGTAACACCAGTGTCACCACTGCGTCCGGACATTAAGCCTTACATTCAGACGGAAAGGAATCTGTCCGAACGCATGATAAAACAGGATAACGTGTGGAGACCATGGTAAGAAGTTGTGCCTGCTTCTCCAAAAATGTTTCAAAGTCTTCCAGAGATTATTTGCTGAAAAGTTCTGTGCCGACGCCAGATATATTCGTTGAAATTGTTGCGTGTTTGACCCCAGTTTTTATTTGTTTGCTGGCTTTTGTGACTGTGATAAAGGGAACATCGAATTTCTGAACTGTTTGAATTTGCAATAAATATTCGCTTATTACACAGGTTTTCGACACTCTCTGGCCATCCTGAAACTGAGAATAAATTTAGTTTCTATGGTCTGACTTAAATCCGCAATAACAAGCATGTCTCGTTAAGCACAGATACCTATACTAGCCAAGAAACGAGTCCTGGAGCCTCGACCTTAGTGCCTGACCCAAAGTCTCTGCCTGGGAAGGGTGAATGGTGCTAACTGCTAATAGGCCGGTGTATAGGCCTCTGTGCTTGTCTAGGCATACTTGTAAACGGGGATCAAGAAGCAAATCTTACTGACGGCGCCTACTTCCCTACATCACACAAGAAAACACTTCGATTCAGATTCCCGTTCTTCTACCTCCCAGTAATCCTCGAAAGCCATTTTCCCCAACACATAAACCAGAATTCAGGGCAGAAAGAAGGTTGACAGATATTCGTCAACAGGCATTAATCTTAAACAGGTCTACAATACGATTACGTATACCTCCACAAAGGAACAATTGTGCAACTACCGATGTGATGGGTATGCTCGATCCGTTAGCCCGAGAGTTCCGAGAACGTGCTTTCATGTGTACAAGCATAGCGAAGGGTTGTTGCTACAATTGCTCCAACGACAGAAATAGGTATAATGACTGACAATCGGCAGGGCTACTTTGACACGGTGACTGATATCAACAAAAATGGTAGAAATGTGAACTTATCGAATGATGACGGCTTGAAAGTACAGGAGAGGTGTGAAAAGCTTTTCTCTCACAATAAGTTTGAAGTTTGGTGATCGACACATTTGTAGTTTATTATCAAGAAACAACTAACATCCGAGAAAAGCAGTAATTTGTACACTAAAAAATTAATCGCGTCACGCCCACTTAAACATTGGGCTACGAAAGATCGATAAAGCACACAGTTCAATAATGACACAAAATCTGACTTAAATTTACAATTGGGCAATGCACTGTTTCTTACGCATCAGATTCTGAAATTCCTTCCTCCAAGATTGGAACTATCAAGTTGTCCTTCGACATCAAGTGGTATTTGGTGACGAAGACGGTGAATCGCTGACACAAATGGGTTTTTGCCTGAAAAAAAATTTATATCTTATCTATTACTTCTGAAGGGCAACGAAAAGGAAATGTGTTACGAATAAGCCTTGGCCGCTCCTTTTACAGCAAGACCTTGACCTCTAATGAACCACTGGCTCTGCTAGAAGTTTTGGAATTTTTTTTATTTTTTATCTAAGACAGCCTTTTCCATTCCATGTTTACATTATCCAAATTTTTCTATTTCTGATCATCAAGTGCAGAAAGTTTTCTAGCAAAATTAATATGCTTTCAAGCCGGTTCAGTCCCTTAATTCATGATCACAGGGTATAGCAGGGTATTACGCTAATGAGAAGAATGTCAGTTACGTACAAGGGCCTTCGTACCTACAAGGCCCACGGCCAGGATTACCACGGGTGATGATGTGTCCCCAACTCTGGTTATTTGTTCTGTTTGTATCACAAAATTACAAAAGTTTTGTGATTGCCTACCACTGCACGTAGAAATAAAGTGTCTGAAAGAAAGAAGAAGGACCCGGATGGGAAACATGCGTGTCCTCTTTGAGGTGGTGAAGAGGACATCTGTCATTTTTTAAGCCAGTGCGAAGAGCTTTCGGATCTCCGTAGGGAGATTTTGCGTGGGGAAATCTCGACACTCCCTGGTATCCTGAAGTGTACTTCCGCCCAGTCGATAAGTAAGATTTAAAGGCTTTGTGTTTAGAGCGCTAAAATTTAGGAAGCTTTCCACAGATTAATTGTATAGAAATTTATTCTTTGTGTTTTAACAATCGTACTTGTATAAAACCCTCGGTTTTTTTAATTACAATTGTTATTATAGCTGTGCATTATAAATCACCAAATTATAAAAAAAATCAACACAATTTCCTTACAGCTTCGGCGCAACTTCTTCTTTTGGTGATTCCTTCTTTAAAAATGGGAGATTTATTTTTGTCATGAGCGGAAACCCTACCCAATACCTTGACCGGGAAAACAAGAACTGAAGCCAGATTGTGACAGGACGGAATAAAATTCACGTTTACAAAAGTTAGGTGTTCCTTATTTTTGATAGGCGACGCAAAACTCGTCATGTCAGAACTCAACTCACCGCCGACACAAATTGTACTTACCTCCACTTCGTCAAAGATGGTTCGATGATGAAAATAAGCATGGGAAAAGATTCTGTAGACCCGGCGGCAAACTGAACCCAATTTTCCGACTGAAGATTCCTTGATACTGACCCTAAAAAAAAATACTAAACGTAAGATGTTGCATTTATTGCATATAAAATACATCTATGGCTGCGAAAATAAAGACAGAGCTGCAACCATATACGTTTGTAGTTCGATTTCCAAGACCGGAAATTTGGTCGAAGTGAAAAAACAAATCTAAAAAATAATACACAGATGGCACTTTACACAAGGGACTCGTACCGTGACCAATAAACCAGAAACAGTTTTTTCGAATATAATTTAGAAGTCTAGGACTCCATTATCGGAGCCACGTAGACATACCAGGACCCACAAGGCGGGGTCTCATGTTGGAAACCAAATAAAACCAAATATATAATCTTAGTGGGGAAGACGCCCTTGAGATGGAAACATTTTATAAGTAGTGAACTGACAGACAAAAATGCTCCTCAGCCGGGATTTTAATTCACTAGTAGAAAGATTTTTCTTCATCATCAGCATGTTTTTTTTAGTTTTTGGGATCCCAAAACGTAAGTGGACGGTTCAAATAAAGGGACAAATAAAATATTTTTAAACAGCTAATGTGTTTCATTTGAAGTTGATTAAATGTTCGAATTAGGGGTAAGGAGACATGATGAACACGATGGTGAAAACCATTTTCTTGCCGGACAAGTAGTTCGTCCGGAATCCGGCAAAAACCGGAAACTTGGGTAAAAGTAAAAGTTTCATTTGAAGTTGATTAAATGTTCGGTTTAGGGGTAAGGAGACATGCTGAGCACGATGGTTAAAACAATTTTTTCACCGGACAACTAGTTCTCCAGGGATCCGGCCAAAACCGGAAAGTCTGTTAAAAGCGAAAGTAAAATCTGAAGTTGATTAGATGACAGATTAGGGGTAAGAAGAGACGCTGAGTCTGTATATGACAATCATTTTTTACCCAGGCATATAATTAGTCCGTAGTCCGGTTGTAACCGGAATTTTATTTTAAGTCAAAGTTTCATTTAAAGTTGATTAGATGTTCTTTATAGGGATAAAGAGATCCGTTGGATTCTTTTCTGAATTTTCTTTCTTTGCTGGACTAGTAGTTCGCTCGGAATTCGGGCAAAACCGGAAATTTGGCAGAAGTAAAGCAGGAAGTTTCGGTCAGTATCGTCAAAGTAGATATGGCTTATAGAGGTGTATCTGAACTTGGGTTTCTCTGATGATTAGCCTGGCGAAGACTGGATCTGGCGAAGACAAGACCCAACTGTCTGGATCAAATATTAGATTTTTGGGAACCCCTCGAAACCTTTGGTCTTGTTCTTCAAAAACATCCATTTTCCACTGACAAATCTGATGCGTACGCGTCGACGTAACGCAAGAATAGAACTGTTGGGTTTTATTTGTCTGCGTAAGCTCTGCGTTGCGTCGAAGCAAGCACGACGCAGAGGTTGCGTAGCTTAGTGTGAAAGGCTCAACGCGTAATGCGAAAGCGGCTTTAATCGAGGCCCTGGTACATCCAAGTTGGAATAAAAAGAATGTAGTAGCACAAATAAATAACTAAGAGCACATCAACTCGCATGTCAGCATGTTGGATGCAAACAACTCCGCTTTTGATTTATCGGAGGGTGGAGCATCACTGGCAAATATTGATCAGATAGAACCTCCGTCTCCATATCTATGCGGAGTCGAGTATTTCCGGTAGCTTTTCAACTGTGAACGAGCGGAGGTTAGCAGCTTCGCGCCAAATCACGTTTCGTTACCAATACAATTAGCTATATCTCTGTGAAACCGCCATGAGGAAAAGTAGAAGACAAAGCTGATTGGTTCTTTGGGCGCGCTCAAGAGCGGGTCAGCGCACGGAGTAGCCTACGTCTCCTGCATTTTTTTTTCTCTGCGATGAGCAACGGCGAAGACGGAAGTACACGGCAGACGGGTAAAAAGCAACAGTAAAATACCTCTAGGTCCACTCAGTTTTGTCGGGGTATTCATAGTCGCTGAAAAGTACCAACGACCGAGGTTCTATCTGATTATTTGTTACTGATACAAGTTAGTAAGACTAAGAATTGCAGATTTTTCAGTGAGTTCCAACCGCACACTATACGGACGAAAACGGTCCTGCGCAGATTTGTTAAAAGGATCTCTTTTTTGTACAATCCTAAACGGTGCCCCTGGAATCCATGGGAATGCGACGATGGGAATGACAATTAATAGACTAAAATTTGAGGTTTCATGAATTTGTAACATTCATGAGTTTCATGTTCATCCACTTTCGATTCCAATTCAAACTTCTATGATGTTCTTTCAAGCTTTTCAAGATTGAACCGAATCTTTCTGAAAAATGTAGTATAGGTTTTGATCAGGGGCGGTTCGAAGAGGGGGGGGGGGGGGGGGGTGACTCCCCCTTCCCCCCCCTTCATGCTCAAGAGAATCTACCCTCAGTCGTGTGTTTCGAGCTTGTCTGTATGACAGTCGTATGTCTTGAGCTTTTCAGAATGACATACAGGCAGTCACCAAATGTGAAGTTCACCCTCAAATCACATTTTATTTAGTCGTATGCTACGAAGAAATTTCTAGTCATAAGTTTTCAGGTTCACAGTTGTTTTTTCTGAGTTTTCCAGGGCGACAGTCGTATGTTTGAGCTTGCCAGGATGACATCAACGGCGAAATTCGCCAGAAAAGACCCGTTTCTTGTCGTATCAAGTTCTATTCTTGCGTTGCGGACGCATACGCATCAGATTTGTCAGTGGAAAATGGAAGTTTTTGAAGAAAAACTAAAAAAAAACATGCTTATGATGACAGTCGTAAGTTCTGAGCTTACCAGATAAGGCAGTTAGCTAACTGTGAACTTCGCCTTGTTTATGGTTATTGTTTCAAAGAGATTTTAGTAGTATGTTTAGGCTTGTCAGATTCACAGATTTGTGTTCTCAGTTTGTCAAAATGACCGTCCCATGTCCGAACTTGCCAGAATGACATCAACCGTGAATTATCCCTAAAAATGACCCGTTTCTTGTCGTATTTTACGAAGAGATTTTCTAGTCGTATATTAGAGACAGTCGTAAGTTCTGATCTTCCATATAAGGCAGCTAGGTGGATTTCGACAGCAAATGACCTATTTCTGGTGGTATGGTTGTACAGACTGCAGAGATTTTCTATAAGCCATTACGTTACGAAATGTCGTGTGTTTTGAGCTTGTTAGAATAGTTGCGTTTTTGTTGATACCATGGTATCTGTTACCACGGTCTAAAGTCGTTTTTGCAGTTATCGTGGTATCTGATCCCACGGTCAAAGGGCGTTTTTGCAGTTATCGTGGTATCTGGCCAGTTATCGTGGTATCAGATATTCAGATACTACGGTCCGACCGTGGTAACTGGCCGTGGTATCTGAAAAGTCATTTCACTTTCATCAAATTTTGTCAGATTGGTGAGAAAGAAGTTTAGCACTTAGTGATGTAACTGGATATCTGTTTTTCTTTTGGGATGACTTCGAAAAGTGAAATTTCGGCAATAGTCGTTTTTGCAGAGCACAGTGTATCAGATACCACGATAACTGTAAAAACGACTAATTGCAGATCCAGTTACCGTGGTAACAGATACCATGGTATCAGCGAAAACGCAACTAACGACAGTCATATGTTTCGAGCATATCAAGAGTGACATAAATGCGGTTACAAGATCGTGATTTCACTCTGTGGCGCTGAATACAGGCTGATTTTCGAAAATTTTTCCTGCGGCGCAACGTTTCAACATTATCTATCAGGTTTTGCGCGAAAATCTCCTTATTTTAAGAAGAAACAGGTTTTTTTTAATGACTTGCGGAGTAAGGTTTGCGCATAAACATCTTTGAAGCACTGTATGACGGGCCTGATCATTGCACTATTTTTGGGTCTAAATTCAAAGCTGAAGCACTACCACGTGCCAACTTCCGGGAAGATATCCCACTCCGTTTGGGAGTTATCGGGGCACGGACAGATCTGTGAGTCGTAGGCAGCCCTTACTTTCGTTTTGAATCCCAAAAAGACTCTGATCATAAATGTCTCCCAAAACTTTCCGTGCCCCGTCATTCATAGTAGCCTACTCGCTATCTGGTTGAATGACCCATAATTTAGGTGAGGTCTTAGGCCTAAGATTTCACCCACCTTAAAAGCTAAAGATGCCAGTATAAGGTCGGATTCAGATTACATAAAAATCGCCTGCGGTGCTTAGTTTAAATTTGTCTTGGGTACATACGTTAAAAGCTGCTGCCTGGGATCTGAGCCGCGTTCAAAGCAACAGTTTGTGTGGAAAGTAGACGAATATTGCCGAATGAAGGCGAATTTAAAAAAGTTTGAATGCGGCGCTTTCGTAGTCCTACCCTATTTTGGATTTTGGGATTTTAAGCTTGAGAATTTGTGATCTAAGCCACATTAAGTAGAATTAAGTTGTATAAGTAGTTGCATTTTTCTCGGATTGAAAAATTTTCGCATGCGGCGCTCAGTTTAAGTTTGTATTCAGTACGCGCTCAGTTTAAGTTTGTATTGAGTATATATGCCAGCTGGTACCGTGGCTTGTCTTCTCTCCAGCGAAATCTAATATGAACAGCATCGTCTAATTCCTGTTACTTATTTGTTTATTATTTTATTACTCCAATGGCATTTTCCATAACGTTTTAAAACTTATAACGTTAATATTTATTGAAGCTGTGTCTTTCGCCAGTCGTATATTTTGAGGTCACCACCCCCCCCCCCCACATGCCAAAGCCCTTCAAACCGCCCCTGGTTTTGGTCATTAATTATCATTAAGCATGTTTTATATGTGATTTTCATGTAGGAGGAGAGGGGGCAGGTTCGTTACGTTTTTGCATACCAAGATTTCGTTTTAGGTTCTGTTGATTCCATTTTTAGTGGAGAATTCCTTGGAACAATCCACTATTGCGAGCGCTGTAGCATCTTTCGGCTTTCGTCTTCTGGTTTTCACCGTATATTGTTTAGCTGATAACTCGCGAACCAGTGCAAGTATTAAGTTCAAACTTGGTACACTAGTGAGTATTGAGGTCTAGTTGTGCCTTTTGGTTGTCCCCCCCAACCCGGTTCAGGGGCAAATGGTCCAGTGAATAATGTTCATAACTTGACCAGAACTAGACATTAGACGATGAAATTCCTTGTACATGTAGATTCTAGGGCTGGGAAATTGCTTTTAAAGTTGCACCTCCCCCAGCCACCCCATTCATGGGCAGCTGGGCCCAGATTTCCCATGAGTTAAGTTCATCTATGACAGGTATCAAATCTAACTCCTGTATATTTGGGGAGATATATCTATGGATGAGGATTTTGATGTAACAGCAAGAAAAAAGACGACGCGACGTACTTTAACCTTTAATGAACAGTTGGAAACTGGACTGTTCTGTCATATGCTCGATGATATGCCGTTCTTAAATTGTGACGAAGGGGGTATTAGGCTGTTAAAATTTGGTTTATTGCACTTGTCATTACCTTGCTAATGGAAAAGATGTTTAAAGGACCCCTCTTGCTTATTCTGCCTTTTATAACATAACTGGCTCCTTTTTGGAATTCTAAGCTTCTAAAATCCCCACATTTCTCCATTGTTTCGTTTTGTGCCTACGAATTTTAGCGCTTTTTCGGCCATGCCGAGTTTTGCCCGTCACACAAAGCAAAGTTTGCCGGAGCCTTCACTGTCGCTGACAACTCTTTCAAACATAAGTATATGAGAATCTTCTGTTTTTTACTTCTTTTATTTGCTTAGTTTTCCAACTTTTTAACCACGGCACGTTCAGTTTTCAAACGTTTTGCTCCCACCCGCCGCGTCAGAGAGCAGGAAGGCTGAATAGTCTCGACAAGCGCCAACAAGAAAATCGCTGATTTCAGGCGGAAAGTAAAGGTATTTTGGAAAACTTTTTTTTCTGATCCCTTTCATAGGCAAAAGATCATTTCTAGTAAGAGTTGTGCTTTAAAGGGGTCGGACTGGCTGGCAGACCATTGTTGGAACTCAAACAACTCGGAACTCGTGCAAGCTTCAACATTTCTTTCGACTTATTCTTGCAGTTTGTTCAAATTAAAAGCTTTTAAAGTGGGATGATTACAAATTAGGTTATTTCAATACTTGTTTGGTTATTGGGGATATGAAATGTCTTGGTTCTAAAGCTGTTTCTATATAAAATGAGATAAACATTTTACTTTCACACTCCACGTCTGGGCGCTTGCGCACTTGTTTTCTGACTGTCTAGAATCACGTCTTAGCTGTTATTGTTACTTTGTAGAATCTTGTTACCTGTAACATTTTCTTTGAAAATTCCATTTTCCTATTAGCTACTTCTGTCTGAACCTGTCCCCAGAATGGGGGCAGGTTTGGGCATGGCTGGGGCAGCTCCAGACCTAATTTTTTGTAATCCAGGAACGACTTTAAAGAAAGTTGTGTACACATTATTTCATTTGCTTTCGTTGCCTCAATTCAGTTTTGTCCGTTTGCTTCCGTTTGGTAAAGCTTGTTTTCTTCCGGAATGGGCGTAAAGGATTTCTGAGCCGTTTGGCTGACTTTTTCTCTTCCCTCTTCCGATTTTCTAGTCTTTCCTTCAGTTTTCTTTTTTTTCCCTTAAGCTTCTCTGTCTTTGATGTCCGAACCTGCCCCAAGTGTTTTTGTCCGGACCTGCCCCTGGTGCTGTTTTGAAAGAAAGAAATTTGTAACTCTCAAACTGTTGTATCAATTACGAAAATTTGATGGCACTTGCCCTTCGGCCAAGTGCCATATAGCGATCGCAATTTCTGTCCGTCCGTCGGTCGGTCGGTCCAGGTTTTGCTAGTTCGGGAACTTCCACATAAGCTAGGACGATGGAACTTGGCAGGCATATCAAGGACCCCAAATGATTAAGTTGGAAGTATTCACTTCCCCGATCCGAGCATCTGGGGGGGGGGGGAGTGGAGGGAGGGGAATCCGGAAAAATTAGGTATTTTTTACTTACGACCTGGTGATCAGATGTTGATGAAACTTGATACATAGAAAGACCTCGTGTCTCAGACGTCTCATTTTAAATCCGGGCCGGATCCGGTGACATTGGGGGGAACTGGAGGGGGGAACCGGAAATCTTGAAAAACGCTTAGAGTGGAGAGGTTGGGATGAAACTTGGTGGAAAGAACAAGCACGAGTCCTAGATACGTGATTGACATAACCGGACCAGATCCACTCACTGTGGGGGAGTAGGAGGGGGGGGGGGTCCGAATTTCTAGTGATCCGGCGAGTTCGGTACTTCCTGCTGTGCTAGGACGATGAAACTTGGCGGGTTCGTCAGGGACACGAACAGATTGACTTGAGAATAGTCGTTTCCCGATCAGACCATATGGGGGGGGGGGGGCGTGGAGGAAGGGAGAATCCGGAAAACTTGGGTATTTTTAACTTACGAACGGGTGATCGGACCTTAACGAAACTTGATATATAGAAAGACCTCGTGTCTCAGACACCCCATTTTAAATATGGAGCGGATCCGGTGACATTGGGGGGAGTTGGAGGGGGAACCGGAAATCTTGGGAAACGCTTTGAGTAGAAGGTTCGGGATGAAACTTGTCGGGGAGAACAAGCACAACTCTAGATACGCGAATGACATAAACGGACCGAATCGGCTCACTGTGGGGGAATTGGGGGGGGGGGGGGGAGGTCCGAAAACTTTGTGACATGTACAAAAACCAAACGGATGTGCCGAATGGGATGCAAGTTGGACGGTACCAAGTTTATGCGGCCTAGATTTGTCATTTGGCATCCGAACCGGATCCGACCAAACTAGGGGGAGGATGAAGCGGGAACCGGAAGTTTGAAGATATGCTCCGGTTCAAGTTAAACTTGATGGGCGGGAAGAGGAGATGTTAAAGGTGCGAAGTTTATGTGTCCGAGTCGTATTCGGCCACAGTGGGGGGAGTTGGAGGGGAGTCCCGGAAATGTTGTGGCTCGCATAGGGGTTAAACGAGTGGAGTGATTTGAATGAAACTTAGAAAGTAGAGAGATCGTATGAGTTAGATGGCATATTTTAGTGTCCGGACCGGATCCGAGCACGGTGGGGAGGGGTACCGGAATTTCCGGAAAATGCTCAGATTTATGTTCGCGCTTCTCACACCACCTGCTCGTAACAAGTGCCATATGAGCTCGTAGCTCTTGTTGATATGGTAGAGCCAATTTTAAACTACCTAAATAAAAATCATCCACGATATAAGTGGGTTCGGAACTACCAAAATGAGGTGCCAAGCCAACCCCATGACGTAGAACTTTCGTGCAAAAAAGGTGACACTAACATCGGTTTGCAATGATTGCATGAGTGCAGCTGCGGGAATTTTTGACAGGAAAAGCGTAAAAGTGTGACAGCTCTAAAAGACAATTTCGCGTAATTTAAATATCAATAGTGAGGTTTGCAGAGCCGATGTCCGGACATACCCCTATGACGGACGGACCTGCCCTCCTCTCCCCTATTATCAGCGTTTTCTGCAAGATCTGTCACGATTCAGGAGCCCTAAATTGCTGGACTCTGTGAAAATAGATCCCTGTATAAATATGAAAAAAAAAGTATGAAAGAAAAATGAAAAGTAAAAATAATTGCAAATGGAAGTATCGATGTCTCTATCTCTTTAAATACTCTGTTTCCAGATATGTGCATCACTTCTGCTCACAAATCTGCTGTAAGTTCCAGGAAACACACTGAATGTTGCCAAACTTCATAAACGATGGATAGTGATTGTTTTGCTCCCTTTGATTCCATAAATCTATAGCCTACCATTATTCCTCTTACTTGAACCACCACTTTCAAATGGTTCAACATCTTTTTTCGGATCCCAAAACGTAAGTGGAGGGATACGTATGACATCGCAAAAGTTGTCCGTCGGTCCGTCTGTAAGCAAGATAACTCTCGAAGGGAACGAGATATTCTGACGAAACTTAATGTGAGGACTCTTTGGATCAAGGGAGAGGTCGAGTTCGTAGATGGGCTCTGTAGCTCAACATTTAGGGGCGGGGTAGGGGTTTCAAATTAAGGGGCGAATATTTTTTTTAAATAGGTAATGAGATAGTCGATTTAGGGGTAAGAAGACATGCTGAACATGAATATGAAACCCATTTTTCTCCGGACAAGTAGTTCGCCCGGAAAATTTGTAAAAAGTAAAAGTTTTATCTGAAGTTGATTAGATGTTCGATTAAGGGGTAAGAAGGCACGCTGAATCCGCTTTTGAGAATCATTTTCTACTCAGACATATGCTTCGCCCGGAATCCGGCTGAAACCGGAAAATTTGTTAAAAGTGGAAGTTTGATCTGAAGTTGATTAGCTGTTCGATATGGGGGTACGGTGAAACGGTGAATTCGATTTTTAGCTTTATTTTTTGCCGGAGTTCGCCCGGAATTCGGTCGAACCCGGAGATTTGGCAGAAGTAATGCAGAAAGATTTGATCAGTTTCGTCAAAGTAGATATGACGTATGGCCTAGGGATAAATGCACACATGGTGAATCCATATCTGAACTTGGTTTTCTTAGATGATTAGGCATTGGCCTTCTTCTGTTTCTAAATTTTAATAGTAAAAATGTTCAAGGAGTCTGGCGAAGAACGGATATCTACAAGACCAAATTGTCTGGATCAAACATTCATTTTTTGGGATTCCATCGAAACCTTTGGTCTTGTTTCTAGTTGCGACGTGCATCCTTAACTGATCTCCCGAACTGGAAATATAATGTTACTAGAACAAAGTTTACATCTTTACTTTTTATTTTGAAATCCGCGCTCTAACTTGGCCCGGAGAACAGCAACTAGAACAAGACCAAGACTTTCGACGGGATAAAAAAATCGTATATTTACTGGACTTTTTGATCCAGTCAATTGGTTCTTGTAGATTTACTGTCTTCGCCAGATCCCATAAACATGTTGTTTTCCCCAGCTCAGATAACCCACACTGGGATCAAATTACGCCCGGAATAACAATGCTGGTCAAAAGTATTCCGATTCAACATGTTCTTTATGTATACACCACCTTGTAAATTTTATCGGAGGATTTTCTTGATTCTGGCTATTTCCGTTCCGATCTTCTCATTTGCCCGGTAGCAAGAACAACTAATATTCTTCTTGAAGGTAGTAAGACGAAGCGAGTTGATCGATTCAGTCCTATGCCTCACTTTTGACGAAACTCGCCGTAAGGCTAGAGCGGCACTTCTGTGCCGTCCTTTGGATTCAAAGATTGAGGTTATTAAATTTGCCACTGTGCCAATTTTTCATTGCCTGCCTGTATGGCAGTCTCTTCTTGCTGCAACGCAACAGCAGGAACAGACTGCATGATTTTGTTGTTTTTGCTGTTTTCTTTTCTATGTGTTTTCTTTCATCGATGGCAATTTGCTGAATTAAAAGTATTCATTCATTCATATTATCTTTATATCAAGAGTAAAAGTGCTGGTTTTCCACGGATTAGGGGGAGACGACTCATCAGCTGAGAAAAGAAAGAATTTAATATAAATTTTAACACGCATGCTTGCCCTCAAATCAAAACTCTATACGACTTCAGAAATAACTTTCATTTTAATGGAATTTCTGGGTTGCAGAATTCCGGACGAATTCCTTATCTAATGAATAAATGAAGTACAGGTCCGGATCCATCATCTATCTTTACTCCTGAATCGAATCTCTGATCAACTTCAAAGAAATTTCCGTCAAGTAAAAAAAACTTTTATTTTAAGGAAATTCCGGTTTTGGCCGGAATCCGGGCGAACAGCTTATCCGCCAAGGAAACACGAGCTCAAAATGGACTCTTTCCGGTTATTGCCGGATTCCGAGTGAACTATTTGTCCGGCAGGAAAAAAAAGTTTAGATATGGATTCAGCATGTCACCTTACCCCTAAAACAACTATCTCATTAGCTTCAAAACATATTTTATTTTATCCCTTAATCTGAAACCTCCTCCCCTACCCCACAATATAGGGCTACATGGCTTATTTACGAACTTGACCTGTATCTTGACCCAATTGATCCTCATACCAAGTTTAAAGACTCTACCTCTTCGAGAGTTATTGTGCTGACAGACAGTCGGACAGACAGACGGACAACTTTTACGTAGTCATAGGTATCCCGTTCGTTGTGTTTTGAGATCCCAAAAACAGATGAACAATATTTAGTCTATGGTAAAGACAGGCGTCGGTCCCTAAGTAAACAAAATTCACTTCAGAGAAATATGATATTTTTGAAATCTGACTAAACTGTTATACAGCTCCCCTTTTTTTACATTTATTGTCGGAACCCCGACAGAAGAATAACGATTTTGGCTGTGATTATACTTCGATTACTTGATTTGTTTTTTTTCTCAATATTATGCACGAACTTTAACGTTTGATTAGATCACATTGTCGGTGCCTTTGAATGTTATGTGAAGTTAAAACATGAGTACATAATGCATACAGAAGAATAAACCCATATTGCACCCCATGCGTTTTAAAGGACCCCTCGCACTATTGACTCTTCAACTTACAGTATTTTACAATATTTGGATACTTCAAAACCAGGCTGTGCTTTCAACAAATAATCCACGGTTTTGGCTGTTTTAAGTCTTTTCCGAGACCCTTTTCCTTGTAGTGAAAACAGGGAAACAATTTACAAAACCGGTTTTTCTGATGGAAAGACTTATCGCAGACAACCGTCGACAGCGTGATGCATATCGAAGGTAGCAAAACACGGCAAGTGAGAAAATCAGCGTGGTTCTGTTAGAGGGGTTAGAATGCAACTGGGTTCTCCGGGTACAGAAATTTATGGAGTGGTTATGGAAGTAGGTTGCATTAGTATTATAGGTAAGACAGGTCCTTTCAGGGTATCCACGGATTAGCCTACCAATGATACGTTAGCTCCACTATAACACGTTCGGTAGCCTGTAGCTTAACTTAGCATATGTATTAACTGTATGTTAAGGCTTTGCCTACTCAAGAAACAAAAACTAAAGATCACATGCAAACTTACCTCCATCTTTTTTATCAGAACATAAAGCATTTTCACACACATCACACGAGACCACTGGCACTAGCAGCATCTAGCGGCAAACAGCAGTACTGGCAACATCACCAAACAAACAAGAATAGCTCCAAAGCTGATGCAGTCACCAGATCCCGCTCTCACTACTCGGACCCAACCATGCATAAAGGGTAGAAAATGAAAACAAAGGCAGGGTAAAAGCCGAACTTACACCAGAAACACAAGAGAAGGGAATCTTTAGGATGGCTGACATATAAAGTATCAGTAATTAATCCAGAAAGGTCTAACCTGCAAAGCAAAACAGAAACGAAATACGGACATGCCTCCCTCACAAGAAAATAGTGATCAAGAATCGGTTACCGTAGCCCACAATACTACTTCCACCGTTTTCCCCATTTACTTAGTCGTGGTATTTACACCCGTGAACGAGAATATTTTACGCACAGCGAAAAAGCGTCATTAAATAGATTCAGAGCTGACTGAGGTTTTATAACTTTACACATTAAGTTCTCCAAAGCTCAAAATATCATAAATTAGAACCCCCGTTGCAATTTTGTGAATGAACATTTGAGCCAAGTACAAGTACTTCCACGTACATGAGAGAGAACAGTTTTACTTTGTAGTGGAATCGCAGTGTTTACATCCTCCGTAAACTGAGCGGTATTTTACGCAGAACGAAAACTGTCATTGAATAGATTCGGAGCTGACTGGGGTTTTATAACTTTACAAATTCAGTTCTCCATAATTCAACAAATCATAAATTAGCACCCGGTACAATTTTTTCGGGGAACACTTGATTCAAGTGTAACAAGAACAAAGGTTTCGATGGGATCCCAAAAGTTCAATATTTGATCCAGACAATTGGGTCTTGTCTTCGCCAGATCCAGTCTTCGCCTTACTCCTTGAACATTTTTACTATTAAAATTTAGAAACAGATTAAGGCCAAATAACTAATCTGCGCTGTTTGTCAAATCTGCCCCGTTTGAGCCTAGTGTGACCATGTTTTTGGGATCCCAAAGCGTAAGTGGAGGGATACCTATTAAAGTTTAACTGAAAAGCAAACTTATTTGTGAATCATTTAGTTGAGTACACTGGGTTATTTGGATTCTGCTAAGAGGTTTTCTGATTTTCCTATATCTGCTCTCGTAGTGAGGTTCAGAATATCCGCGGCTGTCGCCACAGCGCAAATTCTACTATGACGCGGAATATTTGAATCTGAACACAAACGCGGCTTTTCAGTGGGCGGTGATAAGCTTGGTGAACACTGCTTAGTTCCTGAACAAAAATATTTCATAAATGTCTTTCGTCAAGCATGCGACACAGATAGGACCACAAATCTGACAGGGAAATTCCACTATTTGAAAACTGATTACTCGTGAATAGCGGAGCAACGAAGTAACGGATTTCCATCGTGTCTTCAAGCCTCTTTAAGTGAATAAGTGAGGGATAACAAGACTGTCGCATCTCTGCCCTTTTCAGTTAAACTTTAAAGTTCGAAAACCAAGTTCAGATATGGATTCAGCATGTGTGTGTTACCCCTATAAGTACTATCTATTTTGACAAAACAGATCGAAACTTCTTGCCATACTTCTGCCAATTTTCCGGTTCCGGCGGAATGTCGGAACTACTTGTCCGGCGAAAAAATAAAGGTCAAAAGCGAATTCAGCGTATCACATTACCCCTATATCCAACATCTAATCAACTTCAAACAAAAATTTAACTTAAAACAAATTTTCCGGTTTCAGCCAATTCCGGGCGAACTATATGTCCGAGTAAAAATTGAGTGTCATATACGGATTCAGCATCTCCTCTTACCCGAAATCGAACACCTAATCAACTACAAATACAACTTATGCCTTTGCGAACTACTTGTCCGGGTAGAAAATGGTTTCCACATCAGTGTTCAGCATGTCTTCTTACCCCAAAATCAAACATCTAATCAACTTCTAATAAACTTTAACTTTTAGCAAACTTTCCGATTTTGACCGGATTCCGGACGAACTACTTGTCCGGCGAGAAAATGGTTTTCATTATCGTGTTCAGCATGTCTTCCTATCCCTTAATCGACAATCTCATTAGCTGTTTAAAAATGTTTTGTTTGCTCCTTAATTTGAACCCCCTCCCCCATCCCTAAATACAGAGCTACAGAGCCCATCTACGAACTCGACCTTTTCCTTGACCCAAAGGATCCTCACACCAAGTTTCATGAAAATATCTCATTTCCTTCGTGAGTTATCGTACATGCAGACGGACAACTTTTGCGATGTCATAGGTATCCTTCCACTTACGTTTTGGGATCCCAAAAACATGGTCACACTAGGCTCAAACGGCGCAGATTTGACAAACAGCGCAGATTTCTGCGCGGATTTCTCGAATGAAAATCAGTAGATTTGTCTGTGCAGATTCGCGAAACGGGATGCGGCCGTTCGTGAGGACACTGATTATCCTTTGGGGTGCGAACTTTAATGACTGGGGACAATCAACAGACTGAAATTTGGGGTTTAGACCGAAACTTGGCTACTTTTGCAACAATTCAATTTAAAAAATGGCGGACCAATGTGAACTCTTATGATTTTATTTCAAGTTTTCCATGATTAATCTAAATTATTTTTGAAAAAGGTACAGGATTTGATTTTCGTTTTTTTTGTCACTTGGAAGTATAATCAGATTTTTCAGGTCAGCCGCACTAAAGAATACCAGTTTACTTTACGTCGACATGATCAGAAAATCTGTTTCGCTGTATCTTAATCTACTGAATTAAAAAGGCTAGTGAGACAGAGATCTAAGGTTCTCGCGTTATTGCCTATTTTCAGTACTTCTGAATTTTCCGTTTGAAGACTTGCAACAAATCGCCAAAGCCCCCCCCCCCCCACACACACACACACACTCCCAACACGGAAGAAGTGACGATATACAAACAGAGGATGAAAATCGTTCTATCGCACGACCCTCAACAGTAATCAAGATGAAAAGAAGAAAATAACGGTGGACAGGAATTGGCTCCAAGCCAGACCCAAAGCCAATTTGAAGTTGAAGGAAGGAAGGGAACGTTGAGATATGAATTATAAGCGTAGCCTCTTTTGCTCTAACTCCTTAAAGGACCCCTCTTGCTTAGTCTGCCTTTTATAATATACTTAGCTCCCATATGGAATTATAAGCTTCTCAAATCCCAACCTTTCTCCAATGTTTCGTTTCGTAACTACGAATTTTTGGCGCTTTTTCCGTGTTGCCGAGTTTTCCCGTCTCCCAACGAAAAGTTTGCCGGAATCATCAACGAACGCTGACAACTCTTTCACACATAAGGATGTGATAATCTTCTGTTCATTACTTCTTTTATTTGCTTAGTTTTCCCACTTTTTGAGATCCCAAAACGTAAGTGGAGGGATACCTATGACATCGCAAAAGTTGTCCGTCTGTCTGTGAGCACGATAACTGTCGAAGGGAATGAGATATTTTGATGAAACTTGGTGTGAGGGTTCTTTGAGTCAAGTCTAAGGCCAAGTTCGTAGACGGGCTATGTAGCCCTACATTTAGGGGTGGGGGTTCAAATATTCTTTGACCCCAAGCTGACTTTGAAGCATTTATTCAAACAATGTTTACAACGTACCCGTTGTAAACATTGTTTGAATGAAAGGTGGGGGTTCAAATTAAGGGGCAAACAAAATATTTTTGACCACTAATTCGATATCCGATTATGGGGTAAAAAGACATGCTGAACACTTGTGTGAAAAGCATTTTCTACCCGGACAATTATTTCGCCCGGAATCCGGCCAAAACCGGAAAATTTGTTAAAAGCAAAAGTTTTATTTGAAGTTGATTAGGTGACAGATTTAGGGGTACGAAGAGACGCTGAGTCTGTATATGACAATAATTTTTTACCCGAACATATAATTCGTCCGAACCGAATTTTTTTACAAGTTAAAGTTTTATTTGAAGTTGATCAGATGCTCTTTATAGAGATAAGGATATACGCTGACAACTAGTTCGCTCGGAATTCGGCCGAAACCGGAAATTTGGCAGAAGTAAAGCGGGAAGTTTCGGTCAGTATCGTCAAAATACATGTGGCGTATAGAGGTATATCTGAACTTGGTTTTCTCTGATGATTAGCCTGGCGAAGACTGGATCTGGCGAAGACAAGACCCAATTGTCTGGATCAAATATTAGATTTTTGGGATCCCATCGAAACCTTTGGTCTTGTTAACCAAGGCACGTTCAGTTTTCAAATGTTTTGCCCCCCGACGCGTTGGAGAGCAGGAAGGCTGGGTATAGTCGACAAGCACTAACAAGAGAATTGCGAATTTCAGGTGGAAAGTAATGGTATTTTTAAAAAAAAAATTTCTGATCCATTTCATAGGGAAAAGATCATTTCTAGTAAGAGCTGTGCTTTAATCAGTCTCGTCAGTTTGGCAAAATAAGCGACTTTTACAAGTATAACCGCAGCACGCACAAGGAGCAATGTCCAAGAATTGAAAAGGGAGTGAAACAGAATCCACACAGCGAACCAGAACGATAGTGAAAAGACGTCATACCTGCTAGGGAAGTACTTATAGCTGTTGAGCAGACATGCAGCGCCATCCAACGTATGCCGTGTGTAGTCGATTGCAGGACACTCTTTTGGTGTTTTGTGGGCGGCACAGAGGAAGATCCACTGTTCAGTAGCTGTCATCTGGGTACATGTGTCAACATTACATTCGGCTTGTAGTCTCACGGCTATGGCGTTAAGCTCCATGCAGAACTGCCTGAAAGAAGGTAGCCTATTGTTTTAAGCTGATTTTCGTTCGTCCGGAATCTGCCATACACTGTAAAAAGTTTCTCCGAGTAAGGACTAAAGTCAGTATTTGCTACTGGGATTAATCTTATCTCTACTGAGATAAGATTAATACGAATTAGAGATAAGATTATCTTTTTAGAGACAATATTAATCCCAGTAGTAAATGCTGCAAGATTTTTTTTTTTACATTGTAGAACTTAGATTTTCTTTTTAGCTAATTCGCAGTTTCATATCGCGACTGCTTTTGTTATGGGCCATAGAGCTTTGTAGGGATGAGCTATCATTCACTTTATTTGATTGTCGGGCAGGAATGCAATACAAAACTTAAAGGACCCCTCGCACACTTTTCAACTTACAGTATTTTAAAATATTTGGATACTTTAAAACTAGGCTGTGCTCTCAACAAATAACCCACGATTTTGGCTGTTTTAAGCCTTTTAGGAAACCCGTTGACTTTTAGCGACGACATGGAAACAATTTATATAACCGGTTTTTGTGATGGAAAAACTTCTCGCAGGCAACCGTCGACAGCGTGATCAACATCGAAGGTGGCAAATCACGGCAAGTGAGAAAATCAGCGTCGTTTTGTTAGAGGAGTTAGAATGAACCGTACGAAACTGCGGTCTCCGGGTTTAGAAATATATGGAGTGATTACAGAAGTAGGTTGCGTTAGTCTTATAGGCAAGACAGGTCCTTTAAAAGATAATACATAAACATTACTGAAAGAAACAGAAACTGCCAAATATTTACCTGTTTTTTCGTTTTTTGTTTTTTATTCCCGTACCAAATGCATATTTTTTTTTGTCAAATCTGTATGAGCTATTTTGAGCTAAGGTGTATTCTCGCATCGAATCGAAAAAAAATATGCAGTTGCTGAAATTAGTCTGGATCTACCTTATTTTTGGTTTTGTTTATTCTGATTATTTTTAATTAATTTTACATTTTACCAACACCAGCGAAAATTGATTCCCCTCTGAATCTGAAAGGTAGTCCGTTTTTTGTGATGGTGATGATAATCGAACCATTCTCCGTCTATGGGGACTCGCGAGAATACAGGGAGTGAGCCCCCGGGACAAACAAAAACACAGGGACTCCTCAAGTAGAGTCCTCGGGGAACACCGAGAATACGCCTCTAGCCCAGTCGGGATACTTCTGATTCGCGCCACTGGGTGACCTTACGGTCGTACCGAATCCTAGTTTGAATAATCGACTTGAAAAGGGGTGATCCAGACGCTGCAGGTGCTAGACTGCTTCTGATCTAACTCCTTTAAGGAACTATTTTGACTCACAAATCGTTTACTTTTATCACTGCTGGTGGACAAACATCTCCCAGGGTCCAATAACTTCAAAGAAGACTGTACTGCGCGGCCGTGCACTTTAACTATATTCGATGACGGCCGACAGGTAATGATAAATACGATGATACTGTGCGAAAGTGGAAGAGATGAGCTAGAACATGGCTTTGGCTTTGGAATTAAGCACCTTTATATCTTCGAACGCGAGACTCAGTTCAAAAATCAACAGTTAAGAGCCCATTTCATAATAGCATTTTACATTGGAGTTGGGCTATTTGCAATTACCACGTAACTATGTGAAGTAAAGATCCAGTTTGGGACCGACTTAAAACAACTAAAGATCCAATCTGAGACTGACTTGAACACGAACTGTTGCATGACAGTGTCTGTACTGTTAAGGACAGTCTCCAAATAAGCTGTTCTACTTAAAACCAACTTTAATCCGAATTTCCTGACATCTGTAACTCTTCCTTTCTCCAGTGTCACAATACTCTGACATGATGCCGAGTACCGTACATTCACCTCTTTCAGTTGACACTTGCAGAATCTCTAGCCCCTTGCTTAAAGTTTAACTGAAAAGCAAACTTATTTTTATACGCTTGATTTGAATACACTGAATTATTTTGACTCGTATAAGGGATTTTTCTTTTTTACGTCGCGTAGTCTAGTAGTGACGTTTGGAATCTCCGCTGGTTGCACGGCAAATAACTTTACGGCGAATCGCGGAAAATTTGAATGTCTGCAAAAGCGTGTGTTTGAATGGCTAACAAAGCGAAGATTATGAAATGTTCGCCCTTCATGGCGAGTGCCAAGTTCTTCCTGGTCACCTTCACTTCCCACGTTACTTACATCTTCCTGGCTTGAAGAATGCAAACCCGCCATGACTTGTTATTACGGCAATTGGCTGCCGCTGTAGTTGCTAAGCATTTCAAACATAGAGCTACGTCCGTATAGAGGTACAACAGTTACCGGAGAAAAATTACGTCAGCTAAAATTCAAGAATCGTGGATAACAAAGTAACGAAGTAACGCGTTTTTGTCGGTTCTTCTAGCCTAATTAAGTAAACATATGATGGGTAATCAGACTGTCTTATCTTGGCCCTATTCTGTTAACCTTTAACGGCGGTCACTCCCTTCGAACGATTAAGTGTTATAGGGATTCCATATTCCCACTATGAGCAGTGAAAACAAGCTGTGAACGATTAGCAATGGCACATATGTGATTTTTTTATACAAACTTGTAAACAACTGATGCTTACTAAAGTTTTATATGTCCTCTTTCTATTTTGTTTTCTCTCTTCATCGAAATGGATTGCTCTCGAATATAACTGTTTGATACCTGATATCTTGTATCACCCGATGGTTCCCTCAACCGATGGTGGAATTGGCTGAAGACAAACCATAAGATTACCTTGAATTACCTTAAATCGCATTGTCCAGCGACAAAGGTGAATGGTCCTCCAGTGATTGTCGCTGATTTGAGTGATGTTAGTCACACATGATGTTGGAACTGGCTTTTGGTTAGTGTCTGGTACAGGATTCCGGGGCATCCCACTCGTATTTCCAGGGTTTGGCTTCCCACTCCTTGTCAAGCTTGGATTTGAATGAGTCCACTGTCTTTGCACTGACTGCGTCCTCTGACACAGTGTTCAAGTTTTGCACCACTCTAGTTGAGAAGAGGTGGCTTTGGGTCCTGGTGCGAGCGAATAGCTTTGGAATCTTCTTACTATGACCACGAAGAGTTTTTTCTGCTTGATTTGTAGACGTGTAGAGGTGAGGCAAGACTTGATTTCGTATGAGTTTGTATGTTTGTATAACATCACCTCTACGTCTTCTGTCCGCCAAGCTTGGTAGTTTCAGTTGTTGCAAGAGTTGTCTGTATGGGACATACTTCATGCCTGAGACCAGTTTGGTGGCTCTCCTCTCGACGTTCTCTAGCACTTCAGTCTTTCTTGAAATATACACTGGCAACTGACATTCCAACTTCTAGCTTTGGTCTCACAAGACCTTTTATATAGCTTAGTGACTACTAATTTGCTTCGAGTCGAGAACATCCGCTTGATGATACCAAAGGTTTGGTTTGCTGCTGCTGCTACAGTTTCGGTGTGACTGGGATTAAGAAGTCTATGTTTGTTCACGGACTTTAAAAGGAGAACCCGCTCTTCTAAGGCCTTCTGTCAATCAGGGTTTGACCTTACATTGTTTCCTTTTACACACTGGAGGAAATACTTCTTATATTATCCCATCAGAGGAAGGTAGAGATACAGAGAGAAGTATAGCTAGAGAAAGAAGTTAACTTCCTCAATCTGACAAAAGCGTGGGTGTTAGAGCTAGTCAGGACATAGAGAAAAGGAAAGCATGTTTTTCTTCATTATAGTTTTCACTCATACACCTTCCCGCACCCCATGGCATTTTCCCTTGCCTTCTGTTAGTTTTCCTTCTTTAGATATTAGATAAAAAACATACCTTAGATGTTCATACTTCCACACACCTTCATCCTGAGAGTCTGGTGGAGTCAATATGTTGTCTACAGCTGACGGATCTTTTCTGATCAATTGCTGAATGTACTGCTGAACTGCCAAAGTACTGTCCATTTCTTCAAATACTTCTTCTGGCCACTTGTAAAAGTCCTGAAAAACTGCATACTAGAGTAAAAATTAAAAAAATTAAATCCTGAATAACAAGACCAGAGGTTCTGATGGGATCCCAAAGTTTTAATATTTGCTCCAGACAATTCGATCTTGTAGATATTCGGTCTTCAACGAACTTCTTAAACATTTTTACTTTTAAAATTAAGAAACAGATTAAGGCCAAAGGTAATAATTGGAGAAGACAAAGTTCATATTTGACAGTGCAAAACGGATATGCCAGCTGAATTTCACCAAGTTCAGATATATTCAGATATCCATTTTGCGCTGTCAAATATTCAAATATGGGTTCAGCATTTGGTTTACCCTATAGCCTACATTGTATCTTCTTCCTTCCTTACTTCTGCCCGACTTCCGGTTTCGGCCAGATTCAGGACAAACTACTTTTCTGGCAAAAAACTAAAGCTCAAAAGCGAATTCAGCATGTCTTCTTGCCCCTACATCGAACCTTTAATCAACTCCAGATTAAACTTTTACTTTTAACATACTTTCTAGTTCCAGCCGGGTTCTGAGCGATCTACATGTACAGTGAGAAAATGATTCCGGTTACGGCATGAACTGTCCGGCAAGAAAATAAGTTTCATACTCGGACTCAGCACGTCTCCTTGCCTCTAAACTGAACCTGTAATCAGCTTCAGATTTAACTTTTACTTTTCACAAATTTTCCGGTTTTCGCTGGATTCCGGGTCAACTATTTGTCTGGCAAGATAATAAATTTCATATTTTGATTCAGCATGTCTCCTTACCCCTAATTCGACTATTTCATTAGCTTTTAAAAACATTTTCTGTTCCTTTTAAGTCCAAACCCCTCTCCCACCCCCAAAACATAGGGCTACATAGTGTATCTTTGAACTTGACGAGCGTGTCCGAATCCAGTCGCCCAGGAAAATTTCGCACAAAATTCTGGAATTAATGTCGCGAAAGTGTCCGAATTAGATAGTCTCATTTCTTCTGTTAAAAGTGGAGACTTCGCGTTTCAGCAGAAGAGAACAACAACTTTGAGCAATACGGTAGTGAAAAATCGGCCGACGCTCCGCTAATTAGCGGTTGAAAACCGGCGTGTCCTTTCGTCGCGACCACCGATGGGGCTTTATAAATCCTTCCGAATGTGATTTTTGATGACTCTAGGGACAGTAAGCACTCTGTTGTTTGGGGAAATAGGTCATTTCAGTTCAAACTCTCTCAGACACAGCATAGTTTTTACATTTAAGCTTGCCAAGATTTGTATAGGATTTTGAGGAAAGGTAGAACCATTCTAATTTACACTTCTGATCTGTTTTTGCCAGATTTTTTTCTTTCTTGGAAAAGTAAAAATTTAAGCACATTTTCCATCATCCCACAGTGAAAAAAGCACTGTCTTATTTTTGATGGTAGCAATTTTTCTCTTTTTATTTGACATTAGTTCAAATGAATTTAATCTGTTTCTTTTTACCTTCAAACAACAACTATTTATTTTAGTGTTTTCAGGCCATTTCCCACTAGTAAACTCCTACTATTCATTTTTATGTATCGTCACTTCAACGAGCCTTCCGCTTCTTCCTGAAAATTCGGCATAAAATGCTGCATCGTCGCAGCATTTCTCACGACATTTTTCGCGGTATTAATTGGACGTAAAATTTCACGAAAATTCTAGTCCGAAACCAAAACGTTGCAAAAATTGCAGAGTTAATGTAGCATTTTCTGTTCAAAAGTTGAATTCGGACACGCTCCTGTACTTTGACCTAGAGAGTTCTCATGCCAAGTTTGATCAAAATCCCTCAACCCCTTTGAAAGTTATTATGCTAACAAACAGACAACTTTTGCGATGTCATAGGCCTAGGTATCCCTCCACTTACGTTCTGGGATCCCAAAAACAAAAAAATAACAAAAGCAGCAATAAAAGCTTATTTCTGACAAACTCTGCAGACCGACTTTCTTCTTAGAACTTACTGGGGGTGGGAATTCCCCTCCCCTTTTAGTTTGCCCCTGAGCATAGCCAGCTTATATCAAATGCTGGTCTGATGATGTGTCTAAAGACGAAGGTGAGCTTCAAAATCTGTGCTTGGGTTAAGAATACTTTGCCATGCCCCATGGCCAATGGCTATGGGAACATATTGTAATGGGGAGGTTTTGCAATGGAGATGAGTCTTGGAAGAGCCATGGGGACATCTTGATGTGCTCAGGATGTGCTTCGCCTCAAGAAGAATGCAAATTTCAAAATCTACGCATGGGCCATGGATGAGAAATGTTTTGCCCTCAGGAAGTTTTATCATGGGAGCCTATGAACGTCTTGCCACGTGGAAGTTTTGCCACAAGAACATTTTGCCATGGGCACAGGGATGTTCTCTTTTGGTAGGCTAGGCTTACTTACAGCAGCTTTGGTTCCAGGTCTGTTAGTGCGTTTGAATAACTTCCTTTCTGGTTCAACCAGTAATGCAGCCGTTGCAGTAGTCATCTTTACTTTAAAGCCTACTCTTAATGAAATCTGTTATTCACAACTTGTTTATACAATAAAAGCGTAAAAGCTTTCCTGGCAAATATTAATACAAAGATTTTGATGATGGTGACCGAATGGCACGTGCCTAAATTTATGCCATTCGTTAGCGCCACCTAGCGAAGAAGATCGAATGTCAATAGAGAAGATGGCGTGGCCATTAAAGACAATACTGATCCAGTACTTTTGGGGTTCCCAAATGTTATTAAAGATTATGGCACTAAAGCCTGGTTCCCACCGAGAACTCTTCACTTTCTTCTGTCAAGTAGAATCTCATGACCCGATACATCTCATCAGCATCTGTTGCGCACCCAGTTTATAGGTGAGTTCTTCCTCTCTCAAGTTGGGACAAAACCTGAACCCCCTACAAAACCCAAAACCCCCTACAGTAGAAAGACTGAGAGGTATGTTTATGTGAACAGTTATGTTAATGTGAACAGTGCAGTTTTGGGCTAAATCAGTCTAGTACACTAGCCCCCTTTCAGGCACGGTGCTCAAACGTCTAGCACCATGCCTGGGTGCTAGACGTTCAAGCACTGTACCTTGGATTTCATGTATGGTGCATGGATTTCAGTATACAGTGCATACATCAAAAACACAGTTTCTGTCATAACAACTGAGCACCAGCTCGGACAGGGCTGAAATTACTACCATGAATTAGAGAAATCAAAGACAATCCTTTATATATTTTTCACAACAAAAACAAAAGGGCTCGGCTAATGACTGATGTGAAAAACCTCATTTCCTTTTCTACATAGTCAAGGATTTTGCATGCAAAGTGTCCTGTGCCTCAGGTTTTTCTACCTAGCAGCCAACCAGAATATTGGCTCTTGGGGAATAGATAGGGAAAATACATGGAAAACAGATAGGGTGCTGTTAGGTTTTTCATCTCCATCATCAGTAGAGCCCTTTTGTTTTTGTTGTGAAAAATATATAAAGGATTGTCTTTGATTTCTCTAATTCATAGTAGTAATTTCAGCCCTGTCCGAGCCGGTGCTCAGTTGTGATGACAGAAACTGTGTTTTTCCTGTATGCACTGTATACTGAAATCCATGCACCATACATGAACTCCAAGGTACAGTGCTTGAACGTCTAGCACCCAGGCATGGTGCTAGACGTTTGAGCACCGTGCCTGAAATGGGGCTAGTGTACTAGACTGGGCTAAATGGTAGAATGAAGATCCAAAACACCTCTTCAGGTGTTTTCAGATGTCTTTAATTACATACGTTGGCTAAAAGGTAGTTAGCCTTAGGCACAGCAAGGGCATGAAAATGGCCAAGTCCAATGTCAACAAACGCTCACATAAGCAAACCTGTGCTGTACGTCTAAAGGTCGGGCTTCACTACCCAGACACCCCAGAATCTGGGGTCCGGATTATGTGAAGACGGTCCCGAAAACCAGAAAAAACTGAGCCCAGAAATGAAATCAAATGTCTCTTCAACAAGTTCAACAGTCCAGTTTTGGGCATTTTTCAGAACTTCTGTCATTTTCTTAGATTTTACCATCTCAACACAATTCAATCCAATTCAAAAAAACTCAGTTTCTCAAAATGTACTTTCAAATTCCCGCTTCTTTTCACCCAGAATCCGTGAATCTGGTAGATTTTTCTACCAGATTCCCGGACGCGTCCGGGGTGCTTTCAGACCCGTCTTCACTACCCAAACCGATATCGAAGAAAACGGGTACCCAGAATCCGGGCGAAAAATCTGGGTAGTGAAGCCCGACCTTAAATGACGGCCAAGGTGCCCGGAAAGGTAGGCAGCCCTGAGGCAGCCTAACTCACTAGCACCAAGTTTGAGGAGTAGCCTAACCTAGAGCGTGTTCCACCCTTCTAACAATAGTAGCAATTAGTTACTATTTTCGTTCCAACCTCGTAAAAAGTTACTACGCTGACCGTTCCAACTTTCTCAAAATAGTAACTAATAATAACTACATTGCTTACCATGTTCGGGAGCGTAGTAACCGTGGTAACTACGCATCTGTGTAACGTGATTGGTCGGATTCGCTCGTGGCATGATACTCTGCTGGAGAATAGAAAAATCTTTCCAGCCTTGGCAAAAAGTCAGTATTCGTGACGTCACCCGTAGTAACTGCGGTAAGTTGGGTGGAACACGCTCCTAGTCTCGATCGCTAGAGCAATCACTTTAAAGAAATTCCACTTTTTATTTAGACAGGGCTCCAATGATGAGACATCAACCCAACCCCGATGAAAAATTTATCTCAAAATAGTAGTACGAAGTTGTACGAAAAACTACCATGCAGTGCTAGCTGATGCTACTACATGCTTCTACTTCAAGACTACCGCGTTACTGCATACTACTGCATGCTACTATTAGCAAGACAGGATGCTACTGGATCCTACTACTCAAGATTGGACCAGTCTGAAGCACATTAAATGATAGTATTCTTTGCTATTACATAGTATTACATGCAAGTTTTTCGTACAACTACCATACAACTACGCAGGCTACAAATTTTTCATCGGGTCGACCCGAATTAGGGACAGGGCTAGTACTGCAGGCCCAGCTTCAGTGCATTTCAGGGTTAGGCCACTATGCTATTTTAGCTACATAGGCATAGCGACATCCTGTCCTTACAACTTCTTCGATCCTTGCTTCTCCTATCGTTGCTTTTACATCTGTATTACATCCATTCGTTCGGGTCCCCCTGCCAAAAGATATGAAGATGCTCAGCTCAAATCTGTATTTGTTCCTTTAGTTTATGTACGTTTGCTGGGAGTAAAGAGTCGTGTTAAAGTTTAACTGAAAAGGACTGGGATAGAACAATCTAGTTACCCATCACTTATTCACGTCAATTGGTTTGAAGACACGCTGAAAATGCGTTACTTCGTTGTTCCGCCATTCACGAATAATCGATTTTCAAATAGTGGAATTTCATGTGTGATTTTTGTCAACTATGCGCTTATATTTTTGTTAATCCTTACGAGAAAGATTTACGATTATTTTTTTTGTTCAGGCATTAAGCAATCTTCACCAATCTCACAACTGCCCAGTGAAAAGCCGCGTTTGTGTTGAGATTAAAATTTCCCGCTACATAGTAGAATTTTCGTTGTGGGGATGGCCGTAGATATTCTGAACGTCATAACTGGAGCAGATATTGGAAAATAAAAAAAAAATCCCTTTGCAGAATTCAAATAATCCAGTGTACTCAGTCAAATGACACAAAAATGGCCTTTCAGTTAAACTTTAAATGGTTAGGGCTGATTAGGGGTTCCAATTTTTTTTCATGTTTAACTAAGTATGACCCCAAAACATTCACATTGTAGGCTACTGTCTATTGGTTATTGAGTACAGTTGTAATATTGGTAGGATTTGCAGTTTCTTTGGCCTGCTATTTTTCTCTCATATGGACCATTATCACATAGCCAGGGGCGTCGCAAGTCAATTTTCGTTGGTGGGGGGGGGGGTGCAGAGCCTAAAATCTTACCGAATCTCCCGGAAATTTACCGAATCCTAGAAACCGAGAATTCGAGCTTTATCTTATTGAACAAGATACAGAGAGTTACACTGAAGGGCAGAATGAAAGATGATAAACCAGCTACTAGGCGTCGTTTTGCCGAAGCCCACTTGGACAAGATATTGCCAGGCAGGAAAATTTGGCAGGAAAAAGCTAATTTAAAAATCTCGCCTGCGGCGCTCACATGTTGATGGGTAATAGACATATTGACTAGCCTACAGTAGCTGCTGCTGTGCTGCCGGGACGTCGGTCCATCCGTTTTTATGGCACCTGAGCATACTCGAGTACCATATAGCGATCGTAGTTTCTGTCGGTCTGTCTGTCTGTCGCTCTGTCGCTCTTTCCCGGTTTTGCTAGTTTGGGTACTTCCACATAAGCTAGGACGATGAAACTTGGCAGGTGTGTAAGTGGACCCAATCAGATTAACTTGGAAACAATCACTTCCCTGATCCGGCCATCGTGGGGAGTGGGGGGGGGGATGGAAAATCCGGAAACTAGTAACCTGCATAACTTTGGAACGTGTTATCGGACATGCATGAAACTTGACATATGTCAAGAACAAGTGTTTCGATGGTCAATTTCAAATCGGGACCAGATCCGATAACTGGGGGGGGGGGGGGCTGCAGGGGGGAACCGGAAATCTCGTAAGCGCCTCCACATAAGCTGGGACAATAAAACTTGGCAGGCGTATCAGGGAACCGATCACATTAAGTTGGAAACAATCACTTCCCCGATCCGGCCATCGTGGGGAGTGGGGGGATGGGAAATCCGGAAACTAGTAACATGTATAACTTTGGAACGTGTACTCGAACCTGCCTGAAACTTGACATATGTCAAGAACAAGTGTTTCAGTGTTTAGTTTCAAATCCGGACCAGATCCGATAAGTGGGGGGGGGGCTGTAGGGGGGCACCGGAAATCTCGTGAAACGCTTCCACATAAGCTAAGACAATAAAACTTGGCAGGCATATCAGGGAACCGACCAGACTAACTTGGAAATAATCATTTCCCCCAGATCCAGCCATCGCAGGGGGAGTGGAGGGATGGGGAATCCGGAAACTAGAAACATGCATAACTTTGGAACGGGTAATCAGACATGCGTGAAACTTGACAAGTGTGAAGAACAAGTGTCTCAGATATTCAATTTCAAGTCTGGACCGAGTCCGAAAATTGTGTTGGGGGGGGGGGGGGGGAGTTAGAGGGAATATAAGGTTTGAAGCCAAGCTGACCATTCATTTCAGATAAAATAGAAAAACGAGATTTTCGGGGTTTTTCTTGGAGGACGGTTTGCCGGAAGTGCAACCAAAATATCCGAAATTGTATTTATCCCTCGCACATCATCTTGGAGGGGTAACTAGCTGATCAAGAAAACCCCCGAAAATCTCGTTTTTCTATTTTATTTGAGTTAGAGGGGGGACCGGAAATCTCTCGGGAAATCTCGTGAAACGCTAAGGGTCGAGGGATCGGGATGGAACTTGAAGGGAAGAACAAGTATTAACCCTAGACACTTTATTGACAGAACAGGACCGGATCGTGTCACAGCGGGGGGTGCTGGAGGGGGTTTCCCGGATTTCCGGTGATCACTAGTTAGGGTACTTCCAGATGTACTAGGAACATGAAACTTGGCTATTATTAGGTACTCTCCCAGGTTGAATTGAAAATAGTTCCTTCTCCGATCCGATGATCATGGGGGGGGAGTGGAGGGATGGGGAATCCGGAATCCGTGCATCAAACTTGACAAGTGTCAAAAACAAGTGTCTCAGATGTCAATTTAAAATGCGGACCGGGTCCGATAATTGGGGCGGGAGCTGGAGAGAGGTGCCAGAAATCTCGTGAAACGCTTAGAGTCGAGAGATTGGGATGGGACTTTGGAGGAAAGAATAAGTAGAAGCCGTAGATACATTATTGACAAAACAGAACCGGATCGTGTCACAGTGGGGGGAGTTGGAGGGGGTTTTCCACAATTCGGGTGATCCCGAGTTAGGGTAATTCCAGATGTGCTATGACCATGAAACGTGGCAGGCATGTTAGGGACTCTATCAGATTCGCTTAAAAATATTCCCTCCCCCGATCCGATCATCGTTGGGGGAGTGGACGAACGGAGAATCCGGAATTTAGTGACATGTATAACTTTAGAGGGGGTGATTGGACGTGCATGAAACTTGATAAGTGTCAAGAACAAGTGTCTCAGGTGTTCAGTTTCAAGTTTGGGCCGGATCCGGTAACTGGGATGAGCTGGAGGGGGCACCGGAAATCTCGTGAAATGCTTAGAGTCGAGGGATCGGAATGGGACTTGGTTGGAAGAAAGTGCGTAACCCCAAGATACATTATTGACAACACAGGGAACGGGTGATCGAATGTGAAGGAAACTTGACAAGACTCAAGAACAAGCTCAGTTTCATGTCTGGACCGGATCCGATAACTGACGGGGGGAGCTGGAGGCGGGCACCGGAAATCTCGTGAAAATTTTTGAGCCGATGGATCGGGATGGAACTTCTTGGGGACAATAAGCATAAACCCTAGATACATTATTGACAGAACAGGATCGGACTGGGGCATTTTGGATTGAGCTAGAGGGGGTTTCCTGGAATGCCGGGGATCACGACTTGGGGTACTTCCAGATTATCAATGACGAGGAAACTTTGCAGTCGTATCATGGACCGGAACACACTTGAGTTGGAAATAGTCATTTCCCCGATTCGACCATCGTGGGGGAGGGATATGGAATTTAGTGGCATGAATAACTTTCGAATGGGTTATCAGATGTGAATAGAACAAGTGGCAAGAGCTAATGTCTCAGATTTTCCCTTTCAATTTCGGACCAGGTCCGATAACGATGTGCGAAGCTCGAAGCGGGCCATCAGAAATCTCGTGAAAACCCTTCCAACTACTCAGGTCAGATCCCGTTCAGGCACAGAATTATCACAGCTAGAGAATTTCTTCTACCATCGATTGAGCTATGCGGCGAATCGGAATCAGAGTACGACAAAACTTCTATTCCCAAATAGTTGCGAATGAGTGGAATAACCATTTCAGATTTACTAGATCAAGCCCATTTTCTGATGAAATGAATATCGGGAGAGAGATCCAGCCTTGACATCTGCAAACCGTCTCTGACAAACATGCTAACTATTCTTACAGGTGCCATGTGAGCTTTCAGCTCTTAGTTTGAAATTAGTAAATCATTTATGAAGCAACCGGTCTCATGTCCAATCTTTCCTGCTTGTAAGGAATGTTCCCACATCAATCAATCAATCAATCAATTTTATTTTCAACCCTAATAGCACTAGGCTAACACGGGCGGGAATTGGAAAAATAAACACTCGCTAACAATACAAATAAAGCACAAACTAACAAACAATAAATAGGAAACGAACATGAATCATGAACAGTTAAAATGTTTAGTAAAATACGGAACGAATGAATTTAGGTATCTTTCTGAAGATTTTGTAGGGGGGGGAACAAGCTTGGGTTTAGGGTCGTCCTTGCTTCGCGTGTTGTGTCCATGAGAGGGTGCAACGAAGTCCGGAAGGATGGTCCTGTGGTGCTGAGAATTCAAAATTTGGTGGCCAAAGCGCATGAGAAGATTATGTCTTCTTTCAGACAGTTTTTCGATATCGAGGATTTGAAGGCTTTCGTTGTAGGATGTGTAATTGTGACCAAGTATTATTCTGCAGGCTCTCTTCTGCAGTCGTTCGATTTCGGCATCCTGAGCTTTACTTAAGCCAGGATGCCAAATTTGGCAGCCGTACTCTGAAATGGGCCTTAAATAATTTTTATAAAGTGTCACTAGTCCATGGCGTGGAACCCCAAACCGCTTCAGGTATGAAAATGAACGAAGGGTAGCACAGCTATTTTTCACTATTTTTCCCACTTCCCACACTCTGCAATGCACACTCTGAAGTTATTTTACCTCGATCATGCACTTGATGATCGAGGCGAACTTAAAAATCTATGCTAGGGGACGTTTCGCCACAGGGACGTTTGGCCGTGGGGACGTTTTGTCACGGGGACGTTTTGTCACGGGGCGTTTTTTCACGGGGATGTTACGCCACGGGGACGTTTTGTCACGGGCACGTTTCGTCGGTAAGCCTAAAATCTTTCTCAAGAACACAACCTCGAAGTACTCTGTCTAAAGTTTGTTACCGACGAAACGTCCCCATGACAAAATGTCCCCGTGGCGAAACGTCCCCGTGACTAAACGCCCCCGTGACAAAACGTCCCCGTGGCTGAACGTCCCCAAGCGGAAAGATCGAACATGGGACCGGTTGCTCCATAAGTGTGTTGTTGCCAATTGAAATTTTTAGTGTAATATGCCTTGCAATGGACTCGAAACTGATCAGTTCTAGCCTTCTAGGTCGTTTGAAACAACATGCACAATCTGAGGAGCACCAATATGCTCCTCAGAGAAAGTGAAAGCCCGCTGTGGCTCAAAGAGAGTCAAACAAGGAGAACGCAAAAATTAGCGTAGTGCCGTTATGGTGGACAAAAATGACATGGGAAGCGACGAAACGAAAGCGGACGGAACGATTATTCAGGTAGAGAGACACAGAAAATCTAGGTAAGACGGGTTTGATCCTTAAATAATAAATATCAAACAAAAGCGAGATCAATCAGTCATATCGCAGCGTAAACTAACACACAAATAAACCAATTAAATAAAGGATTAAACAACTAGAGCTGGAAGCTCATGTGGCACTTGCAAGGCTTGGTAAAAGGATCAAAGTAGGAATTTGCCAATTCGTGGGTTTGTTGTGATCATTTGTAAGCAAAACCCCTGAGATAAGAATAACGATAGACCCTTGGAAATCACGATAATGTATCATTTGGTAAAAAGTTTTTTTGTTTTTTTTTTTGCACTTGCTTTGCACATAGGGTGCTAGAAATTCATCTTTAATCAAAACCCTTGAGGCAAAAATGATCCTGGGCCCTTTTAGGACCATGGATATATAACAAGACCAAAGGTGTCGATGGGATCCCAAAAATCTAATATTTGATCCTGACGATTGGGTCTTGTCTTCGCCAGATCCAGTCTTCGCCAGGCTAATCATCAGAGAAAACCAAGTTCATATATACCTCTATAAGCCATATCTATTTTGACGATAGTGACCGAAACTTCCTGCTTTACTTCTGCCAAATCTCCGGTTTCACCCGAATTCCGAGCGAACTACTAGTCCAGCAAGAAAAGAAAATTCATAAACAAATCCAGCGTATCTCCTTATCCCTATAAGATCATCTAATCAACTTTAAATAAAACTTTGACTTAAAAAAAAATCCGGCTACAACCGGATTTCGGACTAATTATATGGTCGGGTAAAAAATGATTGTCACATATAGACTCAGCGTCTCTTCTTACCCCTAAATCTGTCATCTAATCAACTTCCGATAAACTTTTGCTTTTAACATATTTTCCGGTTTTGGCCGGATTCCAGGCGAACCAGTTGTCCGGCGAGAAAATAGTTTTCACCATCATGTTCAGCATGTCTTCTTACCCTGAAGCCAAACATTTAATCAACTTCAAACTAAACTTTTACTTTTAACCAACTTTCCGGTTTTTGCCGGACTCCGGACGAACTACTGGTCCGGCGAGAAAATGGTGCTCACCATCGTGTTCAGCATGTCTTCTTACCTCAAAATCAAACATTTAATCAACTTCAAATGAAACTTTTACTTTTCACAAACTTTCCGGTTTTGGCCGGATTCCGGACGAACTAGTTGTCCGGCGAGGAAATAGTTTTCACCATCGTGCAAGCATGTCTTCTTTACCCTATAATCGACTATCACATTATCTGTTTAAAAATATTTTGTTTGTCTCTTAATTTGAACCCCTTCCCCCACCCCCACCCAAACAATCCTCACACCAAGTTTCATCAAAATATCTTAACCCTTCGCGAGTTATCCTGCTTACAGACGGACGGACGGACAGACGGACGGACGGACAGACGGACGGACGGACAGACGGACGGACGGACAACTTTTGCGTAGGTATCCCTCCACTTACGTTTTGGGATCCCAATAATATGATCTGGTCAAAAGTATTATTTTTACTCTTCGGTTAAGATGCGCACTTTAAGGGTGCTAGAAAGTCATTTCTAAGTAAAACCCTTGAGGCAAAAATGACCGTGGGCTCATGGGGATCATGAAAATCTGGATTTTGCTTTAAAAGTATTTTTATACTTTGCGGTGAAGAGAGTACTTTGACGGATGGTCGGATTTGGAAAGTGACAATTTCTAAGCCAATCTTGTCAAGTCTCTAATGGTCAAGCCAAGTTTCGTCGTCCTAGCACATCTGGAAGTACCTTAAATCGCGATCACCGGAATTCCAGACCACCCTTCAACTCCCCCCAGAGTGCCCGAATCCGGTCCGGTTCTGTAACTAGTGTGTCTAGGGCTTACGTTTGTTCTTCCCACAAGTGTCATCCCAATCTCTACACTCTAAGCATATCACGAAATTTTCGCCCCCCCCCAGACTCCCCCACATTGATCGGATCCTGTCCGCACTTGAAATAGGAGATCTGAGACATGAGTTCTTTCCAAATATCAAGTTTCATCAAGATCCGATCACCCGTTCAAATGTTGGACATTTCTCAAGATTCCGGATTCCCCTCGCTCCACTCCCCGGTCAAGTCGGAGAACCGACTGTTCTTAAGTAAAAACTATCGAGTCCTTGACATGCCTGCCAAGTCTATTGTTCTAGCACATGTGTAAGCATCTTAACTCGGGATCACCGGAATTCCGGAACCCTCCCTCGAACTCCCCCCACAGTGCTCGGATCCGATCCGGTCTTGTCAACTATGTATCTGGGGCTTGTGCTTGTTCTTCCCACCAAGTTTCATCCCGATCCATCCACTCACACGATTTCCGGTTCCCCTCCCCCTCCAACTCCCCCAAAAGTCACCGGATCCATTCCGGACTTGAAGTGTGACATCTGAGACAGGAGGTCTTTCCAAATATTAATTTTCATTAAGATCTGATTCCCCGTTTAAAAAGTAAAAAATACGTCAATATTCCGGATTCCACTTCCCCCACGGTGGTCGAATCGGAGTGACTCTTTTCAAGTTAGGTTGGTAGGGTTCCTAATATGCCTGCAGAGTTTCATCGTCTTAGCACTTCTGCAAGTACCCTAACTCGAGATGAGTGGCCTGACCGACAGACCGAAAAGTGATCGGTATGGCACTTAAGCGGAGCTGCAAGTGCCATAAAAACTGACAACAAACCTTTGCGCTTTTTGGGATCCCAAAACGTAAGTGGAGGGATACCTATGACATCGCAAAAGTTGTCCGTCCGTCCGTCTGTAAGCACGATAACTCTCGAAGGGAATGAGGTGTTTTGATGAAACTTGATGCGAGCATTTTTTAGGTCAAGGGTAAGGTCAAGTTCGTAGATGGGCTTTGTAGCCCTACATTTAGGAGTGGGGGAGGGGGTTCAAATTAAGGGGCAAACAAAATATTTTTAAACAGCTAATATGATAGTCGACTATGGGGTAAGAACACGATGGTGAAAACCATTTTCTCACCAGACTAGTAGTTCGTCCGGAATCCGGCAAAAACCGGAAAGTTGGTTAAAAGTATAAGTTTCACTTGAAGTTGATTAAATGTTCGATTTAAGGGTAAGAAGACATGCTGCACACTTATGTCAAAAGCATTTTCTATCCGGACAACTAGTTCGCCCGTAATCCGGCCAAAACCGGATTTGTTAAAAGCAAAAGCTTTATTTGAAGTTGATTAGATGACAGATTTAGGGTTAAGAAGAGATGCTGAGTCTGTACATGACAACCATTTTTTATCCGGACACATAATTCGTTCGGAATCCGGTTGTAGCCGGAATTTTTTTTATAAGTTAAAGTTTTATTTGAAGTTGATCAGATGTTCGTTATAGAGATAAGGATATACGCTGAATTCGTTTCTGAATTTTCTCTTTTTGCTCGACAATTAGTTCGCTCGTAATTCGACCGAAAGCGGAAATTTGGCAGAAGTGAAGCAGGAAGTTTCGGTCAGTCGTAAAAATTGATATGGCTTATAGAGGTATCTCTGATGATTAGCCTGGCGAAGACTGGATCTGGCGAAGACAAGACCCAATTGTCTGGATCAAATATTAGATTTTTGGGATCACGGAACCTTTGGTCGTGTTTTTTTTAAATGACTAGCCGGGAGCAATACTTCGGTTTGTTACTTGACTATCAGTTAAATGCTGAAGTAGTCAACCCATCGTGTTTTTGTCTGAACTGATGACGCAATCAGTAATCTCAAAGGCCTAGCCATCCCTCGGCGTGAAGAAAAAAGTATAGCCGGGGACGTTTCGCCATGGGACGTTTCGCCATGGGGACGTTTTGTCGTGGGGACGTTTTGCCATGGGAACATTTTGTCGTGGGGACGTTTTGTCATGGGGACGTTTTGTCGTGGGGACGTTTTGCCATGGGAACATTTTGTCGTGGGGACGTTTCGCCATGGGGACGTTTTGTCGTGGGGACGTTTTGCCATGGGAACATTTTGTCGTGGGGACGTTTTGCCATGGGAACATTTTGTCGTGGGGACGTTTTGTCATGGGGACGTTTTGTCGTGGGGACGTTTTGCCATGGGAACATTTTGTCGTGGGGACGTTTCGCCATGGGAACATTTTGTCGTGGGGACGTTTCGCCATGGGGACGTTTTGTCGTGGGGACGTTTTGCCATGGGAACATTTTGTCGTGGGGACGTTTTGTCATGGGGACGTTTTGTCGTGGGGACGTTTTGCCATGGGAACATTTTGTCGTGGGGACGTTTCGCCATGGGGACGTTTTGTCGTGGGGACGTTTTGCCATGGGAACATTTTGTCGTGGGGACGTTTTGTCATGGGGACGTTTTGTCGTGGGGACGTTTTGCCATGGGAACATTTTGTCGTGGGGACGTTTTGTCATGGGGACGTTTTGTCGTGGGGACGTTTTGCCATGGGAACATTTTGTCGTGGGGACGTTTCGCCATGGGAACATTTTGTCGTGGGGACGTTTCGCCATGGGGACGTTTTGTCGTGGGGACGTTTTGCCATGGGAACATTTTGTCGTGGGGACGTTTTGTCATGGGGACGTTTTGTCGTGGGGATGTTTTGTCACGGGGACGTTTCGCCAGAGGACGTTTTGAATGAGGACGGTTCGGCGGTAAGCCTAAAATCTTTCTAAAGAACAGAACCTCGAAGTATTCTGTCTAAAGTTTGATAACAGATAGCAAATGTTTGCGCATCCTTATGTTAAATGTTATGCGGATATATCAGTTATGACCCTTTTACATGTTGTGTTTCGAAACTAAACTTGTTTTATGGCCCTTTTAAGTGAGATATTTCGCGAAAAGATAACATTCAAAAGGGTCAGAACAGATAAATCCTCATAACGTTTAACAGAAGGAAGCGTAAACATGTGTTATCTGTTGTCAGACTTCCGACAGTGTAGTTGAGTGCAATGGTTTACATCAGTTTTGTTGCTACAAACTTGCGAAAACCTTGCCCAATGATTTGATTATCAGATGATCTTCAACATAAACGACACGCACTGATGATAATGTTCATTTGTGCAATGCACATGCACATTCTGAATGGGAAAATCAATCTAATTACCAAAAGATGGGCAGGGTACCAGTATGGAACTTCCGATTTTCCCTGAGCCTGGGTTCCTTGCCCGTTCTTTATGCTATTGACCTAAGATGTATCCTCCAATCAAAACCCTGAATCTTGGTTTGACCACTTGGAAAATGCGGACGTCCCCAAAGCTGCTGTGGCTGCCCTTGAAATTATCTGAGCACTGAGGCAGCCAAGCGAAGCAGTAGGTTGGCCAATACCTACTATGTGCATTCATTGCAACACTTCATGGATAGTGAGAGTGGTCGAGTGATTGTATACTTTGAGGGGAATCAAACTATGCAAAAAAGTAAATTATGAACTCTGGTGAAATGCGGATAATTGTATCACGTACTAAAAAGGATATGTTTATGAGATTTGTTATTGAACGATAATCTTTTCGTAATTTGGATTGTGTTTGGAGTTTCTGTTGTCAATAAGGTAAGCCATCTCTGCCATTAGAAAGCAGGTAAGTCTCTCCGGCAGGGGCGTCACGACCGGGGGGAGGGAGGGGGGGCACCCCCCCGAGTGTTTTCGGCAAGTCGGTAAAAAATAAACGAGTCTGCGATTTTTCGCCAAAACAGTTGTTTTTTTTCATTAAAACAGTCGATTTTTCGTCAAAACAGTCTTTTTTCTGGAAATCAGTCGATTTTTCGAAACTGTCGTTTTTTTCTTGAAAACGGTCGTTTTTTCTAACAGTCGGAAAAAATTACCAGCCAGTCGGTGAATTCCTTTTCCCACCTCAAACATTTTGGCTAGTAACGCCTCTGGTCTCCGGTGCCATACATTAGAAGATGTATATGTATCTATAGGGCTCCAGTAAAAAGTGCTAAAATTAAAGAGTATCCTACCGAAAGATCATACCTGCGTTCTTAATCTGGTTTTTCCAGCCTGCAAGCTATAAGTAATTTAGTACTTAATTTTATTCTTGTTTTTTTGGCGGTGGTGGAGGGGGGAGTTGTGGTTGCGGAGGAAAGTTTCCATTATATGCAGCTTACACCTTTTCGCGATCCCTCCAAAATTTGTACCAGTGTTTAACTCAGTCGGGGCTTCATAGTTTCTGTGCCATCAAGCTTTGACTGGTGTTTTTCTAATCTTTCGGAGCAAATAATTATTGAATAATGATTGACTTACCGTGCCAGCTTACCTTACCAGCTTTCCTTGACTGTATATCATGTTTCAGTGCTGTTGTTAAACTGATTAGTCAGGTGTCATTTTTGTTCTGAAATATCCGTCCGTTCTTGGCAGTATCAGGGGCCCATAAATTTCCTGTAATGACTCGCCATTCAGGGGGCTTTTCATTTCCTATGCTTCTATGTTGCTATGTTGCCCGAGCCTCACCTAATTTCCAAAAATTCCGTTGGGGTCGAATCGGCGATCTTGCTCAGATAGATATAGTTAGCCATCTTCAGTCAGGACTATTCAGCTTGCCACCAGGTACCTAAGCTAGGACAAAAGATCCAGGATACTCTTCCAATACAGTATTCCTAGTTTAGCAAAACAGCTGCGAAAAATTTTGTCTATCTAGATACTTTATACTATCTTGGTACTTTATCCCGTGGGTATTTCTCGAACTATCTGACGCTCGGTCAAGAGCGCATCAGAAATCTCTTATTGACAAGCCCCCTGAATTGCGAGTCATTACAGGAAATGTATGGGTCCCTGGCAGTATGTAGAATAAGTAATTCTTAAAAGACACATAAGGTGACATGAAGAAATACATCCAAAATAATTTTCAAGCTATAATGATAATAGTTGTAAATTTATTTATAATCCGCTGCAGTAGGGACAACAACGGAGTATCAAAAGCATAGATAGAAAAGTGCCTGGGAAAACATACGGCGACTTTAACAACAAACTTGTTTGACAGGCTTGAAACGTTTAGAACACAGTGGAACGAAGTGTTCTGTATTTTCCCCTAACGTAAATTCCCAAGTTTAATCCCCAGAAATGCATCTTCCGAGAGTTCAGAGTGCCACCCCTGCTGCCTGGTTTGAATAATGTTTCACTCCGAAAGCAAGAAAGGCTCTGAGTGTAGTTGTGGAGAACTGATTTACATACATTCGTTCATGCATTCGTTCTCCGGATCATTGTTGACAGATCGTGGTAAAAAAAAAATCCGCGGGCTTTGAAAAATACGCCAAAAAAATCTACACCTCACAAAATCTCAATGACTATCAACATAGAACCCCCAAAAATTTCCGGCCTTCGGTCGAGACGATTAAAACGACGTAAAATCGTCAGTTTTTCACATCATGCCAAAAAATCCGCCAGTTAAAAAGAAAACAGCCACGTTTTACGTCACACGCAAGTTGCAAAAATATTTACGCCAGTCTCCGACAAAATCCGCCAGTTTGGCGTAAAATCCACCAGTCTGGCAACACTGCTCCAGATTGAAATGTCATCCCGCGGACAGGCCACTGTCGAGGACTGGAATTCCTGCCTGGCTTGTTAACAACATCGTCTGTTTCCCTCGGAAAAGCTGAAATTCATGGCTAAAATGGATGAAGCTGTACTAACGTGCAGCCTATTTGTGCCAGGACGCAAGCTGTGCGCAGTTCTCCTAGCAGATGACGGACCAGTTCATGCCACGAACTCGGTATTTCGTGGGGCATTGAAAGTTAAAATCCAAGAAGGATACCACCTACTTCCATTCCGGCGGGACCCTCCGATGGGCTGAAGGTCGTCTTTGAGGGTGTTCGGAGGAGGCGTTGCTAGCCCAATGTTTTGGGGGGGGGGGGGGGACAAGGCATACAAGGGGACAAACTGGCTGGTAATTTTTATCGACTGTTTTTGCAGAAAAAACGACTGTTTTCAAGAAAAAAAATGACAGTTTTGAAAAAAAGTCGACTGATTTTCAAGAAAAACCGACTGTTTTCATGAAAATAATCAATGATTTTGACGAAAAATCGCGTCGTTCCGACAATATTGGCCTCCCCCCCCCCCCCCAGTCGTGACGCCTCTGTTCCGGACACGTCTTGCGTTGGTCTAAGGTGCCGTAAACTGGTCAGTTTAAGTTACTAACCTGCCGCAAAAGCATGCAGCAAGTGTCTCATTAGAATTCAAAATCCCTTGTTGTCCGATTGATTATATAATTCTGAACCTAAGAACACATACGTATTATATATATATATGTTATTTTTAACCCGCCAAATACACAAAGTGGTAGAGGAGTAAACAGAACAACGAAAAACAACACAAAATAAATAACAGTAGAATCAAACAAAATTTAGACAAAATTTCTAACTGGGCCTGAAAAATTCATTAAAAAGATCATGTAGGGACTCGATGACCAGGATGAAGAGATGTACATAGTAGTGACGCTGACGTTTTCTCCAGTGAACCAATGACATCTTGGACGCCGAACTTCTGAAGTAATTTGCCGTATTGTCACTTGGCAAGTGTGAACAAAGATTGAATTTAGATCAGACCAGGGACCCATAAATTTCCTGTAATGACTCGCCATTCAGGGGGCTTGTCATTTCCTATGCTTCTATGTTGCTATGTTGCCCGAGCCTCACCTAATTTCCAAAAATTCCGTTGGGGTCGAATCGGCGTTCTTGCTCAGATAGATATAGTTAGCCGTCTTCAGTCAGGACTATTCAGCTTGCCACCAGGTACCTAAGCTAGGACATAAGATCCAGGATACTCTTCCAATACAGAGAAATATTCCTAGTTTAGCAAAACAGCTGCGAAAAATTTTGTCTATCTGGATAGTCGGTATTTTATCCCCGTGGGTATTTCTCGAACTATCTGACGCTCGGTCAAGAGCGCATCAGAAATCTCTTATTGACAAGCCCCCTGAATGGCGAGTCATTAAGGAAATTTATGGGTCCCTGATCAGACTTAGCATAATGAGCCAGCGAATGTCAGGTGCTCTTTTGGATGCTGTTTAGTTTATCTAATGGATGCTTTGATGTTCCCTGGGCTGTAGGTAGCAGGTAGCGCAGGAATCTTTACGTTGGATTTCCACCTTTGAATACGGCAGCATCTCCCGTAGCGTTAAAATTTAAAAATTTCAGAGCGAAGGAGGAAATTTGCATCCGACTGAGAATATTGGACTGTGTGTGGTGGAAATTGGCCTGAACTCTCGGTTTGTTCCGTTGTTTCTGTGTTCTTCGTTCTCTTAAAGCACAACTCTTAGTAGAAATGATCGTTTCCCTATGAACTGAATCAGATAAAACATGTCCGAAAATACCAATACTTTTCACCTGAAACTAGCGATTCTCTTGTTAGCGCTTGTCGAATATATCCAGCCTTCCTGCTCTCCGACGCGGCGGCTGGGCGCAAGACGTTTGAAAACTGAGCCTGCCTTGGTTACAAAGTTGGAAAACTAAGCACATAAAAGAAGTAATAAACAGCAGTCTACCACATCCTTACGTGTGAAAGAGTTGTCAGTGGACCTTGAAGATTCCGGCAGACTTTTCGTTGGGTGACGGAAAACTCGGCAAGGCCGAAAAAGCGCCAAAAAATTGTAATTACGAAACAAAACAATGGAGAAAGGTGGGGATTTTAGAAGCTTATGATTCCATATGGGAGCTAAGTATATTATAAAAGGCAGAATAAGCAAGATGGGTCCTTTAAGCCCCATTCACAGCGGGTTTAGCTAATAGTCAGTACCAGGTACTTCTGAAAATCGCTCCGGAACCGAGGCTTTGCCGGGTTTCTGCCGTTCGCGATACTCGCGATGACTAACTCTCCTTGCCGATGCAAAATCGCCGTGTACCTAAGTTGCGTTTTCAGCCCCCCCCCCCCCAACTTGGGTCCGAGACTAGCTGGTTCCGAAACTGGCACCAGTAGCCATTGCGAACGGCAGAAACCCGGCAAAACCTCGGTCTCGGAGCGATTTTCAGAGCCAGCTGGTACCGAGTATTTTTTATTTCTTTGAATATATTTAATAGCCAATTGGCCGTACAAAATACATGATGGTTACAATACACTTTACATCACTCAATACTTATCTTTATTCAACTAATAGGCTAGAGCCCGTTTTGAATGGGCCTTTGGCCAAACACTCATTACTCTCGACAAGAGACTCATTACTCCCACCGAAACACACAAAAATCATGTAAAATTGAAAGAAATTGAACAGTTGTGAAGCTTCAAGTACGGGAAGGACTTTGTTCCTTATTGTTTTTTTATGGCTGTTTGTTTCTTCGACTACACTATGTCCTCTTCGTTATCAGCCGAATATTGTAGAGGACGAGGTTTTTTTGGTGTTCATTGATTAAATTGGAATAGTCTAGGAAGAGCATCACAATAGACTTTTTAATTAATTCGTTTAATTCCATGTTATCTTATTACAAAAATAGTGGTGGATCGTCATACATGGTCAACATAGTCATAAATATTCACAAATATGTTACAATTTTAAAATACAATCCGATAACATACATAATTACGAGCATGTCAATTTAAATTCAGAATTCACTTTTGAAAATTGAAATACTCGTACGACTTTGTCCTTGAGTGTTGTAATTTGTATCTTTGAGTCTCACCATTCGATTGGTCTCAGTTTTTCTTGGCTTGGCTAATTTTCTTGTCAATGTTTTTTTTTATCCCAATAAGAATGGGGATCAGATTCGTCCTTGCCTGAAAACAAATATTATTACAAACGATGCGTTCGTTTTCCCTCAGTGAACAAGCTGATGACCTACCCTTCTTTAGCCTAAAGGCACGAACAGGTAGTAAATTTCGTACTTTTTTCATCATGCATACCGACCACGGGGTTCCACTGCAGGCTGATAGGTTGTCACTGACCTTCAGTCCACCGTTCCGTCGCATAAAATCACTTAGTGTAGTTGACACGACTTGTCAGTAGCAACTCAACTTGGCCAAGCTCCAAACCGTTTGCGACTGGTTCGGACATTGTTTTATAGCTTTTTGTAGGTGGTAATTTTCGTCAGTAATCAAAACTGGGCTGGGAATTGGGTTGAAGAAGTACGAACAGACATTCCTGACAAACAAAACTTGTAAAAAGACCAACCAGAGGCAGCAGGCTAGGTCTTCGTCTAGTTAAAACAACTTTGATTTGAAGTTGATTGGCTTTGCAGTTTTAGGAATCGATCTGAAAGAGAGGTGGTTTAGCCTACAAACTGTAAAATTCATTCTTGAATTAACGAGTATGGATTTAAGACGGGCTAGGAGTACACTACCTCGACTTCATTCAGCTTTACCTCTATTCTCTGATACGTGTAAGCCTTTTATCCCGCAAAAGTGTCATACATATTGTACATTGAAACAACTTCTTTATGTTGTTTCATTACTGAGCCTCTAACCCTTTTGGGCATGGCCTGTCACTGTTTTCTCCCAGTTCCTGCACCACAGAATTCCTACAGTTCGATTAATTAATTATTTTCAAATAATTAGCAATGGTATACTCATGTTTTATTTATACAGTTAACTCCTGCAAATATTTTGTGTGTCTTCTTTCATTTTTATTTTCTTTCGTGTTGCTATGGAGCACAAACATGCCTGACGGTTTCGTCTTGACGGTGGGCAAGCTTATAGACTGGGTTTGCATGAAGCAAAAGCTGAGCATTTAATTAAGGTCCTAATTTTAATTAATTAAATTAAATGTTTTAAATAAGTCCAGTTTGAATACGGGCTTCCAGGATCCCAACAGCAGTGGCTGGATTCCTATGATGTTACACTTCTATCCTTCCGTTTGTAAGCGCAACAATTGTCAGACTGATTGACTTTTTTTTGTTTTTGATTTTTTAATCAAACTTTTTGTTAGGGTTAATTCTTTCGCTCGGAAGTTCTAGTGAAGTTCGTGGATAAGCCCCGTAGCCTTAAATCTGTAGGCGAGGTGTGATCTAACGAAATAAAGTAACTAGAGATTCCATGTAAGAAGAAATGCTGAGACCATATCCTGCACTTTTTGTCTCTCACCAGATTCGCTTGAGAATCTGGCGAAAACTGAGCAAAAGTGCAGTGACAAAATTGATTGGATTATCCAGAATGGAGCAAGAAGTTAAATCGGCTTGGTTTTCCCACCAGGACCGGCCAGAACTAGAAATTTGGTTACGAGCATTAGAATATCTATCGATCTATCTACACCTTTGCTTTGTTTTCTCTTGATCGAAATAGTTCAAGCTGAATCCGACAAAGCTATGAATATCTGGATGCGGTTGTTGAAATGCCTATATGCAGGAAGAGAAATAGGCCAAATATTAGATCATTTTGTCCCCAGATGGCCTGAACAAGATGTACGAAAGCATATGGCAGTGGTTACGAGTAGGTGGTGCAAGAAAGTAGATGAGAATGTCACAAAATGCCCCCCCCCCCCTCAACCTCCCCTCCCCCAGGATAGGACCTAGAAATAGGATATCTAGTTTCACTCTTTCCAAATCCAGATCCACTAGTTTGGTCCCTAGGGGTGCCACACTATTTCCGGTACCCCACCCCCTCAAACTCCCCCTACCGCGGCCGAATCTGGTTCGGACACATAAATAGATCATCTCAAGCATCTTCCCTTGTCGCCTGTCAAGTTTCCCTCGAATATGATTTTTTGGGGGAAACTCCAGTACCCCCCCCCCCCCCCCCCTACCGTGCTCTGATCTGGCCCGGACCCTAAAATATGTTATCAAGGGCATATGGTATCTCTATGCCCCCTCCAACTCCCCGCGCTGTGGCCAAGTGCGACTAGGGCACATAAACTTCGCACCTCTGACATCTCCTCTTCTCGCCCATCAAGTTTGACTTGATTCGGAGCATGTCTGCAAGTTTCCGGTTTCCGCCGGATCCATTCCGGACGCCAAATAACAAATCTAGGCCGAATAAGCTCGGTACCCAGCTTGCATCCCATTCGGCCCCTTCGTTTGGATATTCTGCATGTCAGAAAGTTTCCGCCCCCCCCCCCCCACCCCCTCCAACTCCCCCAAACATGGCCGCATGTGGTTCGGACACAAGTTTGTATATCTAGGGCATTGGTTCTCATCACCCAGAAAATTCCACCCGAATCGGACCACCCGTTCGCAACCTGCAGGAGTCAGTAATTTCCAGATTCCCTTCCCTTAACTCCCCCCAAAATGGTCGGATCCAGGTCTTCCTAGGGCATTGTGCCAGGTCCTTCAGTCTATTTGGTCGGGTCACTAATATGCCTGCTAAATTTCATCGTTTTTAACACATCTGGATGTATCGTAACTCGCGATCACCGGAATTCCGGAGAACCCCCACAATTTCCCCCAAAGAGCTCCGATATGATCTGGTTCTGTGAAGAACAGATCTCGGGCTTAGTCTTGTTTCTTCCCACCCAATGTCATCCCTATCCCTCGACGCTAAGCCTTTCACAAAAATTCGAGTGCCCCCTGCAACTCCCCCCAAAAGTATTGGATCTGGTCCGGACTTTACATTGAACATCTGACGACAGCTTTTTACACTGGCCAAGTTTCATTCAGATCCAATCGTCCGTTCCAAGGTTATGAATGCCACTAGACTCCGGATTCCACTTCCCTCCACTCCCCCACGGTGGTCGGACCATGCAGACGACTATTCTCAAGTCAGTTCGTTCGAGTCCCTGACATCAGGGCGTCACGACTAGGGGGGGGGGGAGGGGGGGAGACCCCCCCCCCCCCTGAATGTTGTCGGCCAGTCGGTAAAATTAGCCGAGTCGGCGCGAGCCGCGATTTTTCTTAAAAACAGTCGATTTTTTTCTTGGAAACAGTCGACTTTTTAAAAAACAGTCGATTTTTTTGGCAAAAAAGGCGATTTTTTCTTAAAAATTGTAGTTATTCTTAAAATCAGCCGATTTTTCGTCAGCATAGTCGATTTTTCTCAATATTAGTCGTTTTTTCTGCAAAAACAGTCAGTAAAAATGACCAGGCAGTCGGCCTCTGCCTGACATGCTAGCCGAGTTTCATCTTCCTAGTACATCAGGAAGTACCGAACTCGCGGGATCATCAGACTCTCGGACCCAACTCCCCCACAGTGCCCGAATCCGGGCTGGTACCTTTAGTCTGTAATTGTGAACTTTCTAGACCAGTTATTTGACTCCAGGATTCTCAACTTCCTTTCATGCGCCGAAATGATTAATGAAGTTTAAGTATATATAAGTAAATATATTCAGTTGTTGGTCAAAGAGTTTTTTGTTTTATAAATTTTTTTTTCCTTTGTACTCCGTCATTTTCTTTTGCTGAAATGACGGATGATAAATAAATCAAGAAAACAAATTGACTGTTTTATATAAAAAAAAAATCAAGGTAGTGGAGTAGTTAGAGAAATATTCAAGAAGTTTCCTGATCTACCGACAGAGTTTTTGTCGTGCTGTACTAGCAGGAAATTGCAACTGTGGTCGCTACACCTCTAACCTCACCCACATATACCTCTGTACGCCACATGTACCTGAAACTTGTACCTCTAACAGTTTTTTGGGTTTTGCCGGATTTCGGTCGAACTATAGAAAATCAGCAAATACCCTCAATTCTATACCATTTCCGGATTTTGATCGACGTATTTGTCCAGCACAAACGTTATACTCTGTTTTCTCGCAGTCGACTTGAGGACCGGGCTTCGGCCATTAGCACGCTAGCAGGATGGGAGTCCGCATTCCACAGCTTCTTTAGTCGGAAGTCTTCTGATATCTTTTGGTTTAACTTAATATTGACGCATCGTATCTCACACTATGATGGTGAAGGTCAAGTTCTCGACTATGCCAAGGCCCATTCACGGGCTGTTCGAGTCGTTGCGCTTTCGATAGACAGGTAGAATCATAAGCTGACTGATTACAAACATGCGCTCCTCCATGTCTATTGGACCGTGAAATGTGTTTATTTTAAAAACACTAACCTTTCCTAAGCATCGAATAAGGTTCACTAGGGTGTTCCAAGAAGTAATAACAGTGATTAGGATATCCTTGTTTCGACCACCAGAAGACTATACTTCCGGTTCGATCCCGCAGGAGACTATTAGTGTTTGCTTGTTCTACACTGCTAGTTTCAAGCCTCATTTGTTTGTTGTATAAACAAAGTATTGTAAAATATGCTACACAGACAAACATTTTTACCACACTCATATTCTTTTAAGATATGTAGTCAATACCTACCCCGAACTCGATACCCTGTACAAAAGCCGGATTGGGCCTGAGAATAAATATATCAAAATAAATCCTCACTTGAAATTAAACCATAAGCTTTTTCGAACCTTTTCAACACTGAAAGAAAATAAGAGCGAGAACAAAAAAGGAAAGAAAGAAAAATAAATGAAAAGGCTGTATTGTTACCAGAGGCGTTACTAGCCAAAATGTGTTTTTTTTGTTTGGGGGGGGGGGGGTGGTGGTGGCAAGGTATTTACCGATGGCTGGTAATTCTTAACGACTTTTTTCAGAAAAACGACTGTTTTGACGAAAAATCGACTGATTTTCAGAAAACCCAACTGTTTTCTGAATAAGATTGACTATTTTTACGAAAAACCGACTGTTTTTAAGAAAAATTGTCTGTTTTTACGGAAACCGACTGTCTGATAACATTGGGGGTGGGGGGGAGAGAGCGTCCCTCCTCATCCCCCCTTACGTGACGCCCCTGATCGTTACTATATCGACGGTGTTTTTCCAAAAGGTTACGAGCGACATTTTTCAAATTTTAAAGGGACAGCAGAAAACCTTTCACGTTTAGGCCAGGAAAAGCCTAAAGGTCCCAGAAATGAAGCTTTGTATATCCTCAGTGGTAGCTCCGATTTGGCTAAATAGCCCACCAGACATGCCGACCCCAGTTGCGGATGGGGCACTGCTAATAACTAAATTTCGAGAAAAATGTCGCACGACTACAAACCGGGACTCCGAAATCTCGGACTCGGTGTCGTGACCTAGTATCGCGATCCGGAAGCACCGTTATTGGCAATCTTAAGATAGACATGAAAAAGAAAATGACACAAACAGATAAGCTTTTAGCTGGCATATGGATACAAAAAAAAAATACTGCTAAATATTTGGAAATATCGATTACTTTCAATAATTTCTTCTGAGGATTTTATGTCAACCCTGCCGAACTATCAACCATGCTTTGGCTCACCAGGAATCTAAACTAGAGTATACCACGTCATGTCACCAGATAATTTATGAACCGATGGGATTGACGGGATCGACTAAAACCAGGAAGGGAAGGGAACGCGAGAAAAGCAGGAAGGCATACTAAAACGAGGAAGGGCGTACTAAAACGAGGAAGAGCATACTAAAACGAGGAAGGGCATACTAAAACGAGGAAAGGGCATACTAAAACGAGGAAGGAATTCAAGACTGCGAAAAATGGAACGCTGCACCGTTTCCTTCCTCTCTTTAGTATTCTTCCAGGGGTCAGCAACTTTTCAAACTCAAAGTTCACCATCCCTTCCTCGTTTTGGTATCCTGGCATGGGTAGGCATTAAGTTCAGTGAGGGGTCAGCAACTATCAAAATTGTAGTTCACCTTTTCATTTCTAGTTCAGACGGATACTAAAACGACGGATACTACAGGATATTAAAACGAGGAAGGGATGGTGAACTTTGAATTTGGAAAGTTGCCGACCCCTCAAAGAATACTAAACAGAGGAAGGGATCGGTGCGGCTTTCCAGTTTTGAATTCTGGCGACAGCCTTCCTCGTTTTAGTATGCCCTTCCTGGTTTTAGTACGCCTTCCTGCTTTTCTCGCGTTCCCTTCCCTTCCTGGGTTTAGTCGATCCCGGGATTGACAGGCTCTTTGTCATTCGATTCAGGTTGTTCGGAATTTGCAGAAATAAAAGGTACAAAAGTCGTTCTATTCGACTGGTAATGGTTTCTCCCCCATTTCCAGTCATGTTAGTTAATGTAAATGATGTAATTATTATCTTATAAAATTAGTTAATCACGTAAATTATGTTTTAGCCTGAAGAAAATGAAGTGCACGGCGGACATTGTCGACCGCTTCTTGGCCTACTGCTTCCGCAGTCTTGGAAGGTTTATAGCAAGACACCCTGGATACTTCATCATCGTTCCAATCCTCGTCTGTGGTATCTTCCTTACGGGTTTCCAGCAAATGAAATACGAATCAGATCCTGAATACCTCTTTGCCCCATCTACTGGTCAAGCGGGGCACGACCGTGACCTCATTGAATCTCTATTCCCGGTGAACTATACAGGGGGATTCCATCCCCTTAGAGCGACCAGACCTGGCCGCTTCGGCCGAGTCATTATAGTGGCCAGCGATGGTAGGACCTTGTTGAGGAAGAAAGTGTGGGATGAAATAGACCTGCTTGATCAACTAGTCAAGAATATAACTGTGGAATACGATGAGAGTTTATACGAGTGGAGTTCTTTGTGTGCCAAATGGGATGAAGAGTGTTTAGGAAATGTTATACTGGATATGAATTCTATAATAGCGGAAGTGGAAAGTGGGGAGATTCATTTGGTCTCCCCCGTGATGTTGAATCCGGTGACGTTCGAGTCCTATATCCTGCCAGCCTATTTCGGTGGAATTTTGGTGAATGAAAACAGTACAGTCGATGAAGCACTGGCACTTCAGTTGAATTATTTCGTCGGAGCGCAGGACAGGAAGCAAGACGCAAGGTGAGAGAAGTAGCTGCTTGTTACCGCTTCATCGTGTTTCTTGGAAGCTTTTCATTGCATGATTTTAGTCCCTAATCATTACTTTGACACAAGCTTACTGCAAATCAATGGTGCTAAACGGATTAACCAGCTGCATTGTTCTTATATTTCGACCCTTCATGGCGAGGGTCCTCTTCAGGCCGTATCTAACAATATGAACCAGCTATGCTATACAGTGAATCTTGCAGTATAAATATCCAGATGGTGCTAAACGGATTAGTAGTATCATTAAAGGACACTGGGTATAATTTCTAATTTTTCCGTTGGTTTATACTTCTCCCCTTAGCTTATATGGAAGTCACAGATTAACACAAAACTGTAAAAAGTTTCTCCGAGTGAGGACTAAAGTTAACTGGAGTATTTGGTACTGGGATTAATCTTATCTCTACTGGGATAAGATTAATCCGAATTAGAGATAATCTTATCTTAATCCCAGTAGCAATACTGCAAGATTTTTTTTACAGCGAAGAGAGACGTTTCCTACTAAAGCAATTAGAGGCAGTGGTTCCACTTTCTTTTCTTCAAATTCGGGAACAAGCCCTAGAGATTCGGGACTTTTTCGGGGAGACGAAACTTGAGTTTAGGTGAAAAAATCGGCGACGTAGTTTGTACCAACGTTGCGTTTTTTTTTACAGAAGAACGCAAAAGAAGTAAAAATCCAGGGTGTTCTACCAGGTTGACAATTTTTAACTGTGATTTCAGTTTCTTCTGCCTAAAAAAGCAGTATTTGGGATGGGAAACCCAGTTGAATTTTTATAAAGATCTAACACGTGTTAGCAACAGAGTAAGGTGCAAAACAGTGTTAAAGCTGTTGAACAAACCGCGAAGGCTGAAGTGAGCTATTACTAACTATGTTGTCGGTAAATCTTTGGGGAGAAGAAAGATATTCGGGAAACGCCATTTTGTTGTCGTGGGTTTTCTTTAGGACTGGGTGGAAACATTCAGTAGAGGGCTAACCTCACCTTTAACTGTCGGTCTGATAACTTTTGCGGGACTTATTGGGGGAATTTAAATGTTAAATTAAAAAATAAATGTTAATAAATGTTAAATAAAATAAATAAAAATAAATGTTAAATGTTAAAAATAAATGTTTTGCATTATATTGCTGACCAGATTTTATCCGTTTCCGTTTACGTGGTTAAAAAATTGTTTAGTCAAGTTGTGATGGCGTGTGTCCTGAACTTGGTGACGCGAACTGTTAGAATTATTTTGCACTTCTTTCCTCTTCGTTTTTAATGTCCGAAAAGAAATAAAATAAGATTGTCAATTTTCGCGTATGGCTTTACAACAAAATTATCCTAACTTCGAAGTAACTTTCGACGTCGTCGACTTGCAGATGAGCGTTGGATCATGATCAGGACAAACATTTTGCTCAAAAATGCGCAAGGGAATACTAATACGATCCCGGATAGGAAACATGTGTAAATTAGAGTTTAGTGAATGAGAGTACACAACCGGAGTGGAGGCATAGTGAGGGCTTCTTCGTGAGTATCATGGTGTCATATTTGATAGTGCAAAACGGAAACGTCAGCTGAACTTTATTAGAGTTATATTTCGGCCCTTCTTGGCAAGGGTGGTTTTCCCACAAGTTTTTATTTCCGACTTGAGCGGTTTCGAGCCTGAAGAGGACCCTTGCCAAGAAGGACCGAAATATAGCTCTAATAAAATTCAGCTGAGGTATCCGTTTTGCACTATCAAACAAGATTCGCAGTCAGCTTTGGCTGAAGGAATATTTATCATGGTGTCATTTGCTAAAGATGTCAACATACAAGGCGTTTTGTTTCTTTCTGTTTTGGTCAGGACAGGGATTAGGGTAGTTACTTTTATGATTTTGTTCTGGGTAGGCACTATGGGGGGAGTGATAGTATGAGGGGAAACTTCATGCAGACCATGTCACGTCAAACTGCATAGGCTAGGCTTATATACTGTTAGTTTTTCTGGCACTTCCAGCTTGCAGCCTCTGGCTCAAGTGCCACATACCGATCGCAATTCCATCTGTCGGTCGGGCGGTCTGTCCCACGATCGCGAGTTAGGGTACTTCCAGATGTGCTAGGACGATGAAACTTGGCAGGCGTGTCATCAGGAAAATTGAGTCGTGCGTAACTTTTGAACGGGTTCTCGGATTCGAATGAAACTTAATAACTGAATAGAAGAGATATCTCTGATGTCCCATTTAAGGTCTGGACCGGATCCGACAGCTGTGGGGGAATTGGGGGGAACCGGAAATCCCGTGAAATGGTTTGATTATAGAGGGGTCGGTAGTGGAACTTGCTGGGAAGAATAATCATTTGCTCCAGATTAATCGTTTACACAATCAGACTGCTTTTGAACACTTTGGGGGGGGGAGGGGGTAAATATTCTTTGAGCCCAAGCTGACTTCGAAACATATGTTCAAACAATATTTAGATATTTCTTCCCTTGGTAGCAAGGGTCCTCGTCAGGCTGTCAATCTTCTGGGTCAACGTCGGGGAAGGAAAAAAAACTGTAATAAATAACTGAAGCTTCTGCCGACTAAAAATATATTATTAGGGCAAATTACTTTCAAATACCACTGTCAGGAAAAAACTAGTCCTGAGATTTAATTTAGGGAGTACTCCCTACCGGAAATGTCGAACGGGGTTATTAAGGGAAGAAAATTTAAGCCTTAGTCCCTTATCAACAACAAAACCGAAGTCGATCAAAATGCAGAAAAAAATATTTCCTGTCGTCGCCCCCGTGCAGCAAAAACAGCAGCCGTGTCGAAAATTAAATCTCAGCACTAGTTTTTCCGTGCAATGATCATTAAAAGTACTAGATACAGGCGAGTACTCCATAATAGAAACGTGGAGCGAGGTTATTAATGAAATAATATTCAAGTTTTCAGTCCCTTATTAATAACAAAACCGAAGTTGATGAAAATACAGAAAAAAACGTTCCCTGTCATCGCCCCAATCGTGCAGCAAAAACAGCGGCCGTGTCAAGAATTAAATCTCAGGACTAGTTTTTTGCTTACAGCGGTATTTGAAAGTAATTTGCTCTAATAAGATATTAATAGTTGGCAGAAGCTTCAGTTATTTATTACAGGTTTTTTTCCTTCCCCGACGTTGACCCAGAAGATTGACAGCCTGACGAGGACCCTTGCCAACAAGGGCCGAAATATCGCTGATGAAGAATCGTAGCTGACATATATCCGTTGTAAACATTGTTTGAATATAGGTGTAGGGGGGTTTCCCGGGGATGGCGGATTTGGGGATTTTCACGACGAAACTTGGCAGGCGTATCAGGCAACCGACCAAACTGATTTGGAAATAATAATTTTCTCGATCCGATCGTCGTAGGGGGAGTGGAGGGAAGGGGACTCCGGAATATTGAGTAGTGCGTAACTTTGGAATGGATGATCGGATTCCAGCGAAATTTAATAACTGAACAGAGGACATGTCTCTGATGTTCATTTTCATGTCCGGACCGGATCTGACAACTGCTGGCGGGGTGGGGGTGGGGGTCCCAGATTTCCGCTGATGGCGGTTTTGGGAATTTCACGACGAAAACTTGGCAGGCAAATCAGGGGCCGAGACTGGAGAGATCGGGATGGAACTTTGTGAGAATAACAAGCAAGTGCTCTAAATTAATCATTTAAAAAAACCGGATTGGATCCGGGCACTGTAGGGGGGGGGGGGGGGTCGAGGGGGGTCCGGAATTCTTGAATGAATTCTTTAATGAATTTCTAGCGCCCTTAAAGTGCGCATCATTACATCCAAGTTTCAAAAATAAAATACTTTTTACCAAACGATACCTTCTCTTGATTTCCAAGGGCCCATATGATCATTCTTATCTTAAGGGGTTTGCTTACAAATGACCAGAACAAACCGACGAATTGGCAAATTCCTATTTTCATCCTCCGAACCAGCCATGCAAGTGCCATATGAGCTTCTAGCTCTTGTTTGAGAAGAGCAGGACATTCAGCAAATTTGATTACCAGCAAATTCGGTATTTTGTATTTAATATCTAATGAAGACACCAAGATTTTCATATAAGACCCAGGAGATATATCATCTCACATCACAAAGAGCGTGCAATAGATTAAAATTAACGTCACTGAGGGATGGAGGAGTAGCCACAAAAAGTACGAAACATGATCTTCTTTGTTTTATTTAAATAAAAAAATAGTTAAATTAGAAAAGATGCTACGGGTAAAAAAGAAAAAAAGAGCTTTCATACACATGATCCGAACATACGCTCGATTTATCGGAATTGTTATAATGAAATGTGAGGTTCGTGGATGGACATAGATATGACGTGAATGAAATAGTTGTGAAACTTCGTGTAGTCAGAAGGCATGAAGTTTGTTCCTTCTGCTGTTAGTTAATCACGCATCTGTCCTGGCGAAGGTGAAATCTAAAAGGCACAGTGCGGAAAAACTACACTTCAAGTTTTGTATTTTACGCTTTTATGCCCATAATTCAACAAAGCAGGCCTGGTGACCGAGAATGGGAGTGGTGCTAAAAATGTCGAGTTTCTTTTAAGTAGATAATCTACCAGTCAAGTTGATCTTTTATTGACATATTCTCTGTTAACTGGGCAGTCTTTTTTTGCACTTTTCCAGAAATCTGTCCGGTCAGAACCCGCCTTAATGCGTTTGAGAGGTCAGGTCTGGCTATCTGGCCAAGCTCAGATCTGGTTATCTGACCAAGCTCAGATTATTTCTTTTCGCCTTCTGAATGCTGTTGTTAACAAGTTAGTCTTACAAGTTGTCGTCTACTAGACTTCAATCGATCAATCAATTTGGTTGCAACCCTGGTAGCACTGGGCAACGTGGTAGAAATATGGTAAAAATGGTAAAAAATTATAGAAACAATAAAAAGCAAACAAAAAAGTGAAAAGAAAGCAAAAGATTAAGAAGAGTTAACGTAAATGAAGGTAGGAATGACCTTAGATCATGCTATTGTGTTGGCGATTTTGGGTTTCTCATCTCTTGCTTCACGAAACCACGATTTGGGATTTTGAGAATTTGAAAGGGCACGTCATACTTATGATAGAAATTCATTGTACGTCAGTAGTATTTCCATCCTTTCTCGTTCCCGTGATTCTTCACTTCATAAGTGTATCCTGTTTCCTCTATTAATAATACACTGATTATCGCGCTTGCCGCTTTTGTGCTCGTCATGTGATGTATCAAGCTCCCGATCATTGTTTCCGAGGAGCTTATTCGTCCGTAGGCCGGTTAGGCAGATTTTGCCAAGATAGTTATTCCAAGGCAGGGGACACGGAAAGAGGCCAAAATACCTGAAGTCGGTGTAATTTTCTGTAAGCGAAGAGGCCAAAAACAGCCGAATTCGTGTGTTATTTACTGTAAGTATAGCATAGTGTTACAGTGGTCAACTATATTGAGAAGATTTGAGCAAAATCATTGTATAGTGCGAGGCGTACAAATTTGTTGGCTGAAACGCGTATGTTAGTGTTCGAGACCGGCAATCAGAAGCATAATATATGACGTGTGAGAATGTGACTTTTGTTTTAACCCAAAGCGAAGGATCTATAAATTGGTGTATGACGTCGGCGCAATGCGTGACAAGGGAATGAAGGAGTTTGGATTTTCAGATTTTGTAAATTAAGCCTTCGTTTTCAGATTTGAAAATTTTCTTAGGGAATTTTGCCCCGTCCCTTATTTTTTTCCAGCCCCCCATAGCCAATAGTTGAAAGCTGCCCCCCACCTGGCCTTCCAAGGGGGCCCAGAGCTACCCAAGATAAACAGAAAAGTTATTCGAAAAATCAGTTTCCCATCAGAACTCTGACATCTTCTTGCGGCGTTCAGTTGACCAAGGTCAAACCTTTTAACCCTTTTTACCTTTACCTTGGAACCCTTTTTAATCCAAGATAATTACCCATTGTTCGAAGAGCGAATGTCTTTTATTTTTATTTTTTTCCTCCACCTCCACTCAGTGGCGCAAGTGTGGCACTTACTCTTTCCATCCTTATATAAAAATTAAAATATATATTACTATAAAAAAACCTATTAAAAATCAAAATCAATGAAAAGCATTCAAAATAATTATTTTAACATGAATGCGAGTCAGACACACAAAAACCGACAAAAAAAAAACATAAGAGCACAACCCACGCCGAGATATGCCCTTCCGCCATTGGGCAACGTCTACTGTGGTAGCAAAAACAGATCGAATGTCTTCGAGGAACGTTTGAGCCTGGGTTACTTGTGTGTCTGAACTCTGAACATGAAGAGAGACATGTCACATGGCGTCGAGTATCATTTTATGATTTTTTTTCCTGTATAGTTCGTGCCGGGTATCACGAATCCTGGAACCCCGTAACTCCGGACCCTCCGCCACTGGACCGAGTGGCTAAACGAAAACTGGACCCTCACACACGAAAACTGGAACGAGCGGCTCGGGGGACAAAATAGTGACGTATCACACGAATCCTGGAACCTCACTATATTCGTATTAAAGCGCTCCATAATATTCCGGACCCTCCTTACGAGGCGGGCCCTTTTAGTTACAACTCGGATTAATATGATCATGGTCTCATTTAGAAAGTTCATTACTTCAAGAAGTCAGTTCGTAATCTGCGAGAGCGTACCACTGAACAGGTGTTACCTCAGTTTTAGTTCACATGAATCCTGGACCCTGTTGCTTGCGACATTCTAGATGTTTTAAATACGCAGCGTTGTGTTATTGCCACAATAGTGCTGAAGGACTGATATTCTGATCATTTTGGTGAGCAACAGACTGAACCCCGATCGACTTTTACCGGAACAGTTTCACCATGTTTTCGCCTATAGTTTTATAATGGTCCTATGATATGATATGATATGATATTTATTTGCCTTGTCCGAGTTGTACCTAAAAGGGCCCGCCTCGTAAGGAGGGTCCGGAAAATTATGGAGCGCTTTAGTACGAATATAGTGAGGTTCCAGGATTCGTGTGATACGTCATTACTTTGTCCCCCGAGCCGCGCGTTCCAGTTTCCGTGTGTGAGGGGTCCAGTTTTCGCTTACTCGGTCCAGTGGCGGAGGGTCCGGAGTTCCGGGGTTCCAGGATTCGTGATACCCTTCATGCCCACTTTGAAATTCCAGTGGGGGCACCGCCCCGAAGCACAAAATAAAAGAGTAGGAAGGGAGAGGGTCAGCAAAATTTAAATACCTTTTCCACTTAACCCCAGTTTGTTTATTAGTCTTATCAGGGACCCATAAATTTCCTGTAATGACTCGCCATTCAGGGGGCTTGTCATTTCCTATGCTTCTATGTTGCTATGTTGCCCGAGCCTCACCTAGTTTCCAAAAATTCCGCTTGCGTCGAATCGGCGTTCTTGTTCAGATAAACGACATTTGTTGGGACTATTCAGCATGCCACCAGGTACCTAAGCTAGGACAAAAGATCCAGGATACTCTTCCATCACAGAGAAATATTCCTAGTTCAGCACAACAGCTGCGAAAAATTTTGTCTATCTGGCTTGTTGGGTATTTTATCCCCGTGGGTATTTATCGAACTACCTGACGCTCGGTCAAGAGCGCATCAGAAATCTCATATTGACAAGCCCCCTGAATGGCGAGTCATTACAGGAAGTTTATGGGTCCCTGGTCTTATTAAGTTTATATAGTGTTACCACATTATTGATGCTTCCGCTAAGTGTGAAACCATTGTGTCCGGCTCGATCCCGGGCTTCACTGTCAGAAGTTTCATAACAGATGGCGCATAACACTTTCAAGAATAACACCTTTTCACTTAGAAAAAAAGTGTTATGACCAATTAAGTTTACACTATTTCGTGCCCAGATCTCCAACAACACCTTCAATACGTACAAACACTACACTGTCAGAAGTTACATAACGACAACAGCAGGATGCTCGGTTTCAACAGATAACACTTTGGGATGTTATATGTTATGTTTCTTTCGTTCCAGTTAGTATTTTTACCAATTGAAGGTGTTGTTGGAGATCTAGGCACGAAATAGTGTAAACTTAATTGGTCATAACACTTTTTTTCTAAGTGAAAAGGTGTTATTTTTGAAAGTGTTATGCACAATCTGTTATGAAACTTCTGACACTGTTTCAAAAACACATACGAATCGCCGTTGGCTCGCCTAACTTATCTATAAGTTCTATAACGTTTATATAGTTTTTCCTTTTCTTTGTGTGTATTTCATTTTTCTTTCTTTCTATTACTCCGCTCTTTCATTTGTTGTATAGCGGGCCTCAATAAATTATTATTATTATTATTTGTAAAACGGCAAGGAAAGTTTTAAACCTGTGCCTAACGTGGGTTACACAAAAGGCTACTCTGTTTCAGTTTTGTTTCGAATGGTCACTTTATTTGGAAAGGGTCGAGGTGAAGCACCGTCATGTACCAGTTTTCAGTCAAATATCTCACATGTTTGAAATGTGTCGTGACCAAACACTATGAGCTGATCTAGGATAGGTGGCCTTTGCTTTGATTTGTGATCCAAAAAGGCACTCTGATCATAAAGAATTCCAAAAATTTCGCCTGCGGCTCTTTTTCTGGTACGCTCTGTTTACTTTGAGGCTGTTGACCAGAGGCTTGCAGATTTGGGAATGCCCCTTCAAAATCGAAAATTCATTTGGGAAGTGGTTAGTTTTCTTGCAAAATAAGCAGATTAAAAAAAGTTTTTACTACACAGTTGTTAGACGCTGCTGCGGTGGCTTCGTTCTCTCCAGGGAGTTCCTGTTAGTAGGCACGACCTTTACCTTACAGAAACTGGTTTCTTGGAATTAGTTTCGTTTTCCGGATGTGGTGTGGTACGTTTCTTGTCTATTCTTTCTAAACCGTTTACCTCTTCAGCCGTGCTGGATTTCCGACTAGTACATATTGCGCCCCCCCCCCCGCCCAAGCACTTGACCCCCCCCCCCCCCCCCCCTTGGGTTTCAGCGAAACGACGCCTCTGGTTACCACGGTAACTGGATCTGCAATCAGTCGCTTTTACCGTGGTATCTGATACTACGGTTGCTCTGCAAAAACGACAATTGCAGGATTTACGTCTTTAGAAATAACCCAAAAAAGAAATACAGATACCAGTGACATCTAGAGTGATATAGCTTCTGTACCACCAATTTTTCAAAAGACTAGACTCTTGTGTTAGTGATGGTGAAAATAAAAGGTGGATTTTTCGGTTACCACGATCAGTTACCACGGTCCGACCGTGGTAACTGCAAAAACGCCTTTTGACTGTTGCATCAGATACCACGGTAACTGCAAAAACGACTTTGACCGTGGTATCTGGTATCTGCAAAAACGCAACTAACGGCAAAACATTCATTCATTTATTCAGAGCACACACTCCATAACATAAATATAAAGAAAGAGACAAGACCCCCTGAAGCTATCTTGTTGGGGATAAAAGTTGCGTTTTTGCAGCTACCATGGTATCTGTTACCACGTAAATGGATTCGCAATTAGTCGTTTTTGCGGTTACCGTGATATCTGATATACGGTTGCTCTCAAAACACGATACTTGCCGAAATTGCGCTTTTCGAAGTCATCCCAAAAGAAAAACTGATATTCAGTCACACCACTAAGTGCCAAACTTCTTTCCCACCAATTTGACAAAAACTGATGAAAGTGAGATGACTTTTTGAGATACCACGATCAGTTACCACGGTCGGACCGTGGTATCTGAATGTCAGTTACCACGATAACTGTAAAAACGCCTTTGGACCATGGTACCAGATACCACGATAACTGCGGAAACGATTTATGGTCCATTTACACACTGCGTAAAATCCGAGCGTATTTTACGCACGTTTTGAGCTTGAAAACATTTCTAGCAATACGGACGTATTTCAGAAATCGGTCCGTTTTGTATCTAAATACGTCCGTATTGCTAGAAATATTTTCAAGCTCAAATACGTGCGTGAAATACGCTCGGATTCCAAAATACGCTCGGATTTTACGCAATGTGTAAACCCACCATTAGACCGTGGTATCTGATACCATGGTACCTGCAAAAACGCAACTAAGCAAAACAACACGCATTCCAAAGACAGCAACCCTAAAGAAGACGTTTAAGCTGGAGAAAGATTTTGCCACACGTTAAGGCTGCGGGAATAATATGGACATGAAAACGACAGGGTTCTCTAATCTTAAATCGATCAATCAATCAATAAATTTATTTTTTAGGGGAATCCTATGGGAAGCAGCCTTCCTCAAGATTGTCCAGGATACCAATTTCGAGCACATCCGCGTCTCCAGGTTCACATCTAAGACCCTTGAATTGGAACTGGAGCAGAATACCATCTTCGTAGTGCCGTATTTTGCTGTGACGTACGCAATTATGATTACGTTTGCAGTGATAACGTGCACAGAAGCGGATTGGGTTCGAGCAAAGCCTGTTCTAGGACTGGCTGGTGTCTTTTCTTCGACGATGGGTACAGGAGCAGCTTTCGGCTTGCTTTGCTATCTAGGAGTGGAGTTCATTGGGATCAACCTGGCGGCACCTTTTCTTATGTTAGGTAAGTAGGCTAGTTTATCTCTTCTTTCATTTCTTCTTATCGGATTTAAAGATGTTAATCGGAGGCTTCACGCCAGGATTTTTTCCTTCCGGAATCCGGTCCAGGATTTTTTTCCGGAATTTCCATTTTGGTCTTGATATTTGATACTTGATACTTATTTTATTAATAAACACAATTTAACTCTTTACTATTTACATCTACTGCACTAATGGAAAAAACCTACGTTTTTGCTGGCGTGCAGTAGTAAAGGTTAACCATTTTCTAAACACACCAACAAACAACATAATAAATAACTAACAAAAAAAAAGAAAAGAAAAGAAAAGACCAGAAAAATAACGAAACAACACAGACCAAACTCCTTCACGTTATCACCTCTAAAATAAACATATACCTCCCAACATCCCTACTCCCTCCCTACCACCCCGACGTGGCTGATTGGAAGAAGAGCCGTCTGGAAGTCCGGGATGGTGGACCCCAAGGTCCGAAATCTGGGGGATGCCGGTGATAGAGGCAGGGGCGTCTCAGATGCATTTTCGTTGGGGGGGGGGGGGGGGGTGCAGAGCCAAAAATTTTACCGAATCCTATAAAATGAGAATTCGAGCTTTAAATTCTTTTGAATTATCAGTGGAAAAGATCAAGCACAAAAAGTAACACGAAAGGGCAGTGTGAAAGATGATTAGACAGCTACTTGGCGTAAGTTTGCGAAGCCCACGTGGACAGGGGACGTTTAGCCACGAGGACGTTTTGCCAGGAGACGTTTCGCCACGGGGACGTTTTGTCATGGGGATGTTTTGCCATGGGGACGTTTTGTCATGGGCACGTTTCGATGGGGACGTTTCGCCAGGGACGTTTCGATTGGGGACGTTTCGCCGACAACCTTGTCAGCCAGGGCTCGACCCCGACTCTGAAAGTGCTCGCCCCTTCGTCACATTAGCAGGGTTATAAAGGTGAGCTACTAGCATTCATATCGTGCCAGGGGGTAGACGGTAGCCAAAGGAATTATGGCGTTTGTTTCTAAGTTTTATTTTCTCCGACACTGCTCTCCCGAGTTCTAAGTGGAGTTCGGGCAGGAACGAAGAATCTGAAAGAACCTCAGTCTCCCCATCTCTGCGTAATACGAACATGCGGAGTCGAATATATTCTGATACCCTACCCGATGCAAACGAGCGGAGGAGGACGCTACGCAGAACAGAATAATTTGTTACCTCTACATCACAGTAGAACCCCGCAGACAGCCTTTACAGCTGATTGGTTGTCTACCATTGTTACGTCACGTCTAACTCGCTGCTGACCGGGTTCTCCACCCTTACAGGCATCCCACGGTTTCTTTCATCTGGTAGGCTCAGTGGCAAAGAGGGAAGTAGAGGGGTTTGAACTCAAAACTCACAGCAAGTCCCTCCAGCTCCGCTCACTTTTATCAGAGTACCCATAGTCGCTGCATGGCACCAAAGACGGAGGTTCTATTAAATTATTTGTTCTTGGCTAGGGGCAGTTATGACAATAAATTGAAAAATAAGAAGTCCACCAAGTTGAAAACGATCTATGATAATGGAAAATTGAGGGTGTATACACTGAAGCATTGAGGGTGTAGGGTATACACTGAAGTTAAGAAGCATGCCTATCCAAGCACAGATGCCTAGGCACACTCGTAGCATCGATTTATGCTCTAGCACTCGGTGCCTGGCAACGGGGCTTGATCAAAGCAATGTTTTACTACGCTTTTTGCTCAGACAGCAGGGACGTTACATTCGGGATTACCCCAATTTTGGAATCACCCCATTTCCCCCTACCAAATTTTTGCTGCATAGACCAGTGGCTCCATTTCAGTAAACTTCAGGGGGGGGGGGGGCAAACATCCATTTTGGGCCCCCATCCTAGATTTTCTTTTGCTCAAACGCAAAATTTCATTGCTTTTTTAGGGTAAAATTAAAGCAGTTTTAAAATATACCATAATGAGCAAATGCAAGAATCACGCATTGTTCAAAGACCGTTGACAAATAAAATGTTCACTTGAGCATGCTGTGACCTGGAGTTTGAGGCCTACCCATATGACAGAATAAGCGACTTTAGACCCTCTGAGGCTTTCGATCGAAACCCTGTCGAGATCTGTCGCGATCTCGAGAAGTAGATCTGGATCCATGAAATCTTTTGAGTTTTGATATGGGGTTAACATCTTAAAACACACACCAAATTATATTGAAACTGAGCGCCGCAGGGAAAAAAAAATCACCTGTTTTCTGCAAAATACAAAGGTTTTGGTTCAAAACCAGATTACTAATTGTGCGGTGCAGTGTGAAATTTATGATCTGGTAAATGCCTTTACTTTAGCATGTCAAACGACAAGGAATATGGACAAAAAACCTATGCTTTTAGGTCCCTTTCAAATTCAGGGGGGGGGGGCATGCCCCCCCCCCCCCCTGCTCCTCCTAATGGCGCCACTGGTCTCGGCTCACCCTTGATGTCAGGAGAATGTCCTTCTTATCAGTTCTCGCGGATGCCGAATAAGCTAGGCTGAGCAACCATTCATCCTAATTACATTTAAAACCGGTAATTAGGATGACCGTGGCAGTGAAAAGCAAAAAATTTAAATGGCACGCAACCTGGTTAAGCTCTAGAGCTAGACGATAATCTCAGTAATAGAGGCAACCAATGCCTAAACCTCCATTGATCAGGGAGTGTCTAATCAAGTCTCACGTTTCTAGCACTGGATCGCACTTCTTTGTTAATAAGTGTGTTAGTTCCGAGCACACAAAATTGATGAATCTTTGGGGATTCACTAACCGTACATGGTTTTAGTTTAAAAATCAATTAAATAAGTTACTAATGCTCAAAATCGTTGATAACATTCAGCATAATTTATAGATAACGAAATGGACTCGGAGGGGTTTAGTCTGGCACAGGGGTTGCCACGCGAGACAGAAGCTGCGAACGATGGCTAGATTTCTTGTGAGAGATTTTTGGTTTTTAGTGCTTCAGTATTCCATTAAAGGACCCTTCATACCTATAGTAAAGCTTCACTATACGTCCCTAGTCATTCCATCAATTCTCGTTTCCAAGATTTCGAGCTGCCTATGTGAACTCGACGACACAGCGCTGGGCTCTGTTTGAGGCGGGTCAGGCTCCCACTTGTTGCTTCCCAGCAGTTCATTGGTCAGAAATTCCATTGTGTAATTTTTTCCTTGCTTCTCATCAAAATCAAGGGGCCGAGCTAGGCTTTGAGCAACGGGCGGGCTATTCTTGACACTTGTGTTCACATCTGTCGAAATATCGGGAAGGAAACCGTATCTACTACGACTTGTGATGTAACAAGAAGGAATAAATGAAGGCGACAGGCCTACAGAGCGTGTTCCACCCTACTTACCGAGTTACTACGCACGACGTCACGAATCTTGGCTTCTTGGCGTCAAGGCTGGAACGCATTTTTTTTTCAAATTATCATGCCGCGGGCTGATCGGGCCAATCACGTCAAAAAGCTAGTTACCACGCTTACTACGCTCCCGAGCGTGGTGAGGAAATAGTTACTATTAGTTACTATTTCGAGAAGGTTGGAACGGTCAGCGTAGTAACTTTTCACGAGGTTGGAACGAAACTAGTAACTAAAACTTACTATTGCTAGAAGGGTGGAACACGCTAACAGTGACGCCGACGTCGGAAGACTTGACCCTCAGGCTCTAGCACATCATCAAAATACTTTTTACCATCCAACTCTCATCCCATTTGCTTGACTCGTTGGGTCTTTAGGCGTGCCATAAAGTGTCAGGGCTCTCCCATAAATCCCCACACGGCCACCTAATGTGGTTCAGACATATAAGAAATATATCTAGGATACTTGTTGCTATACCAGTCAAGTTTCCCTCGAATCGCGTCACCCGTTTCCAATCCCACCCTCCTCACCAGACCCGTATCCAGGAATTTATTTCGGGGGCCCGATGAAAAATTTGTAGCCTGCGTAGTAGTATGGTAGTAGTACGAAAACGTTGCATGTGATACTGTGTAATAGAAAAGAATACTATCATTTAATGAGCATCAGACTGGTCCAATCTTATGTAGTAGTATCCAGTAGCATCCTGTCTTGCCATAGTAGCACCCAGTCTTGCTAATAGTAGCATATAGTAGTATGCAGTAACACGGTAGCCTTGAAGTAGCAGCATGTAGTAGCATCGTTAGTACTGCATGCAACTTTTTCGTACTACTTCATAGTACTATTTTGAGATAAATTTTTCATCGGGGGGGGGGGGGGGGTGCCTGCGGGTCGGACTAAAAAGTACAAAAAAGACATAGATCAGAGGGAAAAGCCTATACAAAAAATGATTATTTTTGTATGTTTCGGGGGGAGGGGGTTGAACCCCATACCCCCCCCCCCCCCTGGATACGGCCCTGTTCCTCATCCATGGTGGGATCCGGGAAAGGGTGGTCTCCTATATTTTTCTTCCAATAGTTGGTTTTGAGTTTTTTTCTTCATTCCTGCTTAAAATTCACCACATTTTCAAGAAGAAAAGTTTTGCCTCCTGAGCTTGTCGCAGGAACTTTACCTACAAATTATATTTTCTGCTTTGTGGATTGGCTGGTCTTAGGATTACTGAAAGAAAAAATAAAGCTGTGTCATTGTAATCATTCCTTTGCTTTATGTTTATCCCAGTTTCCCGATGAAGTTCGCTTGTCTTTCGATTTTGCAGAAACAAAAATAATGGTTTGTTCATAATAATCATTCCGTTGGTTATTCTTTCGCCCAGTTTTCTGCCATATCAACCAACTTCAGTAATTGGCACAAATCTTCCACGTCGTCTCCACATCGGGTTGCCAAATGTCGTTCGATAGTGTGAATTGCCACACTTGTCCCACGTATGAAAATTCACTCTATTTCAAGAGAAGTCCATATTTTTTCAGCAATGATTCCGACCAAAAGTGTTTTTTTCACGTTTTTTCCTGAAACTAAAAGTCAGATGTGTACTTTTTGCACCAGTGAGTTTCGACTAAAAGTGACCGTTTCATGTATTTCCATGAAAATAAAATTCCACTCCCAATTCACTCCTGTTTTGAGCCAAAAGTCGCTCTGCATTTTTGTGTGTGTGGCAACACTCTCTCCACGGTCTCGTGCACAGCAATGTTGCCAACAGCGGTACAATTGTACCATTTTGGTACATTTCAACTCGGCTGGTACAGTATGGCACAATCACACTTTTTCTGGTACATCTTCCAAAGATGGTACAATATGGTACAATGACATTTTTTGTGTGTATATGTCAAGGAAAACTGACTGACAGAGCAAGTAGAGATAGACTTTTTTTGTGTAATGCATGTTACAACTGTTAAGATCGAGGCATTTTTTGGGGTGCAAATTCCATCTCCGTTAGATACGCTGAAGTGAACGCGCGAAGCGCAACGCGCGAGAAAATTTTTGGACGTGGTACAGTTTTTTGGTCAGTTGGTACTTTTTTCGGGCGTTTTTTGGTACCTTTTCTTTCGAAGCATTGGCAACACTGGTGCGCAGTCGTACCACTTCACTAAAAATGTATCATATCATCGCTTCACCCTACGTCTACATCCACGAAGTCTGTGGTGTACACCTGACGTAGGTATCAGGCTCAGACGTGAAGGTTATGGCTCAGGCTGGACCTAAGGCGTCAGAAACCTGATACGTAAAAATGAATGAGTTGATTGGGAAGAGTCGTCTGATGTTATTGGGTGTGTTTAGGCAGAATGTCTCACTACTGCATTCCAGCGTATTACACACTACCCTTGAAAAAATGTCAGTGTACTATCTTAATGAGGAAAGGTCGGTGTGTCAAATTCCAAAGTTTTCACAGCGGGGAAGGGGTTTAGGGGGTATCCCCCTAGGATACCCCCACACACAGCGGGGGTATGGTTTTAGGAACAGACGAACGAAACATGTGCTGTGAAAATTAGGATACCCAGGCACGAACTGAATTTGTCTTGACTGACTGGGTACCTCGGATAGACCTTAGTCCCGAAGAGTTTGTTGTTTAAATTGGCCGGATCGATCCGGCCGGACAAATCTCGTTCCATCATCGCGATGAAGGAGCAGCTACTGTGCCAAACAAAAATATTTTGTTTGTCAACTTACAACTTCACCGTTTTTATGGCACTTGCCCTTCGGCCAAATGCCATACAGCGATCGCAATTTCTGTCCGTCGGTCGGTCCGGCCTTGTTAGTTCGGGCATTTCCACATAAGCTAGGATGATGAAACTTGGCAGGCGTATCAGGGACCCGAAAAAGTTAAGTTGGAAATAGTCATTTCCCCGATCCGACCATCGCGGAGGGAGGGGAAGGAGGGGAATCCGGAATTTTGACGCATTTACAAGTGTTCAACAGGTGATCGCATCTTAAAGAAACTTGATATTTGGAAAGGCCTCGTGTCTCAGACGACCCACTTTTTCAGGACCATATCCGGTGACTTTGGGGGGAGTTATCGGGGGGAACCGGAAATCTTAGGAAACGCTTAGAGTGGAGGGATCGGGATGAAACTTAAAGAATAAGCACAAGCACAAGTTAGCATATATTGCTAAACGTAACCGGATCGGATTCGGGCACTGTAGGGGGGAGGGGGGGGGGCGGATATCCGATGATCCCGCAAGTTCGGTACTTCCTGATGTACTAGACGATGAAACTTGGCAGGTATGTCAGGGACCCGAACAGACTGACTTGAGAATAGTCGTTTGTCCGGTCCAACCATCGTGGACGATGGGGAACCCGGAATCTAGTGGCACGCATAATTTTTGGATTGGATTCGTATGAAACTTGGTTCCATTTCAAGTCCGGACTGGATCGGACACTTGTGGGGAGGCTGGGGAGGGCACCGGAAGTGTTGTGAAACTCTCAGAGTTGAGGGATCGGGATGGAATTTCATGTGAAGAACAAGCATAGGTCCTTGATATGTTCATGACAAATCCAGATCGTATCGAGGCTCTTCAAGGGGTGTTTGAGTGGGTTTCCCGGAATTCTGGTGATCGTGAGTTAGGATACTTCTAGACCTGCTAAGGACGATGAAACTTGGCAGGCATATTAGTGACCCGACAAAATAGACATAAGGACCCGATACAATGCCCTAGGATAACTTCCGTTCCTGGACCCGACCATTCTTGCAGGGTTGAGGGAAGGCCGGAATTTGGAAATCATTGACTTTCGTAGGTTGCGAGCGGGTTGTCCGGTTCGAGTGAACCTTTATGGGCGATAAGAACTGATGACCTAGGTATGCAAAGCGTGTGTCCGAACCATATGCGGCCATGGTTGGGGGAGTTGGAGGGGGTGGGAGGGCGAAACTTGATGGCCGAGAAGAGGAGATTCAGAGATGTGACGTGTATGCATCCGAGATATGTATCCCGACGAAATCACTTTCTGAAGACCTTTGGGGGGGGGGGGGAGTCACCCCCCCCCCGTAGTGACGCCCCTGCCTAGGACAAGACTACTTCTTGGGGTGGTTGTCAAACTGAAATGCTTTGTTTATTTGTTCATAATAAACTTCTCTCTCTCTCTCTCTCTAAACTTGGAAGGTGGAAAAGTCATTAGCTGTAGGATTCAAGGCGATCCAGAAATGGTCATACTCGAGTGAAACTAGACATCTTATTTCCAGGTCCGAACCTAGGGTGGTTGAAGGGGGTATTTTGTGACATTCTCATCTACTTTCTTGCAGCACCTACTCGTAACAAGTGACATATGAGCTCGTAGCTCTTGTTATTTTCAGTTTTTATCCTCCTTCCTGGAGAACAGGGGGTGGGGGGTGGGTCTACCCGCGGGTGGATCTAATCCATACCAAACAGTAGGACAAAAACATATGTTAGGGTTACAAACTTATAAAAACGGTCATTTTTGTACCCCCTCGGTCGAGCTCTAGCCCCCCTCTGGATACAACCCTGCACATAGTATCATTGTTTCTTTGTAGACAATTGGTGTTGGTTTGCTGATTCTGCATTAATAGGCACCGTATCATCTTTTCTTCCTGGGGATAACCCTTTATCTTGATTGAGCCACTGAGCAAAAGACAGCATTATGTCTTTTTTTTTTACTAACACCCATAATGCCCGCTATCACAATACCCACGACTCAAAATGCCCACTATAAATGCCCACATCTCATAATGCCCACGATTCAAAATGCCCACGGGGCACGGTACAGAATGCCCACGATTGAATTATTTGGGGTGTTCAGTTCATAGGAAACTGGAATTAACGACAAATGAGAAACGGAAGGAGTATACTGAGTATCGTTGAACCGGTATAATCTCAGTTATAATATAATACTATACCAACTAATAGAAATTTAGCAACCCCGAAATTTAGGTTTGAAATTGAAAGGTACAGTTATTAAGATTAGAATAGAAGCCAAAAGGGCAATTACACCCCCCCCCCCCCCCAGTTTGTTAGGAATAGAACGTAGCCGAATTCTAAAAAAAAACAACTGAATCACAAACAGCGATCCTAAACTGTTATTTTTAATTAAGAACAGTTCTTACCTCCGTCTTGCAAAGTTGACTGGAGGATTTGGATCACCTTGTTTCGCTTTCTGTGTTGGAACAATAATTTTATGTGACATTTCTTCTGCAAACGAAAACAATTCTGAACGGATTAACAAACAATAATATAATTTTGCCAGTACCTTTTCCGAGGTAATCTTGTCCCTCCTAACCTCGTTGTCCCAGGACATTTTGGGCTCCCTTGTGCACAGTTCGAGCCGTAGTTATTTTTAACCAGGATGATTTTAGCCGCCACTGCGGGCACTTCGAATTGTCGGCATTTTGAGCAGTCGACATTTTGGACGATCTCGATTCGGGGTCTTCAACCTCACTTTGTGGGCATTTTGAACTGTTGGCATTTTGATCGTGGGCGTTCCGAGTCGTGGGCATTTTGAACCGTGGGCATTTTGAGCGGGGGCATTGTGAGAGTGGCAAAAAGATCGTCGTGATTTTGAGAACCACCCTTTTTTATGGCACTTGCCTTCCGGCCAAATGCCATATACCGATCACTTTTCCGTCGGTCGGTCAGTCCGGTGATCGCGAGTCAGGGTACTTCCAGATAGGCTAGGACGATGAAACTTGGCAGGCATACCAGGACCCGACCAAACTTACTTGGAAATAATACGTTTCCCGATCCGACCATCTGGGGTGGGAGTGGAGGGAGGGGGAATCTGGAAAATTGAGTAGTGCTTAACTTTTGAACGGGTGATCGGATTGGAATGAAACTTAGGAACTGAATAGATGACATCTCTCTGATGTCCCGTTTGAAGTCCAGACCGGATTCGGCAGCTGTGGGGGGGGGGGGGGTGACCGGAAATCTCGAGAAACGGTTAGAATGAAAGGATCGGAGTGGGAAGCTTGGGGAGAACAAGCATCTGCTCTAGACGAATCGTTTACACAATTCTACTGGATCTGGACACTTTGGGGGGATGGAGGGGGGTTTCCCGGAATTCCGGTGATGGCGGTTTGGGGATTTTCACAACAAAACTTGGCAGGTATATCAGGGACCCGATCAAACTGACTTGCATGGAGATAAAAACATTATTGATCCGATGCGAAAACCATCTAAAAAAAAAATCCTACGTTAAGCAGAAGTACATGCAAATTGGTAGGCTACGTGCAGAATAGTGTGCTCTGTAGACACCGGTTAGAAGCAATAGACTAGAATCGCAGCACCAAGGATGATTTTTCTTTTTACAAATTTCAAGAAATATTGCAACCAATTCTTGGAAGATTAAGCAAAATGTAAGCAATTTGTTTAAGGTCCACCTCTCTAATGTTAAAATACGAAACTCTGCACCACAGGCAAAAATTTTTAAAACCTGTTTCCTACAAAAAGACAGAGATTTGCACAAAACCGGCTACGTTCGAACTGCGATTTTACGCAAGATCTTAAGAAATCCGTCGAAAATCCGGAAATCCGACGGATCAATCACCCACCAAGGACCTAAGAAATCCATTTTGTGATGGAAAAATCCGTCAAAGTGGAACCACTGCTTGGTCGGGAACCTTGGGTCACTATCATAAGGTCTTAATCACGGTTCGAGTAGTAGGGAAAATATCGAGCGTACTTCCCTTACGGCCAAGCGTGAGAAGACAGGAATTTCTCAGTGCGTGAAGTACCGACAAGGTGGCCTATTCATGATCTCATTAAAAACCACAGTGATTGATTGGTTTCGTAATTAGTTTGTGAGCACAGCGGAAGCTTGCAGCATTAGGCGGACTGTTCGCGAATCACCCAACCTTCGAGGCAGACGAACTTATGTCCTTGTGCCCTTCCTGTGCCTAGGTTCAGATGCGTGGAAAGTTTTTAGTTTCTGGTCGCATCTTCGTTCTGCCTGACTTAGTTTGGGCAAGCATATCGTGTGGTCATCTCTCAAACTACCCACTAAAAAAACAACAAAAAACATCACCTGTTGGTTTCTTTTAGGTCCAATGATTCTCAATGACTTTTAAATTTCTTTTTAAACGTCAGTATAAGCTCCGAATATTCGACTTATGAAAAATATACCACCAATCACTACTAAGTCAGACGTTTCTTTTCATATCCTCCTATACCTCAGTTTGCTCTTGTTGCCGATGCAGGTGTAGGCTACACTTCGTCTATTCAAACAATGTATAAAACGGATAGGTCAGCCACAATGCTTTGGCAGCGATATTTCGGCCCTTCTTGGTAAGGGTCCTCGTCAGGCTGTCGAATGTCAGGGACAACGTTGGGGAAGGAACGAACCTGCAACCAAATGCCGTCAAAGCATTGTAGCTAACGTATCCGTGTTATGCACTGTTATATATGTTTCCCAGTCAGCTTGGGCTCAGTACTACAGTCAATCTAGCGTTTTTATTTAATTTTTTTGTTTCCAGCTGAAATTTTCCATTTTCTTAAATCTTAGTGTTTACTTCATGGGAAATAAGTTTTTAATGTGGTTTTGTGTGCTGAACTCGAATATCACAGATACGATCAACCGAAAGTGTTTCACATTCATCACCATACAATAAATTTCTCGATTCTGTTATAGCACAATCGCTTGACCGCATATAAATCGGAATAGAAATTATAAAAACATTTGTAGAGACAAGGAAACTGTTCGATGTGTCTAAAGTTGGAAACCGATCTCAAGAAAAAGCTCGTGTTTCATAGCGTTTTCTTTTTGTTTCCAGCTGGTATTCTCGATTTTCTAAAAGCTTACCGTTTTCTTCGTAGGATACAGGTTTTAATGTAATTTCTGTGCTATATTCGACTATCGCATCCAGGCCCGTATCCAGGAATTTATTTGGTCTTTCGGGGGGGGGGGGGGTTGCTTGCGGGTCGGACAAAAAAGTAAGAAAAAGTCAACCCTCTAACCTCTCCCCCCCCCCCCCACCTGGATACGGCCTTGATCGCATCAGATTCAAATTATGTTCAGCCTAAAAGTGTTTCGCGTTCATCACCATACAAGATGTTTTTTTGGAACTCTTCTTATTTATTGAATGGATACTATCATGTCAAGTAGAATTCTTCAAAATAATTCTGTTCAAAAATCACACTTTTAAAAGGCTGAGAAGTTAATCCCTTCCAGTCCATTGCAATGGATGGGCACATTTTGTTCCAAACTTGACTTACACATCATCGAACTAAAGTGCTACAAGAGGGTTTTCGCGAGATTCTGGAATCACCTTCCGGCGAGCGAAGCGCATCTCCAAAAACTGTGGGGAAAAACTGCGATTCCTGGAATCACTTTCCCCTGGACCGATCGCGAAAACTCAATGGAAAGCTGAAATCGCCGGGAAACTGTTGAATTCCAAATCTTTCAGAATAAATATGGCTCACTGGACGTTTCTTCCATTATTATAGAATCGAACGACGTCATCCTCAATGACGCTTACCATTTTTTTTTTCATTTATTAGTGAGACTGTTTTGTGATCCCAAAACGTAAGTGGAGGGATACTTGTGACATCGCAAAAGTTGTCCGCCTGTCCGTCCGTCTGTCCGTCTTTTAGCACGATAACTCTCGAAGTGGTTGAGATATTTTGTTCCAACTTGGCACGAGGACTCTTTGGGTCAAAGTACAAGTGAAGTTCAAAGATGGGCTCTGTACCCCTAAAATTAAGGGTGGGGGAGGGGGTTCAAGTTAAGGGACGAACAAAATATTTTTAGAAGCCAATGAGATAAGGAGACACGTAGATAAGGAGTAAGGAGACATGCTGAATCCGAATAGGAAAATCTTTTTCTCGCCGGACAAGTAGTTCACCCGGAATCCGTCTCAGATTTTCCATGTCAAGTCCTCATCGGATCCGATACTTGTGGGGGGGGGGATTGGAGTGGGGCACCGGAAATCTCGTGAAAAGTTTTGAGTCCAGGGATTGGAATGGAACCTGGTGGCAGGAACAAGCATTAGCCCTAGATACATAACTGACAAAACCAGATCAAATCGGGGCTCTATGGGGGGAGTTGGAGGATGTTTCCCAGAATTCCGATGATCGCCAGTTAGGACAGTTTCAGATTTTCTAAGGACCGATGAAACTTTGCAGGCGTATTAGTGACTTAAGGACCAGACACAATGCCCTCGGAAAACTTGTTTTCCTGGATCCGACCATCTTTGGGGAGTTGAGGGAAGGGGAATCCGGAAATCCCTGGCTTCCGTAAGCTGCGAACAGGTGGCCCGATTCGAGTGAAACTTTATGGGTGATAAAAACTGATCACCTAGACAAGCAAAACATGCGTCCAAACCACACGCGACCCCGGTTGGGAGAGTTGAGGGGGGGGGACTTTTTGACATCCACAAAAACCAAACGGATGGACAGAAAGGGATACAAATTGGACAGTGCCAAGTTTATGCGGCCTTGATTGTTATGTGGCGTCTGGATCGGATCCGGTTAGGGTATAGGGGAGGGGCGGGGGGTGAAGCGGGAATCGGAAATTTGCAGATAGGCTACGCTCCGATTCCAGTCAAACTTAATGAACGGGGATCTGCGACTTTTATGTTTCTGAGTCGTATTCAGCCACAGCGGGGGGAGTTGGATGGGGAGTTCCGGAAATGATGTTGCTCGCATAGGGGTCAAAGAAGTGGAGCGATTCAGATGAAATTGGAATGTAGAGAGATCACATATCCTGGATTTTAGGGTTCGAACTGGATCCGACCACGGTGGGGAGGGGGAAGAGTTACCGGAAGTTCTCAAAAAACGCTCAGATTTGAGTGAAGCGTTATAGGCGGTAAGAGAAAATGCTTCAATGATCCACTTAGGAGTCTGAACCAGATTCGGCCGCGGTGGGGGAGTTGGAGGGGGGGGGGGTACCGGAGATCATGTGGCACGCCTAGGAACCAAACGAGTGGATCTACTGGGTTGAAACTTGGAAGGTTGAAAACTCATTTGTCCTAGATGATCCGAGGCGATACCGGTAATGTTCAGACTTGAAACTAGATATCCTATTTCTAGGTCCGAATCCCATTTTTGGATTGCAGGGTATTTTGTGACGTTCTCATCCTACTGGTATCAAGTGCCATATGAGCTCTTAGCTCTTGCTTAAGAACGTAATGGAAGCTTGGCGTACTATTTCTCTCTAGATATTTTGCATGGCACATGCCATGATTCATTGAGGCCTCACCGTCTGTCATAGCTTTGTACAAAGCAAGTCCATGATTAAATCACGTTTTAATCTCGTTAGACCCACACATAGTAGACAGGAGTTGGTTCTTTGACAAACTTTCACACTCACTCGTATTTTCGTTGACTACAGCTTTTCATCGTTTTAATATTTTGTGGGTATTGATCAGATTGGTTCCTATTCAGAACCGTGACGACCCCACCAGTATGACAAAAAACGTCACTTGTCATAAGGTTTACTGCCTACGTATTCACCAAACGAATTTGTTGCAAGCATAAAACGCCTTAGGCTATTGCGCATTGTTTAATTCCGGCTTATCTGGTCGTCGGTCAGTTTGGAAGCTCCTGTTGCACAAGACCTCTTTAATTCTTATGTTTGTTCTTGCTCAAAATTGGTTGCTATGTAGGCGGGAATTGTTCAGTCTGAAATCTTGGTTGCCTGCGTTAAACGGATGAATCGGCTGATTTTATTTTATCGATGTTTCGGCCCTTCTTGGCAAGGATTCCCTTCACACATTCAGGTTAGCTTTAATAGCTTGAGCCTGAAGAGGACCCTGGCTGAGAAGGGCCGAAATATCGTTAGGCGAAAATAATTTGACTTATCCGACTGAAGAAAGAGCAGCCCGAGCGCCATGGCACAATTAATCACAAAAGAAATCACAAACAAAAATAGAGAAACACACAAAAAAACAAAGAGCGTGTTATACCCATCGAACAATAGTCACTATTAGTTACAATTTTCGTTTCAACTTTGTGAAAAGCTATTACGCTGGCAGTTCCAACTTTCTCAAAATTATCACGCTCGGGAGCGAAGTTAGCGTGGTAACTACGATCCCTGCAACGTGATTGGCCCAATCAGCTCGCGGCACTGTATTTTGACGAAAATAGAAAAATGCGTTCCAGCCTTGGCGCCAAGAAGACATCAGGGATCGTGACATCATGCGTAGTAACTGTGTGGTAAGTAGGGTGGAACACGCTCAAAATCTCCTTCGTAATCTTTCTCCACTGGTAATTACACACTTTATGTTTTTTGCTTAACCAAAAAACCCACTCCTGTGATCCGTCGCTGAGTTCTTTTCTAGCGTTGACCCACAGTAGAGCGTATTCGTGTTAAGCAGACGCGATTCTTATATTTTACCCTCTAGTAAAGCCCTTTTTTTGGGGATCAAAAACGTAAACCAAACGTAACCAAAACGTAAGTGGAGGGATACCTATGACATCGCAAAAATTGCCCGTCTGTCTGTGAGCACGATAACTCTCGAAGGGAATGAGATATTTTGATAAAATTTGGTGTGAGGATTCTTTGGGTCAAGGGTAAGGTCAAATTCGTTGATGGGCTCTGTAGCCGTACAGTTAGGGGGGAGGGGGAGGGTTTTCAAATTAAGGGAAAAAATATTATTAAAAGCTATTGAGATAGTTGATTTAGGGTTAAGGAGACATGTTGAATCCGAATATGAAATTTTTTCTTGCCGGACAAGTAGTTCACCTGGAATCCGGCGAAAACCGGACACACAATTTGTCGACCAGTTTTCGGCTCTAGCAGTCCCTACCCCTTTATTCCCAAACTAGTATAGCTCTGTGCGTGGATGCCGATATGCTGAATCCATTTTTGAACTTTATTTTAACAATACAAATATTATAGGAATCTGACGATCACTGAATGGCGAAGACATGACCCAATGTTTGAATCAAATGTTAGATTTTTGGGATCCCATCGAAATCTTTGGTCTTGTTTCTCTCGGTGTGTAAAGATAAATGTAACGAGTTGTGCTTTTGAATTAGCTAATAAACATCTATATTATAGGAATTGGGATGGACGACACCTTTGTCATGCTGGGAGCCTGGCGACGAACGGTGCAGCTGAAGACTGTTGAAGAGCGTCTAGCGAAAACATTCGAAGAGTCTGCAGTTTCCATTTCAATCACCTCCTTTACGAACATGATCAGTTTCTGGATTGGAGCTATTACCCCCTTTCCAAGCGTGCAGATTTTCAGTATCTACTCCGGTAAGATTTTAAGCCACAAATGATAAGAAAAGACTGTAAAAGTTTCTCCGAGTAAGGATTAAAGTTAACTGCAGTATTTGCTACTGGGATTAATCTTATCTCTACTGAGATAACATTAACCCGAATTAGAGATAAGATTATCTTTTTAGAGACAAGATTAATCCCAGTAGCAAATACTACAAGATTTTTTTTTACAAAGTGCTTGATGTGATTTTGTTATTGCGACACTTTGGCCCTTCTTGAAATGGTCCTCTTCATGATGAATGAATGAATTTATTTCCAAAAAGCACGTGGGGCCATTGCAGGAAAACATAACAAACAAAAAATTACACTCACAAATACATTGTTTACACCAAAAGGAGGGAACCCTTACTCCAAAAAACGCTCCCGATGCTCCATAGACTGCTTGAGGAACCTCCCACGCCGACGAAGGTCCCCAAAATTTGTCTTCCCCATAACCTTAACCAAATCCTCATCCTCCATCCTATTATGTCCAAAAATCTCTTTACGCCGATCATTTAACCCCTCACTGAAAATCCGGTAAATTGGTAGTGGTTGCATCTGTGTCCAATCACGAGAATTTTTCGTCGACTTTTCAGACACATTGCGTCACATTGTTTAAAGGACCTGTCTTACCTATAATAGTAACTGCAACCTACTTCCATGATCACTCCATATATTTCTAAACCCGGAGACCCCAGTTTCGTACAGTACATTCTAACCCCTCTAACAAAATCACGCTGATTTTCTCACTTGCCGTCTTTTGCTACCTTCGACATGACTATCACGATGGTTTTCTGTGAGGAGTTTTTCTGTCAGAAAAACCGGTTATGTAATTGTTTCCCTGTTTCGCTGTAAGTGAACGGGTTTTGGAAATGGGTTAAAACAGCCAGAACCGCGGGTTATTTGTAGAAAGCACAGCCTAGTTTTAAAGTATTCAAATATTTTAATATACTGTAAGTTGAAGAGTAAATAGTGCGAGGGTCTTTTAAGAAGAAATTTAAACTGATCGTAAGGCAGAGGTTTGAAGAATAATAACTTCTTCGGTAGAATTTTAGGCTATGAGGGTAGAGTACACTAGACGAGCAGGATATATCTATTTTCGTAATTAATATCTTATATAAATTAGTTTTTCAGATACGCTAAAGACCAACCTCGTTTGAACACCGTCTATCTTTGTTTTTCAGAAAGCCGCTAGTTCATACAAATAACGCAAATACCAGAAAAAATCTGCCAGATGGCTCACAGTCGCTCTAAAAACTGTTGAGTTTCTTCATGTGGCGGATTATTCAAAGTATTCGGTCTAGGAAAAGATTGATCAGTAGCTGATCGAAATATTGCCGATTTCGGTTTTCGTGGCTAAAAATTAACTGGAACGGGCGCTTTAACCTTCTTTTCTGAGAGCTTGGTCACACTGGGCTCAAAAAGCCGCCTATTCGACAAACAACTGAAAATCCCTAGGGGACGGGAGATATGATGGGCTTTGTGGCAGCTTGGGGATAATGAGCAGACTGCAATTAGGGTTCCTGTAAGATAATTATACACGCTGTTTTGCTCTAATTGATCTCCTGAATTTAAAATGACAACATTCAGAATTAGTTGTATCTTGTTCTTTTTCTTTTTTCCACTTTTGAACCTAAAAAGCCAGGAAATGAGCCAAGTGTGACCAAACTCTGAGAGCTACCTGGTTTGGACAAACCTAGAATGTACATGGCACAGTTTTGGAACCAGTTCCTATCGGCATTTGTACCCATTTGTGCTGACCCATATCCCGAAATTTGTGTAACATAGTAGAATTAAAGTGATCCTGTCGTTGATGGAATTCAACTTATTCTGTTTTTTTTTTTTTTTCATTTCAAAACCCAAAAGTAAAACGCATAGAGATGAAAGAATGAATTTAATACACACAGTTTCACACACAACTTCTCTTGCCGCATTTAGCGACTTTTTCGGGGCATATTTTTGATTCTGTTAAAAGAGGTTTTGGCCTGACCATTGTACAATAGATATATAGATATATCGTTTATTGGCCAAAATAGCAAAGATAGCTAGCACAAATACTACCAGGTAAACACGACTAAGCGAACGAACAAAGTACGGCACAAACGAGTTAACATATCTTTCAGTTGCATCCGCTGGATAATTTGTTAATTTAGCTTTGTTTTAGTGGGTTTGACTACGCGTGTTGCGCCTGTTTTTATTTTCTTCAACATAATCAGGCAACATTGATCTGTGAAGTTCAGAATTTAGACATTTGTGGCCAAAACCTGTTGTTAAAATGTGCCTACGTTGCTCAAGGGACGGGAGACCGAGACTTGAAAGGCTCTCTTCATAACTAACGTACACTGGGCCCAGAATAATCATAATTTTTAGAATAATCTAAAATAATCATAATAATAAAATAATCAGAATAATCTAAACAAGTGGCGAACCTAGACAGACTAAGGGGGCCCCAGCCATGGTCCGAAGTAGTAAATACAGATATTATTATGTGTAAAAGACTTCAGTTACTTCGTCCATTTCATTTCTATGTCGAGGTAGGCTAAGTCAAATAAATGGACAAAAATTAAAAGTAGAATTTGTTTTTTGGTAAATTACCAAAAAGGGGGCACCGGCTCAAAAGGGACCCTGGGTCTATGTCTGGGTCTGGTCCCCTGCACAGACTTCCATCCTGTAGGCCTCGCTGTATGTGACCATGTGCGAAACCAACAAGAACAAAGCCATCCTTAAAAGCATTATTGGCTGAAGAAACTAGCGTACGTAAAAAGGAATTTGGCAGTACGGACGCATAATTAGCTTGATTAGTTTTCGAATTTGGAATTCAAGGACTGGCGACCAAAAATAGTGACGAACGGCCGACGGCCTCACCGATTTGACAAGTCGCCATCAAATCGGCACTTGTTGGTTAACCGAATTACCGTTTTATATGCCTATTAAGTTCTTGTTAATTTAACTTGGACCTTCCAATATTTCGAATATTTTGTATATTTTGCTGCTTTCGGACGATGGCAGTATGGGTGGAGCGGAAATCAAGTTCCCGTCTGCAATTTTACTAATTGATTTGTGCGTAGGCTACATAACCACCTGATCACCACAGTCGAGTTGGAGCTCAGAATTACCATACGAGATTCTGGTGTCGACTTAACTTTGTCAAAATAGCGTGAATGAGAAGAGGAACAGGGACTCGCTACACTCGTCTGATATTGTGAATCATATTTATATTATTTATATATTAAAAGAAGTATTCTTATATAGTAATCTTTGATTTTAATTCATGAAGTACAACGTCGGCACTGAGATGAATATTATATTTGACGGTGCAAAATGGATAAGTCAGCTACATTTTCTTAGAGCTATATTTCGGCCCTTCTTGGATAGGGTCATCTTCAGGCTCAAGCCGCTCAAGCTGGAAAATGAACTTGTGGAAAAACAATTAAAGATTCTTCTTCTCTACTTCCAAATCTCTACCCTTTCGACGACCCGATCGAACAGCAAAAACAGCAGCCGTGTCAGGATGAAATCACGGAACCAGCCTTAACTCCAAACAATTTTTAGAGAAGAAGTTCACAAAATCAGATATTTAAAGAAGAATCTTTAATTGTTTTTCCACAAGTTCATTTTATAGCTTGAGCGACTTGAGCCTGAAGAGGACCCTTGCCAAGAAGGGTAGCTCTAATAAAATGTAGCTGACTTATCCATTTTGCACCGTCAAATATGATTCGCAGTGAGCTTAGGCTGAAGGAATATCTATCACTGAGATGTCCTTAGAAAGTTAACTAAAACCGAGGTTCTAAGCGTGGACAGAAGAGCCATCTAGCCCTTAGGCTATCTGGGAGAAATTAAGTAGATTCCAATTGTTCTGCAGCCTGAGCTGACTGCGAATCGTGTACGGTGGCGCTAAATGAATAACTCAGCTGATATTTATTCCATCACATTTTGGCCCTTCAGCACAAGCCCCCCTCCCGAAACATAGCCTACACAAATATTAAGGATTTTTTATAGGCTTTAAACTCTGATCTATGTTTTAGTTTTACTGTTAGGTATGAGTTGGCTCTTTCATAATTTGGGTTTCTTTCATAATTTGGGTTTCTTTCATAACACTCCGTATTTTGTGTTTTGCACTTTACGGGTAATAAAGTTTATGCATTCACTGAATTGGGTACGACCCGCGGGGAGAAAATTCCTTGATACGGCCCTGTAACAGGAACACGTGATTTGGGAAACGGATGTATTCAGCGACCTTTGAGACTCCTGTGGATTGCAGCCTGATGTTTGAAGTTGACACGACAAATCGGTGTATTTTGTATATAGCTGTCGTGACCAGATTTTGAAACTTTTTCAGATTTTGATTTTTGAAACTTGTTATTTGAGCTGGCTGATTTTTTGGCGCGATTTGTACCACTCTTTTCCTTGCATTTCTCCGTCTTCATGCACTGTAAAAAAAACATCTTCGCTTCTGATAACTCAATCTGCAGCATTTTCTGTTCCAAGGTTTTAATCTTCCATCGGATTTTAACCCTCTGAATTCGGAATAAAAATCTCCGAATTCGGTGACGCACACTTACTAAAGTCCGATGTAGGAAAGACTTTTTACACTGTACACGACCTGTAAGGCCCAACAGACTGATCTGTATGTAATCTCGGTTTAAGGTGACTCTAGAGATACCGTCAAAGCAGGACCCGGTCAAAACCGGGAACAACTTTTTGCTCAAAAAATCTTGTTGGCTTACAGTAGACCCATACACTGTCAGCTTGCAATATTTGCTACTGGGATTAATCTCGTCTCTAAACTTATCTCTAATTCGGGTTAATCGAGAGAATTCGAGTTGGTACAAGGAAACCTATTTGGAAAGTCAGTCCTGAAGTTAAGAAGGCAAAAAACACGGCAAAATTTTGGCTAAAAATTTGGATTGCTTGTGGACGCCCAGGGAATGGTACTGTTTTTAATCTAAAAGCTAAAACAAAGCGTGAATACAAATCTTCACTTAAAAATGCTCGTTTGAATGGCTTAGATGCTCCCAGTGACAAAAAAGCGTGGCAAAAGGTCCTTCGTACAGATAAAGGGTCAGCTGTACCTCCTTCCGCGCTAACTATGGCTGACTGGACCAACCACTACCGTGGTCTATTCAGTGGTTGCAAAAACCAGATTCAGCAGCACTTTGAAAATTTACTTCTTAAATACCTACCAAGGAAAATATTTCAACCTTCTGTTCTTCCCGTTACTTGTTCTTCCATCGAAATTGCTTTCCGAAAATTAAGAAGAACTGGTTCTACAGATTCTGATGGCCTTAGTGCCGATTTTTTCAAAACTGAGTGTCCAGCTTTAACACAACACCTTCTGCTGCTATTTCAAATTTGTTTGTGCCAGGGCTTGGTTCCGAATAGTTTCCTCCTGGGTACTATAACATCGGTGATTAAGCGAGGGAAAGACGCGGACCTTTGCAAAAGCTATCGGCCAATTACAGTTTCTTGTACCATAAGCAAAATCCTGGAATACGTCCTTCTTCCAGAACTAGTTGAAAAATGTAGCTTTGGTTCAATGCAGTTTGGATTCCGTTCGAGCGCCAGTTGTGCGCATGCTCATCACATATTGACAAAAATGATGAAACAGGCTACCCGCGACAAGTCTTCTATACATATATGTTCTATAGATATAGCTGGTACTTTTGATAATATAACGCATTCTCAGGCCCTATTTTCTCTCATTACTTCTGGCGTGAATCTGTCTGTCGTCTATCTGTTAAAATTTTGGTATGGTCATTCTTCAGTAAGGTTCAAATGGCAAGGTAGCTTGTCAGAGATTATTTCTGTCCGAACTGGTGTTCGCCAAGGGGGAGTCTTATCTCCCTACATCTTCAAATCGGCCATATCTTCTTGTCTCGATTCTTTGCTTCCTGCTTACTTCTATAAAGACTATGCCTTCAGCTACATAGCCTATGCGGACGACTTGCTCTTAGTAAGCCGTAGCCGATCCACACTCACAAAAAATGTAAGTAAGCTGTCGTCAGAACTTCTGAAAATTGGCCTTGAAGTTAACCTTTCAAAATGTGAGTACCTGCATTTCAACCCTTCGTCAAATTGTTCGAGTGCATCTAAAGCTTCTATATCTCTTGGATCGTTCATCGTCAAATCAACAGACTCTCTACGGTGGCTCGGCATAACATTCAAATCTTCATTGTCAAAATTTTGCTCATCGGTTGTTCAAGAAGTTTATAAGTCGATCCGTAGGGCCTATGGGCGCATCGTCCCCAACCGGGGGCGCTATAATCGTAAAGCTTTGGGAAATTTGTACAGCACCTTCTGCGCTCCTTCTATACTATTTCGTTCTGGCGTCACTCATGTTCTGCGAAAGAAGGAGATTAAAAAGATGAGATCATGTTATTTTAAATATGCAAAGCACCTCCTCCACTTGTCGAAATTATGTCATAACCATACATTGACGGAGAAATTCAAAATTCAAGACGCAAGTGTTACCCTTTTGGATGTTTCGTCATCACTTTCAAAACTCATGGACAACAAGGCCCAACCAGCACACGATGTCGTCCACTGCTTCCTGACCGAAGATTAAAAATTAAGTGTCTTTTTCTGTGTGTATATATGTGTTTTGTTTATTTTCTTTACTTTTGTCATTTACTCCGCCTTTTCAAAATGGCGGGTCATAAATAAATTACTTACTTATCTCAGTAGAGATAAGATTCATCCCAGTAGTAAACACTGATGTTAACTTTAGTCCTTACTCGGAGAAACTTTCTACAGTGTATGCTGAATTGGACATGCTGTTAGTTTTCGGATGATTCGGTTGGATCCGGTAAAAGCCATTTTTATCTGAGTTTGTAAACCGGCTGCAAATTCCGGATATAGGCAGAGTTGCGAGTTTCTGACGAAGTGTTTTTGCAGGGTTGGCCGTGACATTCACTTATTTCTGGCACATCACGTTCTTCGGCGGATGCTTGGCTCTAGCTGGTTATGCCGAAGAAAAGAATTTGCACAGCATCTGGTGCGTAAAAGTGCTACCAAAGTCAAAATCAGGTAAGGCTTCAAAGTCACTCTGTAAGGTGAAGAAATTACAAACCTATGAATGATATAATAAAGGAATTTGGTGCACAAAAAACGAAGGATGTCGCAACTAAATCAGAAACGGGTCTGACGTCAGCTCTGTACCGCAATGCTGTATTTCTGTATTTCTTAAGCTCGTTGGAGCTACAATCCGATTCTTTCGTTCTATCTTATTATTACTGGAGAAGATTCCGTGTCAAAACGTATACATACTGCATAAAGGGCCCAACCAGCGCACGACGTAATCCACTGCTTCCTGGCCGAAGATTGAAAATTAAGTGTCTTTTCGTGTGTGTTTATGTCTTTTATTTATTTTCTTTCATTTACTCCGCATTTTCAAAATGGCGGGTTATAAATAAATTACTTACTTACTTATAAGTACGGGTTATAAATAAATAAATTACTTACTTACTTATACCTAATCTAATCTGAAGGTTTATGGCACTTTCGTGGAAGGAAAGAGTTGCTCACTGTAAAAAACAAGATCCGAGTAAGGATTAAAGTTAACTGGAGTCCATCGTTGTTACTGTCATTAATCTTATCTCTACTGAGATAAGATTACTAAAAAGTAGAGATAAGATTAAATCCAGAAGTAAATACTGCTGTTAACGTTGATCCTTACTCGGAAATATTTTTTACATTGGGTATCGCGGTATACAGAGAGGAGACAACGCTGTAAATGTATCTCCTACATCGGGCTTTAGTGGTTGCACATCACCGAATCCGGTGATTTTGATTCCGAATTTGGATTTTAACTCTCCGAATTCGGGAAAAAACATCGCCGAACTCGGATAGTGTAAACGCTTGTAAAAGCAGGTTATGATGAAATGGTTCAAATGGTAAAAACCTTCATGGCCTTGCATAATTAAAATTATACTGAACACAACAGGTTTTTCTTTTGTTTGGAATGAAGGCCTAGGTCCGACAAATGACCCTTCCGATTTTTACCGAACTTTAAGACACGTTTAGATGACCAAGAAATTAAAAATGATGGTCTGCATTAGGTGAGTCACCAAGTTTAGTTTATTACAGGCAAGTTCAAGAGTCTTTTGGTAGTGAATATTATTTTAAGTCAGGAATACCATTTACTTTTAAAGTGTTGGATTCAGGTGCGAGCAAACTGTTTGCCGCTATGTCGTGGTTATTCGTGGAATTCTAGGTATCCGGATGGAGTACGTAATTGTCCTCTTTGCCATCCTGATGGGAATGGGCTGGATCATTTTCTTTTCAGGTGCCTGCAGCTTTCGCACTTAAGGGGGTTCATTATTTTCTGGGAATGGTGGGCAGCTTCTTGGTATCTTACGATCTATGCCACCAAGAGCGATTGTTTTTTCTGGAAATTTTGTGCCAAAAGCACTCGAGTTGAGAAGTTGCTGTTTCTTAGTTTTTTATTTTGTCTTAGTTTCTTATGAGTTGTTTGTTTATTCTGTATATGGCCTTAGGATTTTTCAATACAGATATATATGCCCTAGATGACATATTTTAGGGTCCGAACTGGATCCTACCACGGTGTGGGCAGAGGCGTCACTAGCCAAAATGTTTGGGGGGGGGGGGACGAGGAATTTACCGACTGGCTGGTAATTTTTACCGACTGTCTCTGCAGAAAAAACGACTGTTTTAAACAGCAAAAAATGACAGTGTTGAAAAAATCGACTGATTTTCAGTATTATCCACTGATTTTCAGAAAAAACGACTATTTTGACGAAAAATCGACCGATTTTCAGAAAAACCGACTGTTTTCATGAAAAATATCAACTATTTTGAAGAAAAATCGCGGCGCTTCGCGCCGACTCGGTTATTTTTTACCGACTGGCCGACAGCATTGGGGGGGGGCGTCCCCCCTCGCCCCCCCCCCCCCAGTTGTGACGCCCCTGGGTGTGTGGGGGGGGGGGGATTTTCCAAAAAATGCTCAGATTCGAGTGAAACTTGATGGTGGTAAGAAGATGCTTTAGATGATCGTTCGCGAGTTCGAACCAGATTCGGCAGCGGTAGAGGGAGGGGCCGGAAACCTTGTGGCACGTCTAGGGGTCAAACAAGTGGATTAATCGGGCAGAAACTTGGAAGTTAGAACAGTCATTTGCCGTAGATGATCCGATGTGATGACGGAAATGCTTAGAATTGAGCGAAACAACATGCCATAATTCTAGGCCCGAACTGCATTTTTGGGGTTCGGGTAAACGAGGGTGGTAGTAGCCTAGGGTTTACGTTAACGTACAAATAGTTTTCTTTCAGACTTACTCTGTATGATGTAAATCCCAATCCTGGTAAATACAATCATTGTTGATAATAACGACAGTCTAAATAATGTATGACTGATAAGTAACATATGACGAGTAAACAATCAATGACCTACAAATCACGAATGACCTATAGTCTACTACCACCCTTACTTACCCGCCGCCTATACACGCTACCCAAGCCTACAGTGTATGGTCGAATTTCCGTGTTCAACACTCTTGTTTTTGCATAAAATTTCCTAAATCTAGCTTATTTTGAATGTCAGTTCCTGGCAGTTCCTGGACTCCGTTCTTACCTGGTAGTATACTGAAATGTTCGAAGGTTTGTTTTTGTTGACCACAATAAACACATGTGTAGCCCGGAAGTAGGCATCACCTCTAAAAGTAAATACACTGTGACGAGCGGGCGTTAATAGCACCCCGAATTAATTTAGTAAAGCAGATTTGTTTTGTGCAAGATTGCCTTCGCCGTGACAGACGTGCACGGACTTTACCACTAACTTTGTCCTTCAAACACCTGACGGATTTCGGAATACAAGTCAGAACTTGCATGACAGATGGTATGAATAGCCAGGTTACGTCGCAACGGAAATGTTGCAATGAAAACCTTGGCTGGGTTTTTCCTAACGTTGGTACTGAATAAGTAAGTAAGTCATTTTTTTATAAGACGCCATTTTGAAAAAGCGGAGTAAATGAAAGAAATAAATAAACAAATAAACGCACAGAAAAAGACACTTCTTTTTCAATCTTCGGCTAGGAAGCAGTGGATTGTCGTGCGCTGGTTGGACCTTGTTGTCCATGGTTTTTTAAAGCGACGAGGAAACATCCAAAAGGGTAACACTTGCATCTTGAATTTTGTAAGTTCTCCGTCAATATAAGTTAATTTAGAAGCATTTTCGGTTTGCAATGCAACCAGTGGTGCTATCCAGGGGGGGGGGGGGGGGGGGCTAGGGGTCATGGCCCCTCTACCTTTCAGAACCTTCATTAAATCCTAACTTACACTAATCTTTCCTTAGTAATGTCACCTACACTAATACATTTTTACAATAACTTTTTTTTCTCAACAATATTGCCTTTAACCTAGCAGACATTACAGCTACTAAATATATTTTCTCCATTACATCCATATTTAGCCATTATAGCCATATTTATCTGACATAGTAAAACCAAAAAAATATGACTTATAAAGAGCAATTCAGTTTGAGACCTGTGTAATAAACCTGGATACTCTATATGACTAAGTCCAAAACACGCCAGTGATCCTCAGGAAGAACGAGAAAACGTCTCACGAATCATTGGGGACAGCTGTGGTGCCACTTCTGGCTCTTCCGCTAGGTACACAGCGATTGTGCATCGGCAAGGAGAGTTAGTCATCAAGAGTATTGGGGGCCAAGTGGATCTTTGGATCTTTTGACTTAAATTCCAAACGGCCCCGGTGGCCCTCTCGTGCCTCACCAGCGCAAGAACGTGCTACACGCACTGCTCTCTGCCCTTAACCAGTCTAAGAAGGCTAGGGATATGACAGTTGGAAACGTTCTCAGTTGATCATTGGTCATGTGCTGGAAGTGGCCGAGTCAAAGCCACACTGTCAGAAGTTTCATAACAGATTGCGCATAACACTTTCAAGAATAATACCTTTTCACTTAGAAATAAAGTGTTATGACCAATTAAGTTTACACTATTTCGTGCCTAGATCTCCAACAACACCTTTAATTGGTAAAAATACTAACGGGAACGAAAGAAACATAACATATAACATCCCAAAGTGTTATCTGTTGAAACCGCGCATCCTGCTGTTGTCGTTATGTAACTTCTGACAGTGTTGGAGATCTGGGCACGAAATAGTATAAACTTAGCTGGTCATAACACTTTTTTTTCTAAGTGAAAAGGTGTTATTCTTGAAAGTGTTATGCGCAATCTGTTATGAAACTTCTGACAGTGCAGGCTTCACCTTCCAGATTACCTGACGTCCGGAACTTCCGCATGGTCAAGCTAACCCCTTCCAGATGTTCATGATACTATGACAGCATATTGTCTTCAACATTTCCTAGATGTCCCCTTTGCATTTCAAATATCTCTTGCATCCCAGTCACAACTGTCAATTACTTTTCCTTTTCTTCCTACATTTGCATATTTGTTCTGTCTCTCGAATGGATTGCCTCGATGGTACCTTCCAGACATCCGGAATCTGAGGTGTCCAACACCCCGGACTTCTAGACGTTTTTGGCCTGGCTTCACCTTCCAGATCCGCCTCAACGAAAACGGCTGTCTGGAATCCTGAAGACAAATCTGGAAGGTGAAGCGTCGCTTTCATCTGATAGGTTGGAGATGGAAAATAAAATAAGCTGGTATAATAATATAATATAGCGGTATGTTAACAAAAAGAAAAAGTAGTTTTCTTTTCTTTAAATAAATGTTTTTGAAGTTGATTTAACTTTTTTTTGTTGAAAAATCCGCCACGTTTTCAAGAAAAAAGGCATGTCCGCTAGCCAGAGAATTCTGCAAACCTAATGATTGATTACGAGCCCAGCGAGAGAGAGCGACGAAACGCTCTAAAGCAGTGATTCACAACCGGTGGTACGCGAACCCGAAGGGGTACACGATACCCTTGCAAGGGGTGCGCGAAGGTACCAAAATCGGTTTAGCTTCAAGATCTCGCCCACTAATTTTTCATTGCCGAAAGCCTACTATTCCTAGCAGATGCATTACTAGCTAAAAATGTTTTTTGGGGGCAAGGTACTTTAATTACTGGCTGGTCATTTGTACCGACTGTTTAAAAAAAAAACACGAAGAAACGTGGTGTTTCGCGCCGACTCATTTCTTTTTAACCGTCTGGCCGACCACTTTGTAGGAAGGGGTGCTCCCAACCCGTACGCGACGCTTCTGATAACAAGCCCTAGCGAAAGTCAATGAAATAATGTTGATTCCAAGTTCAGCGAGGGGTCGGCTGGACTCTCGCTGGACTAGGGGATTTTAGTCGCCTACCGTCAGAACGAGAAATGAAAAGGTGAATTACAATTTTTATAGTTGCCGACCTCTCGCTGAACTTAATGCCTACCCATGTCAAGTTACTAAAACGAGGAAGGGATGGTGAACTTTGAATTTGAAAAGTTGCCGACCCCTCAAAGAATACTAAATAGAGGAAGGGAACGGTGAGGCGAATTCTGGCGACAGCCTTCCTCGTTTTAGTATGCCCTTCCTCGTTTTAGTATGCCTTCCTGCTTTTCTCGCGTTCCCTTCCCTTCCTGGTTTTAGTCGATCCCTTCAGCAACCTCTGCGAACCCAGATTAGGGGTACGCGATACGGAAAAGGTTGGGAACCACTGCTCTAAAGGGTTGGATTTGGTTTCAGTAATTTGTTAGTATGTTGGCTGGTGTTAGGATTTTTCAGAAAATTTAGACTTACAGTTGTATTCACAGTAATCATTCGTAACGACTGGTAATGGTTTCCACCTTTTTTTGCCACATCAGTCAAATCAGTCTACCCAAGCTGTTGTTGTTTTTGGTGGTGCCAAACAGATAATAGTTGCGTTTTTGCAGATACCATGGTATCTGATACCACGGCAACTGGATCTGCAATTAGTCGTTTTTGCAGTTACCTTGGTATCTGAGACACGGCTACTCTGCAAAAACGAGTATATTGCCGAAATTGCACTTTTCGAAGTCATCCCAAAAGAAAAACTGATATCCAGCTACATCTTTAATTGCCAAACTTCTTTCCTACCAATTTGACAAAATTTTATGAAAGTGATATGACTTTTCAGATACCACGATCAGTTACCACCGTCGGACCGTGTATCTGAATATCAGATACCACCAAAGAAAAAATGATATCTAGTCACATCACTAAGTTCCAAACTTCTTTCCCGCCAATTTGACAAAATCGTAGGCTCTGTTGTTGGTAACGATGAAAGTGACATGACTTTGACACCGCGATCAGATATCTGAATATCAGATACCATGATAACTGGCCAGATACCACGACAACTGCCAAAAACGAATTTTAAAACGAAAAAACGAAGTAACTGCGAAAACGACTTTAGACCGCGGTATCAGATACCATGGTATCTGCAAGAACGCAACTAATGAGCTGAGATCTATTCCAGCGATTTTTCGGCCTTTCTTGGCAAGGGTCCGCTAGAAGAAAGGAACCTGCTTTTGATTGCAGGTTCGTTGTAGAAATTATTATAGTTTAACTGAAAAGCGAACCTAGTTTTGTATCATTTAACTGAATACGCTGGATTCTGCTAAGGGATGTGACAACTTTTGTCAAGGGGAGAGACGGGAAATACGATGTAGCAAAAAACAGTGATCTTTATTGTTTGAAGTCCGGTACAATACTCTGGACGGCTATTCAGCCAGAATGGTTTGTATAGCCTCGCCTGAACCGAGTTGTCAATGACTCTAATTGCGCGCGTGCCGATGCTTGGTTCACGTGAGGCTGACACGTGATAAATATTGCAATGCCGACGTGATTAACATGAGTGAAGAAAGATGATTAACAAAAGGATATATAAAAACTATCACAAGGGCCTTTTTGATTTTCCACTATTTGCTCTAGTAGTGACGTTCAGAGTATCTACGGCCGTCTCCACAACGCAAATTCTACTATGACGTGGACAATTTGAAACTCGAACGCGGCTTTTCTGTTGCTAGTTGTCGGCTTCGAGAACACTGCTCTCTGCGTGAACGCTAATTTTTTGTAAACCGTTTTGTCAAGCATACAACATAGTTTACAAGCGCATAGAGGTATGACAAATCCGACAAGGAAAATCCACTATGTGAAAATCGATTATTCGTGTATAGCGGGCAACGAAGTAACACATTTTCATCGGATCTTCAAACCTCTTTAAAGGACACCTGAACAATGAAACCATACTTGAACACACCATGGAGAATACATTTATAGACATGGTCACGGAGAGCATTCTTCTCCTGAGCGTGACGTTTTCAAAATAGGGATGTTCGTTTCTGGAGGTTTGCACATGCAGACTCCAAGACAAAAAGCGCAATTCATTCAAATCTTGTACAGCACTGGCCAGATCGTATTGGAATTTCTTCCAGAAATACGTTTGGGCTTAACTGGTTAAAAAATATTCCAGAAGAAGGGTTGATTGGAGACATTTGTTCATTTCTAAATTTGTTGGGTACTGAAATAAGGACAGATGCAAAATGGAGCAAAATCAGAGCTTGGAAACACTATTTCGTATTTCGATTGGGTTTTCTGCAGACAATGTTAACGGAAGTCATACAGATAGGGATGATACTTGGTACTCTTCATTCAGGTGTCCTTTAAGTGAATTAGGGATGGGCAGGTAGTTTGTCTTCTCTCAGCCCTTTTCGGTTAAACTTTAAAGGTATTGCTTGTATAGTATGTTCGGAAATTTCTATTAAGTTAGAACCTGTGTATCCATCATGTTTCAGCTTTGCTTTTTTATTTTTCAGAGAAAAAGAACATCTTGTATCGAGCTTTTATGTCCGGTGGCGTGTCCTCTGATGATCCGGATAATCCGAAGGATAATAAGGAAAATCCGGCCATGACCTTTTTCCGGGATACATTAGCGCCGATTCTGAATCGGCCAGTTGTGAAAGTGTTTGTGATTGCAGTGTTTCTGGCCTACCTGGCCGGTGCCATTTTTGGTGTGACGCAGTTGCAAGAAGGACTGGAGAAACACAGGCTTGCGAAGTACGACTCATACTCTATCGAGTTTTACGACTTAGAAAACCGGTTCTTCAGGGAATACCCGTATAAACTGCAGGTAAGAAATCTTTTTTGCAATGACTGAACACTATACTTTTTTTTCTAAAAGACCAGACCTCTCACACATTCCGAATTCTACGATCTCTGCCTCCCCCGTCCCGTTTCGTGAAGCAACAGATTTGTTTGGGTCTCCCGCGCGTCACCCGCGGTCAACCCAACCAAAGGGTTAAGTATCGGAGGAAGTCCACGAGGATCTCATATCCCTAGAAGACTTCCCCCTTCTTCCCAACTACCTGAAACCTCCCAACCCATTTCCAAAACCATTAGGCTACACTGTCAGAAGTTTCAAAACGGACAACACGAGGATGCGCGGTTTCAACAAATAATGCGTAGCAGATAACACTTCGGATGTTATCTATTGTGTTTGAAAACGTTATGCATGAAATGTTACGCATAACAAGCTTTGTTAGGAAGAGCCAAAAAGCATCTACTCACCTTATTCCTTATCGTCATGATGTCCGAAAACTCAGCAGATACTTTTTGGCGTTTTTTCGGTTCTTCCTGATGCACGCTTATGATGCATAACATTTTGAAACACAACAGATAACATCCCCGTGTTATCTGTTATGAAACTTCTGACAGTGTAGGGAGAGTCATTTCACCCTCCCACCTGCAGTGAGTGAATACCCCCATCTGTCTTCATCCCAATGATAACCTGTGGGATTTCTCTAAATTCAGCAACCAGAAGTTACGCGCAGCAAAAATGCGAACTTTTCGCACCAGACTGTGACGATTTTTCGGGGCCATAAATCGATACTGCATTGAGCTTCTAAAAGTCAAAGTCACTGGTTCTTTAAAGAGTCTGTATTCTAGCTCATTTTTATCTTTAGCTTGTTGTGACCGGTGACCTCGAATACTCAGCACCTGATGTCCAAAGAAAAATCGAAATGTTGATGCTCAGGCTGGAGAATAGTACCTTCGTTGGAGGCTTCTCGGACTCGTGGCTAAGGTCATATTTGAGCTACATCGAACGAAATCAAGAGTACCTGAACCTAGATGTGTCTTCGGAGCAAAAATTCCTGAAAATACTCAAAGAGGTAAGAGAGAAGACTTAGTACACTGTCAGAAGTTTCATAACAGATAACACAAGGATGCGCGGTCTCAACAGATAATGCGTAAGGGATAACACTTCGGACGTTGTCTGTTGTGTTTGAAAATGAAAATTCTCAGAGAGGTAAGAAACAAGACTTAGTACACTGTCAGAAGTTTCATAACAGATAACACAAGGATGTGCGGTTTCAACTGATAATGCGTAACAGATAACACTTCAGATGTTGTCTGTTGTGTTTCAAAATGAAAATACTCAGAGAGGCAAGAAACAAGACTTAGTACACTGTCAGAAGTTTCATAACAGATAACACAAGGATGCGCGGTTTCAACTGATAATGCGTAACAGATAACACTTCGGATGTTGTATGTTGTGTCTCAAAATGTTATGCAGAATAAGCGTTACCATCAGGAAGAGCCGAAAAACCGCCAAAAAGCATCTGCTGAGTTTTTCGACATCATGAAGATAAAGAATAAAGTCAGTAGATGCTTTTTTGGCTGTTTTTTGGCTCTTTCTAGCAAAGCTTGTTATGCATAACATTTCATGCATAACGTATTCAAACACAACATCCCAAGAGTTATCTGTTACATCTTGTCTGTTGAAACCGCGCATCCTGTTTGTTATCTGCTATGAAACTTCTGACAGTGTAGAAATTCCCTTTAAGCCAAAGATAACTGGGAAACATACATACAAAAATGACTCAAAAGAATCAGCTTCAGTCTGTAGCTAGAAGAAATGTACCTGCAATAAATAATAAAATAGTAAAGTTAAAAATAATAAATAATAATTTCCTAGCAACTATATGTATCATGTTTGGGATTGCTTCTTAGAAAGTGCTGTAACGGATAGTGCTGAGATTCCATTTTTGAGACGGCTCCTGTTTTATTTTGGCTGCCTGTTTTTGCTGCAATTAGGCTAAAACAGCAGCTAAAACGAAACCACAGCCCTAGATTTCCCCTATAAATGGAATTCCTTCTTCAACTCCTCCCACCGTAATGGGATGCGGTTCCGACACATATATCGAATATCTAGGGCATCTGCATCCTCCCCCCCTCCCCCCGCAATTTACACGGGTAAAAGATTCCGGATTCCTCGTCCCTCCACCCCCGTGATCAGATCTGATCCGGGAAAAGAAGGTTTGGTTGAGCACCATAAAGGGTGTACAAGGGTGTGCCATCATATAAAGGGTGTGCCACTTTATACCCGATGAAAAATGTATCTTAAAATAGTAGCATAAAGTTGTACAAAAAAGTAGCATGCAGTACGGACTAATGCTACTACATGCTTCTGTGTCAAGGCTACCGTGTTACTGCATTCTACTGCATGCTACTATTAGCAAGACTGGACGCTACTATAGCAAGACTGGATGCTACCATAGGCGTATTCTCGCTGTTCCCCGAGGACTCCACTTGAGGAGTCCCCGCGTTTTGTTTGTCCCGGTGACTCACCCCCCCCCCCCCCCCGTATTCTCGCGAGTCCCCATGGGCGGGGAATCCTCCGATTATCTTCACCATCATCAAAAAGGACTCACTTTCAGATTCGGAGGGGAGTCAGTTTTTGCTGGTGTTGGTGCAATGTAACATTAATTAAAAACAACCAGAATTAACAAAACCAAAAATAAAGTGGATCCAGACTAATTTCGTCAACTGCATAATTTTCTTTTTCGAACAAAATCCATTTTGGAAGCATTCCCCGTGTTCTCGTTGCTTCTGTACGCGGAGTCCGCCTGGAGTGACTCTCTCTATTCTTGCCCTTCCCTTCGATTCCCCGAGGAGTCCTCGGGGAACGGCGAGAATACGCCTTACAGCAAGACAGGATGCTACTGGATATTACTGCTTAAGATTGGCCCAACCCGAGGCACATTAAATGATAATATTCTTTACTATTACATATCGATACATGCAACTTTTTCGAACAACTATAATACAACTACGCAGGCTACAAATTTTTCATCGGGTATTCATGCCAAGTTTCATCGTCCTAGCTTACGTGGAAGTGCCCGAACTAGCAGCATCGGGGTAGACCGACAGACAGACAGGCATTACAATCGCTATTTGGCACTTGAGCCGAAACCTACAAGTGCCATACAAATATAAAGAATGAGTGAATTAACCTTTTTATTTACCCACTTCTATAAAATAGAAATAGTGGAGTACATAGAGTCATAGAAAGAAAGAACACAACTTAAAATTAGAATACAAATATATACTTCGAACAGATTACGCTTCAAACAAACGGATAAGACCGTGATGCGGAAATAACGCCGCGACCGACAGATTCCTACGCAGCTCGTCAAGCTTATCAGTTACATTTCTTTATTTATCATTTTTCGGTTGTATACCGAAGTGGCAAGTAGAGGAGGAATTTACAGTAGCGGAAGTATGCGATTCGAATAGTAGCTACATCTGTTTTCTTCAGGAGGAATAAATAACCCAAACAAATGAGTGGTTTGTAATAGTTTCGACGTTGGTATCCTTTTGGCTAACTGGTTTGGTCCACATTTTCGAGGCTTTCAGCTGGCCACAACACGATTTGTCTTGCATGGTAGCAAAACGTAAAGGTCGCCCAAAAACAAGATTTGCTCTTAATTTGCTGGGAGCGCATATGCTACAAAGCCTGACCGCTAGTGCTGGTTCCTCTCGGCTGATTTTGAAATTCGTTTGACTTGTACCAATGTATGTGGTAGGAGCCTTGAATTCTGTTTATTGATTTACTTAGCTTGTTTTTCACACTAGAATCTTCGGTCCGGAATGTGATTTTGAATCTGATTAATTACGAAGATGGTTCTCATTATTATGGAATAGGGGTTCAGAACACTCTATCCGGATGAAGACGCCTCCTCTCTTTCAAGGGCCTATAATAAGTTGCTTGTAACTTCATTATTAACAAGCAGTGTCGAAAAAGTTGAAGCACGTTGAATAAATAAAATAGAATAAAATTACAGTTTATTTTTTTGCTGAGTTACCAAAAAGGGGGCCCCTATTCTGTCAACTCCCTAGAGGCCCTGGATCTCTATGTCTTAGCCTTTCCACAAGGTCCTTCCTCTACTGATCCTTCAAAATTTAACTGTTTTACTGTTATAATAAGCCAGTAGCCAAGCCAAATAAGCCAGCTTATTTCTGAATCATTCAGTTGAATACACCGAATTGTTTGGATTCTGCTAAGATTTTTTTTTATTTTCCACTACCTTCTTTAGTAGTGACGTTCAGACTATCTACGGCCGTCTCCACAACACAACAGCAAATTCCACTATGACACGGAAAATTTGAATCTCAATACAAACGCGGCTTTTCAGTGACCAGTGACCAGCTCGTGGCAGGTGGATGTGGCATGAACACTTCCTTTTTCGTAAATCGTGTTCGTCAAGCATACAACAAAGGGACAAGCGCATAGAGATACCACAAATCTGACAGAGAAAGTCCACTATCAGAAAATCGATTATTCCTGAATAGAGGAATAAAGGATCGCAACGCATTTTCGTCATGTTGGCGAGCCTATTTAAGTGATTCAGTGATACTATATTATCCCATCTCAGCCCTTTTCGCTTAAACTTATACCACTGCCTGGTATTGCGATGAAGGGGAACATTCGTTGTCAGATGGAATAAAGTAATTCATTGATTTGATTATGTATTGTTTCCAGTAAAACAGAAGCAGAGCAAGGATTACTTTTTCTCGAATCCGCACGTGGCCTAGCGGGAACAAGTTAACTTTAAGTCCGTATCAGTACTTAGACTGTTGAGAGGGTGGGCGAGTGTAGGCGAGATTTGAGATTTCTCTCGTAACACCGTAGGTGCCCACTAGCCGAGATGGACCATTTGTTTTCTCCATATCCTGCTAATTCTTCTGCCCGATTTTTACTTAGTTTCTTTCCATCATTTATTTCTGGTCATACCTTAGGCGTGTTCTCGCCGTTCCCCGGGGACTCCTCCGGGAATCGAAGGGAACGGCGAGAATAGCGGGAGTCACTCCACGCGGACTCCGCGTACAGAAACAGCGAGAACACGGGAATGCTTCCAAAATGGATTTTGTTCTAAAAAGAAATATGCAGTTGACGAAATTAGTCTGGATCCACTTTATTTTTGGTTTTGTTTATTCTGATTATTTTGATTAATTTTACATTGCACCAACACCAGCAAAAATTGATTCCCCTCCGAATCTGAAAGGGAGTCCTTTTTGATGAGGGTGGTGATAATCGGAGCATTCCCCGTCCGTGAGGACTCGCGAGAATACGGGAGCGATTCCCTGGATAAACAAAAACGCGGTGACTCTTCAAGTGGAGTCCTGGGGAAACGACGAGAATACGACTCTTGTAAGTGCATTAGTTAATTTGTTTCGTGTCTGTGTATTTCGTAAATACTTTACTCATCTTCTAGATTTACGCTATTTGGATAATAAGCTTGATTGGTTGATTGCTAAATAATTACGACAGTAGTTACTTTACTTGAGAAACATTGACAGATCATTTACACAACTAACATAATGGAAGTATAAGGTATAACACTACTTGGTCCCTAAATATGTAACTGATCCATACTATAAGGTTGACATAAAAGGGAGGTCCTGCTTGGGCCGAAGGTGAAACAGAACTCTCGTGGCTACGGACTCATTCCGTAGCCAAAACGCTTAGAATGAAATGCATCAAAGCCTGACCTTGGATTTGCACAGCAGCTAAGTGGAGGATAGAGTCCGAGTGACCTATGTCATAATGCCAATAAATCCATGATGGTGATGAAAACCGAAGAGATATATAGAGAGAAGTAGGTGATAGAGGGAGGACATAAACTAGGAGGACTATGGCGGAGCAAAATGCTATGGGATGTCTCCATAACAAGACATACTAGTCCTAGCTAGTCCAGTTCTCTACTTTTGCTTCATACAACTCACTCCTCTATTAGCCCCTAGGGACCCCGTAACAACGGAATATTTAAAACAAAACTTTGTTGGTTTACTTAAGATATACAAATTAGTTTAAATAACGTTAATAATTGTTAATGGTTAGTTTGGTGTAATAACTTCGGTCTACGAAGTTTTTTTTTAGTAAAATTAGAAATATATTTGAGATAATTTGCGAGGGGATCCCCGAAACTTTGACTCCCTAGGGGCCTCCGCATAGTTTTGTCCGGCACTGATCAAATCCTTGAAAGTTCTGCGTTAATTTTAAAGGTTCTCATCTCAGTGTGTAAACCATGCTGCTAAGGTCACTTATTGAATCCCACGACTTCAAAAACCTTTCTGTTTGTTAGTTACGAAACGATGGCATTCAAGTTATTTTTTTCCTACTCCTGGAGATGTTGAACCTTGTAGTCCTTGACTTCCGCTTTCGTCATGAGCTTGCGCTGATGACTTATTAACACGAAGAACAGGTTTACTTCTTTGAATGGGTAAATTGCCGAGTCATTCTGTATCAGCTCCGACATGATTAATTTGCTCACCGACCTAGCTCCCGTATTGTGTCGCACAGTAGATCCTCTGGCCCTCGGCTTCTCCCTAGTTCCAGTGGCTTAGACCACAACCAAGAACTGATAATCCGTGTAGGATAATATCCTTCTGAACCAAACGAGTCATTTCGAGTCATTCCGAAACAAATCCGACATGACTGATTTGCTCGCCGATCTAGTTCCAGTGCTGTGCCGAACTGTAGATTCTCCAGCGTCTCCCCAGTTTCATCGGCAGAGAGCACAACCGAGAATTGATGATCCCTGTTTGGAGAATGTCCGTCTCCTTTATTCACAATTTAACTGTGGGGCAACAATGCAGTCCCCGACTTGGATGAGCTGCAGGACTGGTGAAACTAATGTACTAATCAAAATGCATTACAATACCGACTGTGGTTTTTGGGATCCCAAAACGTAAGTGGAAAAGTTGTCCGTCTGTCTGTCTGTCCGTCTGTTAGCACGATAACTCTCGAAGTGAATGAGATATTTTGATGAAACTTGGTGTGAGGGTTCTTTGGGTCAAGGGTAAGGTCTAGTTCGTAGATTTAGGGGTGGGGGTCCAAATTAAGGGGCGAACAAAATAATTTTAAACAGCGAATGTGAAAGTCGATTATGGGGTAAGAAGAACACGATGACTGAACAAGATGGTGAAAACCATTTTCTCACCGGACAAGTAGTTCGTCCGGAATCCGGTAAAAACCGGAAAGTTGGCTAAAAAATAGAAGTTTCATTTGAGGTTGATTAAATGTTCGATTTAGGAGTAAGAAGACATGCTGAACACTTACGTGAAAAGCGTTTTCTACCCGGACATATAATTCGTCCGGAATCCGGTTGTAACTGGAACTTTTTTTTATAAGTTTTTTATTTGAAGTTGATTAGATGTTCTTTAGAGAGATAAGGATATACGATGAATTCGTTTCTGAGTTTTCTTTTTTTTGCTGGACAATTAGTTCGTTCGGGATTCGGCCGAAACTGGAAATTTGGCAGAAGTAAAGCAGGAAGTTTCAGTCAGTATCGTCAAAATAGATATGGCTTATAGAGGTATATCTGAACTTGGTTTTCTCCGATGATTAGCCTGGCGAAGACTGGATCTGGCAAAGACTAAGACCTAATTGTCTGGACCAAATATTAGATTTTTGGGATCCCATAGAAACCTTTGGTCTTGTTAATCCTGGTTCAGACAGACTGTAGATTTTTTACGTTATTATTTTGTATGGAAAAACTTCAGCTTTTGCTTCCGCGACAGAATGGAATGAACCTCACTTGTATGAACCAAGGATTGCAGTAAAGTAGCTTTTCTGGTGAGCAACGGGCATGTTTTTCGGAGAATGGCTTGATGTCGTGCATAGCGCAAAGTACTCTATACGGAGCTTCTCTTATTGTGGGTTCTTGTTGGTCTTTAAGAATATTATTTTATAAAATTCGTCAAGGATGTAGGCTATGCTCGTCAGATCCAAGTGGCACGTGTTTCGTGTTTCGTAGTTAGTTCGTAGTTCAAGCTCTTTATGCCGCCTGCGCAGAAGTGTCAAGTGTGTCTACAGCAAATTGCACGTGTTGACAGAGCGCTTGCGCTACAACTTGGCTGTACAAACAAAAAGAGGGAATCAAACCAAAGAATATGTACACCGACGTGTAAATAGTCTTTGAATCAAACCATGTAGAATATGCAGCAATAGAATCTGGAAATTTTTGGGACGGCTTTAAGTACAGTATAGGAATGCTAGTTCGGACGTCGGCTAAGTTGTACGGCATCGAAAAACCTAGCATATTTATGCATAATACTGGTCGGAAAGTACTATTGAAGGAGTATAGAACCAAACTAAAGCCAATGTTTTGCTCAGTTACTTTTGCACCCTGTAACGTCCAAATATGTCGTCCTATAGTTTCGTATTACTTTTTTGACCGTCTCTTAGTTGGGCTTATTTTGATGATGATGATGAAATTTTATTTACGCACTTAAGAAGAGGGAAATAGCGCAGTACAAGACAATGAGAAGGAAAAAATACACTGAGCTTTCAATAATGTAGTAAATGCAAAAGACAAAAACTAAACATTAAAAAACGATAATGGACTAATCGGGTCTCTTCTTCCTAGATGGAATGCGGAGAAACGGCCAAGGGCAGAAACGTGAAGGTCCTGGGCAATTGCAGATAACTTTGCACAAGGGTCAGAGGGTAAAAAATTTGAAGTTATTTTCTTAATTCATTATTTCCATTTGACTGTTTTGCTGGCAAAAACAAACCAAGGTAAGTTGAAATGTGTTATGGAAGCTCATGTCTACTGTACAAAAGGTGAACCGATAGTTTTTCGTTTCATTATCCGAGGCAGCTCCCTAAAATCAGCAAAAAAAAATTCTGCTAAACTTGGGTCGGGTATTTGTGATCAAGAACCTATAGCCAATGCCTTTCGAGCAACACTATCGCTGCTGTGGAACAGTGGGAAGTAAATTTCGGTTTGAAAATTAATTAATTTCCTCGTTTACCGAACAAAAACTGTTTGTTGGTTAACACTTCCATTAAGGACAGGGTATTTTGCGGTTTGGTCTGAATCTGAAACTAATCAAGCTTGGATAAGATAAGAGGAAATGCTGCAAAATGTGTCAGAAGGTCTTTATGTTTGGTTCACCGGCCGGCGAAATCGAGTCTGTTAGCTTCTGAAGTTGTAGGACAAGCATTTCTGCTGCAAGGGTCCCGACTCCTATCAGTATTTTCTGGGGGGGGGGGGGGGGGCTTAGAAAAATGACGTATAGATCGATGGCAAATTTTATGTTTCAAGGTGGAGCAGTTGTTATTATTTTGAAGAGTAGTAATAGTAAGAGATTTTAAGAAAAACCAACTGTTTCTAGAAAAAATTAAAGCACAACTCTCACTAGAAATGATCTTTTCACAATGAAATGGAGAAGAAAAAACGTTCTCAAATATACCATTACTTCCAACTTGAAGTTAGCGATTTTCTTGTTAGCGCTTGTCGATTGTCTCCAGCCTTCCTGCTCTCCGACGCGGCGGCCGGGCGCAAAACATTTGAAAACTGAACGCGCCGTTGTTAAAAAGTGGGAAAACTAAGCAAATAAAAGAAATAATTAACAGATGACTCTGAGATCGTTATGTGTGAAAGAGTTGTCAGCGCTACGTTGAAGATTCCGGCAAAAGTTTCGTTGTGTGACGGGCAAAACTCGGCAAGGCCAAAAAAGCGCTAAAAATTCATAGGCACGAAACGAGACAGTGGAGAAAGATGGGGGTATTGGAAGCTTATAATTCTGTATGGGAGCTAGGTATCTTATATAAAGCAGAATAAGCAAAAGGGGTCCTTTAACTATTTTTAGGAAAAACCGACTTTTTTGAAGAAAAATCGACTGTTTCAAATCGACTGTTCTTACGAAAAATCGCGGCGCTTCGCGCCAACTCGGCTGTAGTTATTATTTTGAAGAGTAGGTTATTAAAAAAAAAAACAGTTTCACATGGCTTTAATACAAAACTTTTCTTTCCGATGGTAGGCTAGTGTTAAACGAAAGACGGGGCTGAATGTATACTGTTTCTGCTTTAAATCAACTCTACTCTCTATTTCGTTATAACAACATTTCAACGTTTTCTATTAGTCAGAAAGTATGACACAACTGCACATTTATTATCTAACTTCCGGATGATAATTCGAGAGTCAATTTACTTATGCCCGATTCAGAGGCGTTATTAGGCAAAATGTTTTTATTACTGACTAAGAAAAAATACTATTTTGATGAAACATCGACTGATTTTGTTTAGAAAAAATTGACTATTTTTACGAAAAACTGACTTTTCTGAAGAAAAATCGACTGTTTCCAAGACAAAAATTGACTGTTCTTACGAAAAATTGCGGCGCTTCGCGCGACTCGGCTATTTTTTACCGACTGTCCGACAACATTTGGAACGGGGCGTTTCTGGTCCGATTCCACAACGCCGGGAGGGAAAGCTCCATCAATAAGCCCTGAAGTACCATCTGTGAATGACTGGCAATGGTATATTTGAGATTTTTCGATACCTAATCCTGCCAATGTTTTGGATTCGTACCTGATTTTTTTTTTTACAGTTCAAGGCCCGTGAAATGCCTTGATTTTCAATCGTCTTGTGCTTTAAGTAAAATGTCCCCATCCCCTCGTAAATCTTCCCAGTCAAAGGTTTTTACGATTTTTTTTTCCAGCATTATCTCGCCGGTCGGAGCAACGAACTTGCGCTGGATGTAGCATTCGACGAGACAGGGTCCAAGATCCTAGGCTCCCGGTTTCTGATTCAGACAGTAAACCTGGCAGGCTCTAATGACGAGAAAGATATGGTTGCCGAACTTCGAAAAATATGCGAAGAGTCGAACCTGAATGCGACGATTTATCATCCCTATTTCGTCTTCTTTGATCAGGTAAGCAGCCATTTCTGTCGCCAAGAACAAACCGGTTCACACATTGGAAGGTTTTTGCGGTTAGGGTGGAACCACAGGGAAGAGTTTCTGTAATTAGGATTTGTGGGGGGAGAGATTTGTTTATTTGTTGGTGTTTTTGTTTTTTTTGTTTTTGTATGCGATGGCCCTTGGGCTTTAAGCAAATAAATCATATCATATCATATCATTGTAAAAAGTCTCCCCTATATCGGACATTAGTAATTGTGCATCACCGAATTCAGAGATATGTATCCCGAGTTCGGAGAGTTAAAATCCGATTGAGGATAAAAACGCTAGAATGCAAAATACTGCAGATTAAAGTCTTTGATTCATGTGGGCCGAGAAGGTGGGAGACACCATCATTTTTCGATGGGTCGGATTTTTACGAACGCACTGTTACCTTTGTTTTCCCCAAAATCCTCACGGTAGCCAACGTTATTCACAAATTACTTGAACACAATGCACTCCTGAACACCAATCCACCATTGCTAATTAACCATTCACTGATCTCCTGGCGCTGACCAAAAGATTACTAAAACCTTCGAGAAGATCGAGTGGCGTGTAAGAGGATTAAAACAACTAAGTGTATCACCCTGTGGACGTTTAGATATGTCGGAAGAAGAAATCGTTGGTCAGTTTGACATTTTTGGGTCTCAGAACCTGAATATTATTTAGCTCAATTGCAGAATCTTCAAGAAATCGCTACAAAGAATTTAGTATAATTTGCGGCGTTGGTTTACTGTGATCTAGTTTACATCCTTTATTCTCTGGACTTACTGAAATTAACAAGAAAAATCAGAAAACACAATACTTAAAGAAATCGATAATGCAAATAATTAGTTTAATTTTTCTACACATTTTCCGTATGCCTGCTACAATAAAAACATTTTGTTAGATCCAAATTCAAACTATGATTCCATCCTCCCCATATCGGGCGCTTCCGACCCGCACCGCTAGATGACCCAGCGATCGGATCGAGTCGTGGCTTCATCCTGGGTCTTGGGTGGGGGGGGGGGGGTCTAGACGTTGCAAGTGCTAGAATGCTTATGATATAACTCCTTTAAGTTATCTGAAAGTGAGGAGATTTTTTTTTCTTCTTTACGGTGCATAGACTGCGACACAAAAACTGATAAGTTGAACGCAAGATTGCAGGCTCGGGCGCATGCATCATAGGAAACAGCTTGTCTAAGATAATTTCGTAAACCACGTTGGCCTGACATGGCAGAAGAAATCAAGAGACTAGTAGAGCAACCGAAGAAGGCGGCGATTTGATTAGAGCTGCATAAGCGAAAATAGAATCGATTTTTCTTAATCACGCCGGTCACATCCTTTTCGTAGTATAAGCTGACGGGTACAGCTCTTATTCAGCTTATTAAACACAATTTGGACACAAACGAAAACAAAGTGTCGGCAGGTGCGTCGAGTTACTAGTTTTCAGTGACATTCTCAAGAGGGTTCAGATTTGTGTGTGTCAAACTCGCGTCCAGTCGAGGTGTTTTCTAGTACCCATGTATAAGGCATGGCTGTAACTTTAGGCGGGTTCTCGCCGTTCCCCGAGGACTCCTCGGGAAATCGAAGGGAGGAGAATAGAGATGGTCACTCCACGCGGACTCCGCGTACGGAAAACAACGAGAACACGGGGAATGCTTCCAAAAGATTTTGTTGGACTCACAAATATGCAGTTGACGAAATCATTCTTAATCCATTTTATTTTTGGTTTTATTTATTCTGAATGTTTTATTTTATTTTACAACCAACACCAGCAAAAATTGATTCCCCTCCGAATCTGAAAGGGAGTCCTTTTTGATGATGGTGATGATAATCGGAGCATTTCCCATGCGTGGGGACTCGTGAGAATACGGGGAGTGAGTCTCCGGGACAAACAAAAACGCGGGGAATCCTCAGGTGGAGTTCTCGAGGAACGGAGAGAATACGCCTTTTATCAAGAACATAGATAGTTACGATAGAACGAACGACATAAGCACCGTTTGGTACAACTTTGCCGGGTTCTGACACTCACTTCCCGTATACCAGTGAGAATGAGACTATGATGAAACCGGTGTGGTTTCGATATAGCGCTTTGGAGGGTATCTGCCTCTCGTCTCGGAAGTGACCCTCAATAGAGGGTGGTTTTGTGTGAAGCATAAGTTGGAATGCATGTGATTTTGATAAGTTAAAGTTTGGCTACGGGCTTAAAGATCAACTGAAAAGGGCTGGGATTGGACAATCTAGTTACCCATCACTCATTCACTTAAATTGTCTTTTGATAAGCTGCATACGAGCTATACCCGTCAGCTTATACTGCGAGCAGGATGTGACCAGCGTGATTAGGAAAAATAGAAATCGATTCTATTTTCGCTTATTCAGCTCTAATCAGATCGCCGCCTTCTTGGGTTGCTCTAGCTAGTCTTCTGATTTCTTCTGCTATGTCATTGTTCAGTTCGAATAATCGATTTTCATATCGTGGAATTTCAGTATGATTTGTGGTACTGTCTATGCGCTTGTATTTTGTTGTATGCCGTACGAGAAAGATTTATGATTTTTTTTTGTTCGGGCACTAAGCAATCTTCACCAATCTCACCACTGCCCACTGAAAAGCCGCGTTTGTGTTGAGATAAAAATTTCCCGCGTCCTAGTAGAATTTACTATGTCGGGACGGCCGCAGACATTCTGAATGTCATAACTTGGAGCAGAGTAGATAAAAAAAATCCCCTTTGCAGAATCCCTTTTCAGTTAATCTTTAAGTAGATTCACTTGCGTCTCCTTACGGCTATCCTGTAGGGAGACTAGCCCGATGAAAAATTTATCTCAAAACAGTAGTACAAAGTTGTACGAAAAAGTAGCATGCAGTACTAATTGATGCTACTACATGCTTCTACTTCAAGGCTACCGTGTTACTGCATACTACTGCATGCTACTATTAGCAAGACTGGGGTCTACTATGGCAAGACAGGATGCTACTGGATACTACTACATAAGATTGGACCAGTGTGAGGCACATTAAATGATAGTATTCTTTGCTATTACATAGTATTACATGCAACTTTTTCGTACAATTACCATACAACTACGCAGGCTGCAAATTTTTCATCGGGAGAGGCCTTCCTAGAGTCATGTTTTCAGAAGGATTTTTTTCATATTTTATCAGGCGTTTAGCTGCGAGTTTGCTTCGTTACAAAGTGGACTACTTTTCTATGGCTCGAATAATTTAAGCTCATTTGAGAAACAAATCTTCCTGGTTTCTCCAGCTCGAAGACATATGCAGACAGGATGGGACCCAAATCCGTCTGACACAGGCAATTTCGTGGTCTCAGACAATTTGTGCGAAGCTAAAAATTCCAGCAAAATCTGGCTTACTTCATGGCCGATTGTAGCAAAATTATCCCAAGGAAGTGACACCACTTATTACTGTCACCATCCTCTTTACGGTATGTAAAATAGTGTGATCTCAGCTGTTTTAGCCGCTTGGGTGGTGAGCAGACGTCGTTTTTTTTTTTTAATTTTTTCCCGTAGCATCTTTTTTGATTAACTTATTTTTATATCATTTAAAAAAACTAAGAAATCAGATTTCGTACTTTTTATGGCTACTCCTCCATCCCTCAGTGACGTTAATTTTAATCTATTTTTACCCACTTTTAACTATTCACGTCACCTAACTTTTGAAAATAAACCCATATTTTTTTTTACTATTCTTCCCCCCTAATATTTGGATATTTCATTTAAAATTTCTTCAGCAGACGTCGTTTTTAAATCATCTTCAGCCGCACATGTCGTTGATTCTGGGATAAAAACTAACAAGTGCACAAGCGCTCAAACGTGGGTTGTAAAAGTAAAGCGTTTCTGATAATATCTTGTATTCAAACAGCCAAAGAACCAGTCGTCCTTGAATCGGAAGGGTGCGGGGGAATGAGACCCCGAAAGAAACATCTGTGACGTACATCAGATTTGAACTTGATACCCGCTACCAGGTCACGAACGTATGTCCCTGGGCAGTCTGGGCCCAGTTGCTCCAATATCTAGGATCCTTTAATATACAAAATTCCATCGTACATACTCTGACCGTGGGCAAATGACAAACCCAGTTACCCATGAAAAGGTACGGTGGGGGAAGTGCAACTTCAAAAATCTCTTCCTGATCCCAGGGACCCATAAATTTCCTGTAATGACTCGCCATTCAGGGGCTTGTCAATAAGAAATTTCTGATGCGCTCTTGACCGAGCGTCAGATAGTTCGAGAAATACCCACGGGGATAAAATACCCGACTATCCAGATAGACAAATTTTTTTGCAGCTGTTGTGCTGAACTTGGAATATTTCTCTGTAATGGAAGAATATCCTGGATCTTTTGTCCTAGCTAAGTTCCCTGGTGGTATGCTGAATAGTCCCAACAAATTTTGTCTATCTGAGCAAGAACGCCGATTCGACGCAAGCGGAATTTTTGGAAACTAGGTGAGGCTCGGGCAACATAGCAACATTGAAGCATAGGAAATGACAAGCCCCCTGAATGGCGAGTCATTACAGGAAATTTATGGGTCCCTGCTGATCCTAGGATCCATAAGCGCACTAAATTTCATCGTCGCATCTCCAGCTGTGGCCAAGGAACGAACATTATTCCCTGGGTACTCTCGGCCCCGTTGTCCCTGAACCGAGCGGTCATGGGGTAGGATCACCGTAAGACACAATTAGACCCCAATCCTATCACGTATACCAAATTTCGTCTTGGTACAAATCAGGGTTTGCAGGTTACGAATTGCCCCCGAACCGAAGGGTGTGTGTGTGTGTGGGGGGGGGGAACCCCAAAGGCATTTCCATAAGTATACCAAATTCGACTTTGATACATCTCACGGTTTGCGAACTTAACTCATGCGCAACCTGGGCCCAGTTATTCATGATAGGAAGGGTGAGGGAGGTGCAACTCCAAAAGTATCTTCCCAACCCTAGGGTCTACAGGGGCAAGGAATTCCGTCGTCCTATCGCCAGATGCGTTCAAGCTACGAACATTAAAGTCACTGAGCAATATGGTCCCCATCGCCCCATAGCCTAGAATTAAGTGTTGAGGCAAAGGATACAAATGATAATGTAATAAAACGACACAGCTTCGAAATAATTAGCAGAGTGGCATCTATGGTATTTTGATCCTGAAAAGTTACGGATATATAGCTTTATAATACCAACTAGGTTTCAAGTTTTCACCAGTCACGATGTTTACGATTGAAAAGGATAAATTCAACTGGCTGCAAAGTCAGTTTAGTCCCTACTTCCGATATTATGTTATTTCTTTTTGTTTGTAAGCAAAAATCGACTGTTAGACCATAATGAATGGGTGTGGTGTGTGGGACTCCTTGAAGGCACTACTAGACATTACCCATAATTTCCGCTACTTAAACTTCGAACGAAATGCTTCTAATTTCCTCAGCCTTAGTCCAACCGACAATCCAGTTCTCGCAAGCAAAAACATGCAAGCGAAATTTGCGTTACTACGGGGAAATCTGCATACGATGCGAAACAATCCACATCCGACTGCGAAAACCGGCCTGTGTGCACACGTACCTTAAATCTGCCATATCTAGAGGCGTATTCTCGCCGTTCTCTTCAGTTCCCCGAGGAGTCCTCCACGAGGGAGTCACTCCACGCGAACTCCGCCTAGGGAAACCACGAGAACACGGGGAATACTTCGGCAGTTGACGAAATTAGTCTCGATTCACTTTATTTTTGTTTTTGTTTATTCTGATTATTTTAGTTAACTTTACATTGCACCAACACCAGCAAAAATTGATTCCCCTCCGAATCTGAAAGAGAGTCCTTTTTGGTGATGATAATCGGAACATTCCCCATCCGTGGGGACCCGCAAGAATACGCGGAGTGAGTCCCCGGGACAAACAGAAACGCGAGGACTATTCTCGCCAGTCCTCGGGGAACGGCGAGAATACGCCTTAGGTTACCAACGGAGAAGAAAGTTCCTCTAATTTTAGCTTTTATTTCAGTTCTTGATGGTCCGGAGTACGTCCATTCAGTGCATTCTTGTAGCCGGAGCTATCATGACCATCGTGTCCCTCATCTTCATACCGAACCCTTTCTGTGCTCTGTGGGTTGCCCTAGCAATCGTATCAATCGAAACCGGTGTTGTTGGATACATGACCTGGTGGGGCGTTAGCCTAGACTCAATCTCCATGATTAACCTTATTATGTGCATTGGATTTTCTGTGGATTTCGCAGCGCATATTTCGTACGCCTACATGTCTGCTGACGTGGAAACCCCTGCTGAACGCGTTAAGGAGTGTTTGCACAGTCTTGGTCTGCCGATTGTTCAAGGTGCCTGCTCAACAATTCTCGGTGTTATCGTTCTCACACTTGCGCCTAGTTATATTTTCGTGACCTTTTTTAAGACAATCTTCCTGGTGATCACGTTTGGTTTTATGCATGGATTGTTCTTGTTGCCTGTCCTACTGTCACTTTTCGGTCCTGGGGCATGCGGTACACCCAAGGCGAAGCAGTTGACTCATCCTTTCTTCAACGGTCAAGAAAAGGAAACTTCGACTCCAGAGACTGAGTCTACTCCTATTGAAAAAATCAAGCGAAGCCCCTACAAGTACCCCTCAATTCTACCAGATAAAGACGAAAGGTCAGATAAAGACCTAGGAATCGGAACCTCAAGTGAGGAATCCAGCTTGAGCAAGAAGTCCGGCCAAGGCCTAAGAGACGCCGCCAATGGATCTCCGGATTTTGATAACGACGGGTATGTCAGCGACGAGGATGCTTGGTCCGAGAGTCAGTGGAAACATTGGAGTAAGGCGAATCCGCAAAAACTCCCACCCCAAGTTGGAATTCGGAATAAGCCCCGCTACAGGAGTAGCTATCACCCCAACGTTGAGCGCGTGGAGGTGCGTAGGGGTAGCAACACGCCAGACTTACAGCCGAGACGGGTAGATGGCATGGAACAATTAGCCCAAAGGGGTATGAATCTGAGAACTGAGCCTCTGCTACTTTCACTGAACTATTATCCTCTGAGACTGCCACAGCGCGGCCCTTCCCTGGACACTATTAGTGCAATGAAACAGTCGTCGTGATTTTTGTTTGTGCAGTGGTTTTTATAGGATCGTAAAATATTTTTTTATGCGAGTATGCGATTTCGAAGACACTTGTAAATACTTCAGTGCCAAGTTTTACTTATTTTTTTAGTTCGTGAGAAATCAAAATAGAATATATTTTAGTACTAAAGTTAAAAAACTCATTCGATGATGAACGGGTAGACGACTGGGGTTAACGATTGTCATCCTTGTTACAAGGACGCTGGTACTCGATACAAGCTATAACGCAAGAAATAAATATAGCGGCGTGCAACTTAAATGTAGCTGAATTTGTCGAGCGACATGCAACAATATGGGAAGTAGTTCTTCGCCAATAGTTTAAGGTAGGCTACTACTTTGCAACCAGCTTAACAAACTAGAACCGTTCAATGGCACCGGTACACAAAAAGAATAATAAGAAACAATTTCCTGGCGGCTTCACTGCCATAGGTTGTTAGATCTCTTTGATAAACAAGACATAGGATCCCAAAAATTCAATATTTGATCCAGACAATTGGGTCTTGTCTTCGCCAGACTCCTGGAACATTTTCAGAATTCAGAAACAGATTGAGGCCAAATAGCTAATCATCTGAGAAAACCAAGTTTAGATATGGATTCAGCATGTGTGTTTACCCCTAAGTCATATCTATTTTGACGAAAATTTCCTGCCTTACTTCAGCCGATTTTCCGGTTTCGGCCGAATTCCGGAACTACTTGTCCGGCGAAAAAAGGAATCTAAAAAACGATCCAGCGTATCTTCTTTCCTCAATATCGAACATCAAATCAACTTCAAATAAAAATTTTACTTATAACAAATTTTCCGGTTCCAGTCGGATTCCGGGCGAACTATATGTCCGGGTAAAAAAGGATTGTCATATACGGATTCACCATCTCTTCTTACCCTAAATCGGATATCTAATCAACTACAAATAAAAGTTTTAGTTCTAACAAATTCAACTACTTGTCCGGATAGAAAATGATTTTTCACATGAGTGTTCAGCATGTCTTCTTACCCCTAAATCGAACATCTAATCAACATCAAATAAAACTTTTAACTTTTAACAAACTTTCCGGTTTTTGCCGGCTTCCGGACGAACTACTTGTCCGGCGAGAAAATGGTTTTCAGCATGTCCTCTTACCCCATAATCGACTATGATATTAGCTATTTAAAAATATTTTGTTTGCCCCTTAATTTGAACCCCCACCCCTAAATGTAGGGCTATAGAGCCCATCTACGAACTTGACTTTAAACTTGACCCAAAGAATCCTCACACCAAGTTTCATCAAAATATCTCATTCCCTTCGAGGGTTATCGTGCTCACAGACGGACGGACAACTTTTGCGATGTCATAGGTATCCCTCCACTTACGTTCTGGGATCCCCCCCAAAAAGACTAAGAGTTTCTTTCGGCACACGGGCGGCACGGCAAGAGACGAATGATAGGCTAGATGCCGAAAATACGACTTTTGGCGCGGACACATTGTCCTGGCCGAAAGTCTTCATGCTTCATGCTGAATAGATGGATTTCCGGCTTCCTCTCCGAACGGACACAGAGAGTCAAAGTAAACGGGCAGCTGAGTAATTCTTCCGTCTCCGTAACACGTAGAGTGCCCCAGGGTAGTGTATTGGGACCATTACTTTTCAATATCTACATTAATGACTTGATGTCCGGCATTGATTCCGATATCGCGTTGTATGCGGATGACACCATGATGTACAGGGTCATCAGGAGTTCCCAAGATTCACAGATAATCCAAAATGATCTTCACAAAATTGAACTCTGGCTGCAAGTGTGGCTGATGGAAGTCAACGTCGAAAAAAGTCACCATCTTCGCCTGGGACCCTCTCAATTTTAAACTTTCTATACTTTCAACAGCCATACGATACCCGAATGCATGACCCAACGGGATCTACGGGTTCTGATCGATGGAGATCTGCGTTTCTCTCAACATTACAACCTTACCATAAAAAATTGTAATAGAACCTTTGGTGTAATTCGAGGAAACTTTACATTTAAAGGAACAGAAAACTTAACTCAAACTTGACTCGGGGAGCTAGCTGACATATCAAGAATGTACCCTGAGTCGATATCGAGATTAAGAAAAATTCTCGTTCCGACCATTGCAGTTTCCGAGAATTCGACTTTTGAGTTAGTAGAAAAAAAAGCAAAAGGTTTGTGTTCCGGGAGTAGGAATCGAACGCACGACCTCTTGACTACTCTCCCGATCTGTTAGTCAACACGGCCAAATGCGAACTTTTACAGTGCATAATTACAGTGCATAAGGGGCAAGGGCCTGCCAGCTAGCTTTGGGAACACTAAGGAGGGGGTTCGAGATAACAAAGAAGGGGGGTCCTGTCGAAAATAAGTCCCTGTATCTTTATCTAAGCCACCCAGGTCGGTTTGATGGCCGAAAGTTGAGTAGTCAAGTTTTCTGTGCCTTTAGGCAGGATGGTTTTTTCTCACTTCTTTTCAAGTCGATGGTTCGCCCGATCGTTGAATATGGCCACACCAGTGAGGCCATATTACAATTGTGACATTGAGGCTTATGAAAAAATTCAACGGAGAGCTACGAAGTTCATACCAGATCTGCGCGATCTTCCCTACCAAGTGATATTAGCCAAGTTGTGCCTTCCCTCTGTTGCATACAGATTTTTTAGAGGAGACCTGATTGAAACATTCAAATTAATCAATGGAAGTTATGACAATTTTGAAGTGACTAATTTAGCAAGATTCAGCATTAACCGTCATCATCGGGTGCACGCGTACAAGCTTGCAAAATCAAGATTCCACAAGGACGTTTTTAAGTGGGGTTTTGGCAACAGAATTGTTGATCCTTGGAACAGCCTTACCGAAGATGCGGTTAATGCTGAATCCATCAATAGTTTCAAGTGCATTGTTGATGGGATTTTTTAACTCTGATCAGTTCGACTACTCAAAATTCCTTAGAGTTATTTAGAGGCGAAAGCCTTTTCTCTTGCTTTGTATTATTATTAAAGAACTTACACCCCTGATTATCTAAGAATATTAATTAAATGCCTCTTTACTTCCGACGGATTGACTCCTGTCTAAGTCTGCGCCTAATGACACAGCGTTGCTAGAACAGTGCCGGAATTAATAGCCAGATACCGTGTAGGTCATTCATGAGTACAATCATTTATTAAAAACAAAACCAACGCACAAAACTTCCAAGAATAAAATACCGCTGTGGTGCCACGTCGAAGCCTATCACCAAACCGGGAAAACACAGTAGCTGCTAAATGCCTGTTTTCCGGTTTTCGGACACCGTCGAAAAGATCGCTGACTAACTGCCGCATTGTTTTCCGAAACTCCGACAGTTCGTCTTTGGTGACTGACTTCTACCACAGACTTTGAAAATCACGGATTTTTAACGAAGCTATCCTTATTTTCGAATCTCGTCAAGAGGATCACTGGCTCAGTGCCGCATAGTTTCAGACAGTTCGTCATATGCGACTAACTTCTACCACAGACTGTAAAAATCACGGATTTTCGGAAGACGGAGGACGTTCCGCAAAACTCTGAAATATCACAGTTTTGAAATGAGCTAAGCGTAATAACTGGGTGAAACTAAAAGATCAGTTAATACCACTAGTTGGTCGTCCGAGAATTTCTCTTTATGCTCATGCCATGTGTCATGATGCGTCCTTTTGAAGTCGCTCAGGGTCTTCTTAACTGTCGCCTGAAAAATGTGAATTTATGAACATCTCTTACACTAAAAATTGACAGATGGCAGATTTTTCACTGCCAGCCATATTAACGTCTACAGATTGATTAGATCGGTAATTAGAAAGACTAAGATGGACGGGGAAGCAGAGATAGGATTTTTAAAGTACCTTACTCTGAGAGCCGAAGGCCATGGCAAATAGGTAAGAAATAACCATAAACCTTAAAGTTTAACTGAAAAGCCAACTTATTTTTGTATTATTTAACTGAACACAGTGCATTATTTGGATTGTGTTAGGCGCTTTTTCTTTTTCACTATTTGCTCTAGCATGACGTTCAGAATACGTATTTATTTATTTATTTCCCTCAGAATTGAGGAGTACAAAATATGTATAAAACAGAACTATGCCTAAACCATCTGGTCCATTCAGTGACACATAAATACTATAAGAAATACACACGATTTTGACAACTAAATTACAATTGTTTACATACTATATTATTCACTTGTTAAAAAAATGGGTACAGGTGGTGGGTTTGGAGGGCTACCGAAGCTTTTTTTATGGCACTTGCCCTTCGGCCAAGTGCCATATAGCGATTGTAATTTTTATCCGTCAGTCGGTCTGTCGGTCCCGGTTTTGCTAGTTCGGGCACTTCCAGATAAGCTAGGACGATGAAACTTGGCAGGCGTATCAGGGACGGACCAGATTAAATCAGAAATAGTCGCTTCGCCGATCCGACCATCTGGAGAGGAGTGTAGGGAGGGGGAATCCGGAAAAATTAGGAAAAATGAGATATTTTTAGCTTACGAACGGGTTATCGGATCTTAATGAAACTTGATTTATGGAAGGACGTCGTGTCTCAAGAGGTTCCATTTTAAATCCAAGCCGGAGCCGGTGACATTGGGGGGAGTTGGAGGGGGAAACTGGATATCTAGGAAAACGCTCAGACTGAAGAGATCCGGATGAACCTTGGTGGAGAGAACAAGCACAAGTCCTAGATACGTGACTGACATAACCGGAACGGATCCGCTCATTTTGGGGGAGTTGGGGGGGGGGGGGATCCGAATTTCTAGTGATCCCGCGAGTTCGGTGCTTCCTGATGTGCTAGGACGACGAAAATTGGCAGGCATGTCAGGGACCCCGACCAGATTAAATAGGAAATAGTCACTTCCCCGATCAGACCATCTGCGGGGGGGGGGGGAGGGAGGGGGAAGCCAGAAATTTAGGTATTTTTAACTTGCGAACGGGTGATCGGATCTTGATGAAAGTTGATATTTAGGATGACCTCGTGTCTCAGACGTCCCACTCTGAACCCGGACCGGATCCAGTGACGCTGGGGAGCTGGAGGAGGGAACCGGAAATCTTGAGAAACGCTTAGAGTGGAGGGATCGGGATGAAACTTGGTGGGAAGAACAAGCACAAGTCCTAGATACGTCATTGACATAACCGGACCGAATCCGGGCATTGTGGGGAATTGAGGGGGGGGGGGGGTCCGAGTTTCTAGCGATCCCAGGAGTTCGGCATACTTCCTGATGTGCTAGGACGATGAACCTTGGCAGGTATGTCAGGGATCCGAACAGACTGACTTGAGAATAGTCGTTTCCCCGATCCGACCATCGTGGGGGGAGTGGATGGATTGGGAGTCCGGAATCTAGTGGCAAGCATAACTTTTGAACAGGTGATCGGATTTGAATGTAACTTGACAGGTGGAAAGAGCTATCGCCTCAGATGTTCAGTGTCAAGTCCGGGTCGGGTCCGATACCTATGGGGGGATGGGGGCGGAGAAAATCAAGAAGCAGAGGGACTGGGGCGGAACTTAATGGAGAGAACGAGCATTAGGCCTAGATACGAAATTGACGGAGCCAGATGTTTTCGGGGCTCTGTGGGGGGAGTTGGAGGGGGGTTCCTGGAATTCCAGTAGTCGCGAGTTAGACTAGTTCCAGATGTATTAAGACGATGAAACTCTGCAGCCATATTAATGACCCGACCTTATTGACTTAAGAACCTAACACAACATATCCACGGAAACTTCCGTTCCTAGATCCGAGCATTTTTGGGGGAGCCACGGAAGGAAAATTTGATTGACTTATGCAAATTGCGAACGAGTGGTCTTATTCGAGTGATACTTATTGGGTGATCAGAATTGATGACCTAGACATGTAAAACATGCGTTCGAACTATATGCGACCACGGTTGCGGGTATTGGGGGGGGGGGGGGCGAAAACTTTTGACATGCACAAAAACCAAACGGATGGACCGAATGAGATGCAAGTTCGACAGTGCCGAGTTTATGCGGCCTAGATTTGTTATTTGGCGTCCGGGCCGGATTCGGCCAAGGTAGGGGGGGGGGGGGGGTACCGGAAAGTTACAGATAGGCTATGCTCTGATTTCAGTAAAACTTGATGGACGGGAAGAGGGGATTAAGAGATACGACGTTTATGTTCCCAAGTCCTCTTCGGCCACAGTGGGGGGAGTTGGAGGGAGATTGCCGGAAACTTTGAGGCTCTCGCATAGGGGTCAAACGAGTGCATCAATTTAAACGAAACTTGGAATGTAGAGAGAGCATATACCCTACATGACATATTTTAGGGTCCGAACCGGATCCGAGAACGGTGGTGGTGGGGGGGGGGGGTACCGGAATTTTCCAAAAGTGCTCATATTCGGGCGAAACTTGATAGATGGTATAAAAGAAGATGCTTTAGATGATCCATTTTTTAGTCCGAACCAGATTCGTCCACGGTAGGGGGGATTGAGGGAGTAAATATTCTTTGAGCCCAAGCTGACTTTGAAACATTTATTCAAACAATGTTTACAACGGGTACGTCAGCTACGATTCTTCATCAGCGATATTTCGGCCCTTTTTGGCAAGGGTCCTCGTCAGGCTGTCAATCCTCTGGTTCAACTTCGGGGAAGGAAACAAACCTGTGTTTAACACAAACCTGTGTTGTTGGATTGAGGGAGTATCGGAAAGCGGGTAGCAAGTCTAGGGATCAAACGAGTGGATTTATTGGGCTGAAACTTGGAAGTTTGAACAGTCATGCGCATTTAATACAGATAATCCGAGACGATGCCGGAACTGCTAAGAATTGGGTCAAACCAAATATCCTATTTCTATTTCCGAACCGCACTTTTGGATGGCGGGTGTATTTTGTGACGTTCTCATCTACTTCCTTGTACCGCCTACTCGTAACAAGTGCCATATGAGCTCGTAGCTCTTGTTATTAAAAAAAAAAACGCCGTCCTTCTTCAAAACGCAAAGTTCTACTATGACGCGGAAAATTTCAATCTCAATACAAACACGGCTATTCAGTAGCCAGTGATCAGCACTGCGTGAGCACCTATTTTTCGTAAATCATTTTTGCCACGCATACAACAAAGTACAAGCGCATACAGGCACCACAAATCCGCCAGGGAAAGTCCACTATATAAAAATCAATTTTTCATGAATAGAGGAGCAACGAAGTAACGCATTTTCATCGCGTCTTGAAGCCTCTTTAAGCGAATAGTGATGGGTAGTGACGGGACCCCAAAATCTCTTCCATATATTTTCTGGTGGCCGGGAGGGGAATGGAACGCTTCCCTACTTCCGGAAGATCCATAGTTCCCGAGGGAGCAGACCTCTCGGTTCCAGTTGATTCAGTACATACCAAACATGTCCAGAACAGAAGGATTCGGAACCCTTGCACCCCTTTTTCAAGCTTTCAGGTCAGGCTTCCGCGACTTGAAATCCCAGCGGTTAATAATTGGGAAACAATAACAGTACCGCACTAAGCGGATATGTAATATGTATATAACTTTTTTCGAACAAGTGTGAAATGAATATCCACTTATAACCCATGGTCAGTTATATTACGATAATCTTCACACAGAAAGTTAGCGGTAGATATGAGAGGATGAGACTTATAGAAGTCATTTCAGCATCCAGAGATGATTTCTGTTCGAAAAAGTTATAAGAGTTAACACACCTCCATCTCGGTTGATATCGGAATGACAACCTCAATGGCCATCAAGAAATATCAACCTCGCCTTCGGCTCGGTAGATATTTTTCAATGACCGTCTCGGTGCTATTTCCGATATCAACCTCGACGTCTGAAGTTAACCCTTAATACATGCAGATTTCTCCCATTCCGGACTTCTCATCGATCGATAGAAAAGGTACGGACTCAAGAACGGACAATGATATCAGCCTCTGTCACTCAGCCGATCATGTTGCCTATTTATCGAGCTGGTGCTTACACAGGATAGCCTGTAGACCATCTGCACCGTCTGGCACTTTAAGGTCAGCGTATTAAACATTGAAGATCGGTGAAAATGCAGAAAATTTGGGCTAGTGGTAGAGCCCAGGGGTGTCACGACTAGGGGGGGGGGAGGCCCTCCCCCCCCCCCGAATGTTGTCGGCCAGTCGGTCAAAAATAGCGAGTCAGCGCGAATCGCCGCGATTTAGCGTAAAACCAGTTGATTTTTCTCTTGGGAACAGTCGATTTTTTTTCTAAAACAGTCGGTTTTCTTGTAAAATAGTCGATTTTAAAAAAAAATAGTAGTTTTTCTTAAAATCAGCCGATTTTTTGTTTAAAACAGTCTTTTTTTTCTCAATAATGGTCGTTTTTATCTGCAAAAATAGTCGGTAAAAATGACCAGCCAGTCGGTAAATACCTTGCCCCCCCCCCCCCCCACCACCCCAGACATTTTGGCTAGTAACGCCTCTGGTAGAGCCCATTCGGATCGGTAGTTTCACAGTCGGAGAAAGGACAGATTGCGAGAAAACAGAAACGGATCTTCGACTTCTTCCTATATAATCTTTCTTACCATAAAAAATGTAACTTACCGGAATCGGTTGAGGATCGTTTATGTGATCCCCAAGGATCATCAGAATATCCGGTAGGTAATCCGGAACGTCATATGGGTGGGCATTCACGAACGCGCACAAGCCAAGAAGGCCGGAATGCCGTTCCAGAATCAACGGTGCAACAGACGCAGCCGAGCCGTTAACGATCCCGTTTGTGCCGCCAGTACGTTTTGGCAATTTGGTCCTGGCGTAAGAAGCAAAATTTCCCTAAAATAAGACAACGTGTCATTGTGTGATCGACCCACGAAGAGCTACCTACCCCAGGCCGAAAGGGTTCCGAAGGGTTGGAGCCCAAGAGCCAGAAGTTTATTGGATTTGGAACGTGTCATTGTGTTTATTTATTTAACTAAATTGGCATCCAACAAGGGCCATACATCTTCAAATCAAAGAAAAATTAACAACAAACTAAAATACAATGCTCAAAACCCGAGAAAATAGCAACTTCCCCTACGACAACCATATTGGGAGGGTCAGCCTCATGCGCGGCCTAGCCAGCGACGGGTTCTGACACTCGACAATGAGCAAGTAAGAAAGTAAGTAATTTATTTATAACCCGCCATTTTGAAAAAGCGGAGTAAATGAAAGAAAATAAATAAAACACATAAACATATAGAAAAGGACACTTAATGCGCTTCTGTAGAGAAAGTGTTTGGTTTCTGCCGTCATGATCGGGTTGGGATCCCTTCTGGCTTTCGACGCCCTTCAAAAAAGATTCATGGCGTGGCTTCAATGGCTTGGGCCTTGAGCTTCTATTACCAGCAATAGCTGACAGCTTGCGTACTGACACAAGACACAAGATTGCCGTAAGTAATTTTGCCGTTTGGCTTCAATAATTGCGTTTTTGCAGATACAATGGTATCTGATACCACGGTCTAAAGTCGTTTTTGCAGTTATCGTGGTATCTAATACCACGGTCAAAAGGCGTTTTCGCAGTTATCGTAGTATCTGATATCCAGATATCACGGTCCGACCGTGGTTAACTGACCGTGGCATCTGAAAAAGTCATCTCACTTTCATCAATTTCTGTCAAACTGGTGGGAAAGAAGTTTGGCACTTAGTGATGTGACTGAATATCAGTTTTTCTTTTGGGATAACTTGGAAAAGCGCAATTTCGGCAGTTGTCGTTTTTGCAGAGCAACCGTATATCAGATACCACGGTAACTGCAAAAACTACTAACTGCAGATCCAGTTACCTTGGTAACAGATACCATGGCATCTGCAAAAACACAACTAATGTTGATTACCATAATTTTGCGAATGCAGATAAACATGATTGAGAGTCGGCCAAAGCCGACTATATAAAGGAGAACCGAGACTGCCCAATCACTACACTGCCTTGTATTTCGAATTTCCGCACCACTCCCTCATTATTTACAAGGAGAAACGCGAGACAGCTGTTCGAGAATCAGCTTTGTCTACATTACACTGTAAAAACAAATCTTGCAGTATTCGCTTAATATTGCCTCTACTGCGATAAGATTATTTCTAATTCGGATTAATCTTATCCCAGGAGAGATAAGATTAATCCCAGTAGTAAATACTGCAGTTAACCTTAACCCTTTCTCGGATAAACTTTTTACCGTGTAGTAGTATGCCGTTAGTATACACCTCCTACGACATCACCGAACCCACAATTATTGTTATTACCTATTTGCGACCCGACAATATCCGACGGTAAAAAGACGGATTATAAGATACCAGAAAAAAAGGTAAACAGGGCACATCTCGTATAGTGACAAACAGTACCACAAGGGCGAACTAAGTCCATTAATTCTACTAATTCGATTGCGAGATCAACACTTTGGTTTTGTCGTTTTTTTTGTTTGTTTTTTCCTAGCACACCGATTTCAGCTTATTGCTAGAAAGTGTTAAGGGTCTAACCTGTGCGGTTCTTCGGGAAAGTGTGGACCTTAGGACGGATTGATGAATATGACATTACGTTTTAGAAAGCTCCGTGGACCTCTTGCCTGGGGCCAAAAAGGTTGGTTTTTGCTTGTTGTCGAGCCTTGTCAACCGTTTGTTAACAGTTTGGTACCATGTCTATCACGGGGAGAGGGACTTGTAAGTAAGAATCGATAGCTAGATTGGGTTCATGGGGGGCTTGAATTAGTGCAAATTGGTGCACAATTTATTTGATCTCTATAAATCTGAGGGTAAGAAAATTAGTCTCCATGGTCTATCACTGTAACTTCGAATGAAGTCTTTGAGGGGTTGACAACTTTAGTGGTAGGGTACACACCCCAACAAAGAATAGGCGGAATCCAATTGTGGGACAAGCCGGGATTTGTAAGTAACAATCGCCTGTTACACCATACTCATCTTCGGCGGGGAGGGGTTTCCTAGTTTGCGTACCTATTTTGCTTCCGGTGTTTTTTATGATAAGGAAAGTTTGGTTCATGTTATCGTTCAAGAATCGGTTGTTAAAGCATTCTCATTTTCTTGAGATGCTAGAATGGTCTATCTCTGTAACCTAAAATTAAGTGTTAACGCAACGGATACAAATGATTATGTAAAACAACGACAAAGTTTCGCAATAATTAGTAGAGTGGCATCTATGATATTTTGATCTTGAAAAGTTACGGATAGCTTCATAATACTAACTAGGTTATATAAGACAATGTTCCAAGTTCTCACCAGTCACGATGTCTACGATTGAAAAGGATAAAGTTCAAACTGAAAGTAAGTTTAGTCCCTCCTTCCGATATTCTGTTATTTCTTTAAACCCTGAGGTATAGCCATGTGATCACGGATTGTGCCATCAGTTCAGAAAAAAATCCTTCTTGGAACATACCATTTTCAAAACCTCGATGGGTTGACAACTTCAGCATTTAACAGATAGCGAAGAAACAAACCGAAGTGCTGCTCTCGCAACACTTTAGTTGCCTAAGCCGAACAAAGGTTGCTGCAGCACCTCATGTTGCCGACGCAACGTAGGTCTAGGTTTCACTTTAAACGGAAGTGAAACCTAGTGCGCAGATCTTTATCAATACTCTAACGTCGGATGTTCAGTAACGCAGAACTAGCGCACTTGATGGTGTATGGTAGTCTCGCATCCATTTTACAACATTTTAAATCGTTCGTACTGGCACCTGAGCTATGGGTTTAACTGCTGATACTTAAGACCGTTTTTTTTTTTTTTTAACCCATAGCCGTAATTTGACTTATTTTTATATTTCCTAAAAAAAAAGAAAAAAAAATCAGATTTCATACTTTTCGTGGCTACTCCTCCATCCCTCAGTGACGTTAATTTTAATCTGTTTTTACCCACTTTTAACTTTTTACGTCACTTAACTTTTGAAAATAAGCCCATATTGCATTTACTATTCTTCCCCCTAAGACTTTCGCTTTGACTTGATTTTATTTTTGTTCTGTCCTTCAAACCATCACAATCACACATTAAAATTCTACTCTCAACCAAACTACTACCGTTTTTTAAAAGATCCTTACCTGCAAACTTTTCACCGTTTGGGACGGCACGAAATCGCAATGCAAAAGACCTCCGAGCACCTTCCCTGCTTTTTCTCTCACCTCCACCCTTTCGTCTTTCAGCAAGTCCACCACAATTTTCACAACCCTATCGACCCACCCCGTCCTTGAAACGACTGTAAACATATTCGTAAACACCAAACACTGGAAGAAATCGAGGCACGTCGCCCTTGCCTTCCAGCTTGCACCTTTGGTCACTGCTTCGATGACATCAAGGGCTTTCTGCAGTGTGTCTGGTCCTAGGATCACCTTGCTTAGGCAAGCGAGGCACAGAACGCAATCGCGTGACAGTTCCGGGTCGATGTCCGAGCTTTCGTTAGCACAGAGGATGGGAAGTAGATCGAACATCTCCGCGTTGGCACCAGATGGCTCCCGAGTCAGGAGTCCGCTGATTATTTGACATATGGTTTTGAACATGCGCAGGACTTCTTTCCGTGGTTCGTCCTCGAAGGCTGATATCCTGTCCTCCTTTAAGATTTCCATCTTGGGGATGACCTCGTTCAAAAAGTCTCTACGAACTGGGGAATGGGTTGTGTTTAGTCCAGGTAGGATTGTGTCTTGGAGGAAGATGTTTGTAACGACACTGCCAAGTCGGTTTCGCACATTTTGGTAGGGGTGAGTCAGGAATGGTCGAAGGTATTGCATGAGGCGGCAGTTAAGCTCCGAAACTCTCCATTCCTGCTGCGACAGACCGCCTGTAAGAGCAACAGAGGTTAGATTTCGGTGTTACGACTGCTTTGGTTTTTTTTTCAAGTTCAAGTTCAAGTTTAATTTTTTCAACATCCACAAATAAATAAGTAAAAAACAACACTTTCGCGCTGGAGAAAAAACCTATGAGGGTTTGCATTCGCGCGAAAGTCCACATAACTACTTACCTATATAAATAAAAAAAGAAAAAAGAAATCCAATCTCTCTCACTCATCAATACTCAACTCCCCCTCCCCCCATTCTTCCCTCCCGTACTTTAATGAACGTTATATACACCACACAAAGAGCTTGTTCCATACTTGTTCCGTACTTTAATGAACGTTATAAACACCACAAAAAGAGCTTGTTCCACCCTACGAATCCTGGCTTCTTGGCGTCAAGGCTGGAACGAATTTTTCTATTTTTATCAAAATACAGTGCCGCAGGCTGATCGGTCAATCACGTCATAGAGATCGTAGTTACCACGCTAACTACGCTCCCGCAGCATGGTAAGCAAATAGTTACTATTCTGAAAAGGCTGGAACGGTCAGCGTTGTAACTTTTCACGAGACTGGAACGGAAACAGTAACTAATAGTTACTATTGTTAGAAGGGTGGAACACGCTAATTATAGCCGAGAATGCTAGACGAGAGGGAAACACAAATGCAATGCTTTTCGCATGCTTTTGTACTTGGTTAGCTCTGGCTAGTATTGTATCTTCCACAGCAACATTGCTTGTATTTTTTTTCTGAGGGCGGGGGTTGGTTTAATACCCCGACGACCCAGGTAATGTCACCCTCAATTTAATGTTTTTACTGAAACACCCTCAGCAACCAAAACTAACTACATACAAATTCATTCAGAAACAAGACCAAAGGTTTCGATGGGATCCCAAAAATTTAATATTTGATCCAGACAATCGCGCCTTGTAGATAGGTCTATCCGGGAAATTTAATTATTTTACTTTTACCTATCAACATTTTTACTATTAAATTTAGAAACAGATTAATGCCATTGGCTAGCCATCTGAGAAAACCAAGTTCAGATATGGATTCAGCATGTGTGTTTACCCATATACGCAGCATATACGCCATATCTACTTTGACGAAACTGATCGAAACTTCCTGCCTTACTTCTCCCAAATATTCGGTTTCGTGCCGGATTCCGTGTAAAATATTTGTCCGGCAAAAAAATAAAGCGCAAAACGAATTTAGCATATCTCCTTACACCTATATCGAACCTCTAATCAACTTCAGATAAACTGCAACTTTTAACAAGTTTTCAGCTTTTGGCCGGATTCCGGGCGAACTGTTTGTCCGGCGAGAAAATAATTTTCATATACGGATTCAGCATGTCTCCTTACCACTACATCGAATCTCTAGAAAACTTTTTTAAGATTTTCCGGGTTTTGCCGGATTCCGGGCGAACTATATGTCTGGGTAGAAAATGATTGTCATATATGGATTCAGCATGTCTTCTTACCCCTGTTCAATCAACTTCAAATAAAACTTTTACTATTCTAACAATTTTTCTAGTTTTGGCCGGATTCCGGATGAACTAGTTGTCCGGCGAGAAAATAAGTTTCAGATATGGATTCAGCATGTCTCCTTACCCCTAGATCCACTATCTCATTGGCTTTTTAAACATTTATTTTCGTCCCTTAATTTGAAACCTCTCCCCCACCCCTAAATATGGGGCTACAGGGCTCATCTATGAACTTGACCAGTACTTTGACCCAAAGAGTCTTCATGCCAAGTTTGAATGAAATATCTCAACCCCTTCGAGAGTTATCGTGCGGACAGACGGACGGACGAATGGGCAGACGAATAACTTTTACGAAATCATAGGTATCCCGTTGTTGTGGCTCAGAGCGCCCCATTCAGTTTCGTTGTCATTCCCAACCAAGGTGTAAGCACATATGCCATCTAGGCAATAAGTTCAGGTTATTACCATTAGATGGCGTATGTCTCTAATCGTCGTTGTGACATAGCTTGTTACCTGGATGATCCTAGGTCATCAGCATCACCACGTCCGGTAGCCATTACTATCAACTTACCATCTTGTTTACAAGGAGACTTTTTTTTTCAACTGAGAAATATACATTTATTTACTGAGAGAGAAAGAGAAGAGTGCGTCTGAGCCCTAGGCTACCTAGGACATCAATACCCCTCGTTCGTTGATTGGTTCTGCGAGTGGGAATTAAGGTCAGGCTCGCCGGTCTTCAGAAGAAACTCACGCTATCCATAAGGTCCCAGCCAGTGACCCCTATTCAAGACCTAGCCTTATCAACCACCCTTGAAACCATATCGCCCGTCACTTTTTGGCCACGTTTTGGGATCCCAAAAAAGCCAACCACGCAAGATGTACAGGGGACAACTCCAAGCAAAATACCCATTCGGTCAGTTTCTGTCATTAGCACTGTACACACCACAGGAAGCTTTGCTTGTACTTTCTTTCCCGAGGCTGGGGTCCTAAGAAGTTGATTTGACGACGCTGACTAAGGTGGCTTTCCCATTTACACTGAAACAAATTCTGCATCTTCAGACTACCAAAGCTCACTCTACTACAGGCCTAAGGCTAGGATTTTATTAACATTTTTTACAAACAAATCAGAATTAAGCCGCTTTCACATTGACGAGTCGTTGCGTATGCGTTTATCTTGCGTTGCGTACAGGTTGCGCAACGTATCTTTCACACCTGCGCGAGAAGCTTTCGCGCTGGATGCTCATTCACATTTCCCTATCTCCGTTTCTTCTGCTGAATTTTAATTTCTGAATGAATGAATGAATGAAGGATTTATGACGCACTGCCCAAGGGCGTAAGTGCAGTAAAAAGGACAAAGAAATATAAAATATTTTTTCACTAGTAGCAAGGTTTTCTTCATCATCAGCATGTTTTTTTTTTTGTTTTTCTTAAAAAACTTCCATTTTCCACAGATAAACCTGATGCGACGCAACGCAAGAATAGAACTTGGCTCTATTCTTGCGTTGCGTTTTATTTGTCTGCGTAAGATCTGCGTTGCGTCGACGCAAGCACGACGCAGGAGTTACCTAACTTAGTGTGAAAGGCTCAACGTGTCAATGTGAAAGCGGCTTTAATCAAGCGTCGGATGCCACGGAATGTCTAACGCTTTCAAGCAACAGGAGTTTTATTTATATTTGTCAATAAAATTGTACCTTAACCTACCTTACAAACATTTGTTGAAAAGGAAACCAGCCATAAATACCTTGCAGAACGTACAAACGACTCGTCTCGGCGAAAGAGCCCTCCTCCTCCCGTATAGGGTCCTCCATGAGAAGCTCCAGCAGCCAGTGAAGCCGGTTTGGGTCTCTACTTTCGGAAGCAGTGGCCATGCATGTTCCCCAGTCCCCAATCGTTTCCACGGTAATGTTACAGAACGCCTTTCTCAGCGTTGGACAGAGGAAAGACCACAAGGATTCGGTTCTCTCAAAATTCCAATGTTTTGCTCCTCGGATAAGACCTGAAAAAGGATTCGACTTACTTAAACGACCTGTCTTACCTATAATACGCAATCTACTTCCATAATCACTCCATATATTTCTAACCCGGAGACCCCAATTTCGTATTCTAAAAACCACGCTGATTTTCTCACTTGCCGTGTTTTGCTACATTCGATGTGCATCAGCTGTCGACGGTTGTCTGCGAGAAGTTTTTCCATAAAAAAACGGTTATGTAAATTGTTTCCTCTCGGAAAAGGCTTAAAGGACACCTGAATGAAGAGTACCAAGTATCATCCCTATCTGTATGACTTCCATTAACATTGCCTGCAGAAAACCCAATCCAAATACGAAATAGTGTTTCCAAGCTATGATTTTTGCTCCATTTTGCATCTATCCTTATTTCTGTACCGAACAATTTTAGAAATGAACAAATGTCTCCAATCAACCCTTCTTCTGGAATATTTTTTAACCAGTTAACCCCAAACGTATGTCTAGAAGAAAAACAACTAATTGCAGATCCAGTTACCTTGCTAACAGATACCATGGAATCTGCGAAAACGCAACTTATAACTGCTGTCAACATGGGACAGAGCCTGGACCAGAAAAACTAGCTAAAGGAATACTGTGTAAAGTCCCAGCCCGTCAATACTGCGACGTCAGGCATCACTACATTATAACTGGCAGTTTCAGCGCGATTCAAAGCAGCGTAAAACTCTTAGAAAAGGTCATGACATAAACTCAAACTGCTTTTGAGAGAGGAGAAGATTGAGACTGGTAAGACTTGACTAAGTAAACTAGTTACAGGGACACAGGATCAACCTCCAGACCGTGTGCGGTGGCGATGTCAACAACAAAGTTTTCTAGATAAATAAGGTAATTGAAGATAATGACGATCCAGTTTAAGACATCTATGACACCGGTGGAAAATATTTACCGGACTAAACTTCCGTCACACAGGAAATAACTATGTGTAGACCTGGTCTACAATATCTAAAATCATAAAAAAGAGCTAGAAGCTCATATGGCATTTGCAAGGCTGGGTCAGAGGATGAATGTAAGAATTTTCCAATTCGTGGGTTTGTTGTGATCATTTATAAGCAAGACCCTTGGGATAAGAATGATCATGTGCCCTTGGGAATCACGAGAATGCTTAGTTTCGTAAAAAAAGGATTTTATTTTTGCACTTGGCTGTGATGATGCGCGCTAGAAATTTATGTGCAATCAAAGCACTCGAGGCAAAAATGATCATAGGCCTTTTAGAATCACGAATATATATCGTTCGGAAAAAAGTATTTTTTTAAATTTCGGCTAAGATGCGCACTTTAAGGGTGCTAGAAATTCATTTTTAAGCAAAGCCCTGTGGCACAAATACCATGGGCCCTCGGGGATCATGAAATGCATCGTTTGGCCAAAAGTTTTTTTTTCACTTTGCGGTTATGATGCACACTTTAAGGGAACTAGAAATTCATTTCTAAGCAAAAGCCTTGAGGCTAAAGTGATCATGGGATGAAGGGATGGTCGGGTCTGGGAAGTGACAATTTCTAAGCGAATCTTGTCAAGTCTCTGATGTTCAAGTCAAGTTTTATCGTCCTAGCACATCTGGAAGTACCCTAACTCGCGATCACTGGACCCCCCCTCCTACAAATCAACTCCCCCCACAGTGCCCGAACCCGGTCCGGTTCTGTCACTGATGTATCTACGGCTTGTGCTTGCTCTTCCCACCAAGTTTCATCCCCATCGCTCCACTCTAAGCGTGTCACAAGATTTCCGGTTCTCCCCTTCACCCCCCCCCCCCCCCACACACACACACGTTCATCGGATCCGGTCCGGACTTGATTTGGGACGTTTGAGACACGAGGTCTTTCGAAATATAAAGTTTCATAAAGATCCGACCACCCGTTCGAAAGTTTTACATGCCTCAAGATTCCAGATTCCCCATACCTCCACTCCCCCCACGATGATTGGATCGGGGAACTTACTATTGCTAAACCAATTTTGCCAATCTCTAATGTTCAAGCCAATTTGCATCGTCCTAGCAGATCGAAGTACCTTAAAACGCGATCACCGGAATATTGGACCCCCCCCCCTACAACTTCCCCCAAGTGCCCGAATTCGGTCCGATTCTGTCACTGATGTATCTAGGGCTTGTGCTTGTTTTTCCCACCAAGTTGCATCCCAATCGCTCCACTCTAAGTGTGTCACAAAATTTCAGCCACCCCCCGATCACCAGATCCGGTCCGGACTTGAATGAGAGATCTGAGACACGAGGCCTTTCCAAATATAAAGTTTCATCAAATTTCGGTTCCCCATTGGAAAGTTACACATGCCTCAAGATTCCGGATTTCCCATCCCTCCACGCCCCGCGGTGGTCGGGTCGGGGAAGTGACTATATCCAAATTAGTTTGGTCGAGTCGCTGACATGCCTGCCAAGTTTCATCGTCCTAGCACGTCTGGAAGTACCCTAACTCGAGAACAGTGGACCGACAGACAGACCGAAAAGCTAAAAAGGAAAGGAAACGTACCCGCGACAAGCTCCGCGGCACATCGCTGATAGCTCTCACGCTTGTCTTCAACAAGTCTCTCCAAATGGGATTTAAATACGGCCAACACGGAATCTTCGAAGTTGCGGAAGAGCAGCTTAAACATCCAAAAGTTCCGAGAGCTGAACTTGTCCTTTCCCTTCTTGTCTTCAAGAGACAGGAAATCCATCAACTTCTGGACCTTGTCTTCATCGGTAAAGAAATCGAAAATCGGTTTTTCCTCCTCCGTCAGCTCGTACCTAGGCCGACTGAACTTCGGCTGGTTTTTGGAAGGCGCGAAAATTTTGAATTCCTTCGGCCACGCGTAGAATCCCCAGTGAGTTTTGTGAACAAAGCGAGGCTCATCCCACTGTTCTGCTGTCTTCGGGCACGTCTTGGAATTGTACTGCATCCAGCTGTTCTCCGGACGCTCACCGATTCCAGCACTTGGGCCGCAAAATGCCAATGGATCGATGACTATCTTCGCGGCATGGATCTTCTGCTGTTTCATAATGGCGTCTATTGTCCGAATTGCCAGCTTACGAATGCTAAGATCGTCATGGACGAGATTGCGGACGGTCACTGCAACAGCGTTGGCAGGGAAACGACTGTCTTCTCTTACAAGGTGGTTCAACATAACAAAGCCTAAGCGGTAGTGTCGCCAGTGTAGCTGGTCATTCACCATTCGACTAACCAAGTTTTCGACTAGCATTCGATGAGTCTCCTTATTTCGCTGGATTCCGGCCAGGGCCTTGGTCTTCCCTTGCTGAACCGACTCACTTCCAACATTCGAAACCATCGTTGCAGCGACTGACAGTACCTCTGGGGTCATCGTGACGCCAAAAGTCATAGTCCTGAAGCTCGTCTTTACCCCCTTGACGAACTTCTCAAGTAGCTGTATGATGGACAATTTCTCAGAGAACTTGGTGCTAATAAGTGTAGGCCACGCTTTGGCGAGAACGTCCAGGTCGCTGTTAACCGAAATGGATGTCAGCCTCATATTCAGCAGGACATACAGAGCGCCTTTAAACTCTTCATGATGGGCCTCAGGGTCCAACGCTAGGGATTTTTCGATCCGTCCGTAAATCATGGACGAGCTATAGGAAAAGATCCTTGAGAACAAGTCGAGATACTGCTGTCCTTTGATACGAACTTCGGAATAGTGGGAAGTGGCCAACTTCACCATGTAATCCAACACTCTTAACAACGTGGGAGTGACGTATGGACACGGGTTGTTCGATTCCACGACTCGGCCAAAGTGGGCCAACTGTGCTTTCTCCGCGAGGAGCCACCGAAACTGGTCCTTCTTACGCGAAAGGCCACTTGATAGGTTGTGCTTCCACTGGTCAAAATTCAACTTTCGGGAATCCCACTCTTCCCGACTGAGACCGTAATTCATGGTCAAGGTCTGTAATAGAGTATAGGAGGCAACAAGCGACTTTGTATCATCTTCCCTAACTTCCATGATTTTGTCAATGAGGCTGAAAGTCGCTTCAACTAGTACCATGCGGACGTTTTGGCCGTTATAGTTCAGAAGAGCTTTGGGGTCACAGAGATACAAGGGCACGGGGATGAGCTTGACCCCCGAGTCCGCAAACCGTATATGATCTTCCACCCATCCGGGGAGGACGAACCCAGCTCCGCAAACTAGGTTGTTCACAATCATCAAACTTTTCAACAGCACCTCTTTTGACACCTTCTCCCCACTAATGAATCTTTCCTGAACTGCCATTTCGGTTTTCAAAACTAGATGTAAAACTTCCAGTGCGAACTGAGTTTCTTCTGTCGTAGGTATGTGCCAGTTCAGATCCAGCTCCTTTTGATTCGTCAGCTTTCCCCAGTCACGAACAGGAACCCAGTCGTCGAGCGACCTGCTCGCTATTTCAGTGACACATGCCATGTTCAAGATGTAGTAAGTCGTAAGGTTCTTCATGATATGTTTGAGCAGCTTTCCAACGAAGGTATAGGACTGCTCACTCTCGAGTTTCAGCAAGCGGGGTAAGATATTCAGCAAATCCTGTTTATATGGCAGCAGGGCTTGGCCATTTCCTCTAGTTACCTCTGACAGGAGCAGGAGGGAGTAAAGAAGTTCAGAATCCGGGTGCTCCTCCTTCAAGCTCTCCTCGGTTTCAGTCAGATGCATAATCTTCCGGAACAATCCGGGCAGAAACGCTTTATACGTTTTTTCTGGGTTGACGTTCGCAAGCGCTTTCGCAAATGAGGCAGCAATCCGACCGGAAACACGAACTTCCAAAATTCGGTTGGTGAGAAACGAATGAATCCGTTCAAGCGCTGAGTCAAAAATGGCGTCGGAGCACTGAGTCAAAATCTTTATCAAGGCGGTTTTCAGAGCAAGTTCAAACACCTTTTCCTCAACACTCATTCGCTCATTCTCTTTTTCCATTCGTATGTTAACCCTCGTATTTGCTTCGACTACCACCAGGCACCTATCGATAAACTGGAGAACGAACTCTTCAAGACTTGCAGTCGTGAGACAGACTGTCTGCTCTGTCTCTGTCAAATCTGTCCGCGTGTCCAAAAGACAGGACGAGTCCACAATCGGAATAAGCGATGAGAACATGACTACAAACTGCAGGGTCACGAGGGTCTTCCTGATGTCATTAGGGTCGATGGCCGGTAGGGCTGCGAGCATCAAGGGAATAACATGGGTCGGCCCTTGCGGGTAAAACTTGGAGCTGCATATCATGGGTCGACAGACGCTAATCATAGCGAACGAGCAAGATATCAACCTAAAAGAGAAAGTCGGAATCAAAATAAATGAACTGACAGAACAGAGGGTCTTGCTTATTCTGCCTTTAATATTATACTTAGCTCCAATATGGAAGTATAAGCTTCTAAAATCCCCACCTTTCTCCGTTGTTTCGTTTCGTAACTACGAATTTTTAGCGCTTTTCAGCCTTGACGAGTTTTCCCGTCACCCGGCGAAAAGTTTGCCGGAATCTTCATTGTCCGCTGACAACTCTTTCACACATACGGGTGTGATAATCTTCTGTTTATTACTTCTTTTATTTGCTTAATTTTCCCACTTTTTAACCAAGGCACGTTCAGTTTTCAAATCTTTTGCGCCCAGCCGCCGCGTCGGAGAGCAGGAAGGCTTGATAAAATCGACAAGCACTAACAAGAGAATTGCTAGTTTTCAGGTGGAAAGTAATAGTATTTTCTAAAACATTGTTCTGATCCATTTTTATAGAGAAAAGATCATTTCTAGTACGATTTGTGCTTTAAGACAAGAACCCTGCTCTGGTGTTATCTTAACATAGTCTATTGTTCAAATCAGCTGGTTCATACCAAAACCTTATTTTGATTAATATATCTTATCTTGAGGCATTCAGTCAACCTCTGATTTCTTCATCTCCGTTGTATACCCCAACTTCTTTACCTAGCTACCTTCTGGCCAATATTCTCAACTAGTGAAAAAAATAAAAATCCGTTCCACTTTCTTCAGATTCTCTAAATACTTACTTCGGCTCCCCCCTTGGACAAGAAATACCAAAATGATGAAAATATATAACATAAACAGACCCTGAGTTTGCTATTTCTAACCTGATTAACAAGCACAATTAAAAAATCCAGTCCCACCCCTAGAGCAAAACCTGTCTTACCTATAATACTAAAGCAACCTACTTCCGTAATCACTCCGTATATTTCTAAACCCGGAGACCCCAATTTCGTACGGTACATTGTAACCCATCTAACAAAACCACGCTGATTTTCTCACTTGCCGTGTTTTGCTGTATGTATATCACACTGTCGAAGGTTGTCTGCGATAAGTTTTTCCATCAGAAAAACCGTTTTTTTTTATTTTTCCCCTGTTTTGCTGTACGTCAACGGGTCTCAGAAAAGGCTTAAAACAGGCAAAACCGTGGGTTATTTGTTGAAGATATAAATATAATTTTTTCATTTTTTTTATTTATATGACAAGGTGGTTTCCCATGGGGTAAGGTGCAGGAAGGTAAAAAGGGAATTGGTTAGTTAATTTGTTGATTGAGAGGTAAGGTTGTGTCTGAGAGTAGGAGCAGTGACCACTCTGCGTATTATGGTTAAAATGTAAAGATTGTGGTTCTCGGCGTCCAGGAATAGATTGAGTGTTTTGATTATGTGTGATTTGTCTTCTTATTTGTCAACAAACCCAATGAACTAAACTGAACTGGAAGCACAGCCTAGTTTTAAAGTATCCAAATATTGTTAATTACTGTAAGTCGAATAGTAAATAGTGCGAGGGGTCCTTTAACAGTCCCGATGAAAAATTTATCTCAAAATAGTACTATGAAGTAGTGAGAAACAGTTGCATACATTACTAACGATGCTACTACATGCTCCTACTTCAAGGCTACAGTGTTACTGCATACTACTATATGGTACTATTAGCAAGACTGGATGTTACTATGGCAAGACAGGATGCTACTGGATACTACTACATAAAATTGGACCAGTCTGAGGCACATTAAATGATAGTATTCTTTGCTATTACATGGTATTACATGCAACGTTTTCGTACTACTACCATACTACTACGCAGGCTACAAATTTTTCATCGGCAATAGTTCTCTCGAATATTTGTTTAATTATAAAAATAAACAGGGAGTTTATGGAGTACCTTATACTATTTATGTTCTATTTTATCAGTAAATAACGAAATGGATATTCACTCACCTATGAGGTTCAGTCACCGTTTCCAACGAGGCATAGAACTTCTCCACCAAATTCGGTATGACCTTGTCTGGCCTCAGCAGTGCCAGCTGGTGTACGGCAATACAGGGATGAGTTACCCCGCTTTTTGTAAACAGGGCGAGATAGGCCACCGGAAGGACGCAATCTACAAATCGATCGATGTCCTGGTCCGTCAGTTTGCTTTTCTCGGGAATGTTGAAAAACCACCTGGGCTTTTTATAGCGTTCAAACTGAATCCTGTCGATAAATGCTGTTGTTAGCTCTGCTATGAAGTTGAATATGTTCTTCTGCCACGGGCCCGAATTGGAGGGGTGGAAGTAGGACTCGGTTGCTGTAATGGAGAAAAGATATCAATACTATATAAAGGTGACAGCAGGGACCCATAAATTTCTGGAATGACTCGCCATTCAGGGGGCTTGTCATTTCCAATGCGTCTATGTTGCTATGTTGCCCGAGCCTCACCTAGTTTCCAAAAATTCCGCTTGGATCGAATCGGCATTCTTGCTCAGATAGATATAGATAGCCATCTTCAGTCAGGACTATCCAGCATGCCACCAAGTACCTAAGCTAGGACAAAAGATCCAGGATACTCCTCCATTACAGAGAAATATTCCTAGTTCAGCATAACAGCTGCGAAAAATTTGTCTATCTGGAGAGTCGGGTATTTTATCCCCGTGGGTATTTCTCGAACTATATGACGCTCGGTCAAGAGCGCATCAGAAATCTCTTATTGACAAGACCCCTGAATGGCGAGTCATTCCAGGAAATTTATGGGTCCCTGGTGACAGACCTTTTACTTTATCTTATCGACTGGGGTAAGGTTATGTAGTGTTTTATTGGATTTCCGTAGCATGTTAAAGGTTCATGTTTTGCTGTATATGAATTTGATGCCTTATTCTCAGCCGTTTAAGTTTTTTTGTTTTTGTTTTACTAACTAATCATTACTGGCATACTACAGTTAGTAATGATTCTGGTTGAAAATGTGATTTTTTTTTTTTTTTGGCTGGGCGTCCCAGACCGGACAAGTCAAGCTCCTTTCTGATCTTTCCTTTTTTTCTTTATTTTTGTCGAAGTTCTCGTTGTTGTTGATGTTTTGTTTTGAGGTTAATTAGTCCCTTACAGGTTCGCCTCCGGGCATTGAAGATTCTAGTTTTTCTTTGTTTTAATAAACCCTTCTCATTCTCATAGAGGTAACTTAGATCCGTTAGAGTAAGAGTTAAATATTCCTTGAGCCCAAGCTGACTTTGAAACATATGTTCAAATAATGCATAACACAGATATGTCAGCTACGATGCTTTAGCAGCAAGATATTTCGGCCCTTCTTGGCAAGGGTCCTTGTCAGGCTGTCAATCTTCAGGGTAAAACAAACCTGCAACAAATAACTGAAGCTTCTACCGACTATGAATATTTTATTCGGGCAAATTACTTTTAAATACCATTGTAGGGAAAAAAAAAAGTCCTGACACTTACTTTTTGACACGGCCGCTGCTTTTGCTGCACGATTGGGGCGATGACAGGAAAGTTTTCTTTCTGTATTTAAATTTTTTTTCTGTATTTGAATTTTTTTTTGCTGCTAAAGCATCGTAGTTGAAATATCCATTTTATGCATTACCTGAATAGAGTAAGAGTTGGTTGGCTGATCTTAGGAACACTGTGCAGCACTCTTCTAGTTGTGCGATTTTTTCAACCAAGGAGGCGGGTATGGGTCGTCGCTGATGATAGCATATGTAGGACTGTGATGAGTTGTAAAAGAAACAAGGAATGCCTAAGATCAGCATCTCACTGAATGAAAGGTTCTTGGAGCTATTTATGTTCGAGTTCCATCTCAAAATCTGCACCAAGAAAATTGAAAATCAAAAAGAAATTAAGCTAAAAGCGACGATAGTAATTATTTGTAGTTTATATTTATGCAAGTGTTTGTTAACTATTTTTATAAAAAAATTTTCCCTAGTTGGCCGTATCCTAGTTTAAAATAAATAAATCGTACTTTAATTGCTATCATTTTTCGAACTGAAAGACACAAGCTTAAAGGACACCTGAACAATGAACCCATACCTGAACACACCATGGAGAAGGCATTGACAGACATGGCCACGGAGAGCATTCTTCTCCCGAGCGTGACGTTTTCAAAATAGGGATGTTCGTTTCTGGAGGTTTGCACATGCAGACTCCAAGACAAAAAGCGCAATTCATTCAAATCTTGTACAGCGCTGGCCGGATCGTATCGGAATTTCTTCTAGATATACGTATGGGCTTAACTGGTTAAAAAATATTCAGGAGAAGGATTGATTGAAGACATTTGTTAATTTCTAAAATTGTTCGGTACTGAAATAAGGACAGATGGAAAATTGAGCAAAAATCATAGTTTGGAAACACTATTTCGTATTTGGATTGGGTTTTCTGCAGGCAATGTTAACGGAGGTGAGATAGGGATGATACTTGGTACTCTTCATTCAGGTGTCCTTTAAAGTTTAACTGAAAAGCAAACTTATTTTTGTGTCATTAACTGAAACACTGAATTATTTGTACTCTGCAAAGCGATTTTTTTATTTTCCATTATCAGCTCTAGTTATGACGTTCAGAATATCGTCGGCCGTCATAACAGCGTAAATTCTAAAATTTTAATCTCAACACAAACGCGGCTTTTCAGTGGGCAGTGGTGAGGCTGGCAAAGATAGATTAGTGCCTGAACAAAAAAAAACAAAATACATCTTTCTCGTAAGGCATACAACAAAACTACAAGCGCATAGAGGTACCACAAATCACACGAAAATTCCACTATTTGAAAATCGATTATTCGTGAATACTGGAACAACAAGTAACGCATTTTCAGCGAGTCTTCAAGCCAATTTAAGTGAAGTGATGGGTAACTAGATTGTCCTGTCCTAGCCCTTTTATACGCCAGCATTGGGAAGACCTATCCCTCGTCATATGGAGTGCAAAGGCGGCATCTATCCTGGGCGCCGTGGCGGTCCCGCCAACAGTAAACATTTAAGGACAATTCCCTCTTTCCCATTTTGTTTAAGGCACTAGCTCGCCCACTAACTGAATATGGCCACGCAACAGCAAGGCCATTCTATATCAAGGATCTTATCGCCATTGAGCAAGTTCAAAGAAGAGCCACAAAAACAGTGCCAGACATTCGCCATCTTCCTTATAAAACCGGCTTCAAAAATTATGATTACCCAGTTTATCTTACAGATTTCTACGAGGTGATCTGATCGAAACTTCTAAAATTTGCCATAGTTATTATGATAACATAAGGCCTGATGATGTCCTCACTTTCAACCACAACAGTCTTAGAGGACACAACTTGAAACTGAGTGATGATAAATTCCGAAAAGACATTGGAAAATGGAGCTTTAGAAACAGAATAGTAGAAGATTGGAATAATCTCCCAGAAAGTGTGGTAAACGCCGAAGATATCAACCAATTCAAAGCAGGTGTCGACTACCACTTGGCTGAAATTCAATTTAGTGTGTAAAGTGTCACGAGAAATTTATAGAGGCGAAAGCCTTATTATTGCACTTATATGTAATATTATTTTTATTAGTAAACGTTTAAAGTAGTACAAGTGATCAAACTCAAACTCAACTCGAGTGATGCAAGACAATGAAGCATTTTGACACGATACGAATTAATTGTATATATTAAGTATTATTTTATGTATTTCATGACGCGTATAAACTGTTGACCTGCCAGGTTATTTTTTTCCTTGTGTAAAGATATTGGGCAAATAAAAATAATTATGATTCTGAACTTAACTGACTTTGACTTTGACTTACTTTATTTACTACTAAATACAAAATAAACTATAACAAGAGCTGTTTTTACTTTGCAGTCAAGATTGGTACTTTAAGGAATAATCGGATTTGGGAAGTAGCAATTTCTAAGCAAATGTTGTTGAGTCTCCAATATTCCAGCGAAGTTTCATCGTCCTAGCACATCTGGAAGTACCTTAACGCGCGATCACCGGAATCCCAGACCCCCCTCCCCCTCCTCCAACTCCACCCACAATAACCGGAGCCAATCCGGTTCTATAAATGATTAATCCAGAGCATCTGTTTGTCATTCCCACGAAGTACGATCCAGATCACACCAGTCTAAGCGGGTCAAGTATTTTCCGCCCTCCCCCCAATAATTGCCGGATTCGGTCCGGAAATGAAAAAGGTCACAAGAGAAAAAAGTCCTCTGTTTAATTATTAAATTTAACTCAAATCCGATCACCCGTTCCAAAGTTACGCATGACTCAATATTCCGGATTCCCCTCCCTCAACCCCCCCCCCCCCCCCAAGATTATCATATCGAGGATTTTTTTTTATTCCAATTCAGTTTGACCGGGTCCCTGATATGCCTTCCAAGTTTCGTCGTGCAAATCCCCCCAAAAACGAAATTCCGGGATACCCCCTCCTCCCCCCCCCCCTCAAGTGTCCGGATCCAGTCAAATTATGTAAAAGATTTACATGGACCAGACGTTTGTTCTTCCCAGCAAGTTTCACTCCGATACCATCATTCTAACCGTTTCTCGAGATTTCCGGTCCACCCCCCCCCCCCCCCCAGCTCCCCCGCGGAGCACGTAGCCAATCAGATTCAGCAAATGACTTACCTAGAGCATCTGTTTGTTCTTCCCACAAAGTTCCATCCCGATCCCTCCATTCTAAACGGGTCACGTATTTCCCCCCCCCCCCCCCAATAGTTGCCGGATCCGGTCCGGATATGAAAAAAATCATCGGAGAAATGTCCTCTGTTGAATTCTTAAATTTCAGTCGAATCCGATCACCCATTCCAAAATTACGCATGACTGAAAATTTCGGATTCCCCTCCCTCCACTCTTATCTGATCGACAAAATTTTTATTTTGAAGTCAGTTTGATTGGGTCCCTGATAAGCCTGCCAAGTTTCATCGTGAAAATCCCCAAAACCACCATCACCGGAATTCCGGGACCCCCCCCCCCCATAAGTGTCCGGATCCAGTACAATGGTCTAAAGGACTTATCTAGAGCAGATGCTTGTTCTTCCCAGCAAGTTTCACTCCGATCCCTCCATTCTAACCGTTTCTTGAAATTTCCGGTCCCCCCCCCCCAACTCCCCCCTGGCTACCGAATCCGGTCAAGACTTTAAAAGGGACATTACAGATATATATTCTGTTCAGTTATGAAGTTTCATTAAAATCCGATCATCCGTTCGAAAGTTACACACTTCTCAATTTCCCGGATGCCCTGCGGATTCCCCTCCCTCCACTCCCCCACCATTATCTGATCGACAAAATTTTTATTTTGAAGTCAGTTTGATTGGGTCCCTGATATGCCTTCCAAGTTTCATCGTGAAAATCCCCAAAACCACCATCACCGGAATTCCGGGACCCCCCCCCCCCCCCCATAAGTGTCCGGATCCAGTACAATGGTCTAAAGGACTTATCTAGAGCAGATGCTAGTTCTTCCCAGCAAGTTTCACTCCGATCCCTCCATTCTAACCGTTTCTTGAAATTTCCGGTCTCCCCCCCCCAACTCCCCCCTGGCTACCGAATCCGGTCAAGACTTTAAACGGGACATTACAGATATATATTCTCTTCAGTTATGAAGTTTCATTACAATCCGATCATCCGTTCGAAAGTTACACACTTCTCAGTTTCCCGGATTCCCCTGCCCTCCACCCCCCCCCCCCCAAAATGGTCGGATCAGAAAACTGATTATTCCTAATTTTGTTTGGTCGGGTCTCTGATATGCCTGCCAAGTTTCATCGTGAAAATCCCCAAAACCACCACTCACCGGAATTCCAGGACCCCCCCCCCCCCCATAAGTGTCCGGATCCAGTACAATGGTCCAAAGGACTTATCTAGAGCAGATGCTAGTTCTTCCCAGCAAGTTTCACTCCGATCCCTCCATTCTAACCGTTTCTTGAAATTTCCGGTCTCTCCCCCCCACCCCAACTCCCCCCTGGCTACCGAATCCGGTCAAGACTTTAAACGGGACATTACAGATATATATTCTCTTCAGTTATGAAGTTTCATTACAATCCGATCATCCGTTCGAAAGTTACACACTTCTCAATTTCCCGGATTCCCCTGCCCTCCACCCCCCACCCCCCCAAATGGTCGGATCAGAAAACTGATTATTTATAAGTTTGTTTGGTCGGGTCTCTGATAGGCCTGCCAAGTTTGATGGTCCTAGCACAACTGGAAGTACCCGAACTCAAAAAAGTGTGACAAAATGCCCTAAATTTTAAAGTTTCCAGCGCCCCCACTCACCCGCATTTGGTCCTAGCTCATCTAGAAGTACCCTAACTCAGAAAAAAGTGACAAAATGCCCTAAATTTTCAAGTTTCCAGCGCCCCGCACTCCCCCCCCCCATATGGTCGGATCGGGAAACTGATTATTTCCAGGTTAGTTTGTTCGGGTCCCTGATATGCCTGCCAAGTTTCATTGTCCTAGCACATCTGGAAGTACCCTAACTCGGATATGTGGGACAAAAAACTCGGACCGACCGACAGACCGACAGACCGAATTGTGATCGGTATATGGCACTTGAGCCAGAGGCTGCAAGTGCCATAAAAACACGCAACCGCCCGGGGAAGGCTCAAGAAGCCTGATGATGGACGACTGCAATCCTCTGATTCTCAGCCTATATCAAATTTCATAAAAAAAAAGAAGGACAAGAACACTCTCTCTCAATTAACCTTTAATACCAAAAAAAAAAAAAAAAAAAAGAAATCTAAGAAAAAAGAAAAAAAATAAGAAAATTAACTCCCTTCTCCCAATAAATGTTTTTTAAGTTTTACTTTAAATGACCAAATGTGTTCAGCCTCCCGAATGACAACTGGGATATCATTCTAAATAGTCGGAGCTAGATGCCTAATTCCGAAAGCTGCACGTGTGGTGTCTCGGTACTCAACAAGAGCTGTAAGCTCATTTGGCACTTGCATGTGTCAAGATGATTTGATTGATCAAAAGTAAGTTTCGACTTTGCGGTTGAGATGCGCGCTCTAAGGGAGCTGGAACTTCATTTGTAAGCAAAACCCTTGAGGCAAAACTGCTAATGGGCTGATGGGCATCACGAAAATGCATTTATTGCTTAAAAGTATTTTTTTTACTTTGCGGTCAAAATTGGTACTTTCAAGGAATAATCGGATTTGGGAAGTAGCAATTTCTAAGCAAATGTTGTTGAGTCTCCAATATTCCAGCGAAGTTTCATCGTCCTAGCACATCTGGAAGTACCTTAACGCGCGATCACCGGAATCCCAGACCCCCCTCCCCCTCCTCCAACTCCACCCACAATAACCGGAGCCAATCCGGTTCTGTAAATGATTAATCCAGAGCATCTGTTTGTCATTCCCACGAAGTTCGATCCAGATCACACCAGTCTAAGCGGGTCAAGTATTTTCCGCCTTCCCCAAAATAATCGCCGGATTCGGTCCGGAAATGAAAAAGGTCATAAGAGAAAAATGTCCTCTGTTTAGTTATTAAATTTCACTCGAATCCGATCACCCGTTCCAAAGTTACGCATGACTCAATATTCCGGATTCCCCTCCCACAACCCCCCCCCCCAAGATTATCATATCGAGAATTTTTTTTTTATTCCAAGTCAGTTTGACCGGGTCCCTGATATGCCTTCCAAGTTTCGTCGTGAAAATCCCCCAAAAAACGGAATTCCGGGATACCCCCTCCTCCCCCCCTCAAGTGTCCGGATCCAGTCAAATTATGTAAAAGATTTACATGGACCAGATGTTTGTTCTTCCCAGCAAGTTTCACTCCGATACCATCATTCTAACCGTTTCTCGAGATTTCCGGTCCACCCCCCCCCCCCCACCCCCCAGCTCCCCGCGGTGCACGTAGCCAATCCGATTCAGCAAATGACTTACCTAGAGCATCTGTTTGTTCTTCCCACAAAGTTCCATCCCGATCCCTCCATTCTAAACGGGTCACATATTTTCCGCCCCCCCCCCCCAATAGTTGCCGGATCCGGTCCGGATATGAAAAAAATCATCGGAGAAATGTCCTCTGTTGAATTCTTAAATTTCACTCGAATCCGATCACCCATTCCAAAATTACGCATGACTGAAATTTTCGGATTCCCCTCCCTCCACTCGACCCCACCATTATCTGATCAACAAACTTTTTATTTTGAAGTCAGTTTGATTGGGTCCCTGATATGCCTGCCAAGTTTCATTGTGAAAATCCCCAAAACCACCATCACCGGAATTCCGGGACCCCCCCCCCCCCCCATAAGTGTCCGGATCCAGTACAATGGTCTAAAGGACTTATCTAGAGCAGATGCTTGTTCTTCCCAGCAAGTTTCACTCCGATCCCTCCATTCTAACCGTTTCTTGAAATTTCCGGTCTCCCCCCCCCCCCCAACTCCCCCCTGGCTACCGAATCCGATCAAGACTTTAACCGGGACATTACAGATATATATTCTGTTCAGTTATGAAATTTCATTACAATCCGATCATCCGTTCGAAAGTTACACACTTCTCAATTTCCCGGATTCCCCTGCGGATTCCCCTCCCTCCACTCCCCCACCATTATCTGATCGACAAAATTTGTATTCTGAAGTCAGTTTGATTGGGTCCCTGATATGCCTGCCAAGTTTCATCGTGAAAATCCCCAAAACCACCATCACCGGAATTCCGGGACCCCCCCCCCCCCCCATAAGTGTCCGGATCCAGTACAATAGTCTAAGGACTTGTCTAGAGCAGATGCTTGTTCTTCCCAGCAAGTTTCACTCCGATCCCTCCATTCTAACCGTTTCTTGAAATTTCCGCCCCCCCCCCCCCCAACTCCTCCCTGGCCACCGAATCCGGTCAAGACTTTGAAAGGGACATTACAGATATATATTCTATTCAGTTATGAAGTTTCATTACAATCCGATCACCCGTTCGAAAGTTACACACTTCTCAGTTTCCCGGATTCCCCTGCCCTCCACCCCCCCGCAAAATGGTCGGATCAGAAAACTGATTATTCCTAATTTTGTTTGGTCGGGTCTCTGATATGCCTGCCAAGTTTGATGGTCCTAGCACAACTGGAAGTACCCTAACTCGAAAAAGTGTGACAAAATGCCCTAAATTTTCAAGTTTCCAGCGCCCCCACTTCCCCGCATATGGTTGGATCGGGAAACTGATTTTTTCCAGGTTAGTTTGGTCGGGTCCCTGATATTCCTGCCAAGTTTCATTGTCCTAGCTCATCTGGAAATACCCTCACTCGAAAAAGTGTGACAAAACGCCCAAAAATTTCCAAGTTTCGAGCGCCCCCACTCCCCCGCATATGGTCGGATCGGGAAACTGATTATTTCCAGGTTCGTTTGGTCGGGTCCCTGATATTCCTGCCAAGTTAAATTGTCCTAGCTCATCTAGAAGTACCCTAACTCAGAAAAAAGTGACAAAATGCCCTAAATTTTCAAGTTTCGAGCGCCCCCACTCCCCCGCATATGGTCGGATCGGAAAACTGATTATTTCCAGGTTCGTTTGGTCGGGTCCCTGATATTCTTGCCAAGTTAAATTGTCCTAGCTCATCTAGAAGTACCCTAACTCAGAAAAAAGTGACAAAATGCCCTAAATTTTCAAGTTTCCAGCGCCCCGCACTCCCCCCCCCCCCATATGGTCAGATCGGGAAACTGATTATTTCCAGGTTAGTTTGGTCGGGTCCCTAATATGCCTGCCAAGTTTCATTGTCCTAGCACATCTGGAAGTACCCTAACTCGGATATGTGGGACAAAAAACTCGGACCGACCGACAGACCGACAGACGGAATTGTGATCCGTATATGGCACTTGAGCCAGAGCCTACAAGTGCCATAACAAGAGCTGTAAGCTCACATGGCACTTGCATGTGTCAAGATGATTTGATTGATCAAAAGTAAGTTTCGACTTTGCGGTTGAGATGCGCGCTATAAGGGAGCTGGAACTTCATTTGTAAGCAAAACCCTTGAGGCAAAACTGCTAATGGGCTGATGGGCATCATGAAAATGCATATATTGCTTAAAAGTATTTTTTTTACCTTGCGGTCAAGATTGGTACTTTAAGGAATAATCGGATTTGGGATGTCACAATCTCTAAGCCAATGTTGTTGAGTCTCCAATATTCCAGCGAAGTTTCATCGTCCTAGCACATCTGGAAGTACCTTAACGCGCGATCACCGGAATCCCAGACCCCCCTCCCCCTCCTCCAACTCCACCCACAATAACCGGAGCCAATCCTGTTCTGTAAATGATTAATCCAGAGCATCTGTTTGTCATTCCCACGAAGTTCGATCCAGATCACACCAGTCTAAGCGGGTCAAGTATTTTCCGCCCTCCCCCCGATAATTGCCGGATTCGGTCCGGAAATGAAAAAGGTCACAAGAGAAAAATGTCCTCTGTTTAATTATTAAATTTCACTCGAATCCGATCACCCGTTCCAAAGTTACGCATGACTCAATATTCCGGATTCCCCTCCCTCAACTCCCCCCCCCCAAGATTATCAGATCGAGGATTTTTTTTTATTCCAAGTCAGTTTGACCGGGTCCCTGATATGCCTTCCAAGTTTCGTCGTGAAAATCCCCCAAAAAACGGAATTCCGGGATACCCCTCCTCCCCCCCCCCCCCTCAAGTGTCCGGATCCAGTCAAATTATGTAAAAGATTTACATGGACCAGATGTTTGTTCTTCCCAGCAAGTTTCACTCCGATACCATCATTCTAACCGTTTCTCGAGATTTCCAGTCCACCCCCACCCACCCCACCCAGCTCCCCCGCGGTGCACGTAGCCAATCCGATTCAGCAAATGACTTACCTAGAGCATCTGTTTGTTCTTCCCACAAAGTTCCATCCCGATCCCTCCATTCTAAACGGGGCACGTATTTCCCCCCCCCCCCCCAATAGTTGCCGGATCCGGTCCGGATATGAAAAAAATCATCGGAGAAATGTCCTCTGTTGAATTCTTAAATTTCACTCGAATCCGATTACCCATTCCAAAATTACGCATGACTGAAAATTTCGGATTCCCCTCCCTCCACTCCCCCCACCATTACCTGATCGACAAAATTTTTATTTTGAAGTCAGTTTGATTGGGTCCCTGATATGCCTGCCAAGTTTCATCGTGAAAATCCCCAAAACCACCATCACCGGAATTCCGGGACCCCCCCCCCCCATAAGTGTCCGGATCAAGTACAATGGTCTAAAGGACTTATCTAGAGCAGATGCTTGTTCTTCCCAGCAAGTTTCACTCCGATCCCTCCATTCTAACCGTTTCTTGAAATTTCCGGTCTCCCCCCCCCCCCAACTCCCCCCTGGCTACCGAATCCGGTCAAGGCTTTAAACGGGACATTACAGATATATATTCTGTTCAGTTATGAAGTTTCATTACAATCCGATCATCCGTTCGAAAGTTACACACTTCTCAATTTCCCGGATTCCCCTGCGGATTCCCCTCCCTCCACTCCCCCACCATTATCTGATCGACAATATTTTTATTTTGAAGTCAGTTTGATTGGGTCCCTGATATGCCTGCCAAGTTTCATCGTGAAAATCCAAAAAACCACCATCACCGGAATTCCGGGACCCCCCCCCCCCCCGCCCATAAGTGTCCGGATCCAGTACAATGGTCTAAAGGACTTATCTAGAGCAGATGCTTGTTCTTCCCAGCAAGTTTCACTCCGATCCCTCCATTCTAACCGTTTCTTGAAATTTCCGGTCTCCCCCCCCCAACTCCCCCCTGGCTACCGAATCCGGTCAAGACTTTAAACGGAATATTACAGATATATATTCTCTTCAGTTATGAAGTTTCATTACAATCCGATCATCCGTTCGAAAGTTACACACTTCTCAGTTTCCCGGATTCCCCTGCCCTCCACCCCCCCCCCCCCAAAAAAAAAATGGTCGGATCAGAAAACTGATTATTCCTAATTTTGTTTGGTCGGGTCTCTGATATGCCTGCCAAGTTTCATGGTCCTAGCACAACTGGAAGTACCCTAACTCGAAAAAGTGTGACAAAATGCCCTAAATTTTCAAGTTTCCAGCGCCCCAACTCCCCCGCATATGGTCGGATCGGGAAACTTATTATTTCCAGGTTACTTTGGTCAGGTCCCTGATATTCCTGCCAAGTTTCATTGTCCTAGCTCATCTGGAAGTACCCTAACTCGAAAAAGTGTGACAAAATGCCCTTAATTTTCAAGTTTCGAGCGCCCCCACTCCCCCGCATATGGTCGGATCGGGAAACTGATTATTTCCAGGTTCGTTTGGTCGGGTCCCTGATATTCCTGCCAAGTTTCATTGTCCTAGCTCTTCTAGAAGTACCCTAACTCAGAAAAAAGTGACAAAATGCCCTAAATTTTCAAGTTTCCAGCGCCCCGCACTCCCCCTCATATGGTCGGATCGGGAAACTGATTATTTCCAGGTTAGTTTGGTCGGGTCACTGATATGCCTGCTAAGTTTCATTGTCCTAGCACATCTGGAAGTACCCTAACTCGGATATGTGGGACAAAAAACTCGGACCGACCGACAGACCGACAGACGGAATTGTGATCGGTATATGGCACTTGAGCCAGAGGCTGCAAGTGCCATAAAAACAAAATTATCCGCCTCTCTAGTCGCTCTCTAGTTGGGGGGAACTTAACTGCTGCGCGCGGTAACTTGACTCAGTCAATAGCTGCGTTTTTGCATGCCTTACAGCACGCCTGTGAGTAGCAGCTGTGCTTATTAGGTGTTTTGGCAAACCTTTCCCTGTAGCCTGTCTGCTTATAAGGCGTTTTTACTCCTCAGTCCAACGGCCAAAGAACGAAATCCACAGGCTACGGTCAAAGGCCTTCTTGATGCCGTTGTTCCTTGGCCTTAGCCTGTGGTTCCTTTCAAAAATGGAGGATGCTGAGTTTCTGGAAATTCTGTATTGTGAACGACTGCTATTTGCTCGTCATCTTTCTGCATTCGGGGAATTTTTTTTTAGTATAGTGGGCCCAGAACTTTTTGTAGCTGTACGTTGTGGTGTGTCCAGAAGAGCACACTGGGTTAGTTAGCACACTAGTTTAAAACCAGGAAGTAAGCTGTATTTTAGATTGCCAGAGTAGTCCCCAGACCGTTCACCGAAGTACTAATTTGCCATTTTTAGTTAGCCAGACGAAAATAGCCCACTTCCTGTACTACAGTAGAGGTATGTCGATTTGAAATGTTTGTCCGCCACTGTCCGTTTGAGCAGCTTATAAGGCGTTTTTGCTGTTCGAACCCACAGGCCAAAGTCTACGTCAAAAAGCGTGCAAAAACGCCTTATTAGCATTTAGCACACAGGCCAACTGCTACGGCTACAATCCACAGGAATGCAAAAACGCAGCTAATAGTGGCGCTTTTGATCGCCGATTAGTTCGGCGATAGCGTAGCCGTCTGACTTTTTGTCGTTTTTGACGTTCGCCGGAAGCCGATTGCCGTAGCTGTATATCTTAATCTAACGTCTATCGTCTGCATTCCTGTCCATCGCCGATCGGCCAAGGACTCGCCGTTTGCCGTAGACGTTGATTGCGTTTGACGATTTGGCGTTTCTTTCAAAAATTGAGGGAAATGAGGATTATGTTCTTTATGTTCTGCGTTATGAGAACAGCCTCTTTGAAGTCCAATGTGAGCAGACATATCCAATGTGTAGTTTATGTTATAACAGAAGTACACTGCCAGCAAAACAAAATCCCGTTTTTGCGCACCCAAAAACAGCGGCGAACGCCAAAGGCTATCGGCTATCGAAAACAGTAAATAAGCACGAATCGGCAAACTCGCTTCGTCTACTGGTGAAATTTCATCGGCGAACAAAAACGCCACTAATGTTTATTCAAACAATGTTTACAACGAACCGTCAGCTACGATTCTTCATCAGCGATATTTCGGCCCTTTTTGGCAAGGGTCTTCGTCAGGCTGTCAATTCTCTGGTTCAACTTCGGGGAAGGAAACAAACCTGTAATCCTGTTTACAGGTTTGTTTCCTTCCCCGAAGTTGAACCAGAGGATTGACAGCCATGCCAAAAACGAGGACCCTTGCCAAAAAGGGCCGAAATATCGCTGATGAAGAATCGTAGCTGACGTACCCGTTGTAAACATTGTTTGAATAAACGTTTCAAAGTCAGCTTGGGCTCAAAGAATATTTAGCCACTAATGTATGGGGGTCTGGGCCCCCGGCTACGTAAGGAGCAGGATCGCGGCAGTAAGGTAAACACACTAAACCGGGCTTCCCAAACTTTACGACTGCCGGTTGCGGAAACCCTGGGACCCGAGGAAAAGCCTCGGTCCCCCGTCCTAGGATCGGCAAGTTCACCGACCCTCCGTCCTACAACTATTGCTCTGAGTATGTCTGCCAAAAGGCATTTTGGCAGAAAAATATTTTCCCTTCTCAAAAGCTCACAAAAAGGCTCCCTCGCAAGGTAGCTACGGCGGTTGAAAAGTTCCAGCCAATCAAATGTGCCCACCAGAGGTTTGCAAAATATTTTGTCCCGTCACTTCTAAAGTTGTATAACGAACCATAAGCTGAGCTGCTAAATTTATAATGTTATTTATGACCGTTGTAGCCCTATATACGTAGGCCTATTATGATTTATGTGTGTGCTCATAAGTTGTATCCATGACTATACCAAACAAATTTGGCGTGAGCCATGATAGGCTTTAGGTGAATAAAAAGATTTATCTATCTGTCTAAAAGCGACAATCCCCAAAATAAATTAAAAACTTACCCTTGAAAAGCGTTTCCAGATGACTTTGACAAGAACTTCCCCCTCCAAGGCAGGAAACAACCCACTTTGAAACCTGCCGCTTGCTCGACGAAGTAGCCTTCACGACAACCGTATTCTTATACAGCACTGGCAACCCGAAGCTATTCATCAATCTGTCAAACAATTCAGGCAAGTAGGGCTCAAAATCCACATAACCATACACGTCACACGCAAGCCTCGAGAAAAGCATTGTAAACAGAGCAGCCGCATTCGGATCCCAGGAGGGCTGATTTCTAGAAGACTCCCAGATTCCAATGAGCTCGTCAAACCAGAGCTTAAAGCCATGATCATGGTAAGCTGGGGGAAGGTCAGTTGGGAGGAAGAAGGAGAAATAGCGTACTGCTTTCTGCATCGTCACGTCCCACGGGCAGAGGAGGGGTCGCCACTCGTCCAGCATTTCCTGGGTGGCATTCAGGGGAAAGTAGGGGTTGCAGACGCTAACGACGCTCACCAGGTGATCACGAATAGATTCCCTGTAATATAGACTCTTTCAGAGAAGAAACGCAAGGCATGCTACGTACTGATGGCTGGGAATGAATGGAAACAGCCAATACAGAAATTAAAATAATGATAATAGATTTATTGCCCACCATAGTGAACAAATGTACAAAAAGACGGAGTAACTAGATATAGAAGAAGAAAAAGAACAAAGGAAGAAAGAAAAAAGAACATTACTGAGCGTGTCCGAAAGCTCGGAAACGAACGAAAATGCTGAATTAATTCAGCATTTTATGCAGCATTTCGCTTTCGGACTTAAATTTTCGCTCAATTAATGCAGCATTAATTCATCGAAAAATTCAGTGAAGATGCTAAATTTTACGCTGAATTTTCAAGAAGAAACTGGGGAGCTGGCGATTAAGGCTAAATTTCGGAATTAGAAGTGTCAGAGAAGAAATAAAGAACGTGTCCGAAAGCTTTTAGTGCTGCAAATGCTGCATTTAATGCTGGATATAAGGTAAGAGCTTTCGGACGAAAATAAAAATAAAAATGTCAAACTGTCAACAACAATAATGGAGAAAACGCAAGAAACACACCGACAGAATTGACACACTGACAGAATATAGGAATCCTCGGGGAATCGAAGGGAACGGTGAGAATAGAGGGTGTCACTTCACGCGGACTCCGCGTAAGGAAAACAACGAGAACACGGGGAATGCTTTCAAAATGGATTTTGTTCGACAAAAAAATTTGCTGTTGACGAAATTAATCTGGTTCCACTTTGTTTTTGTTTTGTTTCTTGTGATTATTTCAATGCAAAAACTGATCCCCTCCGAATCTGAAAGGGAGTCCTTTTTGATGATGGTGATGATAATCGGAGCATTCCCCGTCCGTGGGGAATAGCGAGAATACGGGGAGTGAGTCCCCGGGACAAACAAAAACGCGGGGACTCCGTAAGTGGAGTCCTCGCGGAACGGCGAGAATACTCTTTATCTTTTATGTGTACATTCGTGATTAGCGACGAAGCTTTATGACGTAGTTTTGGTTATTGCAATTGCAGCGGACTGCAATTTCTCTTCTTTTCTTCCTTAGGAGCGGAAGTTGAGAAACAGGATGAGGGCCGAATTGCTATGATCCTTAAAGCACAAAAGAAACCTGGGAGGTTTCAGGTAGTTGGGAAGGAGGGGGAAGTCTCGGGCAAGAGGATTAGGGAGATGAGATCCTTGTGGACTACCTCCGATACTTAACCCTTTGGTTGGGTTGACCGCGTGTCAGAATAATATACTATTCTGACGCGCGGGGAGACCCATACAAATCAGTTGCTTCACGACACGAGACGGGGTAGGGGAAACTATTATATTTCTACTTTATGGGGGCCCTCAGACCATCCTATATTATCAATCATACTGATAAATTGCAACACCTCACTTCTTCCATTCCCAGCAAAACACTCTCTCAGTACTTGTCTAATAAAACTGGGAGTCCCTTTCTGCTTGTCCATTCCGAATGGATGCGTCACACATTCTGAGTTAAATCAGTATCAATCTATTTGACTAAACCTGTCAGGTCGGCCGTGTGGTAATGCCGGAAGCTTATCTGGAATCTCACAATCATTATAAGGCGATAATCGACATTTTTCAAATTTTTAAAGAAACAAGAAAAAACCTTTCATCTCTCGGCCACGAAATGGCACTTTTCTGTACTGTAGGCTTTTTCCGTAGCAGTTGCTCCGACACGGACATAATCAGACACAAAAAAGCTTTTGCTTTTCTTGTTTTTCGTTGTTCTCTTTACTCCGCTATCACCTTGTGTATTGGGCGGGTTACAATTAAAATATATATATATATATGTATATTAACACCAGACACGCAGGACACTAGTTCGGATAGTACTGTCGGAAGTTTCATAACAGATAGCACAAGGATGCGCAATTTCAACAGATAACATTTGGAATGTTCTCTATTATGCTTTTTCAAACGTTATGAATTAAACGTTACGCATAACACTCATTGCGAAAAGCATCTGCTGAGTTTTGTGATATCATGATGACAAAAAAAAGTCAGCAGATACTTTTTCGACGGTATTTCGGCTCTTCATGTACGCTAACATCCCGAGTGTTATCTGTCGCGCATACTTATATCTGTTACGAAACTTCTGACAGTGTAATAACTATATTTCAATAGAATGTCGCTTATGACGTTCGGAACGGCAGTGTCTGTCGTTCCCGGACCTGGAATTGATACTTCAAATGCTAAAAGTACTCGACCGGTCGAGTAACAAGGGTCATGGGAGGTATTAATACTCGACCAGTCGACGAATCGAGCATCCAGTCGCTATCAGTATTAGACTGGTCGAGTTCTCTCGTCTTGGGAAGCTAAAAGTACTTGACTATGTGGAACTTGCAGTCAGAAAGGAACAGGTCGAGTAATTACCATCGGAGCTATCTTTACTCGACCATACAAATGAAATCCCGAAAGTTGTAAGGTCGAGTATCAACACCCCAGGGACTAATAGTACTCGATCATATAATTGGTAAAGTAGGTCGAGTATTCACAGCAATGGCAACAATCAGTACTCGATCTAAAAAGGAGGATAGACGGGTGGAGTATTTGACGTCCCAGGAGCTAATCGCACTCGACCTAATATTACTAATAAGAGGTCAAGTATTCAGGGTGATGACTGCTAAACACACTTGACCTATTGACCGCGAAGTAATTTTTTTTTTTTTCTGAATCCTACAACACTGAGCGGAAATCATAGGCTCATGGATGCTTCAATAGTTTGAGAAATTTAGATGCTAATGTGACTACTCTAACACACTACTATGCATCAAGAATATTAAGCACATATGGCACTTGCAAGGATAGGTAGCATGTAGGCTATTTCAGCTGGTCAACGTCGAGGAAAAAGGAATAGCCATCTCCCCCCCCCCCCCCCCAGTTTAACTGTCCCGAAGCGGCCGAGTCTCATCCCGATCTGTAGCTGAACATCAAGAAATGTGACAAATATTCTTTGAGCCCAAGCTGACTTTGAAACATTTATTCAAACAATGTTTACAACGGGTACGTCAGCTACGATTCTTCATCAGCGATATTTCGGCCCTTTTTGGCAAGGGTCCTCGTCAGGCTGTCAATCCTCTGGTTCAACTTACGGGGAAGGAAACAAACCTGTAAACCTGTTTACAGGTAACCTGTAAACCTGTTTACAGGTTTGTTTCCTTCCCCGAAGTTGAACCAGAGGATTGACAGCCTGACGAGGACCCTTGCCAAAAAGGGCCGAAATATCGCTGATGAAGAATCGTAGCTGACGTACCCGTTGTAAACATTGTTTGAATAAAGAAATGTGACCTTACAAAAAAACTTGGATTTGCATAGAAATATTTTTGCACTGTACGGGGAAGACGCACAAGGGGTTAGGAATTCATTTGTAATCCCCCCCCCCCCCCCCCGCCCCGTTGACGTTGGATACGGTACGGAGTTGAAACGAGCATCTTGGAAATGTATTCTTGTTAATTATCAAGTTTCATTCAGTTTTCACCCCGTTCGAAGTTAAGCATGATTCGATATTCCAGATTACCCCTTCCTCCACTCCTCCAGGATGGTCGGATCCGCAGAGTGACAAATTCTTGGTGAATTTGATCGGGTCAATAATACGCCGGCCAAGTTTCAGCGTTTTAGCACATCAAGATGTACCTTAACTCGAGACCACCGAAACCCGGACCCCCCCCCCCCCCTCCACAGTACCCGGTTTTCTTCCCACCAAGTTCCATCCCGATCCTTCCATTCAAAACGTATCACGAGATTTCCGGTCCCCCTACCTCCCAAAAAAAAATTCGGATCGGGTCCGGAAATAAAAAGGACAATCTGAGACATGAGGAAGTACCTGAACTCGAGATCATCGTAATTCCGGAACCCCCATCTAACTCGCCCCACAGCGCCCGGTTTTGTAAATGAGGGACTAGAACTTATAATTGTTCTTCCTTCCAAGTCCCATCCCAATCCCTTCCACTCTAAGCGTGTCCGGATCCGGTCCGGTTTTGTAAATGAGTGACTAGAACTTATGATTATTCTCCCTTCGAAGTTCCATCCCAATCCCTCCACTCTTAAGCGTTTCACGAGATTCCACCTCTAACTTGGGAGGAGGGTGGGGGGCGGCGGAAATGAAACGGACCATCTGCGACACATGCTCTTGACACTTATGAAGTTTCGTTGAAACCCGATCCAACGTTCGAAAGTTATGCAGGCCAATAGTTTCAGGACTACCATCCCTCCACTCCCTGCACGATGGTCAGATCGGGGAAGTAACTATTTCCAGTCAGTCTGGTCAGTTCCCTGGCCTGCCTGCCAAGTTCCCTTGTCCTAATTATTAATTATGTTTTAGTAAAAAGTTAGCGTTCCTTCAGCTTAGGCCACAACTTGGTGTTTTTAACTCTTTTTTTTATCGTGTGGAGAGTTTGGTATGGCGTGTGTAAGTACGGAATGGAACGAGTCTTTATATTATCTACATATAGCCAGTGTTGAAGATGGGGCCGAGCTAACGAGCTCGTATCCTTGCCGACCCCCAGTGATCAAGTATATTGTAACGAAGTGTTTTAGAAATTAAAGAACCTGAACCTGAACCAAGCACATCTGAAAAGTACCCTAACTCGCGATCACGAGCCCGACAGACCGACGGAAAAGCGATCGGTATATGGCACTTGAGCGAAGCCGTAGGTGCCATAAATACTGATACTATCTACAGGGATTACCCAAACTTACTCATTATAATGAACCAATCCCATGCCATGGTTCGAACTGAAACAGAATCGCTCGAACAGTTCATAAAGAGGTCTCCATGGTAGCTCAAGGTCTTCTCGGGTTAGCAGCTCTTGTTTCCTAAAAGAAAGTTGTGGGGATCATGACAGGATTTTCAACCATTGCAGTAACCCTAGGATCAAACACTACTTCAGCCCAAGCTGATCGAGAATATTCGACAAAAATGACTAAGAACGGAAAAATCAGCTACGACATTCTTCAGCGATACTTTGGTCCTCTTTGGCAAGGGTTCTCTTCAGGTTGTAGCTGGACGAAGTCAATCAATCAAATTTAATTCCAAATAGATTAAAGCTAGAAGAGGTGAAACGACAATAAATTAACTAATAGACTTTACAAGATATGACCTTTGCAAGAAATGAAACCTGCAATCATGAAACTTGCTCACTGCGGGGATATGAACAAGTTACTGATCCGACTGGGTTCAAAACTATTTATGTTTTCTTTGCTATACCTTGGTTTTTGCTTATTTTTCTTACTTTCTTTACAACTCAAGTCCTCATTTTCTTCGGTTGGTTAATGAAACTATAAGTATTCATTCAGCTCAAGCTGACTGCGAACCATATTCGACTGCGTTAAACCAATATTCTAGCAATATTTTGGCCCTTCTTGGCAAAGGTCCTCTTCAGGGTCAAGCTAGAAACAAGTGCGCAAGCGCTCAGACGTGGAGTGTGAAAGTAAAATGCTTATCACATTTTATAGACAAACAGCTTTAGAACCAAGACATTTCACATCCCCAATAACCAAACAAGTATTGAAATAACCTAATTTGTAATCATCCCACTTTAAAAGCTTTAAATGTAGACAAACCGCAAGTATAAATCCAAGGAAAGGTGGAAGGTCTTGCACGAATAACTTGAGTTCCAACAATGGTCTGCCAGCCAGTCCGACCCTTTAAACCTCTTTTCCATCAGCAAGGTAATAGCAAGTGCAATAAACCGAATCGTATCAGCCTAATACCCCCTTTGTCAGAATTCATTAAGAACGGCATATCATCGATCATATGACAAAACAGTCCAGTTTCCAACTGTTCATTAAAGATTAAAGGACGTCGCGTCGTCTTATTTGTTGCTGTTAAACCAAAATCCTCATCCATGGATCTATCTCGACAAATATACAAGAGTTCGACTTAAGACCTGTCATAGACGAAACTTAAATCATGGAAAATCAGGGCCCAGCTGCTCATGAACGGGAGGGGGGGGGGGATCGGAACCCATCAAAATGCGTATTCACACCTCTTTTTTGCCAAGTATACCAGCTTAGAGTTTGATTCCAGTCACGGGTCAAAAACTTTTTTCATGGGCAATTTGGGCCCACTTGCCCATGAACGGGGAGGATGGTTCAACTCCACATATATATCCCCAACCCCTATGATCCAAAAGCACAAAGGAATTTCATCGCCTTATTTCAAGTTATTGTCAAGTCAAAAACATTAAAAAATGGGCAATCTGGGTCCAATTGCCCCTGAACCAAGTGGGGGTTGGGGTTTGGGACCCGCAAAAAGTGAAAAGAGACCCCAATGCTCACAAACCTAATAAACCTATTATCTGGGCCCATTTGCCCCTGAACCGGGTTGGGGTGGGGCCAACGAAAGGCACAGCTAGACCCCAATACCCACAAGTGTACTAAGTCTGAACTTGATACTTGAACTGGTTCACGAGTTTTGAGCTCCAGAAAATACGGTGAAAACCGAAAACCGGAAGCCAGAAAGCTGCTACAGCGTTCGCAATAGTGGATTATTCCAAGGAACACTCCACCAAAAACGAATAATCATTCATTCACTAAAAGTAGGGTTCGGGGGTGGGGGGAACACGAGATGCAACTCGACCTCGCGAATCCATTCGACACCAGCAAAGTAACGTTCTTTACATGTTTACTGCACTTTGGACAAGGTTGCTAGTATCAGAATATGCAGACTGGAGTTGGATTTAAGCAGAAGCAGCGTATTTTGAGGTCATCCTAAGCTTTCCATATTATTATCATTCTAAATCGTCCGACTGATTCTAGCCCTTCTAATCAGATCAACATACGACAATAGGAAATTTAAATCTACTTACTTTAGTAGAACTGTCAACAAACTGCAGACCTTTTGTACAACTTGAGCATCAGTATTTTCCATAATCAGCAGATGGAAACACAGTTTCACAAATCTAACATGGTCCTCTTTCGAAAACTTCATCCCATACAGACGAATGTATCTAAAAAATAAAGAAGATCAGTTCCAAAAAGTGTGTTTCCTTTCCTGACTGGTCCTGGTGCAGGGCATGCACTGTATTAACAACTTAACACAATCTGCAATAGTATTGCAAGACAGAATCGGAGAAGTAGAAAAACTTTGAGCTTCACCTTCCTACTCAGGCTAAAGCAGTTCACAATATACAGATTCTTAAAGTATATCTTGAATAAGGCTGAGATCCAACTGTCTAGGAACGCATCACTTATTCACCTATAAAGGTCTGAAAACCAGATAAAAATGCGTAACTTAGTTTGTCCGTTTTCAACAGATAATGGATTATCGAATGAACTTATTCTTTCGGATTTATGATGCCGCTCTCTATGTGCTTGTCCCTCTACAAAAATGTTAGCCATAGCCGAAAAATAAAATAACAAGTGCGCAAGCGCTCAAACGTGGAGTGTAAAAGAAAAATGTGTATCCCATCTTATATACAAACAGCGTTAGAACCAAGACATTTCACATCGCCAATAAACAAAAAATAATAAAAATAACCTAATTTGACACCATCCCACTTGAAAAGCTTTTAACGTAAACAAACCGCGTTTAGGAATCCAAACAGATCTTGAAACTTGCAAGAACAGTTTCAATTTCAATACTGAATGTCTTGTCAGCCAGTCCGACCTTTTAAACCTTTTTTCAATTAGCAAGATAATAACAAGTGCAATAAAACAAATCCTAGCAGCCTAATACCCCCCTGGGTCACAACTTTATTAGGAACGGCATATTATCAAGCATATGACAAAACCATCCAGTTTCCAACTTTTCATTATGGATTGAAGTCCGCCATGTGGTCTTATTTGTTGCTGGTACACCAAAATCCACATCTATACATATATATCCACAAGTAGGCAGAGCTGAACTTGAGACCTGTCATAGACGAACTTAACTCATAGAAAATCTGGGCCCAGCCCACGAACGAGAGGGTTTGAGGGGGGCAGGACGCATCAAAATGCGTATCTAGACCTATTTATCTTCAGGTATACCAGCTTAGAGTTTGATTCCAGCCACGGGCCAAAAGTTTAATTCATTGGCAATTTGGGCCCACTTGCCCATGATCGTGGAGGTTGGTTCAACTCCACATATATTTTCCCAACCCTAAGATCTAAAAGCACAACTAATTTTATAGCCCTATCTCCAGTTATTGTCCAGGTAAAAACACTACAAAATGGACAATCGTGGCCCAATTGTCCCTGAACCAAGTGCGAGTTGGGTTTGGGACCCCAAAAAGCAAAAAGAGACCCGAATGCTCGCAAGCCTACCAAGTTTCAACTTGATAACCATTGATTCCTGTCACGGGTCACGAACTTTACTCTTGGGCAACGTGGGCCCAGTTGCCCATGAACGGGGGGGTAGGGGAGGTACAACTTTAAAAGTAATTTCCCCGCCCTAGGATCTTCAAGTGCAAGGAATTGCATCGTCCTATGTCTAGCTCTGGTCAAATTATGAACATGATTCATAGGGCAATCTGTGCTCATTTGCCCCTGAACCGGGTGGGTGGGGACGGGACCCCCCAAAAGGCACAACTAGACCCCAATACCAAAAGTGTGCCAAGTCTGAGCTTGATACCTGCATTGGTTCACGAGTTATGTGCTCCGCAAAAAAAAGGTGAAAACCTAAAACCAAAAACCGAAAGCTGAAAACTGCTATAGCGCTCGCATGAGTGGTTTGTTCATAAATGAAAACTCCACTGAAAATGACAGATTCCTTCTAAGACATATCCTAAAATCATGGTACAAGTAAATGAAAACTCTTGAAAATTAACAGGGGGGGGGGGGGTCTCAATAATCATTTTGTCGGTTTGAGAGGGGCTACTGTTGCCCCTCTCAAATCTCAAATGAACGGAACAGGCCTTGGGTGTCAAAGCAGAAAAGAAAATAAGGATTCTGTGCTTAGTTTCAGAATTAATGTGTTACCACAATTGCAGTAATTCGAAGTGGGGGCTATGTAAGCTAGTCTCCGTAAGCCAGTGTAAGCTATGTAACTATATAAAAAAAAAACTCTAGCAAAAATAGTAAGCCTACAGATGTAGGCAGTGAAAATTATGCTTAAAGGTGTATTACCTGTTGTACTAATTCAACTTACTTACGTAATTGCCCCATCCATCTTAAAACACCAGAAACCCAATTCTTATATGGTACATTCTAACCCCTCTGACAAAACCTTACTGGTTTTCGCACTTGCCGGGGCCTGGAAAAAGGCCTACAACAGCCAAAACCGTGGACAATATGTTAAAAGCAATTACTGAACTATTTTAAAATACTGGAATTTAAAGAGTAACTAGTACAAGGGGTTCTTTAAAGGTATCATTTCTTTTCTTAACTCCAACATTTCAAATTATACTGAATCATGGTTCAGTCACTGACTCAAAGGATTATATGGTATAAACACCTTGAGAATCTTGCAAGCCACAGTAGACATCCAGGTTTAAGCTCATGAAGCAACACAGCCTTCCCCAAATTTTCTTTGATCTCTTCAAGATACAGTGCTGACTCTTCGTCAATTTTGTCAGCATATGGGAGAAGTCTGTTGTAGCTTAGCTCTCTCTGGGGCCTGAAGCCTAGGACTTTGGCACGCTTTTCTTTCTCCCTTTCTTTGGCATCATTTATTTCTTCAGCAGGAACATCTTCCTCCATAGGCTCCATGACTGTTGAAGAGCCAAGATCACGTCAAAACGTATGGAACCTGTTCAAATAGACTTTAGTTACTATGGATCAAATCAATCCACTAGGATGATAAGTAGTACATCTTTCCTGTGAAAATACTTTAGTAACATATGAGCAACCATGCTCATATGTTGAGGCATGCTTTGAAACTACATGATAATTTCATGTCAAGTTTATCATAAGTCAGCTGGATATTAAAATATTTACTCTTCATTTCCTTCTTCTGTTTCTTCCTTCAAATTAACACGATTGTCACATCTCTTGCTAAGCAGCCATAATTTCAACAACACAGCGATGGCATCCAAACTAAATAGCACACATTTTTCTTCCAACATAAGTACATAGTATATTTCAAAAAGTATTCTTAAAAGTAAAAAAAAGTATAGGCGAATGTCAGTAGTGAGAAAAAGTGAAACCAGTAGAAGAGGTAGGTTAATATGAACTGTTACTTACATTTGAACAGTCCAGTACAATAGAGCCAAGATCCAGAACACATGTTCAGGTCTTTTCAGAAGCCCTTAATTAATTATCTGACTAACTGGTAGTTGGCTTTGGTCACAGCAAGTCAATGACCAATAGCATTGTACTGGAGCCTCACAATTTAACTTGCTGATTTTGTTCCCCAGCTTTGATTACCTTTATCACTTTATCTCACTACAGAAACCTCAAAAAAGCAAAAGTAGGGGAGGTTGGGGTACAAACGTATGTTTCCTGTTATGGGCTGATAATTCCATTTCTGTAGAATCTGGAAATCTTTTCAACAGTGGAAAAGAAAGGTAAAGAGACTAAGTATGTTCCGTAATTTTTCGAGAATTTAATTTCAACTCATTATGGGCCTACAACTTTTCCTATTTGGTCAAAAACCATCCAGTTCAGCCCCATCGGTGGGGTTGATTCGTACTGGTGGTGTTTTGAACCGGACATTGCTAAGATGAGCTCTGAATATGAACGAATAAGTAGTAAAACAAAGCTAATAAAGTCTCCATTTATTGGAGAAAAGTAGGACTAAGCAAACATACCACTGAACCGAAAATTTTGAAAAATTGAACCCAAAAGAAAGCGCCTGTTGAACATGACATGTTCTACCAGAAGCAGGTGATTTCGGTTTGAACAACACTTTTATCCTGCTCTTGAAAGGGTAGAAACTGGTAAATATTTTGATCCGGAGAGAGTGGGGTTGAAACAAACCTCTAAAATAATGTCCGATTCAACCCCCCAGAATGTGTCTGGTTCAACCCCACAGAAACCATTTTTTGCAAAAATGAACACCAAGAAAGAAAGGAAAGCAGTAGGAATCCTGCAATAGGCTAGTAAGATGCAGAATTAAACCTCCTGCAATGGACTAAACTATCGCGCACTCGCAAAACACAATGAACTTCTTCGTGAACTGAAACTGAAATCGGAATTCCAAACAACTCGAAAAACGAAGTCACCTGTTTGGGAATCAGTTTGCAACTGAGCCTTCAAATTTCGTACCATGGGCATGAGTTAGAACACTGTTGCCAAGCCCAGAAGTAAGGAAACCCTGAGTGACCCAGGACCTGTTTTGGACTGCGCAGAAGTTTCATTGTAAGTTTTTCACACCAAGTTCGAGGCCACATAAATTCGAGTTGAATATGGTACCCCTCCTGTACAATAACAACAGTCAAATAAACCTCTCCTAGAAGCGAACCTATTTAAATGTCATCTTACTCTTACTGTAAATCTTGCGATGGTTGAATGGTGAGACAGACTAAAAGAGCAGCAAGAACTTGGGCTTATTTAGCCTAATTTGTCTTAGGGAGGAATGACTAGGCTACACAAAACAAAACATTGACACTTTAATTTTCGATGATCTGGTTTGTTCCACGGCGAATGCGCGATACATACCGCTATTGGTAAGCACGTGCGTGAAGATGCTGCTGCACCCCTCCGTTCCTCACGATAACGTGGATCAACCTCCCCATAAACCTGACTACTATACTTAAAATCTTTGACGAATGCTAAACAACTATCAACTGTAGTACGAATAATTACAGAGACGATGGCACGCTTCCCTTCGCATTTCTTCTGCCCTGCAGCGGGCGCCTTTAACCTGGCTCTGATTGCTTTGCATAAACGGGGGGGGGGGACGACCTCGAATCATATGACTGGCTAATCCCCGGCAAGTCTCAGAAACTGTACCGGTTAGAAACAAGAAACAAAGCACCACAGTCGAGTCATGTCTGTCTGGGGAACCTCCAGAAGCAATTGTAAGCTGTCGGAAGCGATCGTAACGTTTCGTAAGCGGTCATTTTTGCGTTTATCAACTAGTCCCTGAAGCCGCGCCAAATTTTAATTCGGCAACGAACCTAAAATTTACCGGCGTTTTCTCTATTTTTAGCATTTTACAGAGTATTTTTTGCAATTTCAAGCTAATTTTTTCAATTTTTCTCCAAAAATCGTTAGCGTAGTTATGTTATTATTGTATTATGACGTTAGCCTTCAGAAAGTGCCATATTGCGATCGTATCTCACTTTTTTCTCATCAGCAAGAAGTGCACTAAGAGAAAAGTCTTAGGTTGTGGCGGCAGTTCAAGAATGACAATTTCTACCAAAAATTGCATGTTGGCTCCTAACCGTGTAAACAAAATGCCAAATACTTTTGCTAGTTCGGGCGCTTCCACGTAAGGTAAGACGATGAAACTGAACAAGCTTCTCAATGACTCGGCTGAATGTCCAGCGAAACCGTGTTTTCGCGGATTAATCCGATCAATCGTGTGGGGGTGGCGAGAGATGGAACATGGAAATTTGCGACCTGCGTGATCAGAGTCAAAGTAAACTTTATAGGCGTATTCTCGCCGTCCCCCGAGGACACCACTTGAGGAGTCCCCGCGTTTTTGTTTGTCCCGGGGACTCAATCCCTGTATTCTCGCGAGTCCCCACGGACGGGGAATGCTCCGATTATCATCACCATCATCAAAAAGGACTCCCTTTCAAATTCGGAGGGGAATCAATTTTTGCTGTTGTAGGTGCTATGTATTATTAATTAAAAAGAATCAGAATAAACAAAACCAAAAATAAAGTTTATCTAGACTAATTTTTTTAGCTGCATATTCATTTTTCGAACAAAATCCATTTCAGAAGCATTCCCCGTATTCTCGCTGTTTCTGTCCGCGGAGTCCGCGTGGAGTGACTCCCTCTATTCTCGCCGTTCCCTTCGATTCCCCGAGGAGTCCTCGGGGAACGGCGAGAATACGCCTTATGTGTTGTAGGTGCACAAGATACGATGACCACGGGGGGGGGGGGGCTTTTGGAAAATACAAGGGACCAAAGTAATGTAGGGATTGGGATGAAACTTGGACAATACAAAGAAGATGGATCCCAGATGTGCTGATTTTGAAATCCAGACCGGATCCGACCTTGGAAAGGGCGTACGTTAAATTTGTCCGGAAGTACTCAGATTCGAGGGAAGCTTGATGACTTGTATAAAGAAATGCCCCAGATGAGACATTTAATGTTTCCAAAACTCTTGGGTGGAGGGGGAAGCCCGGATCGTTGCACATGCGCAGGTACCAACTGTATCGTACAAAGGTCATGGGTATACTAGAGATTTTATTTTGAGGTTCAGACCGGATCCGGCCTCGGGTAGGCCTCCGAAATTTTCCTGTTCGGTAGTAAGTGCCGTAGATGCAAAATTTGCGGGTCTGAATCGCATCCGATGGAGCGGGATACTTAGTATCCTGCATAGGGACCAAACGGACGGAGGGAATGGGACGAAACTTGTGTCCAGGATCATGAATTGCTCGGTGGCTGATAGGAGCAAATGCCGTAGATTTGATATTTATGTGTCCGAATTGCATGCGGACACGGTGAAGGGGGGTTCCGGAAATGTGTTGGTCCCCACAGGGACCAAAAGGAGAAAGTGATGAAACTTGGACGGTACAAAAAACATGGACCGGATGTGCCATTTGGGGTCTGAGTCGGATACGACCAAAATACTACGTAGATGGAAATGGAATACAATTCAAGTGACTTTACCATGACAAATCAGCTGGTTTATTTGTCACGGTGCTAGTCAAGGTGCTAGGTTCTAGTCTTGTGACATGGGGATGTGAAGTGTTTAGATAGATTTGCTTTGGGTTGTAGTGGTTTCCGAGATGTGTTCAAAAGCCCCGCTGTACCTCAGTGGCAGAGTAGTGGCCTTGAAAGTTGGAGGTTCTGGGTCCAAATCCTGGCTGAAGAGCATTTTTGTCTTTCAGCTGTCTACTTATAAACGGATACGCCCTCTTCGGGATAGATGAAAGTTGGTTGAAATTTTTCGGAAGTTTTCATGAAACATGATGGGTTTTAGATGATGTTCCAGAAATGACATTTTATAGGATAGAAACCTAGTGGAGGATCTTGACGAGGGGTACCGGAAGAGCCTAAAGATCATATAGCACTTGCAAGGGTAGGTGGCATGTATTTTAGCTCAGGGTCGCATATGACACGGCCATCCAATTATAACATTTTGGTTGTTTGCTCTCGCCAGCTGGCAAGTTCCTCCTGATCGGATCAGGAGTTCGAGACTTAGACATTTCACAAAGGAGAAGACATCCAGGAACCCCCTCAAACTCCCCCACCAAAGCCAGATTCCGTCATTGCCCAGAATTACAATCTAGGATCCATGGTCTTGTGCTGTTTGCGATATACGCGGGTCAAGATTAAGGATTGCTCCCCCCCCCCACACATACACACACGCCGATGGTCGGATCCGGAAAAGAAGGATTCGTTGATTATCGGTCTGGTCCTTTCTACGCATGCCAAATTTCATGGTCATAGCTTGTACGGAAGTGCCGAAACTAGCAAAGTGATTTTTTATTCAAACAATGTTTACAACGGGTACGTCAGCTACAATTCTTCATCAGCGATATTTCGGCCCTTTTTGGCAAGGGTCCTCGTCAGGCTCTCAATCCTCTGGTTCAACTTCGGGGAAGGAAACAAACCTGTAATCTGTAATTTCCTTAACCTGTAAACCTGTAATTTCCTTCCCCGAAGTTGAACCAGAGGATTGACAGCCTGACGAGGACCCTTGCCAAAAAGGGCCGAAATATCGCTGATGAAGAATCGTAGCTGACGTACACGTTGTAAACAGTGTTTGAATAAATGTTTCAAAGTCAGCTTGGGCTTAAAGAATATTTAGCAAAGTGATACCAAGAATAAATAAGGGAAGAATTGAGAACTCACATAATCCCGATGTCAGCATCCTAGATCTCTTTTCGTCCGATATTATTTACTGGGGGTGGAGCCTGGGTGGAGCTTCGCGTGTTGCCTCTTGCAGTATTAAATGTTACCTCCAGAGCAAAAGTGATGAAGCAGTCAGAAAAGGCGGGAAGTTCAAACAGTGCAGATTCTGAGGATTATATAAATGGAAACTCCTTTTCAATCTCGGGTCAGATTTGCATTATGAAGCTTATGTTGTCACCACCCTTCACAAAGACGGTGAAGCCCAAGGGAATGCGGCATTTGATGACCCAGGGGAACAATTAAGCAACTTGAACGCTGAAGCATAGATCTAACATGCATGCATTTAGTTCAGATTCAATAGGACTGGTGTGAACATTAGTAATTTTATTTTGGTCTTCTCAGGACTGTAAAGAATCGCTTCTAGAAAAGGTATTAAGCTTGGACATTATTTAACTGTCGAAATGTACTCAATGAGTTACTATGTTTTGTTTTTAAGTTGTACTCTACACGAAATTTAGTTTGGAAGCGTGTCCCTTCCTTCTTTAAACTTATAGTGTTCAGTCCAAATCGGTCCTTTTCTGCCTTTATTTTCGTCATCCTTGAATGTAGAATTGCACGACTTCTATCATCTGACTGTACTTTAGCCCCTTGTCTCGTCTTTTAAACTAGTGGTAGCAGCGATTTGTTGAAAGAAGAAGGGCAAAATGTCGGCCTCTTTCTGTTTAATTTGAATTTGGCGCACTTCCTTGACGCGAAGCATGGCGATCAGAAGAAATAGCGCCAATATTTACTCTGTGGTCTGGACACGCGCCGAATAGGCTCCACCCCCGGTACTTGAGGATCGGGCAGAAAACAACGTCCCATGATTCTAGTCTTCTCAATTCTTCCCTTATTTATTCTTGGTGATACAAAGTGACAGACGAAAAGACGGATAGACATGATTTCTTATTATGTCGCCGTACTGTCTCGAGTCAGAGGCTTAAGTTGTGAAGCGGCAAAAGGGACAATTAAAAGCAAGTGCCATGTAGTCCTTTAACCTATATAGGCTACCTGCTGCTTTACTATGAAAAAAGTTGTGAAATGGGAAATCCTCAGTACTCGAGGGGATTTCAAGAGAATTAAAACTTGTTCCTACGTTCAGTGAAATGGCGCTACTGTCCGCAAAGAATGGTAAGTTTCACCGCCCTAGCTTGTCCGGAAGTGTCTGAACTAGCAAACTTTGGACAGAAGGACGGACCGACAGGTCACTTTGGTCACTTTGTTTACGCGATGTGGAGCTAACATACGATTTTTGGTAATAAATAATAGCCCTGCAAATGGCGCTACAGTCCGCAAAGAATGGTAAGTTTCACCGCCCTAGCTTGTCCGGAAGTGTCTGAACTAGCAAACTTTGGACAGAAGGACGGACCGACAGGTCACAATGGTCACTTTGTTTACGCGATGTGGAGCTAACATACGATTTTTGGTAATAAATAATAGTCCTGCACTACCGCCACAACCATGCCACAACCGATGACTCTTTCTGCTTACTTGCTGATGGCAAAAATAGAACAACAACCTGGATCCTTTGGAAGATAAAGCTAAATAGAACAAGACCAAAGGTTTCGACGGGATCCCAAAAATTTAACATTTGATTCAAACAATTGGGTTATGTCTTCGCGATTCAGTGTTCGTCAGATTCCTTGAATATTTTTAGTGTTAAAATAAAGATAAAAAATGGATCCAGCAAGTCTCCTTGCCCTGATACCGAAGCTCTAATCGATTTCAGAAACAACTTTGAGCTTCAACCAAATTTACAGTTTCAGCCGAATTCGTGATGAACCATTTGTCCAGCAAGAAAACTAAGTTCACATATGGATTCAGCGGACCTCCTTACCCCCCTCAATGAGTATCTTATTAGCTTATAAAACATACATGTGTTTACCGTAAATGCGCCTACTCTGCCTCTAAAGATAGGACCCATCTACGAACTTGACCTGTACTTTACCAGTGAATCCTCATTGAACAACATCCTCGCTTGAACATTATATATCAACCCCTTCGACCTTCGATTACACTAGATCTATCCGACGTCACACAGAACAAACAAATGCATGTCGGCATCCACGCGCAGAGCTATACTAGTTTGAGCATAATGGGGTAGGGACTGCTAGAGCCGAAAATTGGTCGACAAATTTTGTGTCCGGTTTTCACCGGATTCCGGGTGAACTACTTGTCCGGCAAGAAAATAACTTTGATATTCGGATTCAGCATGTCTCACCCCTAAATCAACTATCTCAATAGCTTTTAAAAAATATTTTGTTTTGACCCTTAATTTGAAACCCCCTCCCCCACCCCTACATGTAGTGCTACAGAGTCCACCTACGAACTTGACCTTACCCTTGAAGCAAAAAATCTTCACACCGTTTCATCAAAATATCTCATTCCCTTCGAGAGTTATCGTGCTCACAGACAGACGGATAATTATACCGGCGGGCCGGCGCGACGAGATGTTTTCGGCAGCGGCCCGCTGAGTTATTTTCGGCGCGGCTTCGGGGGCTATTCTCAGCCAATGAGAGCATGCTGGGTACGGACGAGCACGGTTACGACGGACTCACGATTGCCAGTGGAGGACCCACTTAACTATATCACACGAAAGGGGCGTATATTTTGCCGGATATTCGTCAGGGTTTCCACTCCACTCTTTCCGAGAAAGAGTAGGTGCCATCCAGAATAAAGTTGATAAAGTAGATTTTTTCTGAGTTTACAATAATTATAAAGTAGTACAATCATCACCCTCGGCAGTGAAGCAATGCTACTATGCGAACACCCATAAAACTCCTATGCGAACACCAAATTTTAGAAATGTAATTATCCCTTCAGACCAAGATGACTGCGAATCATGTTTCACAGTTGAACGAGTATACACAAAAAAGTTAAAGTAAGCGCCGCAGGCGAAAATTTTTTGCCTACCATATTAATATGTTTCTTTTATTGTATTTCAAACCCCCAAGAACTTCAATCCCAAAATGCTAACTAAATGAAACACCGTTCTTCCAAATAGAGAATAGGCCTACTACTAAATACACCGCAGGCGAAACTTTGTATAAAACTAACTGTAATGCATCAATTATTATTATTCCTTTAAGACAAGTTCGTAAATTTAAATTCACATATTTGGCTTTTCGTTCCATCTTTCGTTAAAAAGTGACGCTTCCAACGACTGTAGCCTATCCAGATTGAGTTAAACTAAGCGCCGCAGGCGAAATTTTTAAAATATGCCTATCTCCGAAAAAAAAAAACTGATCTATACCTGCCATACAAATTCTAGCTTTTAATTTGCTTCAAACCCCCAGAATTTCACGCTTAAAGCGCCAACTAAATGAATTACCGTTCTTCCAAACAGAGAATACTAGGAAATACACCGCAGGCGAAGTTTTGTGGAAAGGCTGGTGAGCAGAGCGCCTCTTTGCGATCCGAAATAAAGCTAAGGCTAGCTGTGAATTCACAAAAAAAGTGGTGGCTATGCAGGCTATGCACCATAAAGTAGGTACAAAGTAGAATTGTTCTAAAAGAAGTAGTTTTCACGTTAAAAAGACATTCTTTATACTGCGCATCGCCATTGCACTAGGTCTTCTCATTTACTCTTCCTGATTATGACCACGCTAAGACTCGACCAAGAAAAGAAAGAAGGATGTGCAGCCATATCAGGGAAAAAGGGCAGTTTATGTGTACGAACCGATAAACGACCTACAAACAAAATAAGAACAGGTTTGCCGAATCTTGACGACAAGGAACGGAATGGAGCAAAACAGTATCTGACGTTGCATTAAAAAAAAAGGGGTAAGGACGAGACTTAAACTTCCGGGACGGCCCGACAAAAGTTTGCGGAGTTTGATTTATTACTTGCAAGATTTCCAGTTGCACCCAAGTAACGTTTGCAGAAATTGATTTCTTACGCATAAAAAGAACCTGATGTGCCGACGAGAAGACCGACATAACCATACAGCATTTGATTTCTTCTGTCTTGTGCTCGACAAGACTGTACAGAACTTGATTTCTTACGCATAAAAGGAACCCGATGTGCCGACGAGTCAACCGACACCCGACAAATGCATACAAAACTGTGTTTTCTTTGTATTTCTTTTTTGATTTCTTTACAGATATGTGCAGCCAATAGCTAATTAGGTACAGAAACGTGCCGACAAAACCTGACCCTTCTACAAAATGGGCCGACAAAAATTTTCCGGATACTTTAGCTGCTCGTGCGCAAAGCTTTTGCCGGCGCTTCGCGCCAACAAAAGCTTATTTTCGGCGAAATTGTGCCAACGAATTTCCTTTCCAGGCCATGTTGGGGGGGGGAGCCCCCCCTAAGTTACGCCCCTGCTAACAACAGGTACACAAAAAACAGAAACAGGCAAAAACAGACCTCCCAATATACAGAACAGAACAGAACAGGTAAATAAAAGAACAGGTGACCTGTTCTGTTTCTATTTACTTTTTTTTGCAAAAACAGAACAGAACAAAGTGCCCATACTTAGCTGCCAACAGCGTGTTTTTGGCAAAAATTGGAGGAATCGTGTCTTTGGGGACTACATCTAAAAGCTTTCCTGATTCTCTCTTGTATGGTAGTATTGTTGCTTCAATTTTTTGCTTTAAGATACATAATTTAAGATTAAACATAATTCTTATGTTTTTTTCTGCTTCAAGAGCAGGACTTGCCCGATTGAATTTTCGTACCATTTGCGTACCGGGGGTCTTCGGGTTAACTCTCTTGGCACTCTTGATTCTTGCTTTCGGGCGAACAATTCAAAAGTTTGAAATGCGTGACACCTCTTCTCTATCAAATTTTTGTTTATGCATTTATATGAACTATGTAAAAGTGTGACTCAGCATTGCTCTCTGCAAATTTCTTAAGAATACACAAATGCTTTAGTGATACTTTACTTGAAGTACAATACTGTAGCTGTACAGAAGAGGTATGCTTATTTGAACACTTCTCTAACTGTTTCACCCTGGCTTTGCAGTCAGATGGCAAGGAAAATAACAAACTTGGTATCAGCTAATAACCAACTATTTCAGGATTATCCTGGCATAAGCTTTCTTTAGAAATTCAGTTCAGTATTATTTTACAGGAGGGGTACTATCCAACTTGGAATTTAAACAACCTCGAACCTGGCCTAAAAAGGTTGGGACTGTGAAAGGAAGTTTCAGTCCAGTCCTGATAAGGTCCTAACTGTCAAGAAGGAAACCCTGAGTGACCCAGGACCAGCCCAGGACCTGTTTTGGACTGCACAGAAATTTCCTTGGAAGGTTTACAGGTAAAAAAATTTGAGATTGGATACCCCTCCTGCACTTGAATTTACAAATGTGCTTCTTCTTCCATTTGAGACACCTATTGGCTCAAACTGCCATATTCTTGGCTGAAGATACATTCCTCCTGGCAAATTATTATAATTGTGAATGTAAAACCAGGTGGCAGTTGAGTCACTAACACTGTTAGTAACAGAAAATATTCAAAAAGTTGGAAAACATGCATCGAAAAATGTTTTGGGCAAGTAGGCTGTTTTTTAGGAACAAGACCAAAGGTTTTGGTGGGATTCCAAAGGGAATATTTATCGGACTTCTTCATCAACTTTATCAGGTCTTGTTGATTTCCATACTAAATTCTGTAAACATATTATTTATCACTAACCAACCACTTAATAAGGTCTGCTGGCTAATTCCTTTGTGTCTATAATTTCCAGTCTAGCCTAGACTATGAAGGGAATACCATGGTTTGCCAAAAACTCAGAGGATATTCTGATCCAACATGTTTTATATCTGTATATAACTTGGTATAAATACACCACCTTTATAAGTTTTATCAGAGGATTCTGCTCCTTCCAAAATTTCCAGTTTTCATTAAAACGCGATCTTAGAATTCATTTAAAGGATATTGTTACAAAGTAGTCTTCTTATGTCTACACAAAAAAAAAACAGCTGGGGAAAGACATTTCTTAAAATCGACAAATTTTCTGTTTTTGACAGATCCCAGGGAACCCGGATGAAAACTGAAGAACAAAATTAATTTTCCATGTCTTCTTATTATTGGATCGAAACTCCAGACACCCGATGAAAACATGACAGAATGCATAGCAAAGTTTAAGTTTTCACCAGACTCCATCAGTTGTATCGACCTCAGAATTGATGAAGGGTAGTTTTGTGTAAAACTAACTGTAGTGCATCAGTGAGATTGTTCCTTTGATGTAAATTCATATATTTAGATTCACATACTCGGCTTTTCGTTTCAACTTTCGCTAAAAGGGAAGGTTCCAACGACTTTACCCAGAACAAGTTGAACTAAGCAAATTTGCCCCCGACAAATGTTTGCAGAATTTGATTTCTTACGTATAAAAAGACCCGATGTGCGGACAAGAATACCGACGCCCGACCAAAGCATTCAGAATTCGATTTCTTCTGTGTTTTGCCCGAAAAGACTTTAAAGAACTTTATTTTTTACGTGTAAACAGAAGGCGATGAACCGACGAGACTTGAACTTTCGGCATGCATCCGATAAAACTTTAGAGAATTTGATTTTTTACGTGTAAAAGAACCCGATGTACCGACGAGAATACCGACGCACGACAGAACCATCCCACATTTGATTGTTTCTGTGTTTTGCTCGACTAGAATGTACAGAACTTGATTAATAACCCCTTGTGTCGATGAGACTTGAACTTCCCGGGTGCCCAACAAAGTTTGCAGAATTTGATTTCTTACGTATAAGTAGAACCCGATGTGCCGACGAGAATACCGAGGCACGACAAAAGCATGCAGAATTCGTTTTCTTCAGTGTTTTGCCCGACAAATGTTTGCACGATTTCATTTCTTGCGTATAAAAAGAACCCGATGTGCCGACGAGTCGACCGAAGCCCGACAAAAAACATGAAAAATGTGTTTCTTCTGGATTCCTTATGTATAAAAAGAACCCGATGTGCCGACGAGAATACCGAGGCACGACAAAAGCATGCAGAATTCGAATTCTTCAGTGTTTTGCCCGACAAATGTTTGCAGGATTTCATTTCTTGCGTATGAAAAGAACCCGATGTGCCGACGAGTCGACCGACGCCTGACAAAAGCATACAAAATTTTATTTCTTCTGTGTTTGCCGGCGCTTCGTGCCGACATACAAGTAAACTTTCGCCGGGCTTCGCCCCACGAAAGTATTTTCTCAAGACCTTTGGGGGGGGGGAGTCCCTCCCCCTCCCCCCATAGTGACGCCCCTGCGGGATACACTCTGCCAAATGCTGGATGCTTCTGACTAAATAAATTATTAATGATTTGGGTGAAGCTCAGAAATCAACCAATCAGAATTTGTCTATAGTGGGGTAAGTCAGGGTTTGGGTACCAACAGGAATGAAAAGAACCCGATGTGCCGACGAGTCGACCGACGCCTGACAAAAGCATACAAAATTTTATTTCTTCTGTGTTTGCCGGCGCTTCGTGCCGACATACAAGTGAACTTTCGCCGGGCTTCGCCCCACGAAAGTATTTTCTCAAGACCTTTGGGCGGGGGGAGTCCCTCCCCCTCCCCCCATAGTGACGCCCCTGCGGGATACACTCTGCCAAATGCTGGATACTTCTGACTGGATAAATTATTAATGATTTGGGTGAAGCTCAGAAATCAACCTATCAGAATTTGTCTATAGTGGGGTAAGTCAGGGTTTGGGTACCAACAGGTATCCAGCGTTTCGCATAGAGTATCCAGCGTTAGGCATAAACGCTAGCATTTGACATAGGCAGGGGCGTCGCAAGTGCATTTTACTTGTGGGGGGGGGGGGGGCAGAGCCAAAATATCTCCAGAATTCCGGAAAAATTTGAACCAAATGGAGCGACGTCCCGGCAGCAACTTGTAGCTACTGTAGGCTAAATAATAGTACCCATGACCACATAAACTGAGCGTCGCAGGTGAGATTTTTTAAAGTTTGTTTTTTCCTTCCGAAATTGAGTATTTGAATGCAGGCTCTAGCTTTAATGTTTATCAAATCCCACGGTTGAAACTGGCTTAAAACCCCAGCTAAATGACGCGCCTTTGACAAAATAGAGAATATTACGAAAGGCGCCGCATGCGGAATTTTTGGAAACATTTATGATTAGAGCATCTTTCTGGGATCAGAACTAAAAATTAAGGATTACCGATGAAATCAAATATCATCCTTCTGTCTGTGAGCAGTGCTTCATTTGACTCTTCTGAATGCTTACAAGCCCGTTTGTGTCCAAACCTGGCCCTGCATGAATTTTTTTAAACCTACTTTTCCGCTAAAATACAAAATTTTTGCGCCGAACCAAACAATATCGAGACTATGCCCCGCAGGCAATAATTTAGAAAATCGGCCTCTTTCCGCTTTCGAATAGAAAGATTTCGATACAGAGCCCGACTGTGAAATTCAAGGTTTGGTAACCACCTTTATTTTATTGTCTTTTATGTCATTCTGGCAAGCTGTTAACGTACGATTCATATTCTGACTAGACCAAAACATACAACTGAGAGTACGATTCTCCGCGGCAGGGGAAGGGGGGGGGGGGGGGGAGGCACCGGATTTGCCCGGGGTTGCCACATCGAAAAATTTTTATAGAGTGACTTTTGGTCAGAAACAGAGAGTGAATCGGGAGTGAAATTTTGTTTCATGAAAAAACGTGTTAGATGGTCACTTTTGGTCAGAATCACTGTTGCAAAAAAAAAAAAAAAAAAATCACTGTTGCAAGATAAAAATAAAAAAATGACAGGTCTTAATTTTGTTTTGCTGAAAACATGTGAAATAGTCAAGTTTTTCGCAAATGTCGGAATTACTGCTGGAAATGACACATCTGGGTGTTTTCTGAAACAGAGTGAATTGCATGTCCTGCGTAGTACAAGAGTGCCCCTTGCTAGCATCTCCGATAGCTTAGGCATTTTGTCGGGCAAGTCGGATGTGCGCTTATTTGCGATCATGAATGATGTACACCAATGCTTATGTTCACAACCCCTCTCCTGTCTTTCCGCTCATTTGAGGTGCAAGGCTTGTAACCTGGGCAAACCACCCGCGTCTGGTGGGGAGCGGCCTCCGTGCGGCGTTCAAAAATGTTAGGTTAGTTCACTGCGTTGGCTTTCATTGTTAATTGCGTGCTTGAGAAGTACGAATAAAGTGAACGAAAGCTAATGTGGGCTTCTAGGTTTCGCTTTGATTTTCGAAAACTTAGAGTTTGTGGTAGCGTATTAGTTAGAAAATGAGATTTACGAGGCGTGGGGTAAGTAGTTGTTGCTAATTTCCCGGTCGAAAGTTAGAAGATTTCAATGAAGCTTATGGTAATTCGCCTTTTTAGTAGGCTATGGTCATTAGTAATCGTATTGGGCGTACTTCTTGACGAATAGGCTTGAAGTCGATTACTCTATCGAGTTGCTAGTACTACTGTAGCCTACTGTAATCAGTATCAACTTGCGGTGTAGGGCACTGGTGGTAATAAACATGCCCAAATCCTTACTTGTGAATTCTAGCTCAGCTTAGGTTGCGTTCCAGAACTTAACGATTGTTAACAAATTGTTAACAGTTGTTAACTTTTTGCGTTCCAGCTTTCTGATTCCGAAATTCAAGCTCCGCCCACCTACAATTTCTGTTCCAGAGCTTAACGATTGTTAACTATGTTGTTACGATGGTCGATGAGCATCGTTACAAAATAGTTATCAATCGTAGATTGGGAAAAGTTAACGATCGTTAAAGCTGCAGTTAGCTTCGCCCCGAAGTAAAGTTAGCGATTGTTAACAATTGTTAAGCTCCTGGAACGCAACCTTAGTCTAATGTAAAAAAAATATCCGTCCATACTTAGGCAACTGTTATATCAACAAAAAGTAAGCTATATTAAGCCGTAGTGATTACGATTGGAAACGCCTTTTTTACCAAAAAAAGTTGTACACTTTTCTTATAAATTATATTTCAGCCTCATGCTTTTCTTTTCGTTTTCTTCATATCTGCTCCATCTTTCGTGCCTGGGTGCTATTTTTGGCGGGTAAGAAAAAGTAGTCATGATAGTCATATACTAAAATGTCGTGATATGCACAAACATTTGTCACTTTGTGTTGCATTCCTACCATTGTAATGAGGGAAGGATTGACTTTAGATAGTCCGGAAGCTCTACCCTTTTGGGAAATCACACTGAACCTGTCACATTTGATTTGATAGTCTCACTGCCTAAGGGCAAAAACTGATAACCATAAGAACCTCTGTCTCTTTTAGCCACTGCGCTTAGCAGAAATCTGATTGTCTTTCGTAAATATTGTATTATAAATATCTGCAAATCACCATAGGGCTAGCAGCCTCTATTGAAGGTTTCAGAAGCTTGATAATAATGATGATGTGGGGTGGGGTACAGTGATAGCGCTCACTCGGATTGGGAATTGCTTAGTCGGAGCAAGGATGCATTGTGAGAAGTGAGGAGATGTTTTCTTGGTAAGATAATCTCAAATTGAGTCAAGAGGAAGCACTAAGCAGATAAGCTTCTTTGTTACGATGTCTCAAACTATTGTAGCCTACCAGCCTTGGATTTTTCCCGACACCCTGGCGGTACTTCCCAAAAGCTATATATTTATTGAAAGACTACCTCAAATACGCTGTTTCTGCTTGAAATCAGATCTGATCTCTGTTCATTTGCAAGATTTATTCTTCCACCAAGATGTCCTAAAGAATGACGCAACTGCACAAATGCTACTTCCTTCAGGTTGTTACCCGTCCTCGCACTTCTTCGATTCCCAAATTTCTTCTGTTAGTAGGCCATAATTAACCATCACTAAATAATTAGTAATGATATGCTAATGAATTGTGAATATAAACATTCTTGATATAAATAAACATTTCGTCCTTATGAATATTTTAATGTCGTGTCTTTAATTTTCATCCAAATTAGTTTCTATTTACGATGAAAATGTTTAATGCCTGAAATCTTATCTGGCCGTTGCCATGGGGACTATATGGGATCGGCTCGTATGAACCAGCAGCGGAAGGTTAGTTAACATTAAGAAGTCCAGGTTATGATACCGACTTCAATTCGAGACTGGTCGTCTTGAGCTTAAAGCACACCTCTTACTAGAAATGATTTTTTTCAGTATGAAACGGATCAGAGAAAAATGTTTTTCGGAAGTACCGTTACTTTCCATCTGAGTTTAGTGATTTTCTTGTTAGCGCTTGTTGATTTATCCAGCCTTCTTACTCCCCAACGCGGCGGCTGGGCGCAAAACATTTCAAAACTGAACGCGCCATGGTTAAAAAGTAGGAATATGAAGCAAATAAAAGAATTCAAAAACAGAAGATTCTCATATCCTCGTGTGTTTAAGAGTTGTCAGCAGACGTTGAAAATTCAGGCAAGCTTTGCGCCGTTTAACGGGAGAAACGCGGCACGGCCGAAAAAGCGCTAAAAGTTCGTAGGCACATAACGAAACAATGGAGAGAGGTGGGGATTTTAGAAGCTTATAATTTCATAACCCGATGAAAATGGTTATCTCAAAATAATAGTACGAAGTTGCACGAAAAAGTAGCATGCAGCACTGAATGATGCTACTACATGCTTCTACTTCAAGGCTACCGTGTTACTGCATACTACTGCATGCTACTATTATCAAGACTGGATGCTACTATGGCAAGACACGATGCTACTGGATACTACTACATAAGATTGGACCAGTCTGAGGCACATTAAATGATAGTATTATTTGCTATTACATAGTATTACATGCAACTTTTTCGTACAACTACCATATGATTACGCAGGCTACACATTTTTCATCGGGAAGGGAGCTAAGTATATAATAAAAGACAGAGTAGGAAAGAGGGGTCCTTTAACGATTTTGTAGCACTAAAAATTAGTGTTGGGGTAACAGCTACAGAAATCTATCATCGCCATTCCAACTGGCATGGTTACCATAGAAGCCGCTCCAACCCTTTGCAAATAGTTACCCCTGGTAGTGTTTGCCTACCGTGGTCCAGTTGATCCGTATCATGCCAGGTAGTGACTCACTGTCGGGATCAGACATGATAAATTGAATTTATTTCAGCGAGATTTTCAGTAATAGCTTTAATTCGAAAATTTGTGCCCATAAGAAAGAATAAACGCTGAAGATTGCTAGTGCCTAAGAAGTATTATTTATTTTTAATTTTAATTTTTAATTTAATTTTCAAGTAGGTAATTATTTTTAGTATTATTACCACTCTTTGGCTCAAGAACCAGTTAATTTTCAGTATTTATTTATCTGAATTGTTTGCGCATGAATGTTACCATTGCTCTTCCACCCTCGCCCAGCTTTTTCGGTAACCTAGCTAGATAACCCGAGCCTCGTTTTTCTTGCAATAGTACTGCCGCACCGCTGCTGCAGAACTTCTTTGCTTCTGCACAGGATGCGTTTAGATTCACTGCCTGCACGATTTCTTCTCGAGCCTCGTTTTTGTTGCACGCTCCAGGTCCACTTCTCGGTCGCTTCCTGGCTTATTCTTTCTACGTTCGTTTTTGCACTGCAGTGCTTCCGAGGAAGACGGCAGCGCTCCTCGAGGATCGCGGACTTGCTTACCGACCAAGTCCGTGCTTCCCTGCAAGGTGCTGCTTCAACGAAGAAGAATCTTGCAGCCAGTGAATGCAAAAACGCATCTTGTGCAGAAGGTTACCGACCAAATCTGTGCTTCCCTGCAAGGTGTTGCTTTAACCAAGAAGACATCTTGCAGACAGTGAATCCAAAAACGCATATCGTGCAGAAGCAAAGAAGTGCTGCAGCAGCGATGCGCCACTATAGCAACAAAAACGATGCTCCGTAGTTCGGTATTCCTTCAGGCCAAGCTGACTGCGAATCATGTGGCGCTAAATGTTTAAGTCATCCAAGATTTATTCCAGCGATATTTCAGCCGTTCTTGGCGAGGGTTCTCTTTAGGAAAATGCTAAGATCGAGGACTCCGCGAAGAAAAGCCGAAATATCGCTTGAATAAATCCCAGCTGACTTATCCCCTTGCTGCCATCAACCATAACGATTGGTGCCTACAGAACGCGATTTTTCTTCGCTTACGAATCGAGACGGTGCGCAAATAAGCTTGGACTTAATCAGCGAATAATTTTGGATTGAATCTTGGAAGAATCCCCTGAATAAATCTAAACTTGAACGAGTTGAAACGGCGGTGAGCGAATTCTGTGGCCTGACGCCGTGGCTTTGGTCCGCTTGCGATGCTAAATTTGTCTAGCGAACGCCAATTCGCGTTCTGTGGGCACCTAGCATAACCAGCAGTTACTATTGGAGGTTAGCCTGAATATTTAGAAGCATCTTAGTAAAGTGAGTATTGATAGCCTACCTGATCTTTCCGAAACTCGCCTCACTTTCCAGAGCTGTTTTTGCGCTCCTCGAGTTTTGGAAAGTGAAGCGAATTATTGTCGAAAGTTGTGTAGCTGTAGTTGCTTTTTGTTAGTTCTTGCGCGTAGCTGATTTCCGTCTTGCGTTTCGGAAAATCCGTGAGAACGCCAGAATCGCCGTTATGTCTTGGTGACGGGTCGCGTTTTTTACAGCGTTTCCCTGCTCTCATTAATAAGCGGTATCGCTTTGCTTTCTTGTTTCGTTTTCACCAGGAAGCCTACGAGTTTATACTTTTTAGCCGCTTCATAGTTAAGCTGTTTTGTTATTCCTTGTTTCACTTGTGCCGGATTACACTCTGTGGAGACCCTAGGGCCCCGGAATTTCGGGGCCCCCTTGCAAATAATCTGCAAGGAGTGTGCCAGTCTGCTGCCAGGAAGGGATCGTGGTTACTTTCCATTACACAGTGCGTTTTCACCGAAATGATTCAAGCAAGCTTGCCTGTAATTTCTTTTTAGATTAAGGTAACGTTCCAGTGAAGTTATTACGTGTTACGATGATAAGAGGAAGGGCCAGCGCCGTATTGTCGTAGTTATCATGCTCTCTGGAACGAAAATAATAACAACGCGAACATACGTCATCACTCTTACGGGGGTTCCTGCAGAACTGATAGTTATTATCACTTATGATGCTCGCGACCATCATAAGTAGATTGTAACGATCGTAACAGTCGCGGAACGAAAATAATAAGTGCGAGGAGCCAATTTATTTATTACGGCGGGTTCTGGAACGGCAATAATAACAAGAATAGTAACGATCGTAACTAATAATAAGTCGCTGGAACGCTACCTAAATCGGTGTTATTTTGGCTGTCGTCATCGCGGGGTCCTTAAATGGGCGGGGCACATACCAACTCTGCCTATATGGTAATCCGGCACAATTCTTGGGCTCTAAATTCCTTTAGAGCTGAGCTTTTTCCAAGCTTATAGGTTGCTAGCCGCTAGAAAAGGCTCCGACGGAGGTTCTCTCCTAGAATGAAACTGCGTAGAGGCACCGGTTTTATCGCTAAGTTTCTGGATGCGCCTTTGAACAGATTAGTTCTCAGTCATAGCTCAGATTTGTACTTTGAAAGGTGTATTTTTGAGTTAGGGAAACCGATCGCGAGACCTAGGAGTCCATTGAAGGAGTGTCGTCTGATATTTTGTAGGTATGAACCTTTTAACATGGTTTGATTTGGGGTTTTCTGTCTTTTTCTTTAGGTCAGGTAATGTGAGCGTAGAATGTTTCGAACCGTTCGAAAGCGGAATTGAGATAGGTAATCCGCGGCATTATTTTCATCCTTCCTTCACCTTTCTGCCCTGCGGTGGATTCCCTATCGGATTCTTAGCCCTGAATTACTTGTTCAGGGTTTCCACCCGTGAATTACTTGATCAGGAGTTTCCACCCCTGAATTAGGCACATGTTCAGGGTTTTAAACCCTGAATTTCTTGATGAGAGTTTCGCGTAAAGTCTTCATCGTTGTAAAACTCCCGGACCTATGCCCATGGTGGGTGGTTAGTATAAGTATTCAGTCGCTTGCTGTCCCTGCCTCCCTACCCACTATGTCAGGTCTCGTTCCGACACAATTTATTCGTTTCTATACTGTAAGAAGTTTGTCCGTGTAAAGATTAAAGTTAACTGCAGTATTTGCTAATAAACTGCACCCTAGTCCTCTTGTAATCCAGAACGGACGTGGCCTCCGTATCTCTAGCTATTCCGCCTTCAATTCCACTTTCTTCCACGATGATTTCAAAATTGCTCCCAGCGTCATCTCCCATTACATCTGCAGTTGTGACGACTTCGATGGAACCCCAATCGATATCACCGTTATCGTCACCGAAGTCGATCGTCGCTGACTCGTCGACGTCGAAATCGATAGTTTCGGAAAGGTGATTTCCTGAAAAGTGATTTCCTACAATGAGATAATATTTTTTTTATTTATTTTTTTACAAAACGGAAGATGATTATCCTTGTCTCTACGCAGATAAGATTCATACCAAATAGAGATAGGATGAATCCGAATAGCAAATACGGCAGTTAACTTTAGTCTTTGTACGGAGGGACTTTTTACAGTGTAGTCTGATCCTTGTGGTCAGTCCTGTTTCGCCCTAATCCATTTATTTTCAGTTTTAACCAAGTCGCGACCTATTAACCAGACAGGACTGAAGACTAGCCCTCGGGTCGAATTCAAGCGCTTAAAGGACCCCTCGCACTATTTACTCTTCAGCTCACAGTATTTTAAAATATTTAAGTACTTTAAAACTAGGCTGTGCTTTCAACAAGTATCCCACGGTTTTGGCTGTTTTAAGTCTTTTCCGAGACCCGTTGACTTATAGCGAAAACAGGGAAACAATTTACATAACCGATTTTTCTGATGGAAAAACTTCTCGCATACAACCGTCGACAGCGTTATCCACATCGAAGGTAGCAAAACACGGCAAGTGAGAAAATCAGCGTGGTTTTGTTAGAGGGGTTAGAATGTACCGTATGAAATTGGAGTCTCCGGGTTTAGAAACATATGGAGCGATTATGGAAGTAGGTTGCGTTAGTATTATAGGTAAGACAAGTCCTTTACAGGGGGCCACAAAAAATGGTCTTTCTACCACACACACAATGCTAACCATCCCTACTGTCACTATGAATGTTCCAAACCACTAAAACACCGTAAAAAAAATGAGCAAATTAAAAAAAAAAACACCAAATTTCCTAGGTTTGAAATAACTCTTTCTGGACTAAATTTCAGCCGATTATCCCGGACAGCTATTATGGCACGTAGGGAGTCAAGGGTCAAAATAATAATTTCCATCTAATGCTCCAACTGTTTATTACAAATAGAAATAAATTATAAAACCAAGACCAGTGTGGTACCTCTGAAGACATGCAAAAATCATCGGTCAGGTCTTATAATTTTTTGCTAATCAATCTTGGAAAATTCCGCCATCTAGAAAAGAAGACGTTGTGCGTGGGTTTTTTCTCGAGCCAAAACAGCAACTCAGCAATCGAGTTCAAATCTAAAGACACCCGTGGCATGCGATCCCTAAGAGAAGGTAAACTGAATGTTTGGATTAGGTCTTTAAGCAAACTGGACTGGCAAACAAAACGACGTCAGTGAAACAGAACGTAGAGTGAGGTCGTAAATTCTGTAATTGAAAAGAGGCTTATCAGGCATTGGGGCGCCAAAACTTGTCGTAATTGGCCTTCTGTTCAGCGCTCCAAATGGATTAGTTTCTGCCTCCCTCCCTCATTATTAGAATCCGTAATACAGAGATTCTACAATGAATCGATAGGTTGAATAGAAAAGATAGCTTTCACTTTTTAAATTGAAGGTTAGAACCGTTTTCCTTCTGAAGTAGAATTACTGAAAAAAACACTGTAGCCTACACCCCACTGTAAAAAAATGGGAAAAAAAGACCCACTGTAAAATAATGTGATTATTCTTGTCTCTGTTGAGATAAGACTATCTCTAATTCGGATTAATCTTGTCCCAGTAGAAATAAGATTAATCCCAGTATCAAATACTCAAGTTAACTTTAATCCTGACTCGGAGAAACTTGCACACAGCCTAGCATTATTGGACTAATAGGGAATAAACCTCATGACGGCTCTGAATTTCAAGGAGAAATACAGAACAATCATTTTTGACGTTTCTGATCTAACGGTCAAACGAAGTTTGTCCCAGTAGGGGACTAGATTTCGGCATTCCTTGGGACCAGGGGCGTCACGACTATGGGTTTTTTTTCGTAAAAATAGTCGATTTTTTTTCTTGGAAACAGTCGAATTTTTAAAAAAAAAGTCGGTTTCTCGTAAAAATAGTAGATTTTTTCTTAAAAATAGTAGCTTTTCTTAAAATCAGCCGATTTTACTCAATAAAAGTGGTTTTATTTGCAAAAACAGTCGGTAAAAATGACCAGCCAGTCGGTAAATACCTTGCCCCCCCAAAAACATTTTGGCTAGTAACGCCTCTGCTTGGGACCGGCCTTTTTCTTTTCCAGTCAACCACTTGCAAGAAACAATGTGACTAGGTTTGTTTTTAATAACGCTTTTCTTTCCAGTTTGCGTTTATGAGGGCATGGGATTAATTAATAATGGATTATGAACAACCCCATCAGGAGCTCGTCAAGTGCGTCGTCGTTGGGGACACTGCCGTTGGGAAAACCCGGCTGATCTGCGCAAGAGCCTGCAACAAGCAAGTCTCCCTCTCTCAGCTGCTCAACACACACGTGCCGACCGTATGGGCTATCGACCAGTATAGGATCTATAAAGAGGTAGGCCCATGCTTCAGCAAAGATTTGATAACAATCATCCGGATAATATTAAAGGACCCCTCTTGCTTATTCTGCCTTTTATAATATACCTAGCTCCCTTGTACAACAATAAGCTTCTAAAATCCCCACCTTTCTCCATTGATTCGTTTTGTGCGTACGAACTTTTAGCGCTTTTTTGGATGTGCCGAGTTTAGCCGGTCACACAACGCAAAGTTTTACAGAATCTTCAGTGTCCGCTGGCGAGTCTTTCACATATAAGAATATGAGAATCTTCTGTTTTTGACTTGCTTTATTTGCTTAGTTTTCCAGCTTTTTGGGATCCCAAAACGTAAGTTGAGGGATACCTATGACTTTGAAAAAGTTGTCCGTCTGTCCGTCCGTCCGTCCGTCCGTCTGTAAGCACGATAACTCTCGAAGGGAATGAGATATTTTGATGAAACTTGGTGTGAGGATTCGTTGGGTCGGCGGACCAGTCGAGTTCGTAAATGGGCTTTGTAGCCCTACATTTAGGGGTGGGGGAGGGGGTTCAAATTAAGGGGCAAACAAAATATTTTGAAACAGCTAATGTGATAGTCGATTATGGGGTAAGAAGACATGCTGAACACGATGGTGAAAACCATTTTGTACTCGGACAAGTAGTTCGCCCGGAATCCGGCCAAAACCGGAAAGTTTGTTAAAATTAAAAGTTTTATTTGGGGTTGATCAGATGTCCGATTTAGGGCAAGAAGACATGCTGAACTTTTATGTGAAAACAATTTTCTTCCCGGACATGTAGTTCGCCCGGAATCCGGCCAAAACCGGGAAATTGTTAGAAGTTAAAGTTTTATTTCTAGCTGATTAGATAACCGATTTAGGGGTAAGAAGAGACGCTGAATCCGTGTGTGACAATCATATTTTACCCGGACATATAGTTCCACCGGAATCCGGCTGGAGTCGGAAAATTTGTTATAAGTTAAATTTTTATTTGAAGTTGATTAGATGTTCATTATTGGGGAAAGAAGATACCCTGAATTCGTCTTTGAGCTTTCTTTTTTCGCCGGACAAGTAGTTCTAGAGTTCGGCCGAAACCGGGAAATTGGCAGAAGTGGCAGGAACTTTTCGTCAAAACAGATATGACTTATACGGGTAAACACACATGCTGAATCCATATCTGAACTTGGTATACTCAGATGATTAGCTATTTGGCCTTAATCTGTTTCTGAATTTTAATTGTAAGAATGTTCAAGGATTCTGGCGATGACTGGATCTGGCTAAGACAAGACCCAGTTGTCTGGATCAGATATTGAATTTTTGGGATCCCATCGAAAAGTTTGGTCTTGTTAACCACGGCGCATTCAGTTTTCAAACGTTTTGCGCCCAGCCGCCGCGTCGTAGAGCAGGAGCGCTGGATAGAGTCGGCAAGCTCTAACAAGAAAATCGCTAATTTCAGATGGAAAGTAATGGTATTTTTAGAAAACATTTTTTTCTGATCCGTTTCATGGGGAAAAGATCATTTCTAGTAAGAGTTGTGCTTGAAGCTGTCGTCAGCAGCCAACGTGACCACGACTTGCCAGGGTAAAAGAGTGCTTTGTCTTCTTTTTGTTTTCCTTGTTGGTTTATCGGTAGTTTAGACTTTAACCAAGTCCTGAAGGGTTGTCTGCAAATCTTCAAGAAGGTTGGAAACAAATAGGGAAATATTTTTTTGACAGGATTTGGATCTTTAAATTCAGGTATTGGTATTTCTGATGTAAGTGGAATTAATTTTCAGTGAAATGAAATTATTTTTTTTGTTTTTGTTTTTTATCGTCAGTGAGTGGATGTTTTAGCCACTTACTAATTCAATCGTTAGTAAGGAAAGAGAGGAGAAGATAGCTGCGTGGGAATAAACAAAATGTGTCCCCTAACAGAACATCGTCGAAAACAACCGTCTGGAACATGCCCGCTCATAAAAGGCTAAGGCAACATTCAGTATAATAATAATTTTTTTCGGATGTTTTCGGAATGACCTCCTCTTTCTGCTATATCTGATCAATCTATATTTGTGTTACTGAAACTCCTTGAGCCCAAGCTGACTTGGAAACGTACATTCATGCAATGGATAAAACGGAAACGTCTGCTACGATGCTTTGGCAGCGATATTTTGGCCCTTCTTGGCAGTGGTCCTCGTCAGGCTGTCGAACTTCAGGGACGACGTTGGAGAACGGAAGAAACGAACGTGCAAAACCCTGCTGCGAACCTGGATTGAAGGTTCGTTTATTCCGTTACCCAACGTTGTCCCCTATATTCGACAGCCTTACGAGGACCATTGCCAAGAAGGGCCGAAATATCGCTGGCACAGCATCATTGCTGAAGTTTTTGTTTTATCCATTGCATGAATAAGTTTGTGTTAGATTTAATTGAACTCGTTTAACGACTTAGCCCTACCAATAGTCAGTTAGAGGCGATCAGGGATGCCCAGGAAAGGACTTCGAGACTAGGTGGCGTTGTATGTATTCTATGTTTTTGGCACAGGATTGTTTGCGTTCTCAGAGTTTAACTGAAAAGCCAACTTATTTTTATGGCACTTGCAGCCTCTGGCTCAAGTGCCATATACCGATCACAATTCCGTCTGTCGGTCTGTCGGTCTGTCGGTCTGTCGGTCGGTCCGAGTTTTTTTGTCCCACATATCCGAGTTAGGGTACTTCCAGATGTGCTAGGACAATGAAACTTGGCAGGCATATCAGGGACCCGACCAAACTAACCTGGAAATAATCAGTTTTCCGATCCGACCATATGGGGGGGAGTGCGGGGCGCTGGAAACTTGCAAATTTAGGGCATTTTGTCACTTTTTTCTGAGTTAGGGTACTTCTAGATGAGCTAGGACAATGAAACTTGGCAGGAATATCAGGGACCCGACCAAACGAACCTGGAAATAATCAGTTTCCCGATCCGACCATATGCGGGGGAGTGGGGGCGCTCGAAACTTGAAAATTTAGGGCATTTTGTCACACTTTTTCGAGTTAGGGTACTTCCAGAAGAGCTAGGACAATGGAACTTGGCAGGAATATCAGGGACCTGACCAAAGTAACCTGGAAATAATAAGTTTCCCGATCCGACCATATGCGGGGGATTTGGGGCGCTGGAAACTTGAAAATTTAGGGCATTTTGTCACACTTTTTCGAGTGAGGGTACTTCCAGATGAGCTAGGACAATGAAACTTGGCAGGAATATCACGGACCCGACCAAACTAACGTGGAAATAATCAGTTTCCCGATCCGACCATATGGGGGGGAGTGCGGGGCGCTGGAAACTTGAAAATTTAGGGCATTTTGTCACACTTTTTCGAGTTAGGGTACTTCCAGTTGTGCTAGGACCATGAAACTTGGCAGGCATATCAGAGACCCGACCAAACAAAATTAGGAATAATCAGTTTTCTGATCCGACCATTTTGGGGGGGGGGGGGGTGGAGGGCAGGGGAATCCGGGAAACTGAGAAGTGTGTAACTTTCGAACGGATGATCGGATTGTAATGAAACTTCATAACTGAAGAGAATATATATCTGTAATGTCCCGTTTAAAGTCTTGACCGGATTCGGTAGCCAGGGGGGAGTTGGGGGGGGGGAGACCGGAAATTTCAAGAAACGGTTAGAATGGAGGGATCGGAGTGAAACTTGCTGGGAAGAACAAGCATCTGCTCTAGATAAGTCCTTTAGACCATTGTACTGGATCCGGACACTTATGGGGGGGGGGGGGGCCGGAATTCCGGTGATGGTGGTTTTTTGGATTTTCACGATGAAACTTGGCAGGCATATCAGGGACCCAATCAAACTGACTTCAAAATAAAAATATTGTTGATCAGATAATGGTGGGGGAGTGGAGGGAGGGGAATCCGCAGGGGAATCCGGGAACTTGAGAAGTGTGTAACTTTCGAACGGATGATCGGATTGTAATGAAACTTCATAACTGAACAGAATATATATCTGTAATGTCCCGTTTAAAGTCTTGACCGGATTCGGTAGCCAGGGGGGAGTTGGGGGGGGGGGGGGAGACCGGAAATTTCAAGAAACGGTTAGAATGGAGGGATCGGAGTGAAACTTGCTGGGAAGAACAAGCATCTGCTCTAGATAAGTCCTTTAGGCCATTGTACTTGATCCGGACACTTATGGGGGGGGGGGGGGTCCCGGAATTCCGGTGATGGTGGTTTTGGGGACTTTCACGATGAAACTTGGCAGGCATATCAGGGACCCAATCAAACTGACTTCAAAATAAAAATTTTGTCGATCAGATAATGGTGGGGGGAGTGGAGGGAGGGGAATCCGAAATTTTCAGTCATGCGTAATTTTAGAATGGTTGATCGGATTCGAGTGAAATTTAAGAATTCAACAGAGGACATTTCTCCGATGATTTTTTTCATATCCGGACCGGATCCGGCAACTATTGGGGGGGGGGGGAAATACGTGCCCCGTTTAGAATGGAGGGATCGGGATGGAACTTTGTGGGAAGAACAAACAGATGCTCTAGGTAAGTCATTTGCTGAATCGGATTGGCTACGTGCACCGCGGGGGAGCTGGGTGGGGTGGGGGGGGGGGGGGGGGTGGACCGGAAATCTCGAGAAACGGTTAGAATGATGGTATCGGAGTGAAACTTGCTGGGAAGAACAAACATCTGGTCCATATAAATCTTTTACATAATTTGACTGGATCCGGACACTTGAGGGGGGGGGGGAGGAGGGGTATCCCGGAATTCCGTTTTTTGGGGATTTTCACGACGAAACTTGGAAGGCATATCAGGGACCCGGTCAAACTGACTTGGAATAAAAAAAAATCCTCGATATGATAATCTTGGGGGGGGGGGAGTTGAGGGAGGGGAATCCGGAATATTGAGTCATGCGTAACTTTGGAACGGGTGATCGGATTCGAGTGAAATTTAATAATTAAACAGAGGACATTTTTCTCTTGTGACCTTTTTCATTTCCGGACCGAATCCGGCAATTATCGGGGGGAGGGCGGAAAATACTTGACCCGCTTAGACTGGTGTGATCTGGATCGAACTTCGTGGGAATGACAAACAGATGCTCTGGATTAATCATTTACAGAACAGGATTGGTCTCCGGTTATTGTGGGTGAAGTTGGAGGAGGGGGAGGGGGGTCTGGGATTCCGGTGATTGCGCGTTAAGGTACTTCCAGATGTGCTAGGACGATGAAACTTCGCTGGAATATTGGAGACTCAACAACATTTGCTTAGAAATTGCTACTTCCCAAATCCGATTATTCCTTAAAGTACACTTGACCGCAAAGTAAAAAAAATACTTTTAAGCAATATATGCATTTTCGTGATGCCCATCAGCCCATTAGCAGTTTTGCCTCAAGGGTTTTGCTTACAAATGAAGTTCCAGCTCCCTTATAGCGCGCATCTCAACCGCAAAGTCGAAACTTACTCTTGATCAATCAAATCATCTTGACACATGCAAGTGCCATATGAGCTTACAGCTCTTGTTCTGTCATTTAATTGAATACATTGGATTATTTGGATTCTGCAAGGGATTTTTTTATTTTCCAATATCTGCTGTAGTTATCACGTTCAGAATATCTGCGCCGTCCCCACAACGAAAATTCTACTATGACCCGGAAAATCTTAATCCCAAGATAAACGTGGCTTTTGAGTGGGCAGTGGTGAGATTGGTGAAGATTGCTTAGTGCCTGAACAAAAAAAAATTTATAAATCTTTGTCGTAAGGCATACAACAAAAATACAAGCGCATAAAGGTACCACAAATCACACGGAAATTCCACTATTTGAAAATCGATTATTCGGGAATAGCGGAACAACAAAGTAACGCATTTTAATCGGGTCTTCAAGCCAATTTTAGTGAATAAGTGATGGGTAACTAGATTGTCCTGTCCCAGCCCTTTTCGTTTAAACTTTAAGCGGATGACAGCTCTGGATAGAGGGGTTAGAATCTGAAGTATAGTATAGTAGCAGTACAGCATATCTTACATCTCTGATATACTGTGTAATTCGACGGCTCAAAAATCTTTTCATAACTTAATAAATACATAGCCTATATAGGACCAAAGGTCCATACTACGGTGTCACAAACTAGTGTGGGGGATACACAAACTTTTTAAAAATCGATATATATAAAAATTGAACCAATGGTCTATACTAAGGCTTCAAAAACTAGTGGGAGGGGGTGAACTGCCTGGCAAATCACGTGACTAAAGTGATAAAAAAAATACTTTGTTTCGTTTTCCATAATATAAATCAGTTTTCTTGTTTCTGCAGCGCAGATCGAGAAATCTTGTAAGGGGGAAGGGGATCACCGAGAAATCATGCTCATGTAGGACCTTTATGAGAAAGTATGAAGAATATGTTATATGCCCTTGCCTTAACCGATGCCTTAAAGGACCCCTCTTGCTTATTCTACCTTTTATAATATATTTAGATCCCATATGGGATTATATATGGGACTTCTAAAATCCCCACCTTTCTCCATTGTTTCGTTTCGTAACTACAGATTTTTAGCGCTTTTCGGCCTTGCCGAGTTTTCCCGTCACCGAACGAAAAGTTTGCCGGAATCTTCACTGTCCGCCGCCAACTCTTTCACACATAAGGATGTGATAATCTTTTGTTTATTACTTCTTTTATTTGCTCAGTTTTCCCACTTTTTAACCAAGGCACGTTCAGTTTTCAAATCTTTTGCTCACAGCCGCCGCGTCGGAGAGCAGGAAGGCTGGATAGAGTCTACAAGCGCTAACAAGAGAATCGCTAGTTTCAGGTGGAAAGTAATGGTATTTTCGAAAACGTCTTTTCTGATCCATTTTACAGGGAAAAGATCATTTCTAGTTATAGTTGTGCTTTAACAATCTCAGGATTTCTCCCTTTTTAATGCGTCTAGTTAGCTTGACTGACGTGTAACCCTTCAGGTTTTGCGGGCGTCTGGATCGCAATGACGATCAAGGCTTTACTGAATACCTTTTGAATTCTTTTGTGAAAACCTCACGACTGTTTGTAGCGTCATTGTTATGTTACAAGTGCGCAGCGTGGCGCTACTAGCAAAACGTGATTCTGGCCACGTTTTGCGCAAGAAGCGTGCGTCGCCGATCTGTGGAATGGGTTTGAGGCTAAGTACGTCGAAAATGTGTTCGAGAATCTCTTCTAGGAATGTCTTCGAGGAATCGGTGTTTCGAATTCGAGAATCGACAAAAAGTTTTCGAGATTTTTTTTTTTAGGTCTTCGAGAAACTACAAAAAGTATTCGAGAAAAGATAAAGAGTATTCGAGAAAAACTTCAAAATGTGTTTGACATTTAAATTGAAATAAGGAACTCGAGAATGACACAAATGTGCTGGAGAATTTTTATTTTTTAAATTCTCGAATACATTTATGTCATTCTCATAGATTTATGTCATTCTCGAATACATAATTTCAGTTTAAATGTCAAAAACTTTCATAACATTCTCGAATACTTTTTTTCTTTTCCCGAATACTTTTGTAGTTTCTCGAAGACTTTTAAGAAAGGGGAAGCCCGCTGTGGCTCAAAGAGAGTCAAACAAGGAGAATGCAAAAATTAGCGTAGTGCCGTTATGGTGGATAAAAATGACATGGGAAGCGAGGAAACGAAAGTGGATGGAACGATTAGTTAGGTAGAGAGAAGATACACAGAAACTCTAGGTTTGACGGGTTTGATTCATTAATAAAATCCTTTAATAATAAATATCGCCAAATTAAATATCGAAAAAAAAGCGAGATCAATGAGTTATATCGCAGCGAAAATAACACTCAAATAAACCGATTAAAGAAAGGATACAATGAAAACTGACAAACTACTAAATCTTAGTGTTTTCTTTAGGAAATGGCTGTAGCGGGGAGCAACACTTTATTTTGTTTCCTGACTATCGGTTAAATGTTGAGGTTGTCAACCCATCGCGTTTTTGGGATCCCAAAACGTAAGTGGAGGGATACTTATGACATCACAAAAGTTGTCCGTCTATCCGTCTGTTAGCACGATAACTCTCGAAGGGGATGAGATCTTTTGATGAAACTTGGTGTGAGGATTCTTTGGGTCAAGGGTAAGGTCAAGTTCGTAGATGGGCTTTGTAGCCCTACATTTGGGGGTGGGGGTTCAAATTAAGGGGCAAACAAATATTTTAAACAGCTAATAATGAGAGTCATTTATGGGGTAAGGAGAAATGCTGAACACGATGGTGAAAACCATTTTGTCGCCAGACAAATAGTTCGTCCGGAATCCGGCAAAAACCGGAAAGTTAGTTAAAAGTAAAAGTTTCATTTGAAGTTGATTAAACGTTTGATTTATGGGTAAGAAGACATGCTGAACACTTATGTGAAAAAGAATTTTCTATTCGGACAACTAGTTCGCCCAGAATCCAGCCAAAGTCTGAAAATTTGTTAAAATCAAAAGTTTTATTTGAAGTTGATTAGATGACAAATTCAGAGGTAAGAAGAGACGCTGAGTCCGTATATCACAATCATTTTTTACCCGGACATATAATTCGTCCGGAATCCTGCTGTACCCGTCATTTTTTATAGGTAGGTAGGTAGGTTTTTTATTTTTAACCAAAACATTGAAAATAAAATAAAATAACATTACTAATATACCATTGCAGCAAAAAGAAAGTCCTAAGGACTTGTGCTGCAATTTAATAGTACTACTTGTATCTAATAAATAAATAACTAGACACAACAACTTATTATCCACCTAGCCTATGACTTAAATAAGTTAAAGTTTCGTTTGAAGTTGACAAGTTGTTCTTTATAGAGATAAGGATATACGCTGAATTCGTTTCTGGATTTTCTTTTTTTGCTGGACAATTAGTTCGCTCGGAATTCGGCCGAAAGCTGAAATTTGGCAGAAGTAAAGCAGGAAGTTTCGGTCAGTATAGTCAGAATAGATATGAACTTGGTTTTCTGCTGAATCTGGTGAAGACAAAACCCAATTGTCTGGATCAAATATTATATTTTTGGGATCCCATCGGAACCTTTAGTCTTGTTCAGAATGTTATATTCCAAGAACATTTTTTGTCTGAATGGATGACGCAACCAGTAATCTCATAGGCCTAGCTATCCCTCAGCGATGAAAAAAAAATCTATAGCTGGGGACGTTTTACAGTGGTGACTTTTCGCCAGGGGACGTTTCGCCATGGGGACGTTTTGTCATGGGGACGTTTCGCCGAGAACCCGTGACATTATCGCCAGGCGAAGTCGATTGGTGATTTGCGCCCTCCCAAATTCGGTGGCGAATGATTATTAAGCGAATTCATTTTCGCTCTCGCGATTTCAAATTCAGCATTATCGGTTCTCGGTTGAAACATGATTAAAAGAAAGAAGAAAACAAGATCGAGGAAACATGATCGATTCTCGGTCGATTTTCCAACGAAGCCCTGACCGTGTCGTCTGGTCTGTAACATCTCAGTAAGGTAACTGTAACTGTAACAGGTCAGTAAGGTACTGACTACTGGTCAGGCATTCGATTTCGCTGGTGCGGCTTTGAGTTGGCTTAAAACCAGTTCAGCTTTCAAAGCGGAATATCCTATATTTGTCCTCCCTAGCTTAATGTGTGACGGATGCTGGTATTAGGCTAATACCAGCATCCGTCACACATAATATAGTTAAAGCACAATGGACACTTCTAATGCTTTATTTTGTATTAAGTGATCCACAAAAAAACATTTCCAAGCATTTACTTCCGACGGTACGAAAATCGGCCGTTTTCTTGTTATCCCTTGTCTTTACCTCTCTGGCATTTCGGCGATCCAAATCTTAGGAGCTGGGACGTCGTGGCAGGAAATTCAAAAACTCCCAGCAATGCTTGATAGAAAAGGATATATTTGAGATGTCACCAATAAGTCAAGCCTCAGATGCAGTTTACCTGATTGTTCTAGTGTTTCATCAGTAGTTCCATGTTTTAAGTGCCTATTAAAAGTTTGTCTTTGTGGAATAGTGTTGTGAAGCTTGATTAACTTGCTTTATGAAATGTGCCAGAATATGCAATAAGTTTATAAAAAATAATGTAGCTACAAAAATCATTCAAAAACAAATAGCCTATTCAAATCTAAATTAGACAAGCTGATTTATGCATGAAATAAAGATCTACTAAGTGTTTTAAAAAACATCACTTTTATCTTTGTTCAAGCTAGTAAATTGAGCATGTACTGTCCCAAAAAATTACGCTTTGAAATATCACAGAGAGGAAACTGTTGAAAAAGCTGCTGAGCTAGGGGGTAAGCATTGTTCCTAGGTTGTTACAGAGTGGGATTGGGGTAGTTTGATGTGCCCATTGAACTTTAAGTACAGTCGATCCATAGGTTAATGAGAAGAAAAGAGAAGCTTCACTTTTTGAATTGAAGGGTAGTGCAAAACTCTAATTACAGGAGGGATCAAGCCTTTTTTCGTCTGAGAGAATAGAATTGACCACATATCCCAGCACGGTTTTAGTCAAACGTTGATTTGGTGATGATCATTGGGTCTAAACCGCATGGTGGCTTTGAACTGGAATATAAAGAATTTGGATCCGCAAGACGGAATCAAGCCCCGCTGGGGAATACTCTGTATGACTAAGTCCAAAACACGCCAGTGACCCTCAGGAAGAACGAGGATACGTCTCACTACCGGCTACAAACCCAACAACTCAAATCCTGTGTCAAACAATCACGGCGACCTTCGGGAGCAGCTGTGATGCCCGACGTGATATCGCTTCTGGCTCTTCCGCTAGGTACCTGGCGATTTTGCATCGGCAAGGAGACTTAAGGCGTTTTTTAGCGGTTCTTCTGTTTATCAACTGCGTTGACCAACAAACTACTGTTGTCCGCAAAAACCGTCCCTGTTGATCAACAGAGGTGAATCTTCGCCAGAACGCTCTGTTTGAAAAATCTGGCTGATTACTCCACAAATTGACCAACAACACTTTTAAGTTGTTGATCGTTTTGACCAACACTGTTGGCCACAGAGGTTTCTGTTGGTCGCTAGAACGCACTGTTGGTCAACATTGGCTCAATGTTGGACCGCTAAAAAACGCCTTTAGTCATCAAGAGTATCCCCAAATCGAGTTGACACGAAAACGTGGGAAAAATAGTAAGCTGTCGGGCATTGACAGAAAATCGACTGAGCACCGGGTGTTCCCAGAAATCTCGAGTAACCGACCCCTCGGCTAGTCCGAAGTGCGGCGTCGAGGACAGTACTTTCCAAGAGGGTATGTACGTTGTTGTTGGGATGCCCTGTGAATCACTTGTTGACAAAAAGATTTTGCCAATCATCCGGGCTAAAACGAATTCTCTTCCGGGAACAGAACGGGGAAAGGCAGCCACCCCTTCCTCTTCTGTCCGAAATAAAGGGTCTGACCTAGACCTCTAATAATGTAAACATATACAACTTTTGAACCCCATACTGATTAGCACTTCCGAGTAATGCTTGCGCCATACGAGATAAACTAATTAGTAGTTCTCGAGTTTGCTGTCACTCCCGCTAATTAGGCTAATCTCGCATTTTTGCTATGGAACCGGACGACAGGAAAGGACGGATGTTACTAGCTGCTTATTTTGCCGTATCTGCTAGCTCTTGGCTAGGCAATGGTTTATTTTGATGTTGCGAATTGTTTCGTAACGGGTGAAACCAACAGTTACCAGCTCCGTCAAATCGTGTTGTTTCATAACTTATCCCAGGTGGGGTGAGGGCTTGAGGATTCATTTTGTGATCCGAACATTTCCGTCTCCTGCCGCCATATGCTTGGCTTATGCCTTGTACTCACGATGATGGTCGGGTACTCCCGGGCTGGAATTCCTGCCCGGATTTTAGCACCATCATCACTTCCATATGGAAAAGTTTAGACTTTTCAACTTCATGATTAGAGTGATGAAAATCCGGCCGGGTACTGCTTATCGTGTGTTCGCACTATTACAGGAGCTTAAAGGGAGTTAAGTCTGAAGCATTCTAGTATTTGCTACGACAAGATCACCCCCGTGGGCATGGGCAAAATTACACAAAAGGAAAGACATTTAGCTGGGATATGAACAAAAAGTAAACTAAAATACGGCTGAATAATTAGTGTTATTGGGATCCTAAAACGTAAATGGAGGGATACCTATGACATCGCCAAAATTGTCCGTCCGTCCGTCTGTCAGCGCGATAACTCCCGAAGGGAATGAGACATTTTGATGAAACTTGTTGTGAGAGTTCTTTGCGTCAAGGGCAAGGTCGAATTCATAGATGGGCTCTGTAGCCCTGTATTTAGGATTGGGGGTTCAAATTAAGGGACACACAAAATATTTGTAAACAGCTAATGAGATAGTCGATGAAAGGGTTAGAAGACATGCTGGCGCGATTGTGAAAACCATTTTCCCACCGGACAAGTAGTTCGCCCGGAATCCGGCCAAACCGGAAAATTTGTCAAAAGCAAAAGTTTTCTTTTAAGTTGATTAGATGTCCGATTAGGGGTAAGAAGAGATGCTTAATTCGTATATGACAATCTTATTTTTTACCCGAACATATGGTTCGCCCGGAATCCGGCGAAATCGGAAAATTTGTTACAAGTTAAAGTATTGTTTGAAGTTGATTAGATATTCGATATCTGGGTAAAGAGAGCTGAATTCATTTTTGAGCTTTATCTTTTTATCGGACAAGCAGACCGCCTGGAATTCGGCCGAAACCGGAAATTCGGCAGAAGTAAGGCAGGGAGTTTCGATCAGTTTCGTCAAAACAGACATGACTTATAGGGGTAAACACACATGCTGAATCCATATCTGAACTTGCTTTTGTCGGATGATTAGCTATTTGGCCTTAATCTGTTTCTAAATTTTAATAGTAAAATGTTCACGAGTCTGGCAAAGACTGGGTCTGGCGAAGACAAGACCTAAATTGTCTGTATAAAATATCAAATTTTGGTGATCCCACCGAAATCTTTGGTCTTGTTTTATTTCGTTCAATAGTTTTCTTCCTAATTTGCACTCGATAATGATTTTTCAACCTCTCTCTCGATGTTAACAAGCAGGGTTTGATCAGCCACGGGCACCGACAAAAAATCGACCAAGCCACTGGATATATTAATAATAATAATTTATTTTTGACCCGCTACAAAAAATCAAAGCGGAGTATCAATAAAAAAAACAAAAAACAAGCACTTCACAAAACAAAAAGCACTAGAAACTAAAGCAAACGAGACAGGCCACTGTGCAAATAATGTAGTATCTACCCCTCGATTAACGTAGCTTTGATAGTATGCAAGTTCTGTTTATATTTTATTTGCCTTTTTTTTTAGGCGTCGCTCTCTGACTTCTAATGTTTCTAAACTTTTTAGTATGGAATCCTCGTGACAAGCACTGCATTTTCTTCTTGTAATTTATTATTTCCTGTTTTTCAGGTTTTGGAACGTTCTTGGGAAGAAGTAGACAGTGTCAATGTGTCGCTAAGGCTATGGGATACGTTCGGCGATCACGACAAAGACAGAAGGTTCGCCTATGGCAGGTAACTCCAGTTGACTTGTCTAACTTCTCTATAAGTCTTATAAAGTTTATATAGAGCGCGTTCCACCCTACTTACCGTAGTTACTACGCATGAAGCAACGAATTCTGGCTTTTTGCCTTCAAGGCTAGAACGATTTTTCTATTTTCCTGCAGAATATCATGCCACGGCGGATCCGACATAGAGATGCAGAGTTACCACGCTTACTGCGCTCCCGAGCATGGTAAGCAAATAGTTATTGTTAGTTACTATTTCGAGTCAGCGTTGTAACTTTTTATGAGGTTTGAACGAAAATAGTAACTAACAGTTACTATTGTTAGAAGGATGGAACACGCTCATACCGGTTTGTTTTCTTTGTGTGCAATTCATTTTTCTTTCTTTCTATTACTCCGCTCTTTCATTTGTTGAATAGCGGGCCAAAGACAGAAAAAGTGGGAAAGACCGGAAACTCCCGTAAGCCCCGTGAGTCACAACAATCAGCGCCGTTTAGCGGATGTTCTTTCGTTGAAAAATTGCTCTGTTGACATTTTCTTCCATCGCTCTCCGCAGAATCATCATCAAAGCACGTTGTTGATTTTTTTTTCGTTTTGTTTATGATGAGCATCCTCTCCACATTCAGATTTCCTATTTAATTGGAATAAAAAACAAGCAGGGAACGAATACATCGCCTTTTTTATGGGAAAAAATGTTGGATTCACGGTTTCGAATCAATTAATATTCACAGACATTGCCTACTAACGCCCTCTTGCTTTGATTATATTACTCATCTACCGCTCGAAATTGGACAAAATTCCAAACGCTAGGGGGCGTTCGTTGATTTTCAGAGACCCGATTTTAGCGAAGTCACCGGGCTTTCCCACTATTATTGTCTTTGTAGCGGGCCTCAATAAATTATTATTATGGTTTGTGATTTAAAAGGGGTTAGACGCTGATTTCTTTAGCCCCTTCCAATTCGCTTGTTCAGACTAGGACTCGACTGTGGAATCGACCAGTGGCGCGATTCGGAAGCACGAAATAGATCCTGACAAGAAAGAAAAAATTAGGTGATATTTATGAAACTAAAGATTTTTCGGTGTGGACTATTCTTAGCTGTTCCATTCGCCACAAGTTGAAGAGGAACAAATTTATCCAGGGAGGCTGCTGGATATTATCAAGAACACATAGGCCAATAGAATCTCCGTCTTTGTTCCGATGCACCGACTATGAATACCCCGACAAAACTGAGCAGAGGTAGAGCTACTTGCTGAGCTTTGAGTCGACGCCCGTCTACTTGCCTCTCAGCCGCTGCGCATTAAGAGGAAAAGACCGTAGCATAGTGACATAACAATGTTAAACGACCAATAGTCGCTTACTCTCGATTTTCTTCTCCGGGGCTTTACTGCGATGAGCTGTTTGTAGAGGTGACGTTCCGCGTAGCTCCCGACCTCCGCTCGTTTCCATCGGGCAGGTGATAGGGAATCTATTCGACTCCGCATGGTCGTATTAGAGAGTCTGATCTCATTTTTATCCACCCTTGTGGCACTACGCTGATTTTTACGTCTGCCAAAGTGCCACATACCGATGACTTTTCGGTCGGTCGGTCTGTCGGTCCACTGTTCTCGAGTTAGGGTACTTCCAGAAGTGCTAGGACGATGAAACTTTGGCTTGAACATTAGAGACTTGACAAGATTGGCTTAGAAATAGTCACTTCACCGATCCGACCATCGTGGGGGGAGTGGAGGGAGGGGGAATGCTGAATCTTGAGGTATGGTATAAGTTTCGAACGGGTGATCGAATCTTAGTGAAACTTGATATTTGGAAAGACCTCGTGTCTCAAATGTCCTATTTCAAGTCCGGACCGGATCTGATTAATTTGGGCGGGGGGGGGGGGGGGCAGAGGAGAACTTAAAATCTTTTGACACGCTTAGAGTAGAGCGATCAAGATGAAACTTGGTGGGAAGACCAAGCACAAGCCTAGATACATCAGTGACAGAACCTGACCGGATTCCGGCCCTGTGGGGGGAGTTGGAGGTGGGGGGGGGGGGGTCTAGAATTCCGATGATCGCGAGTTAAGTTAGGAAACTTAACGATGAAACTAGGCTGAACAAGGTTGGCTTAGCAATCGTCATTTCTTGGATCCGACCATCCGTTAAAGTACTCGTCTTAACCGGAAATTACAAAAAAATACTTCTAAGCTAAATAAACGTTTTCTCCATATATATATATCTCCATGAGCCCCATAATCATCTTTGCCTCTAGAGTTTGCATAGAAATTAATTTCTAGCTCCCTTAAAGTTCGTATCTTAATTGAAAAGTCAAAAAACTACTTTTTACCAAACCATAAATATTCATGATTCTCAAGGGCCCATGATAGTTTTTGCCTCTAGGATTTTGCTTACAAGTGCTTACGAACAATAACAACATAGATTTAAGTTTACGTTAGTTGTTCGAATTGACTGTGAAATATCCAAATTAGAAGTAGAAATATCAATAATAGCATACTCGAGATTCAAATTGTTGTCTGGATATTACTTGTGCTTCATCGTTTGGGATGTTCTTTTTTCCTTTTTTCAATATAGTCCAATGGTTATCATGCGATTCTTTGGACTTTATCAGACTTACTTATTTTTACTAATCAGTTTTCTGTTGCGCCACGGATTGCACGTATAATCCAAGAATTAACTCATCTGTGATAAGCGCTTGCCGTAATGTGCGCACGAATTCGCGACAGTCCAACTGTGCTCTAGTGCAGTGGTTCTCAACCTTTTTCGTACCCCCTACCCAGAATCAAGGTTCAAAAATTTTGCATACCACTTTTTTGACGAATCGTTGTTTTATATTTTTCGACCACAGTCATAACGTCAAAAAGAAGGTATTCATTGTCATCAGTGGCAAGGCAGAAATGCGTATCTGAATTACGTACGATGGGGGATCTGATTTGAGGAAGATAATTAATCGGATGCAGCGTTTCCTAGTACAGGAAAAATTGAACAGAATCCGATCTTGGGGACAAGATTATGTTTACACGCAGAGGGAAAAAGTAAATTCTTTAGACCAGAAAATCTGACAAAAATAAATTCACTAGCCAAAAAAAAAATGTTTTGAGCGCATTTATGACATCAGTACTGATGACTACTGGTCTCAAAAGCAAGCTAGATTTTTTTTGTGTCTTTTTACCAGCGCCTCCGATCAGATTCCTTTCAAGTAGACCGGGATTCCTTTCATAATGAAAGGATTCCCGTCCCGCTAGACTTTTGTTCTAATCGTCTTCACCAACGGAATCCTTTCGAGTCGACCTGAATTCCCTTCTACTCGACGGGATTTCTTGTCCGTTTAAACGCTACACGAGTCAGAAGACTAAAAAACGATTGATGGAGGATATTAAACTTGTTGTTGGGACCTTCGCTTACCCCTTGCGAGGGTCTCTCGTACCCCCTAGGGTACGCGTATCATCGGTTGGGAACCACTGCTCTAGCGGATAAGAACGATTGGAAACGCAATTCCAAACCAACACTCTTCGCCAAAGTTAGGGTATCTGAATACGACGTAACGCTTTTATCATTTATTATTGATTACTACCGTTCGGCTCGCCATAATTGTCTTTTAATTGGATTTTCTACGAATCAGTTACGCTTACTGTACCGAAACTTGAGTTTTGAGTTTTACGCGTCAACCCGGAGTAGCGTTTCCAATCGTACACTTTAATCCGCATGGAGCGCTGTATTGGAAAATTACGAATTCCCAGTAGAGTGCTGCCGTGACGTCACGGCTCGACGTCTTAACGGGAGTTTACACAGAGGGCGTCTAAAAATCGCCAGGCAAAAATACTCCTCGCCACGTCTAGACGAAATCGCAGGGTGTGTCAAACCGATAGCGAATACGCACGAATTTTATTTCCAGAAATATGAAAAAAAAAAAAATTAGAGAGGTGTATGGAGCGTAGAGGAGTAGCTTGCTCTACTGCAGCACAGCCCAAATCCGTAAAGCTGGCATCTGGGCACAACCTAAAAATGAAGGACAAGAGCTTTCTGCTGACTATACCGCAATGCTATCCTACATGTCTCTACTGTACCTTCTTCTCCGATTCCTTGGCTAATTTCTTTCCAGGCATTTCCCCTAATTCGGTTGTCTTTGTCTCCTTGATACCAGTATCATAGATTACTGGATAACTCTGAACTAGGCTAAATAGCTGTTCCACATCCATCTCAAATTATTTGCCAGGCGTTGGGATTTTTGTCGGCTCGGAGCCGAAGCCCAACGAAGCGTTTTTTCTACCTTTCTACCTTTTTAACGCCTAGCGTGACGAATACCGCCAGGCGTGGCGAATGCTTTCTGTGTGAATTGGGCTTTAATCCCTCCCATCGGCACTTATCTTTTGCGATCAAATAATGCGCATATTCATGACCTATCCATTCCTTGAAAACTAGTTTGACAGTTGTCATCATCGTCATCAATTCAATAACTCCTCTTTTAGGTCGGATGTCGTCCTTCTCTGTTTCTCGATTGGGAATCCATACTCCCTCCGAAACTGCAAGATTGTCTGGTATCCAGAGATACGAAGATTTTGCCCGAACACACCCGTGATTCTTGTGGGGTGTAAAAACGACCTGAGGTTTATGTACAAGGATGATGTGTACTTGAGCTACTTCAGGGACAAAAGCCCTTTTGTCAGGTGAGCGTGTTCCACACTTCTAACAATGATAAGTATGAGCGTGTTCCACCCTACTTATCGTAGTTACTACGCATGACGTCACGAATTCTAGCTTTTTGCAGTCAAGGTTGGACGATTTTTCTGTTTTCCAGCAGAATATCATGCCACAGGCGAATCCCACCAATCTTGTTACAGAGATGCGTAGTTACAACGCTTAGTACGCTCCCGAGCATGGTAAGCAAATAGTTACTATTTGTAGAAGGTTGGAACGTTCAGCGTAGGAACTTTTTACGAGTTTGGAACGAAAATAGTAACTAATAGTTACTATTGTTAGAAGGGTGGAACACGCTCCATTAATTACTATTTTCGTTACAACCTCGTGAAAAGTTACTACGCTGACCGTACCACCTTCTCGAAATAGTAACTAATAGCAATTACTTGCTTACCATGCTCGGGAGCGTAGCGTGGTAACTATGAATCTCTGTAACGTGATTGGCTGGATTACCCCGTAAAAATGCGTTCCAGCCTTGACGCCAAGAAGCCAAAATCCGTGATGTCATTCGTAGTAACTACGGCAAGTAGGGTGGAACACGCTCCTTGTCTTAGCTAGAGACTTGAATAAATATTCCACAAGGTTTTTTCATAAGTTAATTTTTCAGCTTGAGCGGCTTGAGTCTTGAGAGGACTCTTGCCAAGAAGGGCGACATATAGCTCTAAAAAAAAAATCAGATGACGTATCCGTTTTGCGCTGTCACATACTAAAGGCTTGGCCTAAGATCCGGTTTTCCTTGATTTACTTTAGTTCTCCTTCGTCCAGTGTTGCCAAGTGTGACATTTTTGGTGCTTTTTGATACTTTTTATCTCTGGGTGACACCGTTACACTTTTTCTCTGAAAAGTGATACCTTTTTTTTTACGAATGACACTTTTTAGGTCAAATAATCACCTTTTCATTTACTTTACGGATTACCGCCCCCAAAACACTGCCAAAACATGTGCTTTACTTTGATTTTGTACACAAAAACTGTTTGAAGCCTTAAATAAAGCTCATTTCCGATCAGATTTTATTACAAAACTTGATGTAAAAGTTAAGAAATGTTTTGAAAAATGTTGTTGCAAATTCAGTTATTACCAATTATTCGCATTTTGCGCGCTGTGCAGCGGAATGCACACACAGCAATCGAGGTGTCAAAAAACACCTTTTTGCTAGCATTTGTGACACTTTTATATGTCGAGCTCTTGGCAACCCTGCCTACACCTTCAGAAACGCTTAGAGCATTCAAGAAGACCAGTCGTCTCTCAAGGATTTCCGTGCACGGATTTTGATGTAGAAATCGTTAAAAAATCATTTTTCCGCATGGAAAATGCTGAAAAGGCTGGAAATCCAGACTGTATTCTTGAGTCCACGGACTCGTTTTAAAATCAATAACGTAGGAATACTGTCGTGACTTTTCGCGTACGTAAGGAACATGAAGTTCTGGAACACAGTTCATCAGAAAATATAAAACCATCCGTCCCAAAAAACAACAAAAACCGGAAATTCTAGTGGAATACTCAGACCTAAAACTTGAGTGGAGGGATACCTATGACTTCGTAAAAGTTATCCGTCTGTCTGTCTGTCAGTTATTCCGTCCGTCACGTTTTCTTTCGAAGGGAAAGAGATATTTTGTTGAAACTTGGTATGTAGGTTCTTTGGGTCAAAGGACAGGTCAACTTCATAGATGGGCTCCGGTGGCCAATAGATTATCTTTTAAAAGCTAATGAGATGGTCGATTTCGGATCAAGCGGACATGCTGAATCCGAGTATGATAATTATTTTCTCGCCGGACAAATAGTTCGCCCGGAATCCGGCCAGTACTGGAAGATTTGTTAAAAGTAAAAGATTTACTTGAAGCTGATCAGAGGTTTGATACAGGTGTGAGAAGAATCCGTATATGCAAATTATTTTCACCTCGGACATATAGTTCGCCTGGGATCTGGCTAAAACCAAAAATATGTTAAAAGTAAAGCTTGTACTTGAACTTTATTTAGAGGTCCGAGACAGGGGTAAGGAGACATGCTGGATCGGTATACACAAAGTATTTTGACTCCAGACATACAGTTCGGCCGGAATCCGGCCAAAACCGGAACATTTGTTGAAAGTTAAAGTTCTTTCTGAAGTTGATTAGAGGTCTAATGTAGGGGTAAAAAGACACTCCGGAATCCGGGTATGAAAATTGTTTTCTCGCAGGACAGATAGTTCGCCCGGAATTCGACCAAAACCAGAAAATTTGCTAAAAGTGACAGTTTTGTCTGAAGTTGTGCCGTTTGGTCGTAATTTTTCAAGAAAACAACTCTACGGTGTCATTCTGTTTATTTTCAATCGGCTGATTAGTGATAGATACTAAAAATTTTAACGAGTTTGACGAAGATCAGATCTCTGAAAGCCCCGATAGTCTGAATCAAATAGTCCAAGAAATATTAAAATTCGGGATCCCATCAGGTTCAGGTTTCAGGTTCAGGTTCTTTTTTATAACAAACTAAATAACAAAATTTCCAGAGCGCGGCTGAGAAGACAAATTCGTAATGCACGGGATGGAAAGACTTCTTTAAATAAATACAACATTTATACTTCACTACATGCCATTCACACAATTGGAAATATGCGTAATCCCCCGTCAGCACCCGGTCCCCAACACCACCCGTTAACACGTCCAGCGAAACAAACAATAAAAAATAAAACTAAAAGATAACAAGAACCGAGGAAAAGTGATTTCAGTCCAAGGAACGATCCTGGACTGAGTATTCACATCCCCCAGGTTCATTATCTTCAAAACCAGATAAAATGGGAACAAACTTAACCTCCCAAAGGCAATCCGACACTTATCACGAATCAAATTCTCAGTATTTTAGACAAGTAAAAGAAGTATTTGGTGAAGAGGTATATTTTAAGATAAATTTGCCCCAGTTATATTTGCGGTATTGGATCCAGTTGCGGGCTAATTGTCTATCAGTGCATAGACATAGTTATTTTTTGAAGAGAAAAGATGAAGACCAGCCATCCCGGTGTGCTTGCCCTCTATGTGGTAATGGAGTTGATGATTTGGTCCATGTTCTGTGCCGGTGTCCAGGGCTCTCTGAGTTAAGAAGGGAATTATTGGGAGGTGAGGTTTTGTTACTTCCTGACATCTTAAAGAGCACGTCGCCAAGCGTTATATGGAAAATTTGCAGATTTGTTGATGGTGTTGTGAAATTTCGAGAGGGCAAAGCTCATGTAAAGTTGTTTTGTTGTTTTATATGTATTGTCTTGTATATGGCCTTTGGCTTTTGAATACAATTATTATTATTATTATTATTATAACAACATAAATTTATCAGTATAACAACATAAATTTATCGAAACCTTTGGTACTGTTTTTTCGGAGGGAGAGAGCATAATCGAAGTGATTCGGGCTTTAAAAGGGGGTACGGCTGCGTAGTTGGGGAAGGGGTGCCGAATTTTGAGAAATAGGCTGCACCATCCGGGCGCATTAGTTGCGAAGTCCGAAGAAAGGCAGCGCCACAGCAACGTTTAATTTATTAAGGCGTATTCTCGCCGTTTCCCGAGGTCTCCACTTGAGGAGTCCCCTCGTTTTTGTTTGTCCCGGGGACTTAGTCCCCGTATTCTCGCGAGTCCTCACGGACAGGGAATGCTCCGATTATCATCACCATCATCAGAAAGGACTCCCTTTCAGATTCGGAGGGGAATCAATTTTTGCTGGTGTTGTTGCAATGTAAAATTAACTAAAAACAGTCAGAATAAACAACACCAAAAATAAAGTGGATCCAGACTCTACTCTCGCAGTTCCCTTTGATTCCCCGAGGAGTCTTCGGGGAACGGCGAGAATACGCCTTTAGTAAGATAGCTCATCCGAGTTTTGGTGATCTTACGTTCTATACCCTGCCAAGCTGCGCCTTTTTGAATCTTTGGCACTGGAAGTGCGTCTTAAGTTTGTTTTGGAAACGGTTTTTTTTCGGGCAGCATAGTGTCATCATAAAATTTAATGTAGACCTTGTCTGGCTGCTCGTACGTGCCCAAGAAAAAATCGCGTGAATGGATCCGTTCACGTGTTTTTTTTTGGCAGGCGTTTAATTTGGCATCCATTCCAAAACATTAGTAAGATAAGGTGTGATATTAGTTCTAGTTTATGCAGGTGAGCATGCTTGCGTTATGTAATACGTCCCACTTGTCGTGTTGAACCTGACTCAAGAAAATATCGGCTCTTTTCTTCGATGGTTGGTAGTGCTAAACGGATTATTCGGCTAAGATTTCATTTCGGTGATAATAATGATAATAATTTATTTATGACCCATCATAAACTCACAAAGAGAAAGACTGAGTATAAATATAAAAAATAGGAAAAAGTAATATACGGAAAGACATAACACCATACAAAAACCAACACGAAACTAACTTCTGACAAATAAACCTAATAATGAACCAATAAATAAAAAGAAAGAACAACAACAAAAACAGAACCACAACTAGAAAGAAAACCCTTCCAAGGGTGGTTGAAGGATTTTCTGACATCTTAGAAAAAAGTGTATCCGCAGGATCAATAGGATCCGGCAAGCTGTATCTCTTCGCAGTCTACCATTCCTTGTCCAAGGCGGTACCCTAACGAGGAACTTTGCATATTTGAAATAAGCCCTTCTAATTTTTATTTTATCTGATTTAGTTAATATGCCCCAGAAAGGAACCAAGTATAGAACATGAGGGAGAGAAACAGCATTATACACTTTTGCAAGGTGGCGTTTACCAAGAATAAGCTGTGCTCCAACTGCATCAGCATACGCATTACGTATCTTACGCTCAGTTCGAGCGATAAGTAATTTCCGAGTCGACTTTGGGGATGTACCAATAGGTAATCCGAGGTGCACAAGTTCATGCGATGGTATCGATCACTGCGATCACCAAGATTCACCATGTCTGGGGTATTTCGGATATTTCGGCCATTCTTGGCAAGATTCATTTTCAGGCCGTTGATGAAAATATGAACTTGCGGTGTCCTGAGCGGTTACCTCCTTTGCGGTATAGAGCGTGTTTCATCCTACTTACCGTAGTTACCACGCATGACGTCACAGATTCTGCCTTTTAGTCGTCAAGGCTGGAACGATTTTTCTTTTTTCCAGCGGAATATCATGCCACGGGTGAATCCAACTAATCACGTGACAGAGATTCGCGGTTACTACGCTTACCACGCTCCCGAGCGTGGTAAGCAAATAGTTACTATTAGTTACTATTTCGAGAAGGCTGGAACGGTCAGCGTAGTAACTTTTCGTGAGGTTGGAACGGATTTAGTAACTAATAGTTACTATTGGAACACGCTCATAGTCTAAGTTAGGCAACAGTGTGTGTGTGTAGGCAACTAAATTGTATTAATTATTGTTTATTTTCCTCCTTCAGCCCAAGCCGCCCCTCCCCCCTCATACTAATTATGTTTATTCACTTTCCGCGACCATACCAGACAGTGATCAAACGTAACGCTGAATAAACGCGGAACGGGTCGCCCTGTTAAACGACCTGCCGTACGTGTATTAATGATTCGATCATAATAATAGTAATAGTGGTAATAATTCGTTTAATTCTCTATTATGTTTTTACAAAAATAGTGCTAGATAGTCGGTCATATCCTAGTTTACTCGGTCATATAGTCAAAAATAGTCTCACATATGTTACAATTTTGAAATATAATACGATAAGAAACATAAGTATAAAATATCAGTTAAATTAAGAATTCAGAACCAAAATTTACAAAATAGAGAACAAAGGACTTCAGGTAACGCTCCGTTGATTTGACATGCGGTTTCGTCGTGTCCCCAATAATCCCGTCCACTCTCATTTTTAGGAAGTAATTTATCCACCTCAACGACACTACACTGATTTTTGTATCTGTTATATCCGGCTCATTTCGAACCGGATGAGGCTCGCGCTTATTGCTTCCGCGTAGCTCAATGGCCAGGAAGACCGACTATGCAATTTTTTGTGCTTCTCATCAAAGTAGAAGGAGCCGCGCACAGTTGAACAATCAGAATGGGTCTGTAATTTTAAATAAAACGCACAGTCTCAAAGGAGGCAGGTAGCCTACTTTATATTATTTGGACAGAAACTGTATCTACTTCCTCTTGTGCTTTAAAGGACAGTTAGTGTAGTGGAAGGCCCTTGTGAAGAACTAGGCTACGAAAAAGTTATGTAATGGGTCCGTGATGATATCCAGATCCTGAAAATGCGTGTTATGCAAGTCGGTTGGATGGATGTGTAAAGAACACTTTTCGGCTGAAACGTTGCAGCTTTTTTTCTGTCGACTGGTGAAGGTAAAGATCGGCGCCAAGTCCATACCGAGAGGGTGCTAGAAATTGCCAAGTCGAATATCTTCCCTATGAAATTCGGTAAAATGAACTGACTACCTTTGCTCTTGGAAGTCTCTCACAAAACTTAAGTCCGACTTGTGATGTAGTACGCCTTTGCCGTGTGGCATGCTGGACTCGCGTTTAGCAAAGCGAGAAGTTGGAACTGATTCAAAAGAGAGCTTGCTGTATCATTCTTGGACAGAAATACGAGTCCTTCGAATACAGCCTAAAGGCAGACAGGAACTTCTAATGAAATTTGGCAACAAATGTCTGGCCTCGGATGTGCACCAGTCATTTTTCTTTTGCCCAGTTTTTACGTAGTTTCATCCCGTCATTTATTTCTGGTCATATCTTGTAAGTGTATTAGTTAATTTGTTTCTGGTCTGTGTATCTCGTAAATATTGTATTCCACCTCTAGCTGTAAGCTATTTGGATAATAAACTTGATTGATTGATTTTACCCTCTGAGATTAAAAACCTGCCAGTTGTGACAAACCGTAGCGCAGACTCACCAGAATATCCAACTGATGAAACCGCATGTAAAGTGACGGAGCCTTACCTGAAGGCCGTTGCTCCCTATTTTGTAAAGTGTTTTAACGGTTCCGATTTCCGAATTTAAGTTGATATATTTTGTAGTTGTCATTCATCCTTCATCCTTCGCAGTGTGTGGCTGAAGGGTGAAAAACCATCGCGAACGAAGAATTCACCGACTGATTTCTTTGCTGTGTCAATACGTAAAATGCCACCGATGCAGTATAGATGAAACAACGGACAAATAACAAAGAAAAGACCTTTGTGCACCGGATTTCCCGTCATCGATTGTAGTCTTCTGCGAATCCGTTTTCTACATAAGCTTCTATTAATTCACCCAGTATAGACACCTGCTTGTCTAGCAAACTCAACTTTAACCTACTACTATATTCATCTATTCATTCCGAACCTATACATTCTTGTCAGTCACTTCCTCATTGTAACACTGTATGCATTACTATGTGTAGATACAACTCATTACTAGAGAGATGCGCTAGTTCGGAAAGTGTCCGGCACATCCGGACTCCAGCAACACATTATTATTATTATCGTTATTATTTATTGGATCCTTCAATACTGAAAAGTAGTGTATAAAAAGGAACAACAAAATGTCAATCAGACTCACACACACTTACATACTAATAAACAGCTGACAAATCTACGACGAAATGCAATGGAAAAAACAAACTTCAAAATAAACAAAACTAATCAGGGCGCTTTTATGTGAAAAAAGGGGAAAAAGTTTTGGTGAAGAAGAATGTTGTCAGCCTTTTTATGAAGGTTTTGGAATTTACTATTTAAAGTTTCCAAAGGATTCTTCACTTTAAAATTAGAAGTTAGGAAAGAGTTACTCGCAGAAATAGGGAAACCAAGAAGGAATTTAGACATGGATTTTCAGTTTTTTGTTCTTTCAGGCCGACGAGGGAAAGCGATCTGGTGATGGCCGATCAGGCCCGAGCGCTGGCAGACGACATAGGTCTTCCTTACTATGAGACGAGTGTTTTAACCTACTATGGTGTGAACGAAGTCTTTGAAAACGCCATCAGAGCGGCCCTCTGTGCCAGGAAGCAGCAGCGATTTTGGGTGGCGAGTCTGAAGCGAGTACAGCGTCCTCTGTTACAGGTTAGTTAACATGAGTTTTGGTTCAGCCAGTAAGTAATTTGTTTATAACCCGCCAATTCGAAAAATCGGAGTAAATGAAAGAAAATGAATAAAACACATAAAGAAAAATACACTAGTTGCGTTTTTGATCCGAATTCTCCATACTGAATTCTCGCTTCTGAATTCTCTTACAAATTACCGTTTTTACCTCTCTGGCTTCTCGATTCTCGCTTTTGATAAAAACACTAATTTGGCAGCCCGTCCGCAACCCGGTATCCGTGTTTATGCATATTGAACACCCGCACTCTGTTTACCAATCAGGGAGGAGGACGGAGAGAGGAGAATCGAGAATTCACGATCGGAGCAACTTCTCGATTCTGGATAATCGAGAAGTTCTCGCGTTCTCGATTCTGACAAAAACCCAAGAAAAGGAGAATTCGCTTCATCTGAATAGTCCGAAAACGCGAAATAGGAGAATTGCGAGGAGAATCGCAAGGAGAATTCATATCAAAAACGCAACTCCTAATTCAATCTTCGACATGGAAGCAGTGGAGAAGGTCGTGCGCCGGTTGGGCTCTGTTGTCGATATTTTTGGTAGCGACAAAGAAACATCCAAAAGTGTAACACTTGCATCTTCAATTTTGAACTTCTCCGTCAATTTATGGTTATGACAGTCGGATATGTTCAGGGTTCCCGGTTGGCTAAAATACCAGCCGGTTAATACCGGCTAAAAGGTGAATTCTGCCGGTATGGTTAAAATCAAGTGGCATGGATAAAATCCAATAACTGGCTAAAATCAAATTTCTAACTGCTACTATGTGATTTTGGTAGCACTCCGCTATTCTAAGACTGTCATACTTCTTTCAGGTATAAAAGAAACCTAGATGAACTCAAACAAGCTTAATTAACTGATCAGCAATCTCGTATATAGAGTACTTCTTTATTCGAAAATAATCTGTAAAACTTCTTTGTTGCATTTCTCAGAGAAAAAAATTGCCTCATAACAATGTTATCACTAAAACGAAACCAGCTTCGAATATGACAGAAATAAATTAACCAACTAAGGGTAAATGTCCATAAGTCACATTAATCAAATTATAGAGCAGACATTCAACTTCAATAGTTAAACAAAATGAAAACTTCCTCGTTAGTTCAGGGGTCTCCCAACATGGTGTCGTCAGCACCCTTCGAATCAGAGTCGGTAACCCCTATGACTGAACCTGTAGAATGTTGTGCAAGCGATGAACCTGGTACCTGGTGCTCACCTGCACACACACTAGAAGACTGATTTTTTTCCTTGGTGGAACCAGGGACCCATAAATTTCTTGTAATGACTTGCCATTCAGGGGGCTTGTCAATAAGAGATTTCTGATGCGCTCTTGACCGAGCGTCAGCGAGTTCGAGAAATACCGACGGGGATAAAATACCCGACTATCCAGATAGACAAAATTTTTCGCAGCTGTTGTGCTAAACGAGGAATATTTCTCTGTATTGGAAGAGTATCCTGGATCTTTTGTCCTAGCTTAGGTAACTGGTGGCATGCTGAATAGTCCCAACAAATTTTGTCTATCTGAGCAAGAACGCCGATTCGACCCAAGCGGAATTTTTGGAAACTAGGTGAGACTCGGGCAACATAGCAACAAAGAAGCATAGGAAATGACAAGCCCCCTGAATGGCGAGTCATTACAGGAAATTTATGGGTCCCTGGTGGAACTGCCGTTGATTTCCAGGCTACGATAAGAGAACAATAGCTTTTCAGCCTTCTCCACGCTGAGTCTGTTACGAAGGTCGGTATGTATAATCTTCAGGGTCGAGAACATGGGTTCTAAACCTGCAGAACTAGATGGGCAAAGCTGGAGAACAAGCATTAGCTCTACAAACTCCTGCTTGATTTTTGGATTAGATTTCATGGATTTCCAGAACGTGACCAAGTCTGTGTTCACCATGATTTCATCACGAAAATGCTATCGGGGAAACGGGTCACCTCTGCCCGCGTACTGCGAAGTAGAGAGAACTCGGTGTCTCGTGATCGTAACCATTCCCAGGCTTTTTCAAGGTGATGTTCTTTAAGTCGCCCGGATATTTGGGGTGAAAGAAGTTTGCTAATTAGTCCGGGAATCAACCCTGGTTGAAAAATAGTCGGAAAACAATGAAGAAACAACAGTAAAGATTGATACGTAGAAAAGATCAGTGCGATTGATTTTAGCCAGTTTTAGCCGGCAAAAATCGTTTTTTATTAATAAAAGCCGATTAAAACTGCAGGTATGGTAAAAATCAATTTTAGCCGGCAAAAACGGAACCCTGGTTATGTTTGGGATGGGGGGGGGATGGGAGGGAGCAGAGAAAGCCGCCCCGCTGAAATTCTAATTAATTTAATTTTTAAAGAAGTAAGAATAGCATCACGGTGGACATACAGGGATATCGCTTTGGAAATCCGAAGTTTTGAGAGTGGTCTAAATGAGCGATAAGTAGATTGAGAGTTATTAAAGTTTGCTGAAGTTCACGGTTTCCAGATCTTTGCGCTTTTTCAGAAAAAGTTCGAAAATACTTTACTTTTTAAAGGACACCTGAACAATGAAACCATTTATTCAAACTATGTTTACAACGGATGCGTCAGCTACGATTCTTCATCAGCGATATTTTGGCCCTTCTTGGCAAGGGTCCTGGTCGGGCTGTCAATCCTCTGGGTCAACGTCGGGGAAGGAAACAAACCTGTAATAAATAACTGAAACTTCTACTGACTATAAATATCTTATTAAAGTAAACTACCTTCAAATACCACTGTAATGAAAAAACTAGTCCTGAGATTCAATTTTTGGCACGGACGCTGTTTTTGCTGCACGATTGGGGCGACGACAGGAAAGGTTTTTTTTTCTGCATTTTGATGAAGGAATTTGATTGATTTGATGAAGGAAACAAACCTGTAATAAATAACTGAAACTTCTACCGACTATAAATATCTTATTAAAGTAAATTACCTTCAAATACCACTGTAATGAAAAAACTAGTCCTGAGATTTAATTTTTGACACGGACGCTGTTTTTGCTGCACGATTGGGGCGACGACAGGAAAGGTTTTTTTTCTGCATTTTGATCAACTTCGGTTTTGTTATTATTATGGGCTGAAAACTTAAATATTATTTCATTAATAACCTCGTTCTACGTTTCTATTATGGAGTACTCGCCTGTATCTATTACTACGAAATATCGCTGATGAAGAATCGTAGCTGACGCATCCGTTGTAAACAGTGTCTGAATAAATGTTTCAAAGTCAGCTTGGGCTCAAAGAATATTTATCAATGAAACCATACTTGAACACACCATGGGGAATGCATTTACAGATATGGCCACGGAGAGCATTCTTCTCCTGAGCGTGACGTTTTCAAAATAGGGATGTTCGTTTCTGGAGGTTTGCACATGCATACTCCATGACAAAAAGCGCAATTCATTCAAATCTTGTACAGTGCTGGCCGGATCGTATTGGAATTTCTTCTAGATATACGTTTGGGCTTAACTGGTTAACAAATATTCCAGAAGAAGAGTTGATTGGAGACATTTGTTCATTTCTAAAATTGTTCGGTACTGAAATAAGGACAGATGCAAAATAGGGCAAAAATCATAGCTTGGAAACACTATTTCGTATTTGGGTTGGGTTTTCTGCAGGCAATGTTAACGGAAGTCATACAGATAGGAATGATACTTGGTACTCTTCATTCAGGTGTCCTTTAACTGCCTTTTTTTCTTTTTCTTAATCAGTCAATCAATCAAGTTTAATATCCAAATAGCTTAAAGCTAGAAGAGGAATAAAATATTTTCGAAATACACAGACACGTTACAAATTAACTAATACACTTACAAGATATGACCAGAAATAAATGATGGGATGAAACTACGTCAAAATTGGGCAGAAGAATTAGCAGGATAAGGAGAAAACTGACACAATTTGACACAAGGAAAGGGTGGTCGAGTGTGGGGTACTATCGAACTTCTGATAGTGTACTGAACTGTTCTGTTCATTTGAAGAAACTGATTGCCAGTATCCACTTGTCAGAAGTTTCATTACCTACAGAAAACATAAGTATGCGCCGTTTCATCAGATAACACTTAGTGATGTTAGCTGTTATGATTTTTGTAACGCTAGGCATTGAAACTTTACAGACAAGAAGGGCCGAAACTCCGCCACGAAAACGTCAGCTGACTTTCTTCTTTGTCATCATATCGGAAAGGTCAGCAGATGCTTTTTCGGCTCCTACTGCACTGTAAAAAGTTCTCCGAGTAAGGATTAAAGTTAACTGCAAAATGTGCTACTAGGATTAGTCTTATCTCTACTGAGATAAGATTAATCCGAATTAGAGATATGATTATGGTTATAGAGACAAGATTAATCCCAGTAGCAAATACTGCACGATTTTTTTTTTTTACAGTGTGGCAATGCTAGATGTACGTAACGTTTGCAGAATTATAACAAATAGCATCCCAAGTCTTATCTGTTGGAACTGCGCATCCTTGTGTTATCTGTTATAAAGTTCTGATATTGTATGGCGGCTTTTTGGAGTGATACATCGATACTGCATTTAGTCCTTATCCACGCCATAGGGCGTGTCTGGATAATTTAGGGGCACATGGCAGGTCCTTTTTCAAAATTATTCGCGTCGTTAGAGCGTCCGTCAACGTCAGGGGCGTCACGTATGGGGGGGACCCCCCCCCCTCCAATGTTGTCGGCCAGTCGGTAAAGAATATTTATTCAAACAATGTTTACAACGGGTACGTCAGCTACGATTCTTCATCGGCGATATTTCGGCCCTTTTTGGCAAGGGTCCTCGTCAGGCTGTCAATCTTCTGGTTCAACTTCGGGGAATGAAATAAACCTGTAATCACAGGTTTACACTGTAAACCTGTAATCACTGATTACAGGTTTGTTTCATTCCCCGAAGTTGAACCAGAAGATTGACAGCCTGACGAGGACCCTTGCCAAAAAGGGCCGAAATATCGCCGATGAAGAATCGTAGCTGACGTACCCGTTGTAAACATTGTTTGAATAAATGTTTCAAAGTCAGCTTGGGCTCAAAGAATATTTATCAACGGTAAAGAATAGCCGAGTCGGCGCGAAGCGCCACGATTTTCCGTACAAACAGTCGATTTCTTTCTTGGAACCAGTCGATTTTTCTTCAAAACCTTTGGTTTTTCGCAAATTAGTCGATTTTCTTAAAAAAAATCGGTTTTTCTTAACATTAGTCGATTTTTCGTCAAAAACAAATTTTTTTCCCTTATAAACATTCGTTTTTTCTGCAAAAACAGTCGATACGAATGACCAGTCAGTCGGTAAATACCTTGCCCCCAAAAAACATTTTGGCTAGGAACGCCTCTGGTCAACGTATTTAGAAATTGAACAAACAATGGGGTATCAGGATACGACCCTAAAAAGCCGCCACAGCCCACTGAACGCGTAGTGTAACATGGAAGAGTATGAATTTGCCTTTATAGTAGATGCGCCAATTCCTTCTTTGGCTTCGGCGCCCTTCGTGAATTGGCGAACGAATTTTGAAATCTTGCCCAATCACTATATCCGGGAAGAAGCCTCTTTGGTTTACTTCAAAGTCTGCTGCTGTCCCTGAATCGATTTTCGTTCCCCCGCTAGACGTGTTTCTTGTCGGGAAACTTGAGTGCGTTTTCCTAGTGACAATGCTCTTAAAGAGAGGTTCCTCCCTAGCTACCGAAAACGAATATGTGCTAACGTTGCAGTTCTGACCAATCAGGAAGCCAAGCTTGACTCGAAAGCCCAAAAACCGACCAATAGGATGCAAGATTTTGTGGTAAAAATTCGTAAAAACCTTCATGGTCTTATTTCTGATTAAACTTTCCTCCAAGACCGTCTTTAAACAATCAAGAAACGATCGGAAAAATATTTTTAGTGATTGACGTCTCGTAGTCGAAAATTGTGATGATATTAAATTACCTTTTTTTTCCTTGTTTCGATGATGGTGCTGAAATTTCCATTTATGTCCGTTAGTCTGCAATCCCGTATTTGTCTCGACCAGAGGCATTTGGCATTATCGAGATCAGTTCTACTAGAATTCTGGCCGTCCGAATATTCAGAAGTTTATTTAGTACATGCACACTTCCTAGACAGGAAACTCGGAAAAATATTTGTATCACTGGTTAGCAATGAGAGTAGGATGGGATCTGTCGGGTCTAACTCAGCTCTCAAATGATTCTCCCCTTCATTGCGTTAGACAGATCAAAACATTAGTCTTGGAGGATTCTTACAAGTCTTGCTAATGACCAGGGGTAGGGGGCAGCAGACGGATTTGGGGCATCGGGGTTTGTCAGATTCAAGGCAACTCGGGTATGTTAATCCATGTCGATTTCTTAGTAGAAATGTTAGTAAATCCGTCCGAGTGTCTGGATGGGTCACCCCTCAAAACCTTGTGGAAAAAATATTGGTACCATTGAATAAAGATAGGAGCCTCTTTCCTAATCTGTCATTTGGACTTCCGAGAGTGTCCGACTTAACAAGAATGCCGGGAGTAGAACACAATCGAGTAAATATATGTCTGAAATATTTTGCTTCTGAGGATGTCCAGTGTCCTGGTCGGTGGTAAGACCACTCGTAAAGACTTCATGGCTTTACAGTCGTTCATTAGTCGGTTCCGGAAAAAACATCGGACAGTGTCTTTAGAGCGCCAAGGTGGTCTAGGCTATTCGAACTGTCTAGGCTGTTCGAATTCCGTATTTCCGGTACTGTACCTTCTTAGTTTGCTTGCCAGTTTAGTGCAAGGATCTAAAAATAAATGAATGAAGTTGCAGTCCTAATGTAACCTTCGAACTTGACGAGGTAAATAAAAAGAACGCTGTCGGTTATAGCGTTCTCTCGGCACAACCGAGCTGGTCTTTTTTTGAAAGTTTTCTTTTCTTTTTTTCCTTTAATCTCCAAAGTTTCTTTTTGGGATCCTAAAACGTAAGTGGAGGGATACCTATGACATCGCAAAAGTTGTCCGTCTGTCTGTCTGTGAGCACGATAACTCTCGAAGGGAATGAGATTTTTTGACGAAACTTAATTAGTTCAAGTTCAAGTAAGTATTCTTTGGGTCAAGGGTAAAGTCAAGTTTGTAGATGGGCTTTGTAGCCCTATATTTAGGGGTGGGGGGGGGGGGGAGGTCAACTTTCGGGACAAACCAAATGTTTTTAGACAGCTAATGTGATTGTCGATTATGAGGTAAAAAGACATGTTCAACAGTAGTAGTATATAAGTGCCGGTTCTACTCCACCCCCACCCCAATTTCAAAACCCCATTTTAACATCAATTTCTTGAATTTTAACATCCTTTTTACCAAATAATCTTCCTTTTTATAGATATTTTGATTTTCTTATTTCCCAAATAAAGGTCCTAAGAAATAGGAAATGTTACCCTTTAATAAATATAAACTACTGCAATATACACTAAAATACTACTTCTTTTTAGATTTTTAATTTTTCAATTTTTCATTTTTATCCAAATATAATACAAATTCTGAACCACATTTCTGGTAAATGAACAAATACTCAGAGTTTTTGTTTACCCGTAAAATAGGTAGCAAAATCAGATTCTTCTTTAGACCAACTCGTTATCCATATAAACTACTACTGAGTAAACAGTTCTACATCAACATATTGGTCAGAGTTCTTATTCACCCTCATAATAGGCTGCAAAACAAGATTTTTCTTTAAAAGTAACTCATCAGCAATTGCATTATATCTCTGTGGTATAAACAAATCACAGGCTTTGTTATTATGATGAATAACAACAACCAGCTTATCACCATATTTTGTCTTAGCCATTCTCATTTTAACGATGCTATATTTCAATCCTAGAATTAGTTCTTCCTTCCTGATTGTATCATTGTATTTATTCATTTTGATTGTTGACAAGACTTCTTTTAGCGACTCCATTTATTAGCGGCTGATTTTATTTAATAAAAATCCAAAACTTATAATTATTGGTAGAGTAGCACATCCCTCAAAAACAAGTTTCCAGCGTGATGAACAAACAAGCTTTGCGGATAAGATTTGCGCCAATCCTAGCACATATCTTGAGCGCGCAAGAGCTGAGTTGAAACTGATTCGTCAGCGGCTGGCTGGAGGTGGAGATTTGAGTTCTGCGCAGAACTCAACTCTCCGTGATCTATTTGAGTTCTGTACAGAACTCAATAAGGTTAATGCGTCACAATCTTGGTTGCTAAGCGGACGTCTGATTCATAATCATTGCGTCTGGCGCAAAGGATTGCATTATTCCGCGTGGTTTGCGAAATGATGTCTGAATGTTGGTTTGCCAGATGGTGGATGATGTATGAAAAGAGGCGGGTGTTTCAAACTTGTGAACCATTCTATTGAGCTATAGATTCATTCTTACAATATTTATAACCGTTTAAGCGAACCTGCTTCATATATTTTTCGCGAGGAAAGAATTTAAATGTTTTACGCATTTCCCCTTCGCGTTGAATGACCTCTTCAACCGTTAATTGTCCGCATTTTAACATCACTGACAATTCAGTGTAAAAATTATAAGCGGTTTTATGCTCTGACTTTCTCTCTGCAATATTTAGATGTTTTTCGATTACTTCAATGATAACAGCACCCAAACTTAAAGAAGCTAAAGGCAGCACTAGAAACGCAGACATTCCTGCAGCTGAAAATAGGAATTCGGATAAAAGTAAGCTATTACTTATAAGATTGTAATACTTGTAACTCCTTCTATGAATAAACATCATCTTTTCTAATTCTTCCATTTAGAGCAAAATAAAATTGTTTCAAAAATTATTCGATTGCTTCACGATTCGGAACACACCCGCCACCTAGGAAACTGTAGCTTACTCCGTGAAATGCAAAACACTTCTTGATCAGTCGGAGACAAATCTAGGTGGCATATGCTCCGCTAAACAAAAACAAATTAACCGTCTCGAAAATCTGTGCTCTCTGTGACAAGCCGGAGACAAAGAGGTAGCGCGTGCTCCATGAAACGAACATTGATACCAGTGCTTTTCTTTACGGCTGAGAAAACGCAGTCAGGAGAAATTCATTAATAAAAATATTCCCCTATTAAATGATGAATGTTGCAGAGGTTATTCAGCTTTGTAAAAAGGTTATATTGAACAACAAATCGCTTATACAAAGATTACCGAATTACACATATAATGAGCTGCGGACTTATGCGAAAATTAATAAAATCAAAACAAATGGAGCTAAGAAACATGAAATAACGGATAAGATTATAAAGCAACTTAATAGGAATATTTTGCTCGCGGAAGATACAATTAATATTCGGCGTAGAAACGAAAGGATTCAGAACAAAAACAGACCATCTATTTATACACCAGAGTCAGCATTAAGGAAGATTTTGGAAGATGAAATCAAAGAAAATAATATTGCTATTGGAAATATAAAAAAAGAGGAGAAAAGGATACTCGAAAAGGATACAAGTGAATTAAAAAGGTTTCTAAAAAACAAAAGCCTACCCACTCGCGGTAACCGAGATGAAGTTTCAAAACGTGTTACGGATTACTATGGTAGGATAATTAATAAGCAGAAAGAAACTATTGATAAAAATAGAGATATCATAAGAGATCAAACAGAAAGAGGTGATAAAAATAGACACAAAGCAATCGATTTATCAACTCTCTTCATAAATAAGAAAAAAATTAAAGAAGAAAAAATAATTCCGGATCATTTATTTAGAACGGAAGAAGAACAGCAGACTACAATTTCTAGGGAAATTGAAAATTTGTATACCGTAAACGTTTCAATTGAAAGCAATGGAAGAGATGAATATACTCTTATTGCTTTTGTTTTTAATGATTTACTCCGAAGAATGAACGAAATAAATCATTACAGAGTTCAATTTGTGACCAGGGTTATATTCTATAGACAGGAAAATGATGAAGAAGTTGTAGTATTTTATAACAGTACTTCTTGGATTTTAAATAAAAATTGCATACTTACTCATAGTCATTTGGATGATAATAACAAGAGACTGAGTTCTTTAAGTAATACCCCTCGGTCGGGGCTACAATTTAGTCGGTATGAAGGAATTGATTATAGGATGACTCGAATCGAATCTCATATGGGAGGAACGTTTAAGATACTGCCAGATTTCGTAAAAAATAAAAAAGCTTGTCTGAATATTGAAAATAAGGATCAAAAATGCTTTGTTTGGTCAATCTTAGCACATTTGTACCCAGCTAAAGATCATGCAGAAAGAACTTCAAAATATAAACAATATGAGCATGAATTTGATTTCAAAGGGGTTACCAACTTCCCGATGGATACAAAAGATATCCACAAATTTGAAAATAAATACAACATTAAGATTTGCTTATTCCAAATTGATAAAGAGAAAATAATCAGAAGTCATATATTAAAAAGTACAATTAATGGGAAAACAGCAAAACATATCATTAATTTACTATATTTTGATAATCACTATGTGCTAGTAAAGAATCTGAGCAGACTAGTTGGTTCTGAAATATCTACAAGACAAAAAAAGATATACCTCTGCACTTTTTGCGGAAGACATTTTTCGAAACAAGAACAATTTGAAAAACATGAACTTAAAAATAATTGTGAAGACCCTGATATCATAATGCCTCCTGAAGGTTCAAGTATACACTATAAAAATATTGCAAAACAGATGAAAGTACCTTATTGTATAATAGCGGACTTTGAGTCTTACAACGAAGAATACAACCAGGTAAACGGAAAGAAAACAATAAAAGTAGCTGAACAGAAACCTTTTGCATACGGTTTTCAAGTCTGTTGCTCGTTTGATACGAAGCAAAATAAATATTATTGCTATTTCGGGGAAGACGCTGCTCAGCATTTTGTAACCACAGTAACAAAAGTGTGTACAGATATAGCAAACAAATATGAAAACAGACAAAGAAAACACACTTATACAGATGTAGAAATTGCAGAAAAATGGAACACACTTATGGATAAGACCTGCCATATCTGTAGGACTGAAATCACTGAAAATCCCCACTTTGATCACGACCACATGACTGGTAAAAATAGGGGTTTTACTCATGCAGAATGTAATATGAAATACAGAATTCCCAAGCATATCCCTGTAGTGATGCATAATTTATCAAAGTATGATTCCCATCTATTTGTGAAGGAGTTGATACCTGATAACGGAATATTTGAATCAGCAGAAAGTTTCATATCATTCTCAAAATCAATAAGTATTCCAAGACAGGATACGGAAATAAAATATGAAATCAGATTCATAGATTCCATCAGGTTCATGGCTTCATCGTTGGACAAGCTATCAGCAAATTTAGCAAAATGTGACTGTAAAGTATCCTGTAATCATCTAAGGGAGAATTTCAAGTACACATCGAATAGTTTCAAAAACGATGAAGAGTTCAAAGAAATAATTAAAAAAGGGGTGTATCCTTATGAATTCGTAGACAGTTTCAGTAAAATGGATTGTACAAAGTTACCACCCATAGAAAGCTTTTATTCTAGATTAACAGGAAAAGGTATCAGCAAAAGTGACTATAAGAGAGCGGTCTCTATATGGGAGCAGTTTAATTGTGAAACATTACTTGATTATACCAAGTTGTACCTAAAAAGTGATGTGTTAATATTGTCTGATGTTGTAGAGAATTTCAGAAATGTATGTATACATAATTATGACTTGGATCCACTACATTACTTCTCAGCTCCAGGACTAACATGGGATTCTTTCCTAAAGCATTCGAAAGTAGAACTACCGTTATTCTCGAAGGAAGACATGTATACATTCGTTGAAAAGGGAATAAGAGGTGGTGTATCTCAATGTATAAAAAGATACGCTAAAGCAAATAATAAATATATGAGCAGTTATGATAACAATAAACCATCCAACTATTTAATGTATTTCGATAAGAATAATTTATATGGGTGGGCGATGTCACAAAAATTACCAGCGAATGATTTTAAATTCATTCCAGTACCTGATGAAATGAAAGAGAACACTGAAATTAATTCTTTAGATTATTATCAACTATTAAAAAATCATGTTCAAACAGAAATGAATTTGGAAAATGTAGGGGCAATTTATGAAGTTGATTTAGATTATCCTAGAGAGTTACACAAGTTACATAAAGATCTGCCATTAGCACCAGAACATTTCAATGGAAAACTATGTACGACCTTACTGGATAAAAATAACTACGTAGTTCATCACAGAAACCTAGAATTCTATTTACAAAAAGGTCTGATACTGAAAAAAGTACATAGAATACTTAGGATTCACTGAGAGTGCTTACTTAAAAGGATACATAGACCACAACACAGCACTAAGAACTAAAGGTACTAACGATTTTGAAAAGGACTTTTTTAAACTGATGAATAACGCTTGCTTTGGAAAAACCATGGAGAACGTAAGGAAACGAGCTGATATGGAAATAATAACTGATGATAAAACAAGAGAAAAAATAATAAAGAAACCCAACTTTAAATCTGAAATTATTTTCAGTGAAAACTTTTCTGTAGCAAGAATGTCGAAGGAAAAGATAAAACTAGACAAACCAATGTATATCGGTTTTGCTGTACTGGAACTATCCAAGCTCTTGATGTATGAATTCCATTATGATTATATGAAACCTAAATATGAGGATAAAATAGATTTATGTTATATGGATACCGATTCGTTCATATATGACATAAGAACTGAGGATTTCTATGAAGATATCAAACAAGATTTGAACGAGAGGTTCGATACATCTGATTATGCGAAAGATAATCCATACGGGTTTCCTAGTGTAAATAAGAAAGTGATAGGAATGATGAAAGATGAACTAGCAGGACAAATTATGACCCAATTTGTTGGATTACGATCAAAAGTATATGCATATTTGAAGGACAACCAAGACCCTTCAAAAGCAAACAAAAAACTAAAAGGAATAAAAACAAATATAGTGAAAGATAAGATTACGATTCAAAACTATAAGGATGTTCTATTTGGAAACGTTGGAGACCTTTCAGTAACCCAGTACAACTTAAGGTCATACAAACACAACATGTTTCTAGAAGAACAGAATAAAAAAGCGTTGGATCCTAAAGACGATAAAAGGATTGTGTCTAGTGATAAATTCACAACATTTCCATTAGGATACAAACAATAAAAATTCAAGTACCTAGTTAACAATTTCAAGTACCTAGTTAAAAAAGTCAACTACCTAGTTAAAAAAATCAACTACCTAGTTAAAAAAGTCAACTACCTACTTCAAAATTCAAGTACCTAGTTAAAAAATTCAAGTACCTAGTTAAAAAATTCAAGTACCTACTTCAGTAAATCTTATAATGAAAAATTCTTCCTAAATAAATGAATGAAAAGGCACCAATAAAAGTGTATGATTTTAGCGAAAAGAATAACTATCAGAACAAACACGAACTTGCACCTCAGTGGCCATTTAGATTATTAATTTGTGGAAGTTCAGGAACAGGAAAAACGAATTTACTCTTGAATTTAATTTATGAATACATCTGTTTCAACCGAATATACTTGTATGCAAAAGATCTTGAAGAAGACAAATATAAAGACCTTATAGACAATTTAACCACCTTGGAATTAAAATGTAAAACGAATATTTTAACCGTAAGTAATGACCTTAATGATATTATCGATGTTGACGACCTAGACCCCAATTATCAGAACTTGATTATCTTTGACGATTTTGTAACTGAAAAAGACCAGAAGAAAATAGAAGATTTATTCATAAGAGGAAGAAAGAAAAATGCTTCAATTGTTTACTTGTCTCAGAGCTATCATAAAACGCCAAAGGTGGTAAGACTTCAGTGTAATTATTTTGCATTCTTTCAGTGTTCTAATCCAAAAGAAGTAAAATTAATTAGACAAAGCCATGTATCCAGTATAGACAATGAAAAATTTCTCAAACAATTCGAGGCTGCAACCAAGGGCTATGGGTTTTTCTTCATAGATTTAAAAACAAAAGATAAGACCCTGAAGTACAGGAAAAACTTTGAAAAATTTACCGGATAATTTATTTCTATAATAAATGAATAAATTTGGTAGTGTTGGAAAAAAGGTTGCTAACGAATCGAAAGTTACTGACGAAAATGGTAACATTAACCTACACGATAGACGAATTATAAATTTAGGTGATGCGAAAACAGATAAGGATGCTATTAGCTTAAGATCTATGACTGTGATTTTGAATCAATTTAAAGAACAGATGACTGCGGGACAAGTGCAAACCAATCAATATTTTAGCGAAGATATCAACAGATTAACTGCGGTAGATGATTCTCCTGATAATGCATTGATAAGGATCAAAGATAAAGGATTATTTGTAAAACAAACAATTAAAGCCACTGAAACAGAAATTGATGCTGGGGATAAAGTAATCACAAATGTTCAAGACCCTAGAAACAAAAAGGATGCTGTTAATTTAGATAGGTTAACAACAGACCTTTTAAAATATGACGAAAAGCTTCTTAACCAACAAACCCTTAGCAAAAGTATTGAAACAAAGATTGGTGACCTTAGGAAAATCATTGACAAAAAGACTCTTGACCTTAGCAAAAGCATTGACAAAAAGGTTCTTGACCTTAGGAAAAATGATTTTGACCATGAAGTCCATATCAATGGTATTGAAAGAGCAGTCGTAAACATTTTAAAAAGGCTTTTAGAGCAAAAACCTGTTGATCAAGATTTTGTTACGAAAACAGAAGACTTTATGAAAACTAAACTAAAGAAATAAAATTTATATGATAAATTAATTTTCTAATAAATGGTTGAGACAATGGAGTATATAGTTTATTTGTCAAAGCTTCAGAAAGGAAAGCTGAAGAAATGTTTTGGTGCTAAACAAAAATGCCAGATACGTGTTAGTCATAGTAGGCAAAATGAACGAGAACCAGTCAAGTTACTATTAAGTAAACGACAAATTGATAAAATTGAAACATGTAAAATGAATAATAAGGGTTGTGACATTGATGTATCATATAAACAGATGAAAGAAGCGATTCAAAAGGGTGGATTACTTCCTTTCCTAATACCGTTGGCAATTACCCTTGGAAAGGCAGCTTTAACAAGCGGAGCTGCTGCTTTGGGTACATTCGCTGGTAAGAAATTGGTGGATAACATAACCAACACAGGTGGTGCGCTTACACTTCCTGGAACACAAAAAGTTGTGGGTCGTGGAAGACCGAAGAAGGAAAAGGAGGATGCATCCGTAAAGAACACAGGCGGTGCGCTTACACTTCCTGGAACACAAAGAGTGGTTGGTCATGGGGTACGGGGAAGACCTAGGAAGTCAAAAAACGGGGAAGTCAAAAAAGAAGCAAAAGTAAAGTAGGACCTCTAACCAATTTTGACATTATGGATTCATTAGGGGATATACCATATTTTAGAGGTGTTTTCTCTATAGATACGTTACCTAAACAAATAAATAACCTAGAATGTGGTGTCATTAATTATGATAAACTCGGAATGCCTGGAACTCACTGGGTAGCGTATTGTAATCTACCTAATCAACCCCATGTAGAATTTTTCGATTCTTTCGGTATACCCCCAGGAAAAGAAATAATTAAATATCTTAAAACTTCAAAGAAAAAAATAGCTTATGAAAATCTTGCTGTTCAAAATATAGATGAATTAAACTGTGGATTTCACTGTATTTCCTACATTAAGCGCAAAATGAAGTTGGTAGCTTTTCGTTTATAAAAATTGTTTTCTAATAAATGGATATTTATTGTATGAAGTGTAAAAAGAAAACTGACACTGAAGCAATGTTTAAGGCAGTGTCACAGAAAAATAATGTTCCAATGGTAAAAGGTAATTGTGTTTTTTGTGGGTCAAGGAAAAATCTGTTTTTAAAAAAAACCTCGACGCAGAAAAAGATATTTTAAATACGTATTATTCTAATTATTCAGGTGTGGATGATATTCATAGAAAATTAAAAGAAAATGGAGTGAACATTTCTAAAGATAAAATAAAAAATGTGTTGCAAAATGAGAATGTATATACCTTACACAAACCTTCTTATCATAACTTTGAAAGGAGACGAGTCTATGTTCACTATGTGGATGAGCAATGGCAAGCTGATTTAGTTGACATGCAGAAATATAAAAAAGCGAATGATAAAACAAATTACATCTTAACTGTAATTGATTGCTTTAGTAAATACGCTTGGTGTGCCCCTTTGAAAGATAAAACGGGTGCTGAAATAATCAAGGCATTCAGTCATATATTTAAAGAAAGAATTCCTAAGAAACTACAAACTGATAAAGGTAAAGAATTTGTAATGAGAAACGTTCAAACTTTTTTGAAAAATAATGATATACACTGGTTTGCATCTGAAAGTGAATTGAAAGCGCAAATTGTTGAACGATTCAATAGAACACTGAAAGAAAAGTTATGGAAATATTTTACGCACAAAAACACTACTAAATGGATTGATATTTTACCTTTATTTGTTAGTAGTTATAATAACTCTTATCATCGTTCAATACAAATGAAACCCGTTGATGCTAGTAAAAAAATGAATCAGAAAAAGGTTTACAATGCTTTGTTTCCTCCAGCAGATGACTACACAATTACAGGACATTACAATGTAGGGGATTTAGTCAGAATAAAAAAAGAAAAAAGTATTTTTGATAAAGGATATTTACCTAATTATACGAATGAAGTATTCCAGATAGCAACCATTCGACCTACCATTCCCATTACTTATGAAATATCTGACAAAAGTGGGGAATTAATTCAAGGAGGGTTTTATGAAAAAGAACTTTCAAAATTTATTATGAAATAAAATTACTTGTATATAAATGGATTCAAGACGCATGAGTGATATGTTATCGGGTATAGTGAAGAACAGAGAAATTCAGAGAAGAAAGGTTCAAGAATATGAGATGGAGAAAGCAGGTTTTCGGGAAATGGCTTCAGAATTTAACGCTCCAGTTGTTACGGCACAAAGAGAAAACATTATAGCACAAAAAGAAAATGCTGAATCTATCATTGAGAAATTAGATGATGCGGATGTTAATTCAAAAAGACGGTTTAAAAGATTAGTTGACACATTGAATACAACTCATCCATACCAGATCACTGCTTCAAAGGAATCGAGTAGAGCGCCAACTCCTGCTTTAGAACCTTCTCCTGCTTTAGGACCACCATCCATTGATATGAATAAAGATATTAATCCAACGTTGCTAAATCAAATTAATTCAAAACTTAAAGAATCCGGGAAGGGCACTGATACTTATTTTAAAATGCCTACGTATTACATTAATCATCCTATGGATATAGATGAGGCTCTAGAACGTTTGACATCTCTAAGTCAAAGTTATGGTGGGAAAAAAGGTAAAGGTTACTCTAGCTATGATCAAATCATTGAATTTATAAGAGACTACAAGGAGAGGTTAACCAGCATTCAAACTAATTACCATTTAGTTCAACAAGGAACTGGAATATTTATGAATTGTGATGAAATGATTTCAAAATTGTACACTTTGATAGGTAGTAGAGTAAACGGGAATACATCTGATGAGGTGAGGAATGAAGCTATTGATATTTTGGATTCGTTAATGCGAAATAAATTTCTTACGAAGAGAGATTACAATTCAATATATAAAAAATATTTCTAATAAATGGTGTTGTTAAACATTGAAGGTAATGAAAGTGTCATTGATATAACATTTAGTCAACCAATCGAATTAAATCGTCATTCAGATTATGAAATAGGTTTGAATCAGTGTACTTTGTGGTATTCGTGGCATAATATAAGTGATAAATTTGGGAATAATACATTTCAATACAGGAAAGATGAAGAGGGGGGATGGGTGAATGTTACTTTTCCTAATGGGATGTATAACGATGATTGTTTAAATTATTTTTTGTGTCAGTATTTTGAAGTATCAAAAGATAAATGTCCTATTGTAATTTCATCCAATCCAGCATCTATGAGATTTGTCATCCTATTACAAGAAAAATATGTGTTTAGATTTAATAGTGACTTGTGTCAGATTTTAGGCTTTGAGAAGGATAGTGAGCTATCTAAGAAAATCAATGAAGGTACAAAACTTCCGAATATAACAAGAAGCGTTGATAAAATTCAAATTCACTGCTCTCTTGTAAACAGTTCTATCGTAAACAAAAGTAAATCAGACGTCATTTGGACATTTGTTCCGAATACAGAACCAGGTTGTCAAATTGTTGAGAATCCTAGACAATTAATCTACCTTCCTATTAACACAAAAGACTTTATTTACTCCTTGAGAATGACAATTACTGATCAGTTGGGAAGACCTATCGATTTGAATGGTGATAACGTTGGATACGTTCTGCATTTAAGAAAAGCTTAAAGGATTAGTGAAATAAAATTATTTACCTATAAATGTTGATTAATAATAAGCGCTTACTTTATAAAAAGCAGTACGGAAGTGGAATCGGTAGTATATTCAAAAATATTGCCAATTCCCAGTTATTTCAAACGTCAGCAAAACAAATAAAAGATGGAGCATTGTCAATGTATAATAATATTATTAAACCGAGATTCGAGTTGTTGAAAAACAGAGCAATAGAATACGGAAAAGATCTGATTGATGTAAACAGGAAAGAACTCATTGATGTGATTGGAAAGAAGAAATCGATGAAGGATCTTCTGGGTACCAATAAGAGATTTTTAAATCAAAAGAGTCAGGACTTGATCAACGCGATAATAACTGGAAGTGGTTTAAAGATTCTGAAATAATTTTTATCGAATAATTTCTTTCTTATATAAATGGCAGTAAATAAAGTTATCAGTCCGCAATGGAACATTTTTGATGAGCCGCTTGTGGATGATACAGTGGTTAAATATGAATTTAAAGAAATTCGAGAAACAGATGTGAATGTTTCCAATAAACAAGAGTTTGAATTCGTAACGAAGAAATTAGATTCCCGGTTCTATCCAAGTGAAAGTTATCTTGATGTTAGTGTAAGAATTGTAAAAGAGGATGGAACTAACCTAGCTGCAACCGATATTGCTACTTTAACTAATAATGGATTTAATTTATTCAGTACCGCTGAGTATGTAATAAACGATGAATCGGTTGAAAAAATTAATCATGTTGGTATTACAACTACCGTTACCAAGTTGATTGAATATTCTGATGATTATTCTAGAAGCGCAGCCAGAAATCATTTCTGGTATAAGGATTATAATCAAGGAACAGATATCAACCCTATAATTAGTTCATTTACCGTACCTGCAGGTGGAGCACTAGCAGGAACTGTGGTTGTCAGTACTAAATCTAATCCAAATTATAATAAGGGGTTTGAAAAGAGATATAATAGAACTAAAGACAGCAAAATAGTAAATATGTATTTACCATTGTCAGAGTTGTTTGGATTCTTGAAAGGAAACAAACGATTTTTTAGAGGTGCATCGCATAGAATTTGTCTGAGAAGAAATGACGATAATAATATAATTGTAAGAAATGGGGATACTAATTTTAAAGTGGTCATTGAGTATTTATCCTGGAAAATCCCTATCATAGCTCCTAGTATTGAAATGATGAGTGAACTGGAAAAGGGTCTTGCAAAGGATAAAAAGTATAATTTAATGTGGGAAGCATGTAATACTTATAAAAGTGATGTTAGTCAGAATAATGAGCACACTTGGAAAGTTGTGTCGGAGAGAAATAGTCCAACCAAAATCGTTGTGATGTTACAGAAAAATGACAAGCATAACAACCAAAAAAAGAATAATATGGTATTTGATCATATGAATTTGACAGACATCGAACTTAGAATTAATGGGGATAAATATCCTGAAGAACCACTCAAATGTGACTTTAGCGAAGAGAAATGTAAATACTCGAATCTTTACAATAGGTTCATACATTTGGGTTATAAACAATTAGCGTTTGATACTGGTAGTGTTGTTAGTATAGAAGAATTTAAATCAGTGTATCCACTATTCTGTTTTGATGTTTCCAAACACGAGTCAAATATTTATAATGGAACAACTGCTGATATTGAAATAAGTATAACATTAAAAGATGATACACCCGTACCATATAATGTTTATTGTGTTATATATTATGAAAGAAAAGCTACACTTGATATTATTAATAAAAATATGTATGTGAGTTTGTGAGTTTGGATTTTTATTAAATAAAATCAGCCGCTAATAAATGGAGTCGCTAAAAGAAGTCTTGTCAACAATCAAAATGAATAAATACAATGATACAATCAGGAAGGAAGAACTAATTCTAGGATTGAAATATAGCATCGTTAAAATGAGAATGGCTAAGACAAAATATGGTGATAAGCTGGTTGTTGTTATTCATCATAATAACAAAGCCTGTGATTTGTTTATACCACAGAGATATAATGCAATTGCTGATGAGTTACTTTTAAAGAAAAATCTTGTTTTGCAGCCTATTATGAGGGTGGATAAGAACTCTGACCAATATGTTGATGTAGAACTGTTTACTCAGTAGTAGTTTATATGGATAACGAGTTGGTCTAAAGAAGAATCTGATTTTGCTACCTATTTTACGGGTAAACAAAAACTCTGAGTATTTGTTCATTTACCAGAAATGTGGTTCAGAATTTGTATTATATTTGGATAAAAATGAAAAATTGAAAAATTAAAAATCTAAAAAGAAGTAGTATTTTAGTGTATATTGCAGTAGTTTATATTTATTAAAGGGTAACATTTCCTATTTCTTAGGACCTTTATTTGGGAAATAAGAAAATCAAAATATCTATAAAAAGGAAGATTATTTGGTAAAAAGGATGTTAAAATTCAAGAAATTGATGTTAAAATGGGGTTTTGAAATTGGGGTGGGGGTGGAGTAGAACCGGCACTTATATACTACTAACAGTTATGTGCAAAGTATTTTCTACCCGGACAACGAGTTCGCCCGGAAGGCGGCCAAAACCGGAAAATTTGTTAAAAGCAAATGTTTTATTTGAAGTTGATTAGATGACAGATTTAGGGGTAAGAAGAGACGTCCGTATATGACAAAAATATGACAATTACCAGGACATATAATTCGTCCGAAATCCGATTGTAACCGGAGTTTTTTTTTTATAAATAATAGTTTTATTTGAAGTTGATTAGATGTTCATTATAAATATAAGGATATATGCTGAATTCGTTTCTGAATTTTCTCTTTTTGCTGGACAATTAATTCGCTCGGAATTCGGCCGAAACCGGAAATTTGGCAGAAGTAAAGCAGGAAGTTTCGTTCAGTGTCGTCAAAATAGATATGGCTTATAGATGTATACCCAGGGTATACCTGAACTTGGTTTTCTTTGATGATTAGCCTGGCGAAGACTGGATCTGGCGAAGACAAGACCCAATTGTCTGGATCAAATATTAGATTTTTGGGATCCCATCGAAACCTTTGGTCTTGTTTATAGAAGTGGGAAATAGCCATATTCATTCATTCATAAGCCCTTGCCTCTCCCGTTTGGTTGAATCGTATTCGTTTGCTTTGTACAATTCTCCGCTTTAGGACCTCCATTGAAGGATTTTTGATTGTAGGCCAACGTTGAGTGCCTTCAGTTGTGACCGACCGCACATTTATATTCTTGTAATTCCGATAGGTCTCGATTTTTTCCCTTTCCTCGACTGGTTGTCACATAGAATACCTGCCAAGTTTTGGGACCTTTCTTCTGGCTTTTGACCAAGATGTCGATAATGTCTTATTTCCTCACGGGGTTTTCCCGGTCTTTCCTTTTGAATGCCTGAATGAGTCGGAACAATAATGGATGCTGACTTTATCTTATTGACAGATGTCTAAGGTTTCCTTTTTTGTCTAAGAGATTCCTTTGTTTTTTCTTGAACCATCGTTCACTTTTCCGAATATTTGTTGCCACCATGATTTTTAACCTTAGCAGGTTTCGCTTAGTACCGATAGATGAAATTAGATAGCGTGCCAGATCCAAGAAAACTGCGTCTATGAATGAGGCATTCGCAGTTAGCGCCTAGAAGCTAATGCCGAAGTAAGCCCCTGTTTGGTAAGGATTGTAAGACTGGAGCACACCAGAAAGCGAGGGATGATCGTCCATTGATCTCAATCTTGTTTTCGAGAAGCTCTGTGGCGTCGTTGAGTTTAAGAGTCAAGTTGCCACAAGTGTTCATATTTGACAGTACAAAACGGGTACGTCAGCTGAATTTTCTTAGAGCTATATTTCGGCCCTTCTTAGCAAGGGTCCTCTTAAGGCTCAGGGCGCTCAAGCTGGAAATGAACTTGCGGAAAAATAAATGAAGATTCTAGGCTTCAGACTTAAGCCTTAAAAGGAGCCGTGTCAAGGAGGGCCGAAATATAGCTTTAGTTCTGCTGATGTATCCGTTTTGCACTGTCAAATATGTCAAGTTGTCGTTTGTCGAATGTATCTATGATGGCTTAATGGCGCATACTACCGTAGCAAGATTATCATCTTTGCCACCAAACTCTTCCTCCAGTTGTCTTCATAAGTTTGTCTTCAAGATTGGCGTTGGGTTTCCAGATTTGGAGCTTCAGCTAATTTTCAAGGATGGTTCGTCTTGTACTATCTGGATATCTGGTGATATTTGGGGGTCAGCTCAGCTATCAGCTCATTACAACCCAATCTTCCCACAGATAGTAATCTTCGCCTTTTACGTTGTATCTTTCGGCCCGATCTTCAGATATGGCCAATACTATACTCTTGTTGACTCTTCTTTTCTCCCAAACATCGCCGTGATTGGTTAACACAGGATTGAGTTGTTGAGTTTGAGTCGTTAGTGCTACGTTGTCTCGTTCTTCCCGAGGATCAGTAGCGTGTTTTGGACTTAGTCATATAGATTATTCAGGGGTCTGTTGTTAAGAGTTCTTGACCGAAGAGCTATTAGTTCATTACCACCCGTGTTAAGCTTCGCCCACAGATAATCATCGCTGATATTCGGAGCCCCAGAGTTCTAAGTGTTGGGTTTTAAGTGTCATCTTCCTCTTCTTGTTCTTTCCTTTATGATTTTCAGGATGGCCGATACTATTTGGGGTTAAGTTGGCAGTTTTTCTTGACTTCCTGCCCATTACCATCAAAATCACTATAAATCTTCTCTGGTCGATTTCTTCCTCCTCCTCGGTTTCAAAGACGTTCGCCGGGATTTAAGGAGTTTGTTGTTTTCCGTCTATGAGTTATTGAAACATCTTCTCATAAAGAACCTCACAACTTTGCTGTAGTCGTCTTCTGCAGCGTCGAATCTTCGATCGGGTCTGTTCTTTCAGTCGTGAAACAAAGTGTGTGGTGAGTGACGTCAACGCTCCGATTGATTTCTAAGCGTCACGAAAAAACCTCAGGTGAATTCATTGATTAACGACTCTCTTAATCTTAGAGGAAATTCCCTGTTAAAACTTTGCCGAAGTTTGTCGATCCAATATAATACCGTGATAAATTGAGGAAACTTTGAGGTCCGTTATCTTCGATAAGAACGTTGCCATTTCAGTAACAGTACAGGGGTGGGCGGACATAACCAAATAACCACATAACCAAAACACTCGGTCCATTTCTGGACGCCGAGTACCACAATCTTTACATTTTAGACATAATACGCAGAGTGGTCACTGTTCCTACTCTCAGACAGAACCTTGCGTATCCAAAAACAAAAAAACTAACCAATTACCTTCCTGCACCTTACCCCAGGGGAAGCCACCCCATCATAAAAAAAAATGTTATTATTATTTTATTCTTAAGCATATTTTTTTAATTTTTTTTTTATTTTATTTATTTTACCAGACCTTATTCAATTATTCTTCTGTAATGCTAATAAATGATTTTTTACTTTTTTTTAAAATGACGCAAGGGAGCTCCTACCTTTCAGCTCATCTGGGATCAGGTTCCATATTTTTGCACATGTTATGTTCGGAGCAAAATCTGATCGTACAGTCGGGGTGAAGGGTATGTGCAGGTTTGATGATGATCGGGTCCGATTATGCTGGTCCGAGATAGGTCGAAACAATGTTTTGAATGAAAGCGTCTGAATGTCAGTTGTTGGACCCTTCGTGTGCTTCCCACACTCTGGTATTGGGCCACACCATGTTTGTTTTCGAAACAGTGTTTGGTGCAGGTTGCTGTGAGAAACTCATAAGGAACAATACATTATCCCGATGAAAAGTTTATCTCGAAATAGTAGCACGAAGCTGTACGAAAAAGTTGCATGCAGTACTAACTGATGCTACTACATGATTCTACTTCAAGGCTACCGTTTGACTGCATACTACTGCATGCTACTATTAGCAAGGCGCTACTATGGCAAGACAGGATGCTACTGGATACTACTACATAAGATTGGACCGGTCTGAGGCACATTAAATGCTAGTATTCTTTGCTACTACATAGTATTACATGCAACTTTTTCGTACAACTACCATACAACTACGCAGGCTACAAATTTTTTATCGGGTTGTTGGCGATTCGACCACTTACCTCTGCTGAATCCATTCCTCACAAAATTTGCACAAACAAAAATAAACCTTCCTACTAAACTAAAGAGATAACTCGGCAAAGCCATTTTATGCAAGATTTGACCTTGTTCACATGCTCACCTCGTTCCAAACAGTCCGTGCCACGACATAAGAGGGATTGACGAACTATAAGTGCGAACGCAACCTTTTCTATTCTCACACCTGAAATTTCATTCGCCCGCAGATGGAATGAGAATCCCTCAAATACTTCCTGAGACCACCTCATTTTATACGATCGGTCCGTGCCACGACATAATGGGGATTTACAATTGGATTGACGAACTATAAGTGCGAACGCAACCTTTTCGATTTTCAGATGGAATGAAAAGAAAATCCCACAGTTGCTCCTTGAGACTTTCGCACCTGTTCTCGCCTTTTTATGGCACCTGCCCTTTGGCCAAGTGCCATATAGCGATCGCAATTTCTGTCCGTCCGTCGGTCTGTCGGTCGGTCCGGGTTTTGCTAGTTCGGGCACTTCCACTTAAGCTAGGACGATGAAACTTTGCAGGCATATTAGGGACCTCAAATGATTAAGTTGGAAATACTCACTTCCCCGATCCGAGCATCGTTGGAGTGGAGGGAGGGGGAATCCGGAATCTTGAGGTATTTATAACTTTTGAACGGGTGATCGGATAGCAATGAAATTTGATGTTTGGAGAGATCTCGTGCCTTAGACGACCCACATAAAATCCGGACCGGATCCGGTGACATTGGAGGGAGCTGGAGGGGGGAACCGAAAATCTTGGGAAACGCTTACAGAGGAGGGATCGGGACGAAACTTGATGGGAAGAACAAGCACAAGCCCTAGATACATCGTTGACGTAACCGGACTGGACTCGGGTACTGGGGGGGGGGGCAGAATTCGGTGATCTTGACAAGTCTCAAGAACAAGTGCTTCAGACGTTCCTTTTCAAATCTGGACCGGATACTATAACTTGGGGGGGGGGCGGCTGGAAGGGGGCACCAGAAATCTTCTGAAAGGCTCGAGAGTCGAGGGATCGGGATGGAACTTGGTGCGAAGAACAAGCTTCAACCCTAGATACATTACTGACAAAACAGGACTGTATGTCACAGTGGGGGGAGTTGGAGGGGGTTCACCGGAATTCCGGTGATCTCGAGTTAGCGTACTACCAGATGTGCTAGGACCATGAAACTTGGCAGTCATTTTAGAGATTCTACCATATTGACTTGAAATAGTCCCTTCCCCAATCCGATCATCGTGGGTGGAGTAGGGCGGGAGGGGGGGGGGGGGATTTGGAATCTAGTGACATTCATAACTTTGGAACGGGTGGTCGGATGTTCTTGAAACTTGGTAAGTATTAAGAACAAGTGTCTCGTATGTTCAGTTTCAGGTATGAACCGGATCTGATCACTGGGGGGGGGGGCTGGAGGGGGCACGGGGAATCTGGTGGATCGCTGAAAGTCGAGGGATCTGAGTTGGTCTTGGTTGGAAGAACAAGCGTAAACCCTAGATACATTCGTGACAAAACAGGACCAGATCGTGTCACGGTGGGGGAAGTTGGAGGGGGTTTCCCGAAATTCCGGCGATCTTGAGCTAAGGTGTTTCCAGATGTGCTAGGACCAAGAAACTAGGCAGGCCTATTAGGGACTCTAACATATTGACTTGAAAGAGTCCCTTCCCCAATCCGATCGTCGTGGGGGGGAGTAGAGGATGGGGAATCCGGATTCTGGTGACATTCATAACTTAGGAACGGGTGATCGGATGTGCATGGAACTCGACAAAGTGTCTCAAATGTTCAGTTTCAAGTTCGGAGTGGGTCTGATCACTGGGGGGGGGGGGGCAGCTGGAGTGGGACAAACATGCTAACTGTTCCAACAACTGCCATATGAGCTTTCAGTTCTTGCAGTTCTTGTTTTTTCTTCACATGAATAAAACAGTTCAGTACACTGTCAGAAGTTCGATCCTGCTAATTCTTCTGCCCAATTTTTACATAGTTACACCGTCATTTATTTCTGGTCATATCTACTAAGTGAGATAGTTAATTTGTTTCGTTTTTATGTATTTCGTAAATATTTTATTCCTCTTCTAGCTTTGAGCTATTTGTAAATAAATTTGATTGATTGGTTGAAAATGTTTATGTCGTTTCAATCCGACTCCGTAAGAAATAACCTATAACGTCGCTTAAACTGTTTATTTCCCGAAGATTTAACACTGAACACGACGATCACATTGATTCAACTTCCAATATGTGAGTTTTTCCCGGAAATGTCGTGTCCTAACCTCGATCCTAGGTGCCTTTTTTTCCATTGATTTATTTTGCTGGAGCACGGCCTGGAGGAAAAAGTAATTGTTGGCAAAACACGATATTAACGGTAAATGAGAGAATAGACGAAGGGACCATGATAAATGAATGAATAAGCATACCTGCTACCGTAGCAGTGCTTCCACTCGACCCTTTCCATAAAATAGTGGCGCTCCAGTATATAGTGGATACCAAGTACATTTGTTCTGAGTTTACAGCACGTAGAGTGAATCAGTAGTATAGGTGCATTCTGAAGCTCGTTAAGGACAATGGGACCAGCCTTTCCCAGTTCTTGAACCCCTATGCATGCCCCTGATGGTGGAGGAAAGGGAAATTTCATTGAGGGGAAAGCCTCGTTTTTGCCACTTCGCGTAAAAAGTCGTCTGTTTCACCGGATATTGGTCACTGCGATAACAGCCGCTTTTGTTTTCCCAGAGATAACTGCCAAGATATCCTTTTTCGAGTGCCAGACTAATTGGACGTGTTTTCCAGTCCTGTCAGCTGGAAGATCACGGTCAGAGTGACACACTTCACATGTAAGAGATGGGGCGGGTGTTGTTTAAATGTTCACCTCCTTTATTATCATTCTCTAACTTGCCAGATCCCCCAAAGACGAAAATCATGGCAACTGGTTTTTGCGGTGGATGGCTATAAAGATAAATGTGTCGCAGGGGATAGTACAGACAAATATTAGTGACGTGATCTAGACATCATGCGAAATTCAGATCATCTGAGAAAGATCAATTAGACAGTTAGAGATAACGAGTAAACCGGATCCATAAGTCGTGTATTTTCTTTAGAATTGACACCTTGTCATTTTTATAAAACATGAAAACAACAAGTACTTTCTTTGAAACCCCCCCAAAAACGAAAATCCATTTTCGGGCAACCTGAAGCATCCACGGTACTGTCAATTGGCGCCCCCCCCTCCCCCCGACAACTCGGAAGGTTGACAGTGCTGGTGCATGGGAATGAATTGACATTTAATGAATAAACTAGATGGGCCTGTAGGAAAAAAGAGAAAGGGAAGTTTAGAAGCTCAGATATGGTGCAAGAAATGGAGTGCGGGAGACCACCTGATGAAAAGTTTACCTATAGTAGTATGAAGTCGTACGAAAAAGTAGCATGCAGTACGAACTGGTATGCTTCTATGTCGAGGTTGCCGTGTTACTGCATTCTACTGCATGCTACCATTAGCAAGACTGGATGCTATTGTAGCAAGACAGGATGCTACAGGATACTACTGCTTAAGATTAGCCCAGTCTGAGGCACATTGAATGATAGTATTCTTTACAATTACATATCAATACATGCAACTTTTTCGTACAACAAGCATGCAACAACGCAGGCTACACATTTTTCATCGGGCAACGCTGCCCTCCTGCCCCACCCTTCACTTCCCTTTGCGGAGAAATCCACCTTCACTTTACAGCTTAGCATCTCTACCTCTAGGAGCCATGAAAGATATGTCTGCGTCCATTGGATTTCCAAGCCCTCCCCTCTCGTTTAGAATCTAGTGTTGTGAGAAACGGAGAGATATCCAAGAAGGGGAGTCGGGCAAATGCTGCTTCTAAGCCCAGGCCGCAGTCGTAAAAGTTGTTGTCATTCTCCGACTGCAGTACACCGGATGCGTGCTGAGAACTCGGAAACTAACAGGAAGATCTTTGACAAAAGTTTATTCCTTCGAGGTTTATCTTGTGGCCGTCTCCGGGAGAGCGAAAATCGAATTCGCCGTGCACTACTTCGTCACGACACGAAATCAGAAAAATGAAGACATAACAGAAGGATCGTTCATAGTCTAGGGCTCGCAGAGGCGGACGACCCCCCCCCCCTCCCCCCAAGGTTATCGGCCAGTCATAGAAGATAAATGAATCGGCTCGAAGCGCCGCGATTTTTCTTAAAAACACTCGGTTTTCTCTAAAAATCAGTCGGTAAGGATGACCAGCCAGCCGGTAAATACCCTCCCCCCCCCCTATTTTTTGCTAGTAACGCTTCTGGGTGCATATGTTCCAAGAGCTAAATTTGTTTCCTTTTAACATACATGATACTCCTCAATTCAAGAGCCTACAATTTGCGCTGCCGTAGACCCATCTGCTAAACGTGTTCGATCCTCATTATAGGAGTTAAATCAGAAGCATTCTAGCATTTGTAAAGTCTAGGTCAGCCACATCCAGTTCGCAGGTTCAAACCGGTACTCAGGTACGGCCGCGGAATCATCTAGTTGCGCGATCTGGAAGCACCTACCTGGGTAAGCTCCATTTGAAAAAGAAAATCAGACAATTTTGCTGGCGCCTACAAAGTTTGGCTGTACACCCGGGGTAATATATTCCACCCTTGAAACTATTGTGGCATTCATATTGCGTTAATTGTAAACCTCAAAAGGATAAAAAAGTTCAAAACTAACATAAATCTTGCACGACTAGCTAAGCAACATATACCAAAGACTCCACCACCACGTACACAAATCATGTTCATGCCCAGATATGGTTGACTTTGCGCTCCCTCGCTTTAAAGGACCTGCCTTACCTATTATACTAACGCAACCTTCTTCCATAATCACGCCATATATTTCTAAACCCGGAGACCCCAATTTCGTACGGTACATTCTAACCCCTCTAAGAAAACCACACTGATGTTCTCACTTGACGTGTTTTGCTACCGTCGATTTGTACCACGCTGTCGACGGTAGTCTGTGAGAAGTTTTTTCATCAGAAAAGCCGGTTATGTAAATTGTTTCCCTGTTTTCGCTATAAATCAACGGGTCTTGGAAAAAGCTTCAAACAGCCGAAACCGTGGGTTATTTCTTGTTTTAGTTTTAAAGTATCCAAATATTTTAAAATACTGTAAGTTGAAGAGTAAATAATGTGAGGGGTCGTTTAACTTTGATCTTGCTGCGCATTCGAATAATTTGTTTTCTTTCAATTCCAGGCGCCATTTTGTCCGCCAAAGCCCAAGCTCCCGGATGTCAAAATTACCCCGACCCATTTCACGGATCACCTGGCCAACATGTATTCTCGCCAGGCTTACGCCGACATCGCCTTCGTAGCAGGGAGTGTCGTATTTCCAGCCCATCGGTTTTATTTGGCGGCGGCATCTCCAGCCTTATATAGGCTTTTAGTTGCGACCGATCTTGGCGCGGAGCTTGGAACAAGAAGTTCTTCCGACAGCAGTATGGTAGGCTTGATTTTTTTTTTGCTCGATTAACTTTCTGTTGTGTGCAGTCACCCTAGTGATGGATAGTATCTTGTAGAGGAAAGTAACACTAGGGAGTAGCGTCAAGGCCTATGGCTTCCTTTCTTCGCAAATGAGCCATACTGATAGATAGATAGATAGATCTTTTTATTCACCAACAACTCATCATGGCTGACGCCAAAGTTGTTTGGTATAGTCATGGTTACAACTTATGAGCACACACATAAATCATAATAGGCCTACATATATAGGGCTACTACGGTTATAAATAACACTATAAATTTAAACTAGCAGCTCAGCTTATGCATCGTTATACAACTTTAGAAATGAAGGGACAAAACTCTTTGCAAACCTCTGGTAGGCCCATTTGATTGGCTGCAACTTTTCAACCACAGTAGCTACCTTGCGAGGGAGCCGTTCTATCAGCTTTTGAGAAGGGAAAATATTTTGTGGATTGGGTGGTTCATTGATTTGACACCAAACTCCATGCAGAGTTTCAGCCTTCGTTCATGTAAGGAGGCGATATCGAATTTACGTAGTAACTCTTCATAGGACCTCTCGGCCGCCTTTGATGCTATGATTAGGGCTCGTTTTCGAATCTTCTCAGTTCTGGCGGTCTGTTCGACCGTAAGGCCAAAATGCATCAAAGCGCCTAAGATGCCCCATAGCGCTGCCGACTACGCTTGCGACATTTAAAGCGAGACAAACTTACGGGTTTAGAAATTTCTGGTTAAGCTAAGGTGCGGTCTACACACATCGAGGGAACAGGGGATGTTGTAACTTTTTTTTTGCTGTGTTTAGATTGGGAAGTTACTGGAGCCAGCGCTGGTGCACGACCGATTGAGTTTCAGTAGGGACGTTCACTGTCGCTAGTGGCGCTAATGGCGCTGCTATTCAAGCGTGTGTCACTTTTTTCAAGTCTTGGCGCTACTCTCTAGTGTTATTTTGCTCTGGTGTCTTGAGGCCAGACGACGAGGTCACTGACTGGGAACGATTCTTTCTTCAAGACTTGCTGCTGGCTCCCGGGTCTCACAGGGCTCATCCTTTCATCACATTAGCAGGGTTATGATATTGGTCTCCTAGGACGATTGTCACTCTTGTCACTGAACAGAGGTCGGGGTAGCCAAAGGGATTTTCAAATGCCCCGCCGAGACTGCGGGCTATTTGCTCTGGCACTGTTCTTCTGAGCTCCCGTGTTGGAAAGCGTAGAGGGACGAGCACACACAGGTGCCATACATGCGAAAGAATAAATTCATTCTGTAATGTCGATTGTCCCTGGTTACCGGACAAACGAAGTAACGCATTTCCCTATTCGGTTACACTTCAACATTGTCACTTAAAACTAAAAAGTTTTTGACGTTCAACCCACCCTATACGTTTATTTATTCGTCGCGTTTTCAGCGTTTTCCATTTGTCCACAACAATTCCAATTTCAACTTCGTCAACTAGATCGGTTTCACATGCACTGTAAAGTTAACTGCAGTATTTGCTTTATCACTACGCAGATAAGATTAATACCAAATAGAGATAAGGTGAATCAGAGTAGCAAATACTGCAGTTAACTTTAATCTTTATACGGAGGGACTTTTTACAGTGTGCGATTAGTAACAGACTTTCAAAATGCTGGTCAGCCATTGGTGAACGAAAGGTAGTCTTAACCTGCTAAAAATTCTTTCCCCCTTTGCCGAGGTAACAGGGACTGTCTTAGAAAGCTTCAACGCTTTCCTTTGGATAACAGCGGAGTATGAGTAAAATACACATGATAAAACACTAAACAAAACAATGTAAATAAACATAACTTCTTTTCATATAGTTTAAACACACTAAATACACTTCAGATTTTTACACAGTGAACATTTCACTGTGTACACTGGTGTTCACTGAACAGTATATATTTCATTTGTAACCCACCAAATATACATGGAACACACAAGGAAGAATAACACAAAGAAAAATCAACACAAACACAGGCGATTTAGATTGAATTTCTAATTGGGCCGACAACAATAATCAAAAACATCATATAGACAGACGATGAGCTGGATGTCGTGATGTGTAGGCTATAGTAGAGACGCTGACATCCTCTCGTGACATCTTGGACTCTGAACTTGTGAAATAGTTTATGGTTGCGGCATGAATAAGGATGAAGGGATTGCAATCATGAGTGTAAAATCATCAGAGTTTGGACCGCCCATTCCAAAGGGGATCGTAAAATGTGCCTAGTATTTTCACAAGCCTAATATAGAGTGCTTTATACAAATTAGGGTGTGGGACTTCAGAAAATCATGAAGATTCTATTGATTTGTCAATAAGATTGTTTCATTGATCAGTTATATTGTTTTGTCTCTTCGTAGAGTAATTTCGCTTCTTCGATTATTTGAAGGTTGTCTAACAGTGAACGGTCGCCGAACAAAACCCTAAAACCCATACCAAGCGTGACCGCAAAATACTTGCCGAAAACGTTAATTTCATGTCCAATTTATCGCGTTTCAGCTGGATTTGGGAAATTTTGCTCTAAATTTCCTTATGTTTCTTCTTTAAAATTTTGTGTTCTTTGCCAAATGGCGCGAATTTTCACCAACAAGATGTTTATGTTCATTTGATCTTTAAAATATTTAAAACAAGATCTTACATCACTTCCCGGCAGAGAATCGACGTTGAGATTGTGACTCCCCATTTGACGTTTTATAAGCAAGAAACCGATCAAGAAACAAACCCAAGGTGGTAAAAGATTGAGAGAAGTGTACCTCTGCTGCAGCCTAGTGTGCAAGATTGTAATGTATATTTTGATAGCTTACTAGTATAGTGTACGTCCACAAAAAATAAGCTCGTGCAAAAAAAACATCAGTTTGATTTCTTCCGCACTAGCTTACTTAGTACCCCGATTTTTGCTTTTCAAATGCCTACTTACCAAATCATTGATAAGTTGGTGGCTGATCCGCGGAGAAGCCTATTTCTAGAGCTCTAATCCCTTCGGCTAATCAACGGCCAACACGGGCCAAACAAACGAAAAACAAAACTTCAAAAAACGACAACCAATGCTGCGAACAGAAGATGGTGTGGCGGCGGTTGTGTAAGCGGCGGCCTGACTTTGTGTCATTGCCTAGCCTTATGCATATATTTTTCTTTCTTTTGAGGGGGAGGGGGCTGAGATCGATCTTCCGTTAGGAGAACTCGTCAGTACGCTGTGACCATCCTCATCGTTACGATCTAGGCTTCACAACCTAGCCGAATTCTATACATTCCGAGTTTTTGTTTAACCTTTAACCTACCTTGTGTTTTAATACCTTACATAATGTCTAATCTTGCATGGTTTAACCGTTACGAATCCATCACAGTAATTGTTGATGACTACAATATGAAAGATCTGACAACATGAATAAGAAAGAAAATAAACTTAAAAGCCGGTTTGCTTCTTTAAGCAATAATTTGGCTCGTTATGTTCAAATAGTTGGCCTCGTTATGAAATATTCACGATTGTAGTGTTTCTATGAGGTTTATTGTTGATAGGCTATACATGAATATGCGTAGGCTACCTATTGTTGAAATTGCTTACATATTCCTGTGTTTTTTCTTTATAGTATGCTCACCGATTTGGCTGATAGAAATAAAACAAAAATAAGAATAAAATTTGTTATTCCAGGTTAGCTCCGTCGGGGACAACTCCCTCTGTTGCATCAGTGACGAAACGGAACCTCTAATACTCAACGATTACAGTAGCCGACAATACAGGTAAAACTCTATATGACTAAGTTCAAAACACGCCAGTGATCCTCGGGAAGAACGAGAAAACGTAGCACTAACGACTCAAACTCAACAAGTCAATCCTGTGTTAACCATCACGGCGGTGTTTGGAAGCAGCTGTGATACCGCTTCCGGCTCTTCCGCCAAGTACAGGGCGATTCTGCATCAGCAAGGAGAGTTAGTCATCAAGCGTATTCGAGAAAACCCGAAATTAGATAAAATCGGAGTTCTAACATATCTGCAGGAACAAGAACGCCCTCAAGTTTCCCGCAGCGTGATACAGTCATACACAAATCCTAAATTCTCGGCATGGTGTTCCAGCATCAGGGCATGCCCCAACGAATGAGCACCGGTGCCCACACTTTGGGGCATAGTGCCCAGAAATTTAGGATGTGTATGACAGGTTCCGGCAAAAAAAACAAAAAAACAGACGACCCCCGCCCCCGGACATACCTACCCCGGCGACCCCCCCCCCCCCCGCTCTCCCCTGTCAAAAATAAAAACAGGGTAAGCCCCCTTCGACCGAATCCCCCCCCCCCCACAGGTCGGGGGTACGATAACTCTGGAAGGGAATTAGATATTTTGATGAAACTTGGTGTGAGATTCTTTGTGTCAAGGGAAAGGGGGGTTCAAATTAAGGGGCAACCAAAATATTTTTAAACAACTAATGAGATGGTCGTTCAAAGGGTACGAAGACATGCTGAAGACGATGATGAAAACCATTTTCTCGCCTGACAAGTAGTTCGCCCGGAATCCGGCCAAAACCGGAAAGTTTGTTAGAAGTAAATGTTTTATTTGAAGTTGATTAGATATTCGATTTAGGGGTAAAAAGACATGCTGAACACTTATGTGAAAATCATTTCCTACCCGGACAAGTAGTTCGCCCGGAATCCGGCCAAAACCAAAGTTTCATTTGAAGTTGATTAGATGTCCGATTTAAGAGTAAGAAGAGTTGCTGAATCCGCATATGACAATGATTTATTACCCGGGCATATATTTCGCCCGGAATCCGGCTGAAACCGGATATTTATTTTAAATTAAAGTTCTGTTTGAAGTTGATTAGATGTTCAGTATAGTGGCAAGGAGATTCGCTGATTTCCTTTTTGAGCTCTACTTTTTTGTCGGACAAGTAGTTCACCCGGAATTCGGCCGAAACCGGAATTTTGTAACCGAAAGTAAGGCAGGAACTTTCGACCATTTTCATCAAAACAGATATGACTTATAGAGGTAAACACACATGCTCTAAATTTTAATAGTAAAAATGTTCGACGAGTCTTGCGAAGACTGGATCTGGCGAAGACAAGACCCAATTGTCTGGATCAAATAATATATTTCTGTGATCCCATCGAAACCTTTGGTCTTGTTTTTTTTATCCAGGGATTTTTCGCCTAGACCGTGTATGACTGATGTGAAATAACCGAGGGCTTTATTACCGTTGATACCAAATAGCAAAAAAAAATTTCTTCCTGTCCGTCTTGAACCTTCCCTCGTGTTCGATTCCTCTAAGTGGATAAGTCAGCTTAGATTTATTCCATCGATAGTTCGGCCCTTCTTGGTAAGGGTCCTCGTCACACTGTAACTACAAGAACCTACCCAACTGATATAAAAAGTAACTCGAAACGGATAATTCAGCTAGGACTTCTGGCAGGTTCGTTTCTTCCATCTACAGTCTGAAGAGGACCCTTGCCAAGGAGGACCGAGAAATTGATGAGGGATGTCCTAGCTGAATTACCCGTTTTGATTCATTTTTGTATATTAATAATTAATAATTCGTTTAATTCCATGATATCTTTTAACAAAAATAGTGGTGGATCGTCATACATGGTCGACATAGTCATAAATAATCACATATATGTTACAATTTTAAAATATTAAAATATATATATATATATATATATATATATATGTAACTCACACTCAGCTTGGGTTGAGCAGTATTTGAGGACGAACTGCAGTCTGTCCTACCTACAGTCTGACGGGGACTAATTTAGGGCTGAAGTATCGCTGGAATAAATCTCAGCTGATATGCGTTTCGGGTCATCGACCATGCTTCGCAGTCAGCTTGGACTGATGGAACAGGACGTGTAGTTTACTTCGTGGGACACATCCATATGTCTGGATGTGACAGATCGATCTGGTCCCCAGACCTTTAGCGTCTAAGTAGATATAGCGTCTTTGTTTGACTTGCGATATTGAAGTCAAATAGAGGAAACTTTGTATTATTAGCTCAGCCAAGGGGTAAATAGAAGACCCTTGTTCTTGGTAATCTTATAGATTTGATGCTAGTCGTGTGGTCAGGATTGGGAAGATCAGGTCAGGTCTCGTCGTGTTTGTGCTGCAGACTTGTTTTTGTTTTTTTATAGTTTATAGTTTTATTTAATTACAACAAACATAGATAAAAATCACGGACCAGTGCACATGCCTGGTGGCATACTTTAGCACTGACAATGTTGCACAACGAAAATAAAATAAAAAGCCGTCTTCTAACTACATTTTAACATCGACAAAAAGAGAACAAAAACAAAAGAAATTGCTCAACTACGCGTCGTAAATTTTTTTTTCAGTAATTTTAGAAACTGTCGCTTATTGCTACATTCTCGCACTGATACTGGAATTGAGTTCCAGATTTTTGGCCCAGTGTGACGGATGCTGAAACTCGCTCTTGACGTAGAGCGAAATTCGCACGAAAAATCTGAACGATGAGTGGTTGGATAATTATGAAATTGGGAATTAGTTGGAAAAATACCAGAGAAATTTGAAGGTAAACTATTGTATAGATAATCATGGCAAATATTAGAAATAGAAATTGTATGAAGTTGATCCAAGGAATATATTCCTGAAGTCCCATATAGGTGTCTAACTGAAGATCTATATTCAACATTAAAAAGAATCCTCATTGCTTTATTCTGGAGTATTTGGAGAGGTTTAAATACAGATGAAAAGGTAGAAGCCCAAACAGAAATACAATAAAGAAAATATGGGTGGACAAAAGAATAATAAATTGATTTTAGAATATTCTTAGGAAAAAAATAACGAAGACGTGATAGCATACCAATATTTCGGGAAATTTTTAACGATAGTGTTTTCACATGTTTATGAAACGACAAATTTTCATCTAAAATTACACCAAGGTATTTAAACTGATCAACCCTTTTTAATTCAAGACCATTTAACAAAAGAGAGAAGCTATCTGAACTGACTGATCCAGTACGCGAAAATAACATATATTGGCATTTTTTCTCGTTAAGAGCTAGTAAATTCCTTGAGTACCAATCAGATACAGCTAGTAACGTGCTTTCAAGGTTCTGGAAAAGAACTGCTAGGTCCCGGTGAGAAGAAAAAATTACTACATCATCAGCAAACATTATAATTTTACAAAGAGGCAAAACTTCCGGTAAACCATTTAAACAAGAGCTGTAAGCTCATATGGCACTTGCATGTGTCAAGATGATTTGATTGATCAAGAGTAAGTTTCGACTTTGCGGTTGAGATGCGCGCTATAAGGGAGCTGGAACTTCATTTGTAAGCAAAACCCTTGAGGCAAAACTGCTAATGGGCTGATGGGCATCACGAAAATGCATATATTGCTTAAAAGTATTTTTTTTACTTTGCGGTCAAGATTGGTACTTTAAGGAATAATCGGATTTGGGAAGTAGCAATTTCTAAGCAAATGTTGTTGAGTCTCCAATATTCCAGCGAAGTTTCATCGTCCTAGCACATCTGGAAGTACCTTAACGCGCGATCACCGGAATCCCAGACCCCCCCCCCTCCTCCAACTCCACCCACAATAACCGGAGCCAATCCTGTTCTGTAAATGATTAATCCAGAGCATCTGTTTGTCATTCCCACGAAGTTCGATCCAGATCACACCAGTCTAAGCGGGTCAAGTATTTTCCGCCCTCCCCCCGATAATTGCCGGATTCGGTCCGGAAATGAAAAAGGTCACAAGAGAAAAATGTCCTCTGTTTAATTATTAAATTTCACTCGAATCCGATCACCCGTTCCAAAGTTACGCATGACTCAATATTCCGGGTTCCCCTCCCTCAACTCCCCCCCCCCCCAAGATTATCATATCGAGGATTTTTTTTTTATTCCAAGTCAGTTTGACCGGGTCCCTGATATGCCTTCCAAGTTTCGTCGTGAAAATCCCCCAAAAACGGAATTCCGGGATACCCCTCCCCCCCCTCAAGTGTCCGGATCCAGTCAAATTATGTAAAAGATTTATATGGACCAGATGTTTGTTCTTCCCAGCAAGTTTCACTCCGATACCATCATTCTAACCGTTTCTCGAGATTTCCGGTCCCCCCCCCACCCCACCCAGCTCCCCCGCGGTGCACGTAGCCAATCCGATTAAGCAAATGACTTACCTAGAGCATCTGTTTGTTCTTCCCACAAAGTTCCATCCCGATTCCTCCATTCTAAACGGGGCACGTATTCCCCCCCCCCAATAGTTGCCGGATCCGGTCCGGATATGAAAAAAATCATCGGAGAAATGTCCTCTGTTGAATTCTTAAATTTCACTCGAATCCGATCAACCATTCCAAAATTACGCATGACTGAAAATTTCGGATTCCCCTCCCTCCACTCCCCCCACCATTATCTGATCGACAAAATTTTTATTTTGAAGTCAGTTTGATTGGGTCCCTGATATGCCTGCCAAGTTTCATCGTGAAAATCCCCAAAACCACCATCACCGGAATTCCGGGACCCCCCCCCCCCCCCCCCCATAAGTGTCCGGATCAAGTACAATGGCCTAAAGGACTTATCTAGAGCAGATGCTTGTTCTTCCCAGCAAGTTTCACTCCGATCCCTCCATTCTAACCGTTTCTTGAAATTTCCGGTCTCCCCCCCCAATTCCCCCCTGGCTACCGAATCCGGTCAAGACTTTAAACGGGACATTACAGATATATATTCTGTTCAGTTATGAAGTTTCATTACAATCCGATCATCCGTTCGAAAGTTACACACTTCTCAATTTCCCGGATTCCCCTGCGGATTCCCCTCCCTCCACTCCCCCACCATTATCTGATCGACAATATTTTTATTTTGAAGTCAGTTTGATTGGGTCCCTGATATGCCTGCCAAGTTTCATCGTGAAAATCCAAAAAACCACCATCACCGGAATTCCGGGCCCCCCCCATAAGTGTCCGGATCCATACAATGGTCTAAAGGACTTATCTAGAGCAGATGCTTGTTCTCCCAGCAAGTTTCACTCCGATCCCTCCTTTCTAACCGTTTCTTGAAATTTCCGGTCTCCCCCCCCCCCCAACTCCCCCCTGGCTACCGAATCCGGTCAAGACTTTAAACGGGACATTACAGATATATATTCTCTTCAGTTATGAAGTTTCATTACAATCCGATCATCCGTTCGAAAGTTACACACTTCTCAGTTTCCCGGATTCCCCTGCCCTCCACCCCCCCCCCCCCCCAAAAAATGGTCGGATCAGAAAACTGATTATTCCTAATTTTGTTTGGTCGGGTCTCTGATATGCCTGCCAAGTTTCATGGTCCTAGCACAACTGGAAGTACCCTAACTCGAAAAAGTGTGACAAAATGCCCTAAATTTTCAAGTTTCCAGCGCCCCGCACTCCCCCCCATATGGTCGGATCGGGAAACTGATTATTTCCAGGTTAGTTTGGTCGGGTCCGTGATATTCCTGCCAAGTTTCATTGTCCTAGCTCATCTGGAAGTACCCTCACTCGAAAAAGTGTGACAAAATGCCCTAAATTTTCAAGTTTCCAGCGCCCCAGCTCCCCCGCATATGGTCGGATCGGGAAACTTATTATTTCCAGGTTACTTTGGTCAGGTCCCTGATATTCCTGCCAAGTTTCATTGTCCTAGCTCATCTGGAAGTACCCTAACTCGAAAAAGTGTGACAAAATGCCCTAAATTTTCAAGTTTCGAGCGCCCCCACTCCCCCGCATATGGTCGGATCGGGAAACTGATTATTTCCAGGTTCGTTTGGTCGTGTCCCTGATATTCCTGCCAAGTTTCATTGTCCTAGCTCATCTAGAAGTACCCTAACTCAGAAAAAAAGTGACAAAATGCCCTAAATTTGCAAGTTTCCAGCGCCCCGCACTCCCCCCCATATGGTCGGATCGGGAAACTGATTATTTCCAGGTTAGTTTGGTCGGGTCCCTGATATGCCTGCCAAGTTTCATTGTCCTAGCACATCTGGAAGTACCCTAACTCGGATATGTGGGACAAAAAAACTCGGACCGACCGACAGACCGACAGACCGACAGACGGAATTGTGATCGGTATATGGCACTATGGCACAATAGAATAGGCCCAAGGACAGAGCCCTGAGGTACTCCGTAGTTAATCTGGAAAGTATCTGAACGAAGATCACGGGATTTATCAACACATTCTAGTCGTCTCCCAGAAAGATAAGATGCAAAAAAATTAACAGCTTGTGTTGAAAATCCGTAAGACTTAAGTTTTGCAAGAAGCAAAGAATGATTTACGGTGTCAAACGCCTTGGCAACATCAAGGAAAATCGCCAAAGCATGTTGACCACCATCTAATGAATCATTTATATTCAATAAAAGCTCATGAATTGCCAGTTCAGTTGACTTTCCCTTTATAAAACCATATTGAGAAGTGTGTAAAATCTTATTATCAAATAAGTATTTTTTTAATTGATTGTTTGCAATTTTTTCCAAAACTTTACTAAAAACCGAAAGCAGAGAAATACCTCTATAATCTGAAGGATCAATTGAACTACCTGCTTTAGGTAATGCTATAACATTTGTTTTTTTTAGTGTTAAACAGGATGTCGTATTTGTGCCACTGTGGGGGTGGTGGTGGTGCGAGAGTTCAACCCAAAAGGGTGACCAAGGAAGCATCAACTTCAGACTCCCTGTCTGGACCATAATTAATTAGCAGTCATTGGTAATCACGCCGTAAGCGTTTTTGACTACCGTAACTACTGTGTTAAATGACACCGCTGGTGGCAGTTTGGTTTTGTTATAGCGAGTCGAGTTGTTATAGCAAACTGGCTTGCGACAGGCAACATTCCTAGGGCTTGGAGGTATATAGACGATATAATAGACGATATAATATAATAGATATAGTATAGACGATATAATATAATAGGTTATATAAACGATATCTTTGTTTACAGCTTCTCTAGTTTATTCGTTTTACGGATTAGCCGACATCGACAGACCGACATCAAGTCTGCATATGCATAGAAGGGTAGGCTACCGATGTCAAGCGTGTTATTGGTCTTTTACAAAGTTTATTTTGCTCTTAAAGAATAGTTCAAGCAAAGTTTAGAGACAATTAGTACCTCGGACAACCCGAATAATAGATCTCATCCCTACACATCTTGACTAAAGCAATGGACTAAATGTAGTAAAGTTTAGTGACAGTTAATTCCTAGGATAGCCCTTCTGAAAACCTGTGATCCCTACACACTTTGCCTACCCCACAGAAAAATACACCTTGTCTAGGACTATAAAGAGCAAAGGTAAGCGTTATTTTAAACACTCATTTTCTTATAGGCACAGAGAGCAATTCAAGCGGCGGTCCAGCTATCAAGTCCCACCAGTAGAAGCTAGATGGCCTTGGTACTTCAAGGAATTGAATCATCCAGCATTCCAGTCTATCAGCGTAGAAGAGGTAAGGAAATATTTTATTTATTGATTTATCTGTGGCCCGCTTTTTGGATAACAGCGGAGTATGAGTAAAATACACAAAATAAATTACGCATATTAAAACACTAAATAAAACAATGTACGTAAACATGACTACGTTGTTTTCATATAGTTTAAAAACACACTACATAGACTTAAACAAATTTTACACAGTGACAAGCAAATTAAACGGGTTCAGGACTGAAAACTGGCTAATAATTGCGTGGGCTGACAGGGCAGGATATGTCTTTCAGTTTCTCGTCAAGTTGATCAGTCGACTTGTTGACTGCTTTGAGAAGATACTTAAACAGATAGGGACATGTCGCGTCAAATTTAAAGGTAGGCCTATAATTATCTCATTGTACTGTGTAATTTCTCTTGATATAACGTTGGATATAACGTTGGACGTTGGATAGAATATTAGAGATTCGACAAGATTGGCTTGGAAATCGCCACTTCCGAAATCTGACTATTCCTTAAAGTACCAATCTTGATCGCAGACTAAGAAAAATGCTTTTAAGCAAAATATACATTTTCAAGATCCCCATGAGCCCGTTATCATTTTTGCCTCAAGGGTTTTGCTTACAGATGAATTTCCAGCTCCCTTAAAGTGCGCATCCGCAAAGTCGAAAAGTAGTTTTGATCAAACGATACATATAAGCCCATGATCAGTCGCGCCACAAGGGTTTCGCTTAAAAATTTATTCCTAGCACCCTTAAAGTACGCATCTTATACTTATACTACACTTTTGACCAAATGATATAAATATATTTGACGGTGCAAAACGGATAAGTCAGCTACATTTTATTCGAGCAATATTTCGGCCCTTCTTGGCAAGGGTCCTCTTCAGGCTCAAGCCGCTCAAGCTGGAAAATAAACTTGTGGAAAAACATTTTAAGATTCTTCCTTAAATATCTGCTTTTGAGAACTTCCTCTCTGAAAGTTGGTTGGGGTTAAAGCTGGTGCTGTGATTTTATTCTGGACTCGGCGACTGTTTTTGTTGTTCGATTGGGTCGTCGAAAGTGTAGAGATAATTCTGCATTTTGGTTATAAAGTCACCTGTCTCTTCTTCTTCTTTCCAGCTATGATGGATACTTGTTGATATAAATATAATGACCCCAAGGGCCTGTTATCGTTTTTGCCTCAAGGATTTTGCTTACAGATGAATTTCTAGCGCCTATGAAGTGGGCATCACTACAGCCAAGTTCTAAGATAATTTCGTAAACCACATTGGCCTGACATATCACGAAAAATCAACGAAGAAACCAACAAAATTGGGGTTTGTAAGATAAAAGGCGAAATATTCGCCTTTTATCTCAGTATATTCGTTGGCCTTTACAAACCCCATTTTCGTTGGTTTCTTCGTTGATTTTTTTGTGAGCCAAGTTTCAAAATGAAATATGTTTTACCAAATGATACATTCTCGTGATTCGCAAGTCCATGATCATTCTTATCTCAAGGGTTCTGCTTACAGAGGATCAGAACAAACCCACGAAAAGGCAAATTCTATATTTCAGCCTCTGAACCAGCCTTGCAAGTGCCATATGAGCTTCAGGCTCTTGTTTTATTATGCAGTATTGAAACTCAGAAACTGGAAGTGGCCGACAAACTGGTCAATTTTACCCACAGAAGAGACGACTGGTTTTAAGAAAAAAATACTGTTCTGAAGAAAAATCGAGAAAACGAGGGAGGCACGTTCATTTTCTTTTACGTCTTCCCGAAGAGCTGAAAGAAAGGAGCCATGTCTTTGCGAAATTCTTCTTCTTCTTCCTTGAGAAATTTCGATGCTCGGAGGCTTGTTTGCAGTATTAACCTCATTGACGAACAAGGCGAAGGCTCCGACTAATTGGCTTCATACTATCTTTTTTTACGTTTTTCTCGAAAGTCTAATCATTCTTTGTGCTGTGTCTGATGCGTGTTTTTAGTTGCATTTCCGATGTTTCTTGTGCGTCTCTTTTCTGATGCATTTTTTGTAAGGTAGGCTAAGGTTTTTTTTGCAGAAGCGAACCAAATAAAAATGCAGACAGGCTGCATAAGTATTTCACAAGTAATTACCGTTACGACATGATTGACGGGAAGAATTCCGAATCCAGATTTCACCGTTATTTAATATTAGAATTTTGAAAATAAGAAAATAATGTGATGAACAGTAATTCAGATTTGAATATAAGTGTAGGCTACAGATTGTGATCTAGAAAAACCACCCCAAAAGTCTCGATTCGCCTAAGCGACAGTCTTCGATTCTGTTTTGTATATTTTCCAAAGCCTAAAAAGAGGAAGGATTGTATGTCTGAGCAACCATGCGGATACACCCTTGCCTTGATAGGATCCCAAAAATTGAAATATTTGATGCAGACAGTTACGATCTGTGTACCGACCGATTTCGTATAAAACTCAAGTACAGATATACCTCTATAAGCCATATCTATTTTGACGATACTGATCGAAACTTCCTGCTTTACATTTGCCAAATTTCCGGTTTCGGCCGAATTCCGAACGAACTACCATACTTGTCCAGGAAAAAAAAAAGTTCAGAAACGAATTCAGCGTATCTCCTTATCCGTATAAAGAACACCTAATCAACTTCAAGTAAAACTTTAACTTATAAAATAATCTGGTTTCAACCGGATTCCGAGCGAACAATATGACCCGGTAAAAAAAAAGGTTGTCATATACAGATTCAGCGTCTCTTCTTACCCCTAAATCTGTCATCTAATCACTTCCCATAATACTTAACAAATTTTCCGGTTTTGACCGAATTCCGGGCGAACTACTTGCCTGGCAAGAAAATGGTTTTCACCATCGTGTTCAGCATTTCTTCCTACCCCTAACTTGAACATCTAATCAACTTCAAATAAAACTTTTACTTTTAACAGACTTTCCGGTTTTGGCCGGATTGGGGGCTAGCTACTTGCCCGGCGAAAAAATGGTTTTCACCATCGTGTTCAGCATGTCTTCTTACCCCTCAATCGCACATCTAATCAACTTCAAATAAAACTTTTACTTTTAACGAACTTTCCGGATTTGGCCGGATTCCGGGCGACCTACTTGTCCAATGACAAAATGGTTTTCACCACCGCGTTCAGCATGTCTGCTTACCCCATAATCGACTATCACATTATCTGTTTAAGAATATTTTATTTGCCCCTTGAATTAAAACCCCCTCCCCCGCCCCTAAACGTAGGGCTACAGAGCCCATCTACAAACTTGACCTTACTCTTGACCCAAAAAATCCTCACACCAAGTTTCATCAGAATATCTCATTCCCTTCGAGAGTTATAGCGCGCACAGACGGACAGACGGACAACTTTTGAGATGTCATAGTTATCTCGCCACTTACGTTTTGGGATCCCAAAAAGAGATTAGGAAGTCAGGTATAATTTTGTTGACAAATATAAATAAACCTGAAAAAAAAGCTAAATCATAAGATCCAACACAATACCAACAGAAAAAGGATACGGAACGAAATTCGTTATTTTATTTGCATTTGTATGTCGTTCAATCAGCATCGTTCTTCTGGTTTCTACCTGCATGTCGTTTTATGGTTTGTTGGTTCCGCATCGTTTTTCTGTTGGTATTATGTTGGATCTTATGATTTAGTTGTTTTTTTTTCGCTGAGGACGGTTGTTTGCCGGAAGTGCAACCGAATATCCGAAATTATATTTATCCCTCGCACATCATCTTAGAGGGATAACTAGCTGATTAAACGAAAATTGCGGTTTTCTATTTCTTTCATAATGAATGGTCAGCTTGGCTTCAAACCTTGTATTTATTTGAATAACTATCCCTAACACAGCTTCAACTAACAATAAAACGTTCACGGTGCCTTATGGTAACCTTCAGGAATCTACCCAACCGACGCAAATCTTGGAACACTTTACTATTCATCAAATCTTTCAGATCCCCGCCTTGGAAAACCTCCTTATAAAAAACTTCTCCTTAAATTTCCCAACTCACGACAGTAACAAACCAAGGTTACGTTTCAGAACTTAACGATTGCTAACTTTTTGCGTTCCAGAATTCTGATTTCGAAAGTTAAGCTCCGCCCACCTACGATTTCCGTTCCAGAGCTTAACGATTGTTACTATTTTGTAACGATGGTTAGTGAGCATCGTTGGGAAAAGTTAACAATTGTAGAATTTGGGAAAAGTTAGCGATCGTTAAAGCTGCAGTTAGCTCCGCCCCGAAATAGAATTGACGATTGTTAACGCAACCCATGTATTCCATATCTTCATCCATCTTTCCGCAGAATGGACAAAAATAAGGACTAGAACCGCACTTGATTCTACCAATAGCATCCATAATGCGGTCGACAGACGATCATTCAGCACTCACCTAGCAGTTCATTTGAATAACTATCCCTAACACAGCTTCAACTAACAATAAAACGTTCACGGTGCTCCACCGTAACCTTCAGGAATCTACCCAACCGACGCAAACCTTGGAACGCTTTATTATTCATCGTTCCGCATAATGGGCAAAAATAAGGACCAGAACCGCACTTGATTCTACCAGTAGCAGACGATTTGGGACAGACGATCTGGGTCTGGTGATCGTGGACTCAAATTCCTGCCAGATTTTGGCACCATCATCAATTTCGTACCGAAAAGTTAAGATTGCGTACCTTCATCACGGAAGGGAAGAACAATATGGCTGGGAAAACCTGAACTTGAAGGAGGGACCATCTTGCGCTGAACAAGACCAAAGGTTTCGATGGATTTCACATTTTTTGGACTTTTTAATCCAGACAATCGAATCTTGTAGATTTCCGAGTCTTCGCAGGACCCCTTTAAGATTTTGCTATTTATCCACAGTCAACCGCTGGAATATGTGCACGACCTTTTGGAGTGTAAGAAAATCTAAGGAGAGTTGAAGGGGAGATTGATGGTGATGCTTGTTTTGAAAGATCGCTGACATGGTAATCCCATTTTAGGTCAGCTGTCAGGATATCTGCAGTAACTTAGTATCCGCTATTTCTCAAGTAACTTAATTTGTGTTTTTTCTCCAGTAAGTTTGTTTCTGTTACCAAGGTTTCGGGGGGATAGGATTAGTGAACATAGGAGTAAATTTTAGAAGGGTAATAGTCATAATTGATGATTTTGGGGGGTTCAGTTTCGTGTCTGCCAAAGCAGCTTCTTTGATCATATTATCAAGAATGCTCATAGTCGAACTTCTAACGTTTCTTAGGCACCGTTCAAGTGCTGAGAGGTCGTCGACATACTTCCATTGCTCTGGCTAATCAGACGCAAAACTATTTATCTTTATTACAAATACAAAATTTCCTAGCCTGGAGTCTTCCTTTTAGTACGCCTACACCACAAAAAGTAGGGAGGGGTCAGAAAAGATATTATTATATTTATTTAACAACCCAGGGATGACGTAACATAGAAAGTTTATCTTCCAGCTTTGTTTTCCTACGAAGTCGACAGTTTGGCCGGATTCCGACGAAAACCGGAATTCATAAGCTTAATAAATCTCTTTGTCCATTTGTTCCTTTCGTTGATAATACTGAATCCATCAGTCTGCTTTGTTTTACTACCTGGTAAATTGTGTGATCAAAATCTGATGTGACCGGAAACTTTAGAAAGAAATATTATCCGAAACAGTATGAAACCTGGTGTATATTTAGTTAAAGAACATATCAGAATATTGTACGAGTTTTCGACTAGATTTTATATTCTGGCCGTAATCTGGGGACGAAAGACAAAAGGCAATTGCCTTGAAGATCTGGTGAATTGGTTGAAAAGGGATACATAGCATGCCTACCAGGTCTGGCGAAGACCGCAAATCTACAGTTCCCGATGGTATTGATGAGAACTATGTAAAATATTCTATTTCGGATCTGATTCTTCATGAACGATTCATGAAGGGCAAGATGCGAACGATGAGCAGGATGCTTTCGATTTTTTTTGTTTTGTTTTTTAAGCATCTTTCCTTAATTTCGAAAATGGTTGTTGTCGGTTCTTGAGCCATCACGTTGCAACCGTCTTTCAAAAAGCCGCGCGGCCAACTTAGGTACCACTGCGGCTTCCGTCCGACCCTGGTTCGTGGTCGAAGTACATATCCCTCTATTTCACTGAGATTGAAATATCTATGATAAATGGGCTTTTTCGTGCCAGAGGTTTCCCCGAAGACTGTTGGGATATTGAGGGCTCTTTGAAATGCAAAGTGATTGAAATCGGGATACCTGATTGCCTGTCTTGGAAATTCGGGGAAAATACTGAATTAGGTTATTTTTTAAAAGCTGTTTTGCTATTCCCCAAATGGATAGGGGGATCATGCAAATTTTATTCACTTTGGAATATGAGCTGGATACTTCGAGAACCTCTGAGAACGCGACGATTGGCCTAATGTGGATTGTTCGCAGTGCTAACGAGTTGAGGGACGCCCGATTCTTCTGTCATGCTTAAAGTAGAAGTGAAGCCTTACGCTAGTCCACCATTTCATTTCTCAATAACGAGCACCATTATTTATTTATTTAAAACGACCAACTAGGGTCAAAAAATGACAAAATAAATAACAAAAACTGACATAACACGTCTTCCTTCTCCATTAGTTTCCATATAATAACACTGCTAGTGCTTTCGGGGGCTTATGGATCTTCACGAGCAGTTATGGATCACAGATCCATTCTACCTGATTACCAATCGCACAACCCAATCGGCCCATCACTAGACTAAAAACTGAAAACAAAAATCGGCTTCAAATTACCCCAACCCTAGTAAATTCGTCTGACCGATATTTATCATCATTCGTACCTTATTTTATTTCTCATTTTAACTCTTGATACTTTATTTTATTATTTCCCATTTTAATTCTCGTTGTGTGACAGGTATTATACTATGTAGGCCTAGTCATTATTACCATACATTGTATATATTGTACGTCACTGCTTTGACACGTGTTACGTCATGAAGATTCTCTGCTAGCCACATTATGTTGTGCTATTATGGAAATAAAGAATATATCTATTTATTTATTTATGCTGGCTCGTATCCCTGCCGGCTCCCAGTGATCGACAGGTACTGTGATGAAGTGTTTTTTGAATTAAAGAACCTGAACATGACGTAGATTCGTCAGTTGAGCAAGTGCACAGACCTTTTTTCTATGGTCTCCGGACTGACTGTAATAGATAGATGATGATGATGATCTTATACTAACCCGTCAAAAAAGCTCGAAGACGAAGGAAAACAGGAGGGCAAAAAAGAGAAATAACCAGACACATTAGCCTATAACACTCTACACTAAAGTTTAACCGAAAAGGGCTGAGGTTCGACCGACAGTCTACTTACGCATCAATTATTCACTTAAACAGGCCTGAAAACCCGATAAAAATGCGATAATTCGTTTGTCGCTATCCACAGATAGTCAATTTACCGAATGAACTTTTCCTTTCGGATGTTTTGTACCTCTGTGTGCTTGTACATCTATGCTTGAAATATTTAGCAAATAAGAAGGTACGCCGTTGCCGAAAATAAACTTGAATGGCAGGTTCCTTGTATTCAATATCTTTACATCGTTTTCCACTTTCTTCTGCCGTTACTGTTCCGAACTTAGTGTCTTTAACCATGGAAATGCAAGCTTTTGTCGAAATTCAAACTCTCCGCGTCTGGGTGAAATTTGGGTTGCCATGCATGCAACACAGATTAGTTAAGTTTTTGCAGATACCATGGTATCTGATACCACGGTATCTGATACCACGGTAGTCGTTTTTGCAGTTATCGTGGTATCTGATACCACGGTCTAAAGGCGTTTTTTGAGTTATCGTGGTATCTGACCAGTTATCGTGGTATCTGACCAGTTATCGTGGTATCAGATATTCAGATACCACGGTCCGACCGTGGTAACTGGTCGTGGTATATTAACCATGGCCCTTTAGGGCTTTCAGTGTTAATAAATTTCTATCTATCTATCTATCTGAAAAAGTAATCTCACTTTCATCTGTTTTAGTCAAATTGGCGGGAAAGAAGTTTGGCACTTAGTGACGTGACTGAATATCAGTTTTTCTTTTGGGACGACTTCGAAAAGCGCAATTTTGGCAATTGTCGTTTTTGTAGAGCAACCGTATATCAGATACCACGGTTACTGCAAAAACGACTAATTGCAGATCCAGTTACCGTGGTAACAGACACCATGGTATCAGCAAAAACGCAACTATACAGACAAATGGCCCGTTATGGGCCATAGTGTGATATGCGATTTAGCTCTATACATATAATTCAGTTTAAATATTATAACTTTAGTGTATACATTGTTGACGTAAAATCAACTAGTCGGCTTACCGCCGTTTCAAGATTTTTAATGAATAAACTAAATTGAAATTGAAATTGAATTGAACTGTTACCAGAGCCCTGGGTGAAACAATACAAAATCCCTGAGAGGAGTCAAAACTCAAAGTATTTCAATAGTTGCGTTTTTGCAGATACCATGTTATCTGTTACCGCGGTAACTGGATCTGCACTTAGTCGTTTTTGCAGTTATCGTGGTATCTGATACACGGTTGCTCTGCAAAAACGAATATTGCCGAAATTGCGCTTTTCGAAGCCATCCCCAAAGAAAAACTGATATTCAGTCACGTCACTAAGTGTCCAACTTCTTTCCCACCAATTTGACTAAAACTGATGAAAGTGAGATGACTTTTTCAGATACTACGATCAGTTACCACGGTCGGACCGTGGTATCTGAATATCAGATACCACGATAACTGGCCGGATACCACGACAACTGCAAAAACGACTTTAGACCGTGGTATCAGATACCATGGTATCTGCAAAAACGCAACTATAATTAGCTGCCCTTTCAGTTAAACTTTTAGGCTTCATTAAATCAAAAAGATTTTCGAGTCGTGGTCAGATATTTATTCTATATTTTTCTGTTTCTCCACTGCTGCTAGTGGGCCGGGAGCTGCAAGCGGGAATGTACACTGTGAACTTCGCATAATCGTCTAATCCCTGTTGTAAATACTCCTTGAGCCCAAGCTGATGCAGCGTTTACAAGTATAGGAAAACTTGAACAGAATCCGATCTTGATGACAAGATTATGTTTACACGATTATGTTTTCTTCAAACCAGAAAATCTGACATAAATAAATTCACTAGCCAAGAAAAAAACGTTTTGAGAGCATTCATGACATCAGTACTGATGATTGCTGCTCTCAAAAGCTAGCTAGACTTTTTTTAGTACTTTTTACCAGCGCCGCCGACAAGATTCCTTTCAAGTAGACCGGAGTTCCTTTCATCATGAAAGGATTCCCGTCCCGCTAGACTTTTTTTCTAATCGTCTTCACCAACGGAATCCTTTCCAGTCGACGGGATTTCTTGTCCGTGTAAACGCTACTTGACTGAGAAACATATATTCAATAGTTGCGTTTTTGATCCGAATTCGCCTCGCCATTCTCCTCCGAATTCTCCTATTTCGCGTTTTTGGACTATTCAGATGAAGTGAATTCTCCTTTTCTTGCGTTTTTGTCAGAATCGAGAACGGGGGAAAGCCTCGCGATTCTGCAGAATCGAGAAGTTCCTCCGATGGTGAATTTTCGATTCTCCTCTCTACGTTTCCTCCCTGAGTGGTCACCAGAGTGTGGGTGTTCAATATGCATAAACACGTATACCGGATTGCGGACGAGCTGCAAAATTAGTGTTTTTGACAAAAGCAAGAACGGAGAAGTCAGAGGAGCAAAACGGCAATTAGGACGAGAATCGAGAATTCAGAAGCGAGAATTCGGAACGGAGAGTTCGGATCAAAAACGCAACTAATGCCTGAAAGACACGACATGCAAGCATTGCAAGTTCGTTTCGTCCACTCCCTGGCGTTCAACAGCCTGACAAAGGCCCTTGCCAAGAAGGGCCGAAATATCGCTGCCAAAGTATCGTAGCTACCATCCGTTTTTTAGCCATTTTTGAATAAAGTCTCTATTTTTTTGCAGTGCGAAGGTCTGGACGACAGAGGAAGACCGACATCTGTACAGCAGACAGTCATCACGATGACTCGTCTTGTGTCGCCGCACGCTATGAGACAGTGTCTGCGGTTCCTGTATACTGGCCAGATAGACACCATGCTGTGTCCCATAGAGGTACGTCGCGTTTATTTTATCGCATGCTTTTCAGCGTACGGATAAAAATGATTGACTTCCCTTTACAGCCCATTGACACTGGGGTTTAGATCAGTGTACTCAGGGGCATTCAGTCAAACCGAGGGAATTCGCGCCATCTAGGTTCGTTGCTTTTCCTAACCATTGTCGAAACGCGTTATCAAATGGGGTGAGTTTGATGAGATTTCCGGATGTCAAGATTTCAATACTCTATATGACTAAGTCCAAAACACGCCAATGATCCTCAGGAAGAACTAGAAAACGTCTCACTAACGACTGAAACTCAACAACTCAAATCCTGTGTCAACCAATCACGGCGATCGTTGGGGACAGCTGTGGTGCCGCTTCTGGCTCTTCCGCTAGGTATTCAGCGATTTTGCATCGGCAAGGGGAGTTAGTCATCAAGAGTATTCCTTCATCATTCAAATCACTAGTGTTTTTGCAAACAATCGTCATCCTTTTCTGTACTTTTTACCCGCGTCGCACCAGAGCAAGGTCGCTTTCTTCAATACATTTTCAGATGAGGTGAATTTGATGGAATTTCCAGATATAAAGATATGCTGCTAGATTTCTTCAGCATGGAAATCACTGATGTTCTTTGCAAACTGTCTTCAGCGTTTTCTCCACTTTTTCTACAAAAGCAAAGTCACGCCAGAGCGAGATTGCCTTCATAAAAAAGGCTGAAATCACTCATAGAGTCAGAAAATATAGAATACATTTGAAATAAATGAGAACGATGTGTAAACTGGTTTTAAAACATAATTGGGCCTAGTAAGTAAGTAAGTAAGTAATTTTATTACACGAAAATTCACATGGAATTAGGAAAGAGTATGAAAATGGAAAAGAAAGGAAAAATCACACTATAGAACATCATCAAAAGTATTTACACACTATACACATTAACAAAACTACTGGCACAGGATGGCTAGCCACGGGTTCGCTCTTCCCTTAGCCTTTCAAATACAATAGAAAAAACGAGATTTTCGGTTTTTTTTCTTGATCAGCTAGTTACCCCTCCAAGATGATGTGCGAGGGATAAATAAATTTCGTATATTTCGATTGCACTTCCGGCAAACCGTCCTCAGCGAAAAAAAACAAAACTAAATCATAAAATCCACAACAATCACAACAGGAAAACGATGCGGAACCAACAGACTATAAGACGACATGTAACTAAATACCAGAAGAACGGTGCGGACTGAACAGATAAAAATAAAATAACGAAAGATATTTTATTTAAAGGCTTCAAACCTTATATTCCCTTAGCCTTTTCCAGAAAATTCTCAACGACTCGGTTAACACAAACTGTTGGATCGGATACACCGTACGTACGCATGATATAGGAGTTCCTCGTCCACGGGGGAAGTCTCAGAAGGAACTTCGCGAATCGAAAAAACAGAACTCTTACTTTTGCACACTGGGCGGACGATAAGTATTTCCAAAAAGGTGCTATATACAGTACATTTGGAAGAGCAATGCCATTATACAGCGACGCGATGGATCTACGGCAGAACCGATGTCTGTTACCAATAATAAGAAGAATCGTTTTAATTCTCCACAATAGTATACAGCTAGCCTCGGATTGTCAACGTTACAGCGGATTACAATCAGAATACAATACATTCAAAGATTTGTCGAGTTAAAATGCTTAATAAAATAAGGGACAAATGAATTCAGGTACCTCTCGGATGATTTCGTTGGCGGGGTATAATGTCAATACAAATAATTGACCCGTTGAAATCCGTCAGAAAACGCTGCGTTTTATTCCTCTGAAAATCAGCTGCATATTTATAGGGAACCACAGTGCCGGCTGTTGGCACGTGGCTCTATCGCTTGCCTAATTGGGATTAGAATATAATGAAACGAATCCTCTTGAATTGCGGTTCGATGTTGAAATGCCCAACGGGATCACATCCATCAGGGAGGGGTTAACCACGTGGCTCTTATATTTGTGTCCCATATTAGTCAAAACGGGTTCGAAAACATTCCAGCTTATACTCTATATGACTAAGCCCAAAACACGCCAGTGCTCCTCAGGAAGAACGAATAAACGTCTCCCTAACGACTCAAACTCAACAACTCAAATCCTGTTCAAGGTTATCTTTATTTACAAAAAAAAATCTATCATTATCACTTTCCGCTGCTGAGAGCAGAGCTCGAGCGCACACGAAAACAATAGATAAAACCAAATTAACTGTGTCAAACCATATTAATTGTGTCAAATAATCACGGCGATCTTCGGAAACAGCTGTGGTAACCGAGGTGATACCGCTTCTGGCTCTTCCGTTAGGTACCCGGCGATTTTGCATGGAAGGAGAGTTAGTCATCAAGAGTATTGACAGTGCGATGAACACAAAATATTTGAGTCGCAAATAAAACATTTTTAATGACCCCGGGGCCAGCAATCGACATGTGACCTGTGGCCAGAACGCTTGCCGTTCCGCAACTAAAACCAGTCGAAATGAATTACTCTGATGCGTCAATCGAACCCTCGACAGAACGACAATAAGTCACCACGGCGAGCGCGACGGGTTAGCGCAGAGTGACAGACACTCGAATGGCAGCGACACTAGCACCACTAGCGATACATAACGTCCCTACTGAAACTCAATAGGTCGTGCACAAGCGCTGGCTTCGATAACTCCATATTCCGAACACAGCTAAAACAAATACAACCTCCCGCCCCGTTTCCTCGGTGTATGCAGACTCCATCTTAGCTTATCTTTTCAAATGTCGCGAGCAGGGTTGCCACATGTCGCACGATAGTGTGAATCGACACTCTATTTTTTTTTGTCACTCTTGTCCTACGTAGGACATAAAATTCACTGTATTTATGTAAATATCCAGATTTGTCGCACAATAGTATTCCATAAAATACAAAAATAAACCCGGAATTCAACTCAACGCAAGTAATGTTAAGGCATTCCACTCTGTCTGTAGTAGGCTACATAAAGAGTTAGTTTTTGTTTTCGGTGGGAGTGAAGAAGGGGACTTTTTTGGGAATTTTTTCGTGCTAATCATGCTCGGAGGATTGTGAACCGATTGAGATTCCGCCGAAAAGCATTTTTGCAGCAGTGATTCCGACCAAAAATGACCATTTCACTTTTTTTCATGAAAATAGAATTTCACTCCCAATTCACTCTCTGTCTCAGCCAAAAGTCACTCTCTAAATTTTTCTGATGCGGCAACCCTGGTCGCGAGCGTAGTGGACGGCGCTACATGTAAGGCCCGTTTCCGATGCATTGAAAGCATAGGTCTTGGCATCTCAGTGCCTTCTTCAGATCGTAAGAAATACAGAAGTAGTGATGGGTACGACAGTGGCTTACTGCAGAAGGGACGTAAACAGGTGTTTTGTTGTGGCACAACCTGTATTTTTTAATTATCTTTATCTCTCGGTTCTGATGGTGCCAGTTTTTTACGCCAGAGTCACGCTGAGTTCTCTTTGTGATTCAGCGAGTCGCGTAGTATAGGGTGAACTGGAGGGGTGGTGTTAAAAATACGCTATTTTTAAGCAAGCAAATTTTCGGTATACCAGTGGGAGCTTACTTAGCACGGTTATCGATCCCCTCTTTCGCTGAACTGGGCCGGGAGTAATATGCAAGTTCGAGGGAAAGTCATCCGACGCTTCCCGTGAATTTTCCTATGTTAATTTAAGTTGCCTTTCGAAAATGGGTTCGGTCGCTTGCCCACTGGTTTGATCTCCTTGGCGAGGATCCGAACGGGGATCCTCTTCTGGATCCCCAGTCTCTTCCGTAACAGGATTCCTTATCCAAACTTGTTCTTGTAGCCTATAGATAGATATATTTGGACTGAATTATGTATAGGATTATATATTTTACATATTTTGTTGATAGATTTAAGATAAGATAAGATTTATTTCCGTAAAACCACAAAGGGCCATGGAAACAACAAAACAACACCAAAACAAACCGTAACCTCGACAACAGAACTAACTAAAAACTTTCCCTGTGGATCATGGCCAAACTTAAGAAATCTTCCAAATTTCTAACATCTCTAAAACTTCTACTTTTCAAAACTTGTTTAAATCTTTCCTCCTGCCACACCATTTCCCCAAATATTTCCTTCCTCAAATCTTTTAACTGCTGACATTCACCCATTAAATGGAAAATACATTCATCGTTAACGTGAAAACAACGCGGGTGTCTGTTGTTGGTAAAGCTCTTACTAATTACTTGGGTAAGCGGTAGGGGACGGGCTTCACGTCCGTCGTGTTGAAACATGATCACGCTTTGTTGCGGATCCAGAATGGAAGCAATACGCTTTTTTTCCATTATTTATAGAGCTTTCAAACTGTGGAATAAACTTTAGTAAATGTATTAAGGAAATAGCTAAGTTTAACCAGTTTAAGTCTGAATTACGTATGGAGTTGCTCGGCAGGTATACCTTCGAATTGATTAAATAAATTTTTCTCAGGTTGTTTTTCTGTAATATTTGCATAATTTTCGTTTTTTCTGTTTTGTTGTTTGGGGGTGATGCAAGGTAATGTTTTTTGTAAAAAAAAAAAAATCCTTGTATCGGTACATGGTGTCATTCTCCGTATTCTCTGTTCTCTTCTTTTTTTCTTATAAAATAGCACAGCTTCGCTAGCCCCTGTTTTGTTGTGCTATTGAAAACAGAATGTTTATTTTCACTAGAAATGTTCTACTACTACTACTACTACTACTACTTTCGTTGTATCGTCTACACCGAATTTTCGGCTAATTTCATTTACATGCGTATTCTTAACGTCCCAGCACCGTGCTAAGGGATTTGATTCCCTTTGATTTGCTTTCCGGAAAGCAAAGCGAGAATCCGCCGAGCGCCAGCAATAATGGAAAGTTGTCGCGCCTCTGTTGCGCCTTACAACTTCTCGCTGTCTCGCCACTTTCCACGTACCGAGTGAATTCACTTTCAACAAGACCTAAGGTTTCGATGGGATCCCAAAAATCTAGTATTTGATCCAGACAAATGGGTCTTGTCTTCACCAGATCCAGTATTCGCAGGCTAATCATCTGAGAAAACCAAGTTCAGATAGTTCAGATATACCTCTATCAGCAATATCTATTTTGACGATACTGACCGAAACTTCCTGCTTTACTTCTGCCAAATTTCCGGTTTCGGCTGAATTCCAAGCGAACTACTTGTCCAGCAAAAAAGAAAACTTAGAAACGAATTCAGCGTATCTCCTTGTCCCTATAAAGGATATTTAATCAACTTCAAATAAAACTTAAACTTACAAAGAAATTTCCGGTTTCAACCGGATTCCGGACGAATTATATGACCGGGTGAAAAATTATTGTCATATACAGACTCAGCGTCTCCTTAGCCCGAAGTCTGTCATCTAATCAACTTCAAATAAAACTTTTGCTTTTAACGAATTTTCCGGTTTTGGCCAGATTCCGGGAAAACTATTTGTCCGGGTAGAAAATGCTTTTCATATAAGTGTTCAGCAAGCCTTTTGTAAATCTGTCATCTAATCAACTACAGATAAAACTTTTAATTTTTGTCAACTTTCCGGTTTTTGCCGGATTCTGTACGAGCGACTTGTCCGGCGAGAAAATGGTTTCTATCATCGTGTTCAGCTTGTCTTCTTACCCCTAAATCAAATATCTAATAAACTTCAAATAAAACTTTTACTTTTTAACCAACTTTCCGATTTTTGACGGATTCTGGACGAACTACTTGTCCGGCGAGGAAACGGTTTTCACCATCGTGGTCAGCATGTCTTCTTACCCCTGAATCGAACATTTAATCAACTTCGAATGAAACTTTTACTTTTAACCAACTTTCCGGTTTTTGCCGGATTCCGGGCGAACTACTTGTCGGACGAGAAAATGTTTTGCATATTCGTGTTCAGCATGTCTTCTTACCCCATAATCGACTATCACATTAGCTGTTTAAAAATATTTTGTTTGTCCCTTAATTTGAACCCCCTTCCCCACCCCTAAATATAGGGCTACAGAGCCCATCTATGAACTTGAACTTACACTTGACCCAAAGAACCTTCACAACAAGTTTTCATCAAAATATCTCATTGCCTTCGAGAGTTATCGTGCTGACAGACGGACGGACGGACAGACGGACAATTTTTGCGATGTCATAGGTAGCCCTCCACTTACGTTTTGGGATCCCAAAAGTGGAGTGCAAGAACTGGCTCGGAAAGCGAAGCGAGCTTTAGCCGAGTCGCAAATACACCCGGTGGATAAACCAAACGGAGCTTTCCAGACCGCCAGAATCGCCCTTAGTACGCAACTGTAGGTGATTTTGTGGGTGTTGTAAGAATATTGAATCCGCAGAAAAAGAGACTGACGTATTTCAGATCATTAGCATCTCCCCCCAGAACGCATGCAAACCATGAAGTTTAATATAGCGCAGGCGCCGATCTCCAGATTGATTGCCCTCGGAGGGGAGTGCGATGCGTGGTTGGGCGCAAATCATCTGACACTTCCCTTGTTTTTCCTTGAATTTCTTTAGGTATCCATTTGAAGCTGGGTGAATGATCTGACAAGTCGTTTATAAGACGGCCTTGAAATACGCTGTTTCTGTTTAAAACCAACTCCAGCTTTTTCCTTTCACCAAAAATTTGGTAATAGTAAGCTATACGACAAAACCCCACAAGCATTCCCTTTCTTCAGCTGTTAGTTCTGCTGTTATTGACCTGTGCTGTTATAAAACCTATGAGCTATGCCCCTCTTGGTTTCTGGTGTCCTAAACTCACTTGTGTTTTTGGGATCCCAAAACGTAGGTGGCAGAATACCTATGACATCGCAAAAGTTGTCCGTCTGTCTGCCTGTCGGTCTGTCCGTCTGTGCGCACTATAACTCTCGAAGGGAATGAGATATTTTGATGAAACTTGGTGTGAGGATTCTTTCGGTCAAGAGTAAGGTCGAGTTCGTAGATGGGCTCTGTAGCCCTACATTTAGGGGTGGGAGAGGGGATTTAAATTAAGTTGCAAATGAAATATTTTTAAACAGATAATGTGATAGTCGATTTGGGGTAAGAAGACATGCTGAACACGATGAAAAACGTAGGTGGCGGAATACCTGTGACATCGCAAAAGTTGTCCGTCTGTCAGTCTGCCTGCCTGTCGGTCTGTCTGTCTGTGCGAACTATAACTCTCGAAGGGAATGAGATATTTTGATGAAACTTGGTGTGAGGATTCTTTCGGTCAAGAGTAAGGTCGAGTTCGTAGATGGGCTCTGTAGCCCTACATTTAGGGGTGGGAGAGGGGATTTAAATTAAGTTGCAAATGAAATATTTTTAAACAGATAATGTGATAGTCGATTTGGGGTAAGAAGACATGCTGAACACGATGAAAAACGTAGGTGGCGGAATACCTGTGACATCGCAAAAGTTGTCCGTCTGTCAGTCTGCCTGCCTGTCGGTCTGTCTGTCTGTCTGTGCGAACTATAACTCTCGAAGGGAATGAGATATTTTGCTGAAACTTGGTGTGAGGACTCTTTCGGTCAAGAGTAAGGTCGAGTTCGTAGATGGGCTCTGTAGCCCTACATTTAGTGGTGGGGGAGGGGGTTTAAATTAAGGGGCAAATGAAATATTTTTAAACAGATAATGTGATAGTCGATTTGGGGTAAGAAGACATGCTGAACACGATGGTGAAAACCATTTTGTCATCGGACATGTACTTCGCCCGGAATCCAACCAAAACCGGAAAGTTTGTTAAAAGTAAAAGTTTTATTTGAAGTTGATTTAATGTTCAATTTAGGGGTAAGAAGACATGCGGATTTTCTACCTGCACAACTTGTTCGCCCGGAATCAGGCCAAAACCGGAATTGTTAAAAGCAATTGTCTGCATCAAATATTCTATTTTTGGAATCCCATCGGAACCTTTGGTCTTGTTACACTAAAGTAAACAGGCTATGAACCCCCCCCCCCCCCCACACACACACACACGCATACACACGAATTAAAAAACTGTATACAACGATATATACCAATTTTCCAAGAAATACTACACCACACGGGGTAGGCAGTCTAGTCAGATTGTATTGATCACCACAGACAGTTTGGGTGTGGTTAAGTTTATTGACTCAGAGCAAATAACGCTAGGGGGTAGCGCCAAGACTTGACAAAATTGACACACACTCGAATAGCATGGACACTAGCACCACTCGCGATATAGAACGTCCCTACTGAAATTCGATCAGTCTTTCACCAGCGCTGGCTCCGATAACTTAATATTCTGAACATAGCAAAAAAATGATACAGCCTCCATTGTTTCCTTGGTGTGTGCAGACCGCACCTTTGCTTTACTAGAAATTCTGTAACCGAAAGTTTGTCTCGCTTTAAATGCCGGAAGCGTAGCGGGCGGCACTACGAGTATGACCCGTTTGCAAAGCATGGAAAGCATAGGTATTGGTGCTACTCCTTAGTGTTATGTTGCTCTGATTGCCGATTGGACTGGAGGACTTAGAAGCCGTTACTCGTTCCGTCCGATTCGGCGATGCCGAGATACCTAAATTCCTCACATGACCAGTTTTAATCATTTGTGAATAATTAACATTGCGTATTGGCTAGTTTAGAAACTGTCCTGTAAACAATTAATCCTTGCGAATATTTTGGTTGTCTCCTTTCACTTTTTTGTCCGTCATTATCGATATGTGTTGCTGTTGAGGACAGGAATATTGATGCCTGGAATATTGTCCCAGCTTGGTGGATGCAGATTCATGTGGGAATAAGAAGTCCATGTAAGTAAGTAAGTAAGTAATTTATTTACGACCCGCCATTTTGAAAAGGCGGAGTAAATGAAGAAAATAAAGAAAATAAACAAAACACATAAACACACAGAAAAAGACACTTAATTTTCAGTCTTCGGTCAGGAAGCAGTGGACGACGTCGTGCGCTGGTTGGGCCCTGTTCTCCATGATTTTTGAAAGCGATGAGGAAACATCCAAAAGGGTAACACTTGCATCTTGAATTTTGAATTTCTCCGTCAATGTATGGTTATGACATAATTTCGACAAGTGGAGCAGGTGCTTTGCATATTTAAAATAACATGATCTCATCTTTTTAGCTTTACGATTATAGCGCCCCCGGTTGGGGACGATGCGCCCATAGGCGCTACGGATTGATTTGTAAACTTCTTGAACAACCGAAGAGCAAAATTTTGACAATGAAGGTTTGAATGTTATGCCGAGCCATCGTAGTGGACGTGGACGTAAGATGTAAGTGGACGGTATAAAACCTTCCAACGCCCAGCGTAATAGCAAGTGCGAGAATTCTAGGAAGTATTTGGCTGGAGATTGGAAAGATTTAGCAAACTCGAGGTCGTTAGCCAATTATGTTTTTTGTCAGTCTAACATTTCTTGAAAGGAAGCCAAGAAATTCCATCCATGGGTACACGGCAGAAAGATAACGGGAAGTTTACACAACGGGAAACTCTGCTGCCACTTTCCCTATTTTGGAAGCTGCCAACTTTCTGTTATTTGAGGACATCGCTTCCATCGGAGTGCGTTAGTGAAATCCTTCAGTCTTCTTCATTTAATCACGGTCAAAGTCTTCTGTTAGTTGACTGGACCCTTAAGGCTTAGTATCCTGCCCTTCCTACCAGTTTACCCTTCAGGTGTTAGCTTATGCTGGCGCCTCGCGAAGTTAGTTCGCAAAAGCAAACTTTCGCATGCAATCTGTTCTCTCTCGAGGTGCTGACCTCCTGTTTCGGTACCCTCGGCAGGGAGTGTGGTGCGTGTTTGGGGGCAAACTCTCCGACCCTGCCAGTGCTGGATTTCCGTGGGTACTCATTTACGGCTGGATCGTTTGCAGCTGAATGCAGCTTCAAAGTCGCCGTAAGTTGTTGAGTGCCTCATCGAGGTTTCCAGCTCGGCGCCCAAACCCGCCCAAGGTCTGAACCACTAAGCTATCGACGACAAAGGAATGCCCCAGACATTGTCACTGTTTCGCACGGGCGCCATCCTTGTTTTCTCATTGCCACCACGAGCTAGCAGTGGCTCCCAACTGGTGGTACGCGTACCCCAAGGGATACGCGAGACCCTTGCAAGGGGTACGCGAAGGAAGCAAAACTGATTTAGTCTATAGTTTCAAAATCTCGTCTCACTCATTTGTGATTGCCGAAAGCCTAATATTTCCAGCAGAGTATCACCAGCCAAAACGTATCTTAAGCGGCAAGGTATTTTTACTGACCGACTATTTTTTTTTTTTTTAATCGTCTGGCCGACCTTTTATGGGGGAGGAGTGTTGTCAACCTGTGCGTAACGCCTCAGATTACAAGTCCTAGTGGAAAGTCAGTGAAATAATGTTGATTCCAAAACAGCTAGCCTACAGCCGTAAAATCTGTTCCTGTGTCAAACAATATTGTTTCACGAAGAATCGAAGACATTGCAAGTGAGATTGTCATTCAGGTTGCGAAATGAGCCAACGAAAAAGTTTGCGATGCAGCTTGATGAAAGCACGGGGAAAATCAAAACCAAACACAGAAACAGCTGACTGTAAAAAACATTGCCGTTAATGACGTCTGTCTAGCCGAGCTTCGACAAAATCTTAGCTACAAAACAGCCTCTAGTGATTGCCTCATTGATTTTCTATATATTTCTACACGTGTATGCCTTACCGTTTATGATATTAATATCGTCTTTTTCACGTTCTGAAAAAGGGGGTACGCAATCTTTTCGAACCTTGATTAGGCGTACGCCGTATGGAAAAGGTTGGGAACCACTTAGTTAGAGTATCAAACAGGCGCTCAGGATCTTCAAAGTCGCCGTCAGTTGTTGAGTGCCTCATCGAGGGTTCGAACTCGGCGCCCAAACCTGCCCAAATTATGAACCACTAAGCTATCTACGACAAAGGAATGCCCCAGGCATTGTCAATCTTTCGCACGGGCACCATCCTTGTTGTCTCGTTGCTACCACGAGTAATCAACAGTATCAAACAGGCGCTCACGATATTCTTAAAATGTTCTGAATTTTCAGCATAGTTGTATTATTAGGTATTTAAAATAAGCTAGAACCTAGTTCTCTGTGCGGCTTGTCTGTTCTTGGAATGCCGGAAATTTTTAGTAAACTTTTTTAGTAAACTGATTTTTATTTTGGGTGGCAACACTGTTCCATGAGGTATCAGTAGAAGTTCGTGATCCATAGAATAGGCTAAAATAAGCTAGAAGCTAGTTCTCCGTGCGGCTTGTCTGTTCTTGGAATGCCGGAAATTTTTCTATACCAGATGTCCGGTCAAGCTGGGACTGAAAATATTCCGGCCAGCAAGAAAGTCTTGCAAGATTTTCTTTCAAAACAGCTTGTGTTTTTGAGAGAAAGAGGGAGGACATAACGCAAAATCTTCTTCTACATACTGTCACTGCAATTTTGGTGAGAACAATAGAATCTGGCGAGATTTATTCTGGGCTTAAAAAACACCGTGGAACCGCTGAGAAGCAGTATTGCAAAATGAAAGCAATAAGTTTAGTTTATTAACAAACGACACATCCAAATTAAAATCATTTTGTTATACAAGTGTAGATGTCCCAGAATAGTCAGTTTTTATACAAGTGTAGATGTCCCAGAATAGTCAGTTTCGTGATATTTCTCAGTTAGTTGAACTTGACTGTAGGCTATTAACGACTAAACGTCCCTAACCGATTCAACCATTATTTTTTCCTAGATTTGGAACCGAGATTGGATCTAGTATTCATTTATAACTTTTTTCGAACATCCTATGATATATCCTCCTATGACCCACGGTCAGTTATTAAAGGTTAACTTCAGACATCGAGGTTGAAATCGGAAAATAATACCGAGACGGTCATTGAAAATAACCTATCCGAGCCGAAGGCGTGGTAGGTTATGAAAAATATCTACCGAGCCGAAGGCGGGCTTGATATTTGTAAATGCCATCGAGGTTGTCATTCCGATATCAAACGAGATGGAGGTGTGTTAACTGTTATAACTTTTTCACAGAAATCATCTCTGGAGGCCGATATGACTTTATATCATCCTCTCTGGAGGCTCATTGGTCAGGAAGACTAGTTGTACAATTTTCTCTATGTTTCTCAAAAATGTTTGATAGTGCAAAACGGATACGTCAGCTGATTTTTATTGGAGCTATATTTCGGCCCTTCTTGGCAAGGGTCCCTCTTCAGGCTCAAAGCCGCTCAAGTTGGAAATACGAACTTGTGGGAATCGCAGTCAGTTTGCCTGTTTCTCAAAAAGCTAGGGGGGGGGGGGCGTGCGCGGTGGGTCTTTATTTTTTGTTTAACACAGCACGTTTTTAAGGAGCCATGCAGGTACGTTACGAAGCTGGAACAAAACTGTTTCTGTTGCAACATGGGCTTTAACTGTTTTGTCCAGAACATTCAACTCCGTGGGGATTTCAACTAGCCTTTTCCGGGAAAGACATGTAATGGCTTCCTTAGCGCGATATTTGCTGCGGAATGTCCCCGCAATGCAGTCCAGCTCGCGGAGACAACACTGCCAAAAAATGCTTAATAGGTATTAAATAACTCTGCAGATTGTTTCAGCTCTCCATGAGACATCACTAAGGGTTTTTAGCTTGAAGATGGAATAGACGTTGTTGCTGTGTTTTGTTTCGTTTTTTGCGATTCGATGTCGCACGAACCCTCCATTGTTTTGACTAATTGCAGTTGGATTTTACCAGATCTAATAGAAACAAAAAATCTAGTAAATTTTGTTTAAAGTACACCTCGCACTATTTTTTATTTATGTTACATTATTTCAAAACTATTTGATTTCTGTAAAACTAGGCTCTGCTTTTAACAAATTATCCGCGGCTTTGGCTGATTTTCAGCCCTTTCCAAGACCCATTGACTTCTAGCATAAACTCGGCAAAATTCTGATAACCGGTTTCATGCATGAGTAGTATGATACGCGAACACTCGTCGGGAGCATAATGAACATGGAAAATAGTGAATCGTGGGAAATACAAAGATTAGTGAGATGTCGTTAGCGGGTTCTGAATGTAACATATGAAATTAAGGTCTCCGGTTTAAGAAATAAAGAATGCAGTTACGGAAATAGGTTGCATTGGCATTGTAGGTACGACGGGTCCCTTGAAGATGTAATACGCGTTGCTGTTGTGTTTTGCTTCGTTTTTTTTGCGAGTCTGTCTCTCTACTACTGACAGTGTTACTCCTGGCGATTGGATTTCACCTGATCTAGTAGAAACACTTAAGAGTTTTGTCTTGATCTAGTTACAAACATGCCGATAAAATTGTCCAAGCACGAACTTACGCCATCGTTCGTGAAGTCAGTTTAATCTTTTGAGTGAGTTGTGTTGCACCTTCAGAAAATTCCAGCTTCGCTTTAAATGCTAGTGTACAAAATTGGCTATGCTTCTTTGTCAAAGACAAGATCTGAAATTGATGACGTACTTTGACAATAATTCAGATGTCCCTTAGGGATTAGCGAACTTTTCGCCGGTTTTAGTTGAGGCCTACTTACTACTTTTGTTAGTAGGTAGGTTTTCAGAGAGACCTGCACATTCAGATTGCCACTTTAAACTAATCACGTGTAAAACTTTTTCGAGAGTCGGTAAAATCTAGTAATCTGATTTTTATTTCGGGTGGCAATACTATTCCATGAGGCATCAGTAGGTGTTTAGGGGACGATATAGAGCGTGTTCCGCCCTTCTAACAATAGTAACTATTAGTTACTATTTCCGTTCCATCCTCGCGACAAGTTACTACGCTGACCGTTCCACCCTTCTCAAAATAGTAACTGATAGCAACTATTTGCTTACCATGCTCGGGAGCGTAGTAAGCGTGGTAACTGCGCATCTCTGTAACGTGATTGGTCGGATTCGCCTGTGGCATGATATTCTGCTGGAAAATAGAAAAATCGTTCCAGCCTTGACGGCAAAAAAGCCAAAATTCGTGATGTTACGTGATTCGTAACTACGGTAAGTAGGGTGGAACACGCTCATAATAAGAAGGTGTGGGTAGGGACTGTTGCTGTTGTGTTTTTGTTTTGTTACTTATTGCCGTGGGCCGAGGGTTTTTTAGTGGCGCTAAAATAAGCATATTAAAGAAGAAAAATCTGACTCGTTGATTTTTTCAGGACATTCGTTCGGCAGCGGAGTATATGGAACTGAATGAGCTGCATCAGTATCTGACAAATATCCAGTCAAAAGAAGACTTCCTGAATGGTGACCTCAAGCAAAGCTTCAGACAGGTAAGTTTGGATGATAGCACTTTCCTGAGCTTTACTACTAGTAACAATGTATGTTCTGTCCGCTTTACAACAGTATAAAAAGAGAAAATTCATTAATTTTTCTAAATGCTTAAGAATATTGTTTTTCTTTCTGGAAGGGCCAACTGATCGGCCAACAATTCTATCTTGTGGTTTGGAATTATTTTTCTTTTGCTTTTTTCCACTTTTTTCCTCACACTGTAAAAAGTTTCTCCGAATAAGGATGCAGTATTTGCTACTGGGATTAATCTTATCTATATTGGGATAAGATTAATCCGAATTAGGGGTAATCTTATCTCAATAAAGATAAGATTAATCCCAGTAGCAAATACTGCAAGATTTTTTTTACATTTTAGTCTGTGTGTAAAATTTTAACTAGTTTGCGTCGAACCTCCGCTTCGGAAAGTGGGAAGTCTCGACAGAGTCGACAAGCGCCAACAAGAAAATTGCGAATTTCGCGGGGCAAGAATTGGTGTTATCGCCAAAGGATAAATCTGAACCGTTTTATCGTGAAAATATCATTTCCAGTAAGATTGTGCTTTAAGCGAGTCTATACGACGAGCGGTATGACCAATCCGGAAAAGTCCAATTTACCATTTTGTGGATCTTCTTAAAGGACCCCTCGCACTATTTACTCCTCAACTGATGGTATTTTAAAAAATTTGAATACTTGAAAACTAGGCTGTGCTTTCAACAAATAACCCACGGTTTTGGCTGTTTTAAGCCTTCTCCTAGACCCGTTGACTTGAAGCGAAAACAGGGAAACAATTTACATAACCGGTTTTTCTAACGGAAAAACTTCTCGCAGACAATCGTCGACAGAGTGATACACGTCGAAGGTAGTAAAACACGGCAAGTGAGAAAATTATTTTGTTAGAGCGGTTAGAATGTACCGTACGAAATTGGGGTCTCCTGGTTTAGAAATATATGTAGTGATTATGGAAGTAGGTTGCGTTAGTATTATAGGTAAGACAAGTCCTTTAAGTTGTGTTCCAACCTTCTACCAGTTATTACTAAAAGCTACCGCCGTCGTTCCATACCGTGAATGTGCAAAAAAACAGTTCAGGGAATTCGGTGGAAGTTGTATGTTTGGGCGACCAAGTTCTGAGGCAATTTGCTAGAAAAGGTAGGTGTGATGTGTCGAGCTTTGAGGTAAAGTGAGGGATTTTGGAGTTTAGTTTCCATGGTTCTAAGCTAAAGTTGACGTCGGAAGAAAGCCTTGGCTACATCGATCGGAAATCCATAACATGTCGTGCCAGTTGATAAATTGACGTCAGAGTTTCGGCTGGGACATGTCTAATTTCTTCATGGCATGTCTCAGGGGGATTTCCGTTCCATTTTCCTAAAGAAGAGAACAATTGCCTTTTGGAATGGATGTCGATTGCTGTATGAAATAATAAACAGTGATAGATGTATTTCTACAATAAGGCTTTAACGTCTTTTGTAAACAAATCGTCCGGTGCTGAGATCTGGGTCTTCATGCTTCTTACCCCTTAATAACTCAAATATTTGAAGATATTTCGTTGTAGATATCCTATGTAATTGTTTATGTTGTCTTCGTTTTTAGTGGAGTGTTCCTTGGAACAATCACTATTGCGAGCGCTGTAGCAGCTTTCGGTTTTCGTTTGTCACCGTTTTTTGTGGAGCTCATAACTCGTGAACCAGTGCATGTACCAAGTTCAAACTTGGGTCATTTGTGGGTATTGGGGTCTACTTGTGCCTTTTCGGGGTCCCAACTCCCCCACCCACCCGGTTCAAGGGCAATTAGGCAAATATTGCCCATTGAGTAGAGTCCATAACCAGTGGACAATGACAGATATCAAGCTGAAAGCTGATAAGTGTTCGCGCTGGAGTCTAGTTGTAATTAGTAGAGGTCCCACCCCTCACATCCACTAGGTTCAGAGGCAATTGGGCACAGATTGCCCATTAAGTGGAGATCATAACCCGTGAACATAACAGAGATCAAGTTGAAACTTGGTACAAGTGTTGACACTGGGGTCTAGTTGTGCTTTTTAGTGGTCCAACCCCCCCCCCCCCATCCACCCGCCTACTTCAGGGGCAATTGGGCTCAGATTGCCCAGATAGTCGAGTTCATAACTCGTGAACCAGGATAGGCATGATGTAGCTGTACTTTTTGTGGTCCCAAATCCCCATACACTCACCCGATTTTGGGGCAATCGGGCCCGAATCGCCCGTGGCTAAGATCTTAACTTTACCACGGCTGGAGCTAGAATGACGAAATTTCCTGTACCTATATCCTTTGGCTACGAAAAAAATCTTGGGACTGCACCACCCCCACCCTCCCCGTCCATGGGCAACTGGGCCCGGATTGCCCATAATTTGAGATTTTTTGAACCGTTACAGATATCAAAATTTAAAATTTTTATAGTTGCTGATATTGGGGTCTAGTTTGAGGTTATCCCCCCCCCCCCCCCATACACACACACCTTCACCATTCCTCGGTTTCAGGGGCAAGTGTGCCCAGCTCATAGCTTGCAAACCATGACCGGTATCAAGTAGAAACTTGGAATGATTGTTTTCATTGGAGTCTAGATGTTTACGTTTTCATGGCACTTGCCTTCCGGCCAAGTACCATATACCGATCACTTTTCCGTCGGTCGGTCAATCCGGTGTTTGCGAGTTAGGGTACTTCCAGATGTGCTAGGACGATGAAACTTGGCAGGCATATTAGGGACTCGAGCAAATTAACTTGGAAATAGTCACTTGCCTTATCCGACCATCGTGGGGGGAGGGAGGGGAGCCGGATTCCGGAATTTCGTGACATGCATAACTTCCGAACGGATGATCGGATCTTAATGAAGCTTGATATTTGGAAAGACGTCATGTCTCAGATGTCCCATTTCAACTCCGGACCGAACCCAATGAATGTGGGTCGGAGTCGGAGGGGGGAACCGGAAATCATGCGACACGCTTAGAGTGGAGCGATCGGGATGAAACTTGGGGGGAGGAACATGCACAAGCCCTAGGTACATCATTGACAGAACCGGACCGGATTCGTTCACTGTGGGGGGAGTTGGAGGGGGGTTCCGGAATTCCGGTGATACGGAGTGAAGTTACTTCCAAGTGGGCTAGGACAATGAAACTTGGCAGGCAAGTCAGGGATCCGACCAAATCAACCTGGAAATAGTCAAGTTCCAGATTCGACCCCCGTCGGGGGAGTGGAGGGAGGGGGAATCTGGAATCTTGAGGAATATATAACTTCGGAACAGGTGATCGGATCTTAACGAAACTTGTTGGAAAGATCTCGTGTCTCGGATGACCCATTTAAAATCCGGACCGGATCCGATGAATGTTGGGGGGGGGAGTCGGAGGGGGGAACCGGAAATCTTGTGACACGCTTACAGTGAAGCGATTGGGATGAAACTCGGTGGGAAGAACAAGGACAAGAACTAGATACATCAGTGACATTGTGCTTCAAGAATGTTCATTACAGACGAATCTCTAGCACCCTTAAAGTGCGCATCATCAAGCCAAATGCAAAAATAAAACAGTTTTTTCGAACGATACATTCTCTTGATTTCCAAGGATCTATGATCATTCTTATCTCAAGGGTTTTGCTTACAAATGATCACATTAAACGCACGAATTGACGAGTTCCTACTTTCATCCTCTGACCCAGCCTTACAAGTGCCATGTGAACTTCCAGCTCTTGTTTTATTAGGAGGAGGAGGGTCCTGCCTCGAACAATCCGGGCTTTTCAGACGCTACTAGGCGCAGATTCCCCAGTGATTAATTTGCGTAACATGACCACAATTAGAGCTACGACAATGAAATTCCTTTTCCTTGCGGTTTCTAGGCTCTTGAATATACTTTTGGAGTTTCGCCTCCCCCGCCCTTCCCGTTCGTTTGCAACTGGACCCAGATTGCCCGTGCGTTAAGTTCGTGAACGAGGATAAGATAAGATAAGATTTATTCCACTAAAAGCACAGAGGCCATGGGAAAAAAATAAACACAAACAAAAAACACAAACCAAATAAATGCTAACTATTTTACATATTCCTTTACAGGAATCTTTCTCTGTGGTTCATCGAAACCGAAAGGAATCTTCCCAACTTTTCAATATCAGCAAATATTTTACTTCCCATTACTTTTACCAACCATTCCTCCCCCCCCCCCCCCAGTTACTAACACCAAAAATTTCCCCACGAAGATCTGAAAGCTCAGGACATACGCACATTACGTGAAAAATATGTTCGTCCAAATGTCCACACATTGGGCAAAAGTAAGGACCAGACAACACTCTTACCTTACCCAAATATCTTCTACGCATTCCTAAAGGTAGACAATCACCTCGTAAACTCATTAACAACCTCAAATTATCTGCTGGAATCCCCGCCTTAAAATAAATTTCCTCCCCCCATCTCTCTTTGGCCCTCGCGTACAACCACAATGAATCTGACACTCATCATATTAAAATCTCGTATGCTTAAGATGCGCATTGCGTTTGTTTGGTTTCATGTTTCGCAAAGGGTTTCAGGGGTCAATTAGTCACAAGTCACAACTTGTGTTTTCGCTTTAGGAAGGAGATGATGAAATGGGATCTGAGACTTTATGACTTTGACATTAGTGTGTGTTGAACAAGGTATAATAAACGAAATACATATCAAGATTGATGAAAGTAAAGCCAGTAGTGTATTGGAACAAGCCTACATACGAAGCAAAACTGGAAAGACAAAGATGGACAATGCTGTGATTGGAGACCGAATTATGATTTACGTGAAGGGATTGCGTTTCTAAGTGAACTAATATGTGTTCTCGTGTGAAGGTGTCAGATGAGACGCACTTTGAAAATTTATGACTTTGACATTAGGGTGATCGAGCAAGGTAGTAAACGAAGTGTATTGGAATAAACCTACAGTGCTCATAGCGAGCATAACTGATTGTATGAGAGATGGCCGGAGCCGTCTTAGGAGATTCTTTGAGAGCTCGATTGTTGGTTTCACAAATAACTGATATTGACCGTGACGGGAAGGGAGAAATATAAGCCAGTTCGATTCATTATTTTACACTCCACGTCCGAGCGCTTGCGCACTTGTTATTTAAGACGTATTGCACACAACTATACTGTCTCCCACTTTTTGATAACTATCTTGAGACGACGATGCGTAAACTAAAAGTTTGTTTTAACAATGCATTCCGTCATCTCCTTTCATATAATCGAATTTACTCTGCTAGTCAAATGTTTTTAGAAAATGAAACTGAATCTTTTGATGTTATGAGGCGGAAAGCGATAGTTAGTTTTGTTGCAAGGTTAGAAGTTTCCGATAATCCACTTTTAAAGGCAATTCGTGAGAATGCAGAATGCCGTTCTGGACATTTTTACCGACTTTTCCGTCGACTGTGCTATTGCCCCGAGCCACCGAATGGTTAAAATGATTGTATATATTTAGTAAGAAAATTCATGTGTTAGTGTAATCTTATTATGTGATGTGTAATATCACGAATTAAATAAAATTGATTATCTTTCTTACTCCATTTGTTTGTATTTGTACATTGTTGTTGGCAATAACAAGCTAAAAGCTTAACGCCGTATGTAATAATAAATAAATAAAATTAAGAATGTAAATCGATACTCCAGTCAGTTTGGTCCAAGCTAAGGGTTTTCATTCTACCGGATTTCGCTGGAATCCGGTCGGACCATTGTTCAGCTCACAGACATGGACCTGGATGTACTCTTACCTTTATAATCCATGCCGACTTGGACTGATTTTTTTTTTCACATGTCAGTTTGTCACACTGTGGCGTTTAGCCCGCAATTATGTTTTGTGAACGTGAAGACGGGGAATGCCTCGAAAATGGATTTTGTTCGAAAAAAAATATGCAGTTGACGAAATTAGTCTGGATCCACTTTATATTTCGTTTTGTTTATTCTGATTCTTTTTAATTAATTTTACATTGCACCAACACCAACAAAAATTGATTCCCCTCCGAATATAAAAGGGAGTCCTTTTTGATGATGGTGGTGATAATCGAGCATTCCCGTCCGTGGGGACTCGCGCGAATACGGGGAGTGAGTCCCGGGACAAACAAAAAACGCGGGGATTCCTCAAGTGGAGTCCTCGGAGAACGGCGAGAATACGCCTCTAATGGGGTAACATTGTCCAGGCTTCTCTCGAACGAACTTGGAAAGCTCATTGAAACGCCGGAGAGTAATTTACTTTTTCCGACCTTTAGCACCTGAAGCGGCGATTGCATGATCTGTGCCTGGAGCGTGGCCTGTTCTCTGACGTTCGTTTCCAGTTGGAAGATGGAGAAGTATCCGCTCACCGCCCCCTCTTGATGGCACGATGTGAAGTTATGTCTGCAATGTTTGCTGGACACTTCAGGGAATCTTCAGCCAAAGTTGTAAGTTGAAGTTTAATTTGTTTGCGGTAGAGAGTTATATTTGACGGTGCAAAACGGATAAGTCGGCTAAATTTTATTAGAGCTGTATTTCTGCCGTTCTTGGCAAGGGTCCTCTTCATGCTCAGACCGCTCAAGCTGGAAAATGAACTTGTGGAAAAACAATTAAAGATTCTTCCTTAAAGTTTAACCGAAAAGGGCTGCGATAGGACATTCTAGTTATCCATCACTTATCCACTTAAATTGGCTTGAAGACCCGCTGAAAATGCGTTACTTCGTTGTTCCGCTATTCACGAACAATCGATTTTCAAATAGTCGAATTTCCGTGTTATTTGTGGTAGCTCTATGCGCTTGTGTCTGTGTTGCATGCCGTATGAGAAAGATTTGTGATTTTTTTTTGTTCAGGCACTAAGCAATCTGAACCAATCTCACCACCGCCCACTGAAAAGCCGCGTTCGTGTTCAGATTAAAATTCCCCGCGTCATAGTAGAATTTACGCTGTGGGGACTGCCGCAGATATTCTAAACGTCATAACTAGAGCAGATAGTGGAAAATAAGAAAATCTCTTTGCAGAATTCAAATAATTCATTGTATTCAATTAACTGACACAAAAATAAGTTGGCTTTTCAGTTGAACTTTAAATATCCGATTTTGTGAACTTCTTCTCTGAAAATTGGTTAGACTTAAAGCTGGTGCTGTAATTTCTTTCTGGACACGGTTGCTGTTTTTGCTTTTCGATTGGGTCGTCGAAAGGGTAGAGATCATTCTGCATTTTGGTTTGGAGTCACCTGTCTCTTCTTCTTTCCAGCAAGATGGATTCTTGTCGGCTGCGTGTATGGGCGATTTGAAGTTCTGTCGAGAGCCCCGGTAGAGAGTTGCCTTCTGAATGAACAGCAGCCAAAGGGGTGGTGGGTTGTAACTGTTCAAGGGACTGGTAGTTTGTACTCGATTAACATGTACCGCCTTGGACAAGGAACGGAAGACTGCGGGAGAGATACAGCTTGCTGGATCCTCTTGATGAACTGCGGATAAAACTTTTTTCTAAGATGTCAGAAAATCCTCTTGGAAGTGTTTTTATGGCACTTGTAGCCTCTGACTCAAGTGCCATATACCGATCAATACTTGACCCGCTTAGACTGGTGTGATCTGGATCGAACTTCGTGGGAATGACAAACAGATGCTCTGGATTAATCATTTACAGAACCGGATTGGCTCCGGTTATTGTGGGTGGAATTGGAGGAGGGGGGGGGGGGGGGTCTGGGATTCCGGTGATCGCGCGTTAAGGTACTTCCAGATGTGCTAGGACGATGAAACTTCGCTGGAATATTGGAGACTCAACAACATTTGCTTAGAAATTACTACGTCCCAAATCCGATTATTCCTTAAAGTACCAATCTTGACCGCAAAGTAAAAAAAATACTTTTAAGCAGTATATGCATTTTCGTGATGCCCATCAGCCCATTAGCAGTTTTGCCTCAAGGGTTTCGCTTACAAATGAAGTTCCAGCTCCCCTAGAGCGCGCATCTCAACCGCAAAGTCGAAACTTACTTTTGATCAATCAAATCATCTTGACCCATGAAGGTGCCATATGAGCTTACAGCTCTTGTTTGTATTGTCTTACGTCTTTCCGTATATTAATTTTTCCTCTTTTTGTATTTATACTCCGTCTTTCTCTTTGTGAGTGTATGATGGGTCATAAATAAATTTTTATTATCATTATTAGACATTTTATACACAACCCCTCCATCAGAAGAAATGTCTCCGGTGTTAGCAGGCTAACTTGGGAATTTAGTCCGTGGGAAGAAACGAAGACTCGGGTAAATTATTATTATTATTATTTTACATTATATACACATCCTCTCCATCAAAAGAAATTTCTCATAAATATATTATTACTATAACATTGTCAAAGGATCCATACCTCTTGTTGTATCGCTTTCGATTCTGGTGAGCATATTATAGTAGTATCGTAAATGGTTATCTATCCAATGGCCCTCCTTAAAGCCGCGTTTACATGCATGCCTAGCCAAGCACAGATGCCTAGCCACTTGTCCAAGCTTAGTCGGGCAGCGAGTTCTAGAGCCAAGAAGTCCGTGCCTGCCCAAAATCTGTGCCTAGGCATAGGTTTGAACGGTGATGCTAGGCAAGTGTCTAGGCATCCGTGCTTGGATAGGCATGCTTATGAACGGGGCTTAACTCGCGTGAGCAAAGAATACCTTTAATCGTTGAATTGTTTGACTATAGGTGTTTTTCTGTGGCACAATTGTGGGCCTCACACTTCGAGGGTTTGTCGCGGAAACATGATTGTGTGCCACACATGCGAGCCTTAAGTTGAAACTCGCGGAAACGCCGTTTTGTTTGTTTTGGGCGGTAATTTTAATGTATGATTAGAAATAAAATCCTCGTAAAATCTCAATAAAATCCTTACCGTTCTGTGCAAAAGGATCCTCAGTTTTATGTCTATATGCTTGGTAAAGTAGTTAATTTTATTATTTAGACTCCGTTTCTCTGCTTAATTTGAATTTCTCTCAAGATTCGAGCCACAAAATCGTAAATCACCTTAGCCTTGTTTTTCTTGCAATAGTGCTGCCGCATCGCTGCAGCAGCACTTCTTTGCTTCTTCACAAGATGCGTTTTTGGGTTCACTGCCTTCAAGATTTCTTCTTGCGGTAGCAGCACCTTGCAGGGAAGCACGGACTTGGTCGGTAAGCAAGTCCACGATCCTTCCTCGTTCCTCGATTCCTCGGACGCACTGCAGTGCAAAAACGAACGCAGAAAGAATGCAGCGTGCAACAAAAACGAGGCTCTTGACAGTTTTTTGCCGAATTCGTGCCAAAAATCTTGTTGTTGCAGAAACACACTTGCGGATCACACAAACGAACCGCGGAAACACTCTTTTCGAGCCACAAACACTTCGTAGGGTCGCGGAACAACGCTTCATATAATAACGCAATTATATTAAGATACTTGGCGAGAAAACAAATACTCTTTTTTTTTTTATTAATATCGTGTGAATGAGTATTGAACGACTGAGAAACGGCTATTACACTGTCAGAAGTTTCATAACAGACAATATAGGATGCGCGGTTTAAACAGACAACACTTGGAATGGTATCTGTTGTCGCGACAAACGTTATGCATGAAATGTTATGCATAACAAGCACTGCTGAATTTTCGATATCATGACGACAAACAAAAAAGCCTGCAAATGTTTTATTCCGGTTTCTCGGCTCTTCCTGGCAATGCTTGTCATGCATAACATTTGATGCATAACGTTCATCGCGACAACAGATAACATTCTAAGTGTTGACTGTTGAAACCGCGCATCCTTGTGTTGTCTGTTATGAAACTTCTGGGAGTGTACCGTCCTCATTCCAAAGAAAGCTAATCCGATTGGTTTACAGGTAGAGTTTCCCGATGTGTCCGATAGAGGACAATTCTGACTGGAAAACGGCTAGTACTACCCTCAATCCAAAGAAAGCTAATCCGATTGGTTTGCAGGTTCAGTTTCCCGATGTGTCCGAACACACTTTCCGCCAACTCGTTTTCTTCCTCTACACCGACCAAGCTCCCCAAGTCACGCCAGGGGACTGCCTCCCCCTCCTGGAGCTAGCCAATCGCCTGTGCCTCCCCCGGTTGACGGAGCTAGTCGAGTTCAGCGTCACTAGGGATTTCTGTCAAGCATTAGAGAAGGGGAATGATGTCATCAAGGATGCCCTCTTACTACTGGAGGAAGCTCAGGTAAGGTTCAGGGTCTTATTTCATGACAAAACTGTCGTTCACTTTAGATAATGACCTCAGAGAAATAAACTTCGCTTAAAAAAGGCTTTTCTAAATAATACGAATATAAATCAGGTACCCTACCTAACGTTAATTTCCCGTAAAATTATACAAATTTGACTGTTAAATTAAAGCGATTTTTGATTAAATTCTTTCTGCAGCTCTTAGATTGTTATTATTTAGTCATCTTCGGTCGAAGCCGAAGTATAAATTAAAGGCTAGCCAAATAGCCAGGCAGGCTTCTTCAGGTTCATTCCTACAATTTTTCAGATCAGTTTCAGTTCAGTTTATTTCTGAAACGGGAAGCGGACAAGCCGAACATTCAGTATCTGTCGTCGGACAAGCCAAGCATTCTTTCAGTCGTCAATGAATAAATATATATATAGTAATATATACAATTTAGTCATCAGCACTAAAAAAAATATTTCAAACAAAACCAATCGTCTAATACATTTAATAAAGGGAAGTAATGAGGTAGATAATGACTGACCAATCTAGTCAGTAACAGGGGCAGCCTGACGCTACAGCCTGACTGGGACCCGTCTCAGAAAGGGCCGAAATATCGCTGGAGAAAATGTTGGCTAACCTTTTCGTTCTGCATCATTTTTACAATTTTTATTCTCGATGAACTTCAGCCTAAGCGTATTACTTAAAGTTTAACTGAAAAGGGCAGAGATGGGACAGTCTTGTTACCCCTCACTTATTCACTTGAAGAGGCTTGAAGACCCGATGAAAATGCGTTACTTCGTTGCTCCGGTATTCACGAATAATCACTTTTCAAATAGTGGAATTTCCTTGTCAAATTTTTGGTACTACTTGTGCCGCATGCTTGATGAAAAAGATTTATGAAATTTTTTTGTTCAGGCACCAAGCTTATCACCGCCCACTGAAAAGCCGCGTTTGTGTTCAGATTCAAATATTCCGCGTCATAGTAGAATTTGCGCTGTGTGGACAGCCGTAGATATTCAGAACCTCGCTACGAGAGCAGATAGTGGAAAATCAAAAAGTTTCTCTGCAGAATCCAAATAGCTCAGTGTATTCAACTAAATGATACAAAAATAAGTTTTCTTTTCCGTTAAACTTTAAGAGAATCGTGCCGGCCACACTTCGTTGACATAGGAAAATAAAAATGCTAGGAACAGTTGTAACTCACAGTATATAAAAGAGAAAATGGTCTTGTTCTCTCATGTAGATCGCTGCGATGAGATTAACGGCCTTGCTTAATTCCAAAGCAAGAATCTTGTTTATGATTAACTTATTTCTTCTGCTAAAAGCCTGTTAGAAGAAAGAAGGAAAGCATTATGCAAAATCGATACTAATGGATGAAGATCTTAAAATCTCCCCATAAAGAATTTGAAATTCACTTTCGGGCCGGTAGCCGTAAGTCGGCTGCACCAGCTTTGGCGCATTCGAATTCTTGCAGTTTGCAAGCTCCTTTGACTATGTTAATGTCACGGGAAGGGGCGTCACTAGCCTTTTACCTTTGGGGGGGGGGTCCAATTGGTGCCGACGGACTAAAATATTTGCCGACGAAACACATTAGAGCAGCATCGGTGTAAAACTAAAACGATTAGAACTGGTGTAAAACTAAGTGTATCAGCTGAAATTTTTCCTTTAGGCTAATGAAAGTTAGTATTTTTAAGTTCACAAATTCGGCTTTTCATTTCAGTTTTCGCTAGAAAAGCTTCCAACGACTGTACCCAGAACAAGTTGAACTAAGCGCCACCGGCGAAATTTTTTAAATCTGCCTCTTTTCGGAAAAATTTAGCTACATCTACTATACAAGTTCTAGCTTTTAATCCTAAGAATTTCAGTCCTAAAACGTCTATTAAACGACACACCGTTCTTCCAAATAGAGAACACTATAAATGCGCCGCCGGCGAAATTTGTGTAAAACCAATTGTAATGCATCAGTTGGGATTATTCCTTTAAAATTCGTATATTTTAAGTTCACATATTTGGCTCTTTCACTAAAAAGCGAAACTTCAAGCTTTTAATGTGTTTCAGCCCCAAAGAATTGAATCCTAGGACGCCAACGAAATGAAACACCGTTCTTCCAGATAGAGAATACTAGCAAATGTGCCGCAGACGAAAATTTTGGAAACGCTGATGAGCGGGGCGCCTTTTTGCAATCCCAAATAAAAGTAAGCTACCTGTGAAATCACAGATCTTTCCGCCAAAAAAGTATTGGCCATCCACACAGTAAGTAAGTATATTTATAACCCACAAAATGTTTTACAGCAAAAGAAAGTGGAGTAAAGATAAGTAGAAAAAAGAAAAGAACAAAAGACAACAGGAGAATAACATACGAAACATACAATAGGCCTCCAATTATCTATCAAAAGTCTAATCAGTCGGTGGTGCGGCAACAGACGTAGACTAGATTTCTGACGGAAATCAATGTGCAATTCTTGCAGCCGTGACAAAATGTCAGTAGCTATTATAGAGTTACTATGGGAAGTAGGCACAAAGTACAATTGTTCTGAGTTTACTGCAAAAGAGATAGTTGCAAAAGAGCCCGATGAACCGGGAAACCTTAACTTTGGGTATTACCAATTTATTACGTCTAACAAAATCCCGGTCTGCCCGAGGAGACTTAAACTTCCGGGTGCGCGCCCGACAAATTTTTGCAGAATTTGATTTCTTACGCACAAAAATAACCCGATCTGCCGACAAGAATACCGACGCCCAACTAAAGTTTTCAGAATTCGATTTCTTCTGTGTTTGCCCGGAAAAGCAGTAGAAAACTTTATTTTTTACGTGTAAATAGAAGCCGATGTGCCGACGAAGCTTAAACTTTCGGGATGCGCACGATAAACGTTTACAGAACTTGATTTCTTACGGGTAAAAATAACCTGGCGTGTCGACATGACTTGAACAGCTTGAACTTCCCGGGTGCGCCCGACAAATGTTTGCAGAATTTGATTTCTTACGTGTAAAAAACCCGATGTGCCAACGAGTCGACCGACGCCCTACAAACGCATACAAATTTTATTCATTCTGCAATTCCTTTGAAAAGAACCCGATGTGCCGACGAGAATAGCGAGTCCGGACAAAGGCATACAGAATTCGATTTCTAGACGCCTGTTAATCAACTGTCAGGCTCCGCTCGTGTCCCTTCACGCCGGCATACGAATTTTATTCATTCTGCATTTCCTATGTATAAAAAGAACCCGATGTGCCAACGAGTCGACCGACGCCCGGCAAACGTAGACGTAAAAGTACGATGACGAGTAGGCGAAAGTACTTCCTCAGGACCTTTGGGGGGTAGTCCCCCCCCCCCCCATAGTGACTCCCCTGGTCACGGGTAGCCGTGCGTAGTCATTGAAAAGGAAATGTTTAGTTAATGGCTCTCCGTTTGCCTCCGTGCACCAAATAGATCGGTAGAGATGTTGTTTAAAATCGTCCAAACGTATTTTCTGTATATATTCCTTCAGCCCAAGCTGACTGCGAATCGTATTTGACAGTGCAAAACGGATACGTCAGCTGAATTTCATTAGAGCTATATTTCGACCCTTCTTGGCAAGGCTCCTCTTCTGGCTCAGAGCCGCACAAGTTGGAAAAACGAAGTCTCTTCTCTACAACAAAATCAACATCAACCTAAATGCAGAAAAATCTGTACCCGATCAAGGACCCAATCGAGCAGCAAAAACAGCAGACGTGTCCAAAGTGAAATCACAGCAACCTTTTTAATTCCAAGCAACTTTCACAAAGGAATTCACCAAGTCAGATATTTAAAGCTAAACTAGAATCTTCAGCTTATTTTCCCAGAGCAAAATAACACTAGTGAGTAGCGTCAAGCCCCATGGTCTCCATGCTTCGCAATGGGCCATATTCGTAGCGCTGCCCTCTACGCTAGCGGCATTTATAGCAAGACAAAATTACGGGTTTAGAAATTTCTAGTAAAGCTAAGATGCGGTCTGCACACATCTACGAAACAGGGGAAGCTGTATCTTTTTTTGCTGTGTTCATAATATGAAGTTATGGGAGCCATCGCTGGTGCACGATTGAATGGGTTTTAGTAGGGACGTTCTCTATCGCCAGTAGTGCTAGTATAGCTGCTGTTCAAGAGTGGGTCATTTTCTTCAAGTCTTGGCACTACTCACTAGTGTTGTTTTGCTCTGTGGTTTCCACAAGTTCATTTTTCCAACTTGAGCCGCTTTAAGCCTGTAGAGCTTAACCCTTGTACCCTTGCCCAAGAAGTGCCGAAATATAGTGCTTTCTATAATTGGTTATGGCGATTAACGACTGATGTTTCATTGCGCCAAAATTTCCCACCTAAACAAAACGGTTGCACGATAAAAAAAACCTTTGACGGACGTTAAATTTGTAACGCGTAGTGCGTAGGCTACTGGCCCGGGGCACAACTGCAGTAAAAGAGTAAAATACTTGACACTGTCAGAAGTTTCATAACAGATAACACAAGGATGCGCGGTTTCAACAGACAGTGTGTAACAGATAACACTTGGGATGTTATCTGTTGTGTTTGAAAACGTTATGCATGAAATGTTATGCATAACAAGCTTTGCTAGTAAGAGCCAAAAAAGCATCTACTGACTTTATTCTTTATCGTCATGATGTCGGAAAACTCAGCAGATGCTTTTCGGCGGTTTTTCTGCCCTTCCTGATGGTAACGCTTATTATGCATAGCATTTTGAAACACAACAGACAACGCCCGAAGTGTTATCTGTCACGCATTATCTCTTGAAACCGCGCATCCTTGTGCTATCTGTTAGGAAAACTCTGACAGTGAGCTGCATCAAACGGATATTTATTCTAGCGTAATCGGTCCTTCTTGGCAAGGCCCTCGTCAGGCCCAGGCTAGAAAAACGAACCTATAATAAAACAAAGATTCTAGCAACTTTAAGTATCTGATTTTGGCGAGTTTATTCGTAGGAAAAAGATTAAAAGTATGAAACACTATTACGGAAAGATTTGTCGCGAATGAGAACTGAGCTATATGGTGATGAATATGTAAACGGCCAGTTGGAGTAGACAAATTCCATTCGAGTACAGATTTTCACAACGTCAGTAGTGGGTCCGGAATTGAGAAACGGCGGACCAGGAAGCAGTGTTGCCATATTGGCGGTTTTGACGACCGACTGGTCGATTTATGTTTTGCTGGCTTATTAAAATTGTTTTTGATCTATTGACAATCCTTGTAAGTTTTTGGAAATTTCTTGCAATTTTGGGTTACAAAAAAAAATTGGCGTATTTTTCAGAGACAGTGGCATATTTCTTGGATTACGATCGGGCAACACTGCCAGGAAGTGGTTTCAGGTTTCTCCACCGTGACTTATTTATTCTTGGTTTCTAGATTCACAACGCCGAGCAGTTGTCAGACTGGTGTCTGCATTATTTGTGTGGAAACTACAACACTGTCTGCCGAAAGGAACTGAAACTGTTGAAACAACTACATCACGAAAACCAGAGTGATTTGGCAAAACATAGATGGCCTCCTATTTGGTAAGTGAAAAATTCCTTCCCATTACCTCTTTCAGGGGCGGATGAGGTGGGAAGAAGACAATGTATGGAAAAGCCTTACAGCAAAGATTACACTAGATTTTTTTTTTTTTTTTTATTTATCAAGGTTTCTTGTTATTTGAACCATGCTACATCTATAGGAGCAGGACACTTTTTACTCTTGCTTTACACAGAAATTCTTTTGATTGTTCATGGCTTGGACGGGTAGATTTGAAAAAAAAAGAAGTTCTTGGAAAATATTCTTCGGAAATGAACGAGAAAAATAATAAAAAGAATTTGCCGGTGTGATGTTGAATGTACACTACTGTCCGCGTGTTAGTTTTGCAAAATAGCTTATAGCTAGAAAGAGCAGTCGAAGGAGTATGAACTACAGTAGAGGTATGCTTCTTTGGACAGTTACTTAACTTCGAACAGTACAGTTTGGGCTAGATGGTAAAATAAACACCCAGAACACCCTTGATTAATTCTTCCATGATAATGAGCTACTTTGGCCGACTGGTAGTTAGCTTCGGTAAAACCAAGTGAATGAAATGGCACTTCTCAACGTTAAACGAATGTTCAAAGAAGCATACCTCTACTGTATTTACAATTCACAGAAGCAAAATTCGTTCAGGAAATTCATGAAAGACGTTCCGATGTAAGTACTCTACGTAGAAACTGAATAGAACAATGTAGGGGATATGGCAAAAACCGGCTGCTAATGCGTATATTTAGGGCCTTTAGGAAAAAGGATGGTGGCGTCACGGGCGAGCTTTCAATAAAAATATCAAGCGCAGCAGTCCTGGAACGGCCTTTGCACGACGACCCTTGTTCACCCCCCCCCCCCCCCCCCCTGCGCACGGGAAAAGGACAGCAAAAGTTTTGACACCAAGGAAATCTTTTTCAGTATTTTAACATGACGTGACTCCTTTGAAACTGTGCCGGGTTTTTGAAAGGATCACAATTCCGTCCGGCTGTTTTTAGCCTCACTCGGGCCCCTTGCTGTGATGATAAAAGCGAAAAGGTTGCATAACCGGCATTTTTTTACATGCTCCTCGTAAACCGTAAACGGGAGTCTGACCCGCTTGGAAAAGAGCCAAACACAGCAAATGCAGAAATCAGTGTAGTGACAATGGGATGGATTAAAAACGAAATAGGAAGTTGGGAACCTCGAAAATGATAATGGATTGAACCACGGTGGAACGATTAATAGGGAACAGTAATATCGATACGACGGGTCGAGACCAAGGAAGAAAATTGATTGACATAGATTTGAGACCCTTCTCATTTTCGTGGCTTCATAAAAGAACAAGAGCTGAAAGCTGATATGGCACTTGTAAGAACAGTTAGCATAAATATTCCTTCAGCTCAAGCTAACTTAATCTTGTTTGATAGTGCAAAACGGATACGTCAACTGATTTTAATTAGAGCTATATTTCGGACCTTCTTGGCAAGTGTCCTCTCCAGGCTCAAAGCCGCTCAAGTTGGAAAAATTTTGGAAATATAGCTCTAATAAAATTCAGCTGACGTATCCGTTTTGCACTCATATGATTCGCAGTCAGCTTGGGCAGAAGGAATATTTGTCGAACTAAACAGTCAAGTTTTTTAACGCCAGTGCCAGTTGTGTACCTGAGGTTAACCCTTTTGATAATATGTATTGGACAATCATAGGTGTTGACTGTAAATTGTATATATATTTTTATTGACGACCAAATGAATATTCTGCTTGTCCGCTTCAGTTTTTAAATAAATTGAATTAAATTAAAGCTATCTGGAGACTAGGAAAGGAGAAACGTTGGCCGACGTGATAGCTTTTCAACTGAGCTGCTTGCTACATCTTTGCCATCTTGTTTCAGGTTCTTGAAGGATCGGGACTACTACGAAAAGTGCGTGAAAGAGCAAACAAAGGACATGCTGCTGATCAAGCCGATAAAGCGACCAAGAAATAACTCCGGATGCCTCTGCTTTACTAGTAAAGCAACTAGGGACTCAGACGAGAAAGGATACCACTCTGTCTGAAGTTTCCACCGCTTGATACGTCAGTGCTGGCCTGGTAGTCGCCAGTAAATTTAGCCGAATCTTCGAATCGCCAGTAAATTTATCCGAGGAAATGTATCTGAATCGGCTGGAAATTTTGTTTATCCAGCCGTCCGAGTGATATTTCAGTTTGATAACGACTGTGTTTTTGCGTAGAAATCTGTCTCGCCGGTATCAGATTTGGTCTTCTTTTTCTGGTGAGTTTTGGCATAGCATATATGCCATAACAATTCTTTTAACAAAAAACTGTGTCAGTAGAGTTGTCGAGTGCAGTTTCAGTGTACCGGAATGCAGTCGTGGAAAATCCGTTGAATCGTTGGGTCAGAATGATTTGTGAAACATTGCCGTGTCCACCGTGATACAAGAAAAGGGTTCTGTCCGGGCATGAACCCGAAGAAACTAAGTATTTGGATCCCTTTCTGCTGCTGGAAGACCTCGAGATGTCGAATTGAACGGTGAAACTGTAGAAGTTGCCTGATTTAAGCTACCGCAGATAGTGCTGCGACTGCAGTTTTCGTATAGTCCCTTACCCGGAAATCGTGTTGCGACAAATAACTCTTGACAGTTCGTTCAGGTTTCTATGAAGAAGTGTGTGTCCGGAAACAACCGCTTCGATGGATCGAAATCCGAAAATTCCGGAAAGGTCGCATAGTAGTTTTTCCGGTAGATGAGAAGTTAGATAATGTGACAGGAATCTCTATCACAAAAGTGGATTGTAAATCTGTGATTATGTAGTGTGATAGTTCCGTAAGTAGCTATATTTGGGACTCTAACAAAAATTCCATTCGAGGGCTTTCTTGACGAACGTAAATGACTCGAATACTCTTGATGACTAACTCTCCTTGGCGATGCAAAATCGCCTTGTACCTAGCGGAAGGCCGGAAGCGCGAAAGCCGGAGAGCCGTGATTGGTTGACATGTGATTTGAGTTGTCGAGTTTCAGTCGTTAGTGAGACGTTGTCTCGTTCTTCCTGAGAATCAATGGCGTGTTTTGGACTTAGCCATATAGAGTATTAGTCACCATCAGCTACATAATGCCATCTTTGGGCGACGAGTAAGCCATCTACTATTGGAAGACGTACTTAATTATTTGAAACGTTATGGCAAATGTGGATAGATGGCATGGCTGCGGGTGGTCACTAGTTCGAGCTCATTGACGTTTTGGAATGAATTGTGGTAGATATTTATTGAGCACGTTCAGGAACTGAATGTAGCCGGTGGGAAGTGTGTGATTTTAAAGTGCTCTATTTCGGGATAGAAGTAACAAATAGTTCAAAAAGGCGGAAGTGAATTTGCATATTGTAGTTATTTTATTATGAATACCTCCATTAACCCTTTAGCTTGTGTATACTGCAAACCATCTGGGACCTGGGTTGAGTTTTACTTCAGCGTTTGGGGGAATACTCTTCTATATTTTCATGAACATTGGCAATTTTAAATCGCTACTAAGAAACATCTATTTATTTGGAAGATTACCTTTTTACAGTTTTCGCTTGTAAGGGCATTCCCGGAAAACATATTGCAGAAGTTTCGATTAACGTGTCGTTCGTTCGTTGACACCATACTCGCTCTTTTTTTGCTTCTTGGAACACAGCTGGTACTTTGGATCGTATCTCCTAAAGCTTGTCGAAGAGAGAGGTGGTTTGCATGTTGATGGGACCGAAGGTACTTTTACCGGTCTACTATAAATCCTGGTTTTTGGATAGGCTATGCCAAACGCCGATTGCCCTATAAAAAATCATGGGTACCCTGACCCCATAAAATATCGATGATTTGAGTGAAGTTCGGAAAATAGCCAATCAGAATTAATTTCTGTTTAGCTGATTAGGTCGTGGTTAAGGTGCCAAATATTTAGCATAGGGTAGCCTGCTAACCTTTGTCATAGGTCTGTTCCAGACTGTGGGTATACCCAATGCCATTCCAAAAATCAAGGATTTGCAGCAGACTAACATGAGGCGTATTCTCGCCGGTCCCCGAGGACTCCACTTGAGGAGTCCCCGCGTTTTTGTTTGTCCCGGGGACTCACTCCCCGTATTCTCGCGAGTCCCCACGGACGGGGAATGCTCCGATTATCATCACCATCATCAAAAAGGACTCCCATTCAGAATCAGAGGGGAATCAATTTTTGCTGGTGTTGGTGCAATGCAGAATTAATTTGAAACAATCAGAATAAACAAAACAAAAAATATAAGTGGATCAAGATTAATTTCGTCAACTGCATATTTATTTTTAGAAGAAAATTCATTTTGGAAGCATTCCCTGTGTTCTCGTTGTTTTCCGTACGCAGAGTCCGCATGGAGACCATGGAGTGACTCCCTCTATTTTCGCCGTTCCCTTCGATTCCCCGAGGAGTCATCGGGGAGCGGCGAGAATACGCCTATGGGCGTCAGATCGAATAAACGCTGGATAGATTTGCGGAAATATCGCCTTCAGGGATTATTTATGTTACGTAAATGAGGCAAGGGAATTGTAGCAAAAGTTGCGTTTTCAGCAATTAGCGTGTAACACGCTGCGCTGTCACCCGTTTCCAGCGGCCGTGTTTTCATAAGAGAACCCGGCACAGGATTTGATCCTCTACCGAGTCCGTTTGTGTTTGGATTCGGTGTTGAACTCGAAAGAAACACGGGAGCTAAAAACGCTTGAAGCCACAGAACACGGAACCCGTGTTAGGATGCGCACTGTATTCGCTCCGTCAAAACGACTTGTGACGATCACGGGTTGAGAATCTCAAGCCTGAAAACGCAACTGATATGTCACTTTTGACGTAGTCCAGATTTGGACGGCGCTAAAAACTTTGGCACTTCTTCTGCACCCTGTTATGGCTTACGGCATAAGGAAGTGCAACAGTATGGAACGTCCCACATTAAAAGACGAATGTCGGAAACAACAACATATGTAATTATTCGCAAGGGGGTTCAAGAGTGCAAATGGGCTTTCTTTGAACGAGTGAACGGGAGGTATCATTAGCATCGACTCTACAGGAAACTCTGGGCGACCGAGTCAGTTACTTGTGGTCTTATATCAAGGGGCACCTCACTTCTTGTGCAGTTCTCGACGAAAAGTTGCCGCTTCGCGAATTTTGCTTCTAAAGCTTCTTTCTTTATGTAGGAATATTAGATTTCTCTTTCGACTAATAATAATTTACTCATTCCTAATCAGTTCAGTCTTTCTTGCAATTGCAGAGCTGGGCATCCAAGTAAAATAACGGGGTGGAGTGCGGGGGGGGGGGAGGGCAAAACCATATGTCGGACTGTGATTGATTATTTTTTAATTTTTGCTATTTAGCCATCGTTATGTAGCTTTGTTATTTCTTTCCCTTTTTCGTTTTCAATCTTTGGCTTTGCCAGGATGTACTAGGCGTTTTTTGGCTGTCTGCTTGTACATTTTAAATGTATAGAGCACTTTGTGGTAGACGATTTCTCGTCATTTTTTTCTTTTGGGTTTCTCATTGAGAATATTTATAATAAAAGATTGCATTTATGACGGCAAAGGTTGTTCATTGTATAGTTAGAACAAGAGCTGAGTTCTTGTATGGGACTTGCATGGGTTATAGTTGTGGCACATCTTAGTTTAAAAGTGTATATCTAGGATATTTGCTCTCGCCAACTATCAAGTTCTATTAGGATTTATAGGTAAGATACACAGGAACTCCCCTCCAACTCCCTCACAGTGCCCGGACAAAGTTCGGATATGTAAATGTACACGTAGTACTTGTGACTTCCTGTCCGACAAGTCCGGTCGTGATCCCTCCACTCCAAGCAAGCCAAGATTTCTAGTACCCCCCTCCCCCACACCCCAGGTAGTCGCAGAATCCAGTACGCGCCTGTATACGGAACATCCGTGGCGTGTACTCCAGCCAACTTTAACGTTCCACCCAGATGGAATTACTTGTTCGAGAGTTAAGTGTGCTGCAGATTTCCGAAAAGTTTCCGGTGCCCCGCACTAATTCTTCCCATCTGGTTCGGATCCGATTCGGACGCATAAATGTCACATATATAGAATTCCTCCTATCAAGTTCCACTGCAGTCTGAGAATCTCCGGAAAATTACCAAGACTCCCCCCTTCATCTCCCCCACAGAGGTCTTATCCGGTCCAGACCTCAAACGATTGATCTGGGACACATTGGCTTTGTGCTTTCCAAGTTTCATCACTAGCGCTCCATCCGTTTGGTCGCTACGCATGTTGTAAAATTTCTCGGCCCCCTCCTACTCCCCCCATCGTGTCCAGATGCGATTCAGACATATATGTGTCAACATCTAAGGCATTTCCTCTCACCACCCACCAAGTTTCACTCGAATCGGAGCACTTCCGGAAATGCCAGGTAGCCACCCGACTCCCTTAACCAAGGCCGGATCCGGTCTGAACCACAGAATAATCTAAATAGGACCGATTAACTTTATACCATCCCAGTCCTTACATCTGTTCGGTCCCTACGCATGTTGCAAAATCCCCCCTCCACCCCCTAACTCCATGTTTGGATGCGGTTCGAACGCTAAACGGAAGATCTCGGGCATGGAGACTTTTTAGTCGGACTGGATAGCCCGTTCGCAACCTATGCGGGTTACAAGATTTCGGATTCCTCCATCCCTACACGGAGGATCGGATCCGGGAAAATAAAGTTTTTTTTGAGAATTGAGTCCATAAAGGAAGATCTCGGGCATCGAGACTTTTCTGTCGGATCGGATAGTCCGTTCGCAACTTATGCGGGTTACAATCGGATCGGATCCGGGAAGATAAAGTTTTGTTGAGAATTCAGTCGGGTCCAAAATAGACATGCCAACAGGGGTGGTTTGAAGTGCTTGGGATTGGGGGGGGGGGACGACCTCAAAACATATGCTGGCCGTTCGCAACCTATGCGGGTTACAAGATTTCGGATTCCTCCATCCCTACACGGAGGATCGGATCCGGGAAAAGAAAGTTTTGTTGAGAATTGAGTCGGGTCCATAACGGAAGATCTCGGGCATCGAAACTTTTCAGTCGGATCGGATAGCCCGTTCGCAACTTACGCGGGTTACAATCGGATCGGATCCGGGAAGATAAAGTCTTGTTGAGAATTCAGTCGGGTCGAAAATAGACATGCCAACAGCGGTGGTTTGAAGTGCTTGGGATTGGGGGGGGGGGGGGGGGGGTTGACGACCTCAAAACATATGCTGGCTAATGCCTCGCAATTACACCGATTAGAAACAATAGATAAAAAACACAGCACTACAGTAAAAAAATGTAAGAACTTCCAGAAATATTAATAGTTTTTTTGAAGAGGTTATAATAATAAAGGTCAAGGCAGGAATAAGATAATAAACACTTAAATAAAATTCGACTTTTTTCTGACAAAAATTCAACAGTTTCCCATTCAAACTCCAACTATTAATGTGGCTCAGATCCCAAAATCTCAAGCCTAAAGTCCCAGGTAAATGGCGAACCCTCAAACTAAATAGAGAAGAGGTTATTACACTAAACTCGCCGCAGGCGAAATTTTTAAATCTACCTTTTTTCTGGCTTCAAAGACTTCCCAAATAAATTTTAGCTTTTAACGCGGCTTAAATCTGAAGCTAAAATAGCTCGCCCTTGTTTTATGCGACACATGTTTTATGCTAAAATAAGGAGATTTGTACAAAACCAGATAATACTGATACTTTGCCCCGCAAGCAAAAATTGCGCAAATTAGCCTTTTAGTGCGAAAACACAACAAAAACACAAACACAACAAGCTCAAAACATGTGAGTTCGTAAGATGTGACTTGTAGAAAGTCTCATATATCCATACGACTAGAAACAAATTTTCAGGCAAAATATACGATAGGCAAGCTTCAAACACACGTCTGTCATTCTAACAAGCTCAAAACTTACGACTGCGTCTCGTAATCTCGTAAACTAGAAATATGTTCACAGAATACGACAAGAAACAGGTCATTCGTAGGAAAGATTCGCACGATTTGATGTCGCTTTGACAAGCTCAGGACATACGACTGTCATTCTGACAAACTCATAACACATAACTGTGAATCTGACAGGCAGACACTACGACCAGAAACAGGTTAACTTACGGGCGATTCACGTTTGATTACTTTGATTACAGTAGAGGTATGTTAATTTGAACAGTTATTTAAATATGAACAGTGCAGTTTTGGGCTGAATGGGAGAATGACGATCCAAAATACCTATTCAGGTGTTTTCAGAGCCCTTTAATTACCTACTAACTCATAGTTTACTTTAGTTACAGCAAGTGCATGAAAATGGCAAAGTCCAAAGTCAACAAACGTTCATATAAGCACACCTCTACTGTATGTTATTCTGACAAGCTTCAAGCGTAGGGGTGTCATAAAGGCAAGCTCCAAACATACTAGTGAAAGTACAACTCTTTGAAGCATGGGGGGGGGGGGGGGGGGGCTCACTCGGATCTTATGCTGCGGCCGGAATCCGGCTGGAAAACTCGAACCATCTGTCCGCACCATTAGGCACAGCACCTAGATAGGACATTCTTGGAACTACAGCTTTTGGAAATGTGAACATTTCCGTAGAATACGAATACTTTTCTCTAGGTGACCCAGACCCGAGAAAAGGTGCGGATAGACAAACAGGTTTTCCCGGCCGGATTTCCTGCTCTTTCACCATTAGGTTGACAAAATACCAACTTTCTGTACAGAACTGATGATAGTGCCGAAAATCTGTCGGCGCTCGATAAAGCGGATTTTCGTCAACCGTTAAAGGAGCTGCTATTTGCGCCTTCTGTTGGAACACAGCAGCGAGTTTGTCAGTAACGCTAGATCTCAGCAGAAGCGAGTAAACAAAGATAGAATACCGTCTTTCAGACTTCAGACAGATAGAAAGAAAAACGAATCAACCTTGGCTAACTTGGCTCAGCTTGGCTTGACACAAGTAGGTATTTTTTTTAGTTATTTGCTGTTAAAGTATGAGGTAGTGGCATTATTCATGCTTGCAGTTATGCAATGAAGGCAGAGTTCTTGTGATGACCAACCTCTAATTTATATAACCTCGAAATCGGCTCAAAAGTCATAAAAGAACATTACTTTACAGCTCAAACTGCTGGGACCTGACTGGGACCAGACCAGCACTGCTACTGCCACTACTGATCCTAGGTTATTAGCTTTTTCTACTTGGCAGTTAGGACCTAGTGAAGACTGCAAAGGAATTTCCTTGTAACATTTCTTGGGCTAAAATGCTAAATGTCTGTAACAGTGTAAAGACTTTACTAAAGTACAGAAGGGGTATCAGTGTGACCCTGGGGTAACCTCAGATTTGTACAACCTCAAACCTGGCCTAAAGTGGCTTAAAGGAAGATTTGAACAAGTCAAATCAAGGTCCTAACTGGACAGAAAGAAGTCCTGACTGACCTAGGACCTGTTTTTTGCCTGTTTTAGACTGCACAGAAGTTTCCTTGCAAGATTCTTAGGTCTTAAACAAAGTTCGATGTTATATAAGGTTGAGGTTGGATACCCCTCCTGTAGGGGAGAATGGGGGCGAGGTAAATATCTTGGCTATCTATGGTACTTAATGCAGATTTTTGTGTCAATAGTTTTTTTGCAGGTTGATGATTTACCCAAGTCTGCCAACTTGTCCAATTTGTCCCTTAGGCCAGGTCAGTTTGGACAGGCATTGGGTCAGTTTGGACACATTGTTGTTATAGAAGGAAGTGGTATATAAATGCCATTTATTGGCTAAAATAAGTAAGAAAAGTAAAAATGCACTTAGTAAATGATTTAAAGTCAAGCAACATCATAGTTTGTCAGACTACCGTCAAATACCAGCTACTCTACCCGTCTGCTTGTCCCTCCAGCCAACCTGGGCACCAGCAAAACTCTACATCACCCTTTTGGAATGAAGAAATCTCTTCAGTGCGAACAAACTTGTTTTGAAATATGCGTTTGATGTACAGGACATCAATATCCACATCTCCTTCCTTCACAATTTTGCCAATCGATTACTTCTTCTTGTTCTTAACTGTTCCCTCGCAAATCAAAACATGGTCACCGGTTGATTTCGTGTGAAAGGAGGAGGAGAAGTCCCCTCCCAAGTCACACATATCATCAGTCTCAAGGCTGTCATCAGATTCACTAAGAACCATGTCATCTTCACTGATGTCACTGTCCAGGTTACTGACAGGGTGCTTAAAGCTTAAAAGCTAAAGCCAGAATTGACACATACAAATTAATACTAAAGAACATTGTGATGTTTGTACTATGCTATTAAGTCGCTTATAACTTTGAAACCTTTAAATATTTGTGTAAAAAATCACCACTGAAATAAGTACATTTGTCCAAACTGCCCCAGGGACACACGTCCAAACTGCACCTAGTGTGTATGATCTTTTAAATACCTCCAAAAACCCCACAAGATGACACTCTGTAGGAAAAGCAAACATAACATCCGATAGCCCTGAAAATGAAGTGTACAAGGTAGAAATTTAAGATATCTTACCCTTTTATAGGGGCCCTTTTATATCAAAAACAAACTTTGAAAGTTCGAAAATCAGACTTACCTAATTTTTCTTATAAAAATTTGGACACATGTGCCAAGTGACAAGGTTAAACTAATGACCACTAGGTAGCAGTCATAAAGTCTGAATTGGACCTTTAGAGGGGTTCGCATAGTGAAAAAAGTACCATGTCCAATCTGCCCCTTGTCCAAGTTGCCCCCAGTCTCCCCTACAACAATGGTTTACATGTTAGAAGAGTAAATTTTTCTTTAATATCTGTGGCCTAATTGAAGGAATTTTCAGTTTCATAGAGAATCACCTCATTGTCACCCCAGCTTAAATCATGCTCAAATTCGCTGTTTGATCATTTTGATGTACAAAATGATGAAAACAATAGAGACTCTATGTTTTTATTTTTTAGAAGTTGGAGACTTGTCTGTTGACAGTATGAAGCAAGTCTGATTCGCTAGAGCGTTGTTCCTCAATGAGGTTAGTGTAGGACAACAACAACTCATTTAGAGTTGTTATTGAAGTTAACAAATAGAAATAGCATTTTTGAACACATTCTATCAAAAGAAAAAGACTACTGATGTTAAATAGACCACCCAAGTGAAAAAAGACAGAGAATCATTGATAAACCATACCAAAAGCACATGCTTGTAGCCTATTGTAGGCTACGGTTTCTGGGGCTCCGCAAATTTCGTGCCTGAGTGCTGGTCTAAGCATTCTCAGTGGATTTCCTTATGTTGTGTATTACACTGTTAAAACTACAGCCAATCTTTCATATATCGTTGGTGTCAAGCAGAAACCACGTATCTGGTAAAATTTGCGATTTCCACTTTCTGACACAGTTCTACTCGCCAAAAAACTCTGCGTCGAACGATGCATATCTCGATTGCCTCATAGTTTGGGAGATACAACCAAGATGGAAACCACGTATCTCAGATTAACATAGGGGGCTGTACTACTAACGAGAAAAAGTTATTATGTTTTTTTCACCTCCTGAAAAATTTTGAAAAAGGGAGATACATGGTTTACGCTTGACACCGACGATATGTGCATCTGTTTCTGGTGGATACTCTTTGTCAGTTCTGTTTTACTATAAAGTAGAGGTATGCTTATGTGAACGTTTGTTGACTTTGGACTTTGCCATTTTCATGCACTTGCTGTGACTAAAGCCAACTATGAGTTGGACAAAGTAGTAATTAAGGGCCTCTGAGATCACCTGAATAGCTATTTTCAGTCTTTATTCTACCATTTAGCCCTAAACTGCACTTTTCACATTTAAGTAACTGTTCAAATTAACATAATAAACTCTACTGTAGGTTCTTCAGCAGTTCTTAGAAGGTACACTGGCTTTGTAATTTGGATCTGTGCTGCGAGAACTTTAGCAATATCACTTATATTGGTACGGTACATAGCTCTTAAAGTTTAGCTGAAAAGGTTTTACATCTTGGATTTGAATAAGCTACACTTTAATTTTTTTTACTCTGCTATGGAATTTTTGTATTATTTCACCTTGGACTTTAGTAGCCTAGCGACATTCAGAATATGCACTCCTGGCCCAAACAAGACAAATAATGCAGAGAATTTGAATTTCAACAGAAGTGTGCAATTCAACAGTTAATGAAGCGAAGCTCAGGAAATGTTCAGTTCCAGACTATAAGATCACTTCTGAAGAAAGCCTGCTAATGCCTGTGAACCCCAAAACAAAATTGTTTCGGCAATTGTTTACCATTGAAGATGCTAAATATTCCAAGCATAGAGGTAAAAACACAAAGAGGTACCATATATCCAAAACAATAAGTTCATTTCATGGATTTGATTATATGAATAGCAAAGCAACAAAGTAACGCATTTTCATCAGGTCTTCAAGCCTATTTAAGTGAATAAGTGATGGGTAACTAGACTGTTGTAGCTCAGCCCTATTCAGTTAAATACTCTTAAAAACCATAAATGGAAGGATTGTAGGCTACTCCTCGAATAGTGATTTATGTGTTAGTGGTTCACTAGTATTTGGCTTAGTGGGGATAGCATCTGTCATGATCTAGAGATTCATTAATAACTTCTGATTGAGTTCTTGATCAGAAAAAGGTTGTATTTTACAGAATTGTTAATAGAATTACTGCATTTCCTTAGGTTTTGTTTGCTGCCAGTTCTACTTCGCTGCAAATGACAGAGTCAGCAACTGGTATGAAGGGCAAAAGTGACAAAAGAAACAAGAAATTCAGGCATGCACCTGTCAAAGCTAGTGCGTTAGTTAAAGAAGGCAACACCGATGCCAAAGGACAATCATTTCCAACTCTTCAAGGTATAGTGAAAACACAGACTCTACTTACCATCCCGAAAAAAGTTAATGATGCCTCTGCCAACTGGAAACAGATCTCAGAGGTAAGTACTGGTAGCCTACTGCCTCGGTGCTCGTCTATACCAGGCAGTGGCGAAACTCTTCGTGTGGGGGGGGGAAGCCCAGATTTTAACGACAAGATCTAACAATTTACCGACAAAAGCGGCAACGGCGCACATTCCCCGCGAACGCATCTTACAACTGTTGTAATAATAAATTGTAACATATCAAATGAGATGTTTTTCGAACGAAAGTTCGCTTTCATTCGAATTTGCCATTCGCTTCCTGGCAACAATGGTTATCAAATGGAACCAGGAACATACTATGCAGTCAATTGTCTTGCAAACCCGAAAAAAGTGACAGACATTGCAACAGACTACTTCACTGCTGGAAGATTTACGCTTGTAAACTAAGCTGTTTTTTGGGGTTCCAAAACGTTAGCACCTACGAGCTCGTAAAGTTTGTCTGTCCGTCTATTAAGATGATAACTCTCAAAGGGGTTCGGAATATTTTGTTGAAATTTGGTTTGAGAATGCACCGAATCAAAGTACGGGCAATCGTTTCACTAATGGCTGATGGGAGCAGATGCCCTAAATTTGCTGTTTCTGTGTCCGAACGAAATCTGACAACTGTGAGTGGAATGTAGGGGTCACGAGATACTCTTCAAAAACCAAACGGGTTCATGGGTCCCAGAAAGTGCTCGGATTCGACTGAAACTTGCCCAAAATTTTCAGTTTATACGCGTCCGAGAACAGAGTTGCAAGGAGGTCTCGGAAATATTGTAATACCAGTAGGGGCCGAACGGATAGAGTGATTGGATAAAACTTGAAAAATTTATGGGACCTAGACATGTAGTTTGAGGCCCAAACCGGATCTGACGTCCGTGGGATGAAGGTGGGGCTGGGGGGGAGGGGGTACCGGACCGGTAGGCCAACTGGAAATTTTTCGGAAATGCTCCGATTCGAGTGATGCTTGATGGATAGTAGACGCAGATGCCAAATATGCCATTTGTTTGTCGGAACTTCTTCCATGGTGGTAGTGCTGTGGATGGATTAGAGGTGGGTCCTGGACATGTTCTTAAACGCTTAGGGACCAAATGGGTTGAGCGATTGAGATAAACTTGGCGACACTAGCGATCCTGGCCCGATCCAACCTCGGCGGCACTGACGGGAATTTGAAACTCTCAAGTCACTGAATAAAGTGGACTATTTCCCGAGTTGACTGTACCATCTACAGCCAGATCAACCCAAAAAGGCAGTTTATGGGTGGGAACAGAGAAATCATCCAAGAACAAACCGAGCAAACATGTTTGCCGGCGTGGTTGAATTGCCGTCAAGGAACAGAAAGGAACGAAGAAGTGTTTGTTTAGTGCTTTTACCCAAAACATTTTCGGATTTACCGACGAGAATATTCCAGTCATCGCATCAAAAAGTCTTCGCACTGACGAACAGTTCACAGTTAATGAAATGAACGACACGATTTTTATCCATATAAGATGTAAACAGAAAGAAAAAGAGATTTCCCATTTTACCGACAAGACGGTCACCGTAGCCTATCGAACAAGGCTGGGTCAGAGGATTAAAGTAGGAATTCGTCAATTCGTGGGTTTGTTGTGATCATTTGTAAGCAAAACCCTTGAGATAAGAATGGTCATGGGTCCTTGGAAATCACGAGAATGTATTGTTCGTACAAACTATTTTATTTGTGCATTTGGCCGTGATGATGCGCACTTTAAGGGCGCTAGAGATTCATCTGTAAAGAACACTCCTGAAGCACAAATTGGAATAATGAAAATGTGTATTTTGCTCAAAATTATTTGTTTGTATTTTAAGAAATTCAGTTGTAAGCAAAACCCTTGAGGCAAAAATGATCATGGGACCTTGGGGATCATGAATATATATCGTTTGGTTAAAGTAATTTTTTTTACTTTTCGGTTAAGAAACGCACTTAAAGGGTGCTAAAAATTTAGTTTTTGAGTAACACCCTTGAGTTAAAATATATACTTCGCTTAAAAGTATTTTTTTTGTACTTTGTGGTTCGGATTAGTACTTTAAGGTAGGATTAGTACTTTAAGGGATGGCCGGATCTGAGAAGTGATAATTTCTAGCCAATCTTGTCAAGTTGCTAATGTTAAAGCCAAGTTTCACCGTCCTAGCACATCTGGAAATACCTTAACTCGCGATAGCCGGAATTCCGGACTCCCCTCTCTAACTCCCCCCACAGTGCCCAAATCCGATCCGGTTCTATCACTGACGTATCTAGTCTTGTCCTTCCCACCAAGTTTCATCTCAATCGCTCCACTCTAAGCGTGTCAGAAGATTTCCGCCCCCCCCCCCACCCACATTCATCGGATCCGGTCCGGACTTTTAATGGGTCATCCGAGACGCGCGGTCTTTCCAAATATCAAGTTTCGTTAAGATCCGATCACCCGTTCCAATGTTATACCCTTCCTCCACTCCCCCCACGGTGGTCGGATCGGGAAGTTGACTATTTCCAGGTTAATTTGGTCGGATCCCTGACTTGCCTACCAAGTTTCGTTGTCCTAGCCCACCTGGAAGTAACACCGGAATTCTGGAACCCCCCTCCAACCCCCCCCCCCACAGTGCACGAATCTGGTTCGGTTCTGTCAATGCTGTACTTAGGGCTTGTGCTTGTTCCTCCCACCAAGTTTCATCCCGATCGCTCCACTCTGAGCGTGTCACACGATTTCCGGTTCCCCGCTCCGACTCCCCCCCACATTCATCGGATTCGGTCCGCACTTTGAAATGGGACATCTGAGACATAACGTCTTTCCAAATATCAAGTTTCATTGAGATCCGATCACCCGTTCGAAAGTTATGCATGTCACTAAATTCCGGATTCCGGCTCCCCTCCCTCCCCCCACGATGGTCGGATCGAGCAAGTGACTATTTACAAGTTAGTTTGGTCGGGTCCCTAATATGCCTGCCAAGTTTCATCGTCCTAGCACATCTGGAAGTACCCTAACTCGCAAACACCGGACTGACCGACCGACGGAAAAGTGATCGGTATATGGCACTTGGCCGAAAGGCAAGTGCCATAAAACGAAAAACAACCGATATCAGGATCTCGATCCGATTCTCGGCTTGACTTCCCGACAAGGCTTTTGTCGGTATCATCTCCTCACCGACAAAAAAAATTTGATTTTTGGATAAGAAGCTTCCTGATTACCGACAGAGCTTCTGTGCGGTATCAGAAACGGTATGAGGAAAGTGTTTTATCAGAGCTCTTGCCGTTACTAAAAATGGAATCCGCGCACAGTCTTAGCACCGACACACGCTGCCGATTTCCCAACAAGAAGTTTCCTGGCTTACCGAAACGCTACCTATTTCCTAACAGGAAGTTTCCTGTTTTACCGAACAGTATCAGAAACGGAATGCTAAAGCGCGCCGTACCGACAACCGCTGCCTATTTCCCAACTGGAAGTGTTCTATTTTACCGACAGAGCTTTTGTTGGTATCAGATACGGAATGCTAAAGCGTGCCGTACCGACAAACGCTGCCTATTTCCCAACGGGAAGCTTCTTGTTTTACCGATAGAGCTTTTATCGGTATTAATGATAAAAAGCCTTTGACAAACACTGCCGATTTACCGACAGGATTTTTCGTGGGGGGCAGCTGCCCCCCCCCCCCCCCCCATGCCCCCCTCCCTAGTTTCGCCACTGATACCAGGTCTTTACTGTTAAGCTTAATGTCAGCTTTGAGACTAATTTTGGGCAGAGTCAGTTTACGGGGATGTTGTGTCAAACAGGCCGGTCATTTAAGGTGGGTGATGAGTGAGTTTGTGGCACACAGTTTGTTTTCCAAGCAAAATATTGACAATACGATTTGATCCCCATCAGGTAGATCGTAATACGCACTGCACAATTCAGTTTCAATTTCAATTTATTTAATAATAAAGCAAAACATATCTCTCGTGGGCAGAGCCCAAATACGATGTTTTTGTAGTCATAAGTAAAGATAAAATAACTTGTCAACAGATAATTTAAAATAAAAAGAAAAGAAGTTACAAGGCAGAAAAGTGCTAAAGAGCATTGTACTGCTTTACGAAACTCGGCACAAAGCTTCTACTGTAGCGCATAGTGTTACAGTAGATTGGGGTCAGTTTGGGAACCTTTTCAGCCACTTCTCGGGGGGGGACGAGATCTTACAGGAACAAAGGGTGGGGGAAGGAATGAACGGTATATGGGGTGCTGGAGAAGGGAGGAGCCAAAGTTTCGGCATAGTTTTTCGCGGCGGGAAGAAAGGGATTCAATTTTAAATTCTTTGAGGTAAAAAGAGTATGGTAGGGGGAACCGCCATAGATAATTTGCAGCGATCTCTTCTGAACTCGCTCTATTTTATCAGTTTCACCTTGGGTAAGAGCAAAGTGCCAAACTGGACAAGCATATTCGACTAAGGGTCGAATGAAAGAGCAAAACATTAGCTTTAGCTTGTCCTTAGGAACCCGAAACTTTTTCAGTGTTTTTAGCATTTGAATTGCGCTGTTAGCTTACTTTACAAGGTTTCCTCTAACCGCCAACCGGTCTCCCTTCAAAGAACTACCAAAGAACATCTTCAAAGTCCAAACCATCAAAAGAAATCTACAGTTCTAATTTTTCTAGTGGTGAAACTAGTCGATTTTCGGGGGGGGGGGGGGGCAAGCCCAGATGTTACCGGCATCATTTTACAATTTTTCAGACAAAACGCGCCGTTGCCGCTTCGCTTCGCGGCAACGGTGCACATTCCCCGCTAACGCATCATAGAACCGCTGGAATAGTCAGTTGTAATATATCATTTCAGATGTTTTTTGCAGGGAAAGCTTGTGAATTTTTCATTGTTGCCAATTAGTGGTTGCCAAATGCGCCCAAAAATTTTCTGTGCAGTCAAAGTCTAGCAAACCAGAAAAGTCGTGATAGACATCGATCACGATCGTCTTTTTCACTTGCAAACTTACGCGAATTTTTTGCGGAGCGTGTAACCTTCGTCTCTAAGTGCCATATAACGATCGTAAGGTCTGTCCGCCTCTGACCCCTGTTCGTGTGCCCAAATTTTTCTAGTTCGTAAGCTAGGGCTAACACATAAGCTAGGACGTTGAAACTTGACAGTCGTATAGACGACCCGACCAAATACTATCCGATCATTTGTGGGAGATGGGGTGAGGAGGAATCCGGGAACTTGTGATATGCGTAAATTGCGAAATGGCAATCCGATTGATGGCTGGTAGGGTAGGAGCGAATGACCCAGATATACTAGTGTCCGAACCACATACGACACCTGTGAGGGGAGTTAGAAGGGGGCGGGGAGGGGTTACGGAAGTTCCGTGACAGGCATCGTCAAGCTAAAAGGACAGAATCACTGATATGAAACTTGGAACCCTAGAAATTGCTCCCGTTCGAGTGAAGTGTGCCGTTCAGGGGTCCCGAGATGTGTCATTTCTCCGCATCCGACAACGGTGGGGGCAGTTTCAGGAGGTCCGCAATAGGGATAACACTTCGACAATACAAAGGTGGTGTGCCCTAGGTATACAGTTTAGAGACCTGGGACCGATACAGTCTTCTGTCGAAGTAGTTGTGCGAGGGAAGGAAGGCACCAATAATGGAACTTTGAAAGCCCTAAGTCATTGAGTAAATTGGACCATTTTCCGGATTAATTGTTTACCGAGTTTATTTACCACATCAAATGACCAACAAACGAAACGAGGTTCACGATTTGCCGACAAGGCCTTTTCCGATCCACGGTACTGGCAGGCACTTCAACCAAAAAGGGCAGTTAGTGGGTGCAAACAGACAGATAACCCAAGAAAATCCGGCGCGGTCGACTAACCGACAAGAAACGGAACGAGAAAGTGTTTGTCGGTGCTTTTACCCAAAAGTTTTACCCACTTACAGGGAGAAACTTTTCCTGTCACCACAAAAAAAAGTCTTCGCACCGATAAGCGTTTCACATTTACTGATACCAAAAAGTTTGTTGTTGAGTCCAGAAGGAAACGGAAGAATGTTCCCCGTTTACCGACAAGACTTTTCTCAGTCATTGCAAAAAAGAAAAAGAAATGAAAGAAGGATCTCGATTTGCCGACAAGGATTTTGCCGACCATCGGCTTAATTTTTCGAGAAGGCTTTTGTCGGTACCAGAGACGGAACGAACAAACAGAATTCGTCGAAGCATCGGTCACCGGAAAGTCACCAGCAAATTAAATGAGATCTTAATCTGCCGACAAAGCTTTCCAGATCATCTGCTTTACCGACAAAGCTTTCGTAGGTTCCAGGAACGGAACGAGAAACGGGTTTGCCGGTGCTTCCGATTTACCGAGAAGGCCTTTTCTGATCATTGGAGAGTAGCAGGATCACTCGAACGTGAGTAGTTTATAGGAGCTTACTGACAAACGACGCAACGAAAAGTATTTGCCAGTGCGGAGTCGACTTCCTCGTATGAAGCTTCTTGATTTACCGACAGAGCGCCTGTCGGTACCAGGAACGGACTCCGCATCGAAAAACACTGTCGATTTGCCGACAACAGGTTTCCTGATCACACGACGAACACGGCCGATTTACCGACAGTAAATTCCGTGATCACATGACAAACACTGCCGATTTACCGACAAAACGTTTCCTGATATATCAAAGGAGCTTTCACGGTACCAGAAGCGGAAATGGGAAAGGGTTCGTCGGTGCTTCGCACCGATGAACGTGTGTTTCAAAAGTAAATTCATAGAGGTGTTTTTACCCCTATGCTGAATCTCTAATCGACTTCAGAAACAGCTTATACCTCTACCAGGTTTGTGCCGGATTTTCGGCGAACTACTTGTCCGGTAAGAAAATAACATTCAGAAATGCATCAGCATGTCTGCTCACCTCTGCATCAACTTTCTCATTAGTTTTTGGGATCCCAAAACGTAAGTGGAGGCATACCTATTGCATAGAAAAAGTTGGCCGTCTGTCCGCCTGTCTGTCTGTCCGTCCGTCCGTTTTTCCGTCTGTCTGTCTGTCTGTGAGCACGATACCTCTCGAAGGGAATGAGATATTTTGATGAAACTTGGTGTGAGGATCTTTTAGGTCAAGGGAAAGGTCGAGTTCGTAGATGGGCTCTGTAGCCCTACATTTAGGGGTGGGGCAGGCGGTTCATTTTAAGGGACAAACAAAATATTTTTAAACAGCTAATGATAAAGTCGATTATGGGGTAGGAAGACATGCTGAACACGAATATGTAAACCATTTTCTCGCCGGACAAGTAGTTCGCCCGGAATCCGGCCAAAACCGGAAACTTTGTTAAAAACAAAAGTTTTATTTGAAGTTGATTTATATGGTTCGATTTAAGGGTAAGTTCGCCCGGAATCCGGCTGAAACTGAATTTTTTTTATAAGTTAAATTTTATATGAAGTTGATTAGATGTTGGATATAGGGGCAAGGAGATACGCTGAATTAGTTTTTGAGCTTTATTTTTTCGCAGGACAAGTAGTTCCGAAATTCCACCGAAACCGGAAAATTGGCAGAAGTAAGGCAGGAAGTTTCGATCGGTTGCGTCAAAATAGATATGAATTATAGGGGTAAACACACATGCTGAAAATTGGCAGAAGTAAGGCAGGAAATTTCGACCGGTTGCGTCAAAATATATATGAATTATAGGGGTTTTTATTTTTATGGCACTTGCAGCCTCTGGCTCAAGTGCCATATACCTATCACAATTCCGTCTGTCGGTCTGTCGGTCGGTCCGAGTTTTTTGTCCCACTTATCCGAGTTAGGGTACTTCCAGATGTGCTAGGACAATGAAACTTGGCAGGCATATCAGGGACCCGACCAAACTAACCTGGAAATAATCAGTTTCCCGATCCGACCATATGCGGGGGAGTGCGGGGCGCTGGAAACTTGAAAATTTAGGGCATTTTGTCACTTTTTTCCGAGTTAGGGTACTTCTAGATGAGCTAGGACAATGAAACTTGGCAGGAATATCAGGGACCCGACCAAACGAACCTGGAAATAATCAGTTTCCCGATCCGACCATATGCGGGGGAGTGGGGGCGCTCGAAACTTGAAAATTTAGGGCATTTTGTCACACTTTTTCGAGTTAGGGTACTTCCAGATGAGCTAGGACAATGAAACTTGGCAGGAATATCAGGGACCCGACCAAACTAACCTGGAAATAATCAGTTTCCCGATCCGACCATATGCGGGGAAGTGGGGGCGCTCGAAACTTGAAAATTTAGGGCATTTTGTCACACTTTTTCGAGTTTGGGTACTTCCAGTTGTGCTAGGACCATGAAACTTGGCAGGCATATCAGAGACCCGACGAAACAAACTTAGAAATAATCAGTTTTCTGATCCGACCATTTTTGGGGGGGGGGGATTGGAGGGCAGGGGAATCCGGGAAAGTGAGAAGTGTGTAACTTTCGAACGGATAACTTTCGGAACGCACTTAATAACTGAATAGAATATATGTCTGTAATGTCCCGTTTAAAGTCTTGACCAGATTCGGTAGCCAGGGGGGAGTTGGGGGGGGGACCGGAAATTTCAAGAAACGGTTAAAATGGAGGGATCGGAGTGAAACTTGCTGGGAAGAACAAACATCTGCTCTAGATAAGTCCTTTAGACCATTGTACTGGATCCGGACAGTTATGGGGGGGGGGGTCCCGGAATTCCGGTAATGGTAGTTTTGGGGATTTTCACGATGAAACTTGGCAGGCATATCAGGGACCCAATCAAACTGACATCAAAATAAAAATTCTGTCGATCAGATAATGGTGGGGGGAGTGGAGGGAGGGGATTCCGAAATTTTCAGTCATGCGTAATTTTGGAACGGGTGATCGGATTCGAGTGAAATTTAAGAATTGAACAGAGGACATTTCTCCGATGATTTTTTTCATATCCGGACCGGATCCGGCAACTATTGGGGGGGGGGGGCGGAAAATACGTGACGCGTTTAGAATGGAAGGATCGGGATGGAACTTTGTGGGAAGAACAAACAGATGCTCTAGGTAAGTCATTTGCTGAATCGGATTGGCTACGGGCACCGCGGGGGAGCTGGGGGGGGGGGGGGGGTAGACCGGAAATCTCGAGAAACGGTTAGAATGATGGTATCGGAATGAAACTTGCTGGGAAGAACAAACATCTGGTCCATGTAAATCTTTTACATAATTTGACTGGATCCGGACACTTGAGGGGGGGGGGAGGAGGGGATTTCCCGGAATTCCGTTTTCTGGGGGATTTTCACGACGAAACTTGGAAGGCATATCAGGGACCCGGTCATACTGACTTGGAATAAAAAAAAATCCTCGATATGATAATCTTGGGGGGGGGGGGGGGAGTTGAGGGAGGGGAATCCGGAATATTGAGTCATGCGTAACTTTGGAACGGGTGATCGGATTCGAGTGAAGTTTAATAATTAAACAGAGGACATTTTTCTCTGGTGACCTTTTTCATTTCCGGACGGAATCCGACAATTATTGGGGGGAGGGCGGAAAATACTTGACCCGCTTATACTAGTGTGATCTGGATCGAACTTCGTGGGAATGACAAACTGATGCTCTGGATTAATCATTTACAGAACCGGATTGGCTCCGGTTATTGTGGGTGGAGTTGGAGGAGGGGGGGGGGGTCTGAGATTCCGGTGATCGCGCGTTAAGGTACTTCCAGATGTGCTAGGACGATGAAACTTCGCTGGAATATTGGAGACTCAACAACATTTGCTTAGAAATTGCTACTTCCCAAATCCTATTATTCCTTAAAGTACCAATCTTGACCGCAAAGTAAAAAAAAATACTTTTAAGCAGTATATGCATTTTCGTGATGCCCATCAGCCCATTAGCAGTTTTGCCTCAAGGGTTTTGCTTACAAATGAAGTTCCAGCTCCCTTAGAGTGCGCATCTCAACCGCAAAGTCGAAACTTACTTTTGATCTATCAAATCATCTTGACCCATGCAAGTGCCATATGAGCTTACAGCTCTTGTTGTACTGTCTTTTGAAAATGTACAAAAAAACTATTAGTTTCGAAGTTGTTCAACCCCCACTATTAGCCCTGATCTGTTTCTAAATTTTAAAAATACAAATATTTAATTGTCTGGATCAAATATTAAATTTTTGGGATCCCATCGATACCTTTGGTCTTGTTAAAAATGTTTTGATCGCCCCTTAATTTGAAACCCCTCCACCACTCTGAGATATAGTGCCATGGAATTCGTCTTGGAACTTGACCTGTTGGCTACTTTGACCCAGTGGATCCTTATACCAAGTTTCATCAAAGTACCCCATCCCCTTCGAAAGTTATCGTGCCAACAGACGGACGGAAAAACTTTACGATCTATGAAAAAAATATACCCTGTGTCGATAATATTCATGCCAACGCCGACAAGTCTTAATGAATTACCACTTTTGGCCATGCTAAATAAATAAATAATATCTACCTACCAATGATATCCTTTTCCACTATTTTGATTCTACCACGCGAACTGAGACACGACGCGGAAGTTGAAACGGTGCGGCGCGAAATTTTGGCCTGGCGAAGCGAATTTTGTCCGCCAGTGACGCCGAATTCGCATAAGCGAGTGCGAGTCCGCATTCTGTGGGTACCACGCTTAAATAGATGAGAAGAAGGAAGATGCATGTCGAAAGACAGGTGGTGGAAAGCTCTTGCGAATGACTAAGCTTATGAAGAGGCTTTCATTAAGCTGGACGTTCCGAAATTGACTCACCGCAGAATTACCCTTTCACCAAATTTTTGAGCAAAGATAATGTGTTGTCCCAGATGACCCATTTATTCCCCCCCCCCCCCCTCCCCTCCCGTCTTCTGTGCGTCGGTCCGAGAGGAATACTGGAAATCAGCTTTCTCCATATCCTGCCAATTCTTCTCCCAATTTTTACGTAGTTTCATCCCATCATTTATTTCTGGTCATATCTTGTAAGTGTTTCGGGTCTGTGTGTTTCGTAAATATTGTATTCCACTTCTAGCTGTAAGCTATTTGGATAGTAAACTTGATTGATTGGTTGATTGAAAAACATCTTGTTGTTTGATCTAGTTTATAGGCGGATAAAAAAAGAATGTTTGTTCCAGCTTTTGAAGAAAGGAAAACCAGCGCCAAAAACGTCAAAAGCATCAAAGAAGCCGGATCAAGGAGAGACGAAGGAAACAAAGTCTTCAAGTCAGAAAAATGGAATTTCAGTCATACTAGAAACAAAAAGTGGACAGTGTGAAAAAAGTAGATCCTTGAAACGAAAAGCTAAAACTGAAGATATACCAGCCTTAAAAAAAGCAAAGAAATCAGATGTGACGTCAGATGACGAAGCAGAGAAAGACAGTGAAGTGTGGTTTGACGGTGTTGATGAAATCCTTCTTGAGGCGTCCAAGGAAAGAAAGCTCACCGAAGTTCCTGCGGATAAGACAACAAGCCTGGTCAAAGAAGCATCATTCAAAGGGTAAGAATGACCGGTATATTTTCTCTAACATACTCCAGCGAGTTCCATTCTAGAATGAATCAGTGAATTACTTTAATTCAGCATAAGCCATACCTGCTCCAAAACAAAAACAAACTTCGAACAACATCTAATCATAGCGGACTGGTACTTGATTTTCCACGATTGTAGATCGTCGAACACAAGACTTGCAAAAAAAAAAAAGGTCGTTTTGACGTGCCGTCACTCTTAGGTAATGCGAACCGTCTGTCATTCTAAAAATATTTGAGAAGGTGAGTGACCATTTCAGCACTGATACTACATTTCGGGAATCGAAACATAAGACGAAAACCTTAATGAAGACGACTTTCAGAGGATCTGTAACCCCATCTGGACACTAGGAGATATTAAAAAACCCTGAAGGCCTACGTTTATAAACAAAAATCCTAATTTTACACATAAGTAAACAGAGAAAAAAAATACGATGTCTCACTAGAGAAGGGTTTTCGCGAGATCTCGGAATCACTTTCCGACGAGCGACGCGCATCGCGAAAACTGTGGGAAAGGGATTCTTGCAATCACTTTCTACTTTCCCGCTGGACTGATCGCGAAAACGCATGGAAAGCTGATATCGCCGGGATAATGTTGAATGACAAACTTTTAAAGCACAACTCTTACTAGCAATGATCTTTTCCCTATGAAATGGATCATTCATTCATTCATTTATTCGTACTAGTTAGACTACATAACATAAATAAAGCAAGAAACAATCAGAAAAAAGGTTTTCGAAAATACCATTACTTTCCACCTGAAACTACCGATTCTCTTGTTAGCGCTTGTCGATTATATCCAGCCTTCCTGCTCTCCGACGCGGCGGCTGGGCGCAAAAGATCTGAAAACTGAACGTGCTTTGGTTAAAAAGTGGGAAAACTTAGCAAATAAAAGAAGTTATAAACAGAAGATTATCACATACTTATGTGTGAAAGAGTTGTCAGCGAACAATGAACAAACAATTGGGTGACGGGCAAACTCGGCAAGGCCGAAAAAGCGCTAAAAATTCGTAGTTACGAAACGAAAGAATGGAGAAAGGTCGGGATTTTAGAAGCTTTTATTTCCATATGGGAGCTAAGTATATTATGAAAGGCAGAATAAGCAAGAGGGGTCCTTTAACGAATAAATATGGTTCACCTAAAGGACCCCTCGTACTATTTACTCTTCAACTTACAGTATTTTAAAATATCTGAATACTTAAAACTAGGCTGTGCTTTCAACAAATAACCTACGGTTTTGGCTGTTTTAAGCCTTTTCCGAGACCCGTTGACTAAATATTCTTTTTTTTTTTTTTTTCGTAGCATCTTTTGCAATTTACCTTTTTTTATATTATTTAAAAACTAAGAAATATTCTTTGACTTATAGCGAAAACAGGGAAACAATTTACAAAACCGGTTTTTCTGATGGAAAAACTTGTCGCAGACAACCGTCGACATCGTGATACACATCGAAGGTAGCAAAACGCCGCAAGTGAGAAAGTCAGCGTGGTTTTTTTTAGAGGGGTTAGAATTTACCGTACGAAATTGGGGTCTCCGGGTTTAGAAATATATGGATTGATTCTCATATATTCCATAGAAGTCACCTTAATAACGTTTGAAAAATAAAAAGGCGGTTGGATGATGGCAGAAGATAAAGTTGTATTTACCAGGAGCTTTTTGTTCCACGTCTTACGGGAATTTCAGTAAGGCTACTGATTAAAATACATTATTTTTTCGTTCTTTTGAACCATCTGTATTTCTGTCGTTTATTTCCAATGTTCAGTTTTCGTGTGCCATTTACTGAAACAAAAATTCTTAGTTTCTGTCGTAAAACAGACCCGCTTGTGCGGACCCCTGTTCCAGTAGGGAACATACAAAACCGTAATCAAGATGGCTTTTAAGCCTATATCGACACTTCGAGTCCTTTTACCGATAAAGTACAAGTAAGCTCATTCCGACATTGAACGGGACTGCTTATAGGAACTAAAATTACCGATTTTTTCCCGGGGGTGGGGGTCCTAGTACGAAAACATAATTTTGTATCCAGTTTCAAGGAGTGGGTGGGTCCTTTTAAGTTACCTGATTTTAGGCGAGATGTCTGTAGATTCCTTACCCTCGCCCCATGGTAATGATAATTTAACTACAGGCATGTCCCATGATATTGCGTTGTATTGGGAGATGTAATAATGATAATAATTTACTGAGGCCCGCTATACAACAAATGAAAGAAAGAAAAAGGAATTACACACGAAGAAAACGAAACACTACATAAACTCCATAAGACTTATAGATAAGTTAGACGAGTCAACTGCGATTCTATAAGCTACTGCTGACTTTGTAATTGCGTCATTGCACCGTGCAAGGACCATAGTGGCCTTGCTTGGATGTAGGAACCTCAGTCCAGTAAGTAATGGCGATTAGTAGGGTCAGGGTAACTTTTGAAAATATATTTAATGTGGAAAATTTAAAGGTAGTTTCGTAAGCCACACTGACCTGACATATCACAAAAAAATCAACGAAGAATCAACGAACCAGTTACTCGCTAGTACCGAGCGAGAACAGTCGTAATTGTTATTCGCAGGTATTGGTGAGTGGCTCGCGGTCTTTATGTTTGGCTTTCAATTCTTAAAATTTTGTTTCAATTTTCGGTTTCTTGTTGGTTTTCTGCTTTGTTTCGGTTTTCTTGGTTGTTGATCTTCTTCCTCGTTTTGGCATTTTCCCTCGAAGTTTTCTGTCTGCGCTAAAGAAGGGATGCGGTTGTCCTCCCGAAATATTCGCCTTTTATTTCAGTTTATTCGTTGGCCTTTACAAACCCCATTTTCGTTGGTTTCTTCGTTGATTTTTTGTGGAAAAAAAAAAAAAAACAGGACCGGAGAGAAGTCACTCAGACGGTTTGACATGCTTTCAATCACACTCTGTAGCCTACTATATACCTTTTATATACAAATGTTTTAAGATTATTTAATAATTCAAAATTGGGGTGCTCGAATCGATCTTTGTGACGTGTCGGACCAGTCGAGGTGGTTGCCCGTGTGGATGCCAAAGTCGGAATCACTTCCCAGTGGTTTTCGCGCTACTTCAGGAAGTTATCTAACTTTCCAACAGGGTTTTCTCGCTTTGAAAACCGAAGCAGCTTTCCCGGAAAGTGATTCCACGAGGTCAGTGGAAAGCTCCGCGGAAAGTTGAATGTTTCGGCGGGAATTTCAAAAGTGTGATAAGAAAACAGTGCAAGTATCACTAAGAAATAAACAAAAGTGGCAAACGTTATTAAGGTGACTTCTATGGAATATATGAGAATCAATCCATATATTTCTAAACCCGGAGACCCCAATTTCTATTTATCTTTTGCTGTCGCTGTAGATTTTGTGTACCCTCTGTATTTATTGTTCAGCGTTCATTTACCTTTTTTTTCTGTACGTACTCTGGCTTATTACTATGCTGCACGTAATACATTCACTCATTCATACATCCGCTCAATATTGAATGAACATGATCGCGGAGTTTTGCGCGGTGCATTGGCTGAAGACGGTAGTTCTTATGAATATCGGTTCTTTGCTGGACATATCTGCTTCCAGATCTGGGAAAGAAGCCCGCTAGACATTTCTTCAGGCCTGGCCTATCACATCTTTTCATTTGCGGCTCGTCGGACCATTGGAGTTGCTGTGGTGGCAATTTTAATTGCATATTTGTTCCAGGCTAACCAAGACAGTGGCGATGGACTGTGAAATGGTGGGCGTTGGGTTCAATGACGAAAGTGTCTTAGCGAGAGTCTCCATCGTCAATCACTTTGGTCATTGTGTTTACGACAAGTTTGTCAAGCCCGGAGAAAAAGTCACGAATTATCGAACACATGTCAGTGGCATCCGGAAAGAAAACCTGAAAGATGGTAAGGATTAAGTGCCGCAGACAAGAGACAAATTGATCATGTATTTCTTTAGTCCAGGCTGACTGCGAGTCATGTTTGGTGGTGCTCCACAGAGTACATTGAAAATAAAAATATTGCAGTATTTACTACTGGGATTAATCTTGTCTCTAAAAAGGCAATCTTATCTCTAATTCGGATTAATTTTATCTTATTAGAGATAAGACTAATCCCAGTAGCAAATACGGCAGTTAACTTTAATCCTAACTCGTAGAAACTTTTTACAGAGTTGTCGGCTAAGATTTGTTTCTTCGCGCAAAATCTTTAATTTCGCGCAGCTGTGGTTTAAAATAGATTTGTGGGTAGCCGAATTTTGACTTAGCTGTCGAATAAATAGATCTGTGGTAGCCGAGTATAGCACAGTTGTAGTTTAAAATAGGTCTATGGTAGCCGAATTTCGCACAGCTGTTGTTGAAAGTAGGTGTGTGGTAACCGAATTTCGAACAGCTCCTATTGTAGCTTTCGTTTAAAGTAGGTCTATGATACCCAATTTTGCTAAGCTGTCATTTAATATAGATCTACAGACAGGTCTGCTAAATTAGGTCTATGGTAGCCGAATTTCGCTCTTCTGTCGCGTAAAATAGATTTATTGTAGTCGAATTTCGCACAGCTGTGGTTCAAAATAGGTGTGTACTGTGTGGTAGCCTATTTTGAACAGCTTTCGTTTAAAATAGATCTACTGTGGCCTAATTGCAAACAGCTTTCGTTTAAAGTAGGTCTGTGATACCCCAATTTGGCTAAGCTGTCATTTAATATAGATCTACAGTGTCCGAATTTCGCGCAGCTGTCGCGTATAATAGATCTGTTGTAGCCAAATTTCGCACAGCTGTTGTTGAAAATAGGTGTGTGGTAGCCGAATTCCGCGCAGCTGTCGCGTAAAATAGATCTATTGTAGCCGAAGTGCGAACAGCTTTCGTTTAAAGTAGGCATATGATATCCCAATTTTGCTAAGCTGTCGTTTAATATTGATATACAGTAGCCGCATTGCAGCTGTCGCGTGAAATAGATCTATTGTAGCCGAATTGCGAACAGCTTTCGTTTAAAGTAGGCATATGATATCCCAATTTTGCTAAGCTGTCGTTTAATATTGATATACAGTAGCCGCATTGCAGCTGTCGCGTGAAATAGATCTGTTGTAGCCGAATTTCGCACAGCTGTTGTTGACAATAGGTGTGTGATAGCCGAACTTCGAACGGCTTTCGTTTAAAATAGATCTATTGTAGCCGAATTACGAACAGCTTTCGTTCAAAGTAGGTCGATGATAAGGTCCATCTAAGCTTTAATTTAAGATAGATCTACAGTAGCCGAATTTCGCGCAGCTGTCGCGTAAAAGAGATCTATTGTAGCCGAATTTCGCACAGCTGTTGTTGAAAATAGGTAATTGGTAGCCGAATTTCGAACAGCTTTCGTTTAAAGTAGGTCTATGATACCCAATTTTGCTAAGCTGTCATCGAATATAGATCCACAGACAGCTGTAGCCGAATTTCGCTCAGCTGTCGCGTAAAATAGATCTATTGTAGCCGAATTTTGAACAGCTGTTGTTGAAAATACGTGTGGTAGCTGAATTTTGAACAGCTTTCCTTTAAAATAGATCTATTGTGGCCGAATTGCGAACAGCTTTGTTTTAAAGTAGGTCTATGATACCCCATTTTTGCCAATCTGTCATTTAATATAGGTCTACAGTAGCCGAATTTCGCGCAGCTGTCGTTTATAATAGATTTGTACTAGCTGAATTTGGCATAACTGTCGAAAAGTAGATCTGTTGTGGCCGATTTTCTCATAGGTGTCGTTTAAAATAGATCAATCAATCAGTCAATTTTATTTTAACCCTTATAGCACTAGGCTAACACGGGTGGAGATTGAAAAACAAACAGTGACGTACAATACAAATAAAACACAAACTAGTACGAAACGAACATAAAATCAAGTACAGTTAAAATGTTCAGTGAAGATCAAGCGATTTTAGATATCTTTCTGAAGATTTCGTTGCAATGGGGGGGGGGGGAGAAGCTTGGGTTTCGGGTCGTTCTTGCTTCGCGTGTTAGGGCCGAGAGAGGGTGTAACGAAGTCCGGAAGAATGGTCCTGTGGTGTCGAAGACTCAGAATTTATAAGACCACCGAATTTTATCCAGTTGTCGTTAAGTCTGAAAATAGGGGAGCAAAATAGAAAGAGAAACAAAACATAAACAGCAGAAGTAAAGTCAACATTACGAGTGAATGGGACCATTTTATTGAGGCAGTCTTTTTCGCGCAAGAACAGATAGTTTTTGGGATCCCGAAGCTCAAGTGATACCTAGGACTTACTAAAGTCTGTCTGTCTATTAAGCACGACAACTCCAGAAGGAGTTGAGGTATTTTCATCAAAAATATTTTGTCGAAATAAAATAGTGTCCAGCTCCGGGGGATTAGCCCTATAGCCCTATATTTAGTGGGTGGCAAGGGCGTTACAGATTAAGGCCAAAAATCATATTTTATTCAGCCAACGAGGAGGCATAGAAAATGGGGTTGCGATGTGGAGATCAGCGAATATGGCTTTTTGACGAAGTTGATTGCCTCGAACTTTTGCAACCGACTTCCTCCTCCATTGTCTGCTCAAGCAAGTTGCAATCGGCCATTCACACCTTTTTTTTGCGAAACAATGTTTTTATGGCACTTGCAGCCTCTGGCTCAAGTGCCATATACCGATCACAATTCCGTCTGTCGGTCTGTCGGTCGGTCGGTCGGTCCGAATTTTTTGTCCCACATATCCGAGTTAGGGTACTTCCAGATGTGCTAGGACAATGGAACTTGGCAGGCATATCAGGGACCCGACCAAACTAACCTGGAAATAATCAGTTTCCCGATCCGACCATATGCGGGGGAGTGCGGGGCGCTGGAAACTTGAAAAATTTAGGGCATTTTGTCACTTTTTTCCGAGTTAGGGTACTTCTAGATGAGCTCTAGTGTGACTAGAGCAGGTGCTTGTTCTTCCCAGCAAGTTTCACTCCGATCCCTCCATTCTAACCGTTTCTTGAAATTTCCGGTCTCCCCCCCCCAACTCCCCCCTGGCCACCGAACCCGGTCAAGACTTTAAACGGGACATTACAGATATATATTCTATTCAGGTATGAAGTTTCATTACAATCCGATCATCCGTTCGAAAGTTACACACTTCTCAATTTCCCGGATTCCCCTGCCCTCCACCCCCCCCAAAAAAAAAATGGTCGGATCAGAAAACTGATTATTTCTAAGTTTGTTTGGTCGGGTCTCTGATATGCCTGCCAAGTTTCATGGTCCTAGCACAACTGGAAGTACCCTAACTCGAAAAAGTGTGACAAAATGCCCTAAATTTTCAAGTATCCAGCGCCCCCACTTCCCCGCATATGGTCGGATCGGGAAACTGATTATTTCCAGGTTAGTTTGGTCGGGTCCCTGATATTCCTGCCAAGTTTCATTGTCCTAGCTCATCTGGAAGTACCCTCACTCGAAAAAGTGTGACAAAATGCCCTAAATTTTCAAGTTTCCAGCGCCCCAGCTCCCCCTAATATGGTCGGATCGGGAAACTTATTATTTCCAGGTTACTTTGGTCAGGTCCCTGATATTCCTGCCAAGTTTCATTGTCCTAGCTCATCCGGAAGTGTCCTAACTCGAAAAAGTGTGACAAAATGCCCTAAATTTTCAAGTTTCGAGCGCCCCCACTCCCCCGCATATGGTCGGATCGGGAAACTGATTATTTCCAGGTTCGTTTGGTCGGGTCCCTGATATTCCTGCCAAGTTTCATTGTCCTAGCTCATCTAGAAGTACCCTAACTCGGAAAAAAGTGACAAAATGCCCTAAATTTTTCAAGTTTCCAGCGCCCCGCACTCCCCCGCATATGGTCGGATCGGGAAACTGATTATTTCCAGGTTAGTTTGGTCGGGTCCCTGATATGCCTGCCAAGTTCCATTGTCCTAGCACATCTGGAAGTACCCTAACTCGGATATGTGGGACAAAAAATTCGGACCGACCGACCGACCGACAGACCGACAGACGGAATTGTGATCGGTATATGGCACTTGAGCCAGAGGCTGCAAGTGCCATAAAAACATTGTTTCGCAATTGTTTCCCTGCTCTAGTGCTCTAAGTCCTTTAGACCATTGTACTGGATCCGGACACTTATGGGGGGGGGGGGGGGTCCCGGAATTCCGGTGATGGTGGTTTTGGGGATTTTCACGACGAAACTTGGCAGGCACATCAGGGACCCAATCAAACTGACTTCAAAATAAAAATTTTGTCGATCAGATAATGGTGGGGGGAGTGGAGGGAGGGGAATCCGAAATTTTCAGTCATGCGTAATTTTGGAATGGGTGATCGGATTCGAGTGAAATTTAAGAATTGAACAGAGGACATTTCTCCGATGATTTTATTCATATCCGGACCGGATCCGCCAACTATTGGGGGGCGGAAGGAAAATACGTGACCCGTTTAGAATGGAGGGATCGGGATGGTACTTTGTGGGAAGAACAAACAGATGCTCTAGGTAAGTCATTTGCTGAATCGGATTGGCTACGTGCACCGCGGGGGAGCTGGGGGGGGGGGTGGACCGGAAATCTCGAGAAATGGTTAGAATGATGGTATCGGAGTGAAACTTGCTGGGAAGAACAAACATCTGGTCCATGTAAATCTTTTACATAATTTGACTGGATCCGGACACTTGAGGGGGGGGGAGGAGGGGGTTTCCCGGAATTCCGTTTTTTGGGGGATTTTCACGGCGAAACTTGGAAGGCATTTCAGGGACCCGGTCAAACTGACTTGGAATAAAAAAAAATCCTCGATATGATAATCTTGGGGGGGGGGTTGAGGGAGGGGAATCCGGAATATTGAGTCATGCGTAACTATGGAACGGGTGATCGGATTCGAGTGAAATTTAAAATTAAACAGAGGACATTTTTCTCTGGTGATCTTTTTCATTTCCGGACCGAATCCGGCAATTATTGGGGGGAGGGCGGAAAATACTTGACCCGCTTAGACTGGTGTGATCTGGGTCGAACTTCGTGGAAATGAAAAACAGATGCTCTGGATTAATCATTTACAGAACCGGATTGGCTCCGGTTATTGTGGGTGGAGTTGGAGGAGGGTGGGGGGGGGGGGTCTGGGATTCCGGTGATCGCGCGTTAAGGTACTTCCAGATGTCCTAGGACGATGAAACTTCGCTGGAATATTGGAGACTCAACAACATTTGCTTAGAAATTGCTACTTCCAAAATCCGATTATTCCTTAAAGTACCAATCTTGACCGCAAAGTAAAAAAAATACTTTTAAGCAATATATGCATTTTCGTGATGCCCATCAGCCCATTAGCAGTTTTGCCTCAAGGGTTTTGCTTACAAATGAAGTTCCAGCTCCCTTAGAGCGCGCATCTCAACCGCAAAGTCGAAACTTACTTTTGATCAATCAAATCATCTTGACCCATGCAAGTGACATATGAGCTTACAGCTCTTGTTTTAACCATAAAATGTATTATGATGATCCTCTCTCACTCCTCCGGTCTCCAGAGAAATTAGTTGCGACTTTTATTACCCGAATTTCTAATCGAGTTCTTAAGTTATGTCTTGTTTTTATAGCCGTGGAGTTCTCCCTAGTTCAGCAAGAGGTCAAAGACATTTTTCGAGGTCGGGTTATCGTTGGCCATAGTTTACACAACGATCTGACTGTCCTTTATATCAAGCATCCGAGGAAAAAAATACGAGATACAGCCAAGTAAGTGCTAAGTATTGAGTTTCTTCGGTTTCAAAACTATTTTTTTTTTCTGTAGAGCTGATAACTCCTGAATCCTGAAAGATATAAAGGCTTGGTGTACTTGTTGGTCTTAGGACCTAGGTATGTCTTTTGGTCAGTTTCAGTTTATTTCAAAGCATCAACACAAGTCGTGGCTTGGGGCCAAATGGCGGGATTTTAAGTCAAGATACATGATATTAAAACAATAATGTCAATCAAAACAGCAGACTGAAAATGGTTTAACACAAAATCATAAAAGTAGAACACACACAAGACAGACTAAAACTCATTGTTGAACAAGACCAAAGGTTTCGATGGGCTCCCAAAAATTTAATATTTGATCCAGACAATTGGGTCTTGTCTTCGCCAGAATCCTTGAACATTTTTACTATTGAATTTGGAAACAAATTAATTTAGCAAATAGCTAGTCATCTGAGACAACCAAGTTCAGATATACCTCTATAAGCCATATCTATTTTGACGATACTGATCGATACTTCCTGCTTTTACTTCTTCCAGATTTCCGGTTCCGGCCGAATTCCGAGCGAACTACTTGTCCACCAAAAAAAGAAAGTTCAGAAATGAATTCAGCGTATCTCCTTATAAAGAACATCTAATCAACTTCCAGTAAAACTTTACCTTTAATTTTCCGGTTTTTGGTATCCCAAAACGTAAAGTGGAGGGACACCTATGACATCGCAAAAATGTCCGTCTGTCTGTGAGCACGATAACTCTCGAAGGGAATGAGATATTTTATGAAACTTGGTGTGAGGATTCATTGAGTCACGGGTAAGGTCAAGTTCGTAGATGGGCTATGTAGCTCTACATTTAGGGGTGGGGGAGGGGGTGCAAAATAAGGGACAAACAAAATATTTTTAAACAGCTAATGAGATAGTCGATTATGGGGTAAGAAGGAATGCTGAGCACGATAGTGAAAACCATTTTCTCGCTGGACAAGTAGTTCGTCCGGAATCCGGCAAAAACCGGAAAGTTGGATAGAAGTAAAAGTTTTATTTGAAGTTGATTAAATAGTCGATCTAGGGGTAAGAAGACATGCTGAACACGATGGTGAAAACCATTTTTTCGCCGAACAAGTAGTTCGTCCAGAATCCGGTGAAACCCGGAAAGTTGGATAAAAGTAAAAGTTTCATCTGAAGTTGATTAAATGTTCGATTTTGGGAGTAAAAAGACATGCTGAGTACGATGGTGAAAACCATTTTCTCGTCGGGCAACTAGTTCGCCTTGAATCCGGCCAAAACCAGAAAATTTGTTAAAAGCGAAAGTTCGATTTGATGACAGATTAAGGGGTAAGAAGAGAGGCTGAGTCTGTATATGGATGTCCGGCAATGAGATATTTTGGTATCTTGAATTCATTGGGTCAAGGGTAAGGTCAAGTTCGTAGATGGGCTTTGTAGCTTTACATTTAGGGGTGGGGGAGGTTGTTTAAAATTAAGGGGCAAACAGTTTTTTTTTAAAAGGTAATGAGATAGTTGATTTAGGGGTAAAGAGACATGCTAAATCCGAATATGAAAACTATTTTCTTCCCGGACAATGAGTTCAGCCGTAATCCGGCGAAAACCGGAAACAAAATTTGTCGACCAATTTTTGGCTATAAGATGTTTGGGATCCCATCGAAACCTTAGGTCTTGTTCTAATCGACTTCAGATAATACTTTTGCTTTGAACAAACATTCCGGTTTTCGCTGGATTCCGGACGAACTACTTGTCCGGCGAGAAAATAGTTTTCATCATCGTGTTCAGCATGTCTTCTTACCCCATAAACGACTATCACATTAGCTGTTTATAAATATTATGTTTGCCCCTTAATTTGAACCCCCACCCCTAAATGTAGGGCTACAGAGCCCATCTACGAAATCGGCCTTACCCTTGACCTAAAGAACACTCACACCAAGTTTCATCAAAATATCTCATTCCCTTCGAGAGTTATCGTGCTCACAGACGGACAACTTTTGCGATGTCATAGGTATCCCTCCACTTACGTTTTGGGATCCCAAAAAGTGTATAGCCTAAAATTGGGGATAAACCATTACGGTACCGCTCCGTACGATAGGAACGGGGTTCCAGCTTGGTTACTCGCTCCGCACACTCTCTTTATGGACGCAAACGTTGAGGTTGGAAGAGAGGTGGCAGGAGGGAGCGGAAGGAGGGGTTCTGTAGGGATTTCATACAGTAGCTCTCTGCACAGTCATGAATATTAGTTATGTGCAAGTTTATTGCGCGGTGTTTCAGTCAATTAATTAGCTGAAAGAAGGGCTCAAAATTTAGGGACTAAATGAGATTTACCTAAGTTTTGGTTTCTACCGATATTTGAGGCTGTAAGTAAGAGTTCACCTAAGATATGATGCGTGAGTACCGTACGAAATTTGGGTCTCCGGGTTTAGAAATATATGGAGTGATTATGGAAGTAGGTTGCGTTATTATTATAAGTAACACAGGTCCTTTAAGTTTCAAACGCCATCAGATGTCCGTTTCTGATATTACCCTGCTGAAGCATCACTACCATCGATCTTGACGAAATACACCATTTTGTGGAAGTTGTAGCGACAGTATCCCCATCACATGTCTCATCGCATCCACATGTTTCAGTCTCAAGGGCATCCTTCCCCATTTGCAAATTAAATCTTTAATTTTGTTTGTATTTATCAGTGAGCCTTTGCCATTAGGGCCCTCGACATGGCTCAGATGTTGTATTTCTAGATTATAAATTAGATCAAAAGGAATTCCGGCTTATTCGCAGTATCGCAAACAAATCCTTATTTTCGTACGCAACCTCCACCTATACGCGTTACGCGAACACCTTCAATACTGCGAAACCTCAACTTTTGTCGTTTATCTTTTTTGCCGCATGTCTTTTATTCATTCCCGTCCAGTATTACGCTTCCACTTACCCTCGGTGACGCCAACGGTCTTAGACTCTTTTTAGACGTATTTTGACCGACCTAACTAATTAGCGTCACCTACATTATCATGTATCTACACTTGTAATTTTTATACAATCTTATCATTTCTCTTACCTTTATTTACCCTTGATTGTTAACTTATTTTCCTTCTCATCTTGAATCACATCAACTTTTCTTAAATCTTCTTCCTGTAATAACTCATTGGAAATTTAACAACTAAAGTGGACCATATTTAACTTACCATATATAACTACCAAAACACAACCAACAAAAACTGCAATTGCCGCATTAAAGCACAACTCTTACTAGAAATGATCTTTTCCCTATGAAATGGATCAGAATAAACGTTTTTCAAAATACCATTACTTTCCACCTAAAACTAGCGATTTTCTAGTTAGCGCTTGTCGACCATATCCAGCCTCCCTGCTCTTCGGCGCGGCGGCTGGGAGCAAAACATTTGAAAACTGAAAGTGCCTTGGTTAAAAAGCGGGAAAAAGCAAAGAAAAGAAGTAATAAACAGAAGATTATCACATCCGTATGTGTGATAGAGTTGTCAACGGATGCTGAAGATTCCGGCAAACTTTTCGTTGGGTGACGGGAAAACTCGGCAAGGCCGAAAAAGCGCTAAAAAGTCGTAAGTTACGAAACGAAACAAAGGAGAAAGGTAGGGATTTTAGAAGCTTGTAATTCAGTATGGGAGCTAGGTATATTATAAAAGGCAGAATAAGCAAGAGGGGTCCTTTAAGGGTGTCCCTCCAGTCTATGAAACCCTTGCTGCGGTTGTTTGTCGCTGGTGGCTTGTCGTTCGTGTAACGTGTTACCTTAGAAGGCCAGAAATTTGTAGCCTGGTAGATTTTCTAATGCGTAGTTTGGCCTATCCAGATAATACTGGGCCGGTCGTTGGCACGAGGAGGTTGATTCGTAATCTGTTAGGGCCGTGTTGCTCCGGTGTTGTGAAGAAAAAGGAGAAGTATGATGGAACGTTCCTGTCCTCGGTGCAAGTCGGGGACTCGTATGTCGGACTCTCCGTTCACCATCGGGTTTTAGTACTTTAATCTAAGAAGCCCACGACTCCATCTCTTCCCTTCGTTCCCACACAAGTCATCTTATATACCCAACCCGATACCAAACACAAGAGAGATTTGTAAACTAACAAAACAAGAGCTGGAAGCTCATGTGGCACTTGCAAGGCTGGGTAAGAGGATTAAAGTAGGAATTCGTCAATTCGTGGGTTTGTTGTGATCATTGTAAGCAAAACCCTTGAGATAAGAATGGTCGTGGGTCCTTGGAAATCACGAGAATGTATTGTTCGTAAAAACTATTTTATTTGGCCGTTACGATGCGCACTTTAAGGGCGCTAGAGATTCATCTGTAATGAACACTCTTGAAGCACAAATGATGATAAGCTCATGGCAATCATGAAAATGTATATTTTGCTCAAAATTATTGTATTTGAAGTGAATTTTAAAAGGTATTTTAAGAAACTCATTGTAAGCAAAACCCTTGAGGCAAAAAAGTATTTTTTTTTACTTTTCGGTTAAGAAACGCACTATAAGGGTGCTAAAAATAGTTTTTGGGCAACACCCTTGAGTTAAAATGTAGACTTTGCCTAAAAGCATTCCTTTGTGGTTAGGATTCGTACTGTAAGGTTAGGATTACCACTTTAAGGGATGGTCGGATCCAAAAAGTGACAATTTCTAAGCCTATCTCGTCATCGGATCCGGTCCGGACCTAAAAGGGGACATCCGAGACACGAGGTCTTTCCAAGAATCAAGTTTCGTTAAGATCCGACCACTCGTTCAAAAGTTATACATACCTCAATATTCCAGATTCCCCCTCCCTCCACTCCCCCACGATGGTTGGGTCGGAGAACTGGCTATTTGCAAGTCGGCTATCATCGTCCTAGCATATCTGGAAATACCTTAACTCGCGATAGCCGGGATTCCGAACTCCCCCCTCTCCAACTCCTCCCACAGTGCCCAAATCCAATCAGGTTCTTCGCTGACGTATCTAGTTCTTGTGCTTGTCCTTCCCACCAAGTTTCATCCCAGTCGCTCCAGTCTAAGCGTGTCACAAGATTTCTGATCGCCCCCTGCGACCCCCCACACTCATCGGATCAGGTCCAGACTTTAAATGGGTCATCTGAGACACGAGGTCTTTCCAAATATCAAGTTTCGTTAAGATCCGATCACCCGTTCCAGTTTTATACGTTCCTCAAGCGTCCGGATTCCCCCTCCCTGCACTCCCCGACGGTGGTCGGATCGGGAAGTTGACTACTTCCAGGTTAATCTGGTCGGATCCCTGACTTGCCTGACAAGTTTCATTGTCCTAGCCCAACTGGAAGAAACTTAAATCGTATCACCGGAATTCCGGAACTCCGCTCCAACTCCCCCCACAGTGCTCGAATCCGATCCGGTTCTGTCAATGATGTACCTAGGGCTTGTGCTTGTTCCTCCCACCAAGTTTCATCCCGATCGCTCCACTCTAAGCGTGTCAAATGATTTCCGATTCCCCCTTCCGACTCCGCCCCCCCCCCCCCCCCCCACATTCATCGGATTCGGTCCGAACTTGAAATGGGGCATCTGAGACATGCCGTCTTTCCAAATATTAAGTATTATTAAGATCCGATTACCCGTTCGAAAGTTATGTATGTCACTAAATTTCAAATTCCGGCTCCCCTCCCTACCCCCACGATGGTCGGATCGAGCAAATGACGTTAGTTAGTGTGACAGTAAATGACAAGGTAGTTTGGTCGGGTCCCTAATATGCCTGGCAAGTTTCATCGTCCTAGCACATCTGGAAGTACCCTAACTCGCAAACACCGGACTGACCGACCAACCGATAAACCGACGGAAAAGTTATCGATATATGGCACTTGACCGGAAGGCAATTGCCATAAAAACAAATCAAGAATTTCGCAGTAAGGGTTGCCCGGTATGGGTTTCAGTGTTATCGTCGGCGACCGTTTACTCTGTCGTGACGTTCAAATAAGCACACCCTACTGTACTAAAACTGAACTATCCAGAAAAGCCTAGACAATTCGGCATGAATCACTATGGCGGAATCCGTTCGAGGGCTAGAAGTTAATGGCCTGGTGGGTTCGCTCACTCGAATCGTAGAAACTGCCTTTGCGCATTGAAGCATGACCCTTTGATGTTTTCAAACTAAACTTGATTCTTCCCCTCTGTAACAAGGAAAGGTGAAACTACTGTTTCCTAATGAGATACTTGATAGTTGTTGGAAGACGAGCTTCGTGTGCCCTCTGGCTCTCCTTGGTTTATTCAAGTACCTTTGTTTTGTTCCGGACTCAGAGAATTGAGAAGGTTAAGGGATACTTACGAGTTGAAAATAATGAGGGCAGGCACGGGCTAATAGGGCCTTCCTTCAGGCCGTTCCTGTGGACGATGGGATCCCTGGAGGGAATTTGTTCGTCTTCCTGATCAAGGCAATCGGATGTGGCAAGCAAAGACACCCTAAACATGTAATATCGTAATGGATCCCTTGAACAGATCCATTAGGTAATAATGTTCACCGAATAGATAATCAGACAATAGGTTCATTCATAAGCTTCCGATTTTTGCCGGATTTTCGGAGTCCGGTCGTCGTCGAACCGCACCCACATGTGAGCAGTGCTGCCACTTTTTACGGAACCTGTGATTTTTGGCCGAAGAAAATAGTGACATTCTGGTGACTATGAAACTAGGTCCTTTTCACCAATTGTTAACGAGAAATCTCGCTTTATCATCTTCATCATAATTCCACGCCTCATCTTTCATGCTTCTTTTTTTGTATGTACTGGTAAGGAACCGGTCTTAGAATTCTGGCTCGCTTTGTCGAAGAAACTAACATTTATGGCGAATCGCAGAATTCTGTGACCAGTGGCAACACCGAGTTAAGCTGATTAATTCTATCTCTATAAAAGCCCGCCGCTAGATGGAATCTGCTTTGCTACAAATGTAAAAGATGGGTGTTGGATAAAGATTGTATTCTTATAAACAGAAGTGCCCTGATCACAACAGTAGTCATTTTCACATGTCTACAGTAGGCTAGGATTGCCATTTCCCTAAGCAAAAATTCCCTATAAAAGTAGCAAACAAGTACTTCCAAAGAAGATTGGGTAGGCTATACCGAAACAATTCTGTTCGAAAAAATATAATAGTTAACATACCTCCATCTCAGTTGATACCGGAATAACAAGCTCGAAGGCCAATCAGAAATATCAACCTTGCTGTGCTCGACAGATATTTTTCATAACCTGCTGCGCCTTCGGCTCGGACAGGTTATTTTCAGTGGCCGTCTCGTTGCTATAATCCGATATCAAACTCAATGTCGGAAGTTAACCTTTATTAAGAGTTGGTTTTAAGCAGAAACAGCGTGTTTTGTAGCCCTTTTCGACGTACTGAAATTTGTTGCTCATTGACGCCAACTCCATCTGTGCAATACCGCGTAGCTCATCTCGGCTTTTTTTTCAATGACCTTTGGTGACATATTTTTGCGTTCTATCGGCCCTTAGGCTAACAGTTGCAGTTCAAAAAGACCGAACGTTTCGGCGACTTCGATGCGTAGAGGAAGGAATTGATCTTTTCATTGTGAAATTTATGATCAAGGTTCTTTATTGGATGAATAGACAGCCAATAAGAGGAAATGAATTGAAAACGGTCCGATTTGGGATATATTTCCGGATGAATTGGGTCTCATCAGCGATATTTTGAAAGGATCTTTGTGGTTCATTTAGTCCCATTTCCGATTCGCTTGCGGTACATTAGCGTCCGTCTAATCGGTGAGCGTTTGACTTTTCCCGTCTCTTCAGGATGCAAGAGACCCATGACAAGTTGTTCATAACTTGGTTAATAGCATGGGACTTTCAATACCTGTGTTTGATGGAGCAATCGTCTTACTGCTTCGTTAACCCGTCTTACCTATCAATCAATCAATCAATCAAATTCGTTTTCCAAATAGCTTACAGCTAGAAGTGAGTACAATATTTACGAAATACACAAACCCGACCCCCACTTACAAGATATGACAAGAAATAAATGAGATGAAACTACGTAAAAATTGGGCAGAAGAATTAGCAGGATCTGGAGAAAACTTTAGACTACTGCTTCACTTCCCGTCCCTAATCCATTCACCTTCCTGATTTTTTGAACTTCCTATCTAATTTCTATCCACTGCATTGACATTTTTACATTTGCCGTATTTTGTAAATAGTGAACTGAAAGACAAAAATCCTCCTCAGTCGGGATTTGTACCCCCGACATTGGTCATTTTTTGAGTCGGTGCCAAGAGCTTTCAAGTATTCGTAGGGAAATTTTTGGGGTGGGGTTTCCCCTACTCCCTGGTATTCTGAAGTGTGCTTCTGCTCAATCTATTAGTAGGGTTGGTCGTTACATTAGTAGAGCGTTGGAAGCTAGAAAGATTTTTGTTGATTAGTTTAATTATCTTTTTTCCGTGTATATGTATCTTTTGTCTTGAACAATTATTATTATTATTATTATTATTTATAAATGTTTTCATTCAAAGGGCGTCTCTCCCGTCAACAATTGTCTTTGGTTTTATTTGGTTTTCACCATGAGGCCCCGCCTTGTGGGTCCTGGTTTGTCTATGTGGCTCCGGCATTGGAGTCCTAGATCTCTAATTTCAAACAAAAATTCTATTCTTAACATATATGTACTATATATGCCGTATTTGGCACTAGAAACCTTTCCAAGACCACTTTTCCACTCAAGTCGTGGATTAGCTTTCCGAAACAGTTGGCTTCGCGTTCGGAAACTAGCGGAAGCGGAGAACTCCGGAGTTCTGGCGAAGCTTTCTAGACCGCCAGAATCGCCCTTGATTCTAGCCTACCGTCCATCTTTCTGGAAGACTAACCCCTAACAGTGTGATACGGATTGTGAACAGAACTTTACGTTGTCAACTCGTAAAGGACCTGTCTTACCTATAATACTCACACAACCTACTTCCATAATCACTCCATATATTTCTCAACCCGGAGACCCCAATTTCGTACGGTGCATTCTAACCCCTCTAACATAACCACGCTGATTTTCTCACTTGCCTTGTTTTGCTACCTTCGATTGGGTCACGCTTTCGATGGTCTTTTGCGAGAAGTATCAACAGGTCGTGGAAAAGGCTTAAAACAGCCAAAACCGTGGGTTATTTGTTGAAAGCACAGCCTAGTTTTAAAGTATTCATGTATATTAAAATACTGAAAGATGAAGAGTAAATAGTGCGAGGGGTCCTTTAAGTTTTTCGTTCGGTCTGGACCTACTGTTGTTTTGGTCGATTGCTCGTGCATTGGAACTTGTGTCATCTTCTTGACTCGTATTTTCATGTTCTAAGGCCTTGCATGCTTGACACTTTCGCTCACTCGATGCCGACTTGGTGCTCGGTCTCACTCACGTCATCTTTACTCGAGTGCGCGACCCCTTGCCAAACTGTTACCTTTGAGTTCTCGAGGCCAATTATCTCTGTTGTGATACTAAGACCCGTAAGACTTGGTGTTTGTATCTTTAGAGCTATAGCTATTACTTCCGCGTTAAGCCGCCGGAATCTGTTGTGACAGCCTGTTCCCGTAGATTGCTCGCACTGTGTGAAGACGTAGCTTGAAGGCCTGGCTTGCATAGGGCAAGTCCTCTTGGATTAGCCCTATGCAATTCCAAGTGTTTGCCGAGTGTTGGTGGGTTTGTGGGGCTCCCATCTAGTGGTTAGTCATGGAATTGTTAATATTTATTTATATAATTAGTTATATGTCAAATAGATTTATTTATTTTACCGGATTTTGTTAGTCGACCTTATGTCTCCGGCTTGACCCTATATATATTACCATTTTTGTGGGGCTCGTCGATTGCTCGTGCATTGGAACTTGTGTCATCTTCTTGACTCGTATTTTCATGTTCTAAGGCCTTGCATGCTTGACACTTTCGCTCACTCGATGCCGACTTGGTGCTCGGTCTCACTCACGTCATCTTTACTCGAGTGCGCGACCCCTTGCCAAACTGTTACCTTTGAGTTCTCGAGGCCAATTATCTCTGTTGTGATACTAAGACCCGTAAGACTTGGTGTTTGTATCTTTAGAGCTATAGCTATTACTTCCGCGTTAAGCCGCCGGAATCTGTTGTGACAGCCTGTTCCCGTAGATTGCTCGCACTGTGTGAAGACGTAGCTTGAAGGCCTGGCTTGCATAGGGCAAGTCCTCTTGGATTAGCCCTATGCAATTCCAAGTGTTTGCCGAGTGTTGGTGGGTTTGTGGGGCTCCCATCTAGTGGTTAGTCATGGAATTGTTAATATTTATTTATATAATTAGTTATATGTCAAATAGATTTGTTTATTGTACCGGATTTTGTTAGTCGACCTTGTGTCTCCGGCTTGACTCTATACATATTATCATTTTCTACAGAAGTGTAAATTAAAACCGCGAACCTTGATTAATCAGGTCAGCTCGGTTTGTAAGTATTGTCGGCCCATCGTGACAAGGGTCCTCGACAGGGTGTACTTCCAAGAACGAATATGCAAATATTGCTGTAATGAATCTCAGCTGACTTACCCTTTTAGCGCTATCGAATAATTTAGTATTATAAGCTATTGGCTTTCTTAAAGGACCCCTCGCACTATCTACTTTTCAACTTACAGTATTTTATAATAATTTGAATACTTTAAAACTAGGCTGTGCTTTCAACAAATAGCCACGGTTTTGGCTGTTTTAAGCCTATTCCGAGACCCGTTGATGTGTAGCGAAAACAGGGAAACAATTTACGTAACCGGTTTTTGGGATCCCAAAACGTAAGTGGAGGTATACCTATGACATCGCAAAAGTTGTCCGTCTGTCTGTCCGTCTGTGAGCATGATAACTCTCGAAGGGAATGAGGTATTTTGATGAAACTTGGTGTGAGAATCCTTCGGGTCAAGGGAAAGGTCGAGTTCGTAGATGGGCTCTATAGCCCTACACTTAGGGGTGGGGGAGTGGGTTCAAATAAAGGGGCAAACAATATGTTTTTGAACAGCTAATGAGATAGTCGGTTAAGGGGTAAGAAGACATGCTGATTACTTATGTGAAAATCATTTTCTACCCGGACAAGTAGTTCAACCTGAATCCGGGCAAAACAGGGAAACTTGTTCAAAGCAAAAGTTTTATTTGTAGTTGATTAGATGTCCGTTTTAGGGGTATGAAGAGATGCTGAATCCGTAAATGAAATTAAACCCAACATATAGTTCGCCCATAATCCGGCTGAAACCGGAAAATTTGTTATAAGTTAGATTTTTTATTAGAAGTTGATTAGATGTAGGATATTTACGCTGAAGATGCGCTGAATTCGTTTTTGAGCTTATTTTTTCGTCGGACAAGTAGTTTCGGAATCCCGCCGGACCGGAAAATTGACAGAAGTAAGGCAGGAAGTTTCGATCTGTTTCGTCAAAATAGATATCGCTTATAGGGGGTAAACACACATGCTGAATCGATGTCTGAACTTGGTTTTCTCAGATGATTAGCTATTTGACCTTAATCTGTTTTTAAATTTTAATAGTAAAAATTGTACCGTACGAAACTGCTGTCTTCGGGTTTCGAAATATATGGGGTGATGATGGAAGTAGGTTGCGTTAGTATAAAATAGGTAAGATAGGTCCTTTAAAATTATCTTACCTTGCCTTCGAAGCGTCATTAGGGGCGCATTGATCGTTGATTAAAGCTTAACCGAGAAGGGTTAAGACTCGACAGTCTAGTTAGAAATCACGTATTCACTTAAGTAGGTTTGAAAATCTGATAAAAATGCGTTACTCTGTCTGTCCGCTGTCCACAGATAATGGATTTCATCGAATAGTTCATCTTTTTGATTTGTGGTATTTCTATGCGCCTGTCTCTCTGTGCTTGAAATATTTACCCACTACACAGGTAAGCCATTGTCAAAAAAGAAATCGGCTTTAATTCTGCAAATGCAGGCTTGTTTTCAAATTCAAAATCACCGCGCACTGGATGAACTTTAGGTTGTCGTGCAAGCAGCGCACATTCTGAACGCCATTACTAGAGCCTCAGATGAAAAAAAAATAAAAAATCGCTGAGACGGGTCAAAATGTTTCAGTGTATTCAAATATCAGATGTAAAGATAAGCTGCCTTTTCATTTAAACTTAAAGACAAGTCGTTTTGGATTAATCAAGTTAGCTCGATTTTCTCAGTAACGGATAATGATAAGAGCCTCTGTTTCTTGGTCCTGCGCTGAGACAGAATTCGCCATCGAGTTTCATAAATACCGAGCAAGTGCTTGTACAATTTCTATCTAATACTCCAACTGTTTATTACAAATACAAATAAATTAAAAAACCAAGACCAGTGTGGTACTCCTGAAGACATAAAAAAGATAATCAGTTAAGTCTTACAATTCTTTGCTAATCAAACGTGGAAAACTTCGTCTGGAATCTGGAAAAGAATACGTTTTGCGTGGGTTTTTTTCGAAACTAAAACAGCAAACGGGCAATCAAGTTCAAAGCTAAATAAACTGGTGGCTTCCGATTAGTAAGAGAAGGTAAACAGAATGTTTGGGTTAGGTCTTTAAATTTCAAGTACGGTAGTTTTATTTTGCTTCTTATAAACCGTATAATTAGAAATTATAGTAGTTGTAACAGAAAATTAAGCCTGTGACACTGGTGTGACACCTGTGACATATCGCTCGAATAAAACCAGCGAACATGTCCATTTATCGCAGTCAACTATGATTCGCAGTTAGCTTTGGCAGAAGGAATATTTAAAATTTAATCCATGTTTTTCTTTAATTTATTTTCCATTCAACCGAATTTTCTGTCAGTAACTATTTTCAAACCTTTCTAAATCAATATTATTTATAACTTTCTACTTCCTATCAGTTTCTTTCAGAACATAACATGGCCTATATTATGTTTAAAACAAATACAAATTTGAAACCTTCAGTCATTTTTACTATCCTAGTATGTACATTTTTTTCAATATCATCTGTTTATCTTCTTTCACATACAAATTTACTGACACCGAATAATTTCTGGGGGGAAATGGACACGAAAATAAGGAATGTGGACAACCCAAAAATGGAATGGGTTTCGTTATTTCCTATGTACAAGTTTTCAAATCCTTCACTAAGAACTAACAATATTCCTTGCTCCCCAGTCTTCCTTTCATTCTTGTGTAGATGTCCCAGTTGTTTTGGCCTGAAATTTTGTGTTCACCATAAATTTTTAAGCCGGTATGCTAAGTGCTACATTTTATCTGCAACCGTTTGACCGTTCACGCAACCGTTCACATAGCGTTTTCCGAGAGAATGAGGCGGACCATTCTGGCACCGGCTAAAAGAGGCACGGCACGGCACGGCGTAGGAGGCACGAGTAATAAAATGAGATTAGCAAGTAGTAAAAGTAGACAAGTAAGTGAGAGTTCGTAACTCCAGAGCCTAAAAGAAGGAACATTAGAACATTGTCACTCTGAAGCCTGAAAGGGCCCTTTTAGTTTTCGTGCCTTTTTTTTAGTACTCGTGCCTCCTACACTAATTCGTGCCGTGCCGTGCCTCTTTTTAGCGATCCGGACCTTTCTCGACTACTATAGCTTTTACAAATTCTAAGATGTATTGGAACTAGGAATAATAAAATTTTCAAAAAAGGGAAAAAGTTTTTTGCTCTCTTTTCTGTCGGACGCAAAATCCGAGTGTCGCCCTTCCTCAGCAGGTTCGAGGGGGGATAGAAATTTCAAGTGTGCTAGCATTTCCAGTTCCTCTTCAGAAATGCTTTTGTGTGAATGTAAGGGTCTCAAAGCCACGGCGGGACCTCAGAATGATAGGACTCGATTCCTCACTTGGAAATGTTCCAGAACTTTACTCCCTCAGCTGCACTTCTCCGCAGTATAAGAATGCGTCTTTTCTTTGGTTGCGAGAATGGGTTATAGGCCAAGAAGGGTCAAAATCTCGCTAGAAATATTCGCAGACAACTTGGGCTGAAGGAATACTCGTGCATACGGTCTCAGAGAAGTCTGTTAATTTCTGGAGCGGCCCGTCATTTCTAACCCCACTTAGTAGGCACGTGATTATGCTGCCTTTCCATGATTAAATTACCACGGCCGTTCAGATAGTCAATGGACTGGCGAAAACTTTCGTTGTTGTACCCATTTCTTAAAATGTTACTAACAGACTGCAATAATTGTGGGTTCTCTCGAAAACCGGACCCTTCGTCTCGGATAACTGTGTTCGACGTCTTGTAAGCGTTATTAAGATGTAAAGTAGAGGGACTCGTCTGATATTTAAATGGTATTAAAATGACACCGTTCAATGTTTGTTCAGATGGGACTGCGAATTGAAATTATTAATTAGTATGCGTGCTGATATTTTACCTCTGTAGTATAGGATAGGCCGATTGGGAGAGTTGGTCCTTACTTCTGCCCGATGTGTGGAGATATGAATGAGTTTGTGCGATATCTTATGTGTGAATGTATGGAACTAAATGATTTGAGAAGAGCAATATGTGTAGTAAATGGGTGTGATCAGGAATGGATTGAGCAAATCTTGAAGAATGAGTGTTATGTTACTATAAAGAAAGGGGGTGGATTCTTCAAGTTGTAAATGATTCACAGATAACTTTTTTGTAGTTTTTATGGCACTTGCAGCCTCTGGCTCAAGTGCCATATACCGATCACAATTCCGTCTGTCGGTCTGTTGGTCGGTCCGAGTTAAATGATTCACAGATAACTTTTTTGTAGTTTTTATGGCACTTGCAGCCTCTGGCTCAAGTGCCATATACCGATCACAATTCCGTCTGTCGGTCTGTTGGTCGGTCCGAGTTTTTTGTCCCACATATCCGAGTTAGGGTACTTCCAGATGTGCTAGGACAATGAAACTTGGCAGGCATATCAGGGACCCGACCAAACTAGCCTGGAAATAATCAGTTTCCCGATCCGACCATATGCGGGGGAGTGCGGGGCGCTGGAAACTTGAAAATTTAGGGCATTTTGTCACTTTTTTCCGAGTTAGGGTACTTCTAGATGAGCTAGGACAATGAAACTTGGCAGGAATATCAGGGACCCGACCAAACGAACCTGGAAATAATCAGTGTCCCGATCCGACCATATGCGGGGGAGTGGGGGCGCTCGAAACTTGAAAATTTAGGGCATTTTGTCACACTTTTTCGAGTTAGGGTACTTCCAGATGAGCTAGGACAATGAAACTTGGCAGGAATACCAGGGACCTGAACAAAGTAACCTGGAAATAATAAGTTTCCCGATCCGACCATATGCGGGGGAGTTGGGGCGCTGGAAACTTGAAAATTTAGGGCATTTTGTCACCTTTTTCGAGTGAGGGTACTTCCAGATGAGCTAGGACAATGAAACTTGGCAGGAATATCAGGGACCCGACCAAACTAACCTGGAAATAATCAGTTTCCCGATCCGACCATATGCGGGGAAGTGGGGGCGCTGGAAACTTGAAAATTTAGGGCATTTTGTCACACTTTTTCGAGTTAGGGGACTTCCAGTTGTGCTAGGACCATGAAACTTGGCAGGCGTATCAGAGACCCGACCAAACAAATTTAGAAATAATCAGTTTTCTGATCCGACCATTTTGGGGGGGGGGGGGGTGGAGGGCAGGGGAATCCGGGAAATTGAGAAGTGTGTAACTTCCGAACGGATTATCGGATTGTAATGAAACTTCATAACTGAATAGAATATATATCTGTAATGTCCCGTTTAAAGTCTTGACCGGATTCGGTGGCCAGGGGGGAGTTGGGGGGGGGGGGAGACCGGAAATTTCAAGAAACGGTTAGAATGGAGGGATCGGAGTGAAACTTGGTGGGAAGAACAAGCATCTGCTCTAGATCAGTCCTTTAGACCATTGTACTGGATCCGGACACTTATGGGGGGGGGGGGGGGTCCCGGAATTCCGGTGATGGTGGTTTTGGGGATTTTAACGATGAAACTTGGCAGGCATATCAGGGACCCAATCAAACTGACTTCAAAATAAAAATTTTTGTCGATGAGATAATGGTGGGGGGAGTGGAGGGAGGGGAATCCGAAATTTTCAGTCATGCGTAATTTTGGAATGGGTGATCGGATTCGAGTGAAATTTAAGAATTGAAAAGAGGACATTTCTTCGATGATTTTTTTCATATCGGGACCGGATCCGGCAACTATTGGGGGGGGGGCGGAAAATACGTGACCCGTTTAGAATGGAGGGATCGGGATGGAACTTTGTGGGAAGAACAAACAGATGCTCTAGGTAAGTCATTTGCTGAATCGGATTGGCTTCGTGCACCGCGGGGAAGCTGGGGGGGGGGGGGGGAGGGGAGGGGGGTGGACCGGAAATCTCGAGAAACGGTTAGAATGATGGTATCGGAGTGAAACTTGCTGGGAAGAACAAACATCTGGTCCATGTAAATCTTTTACATAATTTGACTGGATCCGGATTTGAGGGGGGGAGGAGGGGGTTTCCCGGAAATCCGTTTTTTGGGGGATTTTCACGACGAAACTTAGAAGGCATATCAGGGACCAGGTCAAACTGACTTGGAATAAATATAAATCCTCGATATGATAATCTTGGGGGGGGGGGGGGAGTTGAGGGAGGGGAATCCGGAATATTGAGTCATGCATAACTTTGGAACGGGTGATCGGATTCGAGTGAAATTTAAAATTAAACAGAGGACATTTTTCTCTGGTGACCTTTTTCATTTCCGGACCGAATCCGGCAATTATTGGGGGGAGGGCGGAAAATACTTGACCCGCTTAGACTGGTGTGATCTGGATCGAACTTCGTGGGAATGACAAACAGATGCTCTGGATTAATCATTTACAGAACCGGATTGGCTCCGGTTATTGTGGGTGGAGTTGGAGGAGGGGGGGGGGGTGTCTGGGATTCCGGTGATCGCGCGTTAAGGTACTTCCAGATGTGCTAGGACGATGAAACTTCGCTGGAATATTGGAGACTCAACAACATTTGCTTAGAAATTGCTACTTCCAAAATCCGATGATTCCTTAAAGTACCAATCTTGACCGCAAAGTAAAAAAAATACTTTTAAGCAATATATGCATTTTCGTGATGCCCATCAGCCCATTAGCAGTTTTGCCTCAAGGGTTTTGCTTACAAATGAAGTTCCAGCTCCCTTAGAGTGCGCATCTCAACCACAAAGTCGAAACTTACTTTTGATCAATCAAATCATCTTGACCCATGCAAGTTCCATATGAGCTTACAGCTCTTGTTTAGTGGTTGATAGAGATAAGTTCGTCATTTTGTAATTTTTTAGTGGTTGATAGTCATTTTGGTCGTCATTTTCTTTCTTTTTTGTTTGTATTGCCATGGACCTTGGGCTTTTAGTGTAATAAATATCATCATATCACATAGGTCCCTTTCGCTTGAAATCTTTTAGATGATTAGTTAGTTGTTGTTTAAAGAACGGGTTTTAATTATGTAGGTGAACTTAATTCTCCTTTTTTGTACCGCGGCCCTTTGGGCTTTCCGTGTGCAATACATACATACACACATATTAGGACGTGAAGGGAGGGACTCGCTATGCTCGTCTGATATTTTGAATCCTAAGTGTGCAATGTGTATTTGTTAAAATGTCACAATACCCTTGTCTGTTCAGGTGTGTGTGTGTTGGGAAGGGGGGGGGGGGGTCTGGTTTTACAGTCGCCCATTATTTCGTGTTGTTTCTGAGAGTGGCAATCTCGTTCCTTCGCTATAGTTTTTCTTGTGCTTTGTTGTATCCGGACTTGAGACTTGGCCCGCTTTCGTTGCTGCAGTATCTTTTTTCCTCCCGTCTTGCTTTTTTCCTGACATTTTTGGCTCAGTTCGGAAGGCGGATCGAGTTCAACCCTCTTTAATTAGAAGATCCGTTTGAACGGTTAACAATGTCAGAGGGACAGGAGTTTCTCCCACTTCGATTGGAAATCTGCCGTGATTAATATAATCTCCGATTAGAGCGAACTTATCCGGATTTCTGCCGACTCGCCGGGATTGTCGTCTATTTTCCTCGGAAAGAAGCGTGCGACTACGAAGAAGCACCTCTAAGGCTGTTACAGACCATTTTTTGGCATGAGCACCAACTTTTTAAGTCTCGTTTTGGTAGCCCCGTTATCTAGGGAGGTTTGGATCCTCCAGTCTTCAATTGTCAGTTTTCATTCGTAAAATCAAAAATAATGAAACGACCTCAACCATGCCAAATCTAGAGAGCCATGTTGTTCATTAAAAGATCCAGTTGTGTATGTTCTCAGTTCACGAAATAATGATGATGGTAATAATGATAGTTCTGTTACTCATCAAAGGCACAAGCCGTAGACGGAAGAGAAGAAAAAGAAAGAATGAAAAGGAGAAGAAACCATGATTGTCATTTTAAGGGAATGACATAAATATTCCACCCACTTACACGAATAAATTGCTTAATGTCGTGATGTTGCCCCTTTACCGAAAGCAAAATGGACTTCTGTGAGAGAAACAAGGGTGGGTTAAATATTTACTAGTATTTTCAGTATTACCAGCTCATTCCCGATGAAAAATTTGTAGCCTGCGTAGTTGAATGGTAGTTGTACGAAAAAGTTGCATGTAATACTATGCAGTAGCAAAAAATACTATCATTTAATGTGCCTCTGACTCCAATATTATGTAGTAGTATCCAGTAGCATCAATTCTTGCCATAGTAGCATCCAGTCTTGTTAATATTAGCATGCAGTAGTGTGCAGTAACACAGTAGGCTTGAAGCAGAAGCATGTAGTAGCATCAGTTAGTAATGCATGCTACTTTTTCGTACAACTTCGTACTACTATTTTGAGATAACTTTTTCATCGGGTTTAAATTTTATTTCTAAATTTGTCACGGGCATCATGCTTTTTAAAGGACCCCTCTTGCCTTATCCTGCCTTTTATAATATACCTAGCTCCCTCATGGAATTTTAAGCTTCTAAAATCCCTACTTTTCTCCATTGTTTTGTTTTGTGCCTACAAATTTTAGCACTTTTTCGGACGTACCGAGTTTTACCTGTCACACAAAGCAAAGTTTGACGGAATCTTCAACGTCCGCCAACAACTCTTTCAAACAAAAAGATATGAGAATCTTCTCTTTTTACTTCTTTTATTTACATATTTTTCCCACTTTTTAATCACGGTGCGTTCAGTTCTCAAATGTTTTGCGCCCAGCCGCCGCGTCGGAAAGCAGGTAGGCTGGACAGAGTCGGCAAGAGCTAAAAAGAAAATCGCTAATTTCAGGTGGAAAGTCATGGTATTCTCGAAAACCCTTTTTTCTGATCCAGTTCATCCAGTTCAAAGATGATTTCTAGTAAGAGCTGTGCTTTAAGGCTTTTTATATCCTTCACGTCCCTAACAGCAAAGCGTAATATAATTCCACTTCGGAGAAATCTTTTGAATTGGAATCCCAGTCACGCGCTCCGCTTTTTCACTCAAGCTCTCAGTTACTGCTTTGTTGCAAATCTTTCGGAACGTTCGTGTTTCTGTCCCTGTGATTTGTTTAGCACCCACTGTGTCTGCAGAGCTCATGACTGGCTTATCATATATTAGACGCGTTTTGATGATACCATGCCATGTGATACTAAGGTTGCTTTGCAAAAAAGCAATTAACAAATTCGCGCTGTACGTTAGAAGTCACCCCAAAAGAAATACTTACATCTAGACATCACTATCACCACCACTCAGGGGCGTCACGACTGGGGGGGGGGGCGCCTCCCCCCCCCCCAATGTTGTCGACCAGTCGGTAAAAATAACCGAGTCTGTGCGAAGCGCCGCGATTTTTCGTCAAAACAGTTGATTTTTTCATGAAAACAGTCGTTTTTTCGGAAAATTGGTCGTTTTTTTGTCAAAATAGTCGGTTTTCCTGGAAATCAGTCGATTTTTTTTCAGAACTGTCCTTTTGTTGTTAAAAACAGTCGTTTTTTCTGCAAAAACAGTCGGTAAAAATTACCAGCCAGTCGGTAAATGCCTCGTCCCTTCCACCCAAACATTTTGGCTAGTAACGCCACTGCTACCACTACCACTGACATCACTCTTTTCCGCCAATTTGACAAAACACAGGCTCCTTTTTGGTGAAGATGAAAGTGAGATGACTTTTTCAGATTACGGTCGGGCCCATGGTATCTTAATTTCAGATAGCACGGTAACTTCAAAAGCGACTTTGGTCCGCGGTATCGGATACCGTGGTATCTGCAAAACACAACTATTGCCAAGGACACTCACCTTTTTGGTCTTGCCAACAAGATAGCTTCAGGGGGTCTTGTTTCTTGCGCTTTATTTATGTTATGTAGTTTATGTAGTACGATTAAATGAATGAATGAATGACCGTTTAACAGTTTTCATTTAAGAAGAAGATTTTGTAGGCCGATAGTCCTTTTCTCTTCTTTGTTTGCCATGGCACCTGCAGGCTTCGGCTCAATGTAATGAATATCGTGCACCCCCCCCCCCCCCCCCCCCGGGTTACAGAAATCCGGTAATGGATGAATAAATAGGGAGACCAAACGTGGAAAAAACGCGCGGATTGTTCAGCCCCCCGAAGCTTAATATCCACTCGTATGAGGCACTGATAAGAAAGTTAGTCGCCATGAAAAAAGGATGAAATCCGGGCAATCATCCTGGTTTGTACTGGAATTGGAATCCTAGGAAAATAGAATTCAGATAAAGGAAAAACTGAGTCTCCAACTTCCATCAACGGCGGAATAAACGAAGAAACGAATACACATTTCGTTCAAAATAATGAAAAGGACTTAGAAGCATTTCACTTGTTGAGTGTTGACCTGCACGCTGTTCTGAGAAAAGCCCGCCTGAAGAAACTGTCCAGTTTAGCGCGACAGACAGGAAAATTGGACAGCTTCAAATTGAAAAGAACGCGATAACAATCGTGCATAGAGAGTGATGGCTGGCCATAAATTGTAATTTTAGGGATTGGGGCAATGGGCTTTTCGTGGCCTGAGCTCAGCCAGAGTTTTTTGCCTACCCCACACGGGTGATCTGATTCAGTCAAAGTTATGAGTGGTATTAGCAGACGCCCGAGATATGTCCTTTCTGTGTCCGAACTGCACTTTGCGACACATGTAGGAACCAAACAGATCGAACTATTTGGACAAAACTTGGACCATTCTGGGGTCCGGGTCGGTTCCTGATCGTCGAGTTGGAGGAGGATGCCGGAAATTTCCCGGAAATGTTCCGATTCGAGGAAAATTGATTGGCGGTAGAGCAAATGCTCAAGATTCGCCATTTATGTGTTCGAACTGTACCCTGCCAGGATATGCATAGAGTTTGGATGGCCAGGGTTCCCGAAATTTTGTTACGCCGGTTGAGTAACAAAATTTCGGCGGGCAAAACTTTGAGTCGCTACAAAGGTCATATATGCCTTAGATATGCCATTCTGGAGGATTCGACTAGGAAGCCCGACAATTTTTGTTTCATTCGTAGGGACCAGACTGTTGGAATATTTCCGGAAATTTACCATAAATGGTCAATTTTTGGAAATAAAATAGCTACGTTTATAACGAATGCATGCGAGTTCGTAATTCTTGTTGTCATGTGCATTCATCTCATTATTGAACGCTCAATGTGATTGTGTCTTCTGTTCATAGCACTCTGTTTCTCTTTTTTGCTCAGTGAAAAATAAATCTTCATTATCCCGTGATCAGTATTCCTTGCCGGATTTTCACACTTCCATTGTTTTCGTATGGACAAAATTAAAAACGTTTTCTTCTGGGAAACGTGAAAGCGAGAAAATGCACTGCTTAAGTTCTCTCGGGAGTATGGAATGGATTTGAGGCTAAATGCGTTGAAAATATATTCGAGAATCCCCGAAACGTATTCGAGAATCCCTTAAATGTTTTCGAGGAGTCTATGTGTATTCGAGAATCGACGAAAAGTTTACGAGATTTTGTTTAGGTCATCGAGAGTATTCGAGAAAAGATAAAAAGTATTCGAGAATTTCTAAAATGTGTTTGACATTTAATTTGAAATAAATAACTCAACAATGACACAAATGAATTCGAGAATGACAAAAATACGTTCGAAAATTTCAAAAAGGAAAAAATCTCGAATACCTTTTTTGTCGTTCTCAAATACATTTTTGCCATCCTCGAATACATTTGTGTCTCTAATTTCAATTCGATTGTCAGATACTTTTAAAGCATTCTCGAATACTTTTTATCTTTTCATTAATACTTTTTATAGTTTCTCGAGGACTTTTTATCGATTCTCGAATACAAACACCGATTCCTCGAAGACATTTGAGGGATTCTCGAATACATTTCCGACGTATTTAGTCTCAAATCCATTCCATACAGGAGGCTCATGTGATCAGTGGTGGAGCTCAGAGTGTACTTGCAACAAGAATAAATCGCTCCTTCGACGAGAGTGCGGAAACTTCATAAATTGGCGGTCTGGTGTTAATGAACTCTGATTTCCGTTTTCCAGCTTCGGAGTTTCGCTGATACTAGAGTGTGACCTATTAATATTTTGGTTACCTATGAGGCAAAAGGAAGTCGCGTGTTAATCAGAAGAATAGACGATCAGTGTTAGCTCTATGGTCGAGACTGGCGCCTCCAAATTTCCACCCCTTGTAATACGGTAAAAGAGAAAAAGATGTATACTCGGTTCGGTAGCGTGGGGGAGGCTCGTATGGTCTCCTAGGGCATGTAGAGTTAAGCAAACTAAGGTTACAATGTACTTTATCAATCAATATACTTATAACTCACTTGATTCCGAGTTGACGTTAATCAACAGTTAATCCTCACTTTAACAATATGGCAATTGCTACTACCTGTACTGCATCACTGCTAGTCTTAGAGCGTGTTCCACCCTCTTACCAATAGTAACTAGTAGTTACTAAATCCGTTCCAACCTCACGAAAAGTTACTACGCTGACCGTTCCAGCCTTCTCGAAATAGTAGCTAATAGTAACTATTTGCTTACCACGCTCGGGAGCGTGGTAAGCGTAGTAACCACGAATCTCTGTCACGTGATTGGTTGGATTCACCCGTGGCATGATATTCCGCTGGAAAATAGAAAAATCGTTCCAGCCTTGACGACAAAAAGGCAGAATTTGTGACGTCATGCGTGGTAGCTACGGTAAGTAGGATGGAACACGCTCTTAGAATCGTCTGATGATCTGATGATTAAACGTGGAAATTCTTACTTAAATATACAATTTACCGCTCCACTCAATAAGGCACTAGCCCACCTGCGCACTCGCCAATTTCACACCCGTCATCGATAAAAGAGTCGACTTGCTATTCTTGAAGTCGGTATGTCCGCGAACACGGTGAGCTGGCCAGGTCGCAGTCACACGGCTGTAACTCATGTCCGCCAGCTCGCTGTTCTGAGAGTTGGCAAGTCGGCAGGTACGCGTTTGTTCAGGGGTTTAAGAATTACAACAATCTACGTAAGTACAGAGATAAATCGCGTTTATTTTCGGTTCACCATGAATGACTTTTTTTCCGTTCTTGCCTGTAACTTTCTTCATTTACAGGTATAAGGGATTTAAAGCCCTCTTTGACGGTAGGACGCCCAGTCTGAAAAATCTCGCCGCTAAGCTGCTCGGAATCAGTATTCAAGGTGGCGAGCACAACTCGGTAAGTGAGTTCCCAAGCTTGTCAGGAAAGTCCTCAACTAAACCGTATTATGATGGAACTGCGGCCTTACGCCGTCGAGCCAACTTCCTTCGTCAAAAGGGAAGTTTACTGGATTTGAATCTCCAGTTCAAGTTCGTTATACGTTTCTTGTCGCCCGGATAGATGATGAAGGTGAGGCAACGGTCACACGTCGGAATTCTTGTCAGTATTTTTGGCATCGTCGTCTGTTCCATACAGAAAAGTTCCAGGTTTTCCTCGGATTCCGTTAGTAGTATAGACCAAGAAAGCAAAGCAAGTAAGTTGGATTAGCATTACCCTACGATGGAAGCTCTAAACCACTTGATCAAGTAATTATAGGCTACTTAAGTTTCGGGCACTAAGAGCAAGTAAATTTTTTTAATCCAGTGTGTTTCATCACCCCTATTTCGACATTTCAACCGATTTCAGACAAGACATTTTCTTAACACATTTCCGTTTTCCGGATTGTGGACTAGCCTTCATGCTTCATTTCGTTTTCCAACTCGTATCGAATCTGTAGTCAAATGAAATTAAGGAACGGGTACAGCATAATCCACATATCGAACCTCCAATCGACTTCAGATAAAAACTTTTACTTTTTAATTTTACTATTAACCGTCCGGTTTGGGCCGGATTCTCGACGAACTACTTCTTCGTGAGAAAATGAAGTTCAAAAACGATCCAGCATGTCTCTTAAGCCGCGTTCACAAGCATGAATGGCCAAGCACAGATGCCTAGGCACGTGCTCAGGCGTAGCCAGGGACCGAGTTCTAGAGCCTGGAACTCCGTGCCTGTCCCAAAATCTGGACCTAGGCATGGGTGTGAATGGTGATGCTAGGTAAGTGCTTAGACATCTCTGCTTGGCTAGGCATGCTTGTGAACGGGGCTTTAAACTTTATATCATATTCAGATAAAACTTTTATTTCCAGTTTTGGCCAGATTCCGGCTGAACTACTTGCCCGGCAAAAAAAAACAAGTTTCAAATATTGATTCAGTATTTCTGCTTAATGAAATTTAAAAACTGGCACCCTAAATATAGAGCTAAATTTACGAAATGACCTTTCTTTTGGCCCATGGCTCCTCATACCGAGTTTGAATGAAATATCTCAGCCCCTTCGAGAGTTATCGTGCTAACAGACGGACAGATATACGGACAAACTTTACGAAGTCAATAGTATCCCATCACAAACTTTTTGAGTTCCAAAAATCGTTTTCCCCTACACTGTCACTTGCTTGAAATTGCCTATATACCAAACGATCATTTTCATGGCACTATAACATGCTTCGGCAACTTTAGGGCTTGGAAAGTGACCGCGGGAAAGTTAGAAGTGTCCAATAAAGTTTCGGTACAGAACATTTTCCCTGACTTGGGAACTGTAGGCGATGGTTATGTCCTGCGTGAATGTCAAAGAACAAGTTTGTGGAGCATGAAAGGAGTGTTTAGGGGAATTGCGGGGACTCCCGTGGGAATCGGAGAGCAGTGGGAAAGATTACTGGACGATGCGAGGGCTTTGCAAATCTGTATCTTTTGTTGCTTGTAGTAGATACTTTTTTTTTTTACGAACAGCACAACAGAGTAAAAAACACTGCCACAGAGAACATTCGCGAGGTGGTGAAGCATTCATGGTTTACGTAATACATAGAAAGACAAAGCATGGACTACAAGGTATTTTAAATACATAAACTGCTAACCGAAAACACTAATAGTTTTTCGTATTCCTTCAGCCCAAGCTGACTGGAAATCATATATGAAATTTACTCAGAACGGATAAGCTACGAAATTCTTCGATTTCGGTTCTTCTTGACAAGGGCCAACTTCAGGCGGAAGCTGGAAGATACGGACCTGTAATGTCAATCCTGCAACTGTCCAGTAAAAACTTCTCAGCCATATTTTTGGAAGACTTTTGAATGATTGCCAACTTTATCGACACGGTAAAGAAATTCCATGCCGTGGGTCTCTCGTTTGTGATGTTACAAAGGGTCACGTAGCTACACATTTCTTGACTAAGTTGTTGAGTTTGCATATATTAGGGAAACGAGGTATACTAAATCTTTCCCTCGGATCATTTGTTCACCGGAGCTCTGCTTCGACCCGGGTCTGGCAAAACTACCACGGGCCAGAGCAATCTACCACAATACTCTTGATGACTAACTCTCCTTGCCGATGCAAAATCGCCGGGTACCTAGCGGAAGAGCCGGAAGCGGTATCGCATCTGCTCCCAAAGATCACCGTGATTGGTTGACACGGGATCTGAGTTGTTGAGTTTGAGTCGTTAGTGAGACGTTTCTCGTTCTTCCTGAGGATCAATGGCGTGTTTTGGACTTAGTCATATAGAGTATCAACCCCCTGATTTTTGGATAGTCCATGCATAATTTAGTTTTGGGTTTACCACTAGCCCGTGCCATGTACACCAAATTTCAAGGTTTAAATATGGCGTTCCTGCACAAAATTAACATGAATAAAAGGTTAATTTGAGCGAAATTCTAAAAATGACGTTTTGAAATTCTTTGTGTAGTTGGTTAGGGTGCCCAGCATTTGGGTAACTAGAAAAAAGGCTAGCCAGACAAGAATCCCTGTCTACTTGAAAGGAATTCCGTTGGCGCCGACAGTGAGGAAGACTAAAAAAAAACTCCACCCAGCTTTTGAGAGCAGACGTAAAGACTGATTTCGTGGATACTAAAAAAAAACATTTTACTGTTGGCTAGTTCAATCTGTGCTTGTAATTTTGTTCAGAAGTCCAGAAACAATTTTCCCTCTGTTTGTAAACATCATCGTGTCTCCAAGACCGGATTCTGTTCAAATATCTATCTGCTTGTAAATGCTGCATCATTCGGATCGGGAATTTGCCTTATTCCAGTTCAGGGCTCCTAAGATGACTAGTTTCCGTAAATCACCATATACCTCACCATCATCAGTTGTGTCAGACATAGTAAAATAGATCAACAGGTTGATGACAGGCGCGCGTGCGAACCACTTAATTCGTAATTTAAAATTGTGTACCGTGTCGGTGAGAATTCTTTTATTTAAGACGTATTGCACGCAACTATATTGTCTCCCCCTTTTTTTTTATAACTATCTTGAGACGACGATGCGTAAACTAAAAGTTTGTTTTAACAATGCATTTCGTCATCTCCTTTCATATAATCGACGTTACTCTGCTAGTCAAACGTTTAGAAAATCGAGACGGAAAGCGTTAGTTAGTTTCTGTGCAAGGTTAGAAGTCTCCGAAAATCCACTTTTAGAGACAATTCGCGAGAATGCAGAATGCCGTTCCGTCAATTTCTACCGCCTTTTCCGTCGACTGTGCTATTGCCCCGAGCCACCGAATTAATGAAATCATTGTATGTATTTAGTAAAGAATAGTCCTGTTTTAGTGGAATTTTAATATGTGATGGGTAATATCACGAACTAAATAAATTAATTGATTGATTGATGAGTAGAAAATCTGCAGTCTGCGTCCCTTGTGATGGTGGTTTTGCATATGTCTCAGTAGTAGAAAGCGCAAGTTACCCACTACCTTATCGGTCCGACTTTTTAATATGTCTACACCACTGCTGAATATGAGACAATGGGGGACTAACAGAGACTAGTCCACTTAGAGCGCTGACCTGGAATAAGGTAAATTGATCAGTAGGAGTAGGGATACATCGGAACAGGGGAGATTATCCCGTATGGAAATAATTCAAGTCATTGTACTGTGGGACATTTTCCCAATCGTAAACAATTGAAAACAATTGGAAACGATCGTAAACAATTGTTTTTTTACGATTGGAACAGTTTTTAACGATTGTATTTTTACGATTGAAGCTGATTGTTCCCAGTCGTAAAAATACAATCCTTAACAGCTGTTTACAATCGCAAACGATTGGAAACGATTAGAAACAACTGATTGCAATCGTAAACAACTGTTTCCAATCGTAAAAAAAAACAATTTTTTACGATCGTTTTCAATTGTTTTCAGTTGTTTACGATTGGAAAAATGTCCCATAGTACAATGACTTGAATTATTTCCAAACGGGTAATGTTCCACTATGCAGTAATACTGTAAGTTCTTTGTTTCACCCCACTTCGCATTCTTTGCCACCTTTTTCCTTGTTGACACAGACTACGTCTTTGCCATAAAATGGTGCAGTTCGGCATGTGTCATACCGTATGTACAGTGACGTATGCCTTACGTCCCAAACTTACTATTTTTGGGCCGAAATACGGCTGAATATAGTATTCTATCGTTGGTATTCTGCCAGCGCGGCTAGTCTCGATCTTTCCGAACTAGTCGTTCTGAAGCTGCTGCATTTCCTTTCCCCTCAATTGTTTGTAGGAATTTCCCTAAACAGTGACATGTGAGTAAACCAGAAGGTGCCGTTCCGTGTTCTCTGGGCTCGGAGGTGACTGCACAGACAGATCCCCTTCTACAATGAGCCTATGCTAGGGACTGGCGGCTAGACCTATGCTCTTAAAGAGATGATTACATTAGCAAGGTTGCAAAGTTGGTCTCTTAGGATTCGTTTCGTTTGGCTAAAGACCAGAAGGTGGCAAAGGGATTACATGCCTGTTGTAGTTTTCTGAGTTTCAAGGTACCGTGCTCCGCCACCGATCCTAAATTGAGTTCTTAGCAGTAATAATAGTAAATATTAACGACCATTTCTATGTTCTGTGTTTCTGAACTATATCCTCTTCTTAAAAAGAAATACCTTATTTCTCTTCCTAAAGTTTACTTTTGTTATTGGAAAGTTCTTCTTTGTCTCCCCCCTTGGAATCAGAATAGGTTATTGTTCGTAAGTTTGGGTGTTCCAGTCCTTCGCCATTTTCTCTGTTCTGTGTACGTGATTGATAACATGTTGCTAAGGAACTTTTGTCACTGTGCATCAGATGTGAAGACGTTTTCATTTCAGTCTTTTTGTTCAAGTATTTATGGTCTGTCTCTTATCAGCAACTATACAAAGCAAGGTCTAAGTTATATTCGTGCTGCCAATAATGAAAGCTCACGTCTTCTCCACGGTCTTCTGCGTTTCTGCAGTATTACCGAAATATTTAGCGATTATAAGGCTAATTTTTTTTTAGAACTATTTCATGTACATTGTAATTCCAAGATCGTCTGCTGGCTTCAAATAACAGTATCGTCAGTGTTTTGGGTAATCCATGACTTCTGCTGTCCCTGCCTGTATATGTGAAATGGGTGAGCCAGGAGGGCGTGGTTGATTTTTGGGCATTTATCGTTATTATTTACTTTTTGTTTAATTTCCTTGTAGAGCTGTCTGTGGTAGAGTGTTAGGATATGGTTTCTTACCGGATGAAAATGATTGAACTGTATTGGGAATTTCCGAGAAATTACTAACGGTACATGGCCAGCTGTCGGGATCAGCCTATTCCCGGTTTTCACCACACCACCGTCTACCCCCCTGTTTGTGCACAGTCCCGACCCAGAGTGAGACACAAGAGAGAAAGAAAAAAAGAGAGAAATGGAGCTGATTTTTGCGCAGGAGTAGTTTTAAACGTTTGATGATGCATGTCGACAGTCTGTCTTCGAAGCCTTTCTGCTGAACTTTAAAGGGGATGCAGAATTTGTATGCACTACGCAAATATACACAGAACTCAGAATTGCAAATAATCACAGATTTGTACATATACACTTTTAACACGCACATTTTATCTTTCGTTATTTTATTTTTATCTGCATGTCGTTCAGTCCGCACCGTTCTTCTGGTTTTTTATGGCACTTGCAGCCTCTGGCCCAAGTGCCATATACCGATCACAATTCCGTCAGTCGGTCTGTCGGTCGGTCCGAGTTTTTTGTCACACTTTTTCGAGTTAGGGTACTTCCAGATGTGCTAGGACAATGAAACTTGGCAGGCATATCAGGGACCCGACCAAACTAACCTGGAAATAATCAGTTTCCCGATCCGACCATATGTGGGGGAGTGCGGGGCGCTGGAAACTTGGAAATTTAGGGCATTTTGTCACACTTTTTCGAGTTAGGGTAACAACTAACCTGGAAATAATCAGTTTCCCGATCCGCCATATGCGGGGGAGTGGGGGCGCTAGAAACTTGAAAATTTAGGGCATTTTGTCACACTTTTTCGAGTTAGGGTACTTCCAGATGAGCTAGGACAATGAAACTTGGCAGGAATATCAGGGACCTGACCAAAGTAACCTGGAAATAATAAGTTTCCCGATCCGACCATATGCGGGGGAGTGGGGGCGCTGGAAACTTGAAAATTTAGGGCATTTTGTCACACTTTTTCGAGTTAGGGTACTTCCAGTTGTGCTAGGACCATGAAACTTGTCAGGCATATCAGAGACCCGACCAAACAAACTTAGAAATAATCAGTTTTCTGATCCGACCATTTTGGGGGGGAGTGGAGGGCAGGGGAATCCGGGAAATTGAGAAGTGTGTAACTTTCGAACGGGTGATCGGATTGTAATGAAACTTTATAACTGAATAGAATATTTATCTGAAATGTCCCGTTTAAAGTCTTGACCGGATTCGGTAGCCAGGGGGGAGTTGGGGGGGGGGGACCGGAAATTTCAAGAAACGGTTAGAATGGAGGGATCGGAGTGAAACTTGCTCTGAACAAGAGCTGTAAGCTCATATGGCACTTGCATGTGTCAAGATGATTTGATTGATCAAGAGTAAGTTTCGACTTTGCGGTTGAGATGCGCGCTATAAGGGAGCTGGAACTTCATTTGTAAGCAAAACCCTTAAGGCAAAACTGCTAATGGGCTGATGGGCATCACGAAAATGCATATATTGCTTAAAAGTATTTTTTTTACTTTGCGGTCAAGATTGGTACTTTAAGGAATAATCGGATTTGGGAAGTAGCAATTTCTAAGCAAATGTTGTTGAGTCTCCAATATTCCAGCGAAGTTTCATCGTCCTAGCACATCTGGAAGTACCTTAACGCGCGATCACCGGAATCCCAGACCCCCCTCCCCCTCCTCCAACTCCACCCACAATAACCGGAGCCAATCCTGTTCTGTAAATGATTAATCCAGAGCATCTGTTTGTCATTCCCACGAAGTTCGATCCAGATCACACCAGTCTAAGCGGGTCAAGTATTTTCCGCCCTCCCCCCGATAATTGCCGGATTCGGTCCGGAAATGAAAAAGGTCACAAGAGAAAAATGTCCTCTGTTTAATTATTAAATTTCACTCGAATCCGATCACCCGTTCCAAAGTTACGCATGACTCAATATTCCGGATTCCCCTCCCTCAACTCCCCCCCCCCCCCCAAGATTATCATATCGAGGATTTTTTTTTATTCCAAGTCAGTTTGACCGGGTCCCTGATATGCCTTCCAAGTTTCGTCGTGAAAATCCCCCAAAAATGGAATTCCGGGATACCCCTCCTCCCCCCCCTCAAGTGTCCGGATCCAGTCAAATTATGTAAAAGATTTATATGGACCAGATGTTTGTTCTTCCCAGCAAGTTTCACTCCGATACCATCATTCTAACCGTTTCTCGAGATTTCCGGTCAACCCCCCCCCCCCCCCGCCACCCCACCCAGCTCCCCCGCGGTGCACGTAGCCAATCCGATTCAGCAAATGACTTACCTAGAGCATCTGTTTGTTCTTCCCACAAAGTTCCATCCCGATCCCTCCATTCTAAACGGGGCACGTATTTCCCCCCCCCCCCAATAGTTGCCGGATCCGGTCCGGATATGAAAAAAATCATCGGAGAAATGTCCTCCGTTGAATTCTTAAATTTCACTCGAATCCGATCAACCATTCCAAAATTACGCATGACTGAAAATTTCGGATTCCCCTCCCTCCACTCCCCCCACCATTATCTGATCGACAAAATTTTTATTTTGAAGTCAGTTTGATTGGGTCCCTGATATGCCTGCCAAGTTTCATCGTGAAAGTCCCCAAAACCACCATCACCGGAATTCCGGGACCCCCCCCCCCCCCCATAAGTGTCCGGATCAAGTACAATGGCCTAAAGGACTTATCTAGAGCAGATGCTTGTTCTTCCCAGCAAGTTTCACTCCGATCCCACCATTCTAACCGTTTCTTGAAATTTCCGGTCTCCCCCCCCCCCCCCCCAACTCCCCCCTGGCTACCGAATCCGGTCAAGACTTTAAACGGGACATTACAGATATATATTCTGTTCAGTTATGAAGTTTCATTACAATCCGATCATCCGTTCGAAAGTTACACACTTCTCAATTTCCCGGATTCCCCTGCGGATTCCCCTCCCTCCACTCCCCCACCATTATCTGATCAACAATATTTTTATTTTGAAGTCAGTTTGATTGGGTCCCTGATATGCCTGCCAAGTTTCATCGTGAAAATCAAAAAAACCACCATCACCGGAATTCCGGCCCCCCCCCCCCCATAAGTGTCCGGATCCAGTACAATGGTCTAAAGGACTTATCTAGAGCAGATGCTTGTTCTTCCCAGCAAGTTTCACTCCGATCCCTCCATTCTAACCGTTTCTTGAAATTTCCGGTCTCCCCCCCCAACTCCCCCCTGGCTACCGAATCCGGTCAAGACTTTAAACGGGACATTACAGATATATATTCTCTTCAGTTATGAAGTTTCATTACAATCCGATCATCCGTTCGAAAGTTACACACTTCTCAGTTTCCCGGATTCCCCTGCCCTCCACCCCCCCCCCCCCAAAATGGTCGGATCAGAAAACTGATTATTCCTAATTTTGTTTGGTCGGGTCTCTGATATGCCTGCCAAGTTTCATGGTCCTAGCACAACTGGAAGTACCCTAACTCGAAAAAGTGTGACAAAATGCCCTAAATTTTCAAGTTTCCAGCGCCCCGCACTCCCCCCCATATGGTCGGATCGGGAAACTGATTATTTCCAGGTTAGTTTGGTCGGGTCCGTGATATTCCTGCCAAGTTTCATTGTCCTAGCTCATCTGGAAGTACCCTCACTCGAAAAAGTGTGACAAAATGCCCTAAATTTTCAAGTTTCCAGCGCCCCAACTCCCCCGCATATGGTCGGATCGGGAAACTTATTATTTCCAGGTTACTTTGGTCAGGTCCCTGATATTCCTGCCAAGTTTCATTGTCCTAGCTCATCTGGAAGTACCCTAACTCGAAAAAGTGTGACAAAATGCCCTAAATTTTCAAGTTTCGAGCGCCCCCACTCCCCCGCATATGGTCGGATCGGGAAACTGATTATTTCCAGGTTCGTTTGGTCGGGTCCCTGATATTCCTGCCAAGTTTCATTGTCCTAGCTCATCTAGAAGTACCCTAACTCAGAAAAAAGTGACAAAATGCCCTAAATTTGCAAGTTTCCAGCGCCCCGCATACCCCCCCATATGGTCGGATCGGGAAACTGATTATTTCCAGGTTAGTTTGGTCGGGTCCCTGATATGCCTGCCAAGTTTCATTGTCCTAGCACATCTGGAAGTACCCTAACTCGGATATGTGGGACAAAAAAACTCGGACCGACCGACAGACCGACAGACCGACAGACCGACAGACGGAATTGTGATCGGTATATGGCACTTGAGCCAGAGGCTGCAAGTGCCATAAAAACAAGCATCTGTTCTAGATAAGTCCTTTAGACCATTGTACTGGACCCGGACACTTATGGGGGGGAGGGGGTTTCCGGAAATTCCGTTGATGGTGGTTTTGGGAATTTTCACGATGAAACTTGGCAGGCATATCAGGGACCCGATCAAACTGACTTCAAAATAAAAATTTGTCGATCTGATAATGGTGGGGGGAGTGGAGGGAGGGAATCCGAAATTTTCAGTCATGCGTAATTTTGGAATGGGTGATCGGATTCGAGTGAAATTTAAGAATTGAACAGCGGACATTTCTTCGATGATCTTTTTCAAATCCGGACCGGATCCGGCAACTATTGGGGGGGGGGGGGAATATATGACCCGTTTAGAATGGAGGGAGCGGGATGGAACTTTGTGGGATGAACAAACAGATGCTCTAGGTAAGTCATTTACTGAATCGGATTCGCTACGGGCACCGTGGGGGAGCTGGGGGGGGGGGTGGACCGGAAATCTCGAGAAACGGTTATAATGATGGTATCGGAGTGAAACTTGCTGGGAAGAACAAACATCTGATCCATGTAAATCTTTTACATAATTTGACTGGATCCGGACACTTGAGGGGGGGGGGAGGAGGGGGTTTCCCAGAATTCCGTTTTTTGGGGGATTTTCACGACGAAACTTGGAAGGCATATCAGGGACCCGGTCGAACTGACTTGGAATAAAAAAAAGTCCTCGATATGATAATCTTGGGGGGGGGGAGTTGAGGGAGGGGAATCCGGAATATTGAGTCATGCTTAACTTTGGAACGGGTGATTGGATTCGAGTGAAATTTAATAATTAAACAGAGGACATTTTTCTCTGGTGATCTTTTTCATTTCCGGACCGAATCCGGCAATTATTGGGGGGAGGGCGGAAAATACTTGACCCACTTAGACTGGTGTGATCTGGATCGAACTTCGTGGGAATGACAAACAGATGCTCTGGATTAATCATTTACAGAACCGGATTGGCTCCGGGTATTGTGGGTGGAGTTGGAGGAGGGGGGGGGGGGGGTCTGGGATTCCGGTGATCGCGCGTTAAGGTACCTCCAGATGTGCTAGGACGATGAAACTTCGCTGGAATATTTGAGACTCAACAACATTTGCTTAGAAATTGCTGCTTCCCCAATCCGATTATTCCTTAAAGTACCAATCTTGACCGCAAAGTAAAAAAATACTTTTAAGCAAAATATGCATTTTCATGATGCCCATCAGCCCATTAGCATTTGTGCCTTAAGGGTTTTGCTTCCAAATGAAGTTCCAGCTCCCTTAGAGTGCGCATCTCAACCGCAAAGTCGAAACTTACTTTTGATCAATCAAATCATCTTAACCTATGCAAGTGCCATATGAGCTTACAGCTCTTGTTAGTTACATGTCGTCTTATTGTCTGTTGGTTCCGCATCGTTTTCCTGTTGTGATTGTTGTGGATTTTATGATTTAGTTTTGTTTTTTTCGCTGAGGACGGTTGGACGGAAGTGCAACCGAAATATCCGAAATTTATTTATCCCTCGAACATCATCTTGGAGGGGTAACTAGCTGATAAAAAAAACGAAAATCTCGTTTTTTCTATTGTACGTTAATAGTAGAGCCCCAAAGTGAAAAAATGCAAAATCCCTTAGATGTGTGAAAATATTTCAGTGTATTCAAGTATCAGATGCAAAATAACCTAAAATAAGATGCCTTTTCTGTTAAACTTTGAGGAAACAGCAATCACCTTCGTAGGCTACTCTACTCTTCCAAAAACCAGTTTATCACTTCGATTAACGCTAACTTTTCCTCTCACTACAAAATGTCATTACGCTCTCGAAATTACTTGAAATTCTATTTTCGCGTTTACTTCCTCCCGCCCGCCCCCCTTCCAAACCAAGTTACCTGATAAAATGGCTTTTAGGAGTCGATTATAGCCGAAGTGGCTTTTTGTGATGTTTGCCGACACTTTGCCACCTGGATTGCGTAGGCGTGGGTCTTTAGGGAATCTTAAAGCGTAAGTAACAAGACCAAAGGTTTCGATGGGAGCCCAAAAATTTAATATTTGATCCAGACTATTGGGTCTTGTAGAGATCCGGTCTTCGCCAGACTCCTTGAACATTTTTACTATTAAGATTTAGAAACAGAAGAAGGCCAATGGCTAATCTGAGAAAACTGAGTTTAGATATTGATCAGCATGTGTATATGTACCCCTAAGATATACGTCATATCTACTTTGACGAAATTGATCAAATCTCCCTGCCTTACTTCTGCCAAAATCTCTGGTTTCGACTGGATTCCGGGCGAACTACTTGTCTTGCAAAAACTAAGGCTGAAAACGAATTCAGCGGATCTCCTATACCCCTATACTATCCATCTAATCAACTTCAGATAAAACTTTAACAAATGAAACCCCGGGCGAACTATATATCCGGGTAGAAAATGATTGTCAAAAGCGGATTCAGCATGCCTTCTTACTCTTAAATCGGTCATCTAATCAACTTCAGGTAAAACTTTTACTTTTAGCAAATTTTCCGGTTCGGCCGGATTCCGCGCAAACTAATTTTTCGGCGAGAAAATGATTTTCATATAAATTTTCAGCATGCCTTCTTGCCTTTAAATCGAACATCTAATCAACTTTAAATAAAACTTTGACTTTTAAGAAACTTTCCGGTTTTGACCAGATTTCGGGCGAATTACTTGACCGGCGAGAAAACAGTTTTCATATTCGTGTTCATCATGTCTTATTACCCCTGATCATTTCTTATTACCCCTAAATGTTGAGCTACAGAGCCCATATGCGAACTCGACCTCTCCCTTGACCTAAAGAGTCCCCACGCCAAGTTTCATCAAAATATCTCGTTCACTTCGAGAGTTATTGTGCTGAGAGACGGACAACGTAAGTGAAGGGATATCTATGACTTCTTAAAAGTTGTCCGTATGTCCGTCTGTCAGCACGGCAACGCTCGAAGAGGTTGAGATATTTTGTTCCAACTTGGTTCGTAGATGGGCATTTAGGGGCGGGAGAGGGTTTTAAATTAAGGGACGAAGAAAATAAGAGTCGATTTAGTGGTAAGGAGACATGCTGAAACCAGAACTGAACTTCATTTTCTCCCGGACAAATAGTTCGCCCGGAATCCGGCCAAAACTGGAAAATTTGTTAAAAGTAAAAGTTTTATTTTAAGTTGATTAGATGTTTGATTTAGATTAGATGTTTGATTTAGGGATAAGAACACATGCCGAATTCGTCTACGGCGATTATTTTCTACCCGGACAAATGGTTCGCCCCGAATCCGGCCGAAACCGGAAAATTTGTTATAAATAAAAGTCTTATCTAAAGTTGATGAGAGTCTTGATGTATCCTACTGGTAAGGAGGCATGCTGAATCAGAATATGAAAATTATTTTCTCTCCGGACAAATAGTTCGCCCGGAATCTGGCCAAAACCAGAAAATTTATAAAAAGCAAAAGTTTTATCTGAGGTTGATGTAGGGGTAAGGATACTATTTTTTTTTTTTTTGCTTTAGTTTTTTATCGGACAAGTAGTTCGCCCGGAATTCTGTAGAAGTAAGGCAGGATGTTTTTGATGTGACTCGTAAGGGTGAACACACATGCGGAATCCATATCCGAACTTCGTTTTCTCAGATGATTAGCCATTGGCCTTAAATCTGTTTCAAAATTTATTAGTCAAAGTTTAAGGAGTCTGGTTAAGACCGGATACCACAAGAGCCATCTGTCTGGATCAGATGTTAATTTTTTGGATCCCATCGCAGCCTTTGGTCTTGTTTTTCTCGACCAGTGGTTGGACCGCCACACTGTCAGAAGTTTCATAACAGATTGCGCATAACACTTTCAAGAATAACACCTTTTCACTTAGAAATAAAGTGTTATAACCAATTAAGTTAACACTATTTCGTGCCTAGATCTCCAACAACACCTTCAATTGTTAAAAATACTAACGGGAACGAAAGAAACATAACATATTACATCCCAAAGTGTTATCTGTTGAAACCGCGCATCCTGCTGTTGTCGTTATCTAACTTCTGACAGTGTAGTATTTTTACCTATTGAAGGCGTTGTTGGAGATCTGGGCACGAAATAGTATAAACTTAATTGGTCATAACACTTTTTTTCGAACTGAAAAGGTGTTATTCTTGAAAGTGTTATGCGCAGTCTGGTCTGAAACTTCTTATTCGGAAAAAATCGGAAACTCGTTTGAAGTAGAAAAATAAAATTGTTGATCAAGTTGATCGATTTTACTTGAGTTTATCTTTTGGTCTGTTTTTGTGGCTTTTCGATAGTACGATAGTCTTGTGTAAACCATCGGCTCGATCAGAATGTCGGAAACATTTCCCGGCTGGGACAGCACTAAAGGCTTCCTTTCTTTGTTAGGGGGCGGGGGCAAGTCCTGGAGTTCTGGAAGCGAATAAGACGATCAAAACCCTTCAAAGATGCTTTTAAGCTCATGCGTCGTTGCCGAATAATTTTTGCTTGTACAGTAGAGGTATGTTAATTTGAACAGCTACTTGAATGTGAACAGTGCAGTCTTTGGGCTGAATGGTAGAATGAATATCCAAAATACCTATTCAGGTTTTTTATGAGGGCCTTAATTACCTACTTCGGCTAAGTCATAGTTGACTTTAGTCACAGCAAGTGCAGGAAAATGGCAAAGTCTAAAGTCAACAAACGTTCACATAAGCATACCTATACTGCACCACCGTGTCACGGGCTTATGTAGAATTGCAATAAGCTGTAAATGCATTCGTAAGGCAGTGTCTGGAAAGTTGGGAAAATGTTGCAAGTTGAGAATAATTATTAATTGGCTAAGTTTAGATAATAATTAAATTGTGCATAAGAATTCAGGAGATAGATAACGTGAGAAAAGATAGGCTAAGTAGTTATTTTTAGTATCATATTTTGTTGTTAGATGATACTTTTCTTTCGGTCACCGTGAAGTGATAATTAGATTGGATCATACAGGACCTGAGGAACTAATATTTTGTGACAGAATCAGAGCAAAATAACACTAGGAAGCAGCGCCATGGATCCGGCCCGGAATTTATCACCCGTTCAAGAGTTATAAATACCTCAAGATTCCGGATTCCCCCTCCCTCCACTCCCCCATTATGATCGGATCATGCAAACGACTATTCTCAAGTCAGTTTGTTCAGGTCTCTGATATGCCAACCCAGTTACATCGTCCTAGTACATCAGGAAGTACCGAACTCACGGATAATCAGAAATCCGAATCCCCCCCCCCCAGTTCCCCCCAAAGTGCCCGAATCCGGTCCGGTTATTTGAATGATGTATCTAGGACATGTGCTTGCTCTTACCAGCAAGTTTCATCCTGATCGCTCCACTCTAAGCGTTTCCCAAGATTTCCGGTTCCCCTCTCCAGCTCCTCCCGAAGTCACCGGATCCGGATCCGGTGACTTCGGGATTTTATGTGGATCTTCTGAGACACGAGGTCTTTCCAAATACCAAATACCGATCACCCGCTCAAGATTTATTAATACATATTCTTTGAGCCCAAGCTGACTTTGAAACATTTATTCAAACAATGTTTACAACGGGTACGTCAGCTACGATTCTTCATCAGCGATATTTCGGCCCTTTTTGGCAAGGGTCCTCGTCAGGCTGTCAATCTTCTGGTTCAACTTCGGGGAAGGAAACAAACCTGTAATAAATAACTGAAGCTTCTACCGACTATAAATATCTTATTAAAGTAAGTTATCTTCAAATACTACTATAATGAAAAAACTAGTCCTGTTTTTATTTTTGACACGGACGCTGTCTTTAAACTCAATCCAACCGACTATCCAGTTCACGATTGAATTTGAAAATGATGCACAAGAGCTGCCGTACCTAGATGTTTTGATTGCTAACAGTGAAGGAAGTTTTGTCTGCTCAGTCTACAGAAAACCCACCCACAACGATCGATACCTTCCATACGATTCTTACCAGCCCGAATATGTGAAACGCGGAGTAGTTATTTCACTAGTTGACCGAGCCATCAAAATTTGCGACAAAGATCTCCTAGATGACGAACTTAGCCACATTCGGGACGTCCTATTTGGAAACAAATACCCCGTTCAACTGGTTGAACAGATCATCAGAAGACGACTGAAGCTGCATTCATCCCCCAAAGATACTGTAAGTTCTACTAGTAATGGTGAGGCTGAGGAAAAAAATGCCCGCGTTTACCTTCCGTACGTCCGCGGAGTAACCGAAAAATTGTCCAAAAGTTTGAAAAAATACAACATCCAAGTCTTTCACAGAACCCAAAATACTGTGCTGTCCTACCTAAACTCCGGAAAAGATAAAGTCCCAAATCAGTACCAAAGAGGCATTTATTCAATACCTTGTGATTGCGGAAAGCGTTACGTAGGAAGGACAGAGAGAACTTTCGGAAAACGACTTGCAGAGCATGAGCAAGAAATAGACCACGCCCTCTCCAACGGACACCGTCATAACTATACTTTCAAATCTGCACTTGCAGAACATATTTTCGAAAACCCATCCCATTCAGTATATTTTGAAAAAGCTGAAATTCTTGCAACGTGCACCGGACTCCATCAAACCATTCGAGAAGCCGTTGAGATAAAGAAAAACCGAGCAGGCATTAACCGAGATACAGGCGAGTACTCCCTACCGGAAACGTGGAACGGGGTTATTAAGGGAAGAAAATTTAAGCCTCAGTCCCTTATTAACAACAAAACCGAAGTTGATCAAAATGCAGAAAAAAATTTTTCTTGCCGTCGCCCCAATCGTGCAGCAAAAACAGCAGCCGTGTCAAAAATTAAATCTCAGCACTAGTTTTTCCGTGCAGTCATTATTCAAAGTAATAGATACAGACGAGTACTCGATAATAGAAACGTAGAACGAGGTTATTAATAAAATAATATTTAAGTTTTCTGTCCCTTATTAATAAAAAAACCTAAGTCGACCAAAATGCAGAAAAAACCCTTTCCTGTCATCGCCCCAATCGTCCAGCAAAAACAGCGTCCGTGTCAAAAATAAAAACAGGACTAGTTTTTTCATTATAGTAGTATTTGAAGATAACTTACTTTAATAAGATATTTATAGTCGGTAGAAGCTTCAGTTATTTATTACAGGTTTGTTTCCTTCCCCGAAGTTGAACCAGAAGATTGACAGCCTGACGAGGACCCTTGCCAAAAAGGGCCGAAATATCGCTGATGAAGAATCGTAGCTGACGTACCCGTTGTAAACATTGTTTGAATAAATTTATTAATACCTCAAGATTCCGGATTCCCCCTCCCTCCACTCCCCCCACGATGCTCGGATCGGGAAAGTGGTTTTTTCCAACTTAATCATTTGGGTCCCTGAGCCTGCCAAGTTTCATCGTCCTAGCTTATGTGGAAGTGCCCGAACTAGCAAAACCCGGACCGACAGACCGACGGACGAACAGAAATTGCGATCGCTATATGGCACTTGGCCGAAGGGCAAGTGCCATAATAAGTTTGTTAGAAATGTCAGAGTTTATTTGTATCGTTATAGTATTAGGTTTTTTTCGTTTGATATGATTGTATTCAACTGATTTTTTTTTGTATACGGACCTCCCTTAGCTTTGAATAATCTTAACTGCGGTTAGAATTATAGAATAGAGCCTGCTAAGCTGGATCATTGATGGAAATTATATTATTATCTTTAAAAAAAAAACTTGTCCATGCAGTCCCTTTTCGTGCATTTCATATTCGAATGTCTATAAACGTCTTGATAGTAATTCAGCTTGAACAATAATAACAATTTCTTTTTAAACCCATCTCAGTATTACCAAAAGTCTGGGTTTCATCAGTTGTGTAAAGAATCGCGGTTCGTCTTATATTTTAGTAGAAAATTGGCCAAGGCCTGGATTTCCGCCAGTTTTGGTCTACCCCACAATAATAATAATGACCTTCAAAATATTGAATATATCTTCACAGAACTATATTCCCGGAAATTGAAGTACCAAACCCAAATCGACCGAACACCAGACACAAAGTAGCAACTGCAAATTGTCCGAACTTGTTCGCCCAAATACACATTCTACGGACAGGTACCTCAAGTCCTTTGTACCCTATTTCGTACACCACTTCAGTTCTATGTAGTAATTAATAAGGTAAATTGCATATATTAAGTGTCAACTGTGAATTTTTAAACTTATTGTCAAAATGTATCTTATATAGTGTTATGATATGTTTTGGTGGTAAACTGTACGACAATCCGATGCTAGCGAGTGAATTGTACGAGCTATTAAGGAAATTAAAGATTATTATTATTATATAAAAGAGAAACGATAAGTAGGCTACGGAGAATTAGCTTGCCGGCGTAGCAAATGTATCAACTCTCTTCGAACCTATCAACCAGAGGCGTTGTTTCTTGGTCATTTCTTGTCCCGGGCCCCTCGCATTTTTTAACACAAATCTTACATAAGTGAGACGAAAAATATTTAGGTATTTGACAACATATGCGCGAAGAATAAACAGTACATCGGGAAAACTGAAGGGAAAAAAACACTTCGTATAAAGAGTATATACATTCGGTTTTTCACCTCGTCAACTAGGTTTTACAGTGGTTTTCATGGATAGCTCTGGGCCCGCTTGGGAAGGCAAGGGGGCAGCCCCGCCCCTAAATGATGCACCTGCTATCAACTAAGTGATGCAAAAAAGAAAAAAAAATTACAAGCTAAATTCCTTTTCCTTTCACTTTGGAAGAAACAAGCTGGTTTTCCATGATCCAGGAGGATTTTGTTCTCCCAGCTTATACATTTCATCTCCAAATATTTTCCATCTTTCAAATAATATAATCGTCTGTTATTAGGTGGGCTAGATTTCTTTTTCGTTTCATTTTGGAAGAAATAAGCTTTTAATCTGGAATAAGTTTCCATTTTCCTAGTTCTCTTGGTGCCATATTTGCTTCCAGCCACTTGTTTCATAAAATTCTTCTTTGATTTTTGGGATCCCAAAACGTAAGTAGAGGGATACCTATGACTTCGTAAAAGTTGTCCCTCTGTTTGTTTGTCCGTCCGTCTGTCAGCACGAAAACTTTCGAAGGGAATAAGATATTTGGATGAAACTTGGTGTGAGGACTCTTTAGGTCAAGGGAGAGGTCGAGTTCGTAGATGGGCTCTGTAGCTCAAAATTTAGGGGTGGGGGAGGAGGTTCAAATTAAGAGGCGAACATTTTTTTTTAACAGATAATGAGATAGTCGATTTAGGGGTAAGAAGACAAGCTGAACACGAATATGTAAACCGTTTTCTCGCCGGATAAGTAGTTCGCCCGGAATCCGGCCAAAACCGGAAAGCTTGTTAAAAGTCAAAGTTTTATTTAAAGTTGATTAGATGTTCGATTTAGGGGTAAAAAGACATGCTGAACAATTGTGTGAAAATCATTTTCTCGTCGGACAAGTAATTCGCGCGGAATCCGGTCGAAAGCGGTAAATTTTTTAAAAGTAAAAGTTTTACCTAAAGTTGATTAAATGTCCGATTTAGCGGTAAGAAGACATGCTGAATCCGCTTTTGACAATCATTTTCTAACCGGTTATTTAATTCGCCTCGAATCCGGTTGAAACCGGAAAATTTGTTAAAAGTTAAAGTTTTATTGAAGTTAGATCCGCTGAATTCGTTTTTGAGCTATAGTTTTTGCAAGGCAAGAATTCGTCCGGAATCCAGTCGAAACCGGAGATTTGGCAGAAGTAAGGCAGGAAGATTAGATCAATTTCGTATAGCCTAGGAGTAAATACACTCATGGTGAATCCATATCTGAACCTGGCAGTTCCAGAAATCACTCTGAGACCGAGGATTAGCTGGGTTTCTGCCGTTCGCATTTGATATTGGTGCCAGTTTCGAGTACCAGCTAGTCTCGGACCCAAGTTGCAATCAGTTCAACTTTAGAGAGTACTAGCCAATCAGATTACTTAGGAGAATACCGACAAATATTCCGATTGGCTAATGCTGAACCACGTCAGACCGAAGAACAATGACCTAAATTCACATTCGGTTTTCAAGACAGCAAGGAGTAGATATGATTTTATCTACTGGGCTTGGTTCGAAAGTAGCCAATCAGAATATTCCTCAGTATTCCCCAAAATCATGTGATTGGCTAGGACCCTCAAAAGTTGAACTGATTTCAACTTGTGTCCGAGACTAGCTGGTACCCGAAACTGGCACCAATATCAAATGCGAACGGCAGAAACCCAGTTAATTCTCGGTCTCAGAGGGATTTCTGGAACTGGCTGGTACCGAGTATTAGCTAAAACCCGTTTTGAATGGGCCTTCAGATGATTAGCTTCTGTTTCTAAATCTTAAAGGACCTGTCGTACGTATAATGCCAATCCAACCTACTTCCGTAACATCATTCGTCAGTTCTTAAACCCGGAGATCCAAATTGCCTATGTGACATTCTGAACCCGCTAACAACACCTCGCCATCTTTGCACTTGCCGCGATTCACTAATTTCATGCGCACTAGGCTCCGGACGAGTGTTCGCGTATCATGCTACTGGTGAATGAAACCGGTTTTCTGGATTTTGCCGAGATCTTGCTAGAAGTCGGTGGGCCTGGGAAAAGGGTTAAAACAGGCAAGGCCGTTGATATTTAAAAAAAGCAGAGCCCAGCTTTACAGAATTCAGATAACCTTTGTAATAGTAAAAATGTTCAACGAGTCTGGCGAAGACCGGATATCTACAAGACCCCTTTGTCTGGATCAGATATTAAAGAATTTCTGGATCCCCTCGAAACTTTTGTTCTTGTTTTTTTGCGAACTTGCCGAAGTCCCGCAAAGATCCTGGTTCGTTCGGATCCTAGTTCGCCTGGTCAGTTTTTTTGTGAGTCATTTGATACTGATTCAGCTAGAAGGGCGATGCTCGACTTCTTTTTGGTTTCATTTTGAACTAAAACCTGGTTCGCCATAATCCTTCCATTTCCCAGTTCTTCTGTGCTGCATTCTCTTTCTGTCTCCTGTTTCGTAGATTTCATTTTTGATTTTTTTTTTTCCCTGTTTAAGTTATTGTGACTTCTTTTGGGTTTCATTTTGGAAAAAGCTAGTTTGCCATCATTCTGAAAGTTTTTTTTTCCCAATCCTCCAAAACTTCCGCGTTCTGTGCACCATGGAAGCAGGGGAAACTTTGGTAGTTTGTTCCCGGAGGACTAGTCCGCGGAACTTTTGCTGGTACCTCTTACAGAGAAATTAGTCGGCTACTAAGGGAACAGGAAAGCAACGGCTCTTTTTATCTCCTCACTACCGGAGAACTTGGAAAGAATATCAGATGAGTTGAAAGTGAATTGGGAGCAAATTAGAATATAAAAGGTGTCGCTAGAATGGTGCCAGTCTTTTGGTAAACGGAATTTCATGTATATTTGTTTATATGAAAGGCTGCGTAAGAGTCCAATCCAACATGATATTAATCCAAGAGGGTCTATGCTAAAGCTCCTCCGGACGACATACCCCTCTCCCCCCCCTTCCCGGTACTAAAAAAAAGCTGGTGACTCCCCTGTCAGGCACCAGCACCCCGACCCCCTCCCCCGAGGGCAAATAAATAGGAAATTAGAAAATCTAATTAAAAATCGCAGTTTTGACTGCAAGCACTCTTAAGCTCCTCCGGACGACATACCCCTCTCCCCCCCCTTCCCAGTACTAAAAAAAAAGCTGGTGACTCCCCTGTCAGGCACCAGCACCCCGACCCCCTCCCCCGAGGGCAAATAAATAGGAAATTAGAAAATCTAATTAAAAATCGCAGTTTTGACTGCAAGCACTCTTAAGCTCCTCCGGACGACATACCCCTCTCCCCCCCCTTCCCGGTACTAAAAAAAAGCTGGTGACTCTATTATTTTTCCAATTCCCGCCCGTGTTAGCCTAGTGCTATTAGGGTTGAAAATAAAATTGATTGATTGATTGAAGGATTTTCCTTAGACACTTGAGCTAAATGTAAACGCATGCGGCGGCTCGCTCGCCTCTAAATATACTTTTCATAAAAAAAAAACATTTGATTTTATTAACACTGATGGAGGCGGGATCGCCGGGTGGCAGTACCGGGGGCAAGGTAGCCGGAACCGAATCCTAGGTTCCTTTCGAATAATTGTCTCTTTTTTTTCTTTTTTTTTTCATTTGCATCACCTCTACACATAAAGACTCTAACCCCAACCCAAACTTAAAACTTTTCTCCAAAACGTTTCTTTTTCACAAATGAAAAAGAAACAAACACACCAGACAGAGTTCCTTAAAAACTGCAAATACACGTAATTACAATTCCAGTTACAAATCCATAATTACAAACTACAGTATTTACTTTTATTTATGACTGTAAATTTTAATGTAAACATAAAAACTTAAACCATATTTCTTACATTTTCTAAAATTTCTAATCAATTAACTTTAATTTTCATCGGTCATTTTTAGATCAGTTAATAATAACATTATTCTCTAACTCCTCTTAAAAGTTTTCTTATAGGCTACTATAAAACCACTGTTATTTATATTTTAATTATAGAGTGAAAAAGCAGGCTTTCCAATCAGGTATCCTGCAATTACAAAAAAAAAAATATGAAACAAATGCAACTTCCGCAGGAAGTGTTCCCTTCCTGTAATAATTTTATCTCCTTCAAGCAAACAGCGAAGTTTCATTACAGAAAAAGTGCTTAGTGCCTACTGTTTTCCTTTTGTTTTATCTTGCTTCTCTTCTCTGTTCTTCTTTTCTTTCTTGATATATTGCTCTAGCCAAGCACACCCTTGTGTGCTTTCCTGAAAGGAACATTATACTAATTGTATATTTTTTTTTAGTATAGTGAAATGAAATGAAACTGAAACATGAAGAAATCACCCCTTCTACTGTTGATAATTTCCACACATCTTGCTGCATTGCTTCAGTGTAAAGTCGGAAAATTTGCAGAGGCTAAAAGCCAAGTTTCACTTTTCGGATTCCCAGTTACCCGGTGCAGATTTGCCAACCCTTCCAGATTCGCAGGACAATGATGACAATTATTTTGCTATTCTCCATGCCCCAGTCGCGTTTCAAGTATCTCCTGCATCCCAGTCAAAACTGTCAATCACTCTTTCTTTTCTTTCTTTTCTTCTGTATATTTATCGTGTCTCCCGAATGTGTTGCCTGTGGTACCTTCCAGACAACCGGAGTATGGGGTTTCCAACACCCAAGGCCGTATCCAGGGGGGGGGGGGTAGGGGGTTGAAACCTCCCCCGAAACATACAAAAATAACCATTCTTACAGGCTTGCAGGGGGCACCCCCCCCCCCCCCCCGAAAGGCGAATCCCCCCCCCCCCCCCCCCCCCCGAAATAAATTCCTGGATACAGGCGTGCCAACACCCCAGACTTCCAGTCTTTTTTGGATTGGCTTCCAGATCAGCCTCGTAGAACACGGCTGTCTGGAATTCGGAAGAAAAATTTGAAAGGTGAATTCTTACCTTAACTCGTCTTTCCGTTTAATTCTCACAAAGCAACGATACAGATCTGCCCAGCAGTCGCAAACATACATATCATTCGTTATATCGTAACGTTCGGTTGGGTAAAAACAACTGCACGAAATTCGTAGTACCACGAGAAATATTCGCATTTCGGATTTATGTGGGCATGATATTAAGAAGTGCAATGTGTCCTTTAATTATTTTGTAGCGTTGGCTTATATCCCTGTAATTCTTTCGTTTGAACCGTTAACTCTTCTCTGACGATAGAGCAATCTGCGGAACTTCTTTTCTTCGCTTTCGTTCTTCTAATGCTTTGAGGTTGGGATCGGTTTTAAGCGGCTTAGAAATTAATTTCCTCGGTCGGCTTAATCTGACGTTATCTTGTATAGGCTACTGTCCCAAGAATGCAATGTAGCAGCGGTAAAAGGGCTCGAGCTTCGCGAAGGAAGGCTGAGTTGTGCCTGACGGTGCACAACGCTCAACAATTGACTAACTCCTGGTCTGTAATCTTTTAGCTTTAGGATTGGAGTCCATGGTAATCTAACATCACGTTGACTACTTAATTAAATCGTCCCGAACCACCATTTCTTTAATCGGTCCTTTTCCTGGGGTCGGTTGAAGCACCGCCTGAAATGGAAATTATATTCTTTTTGGTTAACCGAATTGGGAACCGCGAAGTTAAAGTTATTTAAGAAAATGTCATTTTCTGTCCGACTTGCTCTGAAGGAATACGAAATTCGGAGGAATGCTAATTTTCTAACCTTTTTCTTGAAAATGTGGAATTTCCTTTTTCCGGTATCTATGTGACCATCGCTGTAATTTTCGGAATGAATCTGGGATCCGGTGGAAACATGTCCAGGTTGTTTCGAGCAAAAGAAAACTTTATTTGCCGCCTTCGTTTCACGGCCTCTATTTCATGGTGATTTCCGAAAAAAATTATGCGAAGGAGACCGTGAATTTACTCCTTCGCTATAATTTTGTCATTGGCACTAGCTAGGCCAGGCACTTGAAATTTGTTACTACATACATAATTTACTTTCCGGTATCTGTGTGACCGTCGTTGTAGTACTCGGAATGGATCTGGGATACGAGGGAAACGTGTCAAGGTTGTTTCTGTCAAAAGAAAGCTTTCATTTACCGCCGTTGTTTCACTTCTTCTATTCGCCGCTGCTTTCTGGAACAAGAACAAAGGTTTCGATGGGATCCCAAAATTATAATATTTTTTGGACTTCTTGATCCAGACAATCAAATCTTGTATATTTCCGAGCCTTCGCCAGGCCGCTTTAACATTTTGCTATTTATCCACAATCAGTCGCTTGTACAAAAAAAATGCTAGCCTACTGTTTTGAGGTTTTTTGACAATTTACAGCCAAACAACTAATCAATGAGGAAACCAAGTTCAGATATGGGTTTAGCAAGCATGTCTACTCTAGTATCTCCTCTCTAATCGACTTCAGAAAGGTCTTTTACAGAGTTTTATAACTCCTCGTATCTTAGCAGCATTCCCGGCGAGAGCGAAAGCGCTAGTGACATTGAGTTCCGAACCTTTCCCGAGTTTTAGTAATTTCTGCAAGCCTATCGGTCAACGAGATAAAGTTAAAAATTCGATTCAACATGTCCCCTTACCCCAATACTGAATCGCTAATCGACTTCAGAAACAACTTTGAGCTTCAACCAAATTTTCAGTTTCGGCCGATTCCGGGTGAGTTATTTGTCCGGCAAGAAAAATAAGTTCAAATATAGATTCATCGGGCCTCCTTACCCCTTGAACGAATATCTCATTAGCTTATATCCATATTTTGTACCCGTAATTCGAAACCCCCCTCCTCTGCCTCTGAATATAGGGCTAAATGACCCATCTACGAACTTGGCCTGTACTTTGCCAGTGAATCCTCCTACGAAGTTCGAACAACAGAAGCATCTCAACCCCCCGACATGAGAGAATGTCACCATGACTAAACCCAAAGAATACGTAACTTCGCTAGGTGTAAAATGCGTCGTCATCGACATAGAGCTTTCGCTTGTATGGATAAAGGGGTAGGGTTGGGACTGGTGTTTTCCGAAAATTGGTCGACAAACATTCATTAAGTTGCTCACCAGACAGTTGTCTTATGCATTCTGCCTTTTCAACCCAGTAAATGCAGGTTGGCAATTAGAACTAAACTGATCGCATACACTTTTGTTTTATCTTTTGTATTTTCGGAAGTTGCAACAGTATGTCTTCTCTATATCGACTATGTCATTGGATTTTAAAACTTCATGCTAAGTGTCCGGATTCCCGGCGATCTAATTGTCAGGCGAGAAAATAATTGTCAGAATCGGATTCAGCATGTCTCCTTACCCCTGAATCGATCCTCTGATCAACTTCACACTCAACTTTTACTTTTTACAAATTTTCCGGTTTGTGCCGGATTCTGGGTGAACTACTTGTCCGGCGAGACAAACAAATTTCATTTTTGGGTTCAGCATGTCTCCTTACTCCTAAATCAACTATCTCATTAGCTTCTAAAAAAAAAAATTGTTCGTCCAAACCCTTTAATTTGAAACCTCTCCCTTTCCCTTGACCCAGAGAATCTTCACAACAAGGTTCATCAAAACGTATCATTCCCTTCGAGAGTTATCGTGTTGACAGACGGACGGACGGACAAATTTTACGAAAGTCATAGGTATCCCTCCACTTACGTCTTGGGATCCCAAAAACAGCTACTGTCGAAGACCGTGGATTTATACCTTGGCTATCATTTTTTAAGTGACACTAGCCAGGTCGGGCACTCGAAACGGATACAACAGATTTTCTTTTCTGGTATCCGTGTGACCGTCGTTGTAGTATTCGGAATGGGGCTGGGGTCCGAGGGAAGCTAGTCAAGGTGTTTCTTCCAAAAGAAAGCTTTCATTTGCCGCCTTCGTTTCACTTTTTGGGATCCCAAAACGTAAGTGGAGGGATACCTATGACATCGCAAAAGTTGTCCGTCTGTCTCTGCGCACGATAACTCTCGAAGGGAATGAGATATTTTGATGAAACTTGGTCTAGGGATTCTTTGGGTCAAGAGTAAGGTCAAGTTCGTAGATAGGCTCTGTAGCCCTACATTTAGGGGTGGGGGTTCAAATTAAGGGGCAAACAAAATATTTTTAAACAGCTAATGTGATAGCCGATTATGGTGTAAAAAAAAATGCTGAACACGATGGTGAAAACCATTTACGCGCCGAACAAGTAGTTCGTCCGGAATCCGGCAAAAACCGGAAAGTTGGTTAAAAGTAAAAGTTTCATTTGAAGTTGATTAAATGTTCGATTTAAGGGGAAGAGATGCTGAACGCTTATGTGAAAAGCATTTTCTACCCGGACAACTAATTCGCCCGGAATCCGGCCAAAACCGGAAAATTTGTAAAAGGCAAAAGTTGTATTTGAAGTTGATTAAATGACAGATTTAGGGGCAAGGAGAGACGCTGAGTTTGTATATGACAATCATTTTTCACCCGGACATATAACTCGTCCGGAATCCGGTTGTAACCGGAATTTTGGCAGAAGTAAAGCATAAAGTTTCGGTCAGTGTCGTCAAAATAGATATGGCTTATACAGGTATATAAGAACTTGGTTTCTCTGATGATTAGCCTGGCGAAGACTGGATCTGGCGAAGACAAGACCCAATTGTATTGGTCAAATATTAGATTTTTGGGATCCCATCGAAACCTTTGGTCTTGTTATATTTGCTGCTGATGCTAGCGGGACCATGGTTAAGTCCTTTGCTATTGTTTTTAAGTGGCACTAGCTAGGTCGGACACCCGAAATTTGATACTACAGATTTTGGAAAATGTTCCTGAACAATTGGTACCCATGTCTTCCACAAGCCTACATTTGTCGTGTAAAATTTTGAGTATCCGATCTAGGTAATGTCAGTGAAAAAATCGAAATCAATAAACCTATGATCGAGTCTGACGAGGAATATAAGAACATTTATCTGCGTTAAACGTGTAAGTCAACTGATACTATTCTAGCGATATTTCGGCCCTCCTTCGCAAGGGTCTTATGCTGCCAGACAAACGAACCTGTGATCAGCAGGTTCGATGGCAGGTTTATCACATGTTCGTTTTCCGGACCCCAAAACGTAAGTGACGGGATACCTATGATTTCGTAAAAGTTGTCCGTCTGTTAGCGCGGTAGCTCTCGAAGGGGTTGAGATATTTAATTCAAACTTGGCATGAGGACTTTTTGGGTCAAAGTACAAGTCAGGTTCGAAGATGGGCTCTGTAGCTCTGCATTTAGGGGTGGGGGAGGGGTGACTTTCACGTGACTCCACAGCAAAAATAGCAGCCGTGTCCAGAATGAAATGACAGCACCAGCTTTAACTCCAACCAATTTTCAGAGAACAAGTTCATAAAATCAAATATTTTAGGAAGACTCTTTAATTGTTTTTCCACGAGTTCATTTTCCAGCTTGAGCCTGAAGAGGACCCTTGCCAAGAAGGGCCGAAATATAGCTCTAATAAAATGTAGCTGACTTATCCGTTTTGCACCGTCAAATATGATTCGCAGTCAGCTTGGGCTGAAGGACTATCTGAGATTTTGAGATGTTGCTGGAGTAAACATGCATGCTGAGTCCACATTTGAACTTGTTTATAGGCTATAGGAAAATTTTAAAGGGGATTGGCGAAGACCGGAAATCTGCAAGATTTGCATGTCTGGATCAAGTAGTCCAATAAATGTTCAATATATAGGATCCCATCGAAACCTTTTGTCTCGTTTTTCTAGCCAATCAAGGCTGAAGTATAGCTAGAAGAAACATGACCTGACTTATTTGCTAATGAGATAGTCGATTTAGAGGCAAGGAGGCACACTGAATCCGTATTTGAAACTTATTCTCTTATCGGACAACAAGTTAGTCCGGAATCGAGCCAAAATCAGGAAATGGGTAAGAAGGAAGCCGATTAGAGTTTCGATAAAAGGGGTGAGAATGCATGTTTAATCCGTTTTTTTTTTACTTTATTTTCTGTCCGGTAACTTGTTCTACCGGAATCCGACAAAAAACTGAAATTTGGCAGAAAGTAATTGTGTTTTCTGAAGGCGATTAGAGGTTCGATACTGTGGAATATATGTTGAATCCGCATCAGAAGTTTGTTTTTATGCCGGACATCTAATCCGTCCGGAAACTTGGAGTGGTATGTATATAGATAAGCAATATGTTGGATCAGAACATCCTCGAGTTCCTTACTAAAACTGGTATTCCCGCACAATCTTGGCTAGACCAGAAATTGAAAACAGAAAGGAATCATATATTTGAATTGGCTAAACGAGTTAGTAGGGGTAAATAACAAGATTACGTATCTCGTGGAGAACTTAAATCTACAAGACCCGAAAGTCTATATGAATTCAAGTCCGATAAATATACTCCTCTTGGATCCCCACGAAAACTTTGGTCTTGTTTGGTACGGTATATTGTGGGGGAAATGTAATCAATTTAGCTGACAGTATTTCAGCACCCTTGTTAAACATGTTCGTTCATCTTTGTGACGAATTGGAGAGGGCCTATAGGAAGTATTTTCAAAGAAAATTGATCAGCTGGCAGTGCTCCCCCATTGCCCCCCCCCCCCCCAGGTTGGACTGAAGCAACGTTTGTGATAGGGAGTGATCGAGGGAGTACAGTGAAATTTCTGAAATGTATTTTTCTGGTCCCGAGGCCCGAAGTCATCGTCATTTGCATCTGTGATTGTTCTCGTGGCAGCTCTTCTATGCTTAAGCAGGCTCGTGGTCGTAGCCCTTTAATAACCATGACTGAAATATGCCAGTAGGCTATCTGGTTTCACTATCTGCTACAAATTATGTCGGAATACCATACTGTCGTGACGTAAATGGTAACGTCATATGATGAGGACCTAACATAGGATTTGATTGTCCCTAGGACGGCTTATAAATGTAAACGCGCTCGGCTCTATATATATAGACTCAAATATATTCACCGATAAGGATAAACTACAACTTTTACAACGACCAGTGGTACGATCAAACGCAACAATTTTTATCCTTGAATGGTACGCATCTTTTTATCCCTAGAAAAACATCTTTTAAGGACAAGTGAGTCGAGAGTTTGGCACAAGTTTTTGTTTCAATTACAAAGACTCAAAAATGTGTGGGGCACAAATATGCCGCGGAAAAACTGCTTTTCGTCTAGTCGTACGCTGATGAGATTTGCCTTAGGACACGTTAGAGTTCAGGTTTTGCGTCGCTTAGAAATGAGACCAAATGTTTCGATGGGATCCCAAAGATGAGTATTTATTGGGCTTCTTCGTCCAGACAATCAGGTCTTGAACACTTTCTGTTTTCGCCAGGCCGCCGTAAACGTATTAGTTGTGTTTTTGCTGATACCACGGTATCTGTTACCACGGTAACTGGATCCGCAATTAGTCGTTTTTGCAGTTATCGTGGTATCTGATATACGGTGCTCTGCAAAAACGGCTATTGCCGAAATTGCACTTTTAGAAGTCATCCCAAAAGAAAAACAGATATCCAGTTACATCACTAAATGCTAAACTTCTTTCTCACCAATCTGACAAAATTTGATGAAAGTGAGATGACTCTTCAGATACCACGACCAGTTACCACGGTCGGACCGTAGTATCTGAATATCTGATACCACGATAACTGGCCAGATACCACGATAACTGCAAAAACGCCTTTTGACCGTGGTATCAGATACCACGATAACTGCAAAAACGACTTTAGACCGTGGTAACAGATACCATGGTATCAGCGAAAACGCAACTATTATTTGTCCCCAGCTAAGATTACACAGGCCCTGGTGAGATTACGGCATGAATACCAATCTATTTTATAACCCCAGATCCAACATGATCGTTATATATAAATGCACCACCTTGTACTCTGCCGGGGGAACTGCTTGTCCCCAAGGAAAAAGTCTGCCAAATCTTTCGATTTGGCCGGATTCGGTTGAAGTAATTGTTCGGTTAAAGTTCAAATTAATTCAGCAGGTCTCTTTACCCCCATATACCGAGTGCTGAAACTACTTCAGAAACATTTACCACTAGGAGATTGTCGGGTTTGGTCGGATTCCAGGCGAACTGCTTGTCCGGCAAGAAAATAAACTTTGTCTTCTTGCCCCTAAAATGACTGGCTCACTAGTTTGGAAAAAATCACCTCTTACTTTGAAGCACTACCCCTAAAATATCGGGCTTCAGGGTCCATCTGCGAACTCGAACCTCGACCCACGGATCCTCAAACTAAGCTTCGACAAAATATCTCAGCCCCTTAGGGAATTATAGTGCCAACGGACGCTACAGACGGACAGACAAACGTTACGATATCATGCGTGTCCCGTCGCTAACGCTTTGGGATCCCAAAAGACAGATATGTGTTGAACGGTTCTTTATCTGGCAGCTCGGCCCCTCTGCTTGTGTATCCTTTAATCTCATGAACATTATCGTTTTACGTTTTTGCAGAAATAAAAGACATAAACATCTCAACGTAATCGCGAGATGGACTGTTGCCAGGGGCAACGTGAGAGAACGCGAGAAGCGGCTTTGAGGGGCGGGCTCCTGGTTCTCATGGACAAATAACGTTTCCGGTTTTTCAGTCATATGTACTGGACAAAAAATACAAATCTTTCTACCAAGCTACGCTGAAAGTAAAAATTGTCCATCAGCGTTTAAAGGACACCTGAACAATGAAACCATACTGAACACACCATGGAGAATGCATTTACAGACATGGCCACGGAGAGCAGTCTTCTCCTGAGCGTGACGTTTTCAAAACAGGGATGTTCGTTTTGCAGACTCCAAGACAAAAAGCGCAATTTATTCAAATCTTGTACAGCGCTGGCCGGATCGTATTGGAATTTCTTCTAGATATACGTTCGGGCTTAACTGGTTAAAAAATATTCCAGAAGAAGGGTTGATTGGAGACATTTGTTCATTTCTAAAATTGTTCGGTACTGAAATAAGGACAGATGCAAAATGGAGCAAAAATCCTAGCTTGGAAACACTATTTCGTATTCGGAGTGGGTTTTCTGCAGGCAATGTTAACGGAAGTCATACAGATAGGGATGATGCTTGGTACTCTTCATTCAGGTGTCCTTTAAGAGAAGATCTCTCCGCCCCACAAGCAGCCTGATCTCAGTTCAGCCTGAAGAGGGCCCCTGCCAAGAAGGGCCGAAATATCACTGAAGAAAATCTTAGCTGACTTATTCCGTTTCGGATAATTCAGTTAGATCGTATTCCACCACCCACTGTCAGAAGTTTCATAACAGATTGCGCATAACACTTTCAAGAATAACACCTTTTCACTTAAAAAAAAAGTATTATGACCAATTAAGTTTACACCATTTCGTGCCTAGATCTCCAACAACACCTTCAGTTGGTAAAAATACTAACGGGAACGAAAGAAACATAACATATAACATCCCAAAGTGTTATCTGTTGAAACCGCGCATCCTGCTGTTTTCGTTATGTAACTTCTGACACTGTAGTATTTTTACCTATTGAAGGTGTTGTTGGAGATCTGGGCACGAAATAGTATAAACTTAATTGGTCATAACACTTTTTTTCTAAGTGAAAAGGTGTTATTCTTGAAAGTGTTATGCGCAATCTGTTATGAAACTTCTGACAGTGTGTGACCGCAGTAACTGTAACTGTTACAGATGGGGTTCTTGTAAGCCTTTTGACACTTAGTAGAGGTCTGGACGGACCTTGACAGACAGGAATGTTATATGCGTCGTGTTAGTTGGAAGAAGATCTAGGAAGGGACTTTAACAGCGCGAACCTTAATACTTAAAAGTAATACTTTTACTTTTCAGTAATAATATATCTTGCCTTACCTGATATACGTGCTACCTACCTTGCAAGTGTAAATTAGCTTACAGCTGGCGTTGATTTTTCTACACTCAACGCTCTCTTAAGATGTAATCAATCACAGTGTCTACATTTGTTAGTGTTGAAGAAAAATAAAAATTAAATCGAATATGTTGTAGGGTACGCTACATTCAAGAAAAATCGATACCTCTGGACTTGAAAAACAGTGAAAGATAGTGCTGTAGGAGCTGAAACGGCGACCCAGACACTAAAGCCCCGTTCACAAGCATGCCCAGCCAAGCATGGATGCCTAGGCACGTGCCTGGCATCACCGTTCACATCCATGCCTAGGCACAGATTTTGGGCCAGGCATGGAGTTCTAGGCTCTGAAACTCGGTGCCTGGCTAAGCTCGGACACGTGTCTAGGCATCTGTGCTTGGCTAGGCATGCCTGTGAAAGCGGCTTAAGGATCAGTATTTTATAGTATCAGTTTTTTATATGAAATTAGACCACTTTCTAGTATCTGTTGACAGTTTTGGTTAGTTTTTAATGTATGTTGACTTTACCACCTGCTATTCGGCTAGTCCGTAATTGTTGTTGAAATAAAACTAAATTGAATTGAATTGAAATGACTTCTCAGAGACCAAGTGGAGTGCATCGTGTAGCTGAATCGAGACATCGGTTTGAATGAAGTTTGGCTGAACGTGTTTCAAACTAGAACCCCTAGATTGTGGTCTAAGACTTTCCAGGCTTTTTTTTGTTGCAACAACGACGAGGAAAATAATGGTTTCCGAAAGGCTAGTTGGCAGTCCCCTGCTGCAGGCCATTTATTACAGGCTTGAGAAATTAGCTGTCCCGTTCAATCCCATTCTTTTTCCAGGTACAAGATGCCCAAGTCGCCATGAGATTATATACTATGTTCAAGAAGAAGTGGGAGGAGGAGATAAAGACAACAAAAAGGGTAAAGAAAAATCCGTCAGAGCTGAGAAAGGAAAAGCTGGAAAGGGAAAAGGAAAAAAGCGAGTAAAGAAACTTTTTAACCGATTATTTCGAATACATTTTATCCCGTTGGGAAGCGTATGTCTTGGAATAGATGAACTCCTCTAGTCCTATTCTGGTTGTCAGTGTATAGATTTGGCAATCAGTATAGGAATCAAGGATCGGTTCATTAGCGCCGACGAGGACTTGTAATTAAGGTCAAGCAATTTGTCCCTCTTGCTCATCCCATCATGGGCGGTAATTGGCCCGACACGTTCCCTAGTATTCTCCACGGAGCACAGTAGTCTTGTTACTAGCGATGGCCCGTGATGCGTTGTCCTAGCCGTCCCCAAGGGCCTCCGGCTAGCATGATGTATCGCTGACCTTCCTTTTCGCCTAAAGATAGGTGCCTACAGAACGCGATTTTTTTCCGCCAACGAATTTTGTTCTTTCGCGCCGCTCAGCGAGTTCGTTTCGTTGAACCGTTTCATAACAGATAACACGAGGATGCGCGGTTTAACAGATAGGCGTAACAGATAAAACTTCGGATGTTGTCTATTGTGTTTCAAAATGTTACGCATAATAAGCGTTACCATCAGGAAGAACCGAAAAACCACCAAAAAGTATCTGCTGAGTTTTCCGACATCATGACGATAAGGAATAAAGTTAGTAGATGCTTTTTTGGCTCTTCCTAGCAAAGCTTGTTATGCACAACATTTCATGCATAACGTTTTCAAACACAACAGATAACATCCGAAGTGTTATCTGTTGCGCATTATCTGTTGAAACCGCGCATCCTCGTGTTACCTATTATGAAACTTCCGACAGTGTGGTATCGAATACGTGAGCGAATCCGCCAGGACTAGATACGCATACGTGGATACGATACGTAGAACTAGAACGAAAATATGGGGAAAAGTCGACTTTATTGTTATATACTCTAGAATTGGTTATATACTCTACTTTGGCCAGATTGATTATTTATTTCCGGAATTTCCTCAGCGCGAACTGAGACGACGCGAAAATAATTCGACTTGGAGTTGAAATGGCGCGACGCAAAATTTTTGCTTAGCGAAGCGATTTTTTTCTGCTAGCGGCGTCAGATTCGCCTAGTCGAACGCGAATTCGCGTTCTATGGGCACCTATCTTAAAAGTATCCTCCGCTTGACGCAGTTCAAGAACAACAAGACCAAAGGTTTCGATGGGATCTCAAAAATCGAATATTTACTGGACTACTTGAGCCAGACAATTGGGTCTCGTAGATTTCCGATCTTCGCCAAACCCCTTTATCATGTTACTATTTATCTATAATCAAGCGCTTGAAAATTTACACAAATGATAAAGTCTTGGGATTTTTTGACAGCTTTTTGACAACAGCGGCAAAATAACTGATCAGACGATAACAACCAAGTGCAGATATGGGTTCAGCATGCATGTTTACCCCTAAATCTCATCTCTAATCGACTTTAGAAAAGCCTTTTACTTTGACAAAATTCCTTACTTTAGCTGTATTCCGAGCAAACTCCATGCAGAGCCAAAGAGATGGTGACATTGAAAGTTGAACCCAGAACCTCTCCACCCAAATTTCCGAGTTTTTATAAATTTTGGCAGAATTACATGCCTGACGAAAAAATAAGTTCAGATTTGTCTAGTGTTCTTACTCTCGATACGAACATCTAGTCGAATTAGTAATGAACTTCAGTTTTTACCAAATTTCCGGTTTGGCCGGATTCTGGGTAAGCTTCTTGTCGGACGAGAAAATTAGTCTCAGATCTGGATTGAGCCTGTCTCCTCACCCTATATCCTAATGGGTTTTAAAACTTCCTTTCAGATTTCCGGTTTCGGCCGGATTCCGGACGAACTATTTGTCCGGAAAGATAAATTTCACAGTTGAATTCAGCATATCTCATTACCCCTACATGGAATCTCTAATCAACTAAAGAAAAAAAAAGAAAGAAAAAAGAAGAAATTTTCCGGTTCTGGCCGTGTTCTGGGTAAACTACTTGTCCGGCAAGAAAATAAATTTCATATTCGGATTCAGCATGTTTCCTTACCCCTAAATCGCCCCATCTCGTTAGCCTTAAAAAATATTTCTTCCGCCCTTTATTTGAAGCCCCCTCCTCCACCCCTAAATAGAGCGAGGTACAGAGCCCATCTACGAACTTGACCTGTAGTTTGACCGAAAGAATCTTCGTACCGAGTTTTAACAAAATATCTCAACCCATTCCAGAGTTATCGTGCTAGCAGAAGGACAGACTGACAGACAGACGGGCGGACAACTTTTATGAAGTCGTAGGTATTCCTCCACTTATGTTTTGGGATCCCAAAAAAAGTTGATTGTGCTCTGCGCGCTGTACTCTGACGGATAGGAAATACGTAGAACAAAACAAAATGAGCTGCATGAATGATATATAGCCAACGTTGTTATCTATGTCCCCCCCCCCGCCCCCCCCTCAAAAAAGAATGGGGGGGGGCATATGCCCGAACGAAAAGCAGATATGCTTATGTATAACATTATTAATTATTGAGTGATGATTCATTATGCTCGTGGAAGGAAACTGAGAATCCCGCCGTCGCCGATCCGCATCCAGGTGGAGAGCAAGGTCTTGGCCACCTGCGACAGGCGAAGTGAGTATATTTGCGATTCTTTCAGTGTAAATGGCACTTTCGTGGAAGGAAAAGATTGCTTGTGTCAACATACTTGCTTAGGTCTAGTCACCGACTTTTCAGAAAAAGTACGGAAGTGTTACGGTACCCTAGTTTCCTGTAAGTGTGTGTATAACCGACATATTCTGGCACGTCTCTACAATGCTGTGGCTCTTCCACATGTTATAGCTTTGGCACCACTTTGGCATATAATGCTACAATCCCAACGTCAAAATATTAGATCTTATTATTATCGGTACGCCAAGTATCTCTTGAGTCTCCCCCCAGGGGCAAAGAATACAAAAATCAGTACAAAATACCATCTTGCCAATCCTGTGACTGCGATTGAGGCAAGAACAGAGAAGTTTGAAAGTTCATTAAGCAGATCCCACGGCCTATACGACTCATTTACGTGCTAATGTTCGTATTCTCTTAGATTGTTGTTGTGTTAATTGTATTGCGTGTTGTTGTTGTTTTTTCTTTTCTGTTTTGTTTACTCCGTCTAGGTCCCCTCGGGCCAGTTTTGATGGGAAATGAATTTTTTCATTCATTCATTCATACGCAGGAAAAAAGAGGGTTTAATCAGAAGCTATTTTAGGCACGTTTAACTGCGGACAGTGCAATTTTTGGCTAATTGAACACACGGGTCTTCGTCTTTAGAAACTTCGAAACTTTCCAAGTGTTGTTCTTATCATGACGAAAGTGGCTGGGTACAGCGCCATAACGGAGTTTGGTAACGTCTGGCGATGCATACCTCTATTGCAGCGCAACTGTGTTCGGTCCTTGTCACAAATCAGCTCAAATGCTCTAATCTGGTGCATACAGGAAGCGTGACTTTCGGGTAGCTGCTCAACAAGTTCCAGGTCCTTATTGTCTGTGGAACTAATTATCAAACGTGATTTTCGCTGAGAACAGTAGGGATTTCCAAGTGTTTCCGCGTATTTAGAGCGCCATGTTCTGCACGAACTTCTGACAAAGTTTTAGTTTCATCAGAATCAGTTGAAACTTCTAGCACGTGCGAGCAAAGTTTGAGTGACTAAAAAAAATTGTTCAAATTTTTGTTTATATATATGGAGTGTTGTAGAAGGGACCGTGACAAATTGCTTTGACACGGTAAAACACTCCATCTTTCCGGAATATTTATCTAATCTCGTGACATAGGGATGTAAACTGATCGACGAATTCGCATTCAGCGGGTTCCTATATCCAGCTTCTCTCTCATGAGTGAGTTGGTTTTACGAACAATTTTCACAAGCCCTTCGGTAGCTCATTGGGAAAGCTCTGGCAATGAAAATCGCAGGTCGTGGGTCCAAATTCCCCCTAGGGGGACCGGAAATCTTGTGACAACCTTAGGGTGATCAGTGGAGAGATCCGGAAGATACTTGGTGGGAAGAACCAGCACAAGAACTAGGTGCACCAATGACAGAACTGGACCGGATGTGGGCACTGTGGGGGGAGTTGGAGGGGGTTCCGGATTTAAGGTACTTCCAGGTGGGCTAGGAGGATGAAACTTGGCAGGCGTATAAGAGACCCGACAAAATAATAGTCAGTTCCCGGATCCGACCATCGTGGGGGGGGGGGGTGAAGGGAGGGGGAATCCGAAATCTTGAGGTATGTGTAACTTTCGAACGGGTGATCGGGTCTTGATACTTGGAAAGGTCTATTGTGTCAGATGTCCCACTTCAAGTCCGGGCCGGATCCGATGAATGTGGGGGGGGGGGCAGAACGGTGATTGCGAGTTAAAGTACTTCAGGACGATGAAACATGGCTGGAACATCAGAGACTCGACAAGATTGTTTTTGAAATACTCACTTCCGAGCATCCTTAAAGTACTCATCTTAAAAAAAATACTTTTAAGCAAAATATACATTTTCCTGGTCCCCATCAGCCCATGATCATTTTTGCCTCAAGGGTTTTGTTTAGAGTGAACTTCGAGCTCCCTTAAAGTGCGCATCTTCCTCAAAGTGAAAACAAGACCAAAGGTTTCGATGGGGTCCCAAAAATTTAATATTGATCCCTTCGCCAGACTCCTTGAACATTTTACTTTAAAATTCAGAAAAGGTTAAGGCCAAATAGCTAATCTGCATCTGAGAAAACCAAGTTAAGATATGGATTCAGCATGTGTGTTTACCCCTATAAGTCATGCCTATTTTGACGAACGCTTCCTGACAATTTTCCGGCTTCGGCCAAATTCCGGAACTACTTGTCCGGTGAAAAATAATGCTAAAAAACGAATTCAGTGTATCTTCTTTCCCCATTACGAACATCTCATCAACTTCAAATAAAAAATTAAGTTATAACAAATTTTCCGGTTCCAGTCGGATTCCGGCATCGTATATCTAATCAACATCAAATAAAACTTCTACTTTTAGCAAATTTTCCGATTTTTGCCGGATTCCGGACGAACTACTTGTCCGGCGAGAAAATGGTTTTCATCATCGTGTTCAGCATGTCTTCTTACTCCAGAGTCGGCTATCACATTATCTGTTTAAAAATATTTTGTTTGCCCTTTAATTTGAACCCCCACCCCTAAATGTAGGGCTACAGAGCCCATCTACGAACTTGACCTTACCCTTGACCCAAAGAATCCTCACACCAAGTTTCATCAAAATATTTCGTCGTGCTCACAGACGGACAACTTTACGATGTCATAGGTTTTGGGATCCCAATAATACTTTTGACCAAACTTTACATTTCATGATCACCGGGGGTCCGTGATCATTTGTGCGGCAAGGTTTTATGGCACTTGCAGTTTCGCTGAAGTGCAATATACCTATCACATTTTCGGTCCGTCCACTGTTCCCGAGTTAGGGTACTTCCAGAAGTGCTAGGACGATGAAACTTGAAAGGCGCATCAGGGACCCGACCAAACTAACTTGGAAATAGTCATTTCTCCGATCCGACCACCGTGGGGGGAGTGGAGGGATGGGGAATCCGGAATCTTGAGCCATGTACAACTTTCCAACTGGTAATCGGATCTTGATAAAACTTTATATTTGGAAAGACCTCGTGTCTCAGATGTTCCGTTTCAAGTTCGGACCGAATCCGATGAATGTGAGGTGAGTCGGAAGGGGAGACCGGAAATCTTGTGACACGCTTAGAGTGGAGCGATTGGGATGAAACTTGGTGGGAAGAACAAACACAAGCCCTAGATAAATCAGTGACAGAATCGGATCCGGATTCGGGCACTTGTGGAGTAGGGGTCTTGAATTCCAGGGATCATGTTTTGAGGTACTTCACGATGCGCTAGGACGATGCAAATTGTTTTGAACGTTAGAGACTTGACAAGATTGGCTTAGAAATAGCCAGTTCCCCAGTCCACCCATCGTGGAGAGATAGGGAATTCGGAATCTCGAGGCACGTATAACTTTCGAACAGGTGATCGGAGCTTTATGAAACTGACTTCCGAAATGAAAGGACTTTCGAAATACGGACACGGACAGAACGTCCGTCGTGTTCCAAATCAAGTCCGTGCCGGATCCGATGAATGAAGGGCGGGCGGTTGAAGGGAGAACCGGAAATCTTGTGACACGCTTGTGACAACTTTCCAACTGGTAAGCGGACCTTGATGAAAGACCTCGTATCTCAGATGTCTCAAAAACTTGACTTGAACATTAGAGACTTGACAAGATTGGCTTTGAAATTGTCACTTTCCAGATCCGACCGTCCCTTAGAGTAGTCATCTTAACCGCAAAGTACAAAAAAATGCTTTTAAGCAAAACATACATTTTCATGATCCCCATGAGCCCATGATCACTTTTGCCTCAAGGCTTTTGCTTAGAAATGAATTTCTAGCTCCCGTCAAGTGCGCATCTTAACCACAATGTGAAAAAATACTTTTGACCATACGATACATGTCATGATCCCCGAGGGCCCGTTGTCGTTGTGCCACAAGGGTTTTGCTTAAAAATAAATTTCTAGCACCCTTGAAGTGCACATCTTAACCGAAAAGTAAACAAAATACTTTTGACCGAACGATATATATTCATGATCTTAAAAGGCCCATGATCATTTTAGCCTCAAGGGTTTTGATTGCAGATCGGTTTCTAGCGCCCTTAAAGTGCGCACCATCACAACCAAGCGCAAAAATAAAATACTTTTTACCAAAGTTTACATTCATGATTTCTAAGGGCACATGATCATTCTTATCTCGAGGGTCTTGCTTTCAAATGATCCCAACAAACCCACGAATTGGCGACTCCTACTTTCATCCTCTGACCCAGCTTGCAAGTGCCATATGAGCTTCTAGCTCTTGTTTTCTTGAAAATTTCTACCACACTTGAAGTGCTCATCTTAGCCGAAAAAGTGAAAAAAAAATACTTTGATCAAACGATGTATACATTCGTGATCCCCAAGAGTCCATGATCATTCTCATCTCATAGGTTTTCTTATAAAAGCAAACCCACGAATCGGCAAATTCCTACTTTCGTCCTCATATCCAGCCTTGCAAGTGCCATATGAGCCCTAGCTCTTGTTATCATATTCCTCGTCGCCGTTCAGGTTTAGGTGACGCTGAAAAAAGCAAACCTCTACTGTACTTGTTTGGGGAAGGGGCGGTAAAAGTTAATTTGAAGTTGTAATTTATTAAGTAATAAAACGATATAACACGGTCTGAATATATTTTCACTTCAAACTACCAATGGACTTTTGTCCAAGTCGGAAATATGGATGTCTGTGTATATTCCGTCGTGTTCTGATATTTCCTGAAAGCTGTAAGAGGGAGACACTCGGTTTGCATACTTGTCTTCGTTTATGAGGTAAATGTTTGAGTCGGTGCTTTTGGTGTGAGGGAGAACCTTGTCCTTCTTCTTGAAACTTGTATGAAGAATCCGGGCGAAGCATAAACATGTAATCAGCATGGCCAGAGCAAGAGAGCCGCAGGCGATGCCAAGTAGTAGATGGCTGTGACGTAGCCGCTGAGATGCGTCCTCGTTTGCTAGAAAGAACACACTTTGACTCTTTAAAGCACAAAGGATAGGAGAAACGACTCTCTCAGCCCCGTCAGAATCTTCACGGTCTTTCCCGAACTAGCGAAATTGTGGTATCGCACGTAATGCGCTCTTGATCATAAACCCCTCTCATTGTCCCCGCCAGTCCCTGGGAGATCTGGGCGTGGCTTTGTGCTTGTCCAGACTGGCATCGATAATAGGTCTTATACCAAGATCAGTGCAAAATCCTCATCGTCAGGAAGGTTTGCACCGTTTTTTCTGCTGAATTAAACACATTTCCTAGCAGAGCTTTAGGTTGCGTTCCAGAACTTAACGATTGTTAACAATTGTTAAATTTTGCTTTCCAGGTTTCTGATTTCAAAATTTATGCTCCGCCCACTTATGGATTCCGTTCCAGAGCTTAACTAATGTTAACTATTTCGTAATGATGGTTGGTGAGCATCGTTGGGAAAAGTTAACAATTGTAGAATCGGGAGAATTTACGATCGTTGAAGCTGCAGTTAGCTCCGCCCCGAAATAAAGTTGACGATTGTTAACAATTGTTAAGTTTCTGGAACGCAACCTTAGTTAAACATTGATGACGGTGATGATCATTGGGTGAATATTAAATATTCCTTCACCCCAACCCCTGACTGCGAATCATATTTTACAAAATATGAATTCGGATTAATAGGAAACCAACCGCATGGTGATTGAACTGGAAGAGGGAGTTTTCCTTGACGAAATCTGTTTTTGCTGGTGACGCGAATTTGGTTGGATGTGCCGAAAAATAAGCAATAACTCGGGGTAAAAGCTTCCCGATGTGAATGCTACACTGTAAAAAAACATCTTGCGGTATTTGCAACTGGGATTAATCTTGTCTCTAAAAAGATAATCCTATCTCTATTTCGGTAGAGATAGGAAAATAGAGCAGGAAATCACAACTACGACCATGGAAACTTTAGAAACAGTATTTGCCGGTCGGTGCCTTTGTCGATTTATTTTGGTTTGTGACGAATTGACTTCCTGGTGATGTACGCAGTAACGAATCTTATTGTTAGATTTTAGTAATCAGATCGAATGTAATTTAACTGATAGAGGCCTAAATTTATGTAATCTAATGTATTTTGTACGATATTAAAAAAAAAAAAATCAAGTAGCTTTTTTGTTATTTAATAAATAAGAATAAATCTGTTCTGAGTCGTATTTTCATTCCTGCCGAATGGGTTTAGCTAGGTAGGTAGGTAGGTTTTTATTTTTAACCAAAACATTGAAAATAAGATAAAGTAACATGACTAATATCCTGTTGCAGCAAAAAGAAAGTCCTAAGGACTTTGTGCTGAAATTTATTACTATTACTTGTGTCTAATATATGTAATATATAATTACTGGTCGATGGCTGGTTTGAGTGCAAGACTCTGCCAGAGAACAAGTCTTTTCCACGTCAGTTTTCGTTGGCAGTTATGGTGGCTTTTTGGAGCCATAAAACAATACCTCATAAGTAGCCAGGCGGAGCGACGCCCTATTACGGTTCCTGGCGCCTACTTAAAGCGGAACGCTACGCTTTTACATTATCTTTTTATGGCTCATGCTATCGATTTATATCTGTAAAAATCCGGCTCCGAGTTTAAAACCGGTTCCCTTGATTGAGTAATACTCCCTGTAACCCGCCGACTTCCCACGGATAGACTTACTTGTATTTGGGGTGCGAACTTGAATCGAAGATAAAATCAACTTTTCTTCTCCCTCCGAAACAATCAAACTGAGATTATAAAGTCTGTTAGGAGAAAGACCGTTCAGTTTGCATACATGGCTACTGTAAGTCTTCTCAAAAATTCTGACGCCGACGCCTGTGTCACTTTCCACGTCTGTTGTTTCAATAAAGAAACCACTCTGCAGTTTTTGCCCGATGTCCGGAGGATTCCACGATACTGATATACTTTTAGATGTCACTTCGATCGCAAATAGCTTCACGGCGTCCTTTTGCACAATCAAAGTGAAACGCTGCCTGCTCGTTTGATTCAGCCTGTCGACAGCGTTGCACGTGTATTCGCCCCCGTTCTTCTCCGACGCGAAATGAATGATCAAATCATCTCCAGAAGCGCAGGGTGCGCTTGAGTGTAATTTCTTCGTATTACATTGATGAACTGCAGATCCCTCTGGATCTGTCCAAGCAATCGTAATCCCCTCTGGTTGGATAGACACGGCCTCACAACTTAGCACGGCATTGTTCCCTATGGGAATTACTGTCTCTGTATCCGACCACCGAAGCATGAACGGCGGACAGAGGTCAGTCAGTTTCAAGCCGGACAGAGCAACGCTCTCCCCAGATTGCCAGCAGAGAGGTTTTTCCGTAATGATTTTATTTCTAAGGGTCCAAAGCAAGGAACAATGACAGGAGAAATTATTTCCAGAGATGTCAATGTCTCTTAGAAAAGGGGTATTAAGGATAATCGTTTCTGGGAGGACCAAGAGAGCGTTATTAGAAATGTCCAGGGCCACGAGGCTGGATAGATTCAGGAACGCTTGATGGTGGATTGCTTCAAGAGAGCCGCAGCCGGATACGCGGACCCCTTCCAGGTACGGCAGAGCCACAAAGCTTTGTGCTTTGATATTTCTAAGTCTCGGCATATTCTTCATTTCAAGAATTCTAACCGGAATATCTTTGAGTGAATGCGCATCTACCGTAACCATCTCATTTTCATCCAAGATTAGTTCATTAATGTAGATCGTATCTTGCAGGGCTTTGGTTGGGATAGACTTAAGGTAATTCTTTCGTAAATTGAGCAGCCGAGTGAAATTTATCCCTTCCAAGGCTTTGTCTGCTACTTTAATTATCTTGTTCGCCGAAAAGTCCGCCGTTTCCAAGGAATGTAAGGCTCCAAAGAGTCCGTTAGGAATGTGCGTCAGTCCGTTATCCGAAACATTAACCCATAGCAAATTAGGCATCCCTGAGAAAGCGAAGCTATGAAGCTGCCGGATGCTATTCCTGCTGAGATCCAGAGCCTGCAGATGTCGTAGGGAAAATGCGACGGAGGAAATGCTGTGTATGTGATTCCCGGAAAGGACGAGGACAGTCAATTTTGGAAAATCTCTGAATGCGTGATCATCCAGGGAATGTAGGGCATTGTTGCTTAAATCAAGGCTTTCGAGGACAAGGAAGTTTCGTCCCGTTCCGCGGAGTTTTGAGAGTGAGCTATCGCGAAGGGTGAAGTTGATGAGGTGGTGGAGTTGGTCGAAGGCATTGAAGTCGAGAGTCTTCATGTCGATATTAAGGAGGGTAACTTCAGTGTAAGTATCGGTTATGATGGAGAGAACCGAGCGCGGGACATGCCTGGAAGGAAAGAACAGGGTTGACTTGTGCATAGACGTAAGCAAAGAAGAAGATATGCCAATTGTCCCTTAAACATTAGATTAGCTACACAAAGAAGTGACTCTACCCGAACTGATGCCAGGAAAATAAATACTGAAATTCCCAGATGGATTTTCTTAGGAACTGAAAGATGATTTCCCCACTAGATGTGGCTTTCAAGCAGCCATTTCAAGACGCCCCCTGAAACTTGACCCCCTTTAGGGCTCCTTGAAACATGATCAGACTGGTTCAGTTGACAATTTGCATCTTCATTAGGAATGTGATTGTAAAAAGGTATGTCCCAGGGTGTTTGCTAGGAAAGCAACATTTTCTTTCAGTTTTGATTATTTTCCCCTAATGTTTTTCTGAATTTTTCTGTATTGTTTAGAGGTTTTTTTTTATAAATGATGTCTTTTATTTCTTTTGGAGGTCAGGTCTACTTTTGAGTAGTTGAAGAAAAGTGGTCGATGAACTTGTACGGAGGCTGACACGGTATGTTCACCGCCAACTCATTAGTGCAGGTAGCTGGTTCACGTAATTCCATATCTGACTCCTTAATGCGAAGAGGGTGTCTACTGCCACCAACGATAACTCTGCGTTAATCCTACGAAGACTGGGCGTACTATCTCAAATAATTACTTCTTTCAGGTCTGACTAAAGTAATGTTTCAAATTTGACACATGACATTTTGACAAATTTGGCACATGTGTCAAAATAAAGAAGCTTGGATACTCTGGATATGGGCGCAGTCAGGCATTTTCAGTCAGGCCCTTCATGGGGCTTAGTAACGATGAACTCTCCGTTCCCACGTAAAACCACTCTGGCCTTGCAGATAGTATAGGCTGAAAAAGAGGATTATTGTGGTGATCCTGTAACTCCCGGATGCGGGAACGGCTGCGAACCAAACTCGTCCCGACTTACAGAATTTAAATGCGCTCCACATCGCCTACTCTAGGACCCATTTAGTAACATCCTGGTCGATTCAACCAAAGGATATGCCACTATTTTAAGGGAGGCTTGGTGCACCCCGTTTTCCACGATCTATTCTAGCATTGGAGTTATTATCGCAATGCCACGTGGCTCTTCTCCACATCGCCTATTCGAAGATCCCTGGGGTCAGCGAGGTCGGTGACCTAATCTAAACTATACTGATTTAAGGGAGATTGTTCCAACCGCTTGTCCACGCTCTGGGAAGTCTAGTCCTATGGCAGTATCGCACATCGAGGTACGTTGATTCTTTTTTGGGTCCCACGATTCTTATAGCCGCCGGGCTCGATTCAATCTTAGACTCTTGAATCCATCATTATTTGGGAAAACGTGAACTCGAGCTCGTTAGGATCTTCACTTGTTCCCTCTTACCGAGAACACTTCAGAGTTAACGCGCTTCCTTCGAATTCACAAGTGCAGTTCCTGTGACAAGCAGTGACGTCACTCGCGCTGAAAAACAGGAGTAGGTAGAAAATCGCTTGTAGACGGACATCCGAGGGCACTGATTGCACGGCTCTCATTCTTCTGTTGTCATTTTTTCTTCGAGACAATCAAGCCACTGGAAAGAGTAGTTTTTCTAAAAAGAGTGAGCTTTGACAAACTTAGTTTTTTGGAAGCTTTATGTCGGGCTCCAAGGCTAGAAACATGGAAGACGAAATCGGCAAAAACTCGTAATTTGTTAGAAAATCTTGGTCGTCGGCCCGATCATTCTCCAAGAATTTACAGCTGGTGGGACATTTGCATGCATATGCTTGTACCCTAGGGATAATATACGCATTAGGTGTTGATCTAGTAGTGGGTTAAATTCCCGGTGCATAGAGGTCCATGCAAGGCCGTATCCAGGGGGGGGGGTCTCCCCCGAAACCTACAAAAATAATCATTTTTATAGGCTTTTGTCTGATCTATGTCTTTTTTGTACTTACTTGTCCGACCCGCAGGCAACCCCCCCCCCCCCAAAAGGCCCCCCCCCCCGAAAAAAATCCTGGATACGGGCCTGGGTCCATGCATGTAGTTTTCGATTATACAAACGGTGTTCGTTTTTTTTACTTTGAATGTGTTGTATCCTGGTACCCCTCAGAGAATAAGGGGTACACATACGCCTGAGCACCGTGCTCACCCCTGCCAGCATGTCCATTAAAGTTTAACTGAAAAGAGCAGAGATGGGACAGTCTTTTTACCCCTCATTTATTCACTTAAAGAGGCTTGAAGACCCGATGAAAGTGCGTTACTTCGTTGCTCCGCTGATTTTCAAACAGTGGAATTTCCCTGTCCGCTTTGTGGTACTACCTGTGTCGCATGCTTAACGAAAAAGATTTATAGTTGTTTTTTTGTTCAGTCACTAAGTAGCGTTCACCAAGCTTATCACCGCCAACTGAAAAGCAGCGTTTGTGTTCACATTCAAATATTCAACCTGAACCACCAATCCCATACAAGAGGCCACTCAAAGAAAATTTCTAAATGCCACGTGAACACAAGAATGCGTCAAAACTTCTTCTCCGAAAGAGTTGTCAACGACTGGAATTCCCTCTCCGAGTCTACAGTGTCAGCAACTTCACCTGTAACTTTCAAGAAGTCACTGGATAGCGAGTGGTCATGCAAGAGCTGGAAATACTGCTGGCGTGATCCAGATCAGTAACAGATGTCAGCCATTATCACTCACGGAGCAACACAGATCCATTGGACCTTATCGCTCCGAAGTGCGAATTAAGGTAATTAAGGTAATAATAGAATTTGCGCTGTGGGGACAGCCGTAGATATTCTGAACCTCACTACGAGACCAGATAGTGGAAAATCAAAACATCTCTGCAGACAACTAAATGATCCAACGATAAGTTTGCTTTTCAGTTAAACTTTAAGCATTGTCCAGATAGGTTTAATAAGCTGAATAGCGCTATACGCGATGTTTACGTCTTAATACACACGCCTGTTCAAATAGGAGCTCAATAGATTTTTCGACAATTTTTCGACCTTCTAAAGATCAGAAAAAGTGTTCAAATACACGAGTACAATTTGGCGCCCTTTATATCGTAAAAACCTACCAAATTAACGGATGGACAGCATTGATCCTCAAACTAACAATAAGCAGTCGTAACAGAACAAACTGTGTTCTTTTGAAGAACACTTCTGTCTCCTTATTCACCTTATTACAGCACGCTCCGATGAAAAGAGGAATCTGTTATACGCCGAATTACACCTTACAACACCTATTTGGACAATGCTTTACTTCGGTGTTTGAGCATGATTAACAGAAAGGGCTTAAGTTGCGTTTTTTCGGATGTAGTTTCGGTCTAGTTTCACAGTAGTATGACTTACTTTGTTCCTAGTTACGAAACTACAGTGTCTAGAATGGACAAATAAGAAGGTACGAAGCGAAACTTTTTCGACGAATTAAGACAACGAGAGTGAAGCTCTACCGAAACTACATACAATAAAAAGTGACTTTAGTTTACCATATTGACCTGAACGGGTGTTGACCTGAAACTAGTGACCCGAAAACAGTGCCCAAAAGTGCACTCTTCAAGGTATACTAACGTTCAAAGAAGCACTTGTACGCGAGTCAGGCCCGACGAAATCAAACCCTAAAAGTCTCACTGAATCTGCCAGCTTCGGTTTCCAGGGAGTAATTCACAGAGTTAGCATTTATTATGATTTTAACGTGAGTGACTCTGGTCCTGAAAAAAAAGAAAAAAAAATGCCATAGACCGGTCTCCAAGCGGCACCCAAGTGATTATGGAAATTTGGATTTACTCAGTCGTTGGGCCGGGCTTTGGTGAGCTTAACTACCTCGTCCTGAGAAACTTGCATGGAAATGAGAAGATAGAGGTCCTATCAGGTGGTCCCAGTTAGAGGGGCGGGAGAGTTTCATACAAATGTACTGTGGAAGTAATTCATGTATGAATCGTGTGCCTTTATTTAAACATCGAGATTTGATTACCGTAATTCATTTAAAAAACTATTGTTACTTAGATATGTATATTGACCTGTGTCGTTGATTTACATATTTTACTTGTTCATTGAGTGCTTGAAATGCCTTTATTTGAATACTCGCACTTCCAAAGAATTTACAAACTAAAAATTTGTAGTTTTATAGATTATTTAAAAATGTATACATTTAAAGACATTACGGATTAAATTAGTATTTATTTATATTCCTCTCTGCTACCCATTTTTTTCCTCAGTTTCGGCAATTTTTTCTCTAGAGAAATTCCCCAAGAATTTGCCAAATTTCTGTGAGACGGACAGAATTTCTTCAGAGTTTTTTTTTTATTTTTGAGAATAAAAGAGAAAGTAATTTTAATTTTTCACTTAAATCTTGTGGGAATTTAAGATCTTTAAGATTTGTTTCGGTTTAGATTGTGTTTCTGTCCGCAAAAACCTAGGCCGTGAACTAGTCCTTACCATGAAAGCTCAGATCTAACTAGAAAGAGCTTTCCACGATATAATGTTTCGAAAATAGTGTTTAAAAAAACGACTAAAGGCGTATTCTCACTCCCCGTATTCTCGCGAGTCCCCACGGACGGGGAATGCTCCGATTATCATCACCATCATCAAAAATAACTCCCTTTCAAACTCAGAGGGGAACCAAGTTTGCTGGTGTTGGTGCAACGTACTACGCGCGGACTGACAAAATCAGGTTTGGCATCGCCTTTCCGCTCACTTCTCAAGACTTACAAATGTTATTATCTAGCAACCAAGGAAAATCTGGCTAGCGCGGAAAAACGGAAAGTTCAAATAAAATAAACTCACAAGCATTGTGTAGAGAGGAAAATTCAAGAGGTCAGTAGACCACGTAAGTCGCCACGGGGATGTCAAAATCGTGAAAAGCAAGAGGGGTCCTTTAATGTACGTGCACACATACAGTCCGATAAGATTGCGCATTCGAAACTCGTGTCGCTATGCTAGTTTCTCCTATTGCGTTCTTAAAGAATAAACTGCCCATAGTAATTCTGGAAATAGAAGACAATTTCGCTCGCGTTCAAGATTTGCTCCGATAAAGGTAGAGTATTTTTTTTACACCTCGGACAAAATTGTCGTACCTAAACGTGTATGTCCGAAATGCGGAGCGAAGAAAGAAAATCGCATCCGACTTCGAAAACCAGAATGTATGTTGCAAACGTAATCACTTGAATCTAGAAACTAAAATAAGATAAGGAAGACAAGTTGGTCACCTCGCACCGTGTAACATTCTACTCAGTCAAAACGGTTTACTACTCTGAGATCTGCTTTAAACAAATTCCACATTGCTTCACTTTTTTTTAAGTACGTGCTGACACCTGATATATTATATATTTATTCAAATAATGTATACAACGGATACGTCAGCTACGATGCTTCATCAGCGATATTTCGGCCCTTCTTGGCAAGGGTCCTCGTCAGGCTGTCAACTTTCAGGTCCAACGTCGGAGAAGGAAATGAACCTGTAATAAGTAACTTAAACTTCTACCGACTGTAAATATCTTATTCGGGCAAATTACTTTCAAATACCACTGCAGGGGAAAAACTAATCCTGAGATTTAATTTTTAACACGGCCGCTATTTTTGCTGCACGATTGGGGCGATGATAGAAAACGTTTTTTTCTGTATTTTGATCAACTTCGGTTTTGTTATTAATAAAACCGAAAAGCGTACGTAGTAAGGACAAAGAGAACTTTCGGAAAACGACTTGCAAAGCATGGGCAAGAAATTGACCAGGCACTCTCCAACGGACACCTTCGTACTATACTTTCAAATCTGCACTTGCAGAACATATATTCGAAAACCCATCCCATTCAGATATATTTTGAAAAAGCCCAAATTCTTGCAACGTGCACCGGACTCCATCAAACTATTCGAGAAGCCGTTGAGATAAAGAAAAACCGAGCAGGCATTAACCGAAATATCGCTGATGAAGCATCGTAGCTGACGTATCTGTTGTATATATTATTTGAATAAATGTTTCAAAGTCAGCTTGGGCTCAAGGAATATTTGGCATATTATATAATGTAGTCACCTGAATTTAGAAATTAAAATAACATAACGAAGAGGGCATTCTTATTTGTTGCTTCGGTATAGTAGTTATTACTTTTCACTATGTAGTATCTTGGTAGAATCGAGCACGACTTAGCAGGGGCGTCCCTAGCCTTTACCTTTGGAGGGGTGGGGAACGACCAGTTTGTGCCGACGGTCTAAAAAATGTGCCGACAAGACGCGGCAACGGCGTACGTTCCCCGCCTGCACCGAATAGAATCGGTGTAAAAATAATTGTAATGCATCAGCTGAGAGTATTCCTTGAAAGTAAATTCGTCTATTTAAATTCATATATTCGACTTTTCATTTCAGCTAAGGTTAAAAAGTGAAGCTTCCAACGACTATACTCAGAACAAGTTAAACTAAGCGTAGCATACGAAATTTTTTTAATATGCCTTTTTTCTGGAAAAACTTAGCTATACTTATCGTACAAGTTAGCTTTTAATTTGTTACAAACCCCAAGAATTTCAATCCTAAACGCCAACTAAATGAAACAATGTTCTTCCAAATAGAAAACACTTCGAAATGCGTCGTGTAGGAATGTTTTGTATGAAACTAACTGTTTAACTAAGACTAATCAAGTTAAACTAAGCGCCGCAGGTGAAATTTTTGTAATCTGTTGATCTACTGCTGCCATACAAATTCTAGTTTTTAATGTGTTCCGAACCCCCAGGAATTTCAAGCCAACTAACTGGACTCCGATCTTCCATCGAAATGCGCCGCAGGTGAAATTTTGTTGAAACACTACCTGCGAAATCACAGATCTGTCCGTCAAAAAAAAGTAGTGGCTATCCACAATAAAGTAAACAGAAAGTAGATTTGTTCTGAATTTAAAACAAAAGAAGTAGTTTTTACGTTAAAAAGACATGCTTAATTCTGCAGTATTGCGATCGCCATTGCACGCGTCTCCTCACTTGCTCTTCGAGATTATGTTATGACCACAGCGAGAATCGAACAAAAAAAGAAACAAGGATCCCAGTTTGCCGATAGATCTTTTTTCCGAATCAACCAGAAAGGGCAGTTTATGGGTACGAATAGACAAACGATCCACGATCCACAAATGAAACAAGCAGGCCAGATTTGCCGGATTTTGATTACAAGGAACGGAAAAGAACGAAAAATTGTTTGACAGCGCATTAACAAAAAAAAAAAATCTTTTTACGACGCGAGAGCCTTAAAACCGAGAGTCACAGAATTTGACTTTTTTTTTCTCACGTGTAAAATAGATCCCGATTCGCCGACGCTATTTCAACTAGTCTGCAGAATTTGGTTTCTTATGTGTAAAACGAATACCCGATTAACCAACGAAGATTAAAGTTTCGGTCTTTGTCCGACAAAACTTTGCAATCATTTGATTTCTTGTCTCTAGAAAAATCTCGAGTTGCTGACGAGACACAAGCTTTCGGGATTGGCCCGACAAAAGTTTACAGAATTTGATTTATTAGGTGTAATAAGATCCCGATTTGCCGACGGGACTTAAGCTTTTCGGGTGCGTCTTACAAATGTTGAATGAATTAGATTTCTTACGCTTAAAAAGATCCCGGTGTGCCTACAAGAATACCAACGCCCGACTATAGCATTCAGAGTTCGATTTCTTCTGTTTCGCCCGACAAGACTGTAAAGAACTTTGTGCCGAACGATGTGCCTACGGAACTTAAACTTTCGGGATGCGCCCGGTAAACTTTTACAGAATTAGATTCCTTACGGGTAATAAGAACCCGATGTGCCGATGAGAACACCCGAGGCCCGACAAAAGCATACAGAATTCGATTTCTTCTGTGTTTTGCCCGACAAGTATTTGCAGAATTTTATTTCTTACGTATAAAAACAACCCGATGTGCCGACGGGTCGACCGACTCCCAACAAAAGCGTACAATTTTTTTTCTTTTTTCTGTGTTGGCCTAAAACTAGTGAACTTTCGCCGGGCTTTGCCCGACGAAAGTTCTTTCTCCAGACCTTTAGGGGGTAGTCCCCCCCCCCCATACTCAACCCCTGCGACTTAGGACCCCGGAAAGAGTGCGGCCGCGCCATTTGACACAACATTTCGAGTGACCACACTACGATGCTGCTTTGAATTTCGCAGCGTCACTTGAATGAATGAAGGAATGAATAACTTTATTGTAAATATCGCGAGGATAAATAAAACAATATATGTTAACTTGTGTCACTTGTGTCAAATGAAGCGTCAACCGAAGCAACACTTTTCTCTTTGTCAGGTTGTTGTATTTTCTAGGTTCAAGTGATTACAACATACAATGTGTCAGATGCCAGTAGCCTACGTTCTTTAAAACAGCCGAAGCAATGTGTAATTTGCTGAAAGCAGAATCTGAATTTTGAAGTAGTCAATTGATCGGAGTAGAATGCCACACGGCACGAGGTGTTCTTCTAAATCATTGTCCAAATAAGTGTAATAAGCTGAATAGCGCTATACGCGATGTTTACGTCTTAATACTCACGCCTGTTCAAATAGGAACTCAAAAGGTTCTTATCAATGCAGCGTTCGGTGTTGCCACGATGACTCAGTTTTGATACAAATACATACAAATTACAATTTCGAGATCAGAAAAGGGGTTCTTAAGTACACGAGTACAATTTAACGGCCTTTATATTGTAAACAGCTATTAAATTAACGGATGGACAGCATTGATCCTCAAACTAACAATAAGCAGTCGTAACAGAACAAAACGTGCTCTTTTGAAGAAAAGTTGTTTCTCCAGCTTCCAACGAAGTAGAACTTTAGTGCTTTCCGTGGCAACCCTGACGATGCTGCTCCTCTCCTCTGCCCGTTGATGGAACCAACTAAGCGATCTGATTGGCTCTGCATAACGGAAAATAGAACCTGGCTCTGTTCTCCTTATTCGCCTTATTACAGTACGGCCCGAGGAAAGGAAGAATCTGTAATAAGCCTTATACGCCGTAATACACCTTATAACGTCTATTTGAAAATGCTTAAGACGGCCTCAAAGTATGTTACGCTATTTCTTCTTGAAACAGGGTCTGCGTTCTGCTTCGACATACATGCAAGCTTTTTCTTCCACCAAAGTATTATAAAGGTTAACGTAACTGCACAAATAGTTATTTCCTTGAGGTTGTTAATTTCCGAGTCTCCAACAGATTTACTGCAATCCCGGGACTCTGTTTCATTGTCCTGCGACGCTGGGTTTCTAAATTCCTTGCATTCACATAGTGGATCATTAATGGCATCTTCGTGAGTTTTAGATATCCAATCTTGAAGAACTTTACGAATCTCCCGAATGTCTCCTTCAGTTTGCTTCGAAGTTAGTTGTCTTATGGGATGAGAAAGTGATGCCTGAAGTCGAATTGGCCTTTACAAGGGGCCACAACAGAGGGTCAGTTTATATAAGGCAAAAGCCTGAACAGAGAATGTGCAAAGATCTTAAAGGACTTGTCGTAACTATAACACTAACGCAACCTACTTCCATAATCATTCCGTATATTCGAAACCCAGAGATCCCAGTTCGTACGGTACATTCTAACCCCTCTAACAAAACCACGCTGATTTTCTCACTTGCCGTGTTTTGCTACCTTCGTTGTGTATCACGCTGTCGACTGTTGTCCGCGAAAAGTATTTCCATCAGAGAAACCGGTTTGTAAATTTTTTCCTGTTTTCGCTGTAAGTCAACGGGTCTCGGAAAAGGCTTAAAACAGCCAAAACCGTGGGTTATTTGTTGAAAGCAAGGCCTAGTTTCAAAGTATTCAAATATTTAAAAATACTGTAAGTTGAACAGTAAATAGTGCGAGGGGTCCTTAATTATATGGCGCTTGTATTCAAGAATAAGCGGCCGGTTTCTCGATTCTTCAGAATTTTTCGTAAAGGGCAAAGAACTGTGATAAGATCATCCTTCTTTTCTGCCCCGCCCCCTTCGATGATTTCGAGCGCGCCACCTTCCGGCCGCCTTAGGCGTTATCTTACTCACTGTACAGCTCTGGAATGGATAATCCGTATACTTGTGAGAGGTCTCGTGTCACTACAACTTGCTAGTCTCTAAGACTAACGTTCGTCCTCGCACTTCTTTCATCTCTACACCTGGAACCTCGGACTGGACGATATTACCGCGCCGGCTTCTAAGGACACAGTTAGAACAGGAAGGAAGAAAAAGGAACAGTAAGCTCGGGCAGAAGAAAGAAGAGATGGTATAGCTAACGTACTTTGAGTGCGTTTGGTTTAAACCGTCGACGTGAAGGTGACCAAGAATCAGGGGCGTCACAACTAGCCCCCCCCCCCCGAATGTTGTCGGCCAGTCGGCAAAAAGTAGGCGAAGCGCCGCGATTTTTCGTAAAAACAGTCGATTTGTTCTTGGAAACGGTCGATATTTTTAAAATAGTCGATTTTTTCTTAAAAATAGTAGTTTTCCTTAAAATCAGCCGTTTTTTCGTCAACAGTCGTTTTTTCTCAGTCATAGTCGTTTTTATCTAGTCAAGAAAGTCGGGCCTTGTAGATTTCCGTTCTTTGCCAGATCCCTTAAGCATGTTACTATTTATCCCTAATCAACCGCCTGAAAATGCACAAAAAATAATACCGGAGCCTATTCGTCTTAACTTACAAATTTAACTTTCCGAGTCTACCAAATTTCCAGGTATAGGCAAATTTTTGCTGAAAAAAAAAAGAACAGAATTCAGAAATGGATTCATCACGCCTTCTTACCCCTGACGTGAACCTATAATCGACTTTAGAATGAGCTTTTGTTTTTACCTAATTTCCTGGTTTTGGCCGGATTCCGGGTGAACTGCAAACTGCTAGTCGTGAAAGAAAATAAAGTTCAAAAAAGATTTCAGCATGTTTCCTTACCCCTACATCCAGCATCTCCTTAGCTTCAGATACAACTTTTACTTTTAACAAATTTTCGGTTTTGACTGGATTCGAGGCGAACTTCTTGTCCGGCGAAAAAATTATTTTCATAAACAGATTCAGCGTGTCTCCTTACGTCGAAATCAACCATCAACTCCTTAACTTAAAAAAAAAATTCTTCTTCGACCCTTAATTTGAAACCCCTCCCCACCACTAAATGTAGGGCCAGGGAGCCTATCTACAAACTTGCCCTGTAGAGTAATCGAATATGTCAACCCCTTCTAGAGTAATCGTGCTAAACGGATGGACAAACTTTGTGACGTCTTAGGTTCAGGTATCCCGTCACTGACGTTTTCGGATCCCAAAGAAGAGTGTAAAGTTTCAGTGTCAGATTAGGTGCACTGTCAGAAGTTCCATAGCAGATAACACGAGGATGCGCGGTTTCAACAGATTATGCGTAACAGATAACACTTCGGATGTTATCTGTTGTGTTTGAAAACGTTATGCATGAAATGTTGTGCATAACAAGCTTTGCTAGGAAGAGCCAAAAAAGGATCTACTGACTTTATTCCTTATCGTCATGATGTCGGAAAACTCAGCAGCATAACATTTTGAAACACAACATATAACATCCGAAGTGTTATCTGGCATTGTCTGTTGAAACCGCGCATCCTCGTGTTATCTGATATGAAACTTCACAAGTGCAGTGCAGAACTTACAATTATTACCCCACACCGCGTAAACAAAGTGCCAAATTGCGATAGTAGCCTACAGTCTGTCAGTCCGTCATTCTGTCTAACTTTTGCTAGTTCATACACGTCCGAACAAGCTAGGACAGTAAACTTATCATTCCCTCCGGCCAAAAGCGCACTAGATTCTCTAAATCATTTATGTCGTTTATTTGTCACGAAACAATTTCCTTGTATGATATTCCATCTATGTAATATCTGGTCTATCCGGTCTGGACCTTAAACGGCACGTCTGGGCCCATGACTTACCGTCCAAGATCCGCCCGATGGAAAATTTGAATCCTGCGTAGTTGTATGATAGTTGCATATATTGATATGTAATAGGAAAGGATACTATCATTTAATGTGCCTCAGATTGGGCCAATCTTAAGCAGTAGTATCCAGTAGCGTCCTGTCTTTCTATAGTAGCATCCGGTCTTGCTAATAGTAGCATGCAGTAGAATGCAGTAACACGTTAGCCCTGACGTAGACGCATGTAGTAGCATCAGTTCGCAGTGCAAGCTACTTTTTCGTACAACTTCATACTAATGTTTTAAGATAAATTTTTCACCGGGCGTTTGGTCCCTGCGCCGCCACAACTGAAAACTCTTTCAGCTAGTGCACTTCTCAAAAACAGCAACCAACAACATCCTTTAGAAGAGAAAGCTCAACAGAAAGAGAATCTAAAACTTTTCACATAACCCTTTTTTCAACTGTCAATCACTTCCCCCTTTTTCTTCTACGTTTGCATATTTGCATTTTTATTATGTCTCTCGAATGTGTTGCTTCTCTATTGGACCTTCCAGACATCCGGAATCTGGAGTATCCATCACACCGGACCTTCTAACAATACTCTTGATGACTAACTCTCCTTGCCATTACAAAATCGCCCGGTACCTAACGGAAGAGCCGGAAGCGGTATCACATCTGCTCCCAAAAATCGCCGTGATTGGTTGACATAGGATCTGAGTTGTTGAGTATGAGTCTTTAGTGAGACGTTTTCTCGTTCTTCCTGAGGATCACTGGCGTGTTTTGGACTTAGTCATATATAGTATATTGGCCTGGCTTCACCTTCCTTACCCATCTCCACGACATGCTCCACGAATACGAACGTTTGAATCCATGAAAAATCCAAAACGTGGAGTTTATGAATAGCCAGTATTAAGATAACGAATCGCCAGTATTAAGCTAAACCGAAAAGGGCTGGGATAGAACAATCTTGTTACTCTTCACCTATTCACTTAAAGAGACATGAAGACCTGTTGAAAATGCGTTTCTTCGTGCTCCGCTATACTCTTGATGACAAACTCTCCTTGCCGATGCAAAATCGCCGTGTACCTAGCAGGAGAGCCGGAAGCGACACCACAGCTGTCCCCAACGATCGCCGTGATTGGTTGACACACGATGTGAGTTGTTGAGCTTGAGTTGTTTGGGCGACATTTTCTCTTTCTTTCTGAGGATCACTGGCGTGTTTTTGACTTGGACATAGAGTATTCACTAATAATCGATTTTGTGGTACCTCTATGTGCCTGTACCTGCGTTGTATGCTAGGTGTACGAAAAATTAAGTGGTCACGCAGTGAGCTACCTTCGGTGAGCTGATCACTGGACACTGAAAAGCCGCGTTTATGTTGAGATGCCAATTTTCCGTGTCATAGTAGAATTTTGCGTCGTGAGGATGGCCGTAGATCTTCTGAACGTCTTACTAGAGCAAATAGTGAAAAGTAATCCCTGAACACAATCCAAAGAATTAGCCGTTTTTTTTTGTATACAAAACGTTCTCCGTTCTCTATCCCCGTTCCCCTATAGGCTATAAGCGGAACGTCGTAGTGCTATTGTCCGTTTTTAGCAGAACGGAGGATTGTATTTCTCTTCATTCCGTTCTGCTGGATGATCAACTAAAAAGAAACTACAGTTCTGAATACGGTTCTCATCCCATTCTCCTACAATCAGAAAGTGTTGATAAAATGAAGAATGATAAAGTGAATTTTCATTGTATATTTAAGATCTAAGGGGTTTTTTTCTGTTCTGTTTGTTGTTTTGTTGGTTTCTGTGGGTCAAAGAGAGGAATTTGTGATTTTTTTTAAAAGTAAATATGTTGAGTTTTATGCCACTGATAGAAAGGAACCCCATGGAGGAAGGGACCCTCGAAATAGGAAGTGCAAATGGATTTTATGAAAAGTTTTTTGGTAGGCGTACCTGGGTTGGCCCATGGAATTTAAAGTCAATTGCTCAAAAATTAAAAATTAAATTAAGGAAGTAAAAAAATGATTAAGTTAGAATTTGTAATATAGGTCATAATTCAAATACTGAAATTTGAATTTGAGATTTTGAAAAGTAGGTTGTTTGTAGATATCATGGTTTCGTGTCTGCTGGAGATAGTTTGTAGCAATTGAGGGCTACCTATCACGAGACAAGTCTATCACGAGACAAACATTTCTACTTAATCCTACTTTTCTTAATCCGGGTTGTCTCGTGGAAGGGTTGCCTAAGGAATAATTGCCTCTCGAAAACTTTTCTAATGCTCCGATTGCCTCATGCGGGTTTGCCAGTGACAATATTCAAAAGCCGATTGTCTCGTGAAAAATTTTCTCGTGATGTGCTCCCAATTGAGTACGGTTGGAGTTAATCCGTATCGTGGTGATGGATTACGCGTTTGTAGATGAGAAAAAAGAAGTATAAAAATTATTAAAGAAAATAAGATTGAGAAAGAATTAGAGGAGAAATGATTAAAAGATAGAATGTGGATTTGTATTTTGAAATTCATAAAATAGTTTAATAATTGAAATAAAGATTGCAGTTTTGAAGTATAAATTTGTAGTATAGCTTTTTTATGGAAAGAGCAGGCGACGTTAAAGAGTTTAAGAAAATATTAACGTCGCCGAGTGGAGGAGGAGTCGTAGCCCAAAAATTCAAAACACAATTATTTTATAGAAAAGATGCTACGCGGGATTAAGAAAAAAAACTATTACTAGCAAAAGCAAAAGACTCGTAGAGAGTAGGAGAACAGATTTGTGCTTAAAACAAAGTATGCTATTTTTCCCTTCTTCTTGGCCGGTATTCTGTCTGCGCAGCGGGGAAAACCCTGATTGATTTTGCAGCAGATTAGTTGACCCTGCAACCCGATTTACCAAGTTAGTTGAATGGGTAATTAGCTCTTTGAAATCAAATTCACTGGTATAAAATGAGGGAGCATGAAGGCAACACCATTAGTCGTAGTATAGCTTATGAATTGAAACCATGAAGACCTTCTTGGTATTTGTACTCGCGATGGTCGCCGTTGCTTCGGCTGGGCCGGTTAAAACGTCAGCGTCAGGAACCGTTTGCGAGAAGAGCAAGTTCCCATACATGATCCCGGACGCTAGCCAGTGTGATCGTTTCGTCCGCTGTGACAATATGGTTGCCACCGAGGAGCTCTGCGAGGACGGCTTCGTCTTCGAAGAGCAACAGCAGAAGTGCGATCTTCCATTCCACGTCGACTGCACTGGACGTTCTACCCTCCAGCCCCCTCAAGGCTTCGGCAACTGCTCACGTCTCAACGGAGTCTTCGCTGTCCCGAATACTTGCGACCAGCACTTTTTCTGCCGAGCCGGACAAGACATGCTCGTCCAGTGTCCCCCCGGCCTCATCTACGATGACAAGAAAGGCGTCTGCGAGTTCCCAGATGTCGCCATGCGTCCCGGGTGCCTTCCTGAGGATTTCCTTGGTTTCCGGTGCCCAGTGAAAAAAGAAGACGAGACCCCAACCTTCGGCGACCATGAGCGACACCACAAGCCCAGTGACTGCCGCTTCTTCTTCCGGTGTATGACGAATGGAATGCCGCGTCTTGGAGGATGTCAGGTCGGACAGGTGTACAACCCAGCCACTGCTTCTTGCGACATCCCGAAGAATGTGAAGGGGTGCGAAAACTACTACAAGTCGCTCGGCGACTAAACTAAGTTTTATTTCTAAGATTGGGTTATATATTTTTTATTATAAATGTATCTTTCGTAAAAAAAACAAAAAACTATTGGGAACAGCTCCTTCAGCAAAATTACAGAAATGGATAAAAGCATCCAATTTTTACGAAATTAACAGAAGTTAATGAAGAAGAAAAAGGGTGTCATGGAATGGAGCTTCCTATTTTCATTGACTCAGAAACACAAATTCAAAAGTTTGTGATCAATGCTATAACAGGGGAGTGAGCTTTGGCATGAGTGGACAGAACATATAGCCTTGAGGAATTTCCTACCAAAATGTTGAATAGATGGTTATATCTCAGAGGCGCCATCAGGGCAAGATTGCAGCTGTCTCCACTGGCCTTCCAAGGGAGCCCAGATCTACCCAGGAAATAGAGGAAAATAGCCAGACAACCAGTTTCTCATCAGAACTGAGACATTTGGTTGCGCCACATGAGTAACCAAGGTTACTCATGAAAATTGAACCCTTTTTTGGATTGAATTTCTTCAAGGCGCGTTTGAGCCAGGGACGGTTGTGAGTCTGAACTCCGAACATGAAGTGAGACATTATCTTTGTAACATGGCATCGAGCGTCACTTTATGATTTTTTCCTGGATAGCTTCCTTAAAAATTCAAGTGGGGGCACCACCCCGAAGGAGCACAAAATAAAAGTGAAGGAAGGGAAGAGGGTCAGCAAACACTCGGTGCCTTTTTCACTTAACCCCATCTTGTTGATTTTGTAGAAAGGTAAGAAAAGTTTTAAATCTATCTTTACGTGGGTTGCAAAGGCTACTCTGTTTTCTGGCTTCGAACCAACAGCGTGATCCCGCCCGAATCGTATTCCGAGTGCATCCGGCACTGACCTCGTAAACAGCGACTGAGCACCGTTCGCCCTCCATGATTACCACGTTCTACCGGTCTTCACACCATCAGAGCCTTACCTACAATCAGAGTCAAACTACAGTATAACGACCAGCACCAACAACGACGCCCATAACGGACTAATAGAAGTGTAACATTTGTAGTTTAATCCCATAGGGAACTAATGTATTTGTATTTCAGCTGCCAAGTAAAAAAAGGGGGGAATTACAAAAAATATAGACAACTCGTAATTGTAAAATACGTGTAAAATATAACCGGATTAAGGAAGCTTTTTTTTTAAACGGTGAAATAACTTGTAAAGATTCAGCGAAACGGGAACCTCGATATTTTGGCGAGGGTGTCAAAAGACGAACATCGGAAGTTTGTAATAAAAATACATAAGGCGTATTCTCGCCGTTCCCCGAGGACTCCACTTGAGGAGTCCCCACGTTTTTGTTTGTCCCGGGGACTCTCTCCCCGTATTCTCGAGAGTCCCTACGGGCTGGGAATGCTCCGATTATAATCACCATCATCAAAAAGGACTCCCTTTCAGATTCGGAGGGGAATCAATTTTTGCTGGTGTTGTTGCAATGTAAAATTAATTAATAAGAATCAGAATAAGCAAAACCAAAAATAAAGTGGATCCATACTAATTTTATCAACTGCCTATTTCTGTTTCGAACAAAATCCATTTTAGTTGCATTCCCCGTGTTCTCGTTGTTTTACTAGGCGGAGTCAGAGTGGAGTGACTCCCTCTATTCTCGCCGTTCCCTTCGATTCCCCGAGGAGTCCTCGGGGAACGGCGAGAATACGCCTATAGACACTTAAGACTTCAATCCCGTTACCTAGCGAAGAGAAATTGCACCTCAAAAAGGCAGCTGCGCATAAGTGTAATCGCGAAGTCGTGTTGACAGCGAATTGGCGTTTCGTGCTAATAGCCTCACATATGCGAAACTTTCAACTTTGTACAACTAAGTTTGCGGAAGAAAACGCCCAAATCGAGGACAGCCCGACAGCTGCTTCGCAGTCAAGGAGCCGAAGGTGGCCATCGCCGGAGTACCGCAGGCTGTTTCCTGATACGCCGCCATCCAGGATCGGGACTGTCTATTTAAGCCGATTTCACTTGTGTAGTAGCGGTTCAGATCTTTTTTTATGCTCTTATTGCTAACAGTTGTCTTTTTACTGGACCATACTTGCTAACCACGATAACCATGTAAGTTATGTTATGAATACAAACTTTTTCACCGATCGAACTTCTTCTGTTTGCCTTCCCTTACAAGCTCTCACGCTCTCCATCTCGCGGCAATACTTCAAGCTCGTCCTTGCTCGACATATAGCTCAGAAGCATCTGGGTTCCCGGCATCTTGGGTTGGATCCCCTTCCCGCGGCAGTCAGCCTGTACCTGACTTTCCAGGAGCCCGTCGCTCTAAACGTGAGTTCTACCCTTTAGCAGAGGCCGACCACCATACAATGCCCACCCACACGACAATAAAATGGCCAGATCGTATGCACAGGGTAAACACGAGTTACGATACCAGTAGACTAGAATTTTTTTTTTCTTAATCAGCGAATTATATTTGAAGAGAAGCTAAATGCCAAGTACAGCTGAAAAACACACAATAACGTCTTGTTTACTTTAGACGTATTCTCGCTGTTCCCCAAGACTCTTCGGGGAATCAAGGGGAACGGCGAGAATAGAGGGAGTCACTCCACGCCAGCTCCACGCGGACTCCGCGTACAAAACAACGTGAACGCGGGGAATGCTTCCAAAATGGATTTTGTTCGAAACAAAAATATGCAGTTGACGAAATTAGTCTGGATCAACTTTATTTTTGGCTTTGTTTATTCTGATTGTTTGTAATTCATTTTTGATTGCAACAACACCAGCAAAAATTGATTCCCCTCCGAATCTGAAAGGAAGTCCTTTTTGATGATCGTGATGATAGTCGGAGCATTCCCCGTCCGTGGGGACTCGCGAGAATATGGGGATTGAGTCCCTGGTACAAACAAAACGGAGGGACTCCTCAAAAGCAGTATTTGGGGAACGGCGAGAATACTCGCCGTCACTCTGGCAAGCTCAAAACATAGAGAGTAAGAAAAAACAGAAGAAAACTTCGACACGTTTGTCAGAAAGGCGAAAATGGAAAAACAAGAGAATGAGGAGACAATCTGAGACACAAGCTATCAAAACACGCTTCTAAAGTACCCCCTCAGTAATTGTGAAGTTAATGGATTTTCAGACTAAAAACTTTCAAAATTATCCATTATAATATCGAAAATCCTTTGATATCTCAATTATCCGTGAAAAATTCCTTATCCCTCTTGAGAAAAAAAAAATCCCGCGCCTGGAAATCCCTCAAAAAGGGATAAATCCCTCATTAGTTGCGTTTTCGCTGATACCATGGTATCTGTTACCACGGTAACTGGATCTGCAATTAGTCGTTTTAGCAGTTATCGTGGTATCTGATACACGGTGCTCTGCAAAAACGACTATTGCCGAAATTGCACTTTTTGATGTCATCCCAAAAGAAAAACAGATATCTAGTTACATCACTAAGTGCTAAACTTTTTTCTCACCAATCTGACAAAAATTGATGAAAGTGAGATGACTTTTCAGATACCACGGCCAGTTACCACGGTCGGATCGTAGTATCTGAATATCTGATACCACGATAACTGGCCAGATACTTTGAGTTTTGACTCCTCTCAGGGATTTTGTATTGTTTCACCCAGGGCTCTGGTAACAGTTGTGTTTTTGCTGATACCATGGTATCTGCTACCATGGTAACTAGATCTGCAATTAGTCGTTTTTGCAGTTATCGTGGTATCTGATACACGGTGCTCTGCAAAAACGACTATTGCCGAAATTGCACTTTCCGAAGTCATCCCAAAAGAAAAACAGATATCCAGTTACATCACTAAGTGCTAAACTTCTTTCTCACCAATCCAGCACCAATCTGATAAAATTTGATGAAAGTGAGATGGCTTTTCAGATACCACGGCCAGTTACTACGGTCGGACCGTAGTATCTGAATATCTGATACCACGATAACTGGCCAGATACCACGATAACTGCAAAAACGTCTTTTGACCGTGGTATCAGATACCACGATAACTGCAAAAACTACTTTAGACCGTGGTAATAGATACCATGGTATCAGCAAACGCAACTATTGGTTTTTCGACTAAAGTTTTAAGAAGAACACGAATACTCTGTGGCAAAAATTTCAACCGTGAGAAACCTTGCCTGCCCAGGATGAAATCAAAGTCTATTGCAGAAAAAATCCTTGAGTTATCGAACCCGGGGCTTTCCTATCACCCGGACGTTGAAGATACCATTGCAGGTCTGTGTTTAGCATCTGACTTCAGACTGACACATACTAAATTTTGTTTACAGTAGCTCATGTGAACAGTTACTTTTATGCGAAGTGCAGTTTTGAGCTAAATGGTAGAATGAAGATGTAAAGTACATATAAAGGTGTTTGCAGATGCCCTTAATTACCTACTTTGGCTAACTGGTACTTAGGTTTAAACACAGCAAGTGCATGAAAACGGCAAAGTCCACTGTCAACAAACGTTCACATAAACATACCTCTACTGTACTTATGTGTCTACTGTTCTATGACTATTGACCCATATGCATATGTTACTTTTGTCGATTCTTTACCACCTGCAGCCAGTGTCCTATTTCTAACCCGTTCAGACTGTAGTTAGAGTTGCATCATTGTACAGTAGAGGTATGCTTATGTGAACAGTTACTTTAATTTAAACAGTGCAGTTTTGGGCTGAATGGTAAAATGAAGGCCCAAAATACTTATAGAGGTGTTTTCAGATGCCCCTAATTACCTAGTTTGGCTAACTGGTCGTTAACTTTAGACACAGCAAGTGTATGAAAATGGCCAAGTCTACTGTCAATAAACGTTCACATAAGCATACCTCTACTGTAGTATTAACTTATAGTGGGACTTCATTTTGAATATGGGTTCAGTTCGGAAACAATATTCCTTTTAAATCTGGTAGAGATTAAAAGGCTCGGAAACAATGTTTCTTTTAAATCTGACTGAGTTTAAAAGGCAAACCTGGTGACAATTTCAAATTTGCTAATGATAAAGATATGAAGACCCTTCGTAACATCCTTCCCATGCTCCACAGTTTTATTCCACAAAACAATTCTCGCAGTTACCCCAACTCTGCTTCATATGTTTTAAAATTCAGCATCTCTGCCTTAGGCTACTCGGAGTTCCAGCAGAGTTGCTTGCTTTGGGATCCCAAAACGTAAGTGGAAGGATACCTATGACTTCATAAAAGGTGTCTGTCTGTCCATCCCTCCATCTGTAAGCATGAAAAGTCTCGAAGGGAAAGGGATATTTTGATGAAACTTGGTGTGAGGATTCTTTGGGTCAAGGGAAAGGCTGAGTTCATAGATGGGCTCCATAGCTGTATATTGAGTGGAGGAGTTTCAAATTATGGGGAGTTTAAGTTATCTTCATAGTCCCAATCGGCATTTATTGGGTTAAAAAGGCAGAATGCATCCTGAGAACTGCTTAGTGAGCAATTTAGTGAAAATTTGTTGACCAATTTTTGGAGAATACCAGTCCCTTCCCTATCCCTTTATCCATACAAGCGAAAGCTCTGTGTTGAGGACGCGCATTTTACACCTAGCGTATGTATTCTTTGGGTTTAGTCATGGAGGCTGACACATGGAAGTCTGTAGTGTTGGGGTGGGGGGTCGAAGGGGTTGAGATATGACGTTGAAACTTCGTATGACGATTCAGTGGCAAAGTACAGGCCAGGTTGTAGATGGGTCTTTAGATATTCAGAGGCAGAGGAGGGCGTTTTGAATTAAGGGTAAAAAAGGTATATTTTATAAACAAATGAGATAGTCCATTTAAGGGGTAAGAGGATCCATATCTGAACTTAGTTTTCTTGCCAGACAAACGATTCACCCCAAACTCTGCCGAAACTGGAAATTTGGTTGATGCTCAAGTTGTTTCTGAATAATAGAGATTCAGTATCAGGGTAAGAGACATGCTGAATTGAATTTTTAACTTTATTTCCATGAAACACAAGCTGGCAAAATTTGCCAAAACCCGGAAGTTTGGATTGAAAGGTTCTCCTCTCGGTGTCACTAGCTGTTTTGCTCTGCATGTAGTTTGCTGGGAATGCTGCTAAAGAACGAAGAATTTTGTCAAAGTAAAGGATCTTTCTGAAGTCGATTAGGATGAGATATTGGGGTAAACCTCCTTGTTGAATCCATATCTGAACTTGGTTTTCTCATCTGACTATTTGTTTGGCCGAAAGTTGCCAAAAACTCCACAATGGTAACATTATTTTTTGTACATATTCAAGCGGTGGGCTATGGATAAATAGCTAAATGTTAAAGGGGTCTGCAAAGACTCAGAAATCTGCAAAATCAGATTGTCTGGATCAAGAAGTCCAATAAATATTAAATTTTTGGGATCCGATCGAAACCTTTGGTCTTATTCAGCATTGACCTTAGCTAGATGGAAAACGCATTTCGCCGATATTCTTCACTTGGTCTCAGATTGCTGGGTGGTGGATCTTGGGTTTTTACGCCCTCAGTGGTGACCCTCTAGCCTACTTGCTATTCTTTCCTTGAACAAGCGTGTTAGTATCTAGCACGTAAGAACAATACTAAATGAAAAAGCTGACAGCAATATTCTGAATTTCTATGATACAAACGGAGTTAGGTATCAACACTCCTTCGAAGAAACATTACAAAAGTCGTTACAGAGTCTTTCCCCCAAACTGAGTTAAGGTCCCCATTGACTAAAAGAACCCAACCCAATTACAAGATACATTAACCGTTAAAAGGGACAACCCCTTGTTCTGGTCAGCCATTTTGAGCAAGGAGTCAAATTACTTTACCGAATTTTGTCAGAGAGGTGATTTTGATTCTCAGATCCAGCAAGCAGTCTACAACATTTAAAAAAAAAGGATTGATCCCGCGTCGCCAACGTCTTCTCACATAGTCTATACATGTCTTCTCTTGTACTTCGGCCTTTCGGTGGCATAAATCTCGTTCAAGGGTCGCTCTCGTTGGGAACAACCATGCAACCGGTCTGTTGAGCATATTACCCTTGATAAATGTAGCATTTAAGGCACCTCTACGGTCCCGCTTGGACCCGCTTAGACTGGAGACATGGGATGGAACTTGGTGGGAATAACAAACAAATGTTCGAGATAAATCATTTAAATAACCGGATTCGATCTGGGCACTTCGGGGAAGTTAAGGGGGGGGGGGAATTCCGGTAATCGCAAGTTAAGGTACTTTCAGATGTACTAGATTGACGAAACTTGACTAGAAAGTTAGAGATTCTACAAGATTGGCTTAGAAGTGGTCACTTGCAAATCGGACCATTCCTTAAAGTACCATACTATCTTAACCGCAAAGTAAAAAAAAAAAGAGCTGTAAGCTCATATGGCACTTGCATGGGTTAAGATAATTTGATTGATCAAAAGTAAGTTTCCACTTTGCGGTTGAGATGCGCACTCTAAGGGAGCTGGAACTTCATTTGTAAGCAAAAGCCTTGAGGCAAAACTGCTAATGGGCTGATGGGCATCACGAAAATGCATATATTGCTTAAAAGTATTTTTTTTACTTTGCGGTCAAGATGGGTACTTTAAGGAATAATCGGATTTGGGAAGTAGCAATTTCTAAGCAAATGTTGTTGAGTCTCCAGTATTCCAGCGAAGTTTCATCGTCCTAGCACATCTGGAAGTACCTTAACGCGCGATCACCGGAATCCCGGACCCCCCCCCCCCCCCCTCCTCCAACTCCACCCACAATAACCGGAGCCAATCCGGTTCTGTAAATGATTAATCCAGAGCATCTGTTTGTCATTCCCACGAAGTTCGATCCAGATCACACCAGTCTAAGCGTGTCAAGTATTTTCCGCCCTCCCCCCAGTAATTGCCGGATTCGGTCCGGAAATGAAAAAGGTCACCAGAGAAAATTGTCCTCTGTTTAATTATTAAATTTCGCTCGAATCAGATCACCCGTTCCAAAGTTATGCATGACTAAATATTCCGGATTCCCCTCCCTCAACTCCCCCCCCCCCAAGATTATCATATCGAGTTTTTTTTTTATTCTAAGTCATTTTTACCGGGTCCCTGATATGCCTTCCAAGTTTGTCGTGAAAATCCCCCAAAAAACGGAATTCCGGGAAACCCCCTCCTCCCCCCCCCTCAAGTGTCCGGATCCAGTCAAATTATGTAAAAGATTTACATGGACCAGATGTTTGTTCTTCCCAGCAAGTTTCACTCCGATACCATCATTCTAACCGTTTCTCGAGATTTCCGGTCCACCCCCCCCCCCCCCCCCCCAGCTCCCCCGCGGTGCACGTAGCCGATCCGATTCAGCAAATGACTTACCTAGAGCATCTGTTTGTTCTTCCCACAAAGTTCCATCCCGATCCCTCCATTCTAAACGGGTCACGTATTTCCCCCCCTCCTCCCCCCAATAGTTGCCGGATCCGGTCCGGATATGAAAAAAATCATCGGAGAAATGTCCTCTGTTCAGTTCTTAATTTTCACTCGAATCCGATCACCCATTCCAAAATTACGTATGACTGAAAATTTGGGATTCCCTTCCCTCCACTCCCCCCACCATTATCTGATCGACAAATTTTTTATTTTGAAGTCAGTTTGATTGGGTCCCTGATATGCCTGCCAAGTTTCATCGTGAAAATCCCCAAAACCACCATTACCGGAATTCCGAGACCCCCCCCCCCCCCATAAGTGTCCGGATCCAGTACAATGGGACTTATCTAGAGCAGATGCTTGTTCTTCCCAGCAACTTTCACTCCGATCCCTCCATTCTAACCGTTTCTCGAAATTTCCGGTCTCCCCCCCTGGCTACCGAATCCGGTCAAGACTTTAAACGGGACATTACAGATATATATTCTATTCAGTTATGAAGTTTCATTACAATCCGATCATCCGTTCGAAAGTTACACACTTCTCAATTTGCCGGATTCCCCTGCCCTTTAGTTTGGTCGGGTCCCTGATATTCCTGCCAAGTTTCATTGTCTTAGCTCCTCTGGAAGTACCCTCACTCGAAAAAGTGTGACAAAATGCCCTAAATTTTCAAGTTTCCAGCGCCCCAACTCCCCCGCATATGGTCGGATCGGAAACTTATTATTTCCAGGTTACTTTGGTCAGGTCCCTGATATTCCTGCCAAGTTTCATTGTCCTAGCTCATCTGGAAGTACCCTAACTCGAAAAAGTGTGACAAAATGTACCCTAACTCGAAAAAGTGTGACAAAATGCCCTAAATTTTCAAGTTTCCAGCCCCCCCACTTCCCCGCGTATGGTCGGATCGGGAAACTGATTATTTCCAGGTTAGTTTGGTCGGGTCTCTGATGTGCCTGCCAAGTTTCATGGTCCTAGAACAACTGGAAGTACCCTAACTCGAAAAAGTTTGACAAAATGCCCTAAATTTTCAAGTTTCCAGCGCCCCCACTTCCCCGCATATGGTCGGATCGGGAAACTGATTATTTCCAGGCTAGCTTGGTCGGGTCCCTGATATTCCTGCCAAGTTTCATTGTCTTAGCTCCTCTGGAAGTACCCTCACTCGAAAAAGTGTGACAAAATGCCCTAAATTTTCAAGTTTCCAACGCCCCAACTCCCCCGCATATGGTCGGATCGGGAAACTTATTATTTCCAGGTTCGTTTGGTCGGGTCCCTAATATTCCTGCCAAGTTTCATTGTCCTAGCTCATCTAGAAGTACCCTAACTCGGAAAAAAGTGACAAAATGCCCTAAATTTTAAGTTTCCAGCGCCCCGCACTCCCCCGCATATGGTCGGATCGGGAGACTGATTATTTCCAGGTTAGTTTGGTCGGGTCCCTGATATGCCTGCCAAGTTTCATTGTCCTAGCACATCTGGAAGTACCCTAACTCGGATAAGTGGGACAAAGAATTCGGACCGACCGACAGACCGACAGAATTGTGATCGGTATATGGCACTTGAGCCAGAGGCTGCAAGTGCCATAAAAACACTTTTAAGCAAACCATACATTTTCGTGATCCCCATTTCAAGATCCGCAAGGGCCCATGATCATGTGTGCCTCGAGTATTTTACTTAGAAATTCAGTTCTAGCCCCCTCAAAGTTTACGTCTTAGCTGCTAAGTGAAACAAAAAAAAAACTTACTCGCAAATGATACACATCCATTATCATAAGGGCCCACGATCATTTGTGCATCAGTGCTTTTGCTTGCAGATTTGATTCCTAAGCCTCTTAAATTGTGCATTATAACCGCAAAGTGCATAGCATATTTTTGACTAAACCATACATTTTCATGATTCCGAATAGCCCATAATCATTTGTGCCTCCTTAGCTGATACCCTTAGCTACTACGTATGCTTGCAAGTGTCATATGAGCTTACAGCTCTTCTTTCAAATGGTTTTCGCGAAGTTCAGGTTCAGGAAACGTTCGTTGCTCTTGACTCACTGATATGTTTTCACTTCGAATAGCCACCGTGATCTGATGTGATCTGCATAGAAAATGACTAGAAAAGCCTTTTATAGACTCTTTTTCTGGCGTCGAACTCGCCTTGCCGAACTCTGACTGGCCGTCTGTTCATCTGGCGCTTAAACCGCAGCGTCTTGGAAGCATGCAAGAACTTGTTGTGGGACTTGGTTTTGAATTAGGTTTCAGTTCGGAAAGAATACTCCTTTTAAATCTTGTGAGAGAACTTTAAATTTAATCAATCAATCAATCAAGTTTACTATCCAAATAGCTTACCCGATGAAAAATTTGTAGCCTGTGTAGTAGTATGGTAGTAGTACGAAAACGTTGCATGTAATACTATGTAATAGCAAAGACTACTATTATTGAATGTGCCTCAGACTGGTCCAATCTTATGTAGTAGTATCCAGTAGCATCCTGTCTTGCCATAGTAACATCCAGTCTTGCTAATAGTACCATATAGTAGTATGCAGTAACACGGTAGCCTTGAAGTAGAAGCATGTAGTAGCATCGTTAGTACTGCATGCAACTTTTTCGTACTACTTCATAGTACTATTTTGAGATACATTTTTCATCGGGTACAGCTAGAAGTGGAATACAATATTTACGAAATATACAGACCCGAAACAAATTAACTAATACACTTACAAGATACGACCAGAAATAATGATGGGATGAAACTACTTAAAAATTGGGCAGAAGAATTAGCAGGGTATGGAGAAAACTGATTGCCAGTATTCCTCTCTGACCGGGGAGGGGAGGGGGAATAAATGGGCCATCTGATGACAACTTATTATCTTTGCTCCAAAGTTTTTTGAAAGAGTATTTCTGCGGTCAGTTAATTTCAGAACGTCCAGTTTAATGAAATTTGCTACAGATATGAGACCCTTCGTAACAAGGAGGTTATGTAACTTCACACTATTTTTTTTAAATGGTAATTGGATTTTTTGATTGGATTTTTTTAAATTGTAACTTCGCACACAAATAAAAAGAAATACTCAGGCTTTCTTGTGAAAAAGATTATCTTACGTGAAATTCAGTAGGGATGTGTTGCTTGGTATGGTTTTTCAACATCAGACAGTGGAGGTTTTTGCAAGGGGCAAGGTATTATCCTAAGACACAGATTTTGGGACAGCTCAGGCGCAGCACAGTTGTTCTTAGGAGATCTTAATTTGTCAGTTCAAGAAGACTCACATATTGTTGATTTGTTAAAATTAGGTATGCATGAAAATGACATGGTCTGAAGTCAGATCCAGTGTAGTTTGGCTTACCAGTGGTCCACTTTGTGTCTTTGTAAGTAGACGAAAAGGTATCATCTATGGGCAAATAAAAATTTCCAGTTGTTATCAAATTAGTGATCCACTAACAGCAGTGGAGAGACAAATAGAAACTTATAGCCAAAATATTGATCACGACTGGAAAACCCTCTTGGATTAGTTGTATGGTAAAAGTTATATTGTGTATTTCGTAAGTTATTCTCTTCCGTGTTTTTCCTTTCTTTTTCTCTTTTTTCCTTATTATTTATCCTACTCTGTCTTCGTGCCTTTTGTTTATTTTGACGGGTCATAAATAAAATCATCATCATCAAAATTTGCAGAAGTACCTAGCCTATATCTGTTCCATAGTGATTGTCACGTTTCTCTTTTGTTCTTAGAATCTGTAGCAAGAGTTGAAGACTACAGTAATGAAGAAAGTCATGCAGCCAAATCTGGACTGAAACAAAGGAGGATTCCACAGCAATCTTTCCATTTGGAAGATGCGCGGTATTCAGGAAAGAAGATTTCCAGAAAGGATCTTGTGTCTGATGATGAATCAGATCAGGAAAATACATTTATGGCAGATTTTATAAGCAAGATGCAAAAAAAAGCCAAAAGGTTGGTCATGTGCTTTTTTCTTCGGGGTATTTAATGTAACAAACTAGGTGCCAGCACTCCCCGGACAACTTGTCTTTAAGCTTTTACCACCGTAGCCGTTAAAGTAATTTCTGTAGTTAGCTAGCGCTCAGTTTCCTATCTTTATTATCTAGTACTATTATCTAATGACTGTGGAAAGTATATTTGAATTTAATTGAGATTCGCAATATACAGAAAACTCTGTTGCTGCATTACTTCAGTTTCATAGAACTTGAAAGAAGCACATATAACTGTTTTTATTCAATAGAGGATAGGTTACTTCGTCGTATGTGCGCTGCAGTCACTGCTGTATACTTCATTTTGCTGGAGAATGGAAATATTTTCTTTAAGGGACGGAAAAGCTGTTGCTACTGACTCAGAAGAAGAATCCGAAGGTGAGGAAGATGTGGATGATGAGATGGATGATTCTGGTAATGGTAAGTAAAATTCTAGTTCGCTGGCTCGAACACCCCATCACATATTAATTAGTCACCTCACTTACATTATATACACAACCTCTCCATCAAAAGAAATTTCTCCGGCGTTAGAAAGCTAACTTGGGAAACTCAGTCCGCGGGAAGAAACGAAGACTTGGGTATGACAATAGCGTTCGGGAGCAAGTGTCTGGCATCACATGCGCATCGTGCCATTCTATCTGACTTTGAGACCATAGCAAATAGCAGGCCCAATACGCGACAAAGACAGAGGGACGCTGCTTCCCAGAGACTAGAGAGACCACCTATAAACTCGACTGATCGTTACCTGAAATCATTTGTACCTTATTTTAACCAATATTTTAATTCTAGTTAAGTCAAATTATATTTTTAAGTTGTACGTATGATGAAATGTCTACGTATGTAATTGACACGTGTTATTTGCGTGAATGACGATCCAGTACTAGCGTGTGTAAGACAGGCTATTAAGGAAATAATATTACATATATTATACAGAATATAAATAATATTATTATACTTCTCTGTGGGGGTCCCGAAGAGACAGTGAAGTACGTAACTTCCTGTTGCAGCTGATGTTACTCTGATCAGGTATGCTTTTGGTGTTTCAGAATTGTCAGATGCACAGGAATCCGAAGCGGACGAGGAATCTGAAGGAGATGGTGATTCACAAGACGAAGATGGTTCTGGAGAAGAAGTTGAGGATGAAGGAGATGAAATGGAGAGTGAGAAATTCACAGCCGTTTCTAAGGGTGGTGGAACCTCAGAGGCCGAAAAAGGGAGAGCAATTCAGCTGCAGTTTGGTAAGGAATGCTTTTGCACAAGTTTACCTTTGGGGTTTTTGTTTTGAACCCAGGGATGTAAGATAATAATGGAGGCATAACAACCATGACAAACAACGAACAACTTGTCAGTAAGCTGAGCCCAGGATTCCAGCCACGGAGCCTTGCGTTGCTGCCAAATTCCTTCTGTACCTACCCAGATGGGTCCGAAACAGACTCCTTGTAGATAGCTGAGGAACTACTGAAATTTTGTGTTCGCTGGATAATCTGTAGACCAAATTGATGCTGATGCGTTTATTCGACTTGGTACGCACTATGGGTTCATCCGGGTTTTTCATTGAGTGCGATGCGAGGTAAACTGAACAATAAATATTATAGAAAGAAAAAAGCCGAAGCCGGAATGCGGGCAAAACCTAGGAAAGCGCTCCCTGTACGACAGTCTCAGACACAAGACTTTTCATTCGTAGGATTTTTTTTTCTCCCAACCTCCATATTGACAGTTCCTTCCCCTATATTCCACCCCCAAAAACTGCCTCATTAGTTCCTCTACTTCTTCTCAAACATTCGTAAAGTGCTAGGACAAATATCTTTTGCCTCCTAACCACAACTGTCCACAATTCTTTCTTTTTCTTACACAATTCATTTTCTTCTTTAATCGTGTCCCTTATCTGTGTTTCCTATGTTGCACCTTCCATATTGCGGAATCTTGGGTTTCCAACAGTCCGGACTTCCAGGCGTTCTTAGCACCGCTCCACCTTTCTGATCCACCTCGACGAAAACGGATGTCTGGAATCCGGAAGATCTGAATGATGTAGCCTGGCTTTTAGAAAGTCTGTATCCTACGGCTTCATTGCCGAAGCAGACTCTACTTTATTTTCTCACCTTTATTGTACTGACAGCTTTTATAAAGCTGTCGGGACCAGCGAATTCCCTTACGGCTCACTACTTAGCACTCTCTGTTAAAGGACCCGTCGTACCTATGATACCAATTCATTCTACTACCGTAAAATTTCCATCCATTCTCATTCCCGATATTCTGTGCTTCCGAACTATATTATAACTCCTCGACACTGTCAGAAGTTTCATAAGAGGCAACACAAGGATGCGCGGTTTGCGCGAACAATCGGGATGTAATCTGTTGCCGCGACAAACGCGTGAACACGAAAAGATTTAAAATGTATCAGGACTTATTATTTCAGTTATTGTAAATTTCTCTTATACCTTCTTCGACGTTATAGGCATTCCCATATAACTGCAACTTTCTTGCCCTCGGACCCTTGTGCAAAGTTATCTTCGATTGCCCAGGACCTTTAAGTTTCTGCCATTGGCCATTTCTCCGCATTCCATCAGGGAAGAAGATTTTTTAGACCCGAACCCAATTAGTCCCTTTTCTTTTTTTAATGTTTATTTTTTTATCTTGTGCATTTACTATATTATTGAAAGCTCAGTGTATTTTTTCCTTTTACTTGTCTGTAGGTAAGGTAAATGAACGCTTGACAAGAAATACAGAGGGCAAATAAAATCTACAACAGCAGCAAAAGATAAACGAACGCAAAACAAGAAACACACAACGAAACACGAACAGAACAATAAACTTACTGCATTAGCAGGCGCATTGGGCAAAGGGCAGGAAGGCGGTTGAATGGTGGCAGAAGATGTCCACTTATTTCTTTTAGCTTGACAGTTGGGTCCAAGACAAAAAACTTCTCCATGATTCGGTGATTGCGCATGCGACGAGGAAGGTACAGAAGAAAACGGAGATATTTGAAAAAACATGACCGCATACCGCATTCGACTGGTGTCTTTTTTCCTGAGAATCGGGTACAAACCAGCTGTAACATAACTGTCACGACTTACTTCATACATGGAGTGCGTACACTTTCCACTATAACACTGTTCAATATGTCATTGATTACAGTGGACTGGCTTAAGATCGATTGACCTACGTCTTAGGACTGACTTCCTTAATACATATATATTGGTCCTTATATACCTGCTTTTACTTAAATCCTTTCCTCATCCACTTAGATTGTTTCCTCTTTTACTTAAAGGACCCCTCTTGTTTATTCTGCCTTTTATAATATACTTAGCTCCCATATGGAATTATAAGCTTATAAAATCCCCACCTTTCTCCATTGTTTCGTTTCGTAACTACGAATTTTTAGCGCTTTTCAGCCTTGCCGAGTTTTCCCTCCACCCAACGAAAATTTTGCCGGAATCTTCAGCGTCTGATGACAACTCTTCCACACATAAGGATGGGACAATCTCTGTTTATTACTTCTTTCATTTGCTTAGTTTTCCCACTTTTTAACCAAGGCACGTTCAGTTTTCAAATGTTTTGCGCCCAGCCGCCGCGTCGGAGAGCAGGAAGGCTGGATATAGTCGTCAAGCGCTAACAAGAGAATCGCTAGTTTTAGGTGGAAAGTAATGGTATTTCCAAAAACGTTTTTTCTGATTCATTTCATAGGGAAAAGATCATTTCTAGTAAGAGTTGTGCTTTAAATCGTTACCACTCTGTGACAGTGTAAAAACAGCTCTTGAGTGCAGGAAATACTAAAAACACTGCCTGAGGGAATTTCAAGGAGCGCAGAGGCTCCCCTCACTACACATTTCAATCAAACTCAAGCAAAGTTGGAACAGTTACAAATCCCAGAATGTTCAAATTATACGCCTTTTCTTTGTTTTGAACCTGCTTTAAAAAGGGATTTTCTGGTTATTAACTTTGGTAAGTTTACCTTTTTCATAACTATGTAAATCACGGCAAGGAATTCGAGCTCAGTTAAGAATGAGGTGATACTGTTTGAAAATAAAAATATATTCAACTAGAAATATTGAAGTAATGCTTCTCCAATATGTAAACCATTCCATTAGTTTTTTGGTTCCCTTTAAGCCAGATAGATTTCTCTGAAAGAAAGACGTCTCTGGAAATTTGAAATCTTGTTTGAGGTTGGGTACCTCTCCTGTAGTGAGTATCTCAGAAACACTACGTGCAAGGTGTGCTTTAATATTCTAGTGTTTTTGTCAACCAGTACATAAGCCGCGTTTTTGCAGATATCATGGTATCTGTTACCACGGTGACTGGATCTGCAATTAGTCGTTTTTGCAGTTACCGTGTTATCTGATACAACGGTTGCTCTTCGAAAACGACAATTGCCGAAATTGTGCCTTTTGAAGTCATCCCTAAAGAAAAAGGGATATCCAGTTACATCACTAAGTTCCAAACTTCTTTCTCACCAATTTGACAAAATCCTAGGCTCTAATTTTGGTAATGAGTGAGATGACTTTTTCAGATACCACGATCAGTTACCACGGTTCGACCGTGGTATCTGAATATCATACCACGTTAACTGCAAAAACGCCTTTTGACCGTGGTATCAGATACCATGGTAACTGCGAAAAGGGCTTTAGACCGTGGTATCAGATACCATGGTATCTGCTAAAATGCAACTATAATATGTTCATTTTCCGTTACAGCTGTGTATGACCAGCTGATTGAATCAAGAATCAAGCTTCAGAAACCATTGATGGCTACTAATACCTTGCCGCAACATTCTGTCTGGACCAACTTTGTGGAACCATTAGACTCAGAGGGGAAGACGGTACTGAAGAAGACGCAGAATTCCTTGAAAGACCTATTGGATTCGCTTCTTGACCTGCAGGTAAATTTTATGCTCCGTTGCTTACTATTTTTTTATTTATTTGTGACCCGCGTTTTGCATAACAGCGGAGTATGAGCAAACACACAAAGTAAAATACACATATTAAAACACTAAACAAAACAATGTAAATAAACATGACTACATTCTTTTCACATAGTTTAAAAACACACTTCATAGACTTAAAAATTTTAAACAGTGACAAGCACATTAAACAGGTTCAGGAATGAAAAACTGGCTAAGAATTTCATGGGCTGAGAGGGCAGGATGTTTGTGTAGGGTAAATAGATTAGAATGCGAACGAAAAGAGTGTATTGATACTATTTGAAAGCTTCGGTCGAGTCGTTCCGCTTTTGACTGTGTTTGAATTTTTTTTTTGGCAGGTTCAACCTGTGACAAGGCTTGTGGACAGTTTGGAAGATTTAAAGTTTAACTGAAAAGGGCTGAGACAGGACAATCTAGTTACCCGTCACTTATTCGCTTATAGAGGCTTGAAGACCCGACTAAAATGCGGTACTTCGTTTCTCCGCTATTCACGAATAATCAATTTTCATATAGTGGAATTTCCCTGTCTGATTGTGGTACCTCCATGCGCTTGTACCTGTGTTGCATGCTTGACGAATCTGTTTTCGAAAATAAGTGTTCATACAGTGAAGTGCCTTCCGCAAGCTGATCGCTGGCAGCTGAAAAGCCGCGTTTGTATTGAGATTCAAATTTTCCGCGTCATAGTATAATTTTGCGTTCTGAGGACAGCCGTAGATATTCTGAACGTCATACTAGTGCAAATAGTGAAAAATGACATAAAACCAATAATGCAGTGTATTTAGTTAAATGGTAAAAAAATAAGCTGGCTTTTCAATTAAACTTTAAATACCCCCCACTCGATCTAAGGAGTGACCGGTCGAGGCTCTCCGATGATTTAGCTGACATTACTATTCAGAAACCAAGAGCGTTCCACCCTTCTAACAATATTAACTATGAATTACTGTTTTCGTTCCAACTTCGTGAAAGGTGACTCTGACCGTTTCAGCCTTCTCGAAATAGTAACTAATAGCGACTATTTGCTTACCACGCTCGGGAGCGTAGTAAGCGTGGTAGCTATGGATCTCTGTGACGCGATTGGCTCGATTAGCCCGTGGCACGATATTTACCCGAAAATAGAAAAGTGTATTCCAGACTTGATCTGAAGAAGCCAGGATCCATGATGTCATGCGTAGTAATAATAATAATAATAATAATATATTCTTTATTTCCATAATAGCACAACATAATATGGCTAGCAGAGGATCGTCATGACGTAACACATGTCAAAGCAGTGATGTACAATATATACAGTATATGATAATAATGAGTAGGCCTACATAATATAATACATGTCACACGACAAGAATTAAAATGGTAAATAATAAAATAAAATATCAAGAATTAAAATGAGAAATAAAATAAGGTACGAATGATGATAAATATCGGTCAGACGAATTTACTAGGGGCGGGGTAATTTGATAGTGATGGGCCGATTGGGGTTGGGCGATTGGTAATCAGGTAGAATGGATCTGTGATTATCTGAAGATACACATTTCAGTCCAAAATCCATGGTGAGCTACGGTAAGTAGGGTGGAACACGCTCCCACACTCAGTCGTCTTAAATCTCAGAAACCACGTTCCCCCCTTTGGCTACGCTTGACCCCTAGTTATTACCCAGAGCGATAACAATCTTCCGAGACTGACCTTATATGATCCTTCTGAGTTGAGGCCCTTTGAAAGCCGAGTAGACCCGACAGACATCAGCCTAGGCCCATTGCCAACCAGTCAGGGGCGTCACGACCGGGGGGGGGGGGAGGAGCGGGGACGCCCCCCCCCACGATGTTGTCGCCCAGTCGGTAAAAAATAACCCAGTCGGCGCGAAGCGCCGCGATTTTTCGCCAAAACAATTGATTTTTCTCATTAAAACAGTCGATTTTTTGTCTAAACAGTCGTTTTTAATCTTGAAAACAGTCGTTTTTTCTGCAAAAACGGTCGGTAAAAATTACCAGCCAGTCGGCAAATTCCTTGCCCCCCCCCCAAAAAAAAAACTTTTTTGCTAGTAACGCCTCAGCAACCATTGATTTAGATGACACGTCTTTACTGGTGGCTGGAGCAGAATTGTAGTTGCTAATGACCGACGGAAATGAATTGTTGTTGTTTTCATGCTAGCCCTGGTCTTGGCAAAATCTTTTCAAGTAAGAGAAAGGGGTAATGGTAGATAGTTTGCTTACTAGTAAAATATTGTGTCTTAATATTGTTTAAATAAGACAAAGGCACTGTCAGAAGTTTCAGAACAGATTGCGCATAACACTTTCAAGAATAACACCTTTTCACTTAGAAATAAAATGATATGACCAATTAAGTTTACACTATTTCTTGCCTACATTTCCAACAACACCTTCAATTGGTAAAAATACTAACGGGAACGAAAGAAACATAAAATATAACATCCCGAAGTGTTATCTGTTGAAACCGCGCATCCTGCTGTTGTCGTTATGTAACGTCTGACAGTGTAGTATTTTTACCTATTGAAGGTGTTGTTGGAGATCTGGGCACGAAATAGTATAAACTTAATTGGTCATAACACTTTTACCGATCACAATTCCGTCTGTCGGTCTGTCGGTCGGTCCGAGTTTTTTGTCCCACTTATCCGAGTTAGGGTACTTCCAGATGTGCTAGGACAATGAAACTTGGCAGGCATATCAGGGACCCGACCAAACCAACCTGGAAATAATCAGTTTCCCGATCCGACCATATGCGGGGGAGTGCGGGGCGCTGGAAACTTGAAAATTTAGGGCATTTTGTCACTTTTTTCCGAGTTAGGGTACTTCTAGATGAGCTAGGACAATGAAACTTGGCAGGAATATCAGGGACCCGACCAAACGAACCTGGAAATAATCAGTTTCCCGATCCGACCATATGCGGGGGAGTGGGGGCGGTCGAAACTTGAAAATTTAGGGCATTTTGTCACACTTTTTCGAGTTAGGGTACTTCCAGATGAGCTAGGACAGTGAAACTTGGCAGGAATATCAGGGACCTGACCAAAGTAACCTGGAAATAATAAGTTTCCCGATCCGACCATATGCAGGGGAGTTGGGGCGCTGGAAACTTGAAAATTTAGGGCATTTTGTCACACTTTTTCGAGTGAGGGTACTTCCAGATGAGCTAGGTCAATGAAACTTGGCAGGAATATCAGGGACCCGACCAAACTAACCTGGAAACAATCAGTTTCCCGATCCGACCATATGCGGGGAAGTGGGGGCGCTGGAAACTTGAAAATTTAGGACATTTTGTCACACTTTTTCGAGTTAGGGTACTTCCAGTTGTGCTAGGACCATGAAACTTGGCAGGCATATCAGAGACCCGACCAAACAAACTTAGAAATAATCAGTTTTCTGATCCGACCATTTTGGGGGGGGGGGGTGGAGGGCAGGGGGATCCGGGAAATTGAGAAGTGTGTAACTTTCGAACGGATGATCGGATTGTAATGAAACTTCATAACTGAATAGAATATATATCTGTAATGTCCCGTTTAAAGTCTTGACCGGATTCGGTAGCCAGGGGGGAGTTGGGGGGGGGGAGGGGAGACCGGAAATTTCAAGAAACGGTTAGAATGGAGGGATCGGAGTGAAACTTGCTGGGAAGAACAAGCATCTGCTCTAGATAAGTCCTTTAGACCATTGTACTGGATCCGGACACTTATGGGGGGGGGGGTCCCGGAATTCCGGTGATGGTGGTTTTGGGGATTTTCACGATGAAACTTGGCAGGAATATCAGGGACCCAATCAAACTGACTTCAAAATAAAAATTTTGTCGATCAGATAATGGTGGGGGGAGTGGAGGGAGGGGAATCCGAAATTTTCAGTCATGCGTAATTTTGGAATGGGTGATCAGATTCGAGTGAAATTTAAGAATTGAACAGAGGACATTTCTCCGATGATTTTTTTTCATATCCGGACCGGATCCGGCAACTATTGGGGGGGGGGATACGTGACCCGTTTAGAATGGAGGAATCGGGATGGAACTTTGTGGGAAGAACAAACAGATGCTCTAGGTAAGTCATTTGCTGAATCGGATTGGCTACGTGCACCGCGGGGGAGCTGGGGGGGGGGGGTGGACCGGAAATCTCGAGAAACGGTTAGAATGATGGTATCGGAGTGAAACTTGCTGGGAAGAACAAACATCTGGTCCATGTAAATCTTTTACATAATTTGACTGGATCCGGACACTTGAGGGGGGGGGGAGGAGGGGGTTTCCCGGAATTCTGTTTTTTGGGGGATTTTCACGACGAAACTTGGAAGGCATTTCAGGGACCCGGTCGAACTGACTTGGAATAAAAAAAAATCCTCGATATGATAATCTTGGGGGGGGGGGGGAGTTGAGGGAGGGGAATCCGGAATATTGAGTCATGCGTAACTTTGGAACGGGTGATCGGATTCGAGTGAAATTTAATAATTAAACAGCGGACAATTTTCTCTGGTGACCTTTTTCATTTCCGGACCGAATCCGGCAATTATTGGGGGGAGGGCGGAAAATACTTGACCCGCTTAGACTGGTGTGATCTGGATCGAACTTCGTGGGAATGACAAACAGTTGCTCTGGATTAATCATTTACAGAACCGGATTGGCTCCGGTTATTGTGGGTGGAGTTGGAGGAGGGGGGGGGGGGGGTCTGGGTTTCTGGTGATCGCGCGTTAAGGTACTTCCAGATGTGCTAGGACGATGAAACTTCGCTGGAATATTGGAGACTCAACAACATTTGCTTAGAAATTGCTACTTCCCAAATCCGATTATTCCTTAAAGTACCAATCTTGACCGCAAAGTAAAAAAAATACTTTTAAGCAATATATGCATTTTCGTGATGCCCATCAGCCCATTAGCAGTTTTGCCTCAAGGGTTTTGCTTACAAATGAAGTTCCAGCTCCCTTAGAGTGCGCATCTCAACCGCAAAGTCGAAACTTACTTTTGATCAATCAAATCATCTTGACCCATGCAAGTGCCATATGAGCTTACAGCTCTTGTTTTCTAAGTGAAAATTTGTTATTCTTGAAAGTGTCCTCGATGAAAAATTTGTAGCCTTCGTAGTAGTATGGTAGTAGTACGAAAACGTTGCATGTAATACTATGTAATAGCAAAGAATACTATCATTTAATGTGCCTCAGGCTGGTCCAATCTTATATAGTAGTATCCAATAGCATCCTGTCTTGCCATGGTAACATCCAGTCTTGCTAATAGTACCATATAGTAGTATGCAGTAACACGGTAGCCTTGAAGTAGAAGCATGTATTAGTATCGTTACTACTGCATGCAACTTTTTCGTACTACTTCGTAGTACTATTTTGAGAGAAATTTTTCATCGGGTTATGCGCAATCTGTTGTGAAACTTCTGACAGTTTGCCGAGGTAGTATTAGTTTGGTAATTCAAACGTACCCTGCGAACTCACTTCTGATTTTTGCAGGGCCATTTGCTCATGCAGAACCCGAAAACGTCCGGTGTCGTCGCCAAAGGAAAAGCTGTCCCCAAAGATGAAGGAAGGTAAGAAAATATTGTTTGTATTAAAATTGAACCCCTTTGGACACGTAAAATTTGAACCTGAATGTTTTAGCTAAATTTTGCCGAAGCTTTTTGCCTGTTTTTTTTTTTTAAATTGTTGATGATGGAGCGGATATACAGGAATCTTTACCATCATTATCGTTAAATTGTGTATTGGTCCTCCTGGTCTTCACATTCCAGTAATCCGTCCTCTAAATCGGAGAATAGTCGAAAACTAAAGAATAAATCGCAGTCGGTTGACTACACTGTCGGAAGTTTCATAACAGATTGCGCATAACACTTTCAAAAATAACACCTTTTCACTTAGGAAAAAATGTTATGACCAATTAAGTTTATACTATTTCGTGCCCAGATCTCCAACAACACCTTCAATAGGTAAAAATACTATACTGTCAGAAGTTACATAACGACAACAGCAGGATGCGCGGTTTCAACAGATAACACTTTGGGATGTTATATGTTATGTTTCTTTCGTTCCCGTTAGTATTTTTACCAATTGAAGGTGTTGTTGGAGATCTAGGCACGAAATAGTGTAAACTTAATTGGTCATAACACTTTATTTTTTAAGTGAAAAGGTGTTATTCTTGAAAGTGTTATGCGCAATCTGTTATGAAACTTTTGACAGTGTGGTCTTCACATTCCAGTAATCCGTCCTCTGAATCGGAGAATAGTCGAAAACTAAAGAATGAATCGCAGTCGGTTGACTACACGCATCAACTGGCGATCGACCGTTGAACGGTCACCCGGTCACGTCTCAGGGGAAGTTGTAACGGAGCCAACGCTCCTTAATGTAGGATTGGAATACGAACGTTATCAGAACAGAAAGAACTCATGGAAGATCAAGCTTCAGGCTTAATGTATCTACCTTTCTATAAGAAGAAATCTGTCTATGGATTCTCTTTCTTCAATTACCTGTTATTAAAGTAAGACAGTAAATTACATCCTCGCAGCGTCTATGCACTACCCGTCTGTTCATGTGCATCTTGCAAAAACCGATTTGGCTTGATTTTTACCCGTTTTAATTCAGATTAGTTAATTTGTTTCTTCTGTTGAGCACCACATTGTACCTGGGGGACGGTTACTCTTAGGTCCATACCCTAACAGAGATGGCGAATCCGGATTCGGGTTCGAATCCAGGATTCGTCCTTTTGGCCGTATTCGAATCTTGCTTGTCAAGCTGAATTTGGATTCCAGACCCTGAATCTTACGAATCCGATCCAGTTTCTAATCTTTTCCCAATTTTTACACACTTGTGCTTAAAAGTGTATATTCAAATAATACAGAAAACGGATACGTCAGCTACGATGCTTTAGCAGCCTGCAGCCAGCTGCTAAAGCATCGTAGCTGACCTATCCGTTATATGCATTATTTGAATATATGTTTCAAAGTCAGCTTGGGCTCAAGGAATATTTGTGCGAGGAAACCCATACAACAACAACAACAACAACAAGTTTACTAAAAAAAAATAATTCCCGGCTTGACGACCGGTTACACAGAAAGCACATAAGTGCTTGAAAGACGCAACCAGTACACATTTACTATCATATTTTAATCAAACCGTCACTAAAATAAACTAAAAATTAATTAATTAATTTGTCGTCTCTCGTCTTCAAAACCCTCCACTCACCAACTACCCTCAAGGAGATGTTTCTTTCACCGTTTCTTTAACCATACTATGACAAGTATACATAAAAACCTGGAAATATCGTTTACATCGTCCAGTGCTTAACGAGCCTCACTTCATTCCTGGTTGAACCGGTGGGTAACTGATGAGGTTATTACTCTTTACTTCAGAGGTCCAGATGAGCCTTTTGATGCCATCTCGAAGTCGATACTCTGACGAACATGCAGGTAGCGTGCGAACGGCGGAATTACTCAACCTTTCGAAGGCGTATTTGGGATCGGAGTCTTTCGTTTGGGGGTTCGATTCAACTTATTATATTAATCCTTCGGGTTACGAAATATCGTCAGTATATCAATTGGTTTGGCTTGCCTTCACTCAAAATACCATCCCAATCTCCTCACAACCTCGTCTGCTTAAAAACCGCTCTTTCGTTCCCTGCTTCTCCATTCCCACCACTTCCTTTGGTTTTGCACATATCTGTTACAGGCGGATATTCCAAATCCTCAGCATCCAGGATGCTCTACCGAAATCTACGTTTCCAAGGGGAAATGTGCATTTTTTTACGTATATTATATATTCCGAGCTGAGAATAAAATCCCTTCATTTTGATGCCGAGAGGAAACCCATACTATGACAAGCACACACGAAAACCTGGAAATATAGTTTGCATCGTCCAATTAACCGTCTCGTTTGTCTTAGGCATCAGTGCTTTTTTTTCACCTCTGATTTTTAAACTGTAACTTATGTACATTTGAATTTTTGTACGGTCGGATTCGAATCGTCAGCACGAAATGGTGGATTCGGATTCATTCCTAGCCCTGGATTCGGATTCGAATCCTTTCATGATCGGATTCGCCGATCTCTGTATCCTATCCGACGAAAACGGATCTTTCTCACCGTCATGGGAAAAAGGAAGAACGAAGAACTTAACATTGACAGGTGTAGAATTTTCAACTTTGAGACTGAACTTTCGGCGTTTGGTTATTACTCTGAACTTTTAAATACTTCGAAACTTTTTTCCGACCCTTTCTTGATTGTTTAATTACATGTTTGGACTTTGGACCAAAGTTTAATCAGATATGAGATTTTGAATGCTTCAGACTTTTACCACAAAAAACGTAGTCTCGCATCCTATTGGTCGGTTATAAATCGAAGATGAAGAGCCGACCAAAAGGATGCGGAATTCGATTTTGTGGCAAACTTTTCCGATTAAACTTCGCTCCAACAATGTGATTACACAGTAAAAACAAGAGCTACGAGCTCATATGGCACTTGCTATGAGTACAAGAAAGTAGGTGAAAACGTCACAAAATACCCCACCGTCCAAATATATTGTTCGGACCTAGAAACAGGATTTATAGTTTCACTCAAGTTTGAGCATTTCCGGCATCGCCTCAGATCAGCTGGGGCAAATGACTTTTCTACCTTCCAAGTTTCAGCCCAATAGATCCACTCGTTTGCTCCCTAGATGTGCCACACGATTTCCGGCACCCCCCTCCTACTCCCTCTACCGCAGCCGAATCTTGTTTGAACTCCTAAATGGATCATCTAAAGCATTCTATCTTACCAACTATCAAGTTTTACTTGAATCTGAGCATTTTTGGGGAACTTCCGGTAATCTCCCCCCCCCCCCACCGTGGTGGATCAGGCTCAAACCCCAAAATAAGTCATCTAGGGCATATAATCTCTCTACATTATAAAATCCCTCCACTTGTTTGACCCCTCTGCGAGCCACAACATATCCAAGACTCCCCTTCCAAGTCCCCCCACTGTGGCTGAATATGACTCGGAAATATAAATGTCGCATCCCTGACATCTCCTCTTCCTGTCAGTCAGATTTGACTGGAATCGGAGCATAGTCTTTCTGCAAATTTCTGGTTCTTGCTACCCCCCCCCCCCCGCTCCCTCCCCTTACCTTGGTTGGATTCGGTCCGGACGCAAAATAACAAATCAAGGCCTCATAAATTCGGTACTGTCCAACTTGCAACCCATTCTGCCGTTCCGTTTTGTTTTTGTGCATGTCAAAAAGTTTCCGCCCCCCCCCCCCCCCTCCAACTCCCCCAACCGTGGCCGCATGTGGTTCGGACGCATGATTTGCTTGTCTACGTCATCAGTTCTTTCACCCATAAAGTTTAATTCGAATCGGACTACCATTCGCAACTTCCGGAAGTGAGTAATTTTCGTACTTGGAGGATAAATATTCCGTTTTCCACAATCAAATACGAGTAATTTTCGGATTCCCCTTCCCTTAACTCCTCCAAAGATGGTCGGATACAAGTTTTCCTAGGGCATTGTGTCGGGTCCTTGAGTCACCTGGAAAGTTTCATCGTTCTTAGAACATCTGGAACTGTCCTAACTGGCGATCACCGGAATTCCGGCAAATACCCTCCAACTTCTCCCACAGAGCTCCGATACGATCTGGTTCTGTCAAATTACGTATCTAGGGCTAATGCTTGTTCTTCCCACCAAGTTTCATCCCGATCCCTCCACTCTAAGCGTTCCAAAGATTTCCGGTTCCTCCCCTCAATGTCACCGGACTCGTCCTGATTTAAAATGGGACGTCTGAGGCACGAGGTCTTTCTAAATACCAAGTTTCATTTAAATCCGATTACCCGTTCAATAGCTGAGCTTGCCACTAGATTTCGGATGCCCCGTCCCTCCACTCCCCCCACGATGGTAGGATCGGGGAAACTACATTCTCAAGTCAATCTGTTCGGGTCCCTGACAAGCCTGCCAAGTTTCATCGTCCTAGCACTTCAGGAAGTAGGCTACCGAACTCGCGGGATCCCTAGAAATTCGGACCCCCCCCCCCCCCTAACTCCCCCACAGTGACCGGATCCTGTCCGGAAATGTCAATCACGGATCTAGGACTTGTGCTTTTTATTTCCACCAAGTTTCATCCCTATCTCCCCACTCTAAGTGTTTCGCAAGATGTCTGGTCCCTCTTACAACCCCCCCCCCCCCCCAATGTCACCAGATCTGGTCCGGATTTAAAATGGGACGTCTGAGACACGCGGTCTTTCTATAAATCAAGTTTCATTAAGATCCGATCACCCGGTCGTAATTTAAGAATACCTAATTTTTCCAGATTCACCCTCCCTCCACTCCCCCCTCCCCAGATGGTTGGATCGGGGAAGTTACTATTTCTAATTTAATCTGGCCGAGTCCCTGATATACCTGCCAAGTTTCATCGTCCTAGCTTATGTGGAAGTGCCCGAATTAGCAAAACGGGGACCGACGGACCGACAGAAACTGCGATCGCTATATGGCACTTGGCCGAAGGGCATGTACCATAAAAAATGGACGGAATAACGTTTTCAGTAACTTACAGACTCAGAATAGTTGCTAGACGCAATAGTTCAGTTTCAAAGTCTGAAATCCTGTATCTGGCAGTTTTAAATTCTTTGAATTTAAAATCGAGAGCGACGCAGAGTCTACAACACCCTTGTTTTTTAAGCGACCAAGAAATTCCCAGCGACACAGAGGAAGATGAACCAGTTGAAGCGGAATTCGAACCGTTGAAAAAACGCCTAAAGCTCCAGGATTATTCCGCGGTAATCAAGGAGCGACATCAGAAATTCCTCCCCTATCGAAATGAAATGATACAGTATTGGAATCAAAGGACAAAGCTAGCGTCGGGAAAACTGAGCTCGAAATCGTTCCAGAAATTTGAGCAGTCCACGCTTAAGCAGATTGAGCTGATTTTGGCGGATAGAGAACGACTTGTAAAAAGGACACAGATCAAGAGGTCAGCTTATACTCCGTTAGGTGGTCACAACATCAGGAAGGAAGAAGTGGAGGTAAGGATTGTCCTAGAACTTATGAAGGTTTAAAGGAGCAAGTCCCCTTGAATGGGATTTGAATATTCTTTCTTTGGCATATTCAATTCAGTTCAGTTCAATTTATTTTTAAAACGTGAAGCGGACAAGCCGAATATTCGTTTGGTCGTCAATAAAAATATACATACAATTTACAAAAATATAAATGTATGTATATGTTACAATATATATACAGCCAACGGACTGCGTTAATCGCGTTGAATCTTTCTTTGGCATACAAAGCGAACTATCCACTGCGCATTCGAAGGGCGTCTAAATTCTTTAAAGGACCCGTCTTGCTTATTCTGCCTTCTGTACTATACCTAGCTCCCTTATGGAATTATAAGCTTCTAAAATCCCCGCTTTTCTCCATTGTCTCGTCTTGTTCCTGCGAAATTTTAGCACTTTTTCGGTAGTGCCGAGTTTTGCCCGTTACACAACACAAAGTTTGCCAGAACCTTCAACGTCCGCTGACAACTCTTTCACACACAAGGATATGGGAATCTTCTGTTTGTGGCTTCTGTTATTTGCTTGGTTTTCCCATTCTTTGACAACGGCGCGTTCAGTTTTCAAATGTTTTGCGCCCAGCCACCGCGTCGGAGAGCAGGAAGGATGGAGAGAATGGACAAGCGCTAACAAGAAAATCGCTAAATTCAGGTGGAAGATAATGGTGTTTTCGAAAAATGTTTTTCTCATCAGTTTCATGGTGATAAGATCATTTCTAGTAAGAGTTATGCTTTAAATGACTCGTCATACCTATATTACTGATTCGCTGTATGTAGCCGTTCCATCCAGTCTCTCCTAGATTCGGTCTTTCTATGTGTTTCTTGTCCTTGAGACCCTCCATCATCGACGGGAGAGGCTATGACGAGAGTTTGGTATAAAATCCCTACAGAACCCCTCCTTCCGATCCCTTCCCTCCTGCCACCTATCTTCCAACCTCAACGCTTGCGTCCACAGAGAGAGTGTGCGGAGCGAGTATCCAACCTGGAACCCCGTTCCTACCGTACGGAGCGGTACCGTAATAGTTTTATCCCAATTTTAGACACTTTTTCAACAATGAGTTTAGTCCGTCTTGTGTGTTCTACCTTTGTGATTTTGTGTTAGACCATCTTTAGTCTGAATTATTTATTTGTTGTTTTGATTGACAGTGTTGTTTTAATATCAGTTTCAATTTCAATTTATTTTCAAAATTTCTTCACGGGCAAGCCGAACATTGAATTTTTTCGTCGTAAATATAATAACATCAATATCTTTGTCATAATTTTGTCATAAATAATAAACTTATATACAATTCGAATCACTGTAAGTGATCATTTACAATTACACTTATATCAGAAACTAAAAATCAAATAACTATAACAGAAACAAGAGTTACGACAAATTATGCATTTCGACGAATGACGTCACATTACACGTATATCAAAACTAGGTTTCAAACAATTATAAAATAAGCAAGAATTACGATGAGTTGTACAAGAATTACGATGAGTTATACATTTCAACGAATGACGGTACGAAGCTTTGTTTGTTTTTTGTTGTTTTTTATGTATCTTGACTTCAACAACACGCCATTTGGCTCCAAACCACGACTTGTGTTGATGCTTTGAAATAAACTGAAAAAAAACTGAAAACGGACCGTAGCACTGCACTGATTTCAGCATGTGCCATGTGGCCTGACTCCCCCTTAATGTTTCTGAGGAGCTCATTGGTCGGAAGTGCGGTTATTCAAGTTTTTCTGTGTTTTTCAACAATGCCAAGGGGGCCGAGTGAGGCTAAAAACAGCCGTGACGGATTTGTAATGTTAAAAAACAAACAGCAGAGTTGCGCGTATGTTAGAATGTAAACCAAATGTACTGCGACTCGTGTTTTAAGGTAATACTAGTCACTCGTCACTGACGTTTGAGATCCGAAAAAGCTACCCAGGAATTATCCAAAAATTGTCTCAGGCACATGCTTAACTTAACCTGAGAAAATCCAAATTTACGACTCCGTGTTGGCTATTACTTTTAGTTTTCACTTGCCCGGAGTCAGAGTGACATGTAGCCTAGCGATGATTTTTTTTTCTATTTTGGAGAGCTATCGGTGACACTGGTTTTTGTCTTAATGGTAGGTAATGTGTTGGCTGTTGCTAGACTTTGTTCCTGTTATAACTGACTTTATATCTGTTGAATAACATTTGCTTGAATTTGCCGTATTTGTAGACCAAGGAAGAGGATGAGAGTGGCAAGAAGACAGAAGGTTTTGAGTACGATACCGAAGTCTTTGACGACGACGACTTTTACCATCAAGTGTTAAGGGAGCTGATTGAAAGAAAGACGTCCGACTCCTCAGACGCTGCTGCGCTAGGAAGGTAAGAGATTTTGGGTTCTAGGTCACGAGGATTAGATAAGAGTTCCCACCCAACCTTCATTTTCTTCTTGACGCCCGGTTTCGCACATATTTACTCCTCCTCTGATGCGGAGCGACTGGCGTCGGCTTTGGGCTTCAAGCATTTTGGTAAGTGACGAAGTAATTCATCCGACCGAAGCCAAACATCCATGCCCAGGCCGTAGGTAGAGTCAATTTGGCTCCGTTTAGTGCCCAGGGGAAGATCGTCACTTCCGCATACCCTGGAGCTCAGAGGTTGACCGCTAGCAAGCTGGTTTGCTGTGAGACATTCAGATTTTGATCCAGATCTGCGTGATTTAACCAAATTTAAGAAAAATTTTAGGAGAATATTCTATTAGGAAAGTATGTCTTCCCCGAAGAAAAAACAACATCCCACACATACCTTGAGCTGACCTTGACTATAGGTGCTTGCTTTGAAATAAAAACTAAAAAAAAAAGATTACACTGTCAGAAGTCAAAACATTAGCAAATGGTTGCGCATCCATGTGCTATAAATGTTATGTTGGGTGCCGAAGATATTTCTGTTATCTGTCATTACCCACTTAAAGCGGACCACAATAATGGTCTTTCTACCACACACACAATGATAACCGTCCCTACTGCCACTATGAATGTTCAAACCACAAAAAACACCGTCAAACAATGAGCAAATTAAAAAAACACAAAATTTCCTAGGTTTCAAATAATCCGGCCCTGGACTAAATCTCAGCCGATTATCTGGGACAGCCATTATGGCACGTAGGGAGCCAAGGATCAAAATAGTAAATGCTCCAACTGTTTATTACAAGTACAGATAAATTAAAAAATCAACCCTTTGTAGTACTCCTGAAGACATAAAACAAATAATCAAATAAGTCTTATAATTGCTTTGCTAATCAAACGCGGAAAATTTCGTCATGTAGGAGCGAAAACGTTGTGCGTGGGTTTTTTCTCGAGCCAAAACAGCAACCCGGCAATCAAGTTCAAATCTAAATAAACTGGTGGCTTCCGATCAGTAAGAGAAGGTAAATAGAATGTTTGGATTAGGTCTTTAAGTATTACCTTTCGGCGAATTAAAATGTTTTTCGCACCTTCCTCCGCAACCAACCTTGCCCTTACACTTGTGGCAATCCAATGAAGCTGTTTGATAAACGCGATAAGGAACCGTCGGAGATGAGACGTAGCTTCCTCTATTATAGAATAGAATAGTATAGAATTTTATTTTTCAAAAGCAGCTGTTAGAGTGTTACCGCCGAATTTCGTCATAAAAAAAAGATGGATAACATAACATCACTGTATATGAGATGTAGAGATGAGTAGTAGCTTCCTCTATTCCCCGCAATATGTTAACTTTGCTTTTTCCAGGCAATTACTGGAAATCCAGAAGCTACGGAGCAAAGGAAAGAGGAAGGTTGACACGAAAGCAAGCAAGGGCCGGCGTATCCGTTACGATGTCCATACAAAACTGGTCAACTTCATGCCCCCAATCAGCCAGGGCACAATGGGAGAAGAAGTTACGAGCGATTTATTTGATTCGCTTTTTGGAAGGAGGGTCAAGAGCGCTGGTGGCTAATAAATTCGTTTCTGCGCAGCCGTCGCTTCTCAGATCTTCGCTGTGCGCCATCACATACTATCATCATGAGAAGATAATAGTTGCGTTTTTGCAGATACCATGGTATCTGATACCACGGTCTAAAGTTGTTTTTGCAGTTATTGTGGAATCTGATACAACGGTCAAAATGTGTTTTTGCAGTTATCGTGGTATCTGGCGAGTTACCGTGGTATCTGATATTCAGATACTACGGTCCGACCGTGGTAACTGATCGTGGTATCTGAAAAGTCATCTCACTTTTATCAAATTTTGTCAAATTGGTGAGAAAGAAGTTTAGCACCGTAACTGTGATTTAACTGGATATCAGTTTTTCTTTTGGGATGACTTCGAAAAGTGCACTTTGGGCAATAGTCGTTTTTGCAGAGCAACCGCGTATCAGATACCACTGTTACTGCAAAAACGACTAATTGCAGATTCAGTTACCGTGTTAACAGATACCATGGTATCTGCAAAAACGCAATTAATGCCACAATTATACAGGCACGTAAGCCTATTTTACGTGGAGACAGAAAGCGTACGAGGTATTTATATACCGTGATAAATGCACCTGAAACGAATGCGTATAGACGGTCAACTAAGGCTGTATGGTGTTTTTTTGCCATAAGTCGATACTTGATTGATCGTATAAGTAAGCCATAAATCATGTCATGGTAATGTAGGCTACACCTAGAGTTCCGAATTTAATAAGCGTTAGGAGTCGTAACAGGGGCTCGCTTCGCTTGCTACTTTTTTTTTAATTACTTCCGTATAAACCTCTATAATATGTATTTCCTTGAGAAAACTGATGGATCAGTGAAGTGTCGATCAATGGCTCGAGAAAGCCATATTTGATAGTGCAAACGGATACGTCAGCTGAATTTTTATTGGAGCTATATTTCGGCCCTTCTTGGCAAGGGTCCTCTTCAGGCTCAATACGGCTCAATTTGGAAAAAACGAACTTGTGGGAAACACCGAACTTGTGGGAAACACCAAGTTCGTTTTTCCAACTTGAACGGTATTGAGCCTGAAGAGGACCCTTGCCAAGAACGGACGAAAAATAGCTCCAATAAAAATTCAGTTGACGTATCCGTTTGCACCATCAAATATGATTCGCAGTCAGCTTGGGCTGAAGGAATATTTACCCAGAAAGCCGCCATACAAATCGTTTATTCATCAAGGATCTACCCACGGTGTGTGGTGCCGACTAACTGATTCCAACGTCAACATATATATATACATTAATATATAAACAAAAAAGGCAAGCGTAATTTCTGAGTCAACTGCTGTTTCGGTTTGCATCGAAACAACAGAGAAAAAAGAAAGAAAAACACTATAGTAAACGGTCAAACATGTGCTTAAAAACCAGTATAAAATCATGTGGGCCCTTTAACGGTGGATGAAGCATTAAGCAGTTTTACAAATGCCGGAACAAAAGTTGCGTTTTTGCTGATACCATGGTATCTGTTACCACGGTAACTCGATCTGCAATTAGTCGTTTTTGCAGTTATCGTGGTATCTGATACACGGTGCTCTGCAAAAACGACTATTGCCGAAATTGTACTTTTCGAAGTCATCCCAAAAGAGAAACAGATATTCAGTTACATCACCAAGTGCTAAACTTCTTTCTCACCAATCTGACAAAATTCGATGAAAGTGAGATGACTTTTCAGATACCACGACCAGTTACCACGGTCGGACCGTAGTATCTGAATATCTGATACCACGATAACTGGCCAGATACCACGATAACTGCAAAAACGCCTTTTGACCGTGGTATCAGATACCACGATAACTGCAAAAACGACTTTAGACCGCGGTATCAGATACCATGGTATCTGCGAAAACGCAACTAAAGCTGTTACTGTATCATACGCGGTGCATCGGACAGGTTGCAGTTTTGGAATTGGGCTCGCAACTAGTCTTGGAGGTCTTAGCCGTTCGGTTTCAGAATCACGGGGGAGGATTTTTACAGAGGATTGGGTGTTTAAGAGCTTTTAGACCAAAATTTACCGATAATTTATATCCAGCCATGCAAGGCTGTTTAAGACTCCCATCTCCACGTAAAATAGTTTTCAGTCCTGTGAGGCTGTGACATGGGGTAGTGAACTGTGTAGAGAAGCTATATATATATATATATATATATATATATATATATATATATATATATATATATATATATATATACAGCATATATATATATATACAGCCTGCTCCTATGTAGTGACTGCAGTGATTTGCTAACTATATTCACAAGGTTCCAGTCGCCAGCTCGTTGCTCCTGTAAAGCCAAGGTCGTGGGTTCAAATCCTATCCGAGGAGCATTTTTCAATTTCAGTTTACATATCAGACCCCTAAAGCTACGTTTACACGGAGGGTATTTACTCGTACTCTGCGGGTATTTTTCCCCGCAACAGCAACAAATACCCAGGTATTTTGGACTTCAATTTCGCGAACTTTTTACCCGGGGATTTGTTTGTCGCCGGGTATTCTTCGACGTCAGCAACAACAAAATCGGATTTTCGAGCAATAATTTTGATTATGTCCATATAAGAAGTTATCCAAAATGTAGCTTGATTGTAGAGAGATACCCTGAGAGCTTTACAACAGAGCTTTTAAACCTATTGTCACTGAGTACTCTCCCTTGAAAAATACCCGAGTACCGTATGAACACTTTCCCCTCTCGTCTCCGGGGAAAAATACCCGCCGTGTAAATGATCCTTAAGCGCTAGACAGATTCTACCGTTAGCTTTTGGGTCCGATTAACGCCCAAGAACGAATGGTAACCCTCCAAAGAATATTAAGCTTCGAGAATAGTTCAGTAAACTTCCCCCTCCTTCCCAACTACCTGAAACGTCCCAACTCATTTCCAAAACCATTAGGCTAGGGAGAGTCATTTCATCCCTCCCTCCTGCACTGAGTGAATACCCGCATCTGTCTTCATCACAATGATAACCTGAGAATTTCTCTAAATCCAGCAACCAACTTTTCTTGCGCAGCAAAAATGCGGAACAGATGACAGTAAAAATAGACGATGAAATCCCTGAATCCAACACAGGCCTGTGACAATCTATTTCATTCGGTATTGCCCTTAAATTACGCATTCTTCAACTATCAGATCCGTATGTCGTTGATGAAAACAGAGATTTGCGACACCTCTACCGCTACAAATGTTGTCAATCTAGTGCCCAATGTTCATATAGTTCGCGTCCGCGTGACTTATCTCCGAAGTATACAGCTTTCTAGATCATCATTATCACAGCTTTCTAGAAAGTATGTGGCAGATTTGCTGTGTAGCGCAAAGGACAGCCATGGAAAGGCGAAGCACTCTTACATCTTGCGAAATTGCCATCGTGATGCGTCTGACATTAGTCGGATAAAATAGTGTCCGGAGGGTTATTAAATATATATATCTGTATTGAAAAACACAAAGGCCATATACAGGTTAAACAAACAACTCATAGGAAACTAAACAAAATAATAAACTAAGAAACAGCACTTCTCAACTCGAGTGCTTTTTGCACAAAATTACCAAAAGAAACAATCACTCTTGGTGACGTAGAACGTAAGATACCAAGAAGCTGCCCACCATTCCGAGAAAACAATGAACCCCTTAAGTGCGAAAGCTCCTGGCACACTGTAAAAAGTTTATCCGAATGAGGATTCAGTATTTGCTACTGGGATTAAGATTATCTCTACTGGGATAAGATTAATCCGAATTAGGGGTAATCTTTTCTCAATAAAGATAAGATTAATCCCAGTAGCAAATACTGCAAGATTTTTTTTTTACAGTGCACCTGAAAAGAAGATACATACCCTTTATCAAGCCTAAAGACGGACTTAAAATATGATGTTTCTGCTTACAGCTACGCGCAAACACAGTCCGATAAGATTTCGCTCAGAAAATTCGCATGCGAAATTCGAATCGCTTTGGGGAAACCTGCATGTGGTCCGCCAAATTTCGGAGCCAAAGAGGAAATTCGCACCCGACTGTGAAAGTCGGACTGTGAGCACGTACCTTAAAACCAAGTATACTCTCCTTTCTCCTGTTCATTGTAATATCACTATCATCAGAACTATGTGTCACTTTTCCTTTCATCGAAGTTTTCATCGTAGTGTGACAAAACTACATGTGCATTCACTTCCTTCAGTTGCTAGTTGCGGAGTGTCTATAACCCCTTGCTCATCGCCTTTCTCTGTTTTCGTCCAGCTCGGCGATGTCGTGATTCCTAAATTCTAGCCACGAGCAGAACAAATCATCTAAATTAGCAATAGCATATTTGTGAACTTTAGACACCATCTTGTAAACGGTCAATCCTTGCTAATATTTTCTTCTTTCATTTTTGTTTTCCGTCTTGATCGAAATGCATTGCTGTTGAGGACAGGAATGTTTGATGCCTACAGTTTTTTCGCTTTGACGATGACCCGAAGCAGAGGGTGGATTCATATGAAGGAAAAGATGAAGAATAGATTTTGATTAAGAAGTCCGTGTTTGGAAATGGACTTTTTTTTAGTTTTATAACAAAATCGTAGCATTCCGCACCTAGTCGTGCGATAAGATGTTATCACATAGCAAAGTGTGCGATAACAATAGTTGCGTTTTTGTAGATACCATGGTATCTGACACCACGGTCTAAAGTCGTTGTGCAGTTATCGTGGTATCTTATACCACGGTTAAAAGGCGTTTCTGCAGCTATCGTGGTATCTGATACCACGGTCAAAAGGTGTTTTTGCAGTTATCATGGTATCTGGCCAGTTATCGTGGTATCTGATATTCTGATGCCACGGTCCGACCGTGGTGACTGATCGTGGTATCTCAAAAAGTCATCTCACTTTCATCAGTTTTTATGGCACTTGCAGCCTCTGGCTCAAGTGCCATATACCGATCACAATTCCGTCTGTCGGTCTGTCGGTCTGTCGGTCGGTCCGAGTTTTTTTGTCCCACATATCCGAGTTAGGGTACTTCCAGATGTGCTAGGACAATGAAACTTGGCAGGCATATCAGGGACCCGACCAAACTAACCTGGAAATAATCAGTTTCCCGATCCGACCATATGGGGGGGAGTGCGGGGCGCTGGAAACTTGCAAATTTAGGGCATTTTGTCACTTTTTTCTGAGTTAGGGTACTTCTAGATGAGCTAGGACAATGAAACTTGGCAGGAATATCAGGGACCCGACCAAACGAACCTGGAAATAATCAGTTTCCCGATCCGACCATATGCGGGGGAGTGGGGGCGCTCGAAACTTGAAAATTTAGGGCATTTTGTCACACTTTTTCGAGTTAGGGTACTTCCAGATGAGCTTGGACAATGAAACTTGGCAGGAATATCAGGGACCTGACCAAAGTAACCTGGAAATAATAAGTTTCCCGATCCGACCATATGCGGGGGAGTTGGGGCGCTGGAAACTTGAAAATTTAGGGCATTTTGTCACACTTTTTCGAGTGAGGGTACTTCCAGATGAGCTAGGACAATGAAACTTGGCAGGAATATCACGGACCCGACCAAACTAACCTGGAAATAATCAGTTTCCCGATCCGACCATATGGGGGAGAGTGCGGGGCGCTGGAAACTTGAAAATTTAGGGCATTTTGTCACACTTTTTCGAGTTAGGGTACTTCCAGTTGTGCTAGGACCATGAAACTTGGCAGGCATATCAGAGACCCGACCAAACAAAATTAGGAATAATCAGTTTTCTGATCCGACCATTTTGGGGGGGGTGGAGGGCAGGGGAATCCGGGAAACTGAGAAGTGTGTAACTTTCGAACGGATGATCGGATTGTAATGAAACTTCATAACTGAAGAGAATATATATCTGTAATGTCCCGTTTAAAGTCTTGACCGGATTCGGTAGCCAGGGGGGAGTTGGGGGGGGGGGAGACCGGAAATTTCAAGAAACGGTTAGAATGGAGGGATCGGAGTGAAACTTGCTGGGAAGAACAAGCATCTGCTCTAGATAAGTCCTTTAGACCATTGTACTGGATCCGGACACTTATGGGGGGGGGGGGGCCGGAATTCCGGTGATGGTGTTTTTTTGGATTTTCACGATGAAACTTGGCAGGCATATCAGGGACCCAATCAAACTGACTTCAAAATAAAAATATTGTTGATCAGATAATGGTGGGGGAGTGGAGGGAGGGGAATCCGCAGGGGAATCCGGGAAATTGAGAAGTGTGTAACTTTCGAACGGATGATCGGATTGTAATGAAACTTCATAACTGAACAGAATATATATCTGTAATGTCCCGTTTAAAGTCTTGACCGGATTCGGTAGCCAGGGGGGAGTTGGGGGGGGGGAGACCGGAAATTTCAAGAAACGGTTAGAATGGAGGGATCGGAGTGAAACTTGCTGGGAAGAACAAGCATCTGCTCTAGATAAGTCCTTTAGGCCATTGTACTTGATCCGGACACTTATGGGGGGGGGGGGGGGTCCCGGAATTCCGGTGATGGTGGTTTTGGGGACTTTCACGATGAAACTTGGCAGGCATATCAGGGACCCAATCAAACTGACTTCAAAATAAAAATTTTGTCGATCAGATAATGGTGGGGGGAGTGGAGGGAGGGGAATCCGAAATTTTCAGTCATGCGTAATTTTAGAATGGTTGATCGGATTCGAGTGAAATTTAAGAATTCAACAGAGGACATTTCTCCGATGATTTTTTTATATCCGGACCGGATCCGGCAACTATTGGGGGGGGGGGGGGGAAATACGTGCCCCGTTTAGAATGGAGGGATCGGGATGGAACTTTGTGGGAAGAACAAACAGATGCTCTAGGTAAGTCATTTGCTGAATCGGATTGGCTACGTGCACCGCGGGGGAGCTGGGTGGGGTGGGGGGGGGGGGGGTGGACCGGAAATCTCGAGAAACGGTTAGAATGATGGTATCGGAGTGAAACTTGCTGGGAAGAACAAACATCTGGTCCATATAAATCTTTTACATAATTTGACTGGATCCGGACACTTGAGGGGGGGGGAGGAGGGGTATCCCGGAATTCCGTTTTTGGGGGATTTTCACGACGAAACTTGGAAGGCATATCAGGGACCCGGTCAAACTGACTTGGAATAAAAAAAAAATCCTCGATATGATAATCTTGGGGGGGGGGGGAGTTGAGGGAGGGAAATCCGGAATATTGAGTCATGCGTAACTTTGGAACGGGTGATCGGATTCGAGTGAAATTTAATAATTAAACAGAGGACATTTTTCTCTTGTGACCTTTTTCATTTCCGGACCGAATCCGGCAATTATCGGGGGGAGGGCGGAAAATACTTGACCCGCTTAGACTCGTGTTATCTGGATCGAACTTCGTGGGAATGACAAACAGATGCTCTGGATTAATCATTTACAGAACAGGATTGGCTCCGGTTATTGTGGGTGGAGTTGGAGGAGGGGGAGGGGGGTCTGGGATTCCGGTGATCGCGCGTTAAGGTACTTCCAGATGTGCTAGGACGATGAAACTTCGCTGGAATATTGGAGACTCAACAACATTTGCTTAGAAATTGCTACTTCCCAAATCCGATTATTCCTTAAAGTACCAATCTTGACCGCAAAGTAAAAAAAATACTTTTAAGCAATATATGCATTTTCGTGATGCCCATCAGCCCATTAGCAGTTTTGCCTCAAGGGTTTTGCTTACAAATGAAGTTCCAGCTCCCTTATAGCGCGCATCTCAACCGCAAAGTCGAAACTTACTTTTGATCAATCAAATCATCTTGACACATGCAAGTGCCATATGAGCTTACAGCTCTTGTTGTCAAATTGGTGGGAAAGAAGTTTGGCACTTAGGGATGTAACTGGATATCAGTTATTCTTTTGGGATGAGGTCAAAAATTGCAATTTCGGCAATAGCGGTTTTTACAGAGCAGCCGTGTATCAGATACCACGGTAACTACAAAAACGAATAATTGCAGATCCAGTTACTGTGGTATCAGCTACCATGGTATCTGCAAAAACGCAGATAATATTATCACAGGGCTCCCTTGTCATGACGTACTTTTATAACGACCGATTGGCTAATATCATTTATTACTGTTTATTGCCAGTCTTTCTCGGCCGTTCATCCATCGAGGGACCAGTGACAACAATAAAATAGGCGAATCTCTTTTTCGTAAATTTCAGGCTGGATTTGTCATGTATTATGGTTATTACGATGTTGGTAACCGATCTCCTTCCTTTATTATGGTAGCATTTTAGAGGACCTGATGTGTACGTGAATACACGTTTCCATGTTCGAAGAAGGTTAAAGGCCAGCTCTTGCTTATTTTGCCTTTTATATTATTCCTAGCTCCCTTCTGCAATTATAAGCTTCTGATGTCCCCGTCTTTCGCCATTGTTTCGTTTTGTACCTGCGCCAGCGCTTTTTCGGCAGAGTCGAGTTTTGCCCCTCACGCAACGGGATCTTCGCCGAAATCGTCAAGCTCCGCCGACAATTCTTTCACACATAAAGACATAAGAAGCTTCAGTGTGTTGTTTTTCATTTTTGAAAACATGGTAGGCCATCAGGGCTATCTTTTGTTTTGGACTTCTTTTGTTTTGCGTTCAGCCGACGCGTCAAGAGAGCAAGAAGGCTGGATGGCGTCGACAAGCGCTAACAAAAAAATCGCTAATTTCACGTGGAAAGTAATGATATTCTGGGCCATTTTATCATGAAAAGATAATTTCTAGTAAGAGCTGTGTTTTAACGGAACACTAAATGCGACAAATGTAACACATAGGTTTAATGGCTGACCGGACGCTTACATTTCTAGAGACAGGAATGTGACAGGCCGAACTTGAGTCATGCGTGGGAAGGACTATTCCAGACCCTGCCTGTATTCGCCAGTTACTTGATGTGTATACATGTAGCAGTACCCGTTCAGTAGACACTGATAACCCCGAACCAAAGGCGTATTCTCGCCGTTCCCCCAGGACTCCACTTGAGGAGTCCCCGCGTTTTTGTTTGTCCCGGGGACTCACTCTCCGTATTCTAGCGAGTGCCCACGGGAATGCTCCGATTATCATCACCACCGTCAGAAAGGACTCCCTTTCAGATTAGCAGGGGAATCAATTTTTGCTGGTGTTGGTGCAATGCAAAATTAATTAAAAACAATCAGAATAAACAAAACCAAAAATAAAGTGGATCCAGAATAATTTCGTCAACTGCATATTTTTTTCGAACAGAATCCATTTTGGAAGCATTCCCCGTGTTCGCGCTTTTGAGTGACTCCCTCTATTCTCGCCGTTCCTTTTGATTCCCCGAGGAGTCCTCGGGAAACGGCGAGATTACGCCTCAAGCACAGCCTCCTGAGGAGCGATTCCATGTCGTCCGGAACGTAGGCCTACCTACAAATATATTTATTGTCTATGCACCGACCATAACAGCGACGCAACTTCAAGTTTCCTGCAACCTCGACTGAAAGTTATAATGTGTGCATTCATTTCCATAGTAGTTCAAAAGCTTTACTTTAATTCAAGTTCAAAAGCCGACTTCCAAAACTTACACAATATGACTCCAGGCTCCTTCCATGTAATTAATTTAATTTCATATCTTTACAATGTTCCATGGACGCTGAACAAGAGATAAAAGTACAAAGGATGAGACCGGAAAAGAAACCAAAGTTCTAGGAAACATCAGACAAAGAATACACGGAAAGCTGGCTTTCTAACTCGCTGATGGAAATGTCAACCGTGGAGTAGAATTGTATGGCTTTTCTTTCCGTAAACATGATGAATCCGTTGTCGGAAAAATGTCCCAGGGCTTGGCTTACTTCCAGTTTGACGAAGAGGGCGACTTGGTCAGAAGTTAGGATTATGTCAAAGGCCTTGGCATATCCTGCAGGAACGACGAGGCTCTCCGTTATGGATTCCACCTAAATTACAATAGTAAGGATGTAACAGTGCAAATTGAGCAAATTTTGGTGTCTTCACTGTAATTTCGCGTCACAAAATTTGAGGCTGCTGACAAGTCCCAAAAAGGGTTTTGGGTCTGCTGCGAAAAAACATATCGCGCAATCTATAAAAAATGGGATCTGAGTTTGATTTCTTTGGAAGAAATAAAGCAAACCGTGACTTCTAGAGGCTAAATGTCGTGTTGATCGTGATTAAATACTTTTCTACCTTAAATACTGAAACAAAATAAAAAAAAAATGTATCAACGAATGTGTGCATGAAACCGTCTCGGTGTCGTTTAGCGTCGCAGGCGGATATGGTGCCAGCTTGTGAATCCGTTCTAAATAAGCTATCCACGTTCGGATTGGAAGGGAAGAGACAGAAGGAAACGGAAAGTTATTTTTAGTGACTTCCTAACCAAAGCTATTAAGCTGATTACTTTGGACTCCCGATGTCCAGGCAAATGTACTGAAGCTCGTACGGCACTTGTAAGAACAGTTAGCATGTTTATCAGATACGGTTTGCAGTTGTCAAGGCTGCATCTAGATAGATAGATAGATAAATCTTTGTATTCGCCAAAAACTGATCATGGCTCACGCCAAATTTGTTTGGTATAGTCATGGATATAAATGAACACACACATAATAGGCCTACGCATATACGGCTACAACGGTCATAAATAACATGATAAATTTAAACTAGCAGCTCAGCTTATGCTTCGTTATACAACTTTAAAAATGAAGGGACAAAACTCTTTGCAAACCTCTGGTGGGCACATTTAATCGGCTGCAGCTTTTCAACCGTAGTAGCTACCTTGCGAGGGAGCCTTTTTGACAGCTTTTCAGAAGGGAAAATATTTTTGTGGATCGAGTGATTCAGAGATTTGACACCAACTCCATGCAGAGTTTCAGCCTTCGTTCATGTAAGGAGGTGATTTCGAATTTACGTAGTAACTCTTCATAGGACCTCTCGGCCACCTTTGACGCTATGATTAGAGCTCTTTTTTGAATCTTCTCAATTCTAGCGGTCTGTTCGACCGTGAGACCAAAATGCCAAACAGGGCTCTATTCTAAATTTGGTCGGATAAATGAAATGTAAATTCGGAACAAGTGTTTAGTGGGGGCCCCATGCCTGGACATGAGCTTAAGCATCTGAACTCAGGCATTCCCTCGCTTTATTTTACTTTACTCACAATATCTTGAACTTGACTCGAATCCTCTCTACAACAAACCTCAACAATTGTAAGATTATCAACATACTTCCAACGATTTTCAAAATCATCAGCTATATCATTAATCATAACTAAAATTAAAATTGGGCCTAAGATGGTACCCTGAGCCCTACCACAAAGTACCGCTTCTGGTTCAGAGTAAACATTCCGATACTTTAAAATCTGGGATCTACCTGTCAAAAAACTTTGAATTATTTTTATTACTCTGGTATTAACGTTAAAACCATGATAGAGCTTAGAGATTAAAATTTTGTGGTCAATAAGATCGAAACCTTTTTTAAAATCAATTGCTATCAAATTCAACCATTTACCGGGCTCATCAACATGCTTAAAAATAAAATGGAGAAGACTGGTTAGATAATGTGAAGTTGACGTACATTTTCGGTTTCCATACTGTCGATGATCTAGCAATGGTTCTATTTCTACTTTAAGCCGATCAGCAACAAAACTTTCGTATATTTTACTGAATAATAGAGTTAGCGTGATAGGCCTTACACCGTCAAAATCCAACTGAGTATCTTTCTTTGGTATTGGTGTGACATACCCTGTTTTTCAAACTCGTGGGTATTCTAAACTACTAGAAATACTATTAAATATATTTGTCAAAGGTTTTACAATTTTATCGGGAAACGCTTTAATTAACTGGATAGGGATATCAATAGGTGTTATGCTTGTTCTTTTCAGCTTTTTCAATTTAGAACAAACTTGATCTTCGCTAACAAGCTTAACATTACTTTCTTCTGTCGAAAATTCTGCAGTTTCATTTCCATCCAGCGGTGGTAGTGATTGGACAGTTTTGGCAAGTGGCAATTTAATTGATTTGCGACGGTTACATCATCAGCATCAAGATTAAAATCAACAACAGAAGGTGTTATTCGCTTGATTTCTTTGTACCATTTACTACTATTTGATTCAAATAAAGAATGATTTTTTTCATTATAATAATCAGAGGCAGCCTTTCTAGTCATCTTTCGAGTTTTGTTTCTAAGTTTATTAGCTAGTTCTCTTTTACCATTCCACAGAAGTTGTATCTTGTAACGGATTAGATCTTTGATTTCTTGCGTGATAAAAGGACGGTCAGTGTTGAAACGTTTAAACGTTTTTTCAGGAAAAAATTCTTCATATTTTTGTCGGAGTTTTTCCTGCAGGAGAATTGCTTTTTCATCAGTTGAAGTGGCGTTCATTGATTCAGTCCAAGTCTCCGAAGAAATCTAATTACCAAAAGCAAGAAGACCTCTGTCTGAGAGAGGTCGATAAGTCACATTTTCGATTACATATTTAATTTTATACGACGGTAGAGGGGACCACTTTAACATGTAATGGTAACTTCCGCCAAGTGGGGGAAGATCTTGTGGTTCATCATAATATTCAGAGAAATTTGTGCATATCACATAAAGATTTGTATTGCACTTTGTTGTCGCAAACTTAACAACTTGTTTTAACCCGTAATTTTTAAGAAGATACTCAATTTTTAAATCGTTCTTGTCCCCGGTCAAACAAATTCCAACATTTGGGTTCTCTCTCCCAATACTCATTTCATCAGAAAATTGGCTTGATCTACTAAACCTGAAATGGTTATTCCACTCATTGATAACTGTTTCTGCCACAACGATGATCGGATCGGGGGAGGAACTATTTTCAAATCGACCTTGGAGAGTACTTAATATGTCTGCCAAATTTCATGGTCCTGGTACATCTGGAAGTACCCTAACTTGTGATCACCGCGGAAATCCAGGAACCCCCCTCCGACACCCTCCACTGCGACACGATCCAGTCCTATTTTGTCAATAAAGTATCTAGGGTTAATGCTCGTTCTTCCCTTCAAGTTCCATCCCGATCCCTCGACCCTAAGCGTTTCACAAGATTTCCGGTCCCCCCCCCCCTCTGCCTCCCACCCCCAGTTATCGGATTCGGGCCAGATTTGAAATTGAAAATCTGAGACACTTGTTAAGATTCATGCATGTCCGATTACCCGTTCCAAAGTTATGTATGTTTCTAATTTCCGGATTCCCCATCCCTCCACTCCCCCCGCGATGGCTGGATCGGGGAAGTGATTATTTCCAAGTTAACCTGGTCGGTTCTCTCATATTCCTTCCAATTTTTATTGTCCTAGCTTATGTGGAAGCGTTTCAGGAGATTTCCGGTAACCCCCTCCAGCCCCCCCCCCCCCCACAGGTATTGAATCTGGTCCGGATTTGAAACTGAATATACGAAACAGTTCTTGACACATGCCAAGTTTCACGCATGTCCGATTATCCTTTCCAAAGTTATGCATGTTAATAGTTTCCAGATTTCCCATCCCTCCACTCCCCCCACTATGATCGGATCTGGAACGCGATTATTTCCAAATTAATCTGGTCGGTTCCCTGATATGCCTGCCAAGTTTCATTGTCCTAGCTTATGTGGAAGCGTTTCACGGGATTTGTTTAGTTTAAGTTTAGTTAGCATCAAAGCAAAATAGCTCTAGTTATTTTGCTCTGGTTAGCGTTTAGCATTCGTTCTGACCACTTGGTCTTACTTTAATCTTTAAACCGTATATTTTCCCGCATTCGCTTCTAAATTCAACCATGCGTAGAGCCATTGGTAGAGAGCTGGACTTGCACCACAGAGGTCGCATTTACCGCATTTGTACGACAACCGCTCTTTTGCTCCCCTTTTGCTACCGTTGTTCCTAGTTTCCCGACTCCCGGATCCGGGGATTGGGGAAGTGATTATTTGTAAGTTAATTTGGTCGGGTCCCTGATATGCCTGCGAAGTTTCATCGTCCTAGCTTGTGTGGAAGTGCCCAAACTAGAAAAACCTGGACCGACCGACCGACAGACCGACGGACGGACAGAAATTGCGATCGCTATATGGCACTTGGCCGGAGGGCAAGTGCCATAAAAACAACAAATCGTAACTTTTTCTCACAATCTTTCCCAGGACACGTTCCGAAATTCTGGTCATTATCATGGACATGTTGGAGAACAAATCGGAAACGGCCCTCTTAAAGTTTAACCGAAAACGGCTGAGATAGGACAATCCAGTTAACCTTCATTTATTTACTTAAATAGGCTTGAAGAGCCGATGAAAATGCGTTGCTTCATTGCTCCGCTAGACACGAATTATTGATTTTCATATAGTGGACTTTCAATGTTGGATCTGTGGTACCTCTATGCGCTTGTACCTCTGTTGTATGTTTGACGACAATGGTTTACGAAAAATAAAAATAAAATGGCAGATAGTCAGTGTTCTAGTGAGGAAACTGAAATCGGTTGGGAGGTAGGTGTAAGTGACGATGAACATCCATATAGCCTATGATTGAGCCACGCAGTGTTCACCAATCTCACCACTGGCCATGGAAAAGCCGCCTTTGTTCTGCAGTTCAAATTTTCCGCGGTTTTAGGGACGGCCGTAGATATTCTGAAACGTCACTAGTAGAGCATATACTAAAAAATAAAAAAATCCCCTAACACAGTCCAAATAATTCATTGTTTTCAGTTAAATGACACAAAAAAAGTTTGATTTTCAGTTAAACTTCAATTGTCATTGACACGATGGAGAACAAATCGGAAAGGGCGGAAGGACGGTGAAGTTTTCCCGATCCGATTTGCGGAAATTTCATCTTTAATTTGATAAAATCTTAACTTTTCTGTACGATACCGAGTCCATCGGTTCACGTCCATCCGACACTGGTCGGCTGGCCAAACTATACGCGTGAAGTACCGGCAGGATTTCACGCGACACCTGACAACTTCCAAATTATCTCGTAGGCTTTATTCAGAAAAATTAGTGTTTCTCTGAGGGGGGGGGGGGATAAACCGCTGTCGCTAAGGGTATTATCACCGCCCTTAAAACTTGCGGATTCCAACCAAGCATTCACCCGTAAAAATTATCACTGAAAAGTTGGTACGACCGAGGAGCTTAAAAGTTCAGGTTTTATCGTTTTGAAAGGGAAAGTTTGATAGTTCCACCGAACACGTGAAAAGTCATCAGAAGTTCTGGAGAATATGGAGGAAGTTCTTGATCAGAAGGAATAAAAGGCAATAAGATTATGTAACTTTGAACCTGTCAAATCGAAAAGTGACATGTGTATAGCCGGCTGGTCCCTTCAGACTGGAACGTAAAAACTTCGTTGCGTTTCCGTAATCCCTTACGTTACGTTGACTTTCACACCTGTAGCGGACTCCTTCAGACTGGCGCACGAGTAAATTGCAGAACTTCCTTCTACTTTTTTCTTCTTCTGTTTTTTTCTTCTATCAAGGATAATATACTATCGTTTTTCTACAAAACCATGGTATCTCCTGGACAAACTGGCAGTTTTCTCATCAAGCAAATACATTTTTTGCCTTTGTTCTGTGGACCTGAACTCCTATAGTGGGAGAGACCTGTTGCGCAGAAACAACCGATAACGCAAGTCTACACGCATGCAGCCTTTCTCTATCGGCAAAGGCAAATTAAGGAATAACAAAAAAAAAGAAAATGACGGGCTTAAGAACCATTTGCCAAACTACATGTCCCATGCGTGCTATCTTTAAATCCCCTTAAAAAGTACACATCCGCTTTGTCTTTTGGCTTGCGAGTTACACCGGAGAGGGCATTTAGCTGTCTGATTGTGTCGCACCCCGGAGACAAATGCCAAAAGTGGCGCTTTGCACGGGAACGCCCTGGCCGTCGAGGAAAGTACGAGATGGCTGGAGACAAAGCAGGACATTGCGACTGATCTACTACAGTAGAGGCATGTTTATTTGAACATTTACTTAAACTTGAAACAGTGCAATTTTGGGCTAAATGGTAGAATGAACACGCAAAACCCCTATTCAGGTGTTCTCAGGGGCCCTTAATTAGCTACTTTGGCTAACTGGCAGTTGACTTTTGTCACTGCAAGTGCATGAGAATGGCACTGTTCAAACTCAACAAACGTGTAAATAAACATAACTAACATAACATAATATAACATCTATTGTACAAGGTAAAATTATCATAACCGCGGGGCGTGGTCTGGTGTGAAACTTTTCCAAGTCTGTGACATGCACAAGACGAAAAGGGTTTCATAGCTTTTAAAGTGACTTGCACTTGGCGGGAAAAAAATTTCCTGCGCAAATTTTGCAGTGCAATGCGGCGACTTTTACAACGCAGAACCGACGCGGGCTCGGCGGGAATTTCGTTTTATCGTGAACTCGGGAAGTCAAAGTAGATACAGCTTCTGTTCCAATATGGAGGCCAATATATAAGAGGCTGTTTATCCAATAAAGGAAAATGATTATGATTTAGTTGCTCAAGTTAGCAAGGAGGAGGTGGAAAAAGTACTGAAAAAGTTAAAAGGGGGGTCAGCCGCAGGTATTGATGGGATACCAGTATTGATCTTTAAGAAATTTTCGTCTGTTTTTTTGCCAATTATAGTTCTTTTGTGTAATATGGTGTTAAAGGCTGGAAAATGGCCGTATCAATGGAAAAAATCAATGTTTCTCCCGCTGTTAAAGAAGGGAGATCCCAGGGTTCATGAGAACTATCGTTTGATAGCGTTAGTACCTGCGTTAAGTAAGCTCATGGAGAAAATATTAGATGTTAGGTTAGCGACATGGTTAGACAAAAGCAATACAATACATGAGGAGCAAGGGGGATTTAGGGCCGGGTACGGAACGTCAGACAGGGTATTTGTTTTAAAGGCGTTATTAGATAAATATGGTAAGGGGAAGAATAGTCTTTATGTGGGTTTTTTAGACCTCCACAAAGCATTTGATAGTTTAGATAGAGAATTATTGAAAGACACTTTAGTTAAAATTGGTTTACCTAATACATTTGTAAGTTTAATAGTTAGTATGTATGTTTGTGTAAAAGGAATAGTTCAAGTTGGTAGTAGTGTGTCGAGACAGTTTAGAATAATGCGAGGTGTAAAACAAGGTAGCACTTTATCCCCTCGACTATTCATTATTTATATTAATGATATTGTGGATTTTCTAGAGAAAAGATGGGCTCTAACGGTAAGTCTGGGAAGTAAAAAGCTGTCAGTGCTGCTGTTTGCGGACGACCTTGCGGTTGTTGCTAAATCGGGCGAAGATTTGCAGACACTGTTGAATCTGATTGGGGAGTATCTGGCGATGAAAAAATTAAAGTTGAACGTTAAGAAGAGTGAAGTAATTATTTTTAAAAAAAGGAAAATTAATGGCATTGAAAATTGTCAGTTCACTTTCAATAATGAAGAACTGAAGATTGTTAAGAGAATAAGATACCTTGGATTCGTGTTAACTGACAACGGAAGTTTTAAGTCACATATTGATGAGGTGGTTAATAGAGGTAAAGTAGCCGTGTCAGCTATTTTTCGGAATCAGTCAATTATGGGTATAAAAAAACTTAAAAATGCATAAAAGAATATTTAACACAAAAGTTTTGCCAATTTTAGAATATGGAGCAGAGGTATGGGGCGGCGAGACGGCAAAACAACTAGAGTCGCTCCAACTTCAGTATTACAGAAGGGTATTTGGACTACATCAGACAACCCATTCTCAAATTTTAAAGGGTGATATAGGTTTATATTCTTTAAAGTTACGTAGGGCTATCCTGATGATTAGATTATGGTTAAAAATTATAAATATGAGTAAGGATAGACTAGCTCGGTTAGCTTATGATGAAATGCTGAATAATGGTATGAAACATTCTTGGCCATTCCAGGTAAAGCGGTTACTGGAGCGAGTAGGAATGCCATATATATGGAACGAAGGACTTGGTTGCGTTGATTTGCCAAAAGATCTAGAACGTCAGATTAGAGTGGTTTTAGAAGGTCAGGAAATCCAGTGTTGGCAGAGTATTGTTAATGGTTCTATAACATTGAGTCATTATCAAGTGGTAAAAGTTTGTTTTGGAGAGGAAGTGTATTTTAAGTTCAATCTACCCGGGAAAGTTTTATGTCGTTGGATCCAACTAAGGGCAAACTGCCTTCCAATTCAGAGCAGGCAGAAGGTTTTTGAGAGAGGTAGTGTGGTTCCTGATGGGAGGTATGCTTGCCCACTTTGTGAGAAGGAGGAAGAAAATTTGGACCATTTCCTCCGTAGTTGCCCGAAACTTTCAGATTTAAGGAAAAGATATCTAGAGGGTGTGATTTTATCACTACCTGAAATTTTGAGTAATACTAACCCTACCGTTATTACTCGAGTGGGCGTGTACATAGATAAATCTTTAGAGTTAAGAAGGAGTCTGATTGTTTAAGTTATGTTTCTGTTTTTGTTTGTTTGTGTATATGGCCCATGGGCTTTTGAAATACACTGATCTATCTATTCCGCCTATTTGACTCTTTTGAGACTCTGCTGGGTCCCTCAAAGATTATAAACCCCTCTCTGTTGTTTTCAGTCTTGCTCGCACCCTTGGTACTGACGAGACAAACAGGACGAAACTTGCGCAGTAGGTATTTCGAGAACGGTTGCGGAATCTGCACTGAGGAAAAACGCCTGATCCCTGGACGCCGTTTTTCTTCGGGTTCCGGCTAAAAAAAATGGCGACCCCCCCCCCCCCCCCGGCGAAAACCCCTCCGTCAACAAAACCCGGGGCGTCAAAACGTAGGTCAGAAAAGTAACGTGCACACACATTCGGATGCGATTTCCTTCCTTCGCTCCGCATTCGGACGTATAAAATGCATGCTTCATCCGATGCGAGCAGAAAATTGTCTACTTTTATAGGGGCAGATTTTAAAGGCGATCTAAAATTGTCTTTTACAATATAATCCAAACAATTATTATTAAAGGACACGTCGGTATATTGATTCATTCTACTTCAGTAGTATTTCCATCATTCTAGTTCCCGAGATTCTTCTGAGGAGCCGATTCGTCCGAGGCCGATTATGGGACCGGACATGGGAAGAGGCTAAAAACAGCCGAGGCCGTTTATAATTTTCTGCAAGCATAGCTTAGTTGTACAGTGGTCAACTATCTCAAAACATCTGAGCAGAAATGCTATGATACACTGTAAAAAAAACTTGCAGTATTTGCTACTAGGATTAATCTTGTCTCTACTGAGATAATCTTATCGTTAATTCGGATTAAACTTACCAAATTATAAGGGTTTGGGTCGCCGATGATTTGTCAAGGTAGCGTGACAATTCCGTAAAGACGGAGTAATTACTCCCGGCGTTAACAAAACAAATAATCTTATCTCAGTAGAGAATCCAAGTAGCAAATGCTGCAGTTAACTTTAATCCATACTCGGAGAAACTTTTAACAGTGTGGTGCCAGGTGTCCTTTAAGACACAAATGGCAAACTTGGCATAGTGACGCGAATTTCACATGCAAAATCTTATCGGGTTGTGTGTGCACGTACCTACTAGCTTCAGTCGAATAGTATTCATTTTCATACTTACCCTCAAGGTGGCTTTGGATATCGATGCATCCTTTGCCTCCGACAAGATAAGAAAATTGGAGGGAGCCTCCGCTCCGCTCAAGGACACTCTGATGAAGCAGGAAGTGTCGCCCTCGACCTGAGTAGCGCAACCACTTTGGGAGAGAAGGTCGGCTAAGGGCCACTCGGCAGCAAGCTCTGAACTGAGCGCCGGCTGAAGAAAAGAGGTAAGAGATAATTGATTTTTTTGTTGTGCCGTTGAGTTCTTCAGAGAACTTTAATGTGTAAGGAAGATGAGATAGTAGGGCATAGATATACTCCTTCACTTTTTTTTCTTTTTTTTTAGTATAATGCCTGGATTGATCCGCTGGTAAATTTTAATGAGTAGATTTTCGGACATAAGCCTTATGAGGTACCAAATCAGAACAAGACAAAAGGTTTCGGCAGGATCCCAAAGGGAAATATTTATGGGCTTCTTCATTAAGACGACCTGGTCTTGTAAAGTGCCAGTCTTCGCAAGATCCAGCAAAAAGGTTATTTATCCTTAATTAACTTCTTAACCAGACCCATCAAGTGATTTTGTGTGGTCTCTGATTTCCGGTCTAGCCATGGTTACTACCAGGATAACTATGCTACTTGAAAACTCACTGAACATTGAGGTCCATCATGTTTTTTAACTGAATAAATACGACCTCACAAATTCTTTCGATCTTTCCAAAGTTCCGGTTTCCATCAGATTCTAGTTTTACCATTTCCTGTGGGAAAACGTAGTCTTATCATCTCTGTACCACCAGAAACAACTGGACAAATATATCTTAGTAAGTAAACATAGCTGGAAGATCGATTTACCATATCTTCTTATCTATAGATCGTACCTAACCGAAAAGGCCTGGGATGGGACAATCTAATTACCCATCACTTATTCACTTAAATTGGCTTGGAGACCTGCTGAAAATGCGTTCCTTCGTTGTTCCGCTTTACGCGAATAATCGATCTCCAGATTGTGGAATTTCCGTGTGATTTGCGGTACCTATATGCGCTTGTATCTGTGTTGTATGCCTTACGAAAAAGAATACGTTTTTCTTCGTTCAGGCACTAAGCAGTCTTCACTAAACTACCCACTGAAAAGCCGCGTTTTTGTTGAGATTAAAATTTTCCGCGTCATAGTAGAATTTACTTTGTGGGGATGACCGTTTTTTTTATGGAAAAACTTCTCGCAGACAACCTTGGACAGCGTGATCCCACATCGAAGGTAGCAAAAGCAAGTGTGAAAATCGGCGTGGTTTTGTTAGAGGGGTTAGAACGTACCGTACGAAATTGGGGTCTCCGGGTTTAGAAATATATTGAGTGATTATGGAAGTAGGTTGCGTTACTATTATAGGTAAGACAGGTTCTTTAGGGCTAACACATGGACGGACAAACTGTATGTAGCCATAGGTATCCGTTATTTCCACTTTGCGATTCCGAAAACCCTCCCGACTGACGAGATGATTTCGCAAATTTAGGCCGAGTGGAGGCTCATTAGCTGCGTTCGTTGCACTCCGGGCTATCTCTGGTGTTTAGTCACCAGTGTCCGGTTCTTCTCTTAAAACGCGTTTTTTTGGTTCACCGATGAGTTGATAAAACTGGCTAACTCCTCGCTGAAGCCGGGCTTCTGAGCAGGTTCTGGTTAGTCCGCAACGGTGAGATAAAACCGGACACTGGTTAGTTCAAAAACGGGTTATAAGACTGGTGAGAAGTCACCGGTGGATGCAAAAACGGCTTATAGGAAAAACCGGAGACCACCGGTGAGAACTCCCGTGACAAAGAACGCAGCTATTGGTTCATTTTCGTGTACACGGGTCTCTGCCACTGGCCAATCCTCCAATCAATCTCTGACTGCCCTCCGTGCTAATTCGTGTGCAGTACAGGTGTGCTTATTTGAACGCCGCCTAAGAGTGAATGGAAGTCAAAGAGAACACTAAAGCCAATACAAGCTAAGTTTTACTGCAAAATAATTGCCGAAGATGTTTATCAAGTTAATTTGCTCTTAGTGCCCATCTGGTTCTTCTTCAATTTTTGCATCTTTTGCTAAGTGGCGCATAATTTCACCAAGTAAGATGGCGTTCAAATCAAACAGCAATGGAAGGAGCATATTGAAAAGTAAAAAAAATCTAAATTCCAACTCAACACTTATGCCAGAAGAAAAATGAAACACTTGATTGTTAGCTGATACAATTTATTACTTCTTCTTTCCGATTGCCTGTTTGATAAGCAAGAAACAACAAGAGCTGTAAGCTCATATGGCACTTGCATGGGTTAAGATGTTTTGATTGATCAAAAGCAAGTTTCGACTTTGCGGTTGAGATGTGCACTCTAAGGCAGCTAGAGCTTCATTTATAAGCAAAACCCTTGAGGCAAAAATGATAATGGGCTGATGGGCATCATGAAAATGCATATATTGCTTAAAAGCATTTTTTTTACTTTGCGGTCAAGATTGGTGCTTTAAGGAATAATCGGATGTGGGAAGTAGCAATTTCTAAGCAAATGTTGTTGAATCTCTAATATTCCAGCGAAGTTTCATCGTCCTAGCACATCTGGAAGTACCTTAACTCGCGATCACCGGAATCCCAGACCCCCCTCCCTCCAACTCCACCCACAATACCCGGAGCCAATCCGGTTCTGTAAATGATTAATCCAGAGCATCTGTTTGTTATTCCCACGAAGATCGATCCCGATCACACCAGTCTAAGCGGGTCAAGTATTCACACCCCCCCCCCCTAATAATTATCGGATTCGGTCCGGAAATGAAAAAGATCACCAGAGAGAAATGTTCTCTGTTCAATTATTAAATTTCACTCGGGTCTGATCACCCGTTCCAAAGTTACGCACGATTCAATATTCCGGATTCCCCTCCCTCGACTCCCCCCAAGATTATCATATCGAGGATTTTTTTTATTCCAAGTCAGTTTGACCGGGTCCCTGATATGCCTGCCAAGTTTTGTCGTGAAAATCCCAAAAACCGGAATTCCGGGAAACCCCCTCCCCCCCCTCAAGTGTCCGGATCCAGTCAAATTGTGTAGAAGATCTACATGGAGCAGATATGTTTGACTGTTATGTTTTTCAGTTATGTTTGACTGATCGCATGATATGAAATAATGTGCTGGATCGGACTGATGAGGTGAAAGGAAAAAATGTGCCGGATCTGATTAATTAAGACTGATCGCGTAATTTGTGTTAGAAGTTGAACGCAGGAATAAAGACTGAACACTGGAGCCATGCCAGGCTCCTATCCATGCGGTGCATGTCGCAAAAATTGCGGATCGGGGACTTTCCAGTGCACAGTTTGCCCGGCTTGGTTTCACCCAGCTTGCGCTGGTATATCAAATTCCGAGCGGTTGCAGACCCCAAACTGGCTTTGTCAGAACTGTCGCAGCAGCAATGAGCCCATTCCGTCTCCCCCAAGCCGAAGGAGATGCATCGAGTGCCACAAAAATGCGACGTTGGTTGTTTTCAATGTTCGGCCTGTTATGCCTGGCTTCACGGACCATGTGCCGGGATATCAAAAAAGGAACGCGAAAATTTGCCAAAATGGACTTGTATTAGCTGCAAAATTATGGTTTCCTCAACTCCGCCGCCCCGATCGTCCCCTAAAGTTCCATCGAAAGTGGTGAGCAAGTTACTGTGTCAAACCAACCGCCCCTCGCCCTTAAGGACTTTTTTTTTCCAGCCAAGAAGTAAGTCTGGATACGGAACTTAATTTGGCCTCTCCCACAAGGCTTGCACAAAGCAGGCTAAATTGCACGTTTACCCCTGTTTCAAATCGCAACTTTTCTCTCCCAACCGATGCTGGTTGCCAAACTGATTTCCATGGGGACCAAGTAGTGAAAGTGAACATAACAAGTCAAAAAAATGACCAGGGTTGTCAAGTGGGAACCTTAGCAATGACCCAAACAGAAGCAAGTACTCAGTGCAGCGTTGTCGGATGCGACCAGGCTTGTCAAATTATGCCCTTATTAATGAACCAATCTTGCCAAACTGCGAACGAAAGCTGGCAACCAAATTTTCCCACCAGTGAGAAAGGCGGTGAACTGGAGAATCTTCTCCACCAATTAACCGTCCAAAATAGTGAAATCCTGGAGTTGACAAGAAAACTCAGTGAAGTATCTAAGCAAGCTAGTGTAGAAATTTTAAATCTGAAGGATATAATCAGTGATAAACACCACCGAATCGTTTTACTCGAAAGTGAGAACAAGTTGATAGCAGAACCACTACGTAAATCTAAGTCCGAATCTATATCGCAGTCAGCGTGCAGATTGGTGTCATCGCCGATTTCAAAACCCGTTTGTGATTTCCCGCAAAACAAGTTTAAACCAGTTCGAAGCGAGCAAGTTTCTGCAAAGCCCCGAGGGACCGATGCCAACCGGACGGCTGGTCTTAATTTTTGTCGTTACTATGTGAGGGGTAATTGTAAAAAGGGAAATGACTGTAAGTATGCTCATTGTACGAACACAAATAGTAGACCCAAGTGCCGTTTTCATGCAGCGGGAATTTGTAAAAAGGGTGCAAACTGCAAATTTTGGCACGCGCCAAGTGAAGTGTATAACCGTTCCATTTGTAAACGCTCTCTAGGCCTATCGTCACCGCCGTATGACAAGCTGACGCAGCAACCCCCATCTCCAACAGCAAAGCCCACTTATGCGGCTGTGCTAAAACAGGGGATGATTCAGGCTAGTCATTTTACTAGTAGTGATTGTGTTAATGGCCGTCTGGTTTCTCAGATTTCTTCTCCCCCACCCCGTCGTCCCGAACCTTCATTTCCCCAGCAAATGTCGAGGCCTTCCCAATTTGTGGTAGAGTCGGGGTCGAGAATATTGTCTCATCAGCCGACTTGTGGGTTTCCGCCCCACCAGGCGCCTGTATCCTCACCGGAGCCGCGGATTGCTTGTGTGACAGAGCCGTTTTTGTTATCACATCTGAATTTCCCTCCTCCAAAAAACTTCCAAATTCCACCTTTTCCTCTGGTGTACCTTCCCCGACAACCACCGTTTCTCCAGCATTCCCACTAAGTAATAAATTTGCGGCACTCCAGGTTTCGGAAGATATTTCTGAACCAGTTTTATTGGATATTTTAAAACCAGTAAATACTACTAGTATTAGATCAAAGTCAAAAATGAAGGGTAAAACGTTGTCGTCGGAAGAATTTTCGTTTCCAAGGTTTTTGTGTAGTAATGCCGAAAGTCTAAATGATGATAAGATGGCGGAGCTCGAGAGTCTTTCATCTGTGGTCGGAAGTTCACTAATTGTAATTACTGAGGTACATCGGCAAAATCCTGATTTACTAAAGATCGCGAAATACAAAAATGTCATAAAACTTAGACCGGACGATCATCAGCTTGCTAAGAAAGGAGGTGGCCTGGCGATCTATGCTCGCGAGTGTATGAAGTCCAGGCAAATCGAAGTACCGATCCTTGACAATTATGATGAGATCCAGTGGGTATACCTTCAACCGAAAAGACTCCCAAGACAGTTCAACGGCATCGCAGTGTGTGCTTTTTATTATTCTCCCGGGCAAAACGTGGCAAGTCGTACTTCATTTTTGGAGAAACTCCAATTAAGCGCAGATTACGTTACGTCAAAGTACCCTGGTTGTGGTTTATTCATGACTGGAGACGGAAATGAATTGCGTCTTAATTACATCAATAGTTCTCTGGGCCTTAAACAGATTGTTGATATTCCGACTAAAAAGGGCGGTACTTCACTGGATGTGATATCAACAAATATGCACGAGTTTTATGCGCGTCCCATTGCCGGCCCACCATTGGGGGGAAGCTATCATTTTACACTTGAGTTAAACCCCCTTAACAGTTTTAAAATTAATTATACTGTAACTGAAACGGTAAGCCGCCCAATTACGGACGCAGGACTGTTAAACTTCGGCACGTGGATTGCGGAAGAAAATTGGGAACAAGTTTATGCAGAGAAAGCTGTTTCTAAAAAAGCTGCTTTATTTCAAGATATTCTGTTGAAGAAATATAAATCCTGTTTCCCGGAAAAAAAGTCAAAACGGTGTTCTTCTGATCGCCCATACATTTCCAAGCAAATAAAAGAACTAATTCGTGAAAAAAGGCGACTGTTTCAAGAAGGAAAAAGAGAACGGGCTTTAAAAATGAAAAATAAAATTCGTAAAATGACAAGGATTGCAGCGAAAGATCATTACAACAATAAAGTAAATCATTTGTTTAATTCAAAGCCAAGCAGTTGGTACGCGAACGTAAAGCAGATGTTGGGGAAAAATGAACAAGGAGTTGACTTCAATTTGGAGGAAAGTGAGTTAGAGACAGCAAACGGGCTCAATGCGCACCTTGCGGAAATTGTTCAATCCCTTCCCCCTTTGCCCAAAGAAGAAATCCCAGAGTCGCCGGAAGGTTTTAATGATTTTCCGGAAATAGAAAAAGTCGAAATTTCCAGGAAAATTAAAAGACTTAAAAGGACTAGTATTACGCCTGTTGATATTCCGGTGGAAATTATCAAAGCTTTCCCGGACGAACTGTCTGGGCCTTTGTGTGATATTCTTAATTCTATAACAAAAACTGGGGAGTACCCCTCAATCTGGAAAAATGGTTACATTACTCCTATCCCTAAAAAAGGTTCTCCCAATGATTTTCCTGGAATCCGTCCAATAACTATGACACCGATTTTCAGCAAAATTTACGAGGGTTTCCTTTCTTCTTGGTTAAAAGAAAAGATTCTAAAGTTAATAGACGCAAAACAATTTGGTAATCTCCCCAAAACCTCTACAGCCCATTACTTGGTTAGTTTGGTGGATACCATTTAAAAAAATTTAGAGAACCCGGACCATTGGGTCAATCTGATTGCCATTGATCTGCGTAAAGCGTCCGACCTAATAAATCATAGCATACTACTAGAGAAATTGAAAGTAAAGTTTGATGTGCCATCATTTCTTCTCAAAATAGTCGCAAATTTTCTATCTAATAGGACTCAGAAAACTAAATATAAGAATTCATACTCTCACCCCCTTCCAATTTTTTGTGGAGTTCCTCAAGGTACGCTTTTGGGTCCGCTGCTGTTTCTAGTTATGGTCAATGAGCTTGCGACATTGATGGATGATCGTTGGAAATACGTAGATGACCTCTCCTTGTTAGAAGTCTGCCGTAGAAATGTAAAAAGCAAAGCACAACAAATCATAGATGATATTTCTGATGAAGTATCTGCAGACCAGATGGTTGTAAACACGGAAAAATCAGTGGTCCTAACGATCTCTTTTAAAAAAAGTGTACCCAAATTTTGTCCCCCAATCCCCAGTGCGCAACATGTTAAAGGAATAAAACTGCTGAGTGTACACCACGAATGATATGAAGTGGGAAAAGCACGTAGATTCCATTTTAAAGAAGGCCAATATGGGCCTTCGGGGACTCAAACTTCTTTCCCGTCATGGTGTCCCTTCCGAATATCTATTGCGTATTTATTTTTCGTTCATTCGCCCAGTCCTAGAATACTGCTGCCCTGTATGGCATTTTGGTGTGACTCGCGAGCAATCTGATGCTCTAGAGAGGATACAATACCGAGCTCTCCTAATAACGGATAAATCTCTGAAAGTCCCTTATATTTATTTTCTGAAAAAATTTAATCTGACAACCCTGTCTCACCGTCGCGAAAATTTGTGCTTAAAGTTTGGAGGGCAGACTCTACTGAACCCAGTCCTCCGCGACATCCTGCCCCCCAACTTTACAACAGAAAGGGAGAGGCCTCAAAGACAAGCTTCCGAATCAGTCTCTACCCTTCAACCAGTGTTTTGCCGACACGTGAGATACAAGAATAGCTTTGTCCCCTCCTTTGTTTCCCTACGGAATAGAAATTAATAGGTTATTATTTTACCCCTCGTTGTCTATTTCCCCAATCGTTACTTTTTATATTGTTTGTTCTCAGTATTTTATACGAAATTCGACCACTTTCTAGTGTATGTTGACAATTTTGGTTAGTTTTTAATGTATGTTGACTTTACCACCTGCTATTCGGCTAGTCCGTAATTGGTGTTGAAATAAAACTGAATTGAATTGAATTGAATGTTTGTTCTTCCCAGCAAGTTTCACTCAGATCTAGATCTCCGGCCCCCCCCCCCCCCCCAACTCCCCAACGGTGACCTTAGCCAATCCGATTCAGTAAATGATTTACCTAGAGCGTCTGTTTGTTCTTCCCACAAAGTTCCATCCCGATCTCTCCATTCTAAGCAGGTCACGTATTCCCCCCCCCCCCCAATAGTTGCCGGATCAGGTCCTGATATGAAAAAGATCACCAGAGAAATGTCCTCTGTTCAATTCTTAAATTTCACTCGAATCCGATCACCCGTTCCAAAGTTACGCATGACTGAATATTCCGGATTCCCCTCCCTCCACTCCCCCCACCATTATCAGATCGACAAAAATTTTATTTTGAAGTCAGTTTTATTGGGTCCCTGATATGCCTGCCAAGTTTCATCGTGAAAATCCCCAAAACCACCATCACCGGAATTCCGGGAACACCCCCCCCCCCCATAAGTGTCCGGATCCAGTACAATTGTCTAAACGACTTATCTAGAACAGATGCTTGTTCTTCCCAGCAAGTTTCACTCCGATCCCTCCATTCTAACCGTTTCTTGAAATTTCCGGTCTCCCCCCCCAACTCCCCCCCCCCCTGGCTACCGAATCCGGTCAAGACTTTAAACGGGACATCAAAGATATATAATCTATTCAGTGATTAAGTTTCATTACAATCCGATCACCCGTTTGAAAGTTACACACTACTCAATTTCCCGGATTCCCCTGCCCTCCCCCCCCCCCCCAAAATGGTCGGATCGGAAAACTGATTATCTCTAAGTTTGTTTGGTCGGGTCTCTGATATACCTGCCAAGTTTCATGGTCCTAGCACATCTGGAACTACCCTAACTCGAAAGTGTGACAAAATGCCCTAATTTTCAAGTTTCCAGCGCCCTCCACTCCGCCGCATATGCTCGGATCGGGAAGCTGATTGTTTCCAGGTTAGTTTGGTCGGGTCCCTGATACGCATGCCAAGTTTCATTGCCCTAGCACATCTGGAAGTACCCTAACTCGAAAAAGTGTGACAAAATGCCCTAAATTTTCAAGTTTCCAGCGCCCTCCACTCCCCCGCATATGGTCGGATCGGGAAACTGATTATTTCCAGGTTAGTTTGGTCGGGTCCCTGATATGCCTGCCAAGTTTCATTATCCTAGCACATCTGGCACTTGAGCCAGAGGCTGCAAATGCCATAAAAACAGGGTAGTGAAACATTTAGAGAATTGTTTAAATATGCATACCTCTACTATTTACTACCAGTCGTTAAAGGCCCATTCGCAACGGGTTTTAGCTAATACTCGATACCAGCCAGTTCCAGAAATCGCTCTGAAACCGAGAATTAGTTGGTTTTGTGCCGTCGGCAACTGATATTGGTTCAGTTTCGGGTACCAGCTAGTCTCTGGTTCCAGTTTCGGGTACCAGCTAGTCTCGAACCCAAGTTGAAATCAGTTCAGCTTTTGAGAGTACTAGCCAATCAGATTACTTAGGGGAATACTGAGGAATATTCCGATTGGCTAATGCTGAACCACGTCAGACCGAAGAACAATGACCTAAGTTTACTTTCGGTTTTCAAAATAGCAAGGAGTGGATGTGATTTTCTCTATTGGGCTTGATTAGAAACTAGCCAATTAGAATATTCCTCGATAGCCCCCAAAATAGTGTGATTGGCTAGTACCCTCAAAAGCTGAAGTGATTTTCAACTTGGGTCCGAGACTAGCTGGTACCCGAACCTGGCACCTGTATACGCCCCTCATGAAATTCCTCTCAGATTAGTTATTTTTTGGCCGCTAGGTGCGCTAACGTAAAGAAAACAATGTCAGGTTATTTCTTTATGTACGTTTATCCAGGCTTGTATGGCTATTTTCAATTCTTCTTAAGCTTAGCCATGTTTTAACTGTTTAAGATGCCTCTTCCTCTATCTTTGCTTTACCCAACTCTGCTCTGTCAAGCGTCATCAAGTAGGTCATTTGTGGCTTCCGACTTCAGTGCTGACTGCTGGCTGACTTTTCCACGGGGCTAATACACGACTCAATATGAAGCGAAAGCCAAATAGCTTATTCACCCTTCAGATAACTTATAAGAAGATCTCAGGTGTGATTGTTATTGTTCCTCTAGCGCGTCTGGCTGCAATTTGTACTCGGATTTTATGAGGGACTTATCCATTGGGAACGGCAGAAACCTGGCAAAGCTTCGGTCTCGGGAGCGATTTCCAGAAATAGCTGGTACCGAGTATTAGCTAAAACCCGTTGTGAATGGGCCTTAAGGGAGAAGTCTTTCAATAACAGTACCAAAGGAAAGGGAACTGAATTTACCATTAGGAACTCAGCAGCGAACACACCACCAGCTTGGAATGCATCGTACCTCTGAACAGCAACCTGGACGGCACCGTTGATGGGTCCGGTCAAGTCCGATACGACGTAAACTTTCAGCGCACCATCTTCGATAATGGGAATTGGTAACACTCTTGAAAAGAAGTTCTTGGCATAGTAGTGAAGAAGCTTCCAGTTTCCGTCGTACTCTGTGAAAAGAAGTAGTTGAAAACGCTGGATTTCTGCGTTTTCACTACAAAAGAAAGGTGCCTCTCATGACAAACAAGCCGCTTTGTGCGATTGTGCGTCTCGAGGATTACTTTGCTGCTGTGAAAAAGTCGTCGCCCACTCTGTGTAGATAGGTATTGTAGTGAGAGGAGCCTATGCGCTCCCCAAGATCACCCCGACTTTCCCCCTCAAACAGATACCTAAACCCGCGAAAGTCCCTTGAATAGTTGGTCGATTCATAAAGGACTCTCGAAAAGTGCCATTTTATTGCAAAGCCACTTTTTCTGGCATTGCCTCGCACGCAGTGCATGTTTTTGTGACAGCGCTTTGAACAAAGAGGATAAGCAGGGTATATAAGGACGAACATGTATGTATCAATTAAGTCATTAGTTGCGTTTTTGCTGATACCATGTTATCTGTTACCACGGTAACTGGATCTGCAATTATTCGTTTTTGCAGTTATCGTGGTATCTGATACACGGTGCTCTGCAAAAACGACTATTGCCGAAATTGAACTTTTCGAAGTCATCCCAAAAGAGAAACAGATATCCAGTTACATCACTAAGTGCTAAACTTCTTTCTCACCAATCTGACAAAATTTGATGAAAGTGAGATGACTTTTCAGATACCACGACCAATTACCACGGTCGGACCGTAGTATCTGAATATCTGATACCACGATAACTGGCCAGATACCACGATAACTGCAAAAACGCCTTTTGACCGTGGTATCAGATACCACGATAACTGCAAAAACGACTTTAGACCGTGGTATCAGATACCATGGTATCTGCGAAAACGCAACTATTAAGTCAGCTAGTCTTAAGTCCGTTGTAAGCCAGTGACGTAGTGAACAGTGTTACCGTGAAGTTACCAGTGTATGCACTCCATGTATTAAGCAAGTCGAAACAGTTGATAAACCTATATTCGCACTCTAGTTCGTTTCATCTGAACGCCTTGGTGGGTGGACACCAGGAGCCTCCCCACGCTACCGAATACCGTACAGACTCGGGAGTGCAGCGGCACATCTTTATACCGTATTACAGTATTTTACGTTATAGGCGTATTCTCGCCGTTCCCCGAGGACTCCACTTGAGGAGTCCCCGCGTTTTTGTTTGTCCCTGGGACTCACTACCCGTATTCTCGCGAGTCCCCACGGACGGGGAATGCTCCGATTATCATCACCATCATCAAAAAGGGCTCCCTTTCAAATTCGGAGGGGAATCAATTTTTGCTGTTGTAGGTGCTATGTAAAATCAATTAAAAAGAATCAGAATAAACAAAACCAAAAATCAAGTGGATCTAGACTAATTTTTTCAGCTGCATATTCATTTTTCGAACAAAATCCATTTTAGAAGCATTCTCCATATTCTCGCTGTTTCTGTACGCGGAGTCCGCGTGGAGTGACTCCCTCTATTCTCGCCGTTCCCTTCGATTCCCCGAGGAGTCCTCGGGGAACGGCGAGAATACGCCTTATGTTTAATACAAACCTAATTAAAACATAAGGCGTATTCTCGCCGGTCTCCGAGGACTCCTTGGGAATCAAGGGGAACGGCGAGAATAGAGGGAGTACTCCGTACTCCGCGTACGGAAAAGAAAGAGAACACGGGGAATGCTTCCAAAATAGATTTTGTTCGAAAACAATATACAGTTGACAAAGTCAATCTGGATTCACTTACTTTTGGTTTTGTTTATTCTGATTGTTTTTACTTAATTTTACATTGCACCAACACCAGCAAAATCGCTTCCCCTCCGAATCTGAAAGGGGTCCTTTTTCACGATGGTGATGATAACCGGAACATTCCCCGTTCGTTGGGATTCGCGAGAATACGGGGACTGAGTCCCTGGGACAAACAAAAACGCAGGGACTCACAAAACAAAAGGAGTCCTCGGGAAACGGCGAGAATACACCTATAAACAACCAATTGGTTCAAAGCAGGTTGGATCGTGGCGTGGCTTATGTTCATTTTAGTGTTACGGCGTCGTTATAAAATTCGTAGAGGCGAAAGTCTGTTCACTTCATTTACGGCATCATTATTAAATCCAGGCCTAGTTGCGGCTGACATTCCCTGAGGCAGAATTTTGCCTAAACCACTGCAGGTCGAATTCAGGGTCGAACGACCAGTTTTGCTCTGACCCTTGAATGGTTCGACGATGCAATTTCTCTGAACGTCAATGCTATACCGAGGACCACCCCTCTTCTCAATACGAAAATACGACATAAGGCTAGTTTTAACGTACCAATAGAAGCCCAAGAGTGTCCCGGCCAAATATCCTGAAGCTGCCAGTACATAGCGCCGTAAGTAAAACCACGATTCGTTGAATCGAGCTTTCCCATCCAGCGTCTGTACCATTCGCTCTCAGCCTTTATGCTCATCGCTTGGTTCACCTAGGTGCAAGGAACAGAGTTTACTGTAGGAACTTCTCCACTCAAATCCTGCTAGTAGTTAAAGGACCTGTCTTACCTCTAATTTTTAGAAAATGAAATTGAATCTTTTGATGTTATGAGAAGGAAACGTTAGTTCGTTTTGTTGCAAGGTTCGAAGTCTCCGAAAATCCACTTTTAAAGGCAATTCGCGAGAATGCAGAATTCCGTTCCCGCCACTGCTACCGCACCGTCAAATATCATTGCTACCGCCTTTTCCGTCGACTGTGCTATTGCCCCGAGCCACCGAATGGATGAAATGATTATATATATTTAGTAGAGAATAGTCCTGTTTTAGTGTAATTTTAATATGTGACGTGTAATATCACGAATTAAATAAATTGATGGATTGATTGATAATACTAACGCAACCTACTTACATATAACTCCACATATTTCTAAACGTATAGACCCCAGTTTCGTTCAGTACATTCTAACCCCTCTAACAAAACCATGCTGATTTTTCACTTGCCGTGTTTTGCTTCCTTCGATGTGTATCACACTGTCGACGGTTGTCTGCGAGAAGTTTTTCCATCAGAAAAACCGGTTGTGTACATTGTTCCCCTTTTCTCGCTGTAAGTCAACGGGTCTCGGAAAAGGCTTAAATAGCCAAAACCGGGGGTTATTTGTTGAAAGCACAGCCTAGTTTTAAAGTATTCAAATACTTTAAATATTGTAAGTTGAAGAGTAAATAGTGCGAGGGGTACTTAAGCCAATGAAAAATACATGATTTCTTGATTCTCACTTTGACATAAGAAGACCAAAGGTTTCGATGGGATCCCAAACTAAGTTCAGATATGGATTCAGCGGACCTCCTTACCCCCTCAATGAATATCTTATTAGCTTGTTATGTTTTTACCGTAAATTCGAAACCCCTCCTCTGCCTCTAAAGATAGGACTAAAGGACCCATCCATCTGTACTTTACCCGTGGATCCTCACTGAACAACATCCTCGCTTGAAAAACATATTCCCTCGTTGGAACATTATATATCAACCCCTTCGACCTTCGATTACACTAGATCTCTCCGACGTCCATAGAATAAATAAATGAATGTCGTTGTCCACGCGCAGAGCTTTACGAGAATGTTTAATAGAAAAATGAAAAGTTTGAAAAGAGAAGTTAAATTTAGAGTTGATAAAGTACAAGAAGATAGTAGGCTTAATACAAAAGTGTAAGTGACGTTAAAGTGGGGTAAACTGTTCATGGGTATCATCATCAATCATGGGTAAATTTTATATTAACGTCACTGAGTTGGAGGTGGATACGTAGCCCCTTGTTTTAGTTCGATCTAAAGCAAGAACAAATGAAAAAGAAGCTACGCGGGATAAAGAAAAAAAAGAGTTAACGGTGTTTTTTTATTTTTTATGAATAAACTGAAACTGAAACTTCATTGTTCTGATGGGCTTGAAGTTTAACTGAAAAGCAAACTTATTTTTGTATCATTTAGTTGAATACACTGAGTTATTTGGATTCTGCTAAGAGATTTTTTTATTTTCCACTATCTGCTCTCGTAGTGAGGTTCAGAATATCTACGGCTGTCCCCACAGCGCAAATTCTACTATGACGTGGAATATTTGAATCTGAACACAAACGCGTCTTTTCAGTGGGTGGTGATAAGCTTGGTGAACACTGCTTAATGCCTGAACAAAGAAACTTCATAAATCTTTTTCGTCAAGCATGCGACACAAGTAGTACCACAAATTTGACAGGGAAATTCCACTAATAGAAAACTGATTATTCGTCAATAGCGGAGCAACGAAGTAACGCATTTTCATCGGGTCTTCAAGCCTCTTTAAGTGAATAAGTGAGGGTTAACAAGACTGTCCCATCTCTGCCCTTTTCAGTTAAACTTTAAGTACGCACCTGTGTCAGAAAAGCCATGTCTTTCATGCCTTGTTCGGAATCCAGGTTAGTTGGGACGGGAAGGTGCATGGCTACTTGCATGAGCATTTCCGCGTTTCCTCCTGGATGATGCTGGACGTGCTCGTTCCAGGTGCTATTGTAGCTCCAGTCTTCCGGAAGGGTTACCTGTGATATATATATTACCTGTGATATATAATTTAAATAATATCAAACGCACACTAAAATCCTAAGAACCCGTAACCAAGAACTGGTAAAGTCACGCCAAAATAAAATATCGCAAAGGCCTCGGCTCGATTAGTCGCGCGCGTAGCCAAAAACTGACAAAGCTATGATTATTATTATTATTACTGCTTTATTTCAGTCCATAAGACCGAACAACAAATAAACATACACTAAAACAGACACTGAACAAAAATAAGAAAGAAAGCTACCCCATGCAAAAGGTATCCAGAAGGATACCCTTCGATACGGATAACGCACAGAAAATGGGTAGGGCAGCAAAAGCCACCGAATCATTATCACAGTCTTTGTTTTTGTCTATGTTTTTCAAAACATAGCAACATTAGCTTTGCGGCGCAGCTCCTTCAGGGTAGCAACGAAGAAGAAACAGCATAGACCTTAGTTTGTTTCGACGCGATTAATTTCATTTAACCAACGCCTGATTAAGCTACGTTATAGCCTGGTAACTGCGTATGGCTAGTCTTGATTAGACGCGATGGATTTAGCACGGCAAGCACTAATGACGCTACGTTTGAATCAAGAACTAACATAGGTCTAGAATGATCGAACGCAATTTATTTCGCCTAACAAATCTCACGATTTCTCCTCGCGAAGTTTATCGCGAGATATCGAATAGAAATCCAAACTGCGTCGGAATCATCGCATCAATGAAAACTGTTTCTCTTAAAAGCAGTGGAATTAAAGAAACAAAAGTGACATAAAATTAATAAAATGTGTCTGCGATGAGTTTTAAAATTTGTTCTTCTTTTCAACTGGCGAATGGTGACCATCCGAAAGCTGGGATATGCGAATGTCCAGTGGGACGTAACACATTGGTAGCCAGGCCACGTAAAATCGTCTTCTATCACAACACAGCTCGAATATCAATTTGACAAAGCAATGGTCTCTTTGAAAGGATCAAGAGTCCAAGATATATTGAGTTTTACTGTGGAGTTGCTGTATCACGTAGTCCTTCGCGAGGGAGAACAACACTGTAAAAATAAATCTTGCAGTAGTTGCTACTGGGATTAATATTATTTCTAAAAAGATAATCTTATCTCTAATTCGGATCAATCTTATCTTAGTAGAGATAATATTAATCCCAGTTGCAAATACTTCAGTTCACTTTGATCCTAACTCGGTTAAACCTTTTACAGTGAAGACAAAGATAATGAGAGCAAAACACGATCTTTGGAACAAGAAACCTGATGGTACGACTTCTAGCCGAACGCCGGAGAAGCTCTTCCCAACTACAACATCGCGGCTCGCAATACAATTATCGAAAACTTTCGGGAACCATCTTAAGGGAAAGTGTTGCGCTTGGCTTCATCTAATAAGATAAGATGTTGGCTGTACTTGCCTTCTGTATGGACCTGAAACTGGGCATTGCCTGGAAGCCATATTCAGTCGCCATTCTCGGAACTGGAAAGTTCTTAGGGTCCCAAGCATCCATGAAGTAATTATAATAGTGGACTATAAAATAAGATATGTTAACGGGGGACAGCCGCACCAGCAGATGTCCCCCTCTTCAGAGAGCAAGGCCTTTCTCTTCAAAAAAAAATTAATTAATAAACACATCTTAGATACTGTAATGGCATTCTGGATCTATAGGCTTCATATTTATAATGGCATCTGAGATATATCAACTAGCAACCTATAATTCTAAAGGGAGAACTGACACTGCAATCTTGCTTTTGTGTCAATTCAAAGACGCTGCGACTATATCTGAGTCGCACGGCTTCTCTGAGAGTGTGTTCCACCCTACTTACCGTAGTTACTACGCATGACGTCACGAATTCTGGCTTTTGTCGTCAAGTGTGAAACGATTTTTCTATTTTCCAGCAGAATATCATGCCACGGGCGAATCCGACCAATCACGTTACAGAGATGCGTAGTTACCACGCTTACTACGCTCCCGAGCATGGTGAGACAAATAGCTAATATTAGTTACTATTTCGAGTAGGTTGGAACAGTCACCGTAGTAACTTTTTACGAGGTTGATAGTAACTAATAGTTACTACTGTTAGAAGGGTGGAACACGCTCTGAGTGACGTTTGCCGCTAAGCGAGCTAGCTCGGGTCAGCAACCACTTGCGACTATCGGAAAATGGTCATGAATTTTTGAAGGCTTCTCATACAGATTATGCAGTCATGCCGAAAACGCACTATCATTAAAACATGTACACGGTATCGCCGACGCATCTACATTCATTAGCCCTCTACACTGTAAAAAGTTTCTCCGAGAAAGGATTAAAGTGAACTGCAGTATTTGTACTGGGATTAACCTTATCTCTACTGGGATAAGATCAATCCGAATTAGAAATAATCTTATCTCATTAGAGACAATATTAATCCCAGTAGAAATACTGCAAGATTTTTTTTTACAGTGTAATCATCACCTTGTTGGCCACTTTAGGAGTTTTTTTTTTTTTTAAATCACACGCAGTACACGTAAAGAAGTTAAGAAGTTCTTGATGGACCTGATCGACACCCCTATTTCGCTTGGGAGAGTTGGGAAGTTATCCCAACGTCTACCACTTACGACTGTAAATTCAGCTCCCCCCCCCCCCCTCCCCCAGACACTGAGAGCTCACTTACTATCGCCATAGTATTCGCTTCCTGGAATCTCTGAGACGAAGTCTTCGGCTCCAGACTGAAGACCATTTGAAGGGCTAGAGACTGTGAAGGGCCGGGATGGATCTTCTGATGTTACAATCGGACCCATTGTCTCAACGTAGAGCTTCTTGTAATCAGCTTTGTATAGCTCAAAGTTAGAGTTGGTTCCATACCTACAAGAAAGAGCGCCTTTGAGCTGAGGTGCGAGGATCGCTGTGAAGCCAACACGTTTTCAAAAGGAGTTTGATGGATACAGACGCACTCTTAGACGCCGGGCATAAGGCGTATTCTCGCCGTTCCCCGAGGACTCCTCGGGGAATCGAAGGGAACGGCGAAAATAGGGGGAGTCACTCCCCGAGGACTCCGCGTACAGAAACAGCGAGAATACGGGGAATGCTTCTAAAATGGATTTTGTTCGAAAAATGAATATGCAGCAGAAAAAATTAGTCTAGATCCACTTTATTTTTGGTTTTCTTTATTCTGATTCTTTTTAATTAATTTTACATAGCACCTACGACAGCAAAAATTGATTCCCCACCGAATTTGAAAGGGAGTCCTTTTTGATGATGGTGATGATAATCTGAGCATTCCCCGTTCGTGGAGACTCGCGAGAATACGGGGAGTGAGTCCCCGGGACAAACAAAAACGCGGGGACTCCTCAGGTGGAGTCCTCGGGGAACGGCGAGAATACGCCTATGGACTGTGAAGCATGCGGCTGACGGGATGACCCGGATAACCGGAATCTTTACCACAGTACCTGCGCAACTCTTCAAATAATTCATTCATTCCTTCATTTATTTATTTCCCTCAAGAATATATAATGAGGAGTACTAAAATAAATTTAAAAAACACTGTCACAAATAACTTTCATAACAATAAATAACAATTGACGTATATTAAACAAAACACTGTACTTACTTAACTATTAGCTTTTATCGAAAAACGGAAACAGATTCTTCAGAGTCAGAATATTATTAGCTTTAGCTACAAAATTATCAAATTTCTGCTGAATGGCCAGGGCAGGATCTTTAACTGAAAGGGAATTAATTATAGGTGTATTTCTAGCAAATAAAGGGTATCCAAGCAAAAATTTACAATATTTAAAATAGCACACACGAACAGTAGCAATCATACCACGATTAAAACCTTTCACCACCACCGCTGGAAAAATAACTATTGGTAAAACAGTTGACTAATATATGCGGGCCAGAATATCACGTCTAAGCTTACCCCTCAGATGGATTAAAGCTCCAAACGTCTTACGGATTTTTAGTTCAATATTTCTTACTACAACTGACTGAAAATTACGTTTCACTGAACAATAGGGAATTCCAAGGTAAGTCACAACATCAAGGGGTTGGAAAAGGTTCCCACCACCACAGTTTAAGGACGAAATACCATGCCAATCAGCATGGTATTTCGTGGTAAATACCAATCAGCTCGGGGTAAATACCAATCAGCTCGGGCCCTTCTGTCTTCAAAGAAAAACAACTCGCGAGGGGAGCTAACTGCCAAAACGATGGGCACAAGTCTAACGTCAACAGTTGCGTTTTTGTAGATACCATGGTATCTGATACCACGGTCTACAGTGGTTTTTACAGTTGTCATGGTATCTGATACCACGGTCAAAAGGCGTTCTTGCAGTTATCGTGGTATCTCATATTCAGATACCACGGTCCGACCGTGGTAACTGATCGTAGTGTCTGAAAAAGTCATCTCACTTTCATCAGTTTTGTCAAATTGGTGGGAAAAGAAGTTTGGCCCTTAGTGATGTGACTGAATATCAGTTTTTCTTTTGGGATGACTTCGAAAAGCGCAATTTTGGCAATTGTCGTTTTTGCGGAGCAACCTGGGAGCAACCGTATTAAGATACACGGTAATTGGAAAACGACTAATTGCAGATCCAGTTACCGTGGTAACAGATACCATGGTATCGGAAAAAACGCAATCAAGGTGTTTCGTGCTCCAGCCGATGGATAAGGTCGTATCTCTACGGCCACTCTTCAGTTCGCCCACTAAAAAATTCCGACAGGTAGACCACGGTAGGTGAACTGACGGATGGACGAACCGGGTCAACGCGTGGGCTAACTGTCGGCCATGGTGACGGAATTCGGTAAGCGAACTGGCAGATAAATGTAATGATAGGTGCCCGATGGATTGTCAGTTATCCAGTCGGTCTGCGAGACTGCCGATTCACTTTCCGGTAGTTTTTATTTTATTTATTTGTGACCCGTTTTTGGATAACAGCGGAGTATGAAAAGCCATTTCAGCAACTCGGGCGAGAAAATAGAAAAATAACTAATTGCAACATAAGGGCGCTCAGAGGTTGTTGTGCGACCGAAACAAAGATATTCACATTATTATCTCAAGTCCAATGGCCGAAATTTCAACCCGGCTTGTAGTCCAAACTTTCCGTCAAACCAAATAGTTGAAACCCTGACCCTACTATGTTTTAACAGAACCGGCAGAATAGGGACTAATAAAATCAACTATAAGAAAATAGTCGACTGCCACTCGCCTGGAGACAATATAATTTTTGGAACTGCGCTGAAAAAGGACAAGCATCAGTTTATTAGGTGAGGGATTCGCCTTACCAGTTTTGTCGGAGGGCAACTTCATTTTCATTGTTTCCAGCCCAGATGAGAATCGACGGATGGTACTGAAGACGTCTAACCTGGTGGCGAATCTCCGCGGAAACGCTGGCAAGGAACGCTGGAGTTGTGGGGTACATAGAACACGCGAACATGAAGTCATGCCAGATCAAAACTCCGTACTCATCAGCAGCCTGGAAAAAAAAATAATATAACAATAACTCATTTATTTCCTTAATAGCATTTATAACTGCTAGCTGCGGATCGTCAACATAGCAAATTACGAATCACGGCTGATTGATATTCTGACAGTTAAAATTACGAACAAAATAAGGCACAAACGAAGATAAATACCTTTCGGTTGAGTTTATGGGGGGCTGAAGAAGCCGTGGCTTGTCAATGTTAGCTAGTCTTCCCCTTGTGTTCGTTCTGGTCTGGTCTGGAGTCGTGAAGTCTGGGAAAATAGTCCGATGGTGCTCAGACGTTAAACATTTCTTTCCAAAGTTCATCGTCAGTTGATGTCTCCTATCCGCAAGGGTCGGCAACTGAAGCTTGACCACAGCATCCTCATAGGAAACATAATCCGGACCAAGCATCACTTTGCACGACCTCTTTTGGATAGACTCGAGTCTTTCTGTCTTTTCTACTGTCAGTCCGGAATGCCATACAGGGCACACATATTCCGCGCAGGGACGAATGTATGTACAGTAGATTGTTTTTAAAACTCGAGGAGGGATTGCAAATCGGCGAAGGACGGCAAAAGAAAGGGGCAAGTGGGGCAGATCTTGCAATGATGGAATCAACATGTGTTCTCCACTTCAAGTCATTATCTATTTTCACCCCAAGAAGTTTAACAGAGGTTTTTATTTCCAGACCAATTTCTTCAACAGCCGGCAATTCCCGTTTTAAGAAAGAGACCCTCATTACCATGCTTTCCGGTATACTAACGGACAACTTGACTTATTCAAAAGTTCGAAAAGAGAAGATAGGGAAACCTCAGTTGGGGTCATAGGAAACGTCCGGAGGGATAATGTCGATAGGTCGTCAGCAAACTTAAAACGATTTAAAACATGGGTCAAAATGCGGTTAAAAACGATCGAAAAGATTAAAGGCCCCAACTTTGTGCCTTGCGGGGTTCCACAAAATATATCTAGAAAGCTAGAAATGTTGTCTTGACTTAACATAACACACTGAGTCCTACCCGTTAAAAAAACTAGCAACTAACCGAACAATGAACTCACGAGCCCCCATTGCTCTTGCTTCGTCAACTGCCATTTTGATGATTAATGCTGTCGAAAGCCTCAATAATATCACCCAAAATAATTTCAGCATACGAATTATCCTTCTCTAGATGTTTCATTAGCGCATCCAGTAGTCTTACTAAATAATGGGTTGTGCTATGCCCTTGTCGAAACTCGAACTGCGCAGGGTCCAACTCACTGGTAATGTTGATCGGTAGTACTCTAACTGAATGCTCAAGGAATTTTTCACTCGGTTGGAAGCCGAATCGACTAGGTGGTCCTCGATTGGAAATCGAGAAGCCGGAAAACGGTGGCTACTATCCACCTCAAAGCCACCTCAGAAACATGAATTGTGCCAATCAATGCAGTCAGCCACAAATCCACAGGCACAGTGCTCCAACATTATGGTATACCCTAACGTACGAGCACAGTGCACAGGAGCACGGGGACAGTGCCCCTATGAAATCTGTGATCTCTAAATCCACCTGGGGATACTGTCACCTTGCTCTGTTCTCGAACGTTCAAGCACTGTGCTCATACACTTGGGCAGGCCGTAAACACTTGTAGTCGAGGGATTGGATAGGCTATGCTCCGATTCTAGTCGAACTTGTTGGGCGGGAAGAAGAGATGTGAGAGATGTGACTTTTATGTTTTCCAGTCGTGTTCGGCCACAATAGTGGATTCCCGGAAATTTTGTGGCTCACATAGGGGTCAAACGAGTGCAGCGATATAAATGAGACTTGTAATGTAAAGTAAGCATATACCCTAGATGACATATTTTACTGACCGAACCGGATCCGACCACAGTGGGGGTGGGGGGGGGGGCAGACTTTACCGAAAAATACTGAGATTGGGGCTGAATTATAGTAGGCTACTGGCGGTCGGCCTGGCACTGCGGACTGCGGATGTGCATACGCAAAAGCCTAATGCTACGTGCACAATCAGTCGGATAAGATTCCGGATGCGAAAACACGCATGCAAACTTCGCGTCACTATGGGGTAAATTGTACGCAATGCGTCAGGATTCCGAAGCGAAGCAGAAAATCGAACATCCTTATGCGGAAATGGGACTGTGTGTACACGTATCTTAACTCCTCCAAACGGGAGCAATGCGATCAAAGAAGAGCAATGCTAATATACGCACCTCATACATTTCATCCGATTCGAAAATTCCACCTCCCCATATCCTTATAGAGTTCTGGTTTGCTTCTGCCGCTGCCTTAATCAGATACCGCACTTTATCAGGGGTTGATCGCTCGGGCAATACGTGGCTGGGGATCCAGTTTGAGCCTTTCAAAAAGACCGGGAGTCCATTGACTTTGAAGAAGAAGGACAAGCCTGCAATAAAGAAACACAAATAAACAGTTCTTATCCACCCGAACAATGTCTAGTTGCGTAACTGTCAATACAATTACAGTTTTCCTTGAAAGCGTTTACAAACAAGCTGGTTATAGAACTGAGTCCGATCTAAAGTCCAAAATACTACAGGGCACGTGGTCGCTACGATACACATAAGAAGGAGTTAATATTATTATTTGCTTCAATCATGACTTAGATGTCAAAGTAACATTGTTATTATGATTTTTTTTTTGTCTTTTGACCTTGTATCTCTGTCTTCGACCGTCCATTTATACTTATTTCCACTGGAATTCTAAAGTAAACCTTGAACCTTGAGTGAAAGTTCTGATTTTCACATGTTTACTTCAAAGTGAAGCTAAGAACTTCTGAGAACTGATAAGATGAGGATGAGTTGCTTGTTTCTACCTTGCAATATAACTAGGAAAGGTTAAAAAATCTCAATCAGTTTAAACTAAAAATAGATCTGAAGGGTCCAACCTTTTATTTTTATATGTATGTCTATATTTATTAACCATCTACAATAGCTAAAAAAGCATGAGACGGAATCAGGGATTGTTAGACGGCGTATGAACATATATAAATATTTATATATAAATTCTCAATAGGCTGCTCGTTTCCGCCTTGCGATATAACTAGGAAAGGTTCATAAATCTCAACCAGCTTTATAGACTAAAAATAGATCTGACGGGTCCAACCTTTATTTGTATCTACCCGTTCTCAATAGGCTGCTTTGTCAACCACAACTCTAGTGTTCCTAATTTTATTCAGTGGTGAAACCCATTTTCGTGTGGGGGTTGGGGCGGCGGGTGCACGCCAGATTCTATGGACTGGACCTGACAACTTACCGACCAAATAATTTAAATGTAACCTAAAAACCTAAATAAGCGATTGACTTAGTGTATGCATTACTGTCAGATATGGGATAAAGCTATTGTGAAACCAAACACTGAGGATACACACCTGCGAATACAACTTATATTCAGGATAGATAGAGCAACTACCAGTGCGAAGAAACCTCGGAAAGACAAGGAAAGTAATTCACATTTCGTTGTGGAGTTCACGAGGTCCCGTGATTTTAGAAATGACTTAATCAGCGCTTCAGTTGACCTTACTGAAAAGGGCTTAAATAGGACAATAAAGAGCGTGTTCCATCCTACTTACCGTAGTTACCACGCATGGCGTCACAAATTCTGCCTTTTTGTCGTCAAGGCTGGAACGATTTTTCTATTTTCCAGCGGAATATCATGCCACGGGTGAATCCGACCAATCACGTGACAGATTCGTGGTTACTACGCTTACCACGCTCCCGAGCGTGGTAAGCAAATAGTTACTATTAGGTACTATTTCGAGAAGGCTGGAACGGTCAGCGTAGTAGCTTTTCGTGAGGTTGGAACGGATTTAGTAACTAATAGTTACTATTGGTACGAGGGTGGAACACGCTCATAGTTACCCATCGCTTACTCACTTAAAGTTTAACTGAAAGGCAAACTTATTTTTGTATCAATTAGTTGAATACAGTGAGTTATTTGGATTCTGCAAGAGATTTTTTGATTTTCCACTATCTGCATTCGTAGTGAGGTTCAGGATATCTACGGCTGTCCCCACAGCGGAAATTCTACTATGACGCGGAATATTTGAATCTGAACACTAACGCGGCTTTTCAGTGGGCAGTGATAAGCTTGGTGAAGATGCTTAGTGCCTGAACAAAAAAATGTCATAAGACTTTTTCCTGAAGCATGCCACACAGGTAGTATCACAAATCTGACAGGGAAATTCCACTATTTGGAAATTGATTATTCGTGAATAGCGGAGCAACAAGACTTTCCCATCTCTGCCCTTTTCAGTTAAACTTTAAAGAAGCTTGAAAACCCGGCGAAAGTGCGTTACTTCGTTGCTCCGCTATTCATGGAGCGTGTTCCATCCTACTTACCGTAGTTACCACGCATGACGTCACAAATTCTGCCTTTTTGTCGTCAAGGCTGGAACGATTTTTGTATTTTCCAGCGAAATATCATACCACGGGTGAATCCGACCAATCACGTGACAGAGATTCGTGGTTACTACGCTTACTACGCTCCCGAGCGTGGTAAGCAAATAGTTACTATTGGTTACTATTTCGTCAAGGCTGGAACTGTCAGCGTAGTAACTTTTCGAGAGGCTGGAACGGGTTGAGTAACTAAAAGTTACTATTGGTACGAGGGTGGAACACGCTCATGAATAACAATTTTCAAATAGTGGAAATTCCTTGTCTGATCTGTATGCGCTATGCGCTCGAATCTGTGTTGTATGCTCGGCGAAAACGATTTACGAAAAATAAGTGTTCCCACAGTGAGCTACCTTCTGAAAGCTGATGACTGGCCACTGAAACTCCGCGTATGTATTGAGATTAAATTTTTCTGCGTCATAGTAGAAATTAGCGTTGTGAGGACGACCGTGGATGCATGCCACATAGCGTCATTCTAGAGCAAATAGTGAAAAATTATAAAATCCCTTCAGACAATCCAAATAATGCAGTGTATTCAGTTAGATGAGACAAAAATAAGTTGGCTTTTCAGTTAAACTTTAAAACTGTTGACTGCTTCTATAGGCGTTTTTCCGTGCTCCAGCAAACATTTTTTTTTTTTTTTCCCGTAGCATCTTTTTTGAACAAACGGTTTGTGGGTCGACTGCTGGTCGAAAAGAGTGTTTCCGAGGTCTTTTGTGCGGCCCACATGTGTGTTTCCGCGACCAACAAGGTTTTCGTGGCTCGTTTTGTGGCTGAAATTCGACAAACAAATGGCGAGGTGATTGTCCATTTTGTGGCTCGATTCTGGCGGGAAATTCAAATTAAGCAGCAAAATAGTCTCTAAACAATAAAGCTAACTACTTTTTCAAGCATGTAGACTTAAAATTGAAGATGCTTTTTGATTATTGAGATTTTACATGAAATTCATTTTTATTTTTAAATATTTGAAATTACCGCCAAAAAATAGACAAAACGGCGTTTCCGCGGCGTTTCCGCGAGTGGCACACAATCAATGTTTCAGCGATAAACACTCAGAAGTGTGTGGCCCACAACTGTGTCGCGGAAAAAGGCCTTTATACATACTTCAATAACTAATAGTATTCAGGCAGGGGTACCTCTGAGGCACAACTGTAATTACTTATTTACCAACCATTTAGGTAAGTACCGAATACTCCAAAGAAAGGAGTGGATTTTGTTACAGCCTCAGAGACATGAGCTACGCCAACCTTTTCAACCTGGTAACTATTTCTTGTCCGGGATAAGGGGGGGGGGGGTAGCAAATATTGGGCAAACGGAAAGAAAATTGAACGAGTTCATAGCAGATTTTCGTTACCAAAAATAGGAGAAGCATATGTTATGATTATTATCACCATCTTACCTTCGTTATTGACCAGCTCGGCGCTCTGAATCAGTTCCACTGTCCTGAAGCCAAATCTCAAATTACGCAGAACTAAGTCCCGGTTGGTCCGAACGCCAACGGTAGCATCGTAGAGCTTCTGTGCTCCATAGCCGTTCGGCCACCAGAGCTCCGGCTCAACGGTGACGGGGATCGTCACTTCTGTTGAGCACTCCCCAGCGCCATCTGTGGTTGCATAGAAAGTTACGGATTCCTGGATGTTGAGCTCATCCACCTGGATCTCTACTTTGCCTGAAAATTCGGTGTCTTGGGCGGCACCATCCATATGGATCACGAAGCGAACGTTCCAAGATGTGGATTTGTCGGTGAAGATCATGACGTCACGAACTTGAAGAGTGTCAAACCCTTCTAGACGGACATTTTTCCTGGAAAATGTATGGTCTGTAATCAAAACGTAAAATTCCTTGAACAGTCTGTAATCAAAACGTAAAATTCCTTGAACGTGGGTGGGAATTGGAGGGTTTCTATGTGAAGACAGCAAATTTAGTGACCAAATGCAACAATAAGAAATGTCTCGGGATTCTTAGTTGAACTCGTTCTGTTTCAAGACTAGCGGCTTTTACGATGGAGGTTTCGTGACTTCCAAGTATTTTCCTGTTTTTGTTTATTGTTGGTAATTCATGTACAGTATTGGCCCACTGGCAGATTTGAACTGAGTCAAATTCTGTTACAACCAAAGTTGACTCAAAGAACCTAATACTCTAAACAACCATGAATAACTCGAGAACGAAGATACAGTAAAACATGAACTGGATGGTAAGAGGTAGGGGTAGTAACAAGCGAGAAAATTCTTTCAAGACAGTTTTGGGAGAATCTTATCAGTTCTTTGATTTTCTTGGAGTGAGAAGTAGGAGAGGCCGAGAGGGGAATATTGTCAGTTAATCACGCTGAGATTTGGCCTTTCTTACCGAAGTTTCCATAAAATGTTTCCATCCCAAGGGCGTCTTCCTCATTAAAATTATATATTTGGTTTTCACCATGAGACCCCGCCTTGTGGGTCCTGGTATATCTACGTGGCTCCGACAATGGAGTCCTAGACTGCTAAATTATATTCGAAAAAAAACTGCTTCTGTTTTATTGGTCACGGTACAAGTCCCTTGTGTAAAGTGTCATCTGTGTATTATTACTTACCGAAGGTCCGGTTCAGGTCTATTTATAGGACCATAGAAACGTGTGCCGTTCCTCCCAAGCCCCTCCTCCCGCTCCAGCCCAACAAAAATAAGCATCTCGGAAAAGCTTGCTTACCAAATGCCCATAGAAGGAAAGGCTGGTCCCCAGTCCCAGGAGAAAGAAGCTTGCATCTTTCGAATATGGTTGGCGTGACATTCACCCCGGAAAGCTGGATCGACGCACTCGGGGTAGACGGGGTAGTTGGCTGATTGGATATCCCACTGCTCCTGAGCGTACGCTACTGGTGAACGGAAGTCGACATGTAACGTGTTTGCTCCAGCCTAAGAGAAAAGATCTCTGTACAGAAGATGGGATCTTAGAACTCCAGCGGCACTAGCAATAAGGAGCTCTAATCTCGGAACCCGAGACGGTCCCGTCTCTCAATAGCTCACTTAAAGCATACGCTCTCGTCAGGTACAAAATTTCTCCGGAAAGCATCCCTTCGTATACCACATGCTTCCGATTCCCCGCTCTTCCCCCCTGCCTCCAGATGGTCCGGTACAACAAATTGAACTTGTCCACGTGAATCTAGTCTTGAATCTAGTCAATTGCACAAATCGGCCGGATCCCGCTCAACCTATACATAGCTAATCAAAGACAAGTGCTTTTACTACACATCCAAATCGGATCAGCAGTATTCCATATTTCTCCTCTCTCCATCCCCCCGCCCCTCCCATGTTCAGACCCATTGCCAGGATCCTTACGCCTCACCATGCTCTTACTCCACCTGACGATTCGTCTTTTTTTCATTGTTTCTGGTTAAATGTAGCAGTTAGATTCCTTTTATGGCACTTGCCTTCCGGCCAAGTGCCATATACCGATAACTTTTCCATCGGTCTGTCGGTCGGTCAGTCCGGTGATCGCGAGTTAGGAAAGATGAAACTTGATGAAGCAAGATGAAACTTGCCAGGCATATTAGGCACCCGCCAAACTAACTCGGAAATAGCCACTTCCCCGAGCCGACCACCGTGGGGGGAGTGGAGGGAAGGGGAACAAAGACGTATGAATACTTTTGAACGGGGAATCGGATCGGAAAGACCCGTTTCTCAGATGTCACACTTCGAATCCGGAACGGATCCGGTGATTGGGGGGAGTTGGAGGGGAGGGACCGGAAATGATGTGACATGTTCAGAGTGGACGGATCGGAATGAAACTAGTGGGAAGAACAACCACAAGCCCTAGATACATAGTTGATAAGACCGGACCGGATCCAGGGACTGTGGGGGAAGTTGGAGGGAGGGTTCCGAAATTCCGATGATCCAGAGCTAAGATGCTAAAATTCCTACTTTCATCCTCTTATCCAGCCTTGCAAGTGCCATATGAGCTTCTAGCGCTTGTTTATAATCTACTTGTTTTCCCTCTTGAAATTTTCGTTAGCATTTCATATAGATCAACTGATGAATAAGTGTTATTTTATCTTACCAGTAAAACGCTCTTTACGTCAAATTTGTACTGAACGAACATATTGTCGGACTGACCAACGAGTATATCATTAACATATACTGAGGCGACGGTGTCCAGGCCATCGAAGACGAGAAGAATGCGTTGCTTCGCGAAGACCAAGTTGTCAACTGGAACAAGTTCAAGGTAAGCCCTAATGAGGAAGAAAGTGAAGCTCGAGGAAGTATTTAACCTAAAGTATATAACTTTAACAACAAGAATTGACCGGACGGCCCCAAAAAATTACATGACAGCGAAACCACACCAAGAACAAATTCTGACTTATTTTGATGCTTGAGAACTTCCTAAGATACTTGAAGCCATGCACGAAAAAGTTAAGGCTACCAAAATTTACAACGTCCGCTACCTATTGCCGCTGAGACGAATTTGGCGACGCGAAATTGGTTGGCCGTCGATCTAGTAGAGTATGTGAAAAGATGCCTATTATGATCCTTTTCGTGTTTTTGATTTTTAGTTGTTACACACGGCCCACGGGCTTTTTTGCTGTAACATTTTTTGCGGCATGCCTTTCTGCATAAGCATCGCTAATATATCAAAGAATGAAAAATTTAACATATAGCATAAATATTTGTTTTCTTCCCAACAGAGGATAGTTCAGTCAGATAGTAGTTAAATCTTAGTTTTTCTGGGCCGGGTGATGTGGTAGGGGTACCATTCCTCTTATACCTCGATTGACGAGCATATACCCTTATTCTCCTCTCTCCTCTGGTGACTTTTAAGAGGCCTCGGCGCAAGCTAACGCGCAGTCAGCTGCAATAAGCGGTCATCGTCTCTTCAGTCTTCACCCCTGACTGGTAAGAACTCGTCCTACGGCGGCATTGCATGTAACTCGATAATCCAACTCCGCTCGGGGTGGGAGAGCGAAAGTAGATACAAGTCAGACTCAAATTGATTTCTATACATAATTATCTCAATTCAATTTATTCTCAAAATAGATACAACCCGATGAAAACTTTATCTCAAAATAGTAGTACGAAAAAGTAGCATGCAGTTCTAACTGATGCTACTACATGCTTCTACTCATTCGACTGCATGCTACTATTAGCAAGACTAAATGCTACTATAGCAAGATGGGATGGTACTGGATACTACGGCTTAAAATTAGCCCAATCTGAGGCCCATTAAATGATAGTATTCTTTACTATTACATATCAATACATGCAACTTTTTCGTACAACTATCATACAACTACGCAGACTACAAATTTTTCACCGGGAACGGTCAAGCTGATTTGGTGGTTCTAATCTCTATATACAATAACTACATATAAAAAATAAAATTCTACAGGATTTTGCGGAATCTGGTACTATCATAGGTACACTGATTGTAGGTCTTACCAAGATCAAATAGGTCTTACCTTGAAAGGTTGTGGAGTATGACCAATCTTGATACGAGACCCATCTGTAGGCGAAATCGTTGAAGCGATAGTACAGATCGTCTTGAATGACACCAGCACTAATCAAATCGGTGTAAATTCCGCCAGGAACTCTGGCGGGGTATGAACTGGCTGAAAAAGACAATAACTGTGACTGATGTTAATGGTTTCGAAAAGAAAGACTAGCTAAAAGAAAAATAATCCAGAGCCGAGGCTCGAAAAATATCGGTCTCGTCGACCAAGTCATCGGAGCTGGCTCCCGTGTCAACAAATCCTAGAGCTGCTGACAAAATAATCTGTTTAGCCTACAGTGTGGCAGACGCTATCAGGAGAGGTCATATAGTACAGATAGGTACTCATATAGGTCATATAGGTCAGATAGTACAGATCGTCTTGAATGACACCAGCACTAATCAAATCGGTGTAAATTCCGCCAGGAACTCTGGCGGGGTATGAACTGGCTGAAAAAGACAATAACTGTGACTGATGTTAATGGTTTCGAAAAGAAAGACTAGCTAAAAGAAAAATAATCCAGAGCCGAGGCTCGAAAAATATCGGTCTCGTCGACCAAGTCATCGGAGCTGGCTCCCGTGTCAACAAATCCTACAGCTGCTGACAAAATAATCTGTTTAGCCTACAGTGTGGCAGACGCTATCAGGAGAGGTCATATCGTTGGCAATCATTTCGAATGAATCCGATAAAGATAGCACCCTCGGTAACACCACCTACTTAGCTACTTTCAAATAGTTAACGGTTTCCACATAGTTTTCAACCTCCCCACCAACTTCATATTTTCTGAAAATCTGGACTTACCGCTTAATTTCTTATGCGAACACTATATACCATGCCCCATGACCATCGTAGGTGAAAAGTTATTACGTTAAAGCCAAGCTTCAACTTTATGACTTCCAGATGTCTGCCGCTTCCGCAGATCAGCCGACCCTTCTTGATTTTCATGATGATGATAACTAGTTTTGCTATTCTTCGGCATTTCCTAAACGTCCCCTTTGAATATCTTTTGCCGTCTTTTACTTACAATCACAATCGTCAATCACTCTTACTTGTTCTCCTGCCCCATTCCCGATGAAAATTTTTCGAGAACTAGTCGTATGGAGTTGTACGAAAAAATAGCATGCAGCAGTAACTGTTGCCACTGCATGCTACTTTTTTTTAGTTGTACGAAAAAGCTGCATGTATTGATATGCAGTAGTACGGAATACTTTGATTTATAATATGCCTCCGATTCCAACTGCACATGCACTTAGCAGTACGATAACAGTTTTAAGTAACTAACTGGTAGGAGGTTGGACATGCCATCATTGCTGATGGTTTTTGCCCATTTTTGCCACCTCTCTGAAATCACTAATGCAACTACCTCTCACTTGACTCGACAACACCTATCAATGACGTCTGTAGACTACACGTTGGGGCTACCCCATACATTTACAGACGGTTGGCGCCAGGTTACAGTGAGGGTTTTTGGGATCCCAGAACGTAACCGGGGGATATCTATGACTTCGTAAAAGTTGTCCATCTGTCTCTCGAAGGGGTTGAGATATTTTGTTCAAACTTGGTGTGAGGATCCATTGGGTGGAAGGTGGAAGTACAGGTCAAATTCGTAGATGGGCCCTGTAGCCCAATATTTAGGTGCGGGGAGGGGGTCTTCAATTGAGGGATGAAGAAAATATTTTTCAAGGTAATACGAGAAGCAATTTAGGGCTAAGGAGCCATGCTGATTCCAGAACTGAAATCCATTTTCTCACCGGACGAATAGTTCGCCCGGAATCGGGAAAAAACGGAAATATCGCAAAAGTAAAAGTTCATTTGAAGTTAAATAGAAGTTGATACAGGGGTAGCCTACAGAGACATTCTGTAGTTTCCTTTTTCGCCAGACCTGTAGTTTGCCTGGAATCCGGCAAATACCGGAAAATTGGTAAGAGTGAAAGTCTTGTCGAAATTTAATTGGAGGTTAAAGTTGGTCGAGCAGAGCGTTGATTTAGAGGTAAGAATACATACTGAATCTATATTTGAACCTTCTGTTCCCGCCGGACAAGTAGAAGACCGGAATCTCGTGAAAACCGGAAATTTGGTAGAAGTAAAGTTTATTCTGAAGTCGATCGGAGTATCCTTATACGAGCAAGAATGCACGCTAAATCCATGCATGAACCTGAATTTTCTTTGAGGATAATTAGTCCATCCGGAATCCGGCAGAAACCGGTAATTTGATAGAAGGAAACAAAAATTGCTTAAGTCGATCAGAGCATCGATAATGGGCTAACAATAAATGTTGAATCCAAACATGCGCTTTATTTTCTCACCGGACGTTCAACCGAAAATTTTGAAGAAGTAAATTAAATTCTGATGTCGATATAATTTTGCTGGAGCAGGTAGGTATACCCGAGAAAGACACGGTGAATCCGGAACTACTGTTAATTCTTGCCTCGGACGGATAGTCCTGTCGAAATCTACTCAAAGCATGATTTTTTCGAATGAGCCTCATTGTTTGATATGCTTTTAGCTAGAACGTATGACTTAGTGGCTGTTGTTCAGTGGTCTGTTAGAATGATATCAAATGCGCACGGGTTCGGCAAAGACTGAAGATCTGCAAGACCTGATTATCTGTGTCAAAAAGTTCGACAAATATTCCACTTTGGGATCCCATAGAAACCTTTGGTCTTGTTCCGTGGTGTTATGTATGTAATCCGTATTCGGTATTTCTTCGGCTCCCCTATTATACCCTCGGGCGCGTGTGTCTCTGCGAGTGTGATTTATTCAGATTGAATCTTTGAATGGCTGTCAAACGAGCTTGTTCTGTAAACGTGTATATAGAATAATGTTGTAACTAAGTATGCAACACGTGGGGAACAAAAAACTGGACGTTGAATTTTGACTGGGATACATACAATGACATGTTATGGCTGAAATGCAAATGCGAAATAGATCGCAGGAACACGAGTAGAAATCATGCCGGAATTAGCTCCTACGTTGGTGTCCTATGCGCCAAGGATGGCGTTTGAGAATCTCGGCTAAAGGGCAAGGTAAACAAACGAACAACTTACTTGCATTGGAGAAGGACCATTCTGACACGCTGAGATCCTGTGAAATTCGGGTGTCCCTAAGGTAACTGCTGTGAACAGAGGCACAAACCAGTCCAATCAACAGAAGTCGCCGCATGTTGACTGAAACTGTTCAGCGAGAACCTCGAAAATCCTTTTTTCTATTATCAGAAACAAAAGCAAACAATCTTCTCATATCAGTACAAATAGGATAATTGACGTCACCAGAGGTTGTAAAACTTTATCGAGGAGCTAACATAATGAACAAGACCAAAGGTTTCGATGGGGCCCCAGAAATCTTTTAAGGCCCATTCACAACGGGTTTTAACTAAAACTCGGTACCAGCCAGTTCCGGAAATCGCTCTCAGACCGAGAATTAGCTGGGTTTCTGCCGTTCGCAATCGATACAGGTGCAAGTTCCGGGTACCAGCTAGTCTCGCACCCAAGTTGAAATCAGTTCAACTTTTCAGGGTACTAGCCAATCACATTACTTAGGGGAATTCTCAGGTATGTTCCGATTGGCTAACGCTGAACCACGTCAGACCGAAAAACAATGACCTAAATTCACTTTCGGTTTTTAAGACAGCAAGGAGTGGATGTGATTTTATCTATTGGGCTTGGTTCGAAACTAGCCAATCAGAATATTCCTCAATATTCCCCAAAATAATCAGATTGGCCAGTACCCTCGAAAGTTGAACTGATTTCAACTTGGGTGCGAGACCGAGACTAGCTGGTATCCAAAACTGGACCCAAGATCAATTGCGAACGGCAGAAACCCAGCTAATTCTCGGTCTCAGAGCGATTTCCGGAACTGGCTGGTATCAAGTATTAGCTAAAACCGTCTGAATGGGCCTTTATTTGATCCAGACAATTGGGTCTTGTCTTCGCCAGATCCAGTCTTTGCCAGGCTAATCATCTGAGAAAACTAAGTTCAGATATACCTCTATAAGCCATATAAATTCTGACGATACTGACCAAAACATCTTGTTTTACTTCTGCCAAATTTCCGGTTTCGGCCGAATTCCGAGCGAACTACTTGTCCAGCAAAAAAGAAAATTCAGAAACGAGCTCAGCGTATCTCCTTATCCCTATAAAGACTTCAAATAAAACTTTAACTGATACAAATTTTTCCGGTTTCAACCGGACTCCGGACGAATTATATGTCCGGTTAAAAAATTATTTTCATGTACAGATTCAGCGTCTCTTCGTACCCTTGAATCTGCTAATAAACTTCAAGAAAACTTTTGTTTATAACAAATTTTCCGGTTTTGGCCGGATTCCGGGCGAACTAATTGTCCGGGTAGGAAATACTTTTCACATAAATGTTCAGCATGTCTTCTTACCCGTAATCCCAACAGGACCGAATCAACTTCAAATTAAACTTTTACTTTTAACAAACTTTCCGTTTTTTGCCGGATTCCGGACGAACTAATTGTCCGTCGAGGAACTGGTTTTCATAGTCGAGTTCAGCATGTCTTCTTACCGCATAACCACTATCACATTAGCTATTTAAAAATATTTTGCTTGCCCCTTTATTTGAACCCGCTCCCCCACCCCTAAATATAGGGCTACAGAGCCCATCTACCAACTTGACCTAACCCTTGAACCAAAGAATCCTCACACCAAGTTTCATCAAAATATATCATTGACTACTTTTGCGATGTCATAGATATCCCTCCACTTAAGTTCTGGGATCCCAAAAACAGTCAAGCTCTCAACAGTCTTCGAAAATAAACACGTTTCGCTACACTTTCGGTCTGTCCCCAATAAAGGAGCATTTTTGTTTACCCCTACTGCAACGATTTCTCCCGAGACAACAATGGTTTCTGCAGATAACGGACCATTATTTTTTTCATCACTTGCGGTTCTCGAGGGCATCCCACGGCAATGCTTTCATCGAGCTAGCAATGATTTCTGCATTTGAGACTGCGGTAAAGCCGAGATCGGCATATCTACGACTGAGGGAAGCGCGGTCAGCCCCATACAATCGTAATATGCAAATGTCAAAATTCGACTGGGTAGACAATTACTACAACACAGGAGAACAAAAGGAATAATAAACTTTTCTCCAATTCGTCCTTTTTCTCTCAGTGACACAAGCGCGGCATCAATTCTTCAATTTTCCAAAAACTCTATATCATTAACCTGCTCTTTTTTCAAAGACATAATTTTATGATCTAATCTTTCTTCGAGAACTTCAACTTCGAATCAAAATTAGGAATTTTGAATCCCGTCCGACCATAGGAATATGATGGGCCATTGCTCTTACACTGCCAGAAGTTTTATAACGTTTAACACATGGATGCACATATACTTACAATTTTTTCAAACGTCAAAGGTTATGACGGGTGTCGATTAATTTATCTTATCTATTCGTTGTTATTATATGCTTCGGATTATTTGTATTGTTGCCAAATATTCATATTAACGGTTTTAACTGAGAATTCCTCGTAAGCTCTGGAATCAGCTGCAGGTAGGTCGGTTATATTTGTACATTTTCGGCAGTGTTGTAACTTTGCATCCAGAAACGAAAACTTTTCTTCGGTACTACAAACAACAGAAAGTTTCATCAGATAACACTAGAGCAATCTGCCAGCTGCAGAGACGATTCATTTTAGTACCCATGGCACTCTCGTCACTCAGCTCTACAAAAAGACATGATTTTCTTACATGGCCTAGCGTTTTTGAATTTCCGCGCCGTCAAAATCGTCTACGCCGATACGCCAAAGAGTCAATGACAAGCGATAACAAGAAAACGGCTTATTCTTGAAGCGCTATCTAGTGGAAGTCAGAAATGTATATGTGTGAAGCATGCTATATAAATTAAAGCTTAGTTAGTTCCCATTATGCTTTAAGTGTTAACTTTTCGCGAAACATAACATTTGAATCAATAGGAAAACCGACTAAATTTTCTGTTTTTACTCAAACAGGAATACTGTATCGAATTTCTTTTCTCGCAAAATTCTACAAAAAAAAATCTATCCGTAACATATAGCCTAACATAACAAATGTATGAACTGATTTACGAGGGGAAAATCCGCTGTTGCGCGAACCACAGTTCAACTACCACTATCATTGGTTACTGCGTAACAGCATCACTAAGTGACACCACTTTCAGTTGTCTCGTAAATTCTTCCACATCTACGATTTCACTTCCGCAAAATCGAACAGTCGTCGAGTCCCTCCAAAGCAAGAAGCCATTGTCTGATAAGTGGCCTCTGATCATTCCAGTTGTAATGTACACAAAAGGAGCTACATAGTCGGTTGACAGCTGTATGTCAAAACAGGAACCCTTTATTCGATCGTCTCTTCGCTCTGTCACATCCACCACCTGACAGAATGTCATTCGATTAGCCTTCTTTATCTGATTAGCCTGTATGGATCTTGGCGGGCCTGGGGTGCTTTTTGGATGGAGGGGGGGGGGGGGTATGAAAAAGAGTTACGTTCACTCGTACCCCATTCTTTTCAGGCAAACCTTCTAGACAAGACTCGCCGAACTTAAAGACACACATTTTAGAACACGGGTAAAAATTAAGTAATAGCACGATCAAGGCCGTATCCAGGGGGGGGGGGTTAGGGGGTTGACCCCCCCCCCCCCCAAACATCCAAAAATAGTCATTTTTATAGGCTTTTCCCTCTGATCTATGTCTTTTTTGTACTTCTTTGTCCGACCCGCAGGCAACCCCCCCCCCCCGAAAGGCACCCCCCCCCCCCCCCGAAAAAAATTCCTGGATACGGGCCTGAGCACGATTTACGAATGGCCAAAGATACCGACTCAGAACGGTAAATACTGCACTTTCACAGACAAGCATTACATTGGCTGATCTTGCTAAACCAGAAATATCACCTAAAATTTGTATTTGATAACTGTGTGGCTCTTCCTGGCAAGTGCCATGTTTAGGCAAAATTAAAACTTTCGACTTTATAAATGTTGATAAACTTGATGATAGTTTCAGATTTTTGCTATGTCTACAACCGGACCGAAACCTCCCTACATTATAAGCTACTGCCTGATGAGGTCCTTGCCAGGGGAGGCCGAAATATCACCAAGAGCGTGTTCCACCCTCGTATCGATAGTAACTATTAGTTACTAAATCCGTTCCGACCTAACGAAAAGTTACTACGCTGACCGTTCCAGCCTTCTCGAAATAGTAACTAATAGTAACTATTTGCTTTCCACGCTCGTGAGCGTGGTAAGCTTAGTAACCACGAATCTCTGTCACGTGATTGGTCAGATTCACCCGTGGAATGATATTCCGCTGGAAAATAGAAAAATCGTTCCAGCCTTGACGACAAAAAGGCAGAATTTGTGACGTCATGCGTGGTAACTACGGTAAGTAGGATGGAACACGCTCTAAATTTGAAGACAGTTTGGACCGAAGGAATACGGTAGTCAAACTTACCTCCACAGTGGCATTTTGCAGGTTCTGCACATTCGGGAAAGACTCCGGAAAATAGAAGTTCGGAGAGCCGACGCGCTGGCCTCGATCATCACTCACTGACACAACCACGAAACAGCGCCTCTGCCAGCCTTCTTTACAGATCGTATCGCGCAAGCTCTCAGCCAGTTTCAATTCTAAGACTGTGACTGATGACAACCCTGGCTGCAAGAAAAGGTAAGTACAAAAAAATAAAAAAATAGCATCGACGTTTAAAGCGAGTTCCACCCTTCTTACAATAGTGACTATACCAGTCATCATTTTCGATCCAACCTCGTAAAAAGTTAATATGCTGACGGTTCTAACCTTCTCGAAATGGAATGTAATAGACTAGCAACTATTTGCTTACCATGCTCGGGAGCTTAGTAGGCTTGGTAACTACGATCTCTGTGGCGCGATATCGGGCTAATGAGATAATTTGTCGGAAGTAGAAGAATCCGTTCCAGCCTTGACGCCAAGAAGCCAGGATCCGTGACGTCATGCGTAGTTATTACGGTAAACAAGTTGTAACATGACCCCATGGAGACGTGAACGCGGACCAGCGCGGACAATGACCGTTCACGATAAAGGCGTGGTTTCATAAAAATCATCCCTTGAAAATAGAGATAAAGCCGCTAAATTAGAAAATTACAAAAGATGGAAAAACTAGACTAAAACCTTCTGCATCTCTATTGAGCCATCAGCAGTTTAAAATGTACAAATAAAATTTCGAAGATAAAACATAGAAAACTGTGCGGAAAATCACTCTTTATTTCCACCATCTATTGGTGCTAGGAACGTCAATCCTTAAGGAAATGTCGTTTTGGGATACTCTAGCTTTCTAGAGTAATGTGTTATTTTCCTTAAAATATTAAAAATAGGCATAGCAACAGTTTATGATCGTTAGGAAAGTAGCCGGTAGCACTTACCGCATCGAATTTCCTAGTTTCCTTTTTAACAGGTTCGAAGTTATCCCAGCTGATCACAATAACCTCCAAGCTGAGGTTAGCCCAGGTGCCCATGTAGTCGGACACGACATCGACCAGTAAGTAATCCTCGTGCTCGAAAGCTGTTGCCACAAGTGGAGCGAAGAACTTGCGGGCGTAGAAATGTAGCATTTTCCATTTTCCATCATATTCTATAAAACGATGGGCATTTTAGGTGTTTGTTGAAAGGATTTTGTCTATGTTCAAATTCAACTTTTTTTTTTTGGTGTCTCGGATCATGGGTGGTGCCGTACTGGTCGTGATTTTCCTGCATTAAGCCGCTTCAACATTGACGCGTAGAGCCTTTCACGTGTCACGAGTGGCGTTTTTGATCGGCGATTAGTTCGGCGATAGCGTATAGCCGTCTGACTTTTTGTCGTTTTTGACGTTCGCCGGAAGCCGATTGCCATAGCTGTATGTCTTAATTTCTGTTTTTGTTCTGATCGGCTGACGTCTATCGCCTGAATTCCTGTCAATCGCCGATCGGCCAAGGACTCGCCGTTTACCGTAGACGTTGGGATTTCGATTGACGATTTGGCGTTTCTTTAAAAAATGGAGGGAAATGAGGATTATGTTCTTTATGTTCTGCGTTATGAGAACAGCCTCTTTGAAGTCCAATGTGAGTAGACATATCCAATGTGTAGTTTATGTTATAACAGAAGTACACTGCCAGCAAAACAAAATCCCGTTTTTGCGCACCCAAAAACAACGGCGAACGCCAAAGGCTATCGGCTATCGAAAACAGAAAATAAGCACGAATCGGCAAACTCGCTTCGTCTACTGGTGAAATTTCATCAGCGATCAAAAACGCCACTACGGTTGCGGCAACGCAACGCAGAGCTTACGCAGACAAATAAAAGGCAACACAAGAATAGAACCAAGTTCCGTTCTTGCGTTGCGTCAACGCGTTACGCATCAGATTTTTCGGTGAAAAATGGAAGTTTTTGAAGAGAAACTGGAGAATAACCTACTAATGACGAAGATAAACCTACTAATGATGTTTAAAACTTAATAACTGATGAAAAAAAAGAAAAGTCGACAGAAGAAACCGAAAAAGGAAAACGTAAATACGCATCCAGCGTGACATGTTCTCGCGCAGGTGTGAAAGATACACTAAGCAACCTGTACGCAACGCAAGATGAATGCATACGCGACGCATCGCAACGACGCGTCAATGTGAAAGCGGCTTTAATCTAACCACTGCCAGGAGTTTGACAAAATTTAACACATGGATGCGCATCCTGTTTCAATGCTATGACAGATGCCGGGAATATTTATGTTACGACCCTTTTAAGTGTCATCTTTTCACAAAATATTCTTTCGCAAAACACTGAGAGATTCCTCTGGCGTATTGATGACTAACTCTCCTTGCCGATGCAAAATTGCAAAATCGAGCGGGAAGCGGTATCACAACTGCTCCCAAACATCGCCGTGATTGGTTAACACAGGATTGAGTTGTTGAGTTTGAGTCGTTAGTGCTATGTTTTCTCGTTCTTCTAGGACCATCGAACACTGAGGTGCCTGACAGTTTTGACGAGCATACACTGGCGTTCACAATTTCACACCTTTTGCTAAAGACCAATACAGAAGAAGCAGCCAGTACAGTGCTTCCTCAGTTACACATTACCACGTTCCCAATACTCTATATGACTAAGTCCAAAACACGCCAGTGATCCTCAGGAAGAACGAGAAAACGTCTCACAAACGACCAAACTCAACAACTCCAACCCTGTGTCAACTAATCACGGCGATTGTTGGGGACAGCTGTGGTGCCGTTTCTGGCTCTTCCGCTAGTTACACAGCGATTTTGCATCGGCACGGAGAGTTAGTCATAAAGAGTATCTCAAAACGTGACCGCGCTGACTAACAGCATATTCTCGCCGTTCCCCGAGGAATCCACTTGAGGAGTCCCCGCGTTTTTGTTTGTCCCGGGGAGTCACTCCCTGTATTCTCGCGAGTCCCCACGCACGGGGAATGCTCTGATTATCATCACCATCGTCAAAAAGGGAGAACAGTACAAGCCATTACCTTGTTTACATCGTCGAAACTATCTTGGCCCACTTGGAAAACGACGAAGCTTTCGTGAGTCCCCACGCACGGGGAATGCTCTGATTATCATCACCATCATCAAAAAGGAAGAACAGTACAAGCCATTACCTTGTTTACATCGTCGAAACTATCTTGGCCCACTTGGAAAACGACGACGCTTTCGTGGATATTTTGCAAGGGGATGTCAGCAAAGCTTTCGACAGATCTAGCCATGAAGAAATACTGAGCGCCATGGAAGGGTTTCCTGCATTTCTGATCCTGATCGTATCCAGCTTCCTCGCAGGCAGAAAGCAAAGGACAAAATACAAAGGGGAAACCTCGGAGAGCGCGGACTTGACATGCGGCATACCCCAAGGGACGAAATTAGGCCCCACGCTTTTCTTGTTGCTCTGCAACTTGATAGCAGAGTGGCACCAAGACCGTGCCAAGTTCGCCGATGACCTTACTTTGATGCTTCTGCAGAGACTTCGCGAGTTGTTGGACACAGAAGCTGTAGTCAAGAAACTCGAAGATGACTATGCACAGAAGAAACTGAGCATCAATAGGAAGAAGTCTGCTATTATGAGGGTATCGTTCCTGAAACAAAATATACCTGAGATACCGGATGTAGGGATCCCAGCTGCACAAAAGATGAAAATTCTGGGAGTCACCTTCAACAACAAAATGACATGGGAGGACCACATCCGCCAAATGCTAGGACAAGCCGTACCTCTCCTGAGGTCTTTGGCCAAATTGCGTCGACATGGTTTAAGCGAGCAAGCTTTGCTAACCTATTACACAGCCCATATGCGTCCGACAATGGAATACGCATGTGCCGTGTGGCACGCGGGCCTCACCACTGAACAAAGCAATAAGCTCGAGTCTGTCCAGAAGCGATCCTTGCGAATAATCCTGGGGGACAGACATATACCATACGATATGTGTCTCTCACAGCTGGAGCTGACCACTTTGAAGGAGAGGCGGCATGAGTTGGTCATGTCTTTTGGACATGGCTTGCTATCGTCCTCGAAGCACCGTGACATCCTTCCGCCGTCAAAATCAGCCCAGCGCTACACCCGACACCAAAACAAGTTGGAACCATGCAACCCTGGTGCGTGGACGAGATACAGGCAGTCATTCAGACAATATTTTGTGGAAAATTTTAATAAGTGACAGACATTTTATTTTTTGTAACATATATTGTTTTATTTATCCTCGCGATATTTACAATAAAGTTATTCATTCATTCAAAAAGGACTCCCTTTCAGATTCGGAGGGGAATGAATTTTTGCTAGTGTTGGTAGAATGTAAAATTATTTAAAAACAATCAGAATAAATAAAAAAAATAAAATAAAGTGGATCCAGGCTAATTTTGTCAGCTGCATATTTTTTTTTCGAACAAAATCCATTTTGGAAGCATTTTCCGTGTTCTCGCTGTACGCGGAGTCCGCATGGAGTGACCCCCTATATTCTCGCCGTTCCCTTCGATTCCCCGAGGAGTCATCGGGGAACGGTGAGAATACGCCTTAACTCTGCTGGTATAGCACCACATTTTGGCATGACGTCATTCAGTAGGTGCCCAGAGATTAATCAGTGACAAAACAAATCACTTACCTATTGAGGACCAAGACGGGGCTACCCAAACATCGTTTAGCTGCCAGTACATGGCTCCCATGGTTAGTCCTGACGAGTCGGGAAACGTTTTATTTCTGCACCGTCGGTAATGCTCCGTTTGGACTTTTAACGAGTATGCTTGATGAACCTAAAAAATAACGAAAGGGACTGGAGAGACATATAAGAACAGGGATCTACAGTAAATCTTACCGCTGCCTAGGCCTATTAACTTCCCTTCTACTTATACGCTGTCAATAAATGATTTAACGACGCGAAATATTTAATTCCAAATGTTTACAACAACTGTCACATAGTGCTTTTTCCTTGAAGCACCTTTTTCTCGAAGTGGCATAATTCTCCGTCTGGACTTTTAACGAGTATGCTTGATGAACCTAAAAATAACGAAAGAGACATAAAAGAACAGGGATCTACAGTAAATCTTACCGCTACCTCGGCATATTAACTTGTCTTCTACTTACACGCTGTCAACAAATGACTAATATATTTTAAACAGTATATACATAAAGCCTGCCCAACCCCGGAAAGGCCCTAAACAAATCAACACAACTGATAATCACTGGCACTGATACCAACCCATATGCTATGCAAGGCCTAAACTGGAAAGGGGCTGCAGGAAACGCTGGATTTACTATAACCCACCTTCTTGTCAGCTAAGATATTGCTTTAAGCGTGTTTCTCCTGCTGATATCCAGATACAAACTGAAGATCCGCCCTAGTCCCCTTTGACATTGGCCCATAACCTCTGATTTTAAATAAAAGGTCGGCGATGTGCTGTCTTAATGCGGCCAAGAGCCCCTTATTAGCCGGAAGCGCAAGTCAAAGGAACATAGATTGCTCCCCTCGAGATTAATGTTTAAAGCCAGTTTTGTTAATGAATGAATGAATCACTTTATTTCAGCAAAAGCCATATACCTACACGCGAACAAAAACAACAAAAACAAAAGGAACACAAACAACAACTACCCGATGAAAAATGTATCTCAAAATAGTAGCATGAAGTTTACGAAAAAGTAGCATGCAGTACGAACTGATGCTACTACATGCTTCTATGTTAAGGCTACCGTGTTACTGCATTCTACTGCATGCTACTATTAGCAACCCTGGATGCTACTATTGCAAGACAGGATGCTACTGGATACTACTGCTTAAGATTGGCCAGGTCTGAGGCACTTTAAATGATATTATTCTTCACTATTACATATCATTACATATGCTGTCATGTCTGACGCGGATAGGGTTGTCACAACTCACAAGTGATTTTCGTAAGAGATGAAATTTGTCTTTCTAGAGGTATTAATTCGTCTGAGTTCCTGGACTGGCCGTTTAGAGCCTTTGGCATGTTGGCAGTTCCGGGATTCGTCTGTTGATTTCTTATAATTTTTACAAATAAAGCAAAGCAATACATGCAACTTTTTCGTAGAATGAATGAATGATGAATGATTTATTTGCACATTAAAGCCATCCGGCCATCATGCAACAAAACGAAACAAAAAGTGAACAGTCTTACATGCGCATATCCACACTAACACACTCTTAATATTTTTAATTTACACTGAATACTTTATTAACACTAAAAACACAACTTCCCCATCAGAAGAAATCTTTCCGGTGTTTAAAAGCTAACCTGAGGAACTTCCCAATATTTCGTATTTCTTTAAAATCTTTACTTCCCATCATTTTAATAATCCATTTCTTATCAGTTCCCCCCACCCCGAAAATCTCCTCCCTTAGCCCCCGTAACTCTCTACAATCACACAAAAGGTGGCATATATCCTCGTTCATTTCTCCACACATAGGGCAGAAGTAGTAAGGACCCGATCTTTCCTCTTTTTTCCCCATATACTTTCTTCTTTCACCGAGCGGCAAACCATCAGCCCTCATACTTATAAACAAACCCAACTCCTCCCTACTTAACCCTACCTTAAAATATATTTCCTCACCCCACGTCTCTTTTGCCGCAGCGTACAACCTCAGAGATTCTGACTTACTCACCTCGCATAACCACGTCTGTATTTGCTGGTCTTGGAGTGTCTGTCTAACTACTCTAGTCACACTTCCTAACTCCCATCCTGGACCTTCCCCTTCATTCCACATATTACTTAAACCTGTATTATCTAAAATGCACTTAATCTGGTTTGCCCACGACTGCTTCCTTCCATCACACAATGATTCTAGGTATGCCTCCTTTAGTAGTCTTGAATGGGGCATAATCAAAATTCTTTCCCAAAAATTTACCATACTCACTAGCCTCCTACTCCTTAGTGACAATAGACCTAAATCACCCTTTACCACTAGACCGTTAATTCTATTATTTACACCTAGAATCCTTTTAAAGTAATTTAATTGCAACTTATCCAATTTCCCAGCTACTGCATATCCCCATATCTCTGCTCCGTAATGGATTATCGGCACTACTTTCGACAAAAATACTTCTTTAACCATTCTTACTTTACTACTATTTCTCAATCTACTGGCATGCAACATACTTACGCACCTTTTACCTTTCGTGACACAATATTCTATATGCTTACTTGCTCCTCCGCGTGCACTCATCTTACATCCCAAATACATCCATTCTTCCTTCACCGCGATTCGTCTTCCCTTGAACACAAATTCTGGGTCCTCCGATGTTTTACCTCCCTTTCTAAATATCATTACTACTGTCTTATCTACATTCAATTCTAGTCGTTTTTTGTCCAAATAGTCACCCAGGATTTGGAGCAGCTTTTGCAGTTTTTGTTCAGATTCTGCAATCAGAGCAATATCATCTGCGAACAGTAGCAGACATAACAGCGTAGTACGAAGTGTTACCATTGGCGCAGCTCGCTCCTCCATAAATTTCTCAATATCATTCAAAAACAAACTAAACAGCTTAGGTGATAGCGTACATCCTTGCTTCACGCCTACAAACGATCTTACACTCCTTGATATTTTTCCCATCACCCGTACAACAAATTTTACCCATGTATACATTTCGCACACCATCAAAATAAATCCAACGGGTAGCCCCAACTGCAACAAAGCCTCCACCAGTAACTTGCGATTTACATTATCGAACGCTCCTTTAAGGTCTACGAACGCTACGAACAAACGACCCCTTCTCTTTCTTGTATATTTCTTTACTAACACATCCAACACGAATATCTGGTCTAGTGTACTGTAACCCTCTCGAAATCCAGCCTGTAATCCGCTTAACTTCCCTTTCTTTTCTAACCATTTTTTTAATCTATTATCGATTGCCCTACAAAATAATTTACTCACCGTATTTCCCAACTGGATCCCTCTATAATTAACATGTTGACTTCTATCCCCTTTCTTAAATATCGGGACCAAAACCGATATACACCACTGGGTTGGCCATACTACGTTCTTCTGGATTGAAGAGAAGATCAATGCCAACAGCGGCACCAAAAAAACACGACCCCACTTCCAAAGCGTAGTGGGTATACCATCAGTCCCTGGCGCCGACCCAGCTTTCATTGTCTTCATTGCTGTCCAGACTTCCTCTTCTTTAAACGGCTGTAGTAGCTGAAGGTCCTCGTCGTCCACTGGTATCTGCTCTTCACTCATAAGCTTCTCTTTTATTTCTTCGAGCTCTATCTGGTCCCTCATCGCTTCGTCGTCTTTTCTCTCGAGTACCGCCGGCCAAGTTTCCGCTGTTGGTGTGAGGTTCTCTTCTCTAGATCCAAGTTCCTTCCTAATACTACTCCAAAATTGCCTGCTATTTTTGTCTTTATAACTCGTTTCTATTAACCTAAGTCTTGATTTATCCTCTTCTATCTTTTTTTGGGAAACTAACTTCTTATACTCTTTCCTTAATCTTCTATAATCAATTAGCCTATTTTTCAATTCTTCCCCATTTGACTCTTTCACTTTTATCAATGCAAACACCACTTCCCTTCTCTTCTTCTCACAATCTCTATCAAAAAAATCTTTTTTCCTCTTCCTCTTTGGTTTATTTTCTTTCCGCGTCACACTTACTGCTGCTTCCTGTATTACCCGAGATAATTGATTAACAGCTTCCTCTACTCTATGTTCCTCAATAAGACTATAACATGCGTCTAATCTAGCCTCAATCTGTACTTCTCCTAGTGCCTTAACATATTCTTTTTCTTCTATATCCTTAACGCAAATAGCCCTATGCACCTGTACATCACACTTTTCTCCTTTTCCTTTTGGGAGTTGCGATTGTCGATGGCAACGCAGCTCAACTTCCAACTCTAGTGGGACGTGGTCTGATCCAGTTACCTGCAGAATCCTGAGATTTTTACACTCGGGAAAAAGAGACATATCAACTAAAATATAACCTATTACGCTCGGTGACCCCGAAAAACAAGTGAAACCTCCCCCTAATTCAAAATCCTCTCCAACCCTACCATTAACAATCACCAAATTTTCCTTTCCCAGCAAATCCAACAACCCCATTTATTTCTTCTTCTTTTGTGGTCCTTACTTCTCCTCTCCACCATACCTCTCACACTATCATCCTCATTCACACAATCCCGGCCCCTATCCAATTCCTCAAGTTTACTTCCAGACAGATAACATACTTTGTCTTCACGCGTGTATGCATTGAAGTCACCTAGGATTATCACACGACAACCCGAGTACTTTCTCCTATAGAGACTAATCTCCGAATAAAACAAATCCCAGGTGTCTTCGTATGCATAACTGCTTGATTCTGGTGGTAAATAAACACTTGCCAATAGCAACACTTCATTATTTTCCAGAGTGCTCACTACCCAAACAATGTTTTCTGACTTACTTTTCAATCTTGTATTTGCTTTGAATACTCCTCTCTTGATTAGCAGTGCGACACCACCGTAAACTCTTCCATTGGAGCTTTTCTTCCTCTCTTTTGAATGACATTCGAATCCCCTCGCGTCCATGGGCATATCCTTCCAGGTTTCAACTAGACTTATTATGTCCCACTCCTTCGCTAAACACAATATTTTAAATTTCTCATCCGAAAAGCCTTGCACGTTCCAGTGGCCACAGATATACAAGCAAGAATCACCAGCCCCCTGTTCCTCCTGTATCCCTTCCTAGGCACTGGGTCTAAACGGGCCACTTGCATTATGACCGCTGCGGCTGGAACCTGCCCGCGGCGGGTTTCGTCTTGGTGGGGGCACTTCATTAGGGCTACTGCTGGCTGCACGCTTACGATTTGTGCTATCCTGATCATCACTTCCCATGGATTCCACAGAGCCGTATCTTGTCATTCCTGACATAACGCTCACATCACTATTCACACTAGCACTTCTTATTCTAGGCTCATTCACCTGCTCAGATTGCAAGGGAACGCTTTCCCTTTGGTCTTGTGACCACTGGTTTTCAGGCTGTGCCGGAATCCTGGATTCAGGCGCACTTCTCGTTTTCTTTTCTTCCACTCTGTTCTCCCTCTTATTGAAGATAAAAATCACTCCGTCAATAATGAGAGATGTGCCTCTAAGTCTCACATCTCTTTTTTCTTCGATCGCCTTTTTCATCTCCACCTTCAGCTTATTTCTTGCCTCCCTTTCTTCAGGTGTAAAGTCGCTCGATACAGCTACGCCAAAGGGGCGGAGCTTTCTGGCATTACTGATGATCAAATCTCTTGTAGCGCTGCTTGCAAACTTGACAAGTAATGGCTTAGGATCATTTGCTGACTTTAGTCGGAATGCGTCAGAGATATCGTGTTCGGTGATGTTGACATTCGGTAGGATGGACTTCATAACTAGAACAAAATCAGATCGCAATGACACGTTCCTATTTTTTGGGGCTAGACCGTAGAAAACCAGGTTCGATCGCCTGAGTTCTTTGTCTATTGCTGACAGACGACGTTCGTAGTTCGATAACCTAATGTTTTGATTACAAACTTGTTGTTCGCATGATTCTACTTTGCTGGTAAGCTCCATTTTCAGACTTGACAGCCCTTTGTTAAGATCCTCGATCACAGACGGTAAATTCACCAGTGGAGCAAGGGTTTGTTGTATTTCCGCCATTTTCTGTAGGAACAAATCCTCGGATAATGACATCTTCAAGTGAAAAAATAATAACAGCAAAAGTCTTGACTTAACTTTACGTGAGGGCTGTGCCTCACGGATGCTTCCGTAATCCGGCCAAACTTTGCGAGGACAGCCCACCTGCTATGCCTGCCGACAGTAAACACTGTATTTCACGGTCAGGTCCTAATTCAGATTTATGTGATCACGGATGTAACCTTGTTTTCAAATGCGACCGCGCGGAATGAATGCCGGCAGTCAACGATCACAATTTATCATACAAATACGCAGGCTACAAATTTTGCATCGGGTACGGCTTGGCCAGGGCCGTTCGGTAGATGATTTTCCATGATGGTAAGTCGTGGAAAACATAACTAGCAATAAAAGCAAAAAGATCATTTTCCGATTCCATCACTTTAAGGTAAAGCGACGCTTTGGTCTTTCTAACAATTTCATGGGAAGTCAAACAATTTTGAGTTATCATTTCAGCACTGACACTACACATTCTAGGCAGTCTAAACATATGGCGAAAAACCTTGTTATAAGCAATCTTTAGCCGATCCAGCACTCCATTAGGACAATGGGAAATATTTTCGAGACCATGCATCTGGTAGTAATCAGGGGCGTTACTAGCCAAAATGTTTGGGGGGGGGGGGGCGAGGCATTTACCAACTAGCTGGTAATTTTTACCGACTTTTTCTGCAGAAAAAACGACTGTTTTCAACAACAAAAATGAGATTTTTCAAAAAAATCGACTGATTTTCAGAAAAATCCATTGATTTTCAGAAAAAACGACTATTTTGACGAAAAATCGACCAATTTTCAGAAAAACTGACTGTTTTCAAGAAAAAAATCAACTGTTTTGACGAAAAATCGCGGCGCTTCGCGCCGACTCGGTTATTTTTCACCGACTGGCCGACAGCATGGGGGGGGCGTCCCCCCCTCCCCCCCCCCCCCAGTCGTGACGCCCCTGGTAGGAATAAGTCTTGAACAAGCAAGGTTAAAGCAAGGTTTCACCTTTTGGGATTTTTCTTCCAGATTTCAGGATTCAGTTTTGTCAAGATGGAACCGAAAGATGAAGCCACAAAAATATACCAAAGGGAGCGCGGCGGAACTTAGGGCACGGTGTAGTTTCAACCATCTTATCCATCCCAATCGCGTACTGCACTCCCAGGAAAAAATATCCAACATATTTAATACAAGGATCGATAGAGGGGATTAAAAATTGCATATTTTAACGGAACACCTCTTTCAATTAGCCAGCATTTTCCACCGGAAATGAAGATGTTAACAAGAGCTACGAGCTCATATGGCACTGCTTACGAGTAGGCAAAACAGGAAAGTACATGATAACGTTACAAAATACACCCGCCATCCAAAAGTGCGGTTCGAACCTAGAAATAGGATATGTAGTTTCACTCAAGTCTGAGCATTTCCGGCATCGCCTCGGATTACAACTTCCAAGTTTTGGCCCAATAAATCCACTCGTTTAATCCCCACGGTTTCCAGTACCTCCCTCCAACTCCCCCTACCGCGGCCGAATCTGGTTTGGACTCGTGAATGGAGGATCGTCTAAAGCATCTTCTCTTACCACCTATCAAGTTTTACTCGAATCTGAGCGTTTTTTTGAAAATTCCAGGTACCCCCCTCCCCCACCATGGTCGGATCTAGTTCGGACCCTAAATATGTCATCTATAGGGCATATGATCTCTCTACATTCCAAGTTTCATTTAAATCACTGCACTCGTTTAACCCCTATGCGAGCCACACAATTTCCGGGACTCCCCTCCAACTTCTCCCACTGTGGCCGAATACAATTTGAAAGCATAACAGTCGCATCTCTTATATCTCCTCTTCCCACCCATCCAGTTTGACTGAAATCGGAGCATAGCCTATCTGCAAATTTCCGATTCCACCCCCACCCCCACCCCACCCCTACCTTAGCCGGATCTGGCCCGGGCGCCCTAGGCCGCATATACTTGGTACTGTCCAACTTGCATCCCATTTGGTCCATCCGTTCGGGTTCTGTGCATGTCAAGAGTTCCTGGACCCTCCTCCCCTCCAGCTCCCCCATCCGTGGCCGCATGTAATTTGAACGCATGTTTTGCATATCTAGGTCATCAATTCTATCACCACTGAGTTTCACTCAAGTCGAACAACCCGTTCGCAACTTGCGAAAGTCGATTTCCGTATTCCCCTTCCCTCACTCCTCAAAAAATGGTCGGATCCAGGAGCGAAAGTTTTCCTAGGGCATTGTGTCGAGTTCTTAAGTCATTTAGGTCGGGTCGCTAATATGCCTGCAATGTTTCACGTCTTAGCAAATCTGGAACTATTCTAACTAGCGATCACCAGAATTCCGGAAAACCCCCTCCAGCTCCCCTCACAGAGCCCCGAAATACTGGCTCTATCAATAGCGCATCTAGGCCTAATGTTTGTTCTCTCCACTAAGCTCCCAATCCCTCGACTCTAAGCGCTTCATAAGTTTTCCGGATCCCCCTCCATCCCCCCCCCACAAGTATCGGATCCGATCCGGACTTGACACGGAATATCTGAGACGATAGTTCCTTCCACTGGCCAAGTTTAATTTAAACCCGATCACCCTTTCAAAAGTTATGCATGCCATTAGATTCCGGATTCCCCATCCATCCACTCCCCCACGATGAATTCCTCAAGTCAATCTGTTCGGGTCCCTGACATACCTCCAATTTTCATTGTGTTAGGACATCAGGAAGTATGCCGAACTCGCGGGATCACTAGAAATCCCCCCACCCCACCCCAAAGTCCCCGCATCCGGTCCGGTTATGTCAATGACGTATCTAGGACTTGTGCTTGTTATCTTGTCCTTCCAACCAATTTTCATCCTGATCCCACCACTCAAAGTGTTTCCCAAGATTTCCGGTTCCCCCCTCCAATTCCCCCAATGTCACCGGATCCGGTCCGGATTTGAAGTGGCCGGGACGCCTGAGATACGAGATCATTCTAAATATTAAGTTTCATTAAGATCCGATCAACCGTTCGTAAGTTAAGAATACCTCAATGTTCCGGGTTCCCCTCGCTACACCCCACCCCCCCCACCCCCACATGGTCGGTTCGTCGGTTATTTCTTATTTAATCTGGTCGGGTCCCTGGTCTGCCTGCCAAGTTTCATCGTCCTAGCTTATGTGCAAGTGCCCGAACTAGCAAAACCCGGACCGATAGAAATTGCGATCGCTATATGGCACTTGGACGATGTGCAAGTGCCATAAAAAAAATCGCCAGAGAAGTGTTGGAAGTGGAAAGACAAGGAGGAGCGAGCGACTTGAGGCTGCCCTAGGCCTGGAGCGCAGTTCTGGGCTATCTCATAGTTGGGTCACGCGGTTAGTCTTATAGCGTCACTTTTGTGGTTCCGTCAACAGATTAGCGCTATGGCGAGGACCTGAACTCGATTAAAGCGCTCGTCCTACTTCTGGCGTCTTCAACCTTCAGCCATCGATGACAGCTTTGGTTGGAGGACTTTGGCCAATGTTGAGATGGTAGTAGCCAAGACGTCACTACAAAGTAAGTAATGTATTCTTAAAGCACAACTCCTACTAGAAATGATCTTTTCACCATGAAGTGGGTCAGAAAAAAACTTTCTCGAAAATACCATTACTTTCCATCTGAATTTAGCGATTTTCTTGTTAGCGCTTGACGATTCTACACAGCCTTCCTACTCTCCGACGCGGCGGCTGGGCGCAAAACATTTGAAAACTGAACACGCCGTGGATAAAAAGTACGAAAAAGAGCAAATAAAATTAGTCAAAAACCGAAGATTCTCTTATCCTTGTGTGTGAAAGAGTTGTCAGCGGACTCTGGCAAACTTTGCGTTCTGTAACGGGCAAAACTCGGCACGGCCGAAAAGGCACTAAAAATCGTAGGCACGAAACGAAACAATGGAGAAAGATGGGGATTTCAAAAGCCTATAATTCCATAAGGGAGCTAGGTATATTATAAAAGGCAGAATAAGCAAGAGGGGTCCTTTAACTCGCCAAATTCAGACTGGCGGATTCAGAGAACCGCTTTCCAGGGGATTTGGGGGGCGCCTTTCGTTTCATCTATCAGTAAAGAACGACAATAAGACAGTCGGCTTGAACGGAAAATTATCGAGCTTCTACCAGATGATTTCCGTGGGCGGGATCGGGTCAGTCTGGGAGGGCTGCTTCTTACCTGGGTCAAATAAACCATATTTTGCAGCATTTCTTCCTTGTCTTTGTTTTTGGGCACACCTAAACGCTTCGTAACTTGGAAGGTCAGCTCAAAACTACCCATTGGGTGATGCTGCCTCTTCCTTTGCCATTCACTATCGTATTCCCAGTCCTCGGGCAAAGAGACGTTCTGAATTGCGGCAAAAGAGGGCAACGACTGAAATCCGTATTCGGAGGCCATCCGAGGGGTAGGATACGTGGTCCAGTTCCAGGCGTTGCCAAGGTAGTTGTAAAAGTGAACTGTAATTGGAGACTTATCAGTGATGCCGGACTTCGCCATAAGCTAGGTACCCAAAGAAAGCGAACAACATTCGCTCGGGGACGCGAGATACATAAATAAATCCAAATAGAGGAAGGTATAACAAAAAAGCCCTTGGTAGTTTATATAATAGTTCTTGTTCTCCCTCTGTCTGCAACCTTTCCGGAATTTTTGGTATTCTGAGATGAAAAGATTTAAAATGTATCAGGACTTATTATTTCAAATATTGCAAATTTCTCTTGTACCTTCCTCGACGTTATAGGAATTCCCGTGTAACTGTAATTTTTTTGCCCTCTGACCCTTGTGCAAAGTTATCTTCAATTGCCTAGGACCTTCACGTTTCTGCCCTTGGTCATTTCTTCGCATTCCATCTAGGAAGAAGATTTTTCAGACCCGATTAGTCCCATTTTTTTAATGTTTATTTTTTTATCTTGCGCATTTACTACATTATTGAAAGCTCAGTGTATTTTTTATTTTATTCGTCTGTACTGCGCTATTTTCCTCTTCTAAGTGCGTAAATAAAAATTCATCATCGTCATCATCATTATATAACATGGAACAGAAACGCGAAAAGATCTCCACTGAGCAGCGCTAGATCCGCCCGCATTAGTCCGTCGCCACTGACATTTACACAGCAGACTATGCACTGGTGTAGAAATGGGAGAGTACGCTTGAGCAAGTGCGAAAGAACATTCTGGTTTAATAATTCTTGGAGCAGAGATGTTCGAATCCTAGTCTGAAATTCTAATCCGCGCCGTTCTTAGCTATGAATCCAAATCCCGGCTCACAATTCACATCTTTGCTGCCGATTAGATACAGAATCCAACTACACCTTCTACACAACAGATTGACGTACAGGATGGGCCTACATGACGTCTTTCAACAAGAGCTGTAAGCTCATATGGCACTTGCATGGGTTAAGATGATTTGATTGATCAAAAGTAAGTTTCGACTTTGCGGATGAGATGCGCACTCTAAGGGAGCTGGAACTTCTTTTGTAAGCAAAACCCTTAAGGCAAAAATGCTAATGGGCTGATGGGCATCATGAAAATGCATCTATTGCTTAAAAGTATTTTTTTTACTTTGCGGTCAAGATTGGTACTTTAAGGAATAATCGGATTTGGGAAGTAGTAATTTCTAAACAAATGTTGTTGAGTCCCCAATATTCCAGCGAAGTTTCATCGTCCTAGCACATCTGGAAGTACCTTAACGCGCGATCACCGGAATCCCAGACCCCCCCCCTCTCCTCCAACTCCACCCACAATACCCGGAGCCAATCCGGTTCTGTAAATGATTAATCCAGAGCATCTGTTTGTCATTCCCACGAAGTTCGATCCAGATCACACCAGTCTAAGCGGGTCAAGTATTTTCCGCCCTCCCCCCAATAATTGCCGGATTCGGTCCGGAAATGAAAAGATCACCAGAGAAAAATGTCCTCTGTTTAATTATTAAATTTCACTCGAATCCGATCACCCGTTCCAAAGTTACGCATGACTCAATATTCCGGATTCCCCTCCCTCAACTCCCCCCCCCCCAAGATTATCATATCGAGGATTTTTTTTTATGCCAAGTCAGTTTGACCGGGTCCCTGATATGCCTTCCAAGTTTCGTCGTGAAAATCCCCCAAAAACGCAATTCCGGGAAACCCCCTCCTCCCCCCCCCCCCTCAAGTGTCCGGATCCAGTCAAATTATGTAAAAGATTTACATGGACCAGATGTTTGTTCTTCCCAGCAAGTTTCACTCCGATACCATCATTCTAACCGTTTCTCGAGATTTCCGGTCCATCCCCACACCCCCGGCTCCCCCATGGTGCCCGTGGCCAATCCGATTCAGTAAATGACTTACCTAGAGCATCTGTTTGTTCTTCCCACAAAGTACCATCCCGATCCCTCCATTCTAAACTGGTCACGTATTCCCCCCCCCCCCCCAATAGTTGCCGGATCTGGTTCGGATGTGAAAAAGATCATCGGAGATATGTCCTCTGTTCAATTCTTAAATTTCACTCGAATCCGATCACCCATTGCAAAATTACGCATGACTGAAAATTTCGGATTCCCCTCCCTCCACTCCCATCACCATTATCAGATCGACAAAATTTTTATTTTGAAGTCACTTTGATCGGGTCCCTGATATGCCTGCTAAGTTTCATCGTGAAAATCCCCAAAACCACCATCACCGGAATTCCGGGAAACCCCTCCTCCCATAAGTGTCCGGATCCAGTACAATGGTCTAAAGGACTTTTCTAGAGCAGATGCTTGTTCTTCCCAGCAAGTTTCACTCCGATCCCTCCATTCTAACCGTTTCTTGAAATTTCCGGTCTCCCCCCCCAACTCCCCCCTGGCTACCGAATCCGGTCAAGACTTTAAACGGGACATTACAGATATTTATTCTATTCAGTCATGAAGTTTCATTACAATCCGATCACTCGTTCGAAAGTTACAGACTTCTCAATTTCCCGGATTCCCCTGACCTCCACTCCCCCCAAAATGGTCGGATAAGAAAACGATTATTTCTAAGTTTGTTTGGTCGGGTCCCTGATATGCCTGCCAAGTTTCATGGTCCTAGCACAACTGGAAGTACCCTAACTCGAAAAAGTGTGACAAAATGCCCTAAATTTTCAAGTTTCCAGCGCCCCCACTCCCCCGCATATGGTCGGATCGGGAAACTGATTATTTCCAGGCTAGTTTGGTCGGATCCCTGATATTCCTGCCAAGTTTCATTGTCCTAGCTCATTTGGAAGTACCCTAACTCGAAAAAGTGTGACAAAATGCCCTAAATTTTCAAGTTTCCAGCGCCCCCACTCCCCCGCATATGGTCGGATCGGGACACTTATTATTTCCAGGTTACTTTGGTCAGGTCCCTGATATTCCTGCCAAGTTTCATTGTCCTAGCTCATCTAGAAGTACCCTAACTCGAAAAAGTGTGACAAAATGCCATAAATTTTCAAGTTTCCAGCGCCCAGCACTCCCCCGCATATGGTCCGATCGGGAAACTGATTATATCCAGGTTAATTTGGTCGGGTCCCTGATATGCCTGCCAAGCATTGTCCTAGCACATCTGGAAGTACCCTAACTCGAAAAAGTGTGACAAAAAACTCGGACCGACCGACAGACGGAATTGTGATCGGTATATGGCACTTGAGCCAGAGGCTGCAAGTGCCATAAAAACGGAAAGAGAAGCAAATGAATCACTCATCGTAGCAAGCACATGTGACATTATTGAAAATTGTGGAAAGCAACAAGCCAATCTAACAAGAGCTGTAAGCTCATATGGCACTTGCATGGGTTAAGATGATTTGATTGATCAAAAGTAAGTTTCGACTTTGCGGTTGAGATGCGCACTCGAAGAGAGCTGGAACTTCATTTGTAAGTAAAACCCTTGAGGCAAAAATGCTAATGGGCTGATGGGCATCATGAAAATGCATATATTGCTTAAAAGTATTTTTTTTATTTTGCGGTCAAGATTGGTACTTTAAGGAATAATCGGATTTGGGAAGTAGCAATTCCTAAGCAAATGTTGTTGAGTCTCCAATATTCCATCGAAGTTTCGTCGTCCTAGCGAATCCGGAAGTACCTAAACGCGCGATCACCGGAATCCCGGACCCCCCCCCCCCCCTCTTCCAACTCCATCCACAATACCCGGAGACAATCCGGTTCTGTAAATGATTAATCCAGAGTATCTGTTTGTCATTCCCACGAAGTTCGATCCAGATCACACCAGTCTAAGCGGGTCAAGTATTTTCCGCCCTCCCTCCAATAATTGCCGGATTCGGTCCGGAAATGAAAAAGATCACCAGAGAAAAATGTCCTCTGTTTGGTTATTAAATTTCACTCGAATCCGATCACCCGTTCCAAAGTTACGCATAACTCAATATTCCGGATTCCCCTCCCTCACGCCCCCCCCCCCCCAGATTATCATATCGAGGATTTTTTTTTATTTCAAGTCAGTTTGACCGGGTCCCTGATATGCCTTCCAAGTTTCGTCGTGAAAATCCAACAAAAAACGGAATTCCGGGAAACCCCCTCCTCCCCCCCCCTCAAGTGTCCGGATCCAGTCAAATTATGTAAAAGATTTACATGGATCAGATGTTTGTTCTTCCCAGCAAGTTTCACTCCGATACCACCATTCTAACCGTTTCTCGAGATTTCCGGTCCACCCCCCCCCCCCTGCTCCCCCACGGTGCCCGTAGCCAATCCGATTCAGTAAATGACTTACCTAGAGCATCTGTTTGTTCTTCCCACAAAGTTCCATCCCGATCCCTCCATTCTAAAGGGGTCACGTATTCCCCCCCCCCACCCCCTCCCAATAGTTGCCGGATCCGGTCCGGATATGAAAAAGATCATCGGAGAAATGTCCTCTGTTCAATTCTTAAATTTCACTCGAATCCGATCACCCATTCCAAAATTATGCATGACTGAAAATTTCGGATTCCCTTCCCTCCACTCCCCCCACCATTATCAGATCGAAAAAATTTTTATTTTGAAGTCAGTTTGATCGGGTCCCTGATATGCCTGCCAAGTTTCACTGTCCTAGCACATCTGGAAGTACCCTAACTCGAAAAGGTGTGACAAAAAACTCGGACCGACCGACAGACGGAATTGTGATCGGTATATGGCACTTGAGCCAGAGGCTGCAAGTGCCATAAAAAAAAGGCCAAATGCTTCGGTGGGAACCCAAGCCCCAATTTTTTTTTGTCCGTCCTGCCGTTACGTCCAATTCGGTTACCTGTTCAAGCTATAGGCTACAATATAGCACTTTTTATGAGACGAGAACGCTACAGTCAGTTTTGTCACGCAATATCTTCGTTCGTAAATTTCGTCCGGAATCGTGGGGAGTTTCAGCTCCGCCGAAAATGAGAAGGAAATCGTCAGACTCACCATCCCCGTAGACACTGCTGTATGGGTTCTGAGCCACAAACCCCTCCTTCTCTGACTGTATGCCATTAGTCGGACTTGACACCAAAAATGGCCTGGTCTCATCTTCCACCAAAACCGTCCGCCTGATTGTGTCGACATATAATTTGACATAGTCAGATTTATAAAGGCTGAAGTTTGAGCTTGTTTCGTACCTGCATCAGAACAAAATTAGCCAAAGGGTCACAGAACAGATGATAAGAAAAAGTTCACTTCACAAGAATTCTAGCATTACACTTTAGTTATTTTGCACCCTTAAAAGAATCATCATAGCCTACCCCGATGAAAAATTATTTCAAAATAGTAGTACGAAGTTGTACGAAAAAGTAGCATGCAGTACCAACTGATGCTACTACATACTACTATAGCATGACTGGATGCTACTGGAGCAAGGCGGGATGCTACTGAATACTACTGCTTAAGATTAGCCCATGCACAATAAATTCAAGTATTCTGTACTACTGCATATCAATACATGCGACTTACAACTACACAGACTACAAATTTTTCATCGGGACTTTCATGATTTTTTTTTTCTTCGTGGTCTCAAGGAGTTGCTGGCATACACCCAGAAGATGAGCCCCGTCGTCTATACCGAGGGGCTGCTCCCTTCTGTAGCAAGGTGTACATGGTCCCTGCCTCCGAGCTATCTGTTTCGCAGATTACATCCGTGATTCAGGGTTAAGAAAATATGCTGAATCCAGATCTGAACTTTGTTTTCTCACCGGACAAGTAGTTCGCCGGGAATCCGGCAAAAAACGGAAACTTGGTCGATGTAAAAATGTATTCTGGAGCTGAAAAGAGTATCGACATACAGGGAAGAATATATGCTGAATATATGAGACTTATTTCTTGCCGCATTGGGAATTTTAAAATGTTGTACGCCGTTAGGGCGTTTGCGAGATATAGGCTAAATAGGCAAATTTAACCTATTCTAATTTTTTTAGCCTATTACATTTTGCATATTTTTTTCAAGGGATAGAGTTGTCGAAATTTAACGTTATCTCATATCATTAGACAGAGCAGATCGAGTCATTTTAAGCTCATTAAAATTGTCTGTTCTTTACTGTATTTTTCAAAAGATGGCTTTAAATGTGGTAAAAACTGCAGAGAAACATCTTCACACAGAAAGTTAGCGGTAGATATGAGAGGATGAAATAAGTCATATCAGCCTCCAGAGAGGATGTTATATGTCATATCAGCCTCCAGAGAGGATGTTATAAGTCATATCAGCTTCCAGAGAGAATGATATAAGTCATATCAGACTCCAGAGAGGATGTTATAAGTCATATCAGCCTCCGGAGAGGATGTTATAAGTCATATCAGCTTCCAGATATGATCTCTGTTTGAAAAAGGTCTAACAGTTAACACACCTTCATCTCGGTTGATTTCTGAATGACCACCTTGACGGCCATTTAAAAATATCAACCTCGCCTTCGGCTCGGTAGATATTTTTCGTAACCTACCTCGCCTTCGGCTCGGGTAGGTTATTTTCAATGGCCGTCTCAGTGTTATTTTCAGATATCAACCTCGATGTCGGAAGTTAACCTTTAATAATTTGATAAAGCAGATCGAGTTCTTCCATAGCATCATTTTTAAGCTCATCAAAAAATGTTTGTTCTCTATTTACTGTATTTTGAAATGATGGCTTTAAATATGGTAAAAACTACAGAGAAACGCTAATAGCTCAGAATGTGTTTAAGGTAACGAACTTGTATTTCCTTAAAGGACCTGTCGTACCTATAATGCCAATGCAACCTACTTTCGTCACTTCATTCATTAGTTCTTAAACCTGGAGGAGAAACCTGGATTTTTTGTTTTGACGGTAATTAGTCCCTCACAGGTTCGCTTCTGGGCATTAAGATTCTAGTTTTTTATGGCACTTGCCATTCGGCCAAGTGCTATATAGCGGTGCCACATACCGTATCCGGTACTAGCTGTATTTGCTATACTGTAGTAAATTGACTGATTTGTTTGTAAACTTACCAGTTTCCACGCAGCGCTGCTTCATTTTCATTATTGCCTGCCCAAACAATAACTGATGGATGATACTGGAGTCGCCTAATTTGGTGCCGGACTTCCTGGGAAACAGTTTCCAAAAATTCCGGGTTAGTCGGATACATGGAACACGCGAACATCATGTCTTGCCAGACCAAAATACCAAGTCGATCAGCAAGCTGGAAGAAAAATGAAAATCTAGCTCCAACTACCAACTACCACTACAACTATAACTCCAACCAAACCGAATATCCTTCCGACTGTAACCACGCTAGCGAAGACCCCCCCTCCCCCCCCCCCCCCCCCCCCCAACGGCAATACAGTCGATGGGGTCATAAGGATTTTTGGGAAGTAGGTGGGTATGTCAAGCAGCTCGATATAAACTTCATAAGAATCACAGCTGCAAAACAGAAATGAAAACGTACTCATACCTCATAGAAGTACTCTGATTCATAGATGCCGCCACCCCAAACTCGAAGGACGTTCATGTTGGCCGCAGCGGCTGATACTAGAAGGTGCTGAATTTTGTCTTTCGTCGCTCGCTCAGGTAAGATGTCAGCAGGAATCCAATTCGAGCCCTTTAAAAATATTGGCACTCCATTGATCCGCAAGAAGAATGACAAACCTAAAAGAATAACTTTAATAGTCACTCAGAATTTTATACATCTATAAAGAGGGTGGCTGTCTGGATTTTACTTTATCTGAATTTTACTGACGTATTTTGACTCAGTCGAGGGATAATTGTTTCTCACAGTTGGCTTCCGACTTCATATGTAAAGGATATAATAAAAGAAAAAATAATAATAAGTTTATGTTTATGTAGTTTAGTTTCTAAAGATTGGCTTATATAGCAAAGAGTATTAAACTACAAAAAAAAAGAAAAAAAAGAAGATGAATCTGAGAATATGGACGACGTCCCGACATGGCATAAATCACATTAATACCGCAGTATTCCAATTTCCCAGAGAGACGTAGTTTTTTAATCATATAAAATGACGGACACAGTAAATCAGAGACGCAGTTCAGAACTAGCAGCCCAGGAGGCTTGGATACTGACAGCAAGCGATTTGATGATGTTACGGCTTCTACATACCACATTGAAAGATTTTACACAAATCAAAAACCATTACTTGGTAATCCCCAAGCAACGGAAGAACTGATTTTCATCGGGTTTTCAAACCTGTTTAAGGGAAAAAGATATTCTTAAAGCACACCTCGCACTACGTAGCGTTTATGTTCCAATGTTCGAAACTATCCGAATGCTGTAAAACTAAGCTCTGCTTTTAACAAATTATTCACGACTTCAGCTGTTTTAAGCCTTTTCCCAGACCCACTGACTTCTAGGAAAAACTCGGCAAGATTGAGATAACTGGTTTTATGCATAAGTAGCATCATCCGCGAACACTCGTTGGGAGCCTAATGCGCTTGGAAAATCGTGAATCACACCAAGTGCAAAGGTTAGTGTGGTGTCGTTGGCGGGTTTAGGATCTAATACATGAAATTTAGGTTTTCAGGTTTAAAGGACCCCTCTTGCTTATTCTGCCTTTTTAATACACTTAGCTCCCACACGGAATTTTAAGCTTCTAAAATCCCCACCTTTCTGCATTGTTTCGTTTCGGAACTACACATTTTTAGCGCTTTTTCGAACCTGCCGAGTTTTCCCGTCACCCAACGAAAAGTTTGCCGGAATCTTCAACGTCCGCTGACAACTCTTTCACGCATAAGGATGTGATAATCTTCTGTTTATAACTTCTTTTGTTTAATTAGTTTTCTCCCCACTTTTTAACCAAGGCACGTTCAGTTTTCAAATGTTTTGCGCCCAGCCGCCGCGTCGGAGAGCAGGAAGGCTGGATATAGTCGACAAGCGCTAACAAGAGAATCGCTAGTTTTAGGTGGAAAGTAATGGTATTTTCGAAAACATTTTTTCTGATTCATTTCATACGGAAAAGATCATTTCTAGTAAGAGTCGTGCTTTAAGAATTAATGACTGCAATCCGGAAGTAGGTTGCATAGGCACTATAGGTACGACGGGTCCTTTAACAAGAATTATGTGTTTTGGTGAACCTTTATCAATAAAATTACAAAAGTGCAGCTCACTGTCAGTAAAATTGGTCCAAAGGATGTGTTCCAACTTTTTACCAACAGTTAGAAAATCTACCACCGTCGTACCAATCTGTAATCATGCAGGTTGAGTCGGCGGTGATGGCTTTTAGTAACTTTCTCCAGGAGAACCCAGCAGAGGCAGAAAGAACTGCAACCGAGATGGTAAATTTGACCATAATAGAACCTGCATGCCATCCGGACCAGGCTCGGATTGGTCCGGACTACTGAGGAAAAAAACAGAAACGGGTCAATCCGAAAACGGGTTATACAAACATGAACCCAACCCGCATAAAAAAAACAACAACAACACACTACCAATGAGTACTCCCGTGACAAACAACGCAGCAATTATGTTTTCTTGACATCATAAAAAGCGGAGGTCGAGACGAATAATGATGCAAAACATGAATATCCCATGTAGACAGAAACTTCGAGCAATGAAAAAAAGTGCGCATACCGAGCACATGTCTCGGTCATGAACATAGGTACGTCTGTCGGCGGTAAAAAGTACCTTCCAAATTCTTGACAGGTTCCTCCACCAGCTCCACCGTCCGAAAACCAACTTGCAGTTTCTTTCTCTCCCTTTCACCGGAAAAGTGAGTCTGAATCACCATTTCGTACAGTGTCTGGTTTCCGTAGCCCCTTGGCCACCACCGCCCGACATTTGAATCCTAAAAGAAATAAAAATATTGCATCATGCACTGATCGTCTAACCTAAAGCATAAAGGATAGTTGGCTTATTCCATTTCGTCAGGGTTTGCTGTATCTTAAAATCGCGCCCGATCTCCAAAAAACAATAATAAGAACGACAATCATAATGTAACGCAAAAGTAAAGACTTTCGCCTTTAAATAACTCTGAGAAACTTGGAGTAATCGGACTGATCAGAGTTAAAATCCCATCTATATCGCCCCCTTTTGGAATACTGTTGCCCCGTATGGGGACCCCAAGTGCAAAACACGGTTTATCTATCAGAAGAGCTTGAATCCGTGCAGAAACGCGCAACGAAAATTATAACGGGTCCTGGCTATCAGTCTTAGGAGCAAGCACTGTCTATGTTGAGAGTCCTGAGCCTATACAACCGAAGAACAGAAACTGATCCTAAACTTTGGAAAACAAACTGCTGGCAAATGAGAACAATCGATCACTGCTCCTCCCTGATGCTTCCGAGAAATAGCAGGACAAGACATTAAAACAAACTAGTGCCCGCCGGAGGACGAACTTCAAGGTTCATGAACTCGTTTGTGCCCTTTTTACAGATATTTTAAACAAAGTGAATAATTAGTGTAATATATTTATTTTATCATTGTATGACCAGCGTAATTTAGCATCTTCTGACGAAGAAAGCTATGAAGCTATGTCAATAAACGATTTGATTGATTGATTGATTGATTGATCGATTCAACAGTAACCACATCTTCGGTAGGGCTGTTCCAAAGATAAACAATTTTGCAATCAAAGCTCCTCCTATGAACGTCCTTGTGGAAAGGGATAGGCTAGGATTAGCCTATACAAAAAGACCCGAGACAATCTCGATGAAAAATTGAAGCCCAAATTGTAGACGTACAACTACATTCGTGAAGTTGAATGTAGTGATAGGTAGTAGTACAAAATACTTTCATCGGACTGGGATAATCTTACGCAGTAGTATCAAGTGGCATCAGATTTAATAGGATCGTATGCAGTAGATAAGTAGTATCATATATAGTAGCGTTCAGTCTTCATACAACTAATTTTCGACACAGAATCAGGCTTAAAGCGGGCCACAAAAAATGGTCTTTCTACCACACACACAATGCTAACCCTACCTTCTGTCACTATGAATGTTCAAAACCACTAAAAACACCGTAAAACAGTGAGCAAAAAAGTTTCCTAGGTTTGAAATAACTCTGTTTGGACTAAATCTCAGCCGATTATCACGGACAGCTGTTATGGCACGTAGGGAGCCATGGGCAGGGGCGTAATTTCGTCAAAATCCTGGGGGGGGGGGGGCAAAGTTGGAGCCGATTTTCTCAAGTCAAGTGAAAATGAGCAGTTTTATTTCAAGAAGAAAAACGTAATAAAAACAAAGAAACAAAGAGATATTTTACTAATCGACCAAGGCGAAACGACGCTTCTTCAAATTCGCGAAACTGTCCACTGGGCGATTGACGTCAAGCTTCTTCGCTTTTTCAGGTTGGGTACCAATGACCAAAAGATAACTTAGTCGGTCGTCTGACATAGACGTGCGAAGATACGTTTTACGCGTTTCATACACGAAAATAATCGTTGGTTCGATGCAGTCGACACAAGAAGCGACAAAATTAGGTCAAACGCCTCAAGGACCGACGGAATGCTTCCGGATTCTTCGCAAGAAGTGATCGAGCATGCGATGCGTTCTGTGGTTATCTTAGGCCTATCTTAGTTTCGACGAGAGTTTCGAAGACGCTAAATTTTAGCTGGGGGGGCAAACATAAAGCTGGGGGGGGGGGCAGTTGCCCCCCCCTGTCCTATAGCAAATTACGCCCCTGGCCAAGGGTTAAATATAATAATTTCCATCTAATCCTCCAGCTGTTTATTTCAAATACAAATAAATTATAAAACCAAGACCAGTGTGGTACCTCTGAAGACATAAAAAAAAAATATCAGTTAGGTCTTATAATTCTTTGCTAATCAATCCTGGAAAATTCCGCCATCTAGAAAAGAAGACGTTGGGCGTGGGTTTTTTCTCGAGCCAAAACAGCAACTCGGCAATCGGGTTCAATCTCAACAAACCAGTGGCACGCGATCAAGGAGAGAAGGTAAACAGAATGTTTGGATTAGGTCTTTAAGCTGATGTCCGACACAGCAACCAAAATGCGTTCTTTACGTTTAGATCGCTGTACCACGCAAAACTTTGAATGGGTCAGAAAATTCACTAATAAGAACATACCAACCAATGAGCATTGATATTGGGTACAACTGCAGGTACTACATTTTCTCAAATTTCCTTTTCAGGCAAAGTAAGTAGCCTATTGGAGGATTCAGGAGCAAGGACTTCCACATTACAGATTTACTAGTATTTCGACAAGCAATACTACCTTAGCGTCCAAATAGGTGTAATAAGCTAATAGGAACTCAATAGGCTATTATCGATGCAGCGTTCGGTGTTGTCACGCTGATACAATTTTCAAGCTTCCAAAGATCGGAAAAAGTGTTCTTAAGTACACGAGTACAATTTGACACCCCTTTATATTGTAAAAAGCTATTAAATTAACGGATGCACAGGCATTGGTCCACAAACTAACAATAAGCAGTCATAACAGAACAAAACGTGTTCTTTTGAACAAAAGTCGTTTCTTCAGCTTCCAACAAAGTAGAACTTTAGTGCTTCCCGTGGCAACCCTGACGACGCTACTCTCCTCGGCCTGCTGGCGGAACCAACCAAGCAATCTGATTGATTCTGCATAAGGGAAAATAGAACCTGGCTCTATTCTCCTTATTCGCCTTATTACAGCGCGCCCCCAGGAAAAACAAGAGCTGTAAGCTCATATGGCACTTGCATGTGTCAAGATGATTTGATTGATCAAGAGTAAGTTTCGACTTTGCGGTTGAGATGCGCGCTCTAAGGGAGCTGGAACTTCATTTGTAAGCAAAGCCCTTGAGGCAAAACTGCTAATGGGCTGATGGGCATCCACGAAAATGCATATATTGCTTAAAAGTATTTTTTTTACTTTGCGGTCAAGATTGGTACTTTAAGGAATAATCGGATTTGGGAAGTAGCAATTTCTAAGCAAATGTTGTTGAGTCTCCAATATTCCAGCGAAGTTTCATCGTCCTAGCACATCTGGAAGTACCTTAACGCGCGATCACCGGAATCCTAGACCCCCCTCCCCCTCCTCCAACTCCACCCACAATAACCGGAGCCAATCCTGTTCTGTAAATGATTAATCCAGAGCATCTGTTTGTCATTCCCACGAAGTTCGATCCAGATCACACCAGTCTAAGCGGGTCAAGTATTTTCCGCCCTCCCCCCGATAATTGCCGGATTCGGTCCGGAAATGAAAAAGGTCACAAGAGAAAAATGTCCTCTGTTTAATTATTAAATTTCACTCGAATCCGATCACCCGTTCCAAAGTTACGCATGACTCAATATTCCGGATTCCCCTCCCTCAAGTCCCCCCCCCCACAAGATTATCATATCGAGGATTTTTTTTTTATTCCAAGTCAGTTTGACCGGGTCCCTGATATGCCTTCCAAGTTTCGTCGTGAAAATCCCCCAAAAACGGAATTCCGGGATACCCCTCCTCCCCCCCCCCTCAAGTGTCCGGATCCAGTCAAATTATGTAAAAGATTTATATGGACCAGATGTTTGTTCTTCCCAGCAAGTTTCACTCCGATACCATCATTCTAACCGTTTCTCGAGATTTCCGGTCCACCCCCCCCCCACCCCACCCAGCTCCCCCGCGGTGCACGTAGCCAATCCGATTCAGCAAATGACTTACCTAGAGCATCTGTTTGTTCTTCCCACAAAGTTCCATCCCGATCCCTCCATTCTAAACGGGGCACGTATTTCCCCCCCCCCCCCAATAGTTGCCGGATCCGGTCCGGATATGAAAAAAATCATCGGAGAAATGTCCTCTGTTGAATTCTTAAATTTCACTCGAATCCGATCAACCATTCTAAAATTACGCATGACTGAAAATTTCGGATTCCCCTCCCTCCACTCCCCCCACCATTATCTGATCGACAAAATTTTTATTTTGAAGTCAGTTTGATTGGGTCCCTGATATGCCTGCCAAGTTTCATCGTGAAAGTCCCCAAAACCACCATCACCGGAATTCCGGGACCCCCCCCCCCCATAAGTGTCCGGATCAAGTACAATGGCCTAAAGGACTTATCTAGAGCAGATGCTTGTTCTTCCCAGCAAGTTTCACTCCGATCCCTCCATTCTAACCGTTTCTTGAAATTTCCGGTCTCCCCCCCCCCAACTCCCCCCTGGCTACCGAATCCGGTCAAGACTTTAAACGGGACATTACAGATATATATTCTGTTCAGTTATGAAGTTTCATTACAATCCGATCATCCGTTCGAAAGTTACACACTTATCAATTTCCCGGATTCCCCTCCCTCCACTCTCCCACCATTATCTGATCAACAATATTTTTATTTTGAAGTCAGTTTGATTGGGTCCCTGATATGCCTGCCAAGTTTCATCGTGAAAATCCAAAAAACCACCATCACCGGAATTCCGCCCCCCCCCCCCCCCCCCCCCCATAAGTGTCCGGATCCAGTACAATGGTCTAAAGTACTTATCTAGAGCAGATGCTTGTTCTTCCCAGCAAGTTTCACTCCGATCCCTCCATTCTAACCGTTTCTTGAAATTTCCGGTCTCCCCCCCCCCCAACTCCCCCCTGGCTACCGAATCCGGTCAAGACTTTAAACGGGACATTACAGATATATATTCTCTTCAGTTATGAAGTTTCATTACAATCCGATCATCCGTTCGAAAGTTACACACTTCTCAGTTTCCCGGATTCCCCTGCCCTCCACCCCCCCCCCCCCCCCAAAAAATGGTCGGATCAGAAAACTGATTATTCCTAATTTTGTTTGGTCGGGTCTCTGATATGCCTGCCAAGTTTCATGGTCCTAGCACAACTGGAAGTACCCTAACTCGAAAAAGTGTGACAAAATGCCCTAAATTTTCAAGTTTCCAGCGCCCCGCACTCCCCCCCATATGGTCGGATCGGGAAACTGATTATTTCCAGGTTAGTTTGGTCGGGTCCGTGATATTCCTGCCAAGTTTCATTGTCCTAGCTCATCTGGAAGTACCCTCACTCGAAAAAGTGTGACAAAATGCCCTAAATTTTCAAGTTTCCAGCGCCCCAGCTCCCCCGCATATGGTCGGATCGGGAAACTTATTATTTCCAGGTTACTTTGGTCAGGTCCCTGATATTCCTGCCAAGTTTCATTGTCCTAGCTCATCTGGAAGTACCCTAACTCGAAAAAGTGTGACAAAATGCCCTAAATTTTCAAGTTTCGAGCGCCCCCACTCCCCCGCATATGGTCGGATCGGGAAACTGATTATTTCCAGGTTCGTTTGGTCGGGTCCCTGATATTCCTGCCAAGTTTCATTGTCCTAGCTCATCTAGAATTACCCTAACTCAGAAAAAAAGTGACAAAATGCCCTAAATTTGCAAGTTTCCAGCGCCCCGCACTCCCCCCCATATGGTCGGATCGGGAAACTGATTATTTCCAGGTTAGTTTGGTCGGGTCCCTGATATGCCTGCCAAGTTTCATTGTCCTAGCACATCTGGAAGTACCCTAACTCGGATATGTGGGACAACAAAACTCGGACCGACCGACAGACCGACAGACCGACAGACGGAATTGTGATCGGTATATGGCACTTGAGCCAGAGGCTGCAAGTGCCATAAAAATAATCTGTATTAAGCCTTATATGCCGTAATACAACACCTATTTGGACAATGCTTAACTAACTTAGCGGGAGGTCTATACAGGGGCGTCCCGAGGGGGGGGGGCGGGGGGGGGGCGCAGAGCCCCCTTCGTTTTGGGCATTCGGTCAAATTTTCGCCGAAGGCGAAAAATTCGGTCAAAGGGCATCGCGGCGAAGCCGTGATGCCATTTTCATAAAAGGGTTTGTCCCCGCATTTCAAAATTGGGTGATTTAACGTGTTTATTGGTTCCCCTTTCTTTATCGAATTTGCTAATTCATCTGACTTTTGTTCACTCCGCATCGATTTCACCGCATTCGGTCCGTCCCTGCGTAAATTCGGTGATTTAACCTGTTTATTTGGTCTCATTCGTTAGCGAATTCGGTAATTCACCGGACTTTTTTCAAGTCCGTATCTGTTCTATCGCATTCGTTCAGTCCATTTCATAATTCGGTCATTAATCAGATTCATTTGGTTCTGATTCGTGACCGAATACGATAATTCATCCAACTTTTGTTCAGTCCGCATCGGTTTCGCCGCGTTCGGTCCGTCCCTGCGTAAATTCGGTGATTTAACCTGTTTATTTGGTCTCATTCTTTACCGAATTCGGTAATTCGGTCGCATTCGGTAAGTCCATTTCATAAATTAAATTCGGTGAGACTCATTTGGTTCTGATTCGTTACTGAATACGGTAATTAACCGGATTTTTCTTTAGTCCGTTTCTAATACTAGACTTGCCGAATTCGGTTGTTTTAGGTGGTTCTAACAATAGTTTATTCCATTACGAAATTCGGTTGTAATACCGTTCTCGATCTGTTCCTTGTTTTTTTTTTTTTTCAGTTTTTTGGTATACTACGAATTCATTATTTGCTTCAACCCAGCTACTGAGTTCGGTAACTTAAGTGGCATTTATTTAGATCTCGTTCTTTACCATTTACGGTAGCTTCAGCTGGTTGCTGTTCATCTTTTTACTTCTTAGGATTGCAATACTTCAGGAATAAGCACGTCTCTTGACGTGAAAACTAGCCTGCTTTTGTTTGCTGTAAATTCCGAACAAATGGTTCGTTGTATCCACTTTACCCTGGATCGCCCCTTTCGTGGCCAACTCTGGGTTGAATGTATAATCTTGGGATCGCAAAAAGGCACTTTTATCATCAGTGTTTCCAAAAAATTTCGCCTGCGGCGCATTTCGCAGTCTTCACTAGTTAGACAAAGGTTGCCTCAAGTAGTTGGCGTTTGAGGCTTGGAATTTTGGGGAGCTTGAACTACGTTAAAAGCTAGAATTTGCATGGGAAGCAGTTAAATGTTGCCAGAAAAAAAGGCGGATTAAATAATTTCGCCTGCGGCGCCTTAATTAATCATGCAGCAACACCATTTCTTCCAAAGGTAAAACGCTAGTGACGGCGTATCCGTGAAAAAAAAGCGGAAAAGCGTGAAAACGCGCCAATTTTTCTCTTTAGACTTGTTTGTATATACTCCGCAACTTTTTACGTTGTAGCTTCATGAAGGCAACTCGCTGTGTTTTTACAATTCTTGTTAATAAATTCAGTAAAAAACAGGTACCGATTCGGTCAATTTTACCAGGTGCGCCCCCCCAATGAAGAAAGGCTCGGGACGCCCCTGGGTCTATATGTCTAAAGTATGCTAAGCAACCCGGGGCTAAAAGGCCAGGGAGAAACACGTGTCACCAGACTTACCGATCCGAAGAAAAGTTTGAAGGTCCTCTTTGCTTCCCTTACTCTGTTCGGCTGAATAACAACGGGCTCCTTCAAGAAGTAACTCAAGGTGGGAAAACGAACACTGATTCGCCCACTAACTGGCCCCAAGGTCGCTGTGTGGAAATGACAAGTAAGGCTGACTAGCCAACCATCGGCGTAAGGAGTTGCGGCGAAAAGAACATCACGTAGACGCACTGTATTGAAAGCTTCCAGTCGTACTGGCTTCCTGCAAATGAGAAAAAAACACCTGATTAGTACATAAAAAAAATCTCTGGGGAAAGCGGTGGTTCTGATACCGAGCAACTCTTCTTTCCAAATTGCCCGATTCATTCTTTCCCCAGAGCTCCAAATTTCGGAAAACGTAGCAATTAACCAATACCAAATATACCAAAATATCCATTGGAAAGCATTAGGCGCGACGACACTATTATCATACACTAGAGACCTGACGACAGAAGGAAAAAATAATTAGATTAGTTATATTATCCCTCCGAACGGCATTTGATCGACTTCTGGTTTTACTATGCTCGACTCTTTTAGCGCTTTTTCGAATAATGCGGGACGCGCTTTTTCACAGCCGTTACGATGGAAAACCAGTTTGCCTCACTTTACGCGCTACGAAATCTAGACGCTCTAAGTATTGAAAAATGGTAGTGCTATTTTTATTTTTTTATTTTTTTTTATTTCAAATAAGGCCAACATGGGCCACAATATAACAAAAAAAAACACACTCAACAAACAAACAAATGTAAATACCAGGTCACTTACGTGACTCCCGTCAAAAGCCCCGCGTACAACTCACGAGTCCACGCAAGCCATACAGGCAGAGAAAGCCGCATCTGAGGCCCACAAAGGATCCTAAGAAGTGGGCTAGGGGATCGGAGGATCCTGGTTTGAAGGGAAAGAATTGACCGCCTCCGAAGTTCACCAAAAGATGGAAGCCCTTCACCAACAAACATTCCCGATGCACTACAATTCCAAGGAAGACCGAGAAGCCACCGGAACGAATTATTATACATAACCCGAAAAGATTTTGTCACAGGTAAGAGAAAGATTACAAAGGGGTAAAAATAAACTGAAAATAAGGAAAGAAACGGTTTCTAGCGCTATGGTTCCTTGAAAAATTAGGCTAGACTACATTACTAAAGCCTTGTTTACTAGGCTCAGATTCCTGTCAGAGCAAAATAACACTAGGAAGTAGCGCCAAGACCTATGCTTTCCAGGCTTCGCAAACGGGCCATAGGCTACTCGTAGCTCCGCCTTCTACGCTTGCGGCATTTTTAGCGAGACAAACGGTTTAGAAGTTTCTAGGTGCGGTCAGCAGACATCGAGGAAACAGGAGAGGACGTATACATTTTTTACTGTGTTCAGAATATAAGTTATCGAAACCAGCACTGATTCACGACTGAATGATTTTCAGTAAGGACGTTCTCTATCGAGTGGTACTAGTATCGCTGCCATTCGAGTGTGTGTCACTTTTTTCAAGTTCTTGCTTCTTTTTCTATTCATTTCTGGCACTGGGACAGCTCGAGAGCGCGACCCTTTCCGCCTTCCGGTTGATCTTCTTCTGAGATGTTGATGGGTCGGTCTATGGCAAAGACAATAATAGTGGGAAAGACCGGTGACTTCGCTGAAATCGGGTCTCTGAAAATCGATCGGAACGCTGCCTAGCGTTTGGACTTTGTCCAATTTCGAGCGGTAGGTGATTAATATAATCAAAGCAAGAGGGCGTGAGTAGGCAATGTCTGTCAACATTAATTGATTCGAAACCGTGAATTAATTTTTTTTTTCCATAAAAAAGCTATTTATTCTTTTCCTACTTGTTTTTTATTCCAATTAAAGAGGAAATCTGAATGGAGAGAGGATGCTCATCATAAACGAAACGAAAAAAAAAATCAACAAAACGTGCTTTGATGATGATTCTGCGGAGAGCGAAGGAAGAAATGTCAACAGAGCAATTTTTTAACGAAAGAACATCCGCTAAACGGCGCTAACTGTTGTGACTCATGGGGCTTACGGGAGTTTCCGGTCTATCCCACTTTTACTGTTTCTATTCTATGGCACCTCAACTGGGGACGCCCCCAGGAGGAATTACCCTCTTCGTATTGATGGTGGGGCTGATGATGGAATCTCAACTGGGATCCGAGCCCAGGAGGAATCATCCTCGTGTGGTTGGTGGGTTGACAATGGCACCTCGACTGAGATCAGAGCCCAGGAGGAATTACTTCATAGTAAGTAAGTAATGTATTTGTAGCCCACCATTTTTTAAAAAGAGGAGTAAATGAAAGAAAATAAATAAAACACATAAAAGACACATAAAACGACACTAATTATGAATCTTCGGCCAGGAAGTAGTGGATAACGTCGTGCGCTGGTTGGTCCCTGTTGTCCTGACTTTCTGAAAGCGACGAGGAAATACCAAAAAGGCAACACTTACATCTTGAATTTTGCAATCCTCTGTCAATGTATGGTTATGACATAATTTTGACAAGTGGGACAGGTACTTTGCACATTTAAAGTAACACGATGTCATCTTCTTGATCTCCTTCTTTCGCAGAACATGGGCGATACCAGAACGAAATAGTATAGAAGGAGCGGAGAAGGTGCTGTACAAAGTTCGCATAGCTTTAAGATTATAGCACACCGGTTGGGGGCGCCCTTGTGTTAATTTGCTCTGCTTCCTATCATCCGCGACCAAAACTCCTGACTGGATATCGGGAATCGACTTATTAACTGTTCAGTATGGAAAAGACATAAGTGAGAAACTTAGTCCGCATTCCGGGAGAAAGTCCCGGCCATTTATCAAAGGCTTAAAGCTAAGTTCCTGCTGATGTATTATGCTCGATGTGGGACCGTTCTCCAACGATGTGTCCAGAACAGGAGCGATATGAATTAGGTTTCCCTGTAATCCGCAGAGTTGTTCGAGGATGCTAACTGACGATATATCACGTGGCCAAACACGAAAACCCGGAGAGCTCCTAATGGCGCTTCTGGTGCTCTAGGGCCTGCTTTTCGCCCGTTTCTTCCGCTTTGGTGACATTTACGCGCAACAAATTTGATGTTCAAGCATCGTTTTTTTGTGTTTGATGATGTATTTTCTTTCTTTCTCTCGTTGCCGTTTATGTCTGTTGTTGTATTTGTTGCATGTTTCTGTGAGTGGCCCCAGTTGGCCCTTAGTTCAATAAATCTAGTTCAAAACACCGCCCCATCAAACAGGTCACGACCCGTTGCGGTGTAGCTCGCACCTAGAAAGACGGATTCTGCTTGATTATCTGAGCAGAGACCTATAGAAAGCAGAAGCCTAATGCCCGGGCCCCAGTATAGTCACACTTGGTAATAACGCTGGTAATAAGATCGTCCTACGGTCGACACTGGGAAGAAAAGACGCTGAAAACGTAAAATAGACGAGATGAAAAAATCCATCTCCGCAATTTTGAACGTAGCTTTGACCAATCACAAACGACAGTCACTGACTTTAGCTAGTTCTGTTTACAAATGAGTGATGATGGTGGTAATGTATCTTGAATTTCTTCGTTCCAGGTGAGACCAGGATGAAACGTAAGAGTGGGTATTAACAAAATTAACGAATCAAACTACGCACACATGTGACTGAATGTGGCCCGGGCATAAAACAGTATTTTTTACCATACAGGTTATGACTCTTGAACATGCCTTTTAAGTTATACCTATGATAAACTGTGCTATGGGAAGTATTCAAGGAGGGACTGCTTCTTGCCGAATTTAAAGCAAAGACTCACCATATACCCAGAGTAGGCATGCCCGGACCCCAATCCCATCCAAAGGAAGCCTGCATTTTTCTGATGTGGTTGGCGTGACACTCACCACTGAACTCCGGGACAACGCAGGCAGGAGGGACAAGGTACGAGCGAAGCTGTTTCTCATACATACGGCGTGAGTATGCGACCGGGGACTTGAGACGTACTTCGAGGCTGTTCCACCCAGACTGAAACAAATGTATATTTGTAGGTAAGCAACGGGGTGAGGGATGACCGAGACACTATACGTGAAGACGGATGACGTCACGGACTCTGACTTCTTGGCGTCGAGGATGGAACGCATTTTTATATTTTCAGCAAAATATCGTGCCACGGGCTAATCGGACCAATCACGTCCCAGAGATTCGTAGCTACCACGATTACTACGCTCCCGAGCGTGGTAAAGAAATAGTTACTATTAGTTACTATTTCGAGAAGGTTGGAACGGTTAGCGTTGTAACTTTTCACGAGTCCGGAACGAAAGTAGTAACTAATTGTTACTATTGTTAGAAGGGTGGAACACGCTCACTATTGGAAAATTGAAATGAATTCTCCCAAATGAGCCGGACAAAGAGACCCCTTTCCCATCGCGAAATGACAAAGAAAGAGGACTCGCACATATTATGTCCTAGGCCTAACTGCTATGGTTATTCGGCTGCTCTGATCGAATCGACAACCAATGACGACCAAGTCCAAGGCTCGCGTATCTCAAGCTTGATCAGCTCCGAGCTGGGCGGGGGGGGGGGGGGGGTACCTACCACACAAGTTTTAGCTTTAAATGTGTTTCAAACTGCCAAGAATTTCAATCCTCGAACGCCAAATTAAATGAAACACCGTTCTTCCAAACACTACGAAATGCGCCGCAGGCGAAATTTTGTGTAAAACTAACTGTAAAGCATCAGTTGAGATTATTTATTTAATGTGAATTCGTGTATTCAAACTCACATATTCGGTTTTTCGTTTCACCTTTCGATTAAAAGCCAAGCTTTCAATGACTGTACCCAGAACAACTATATAGGCTTTTAATGTGCTTCAAACCCCCAAGAATTTCAATATTAGAATGCCAACTAAATGAAACACCGTTCCTTGTAATTACAGAATACCAGGAAATACGCCGCAGCCGAAATTTTGTGGAAACGCTTATGACCAAAGCACCTTTCCGAAAGTAAGACTACCTGTGAAATCACAGACTTCTCTGTAAAAATAAAGTGGTTGCTATCCGCAATAAATTAGGCACACAGTAGATTTGTTCTGAATTTACAGAAAAAGAAGTATTTTTCACGTTAAAAAGTCATGGTTAATACTGGGGTACTGCAAGAAGTACAGCCATGCACTGCGTCCCCTCATTTACTCTTTGAGATTTTGGCCACACCGAGAATCGACCAAGAAAGCAAGAGCTAGAAGCTCATATGGCACTCGCAAGGCTGAGTAAGAGGATGAAAGTAGGAATTTGGCAATTCGTGGGTTTGTTGTGATAATTCGTAAGCAAACCCCTTGAGACAAGAATGATCATGGACCCTTGGAAATCACGATAATGTATCGCTTGGTAAAAAGTATTTTATTTTGCACTTGGCCGTGATGATGTGCACTTTGAGGGCTCCAGAAATTCATCTGTAATCAAAACCCTTAAGGCAAAAATGATACTGGGCCCTTTAGAATCATGAATATATATGGTTTGATCAAAAGTTAAATGATCATGGGCTCGTGAGGATCATGAAAATGTATATTTTGCTTGAAAGTATTTTTTTGTACTTTGCGGTTAAGATGAGTACTTTAAGGGATGCTCGGATCTGGTCAATGACAATTTCTAAGCCAATCTTGTCAAGTTTTCTAATGTTCAAGCCAAGTTTCATCGTCCTGGCACATCTGGAAGTGCCTTAAATCGCGATCACCAGCATTCTGGACCCCCCCCCCCCTCCCTCCTACTTCCCCCAGAGTGCCCAAATCCGGTCCGGTTCTGTCACTGATGTATCTAGGGCTTATTTCTATGCTTGTTCTTCCACCAAATTTCACTCCAAGCATGTCACCAAATTTCCGGTCCTCCCCCCTCCCCCCACATTGATCGGATCCTGTTCGCACTTGAAATGGGACATCAGAGACATGAGTTCTTTCCGAATATCAAGTTTGTTAAGATCCGATCACCCGTTCAAAAGTTGGACATTCCTCAAGATTCCTGACTCCTCCTCCCTCCATTCCCCCACGATGGTTATATCGCAGAAACGATTGTTCTTTAGTTAAAATGGTCGAGTCCCTGATATGCCTGCCAAGTTTCATCGTCCTAGCACACGTGGAAGCATGTTAACTCGGGATCACCGGAATTTCGGAACCCTCCCTCCAACTCCCCCCACAGTATCCGGTCCGGTCTTGCCAACTATGTATCTAGCGCCTATGTGTGTTCTTCCCACATGTTTCATCCCAACCCGTTCCCTCTGAACATGTTACACGATTTCCGGTCCCCCCTCTAACTCCCCCCAAAGTCACCGGATCCGTTCCGGGCCTTAATTGTGACATCTGAGACACGAAGTCTTTCCAAATATCAAGTTTCATTAAGATCCGATTCCCCGTTAAGTTAAATACGTCAATATTTCGAATCCCCCCTCCCTCCACTCCCCCCACGGTGGTCCGATCCGGAAAGTTACTATTTCCCAAGCTAGTTTGGTTGGATCCCTAAAACGCCTGCCAAGTTTCACCATCCTAGCACATCTGGAAGTACCCTAACTCGCGATCACCGGACTGATCGACAGACCGACAGAAAAGTGATCGATATATGGCACTTTGCCGGAAGGCAAGTGCCGTAAAAACATAGGGATTCCAATTTACCGATAAGTCTTTTTCAATCGTCGATGTGCAGCCAGATAAACCAAAAAGAGCAGTTTAAGGATACGAGCAGATAAACGACCAAACAGTGTTTGACAGTGTATTAAAAAAAAAGCGGTTTAACGACGAGACTTAAACTTTTCGTCATCGCTCGACAGGAGGTCACAGAATGTATAAGAAATAGTCCGATTCACCGACGAGACTTAAGCTAGTCTGCAGAATTTGGTTTCTTGTGTGTAAAACCAAATCCCGATGAACCGACGAAACTCAAACTTTCCGTTTTCGTCCAACTAAACTATGCAGTCATTTGATCTCTTCCGTTTAGATAAAAAATAATTTGCCGACGAGATATAAAATTTCGGGACTGGCCCGACAAAAGTTTACGGAATTTGATTTATTACGTGTAATAAGATCCCGATCTGCCGACAGGAATTAAACTTTCCGGGCTCGCCCGACAAATAGTTGCAAAATTTGATTCTTACGTATAATAAGAGCCCGATGTGCCGACAAAACCATTCAGATTTCAATTTCTTCTGTGTTTTGCTCGACAAGACTGTAAAGAACTTTATTTCTTACGTGTGGCGGATGTGCCGACAAAACTTGAACTTCCGGAATGCGCCCGATAAACATTTACAGAATTATACGTGTAAAAAGAACCGATTTGCCGACGACAATACCGACGCCCCGACAAAATCATACAGCGTTTCTTCTGTGTTTTGCTCGACAAGACTGTACAGAACCTGACTTCTTATGTGTGAAAATAACCTGGTGTGCCGACGAGACTTGAACTTCCCGGGTGCGCCCGACTAATGTTTACAGAAACTGATTTCTTATCAACAAGAAGAGCACCGTGTGCCGACAAGTCGACCGACGCCCGACAAAAGTATACAAAATTGTGTTTCCTATCTATTTCTTATGCACAAAAAGAACCCGATGTGCCGACGAGAACTGGCGAGAAATTTAGCGTCTTCTGACGAAGAAAGCTTCGAAGTTGGTTTGTCGATAAACGATTTGATGATGATGAACTGACGAGCTGCCCGAACAAAGCATACAAAATTCAATTTCTTCTGTGTTTTGCCCGACAGCCGTTTTCAGAATTTGATTTCTAGCGTGTAAGAACATCCCGATGTGCCGACGAGTCAACCGACGCAAGACCAAAGCATATTTTTTTTATTTCTTCTGTGTTTGCCGGTGCACAGAACTTTCACCGAAATTCGCCCGACGAAAGTACTTTCTCATAACTTTGGCTAGGGGCGGGGGGAGAGCCCCCCTCCCCCCATAGTGACGCCCATGATCTCTTGACCTCTAAGGTCCATAAGGTACGCACCCAGGGCAGTACATAGAGACGGTGTAGAGAGACCGTCTACTACGGACAACTAAGATCTGTTTCGTTGGACGGCTCCAAAGACTAGTTATATACGTGATGGTCGCCGATCTTCGGTATGCTTGAGTGGTTGTTGCATGCTCTGTGTGATACTCGTCCGGAAACGACGAAATTCAATCACAGAAAACAGAGACAAAATGGGATAAGAACAAGAACAAAGAGAATAAGAAAATAGACGGGTGTGTTAAAAAACAGTATTGACAAGGAAGTTTTAACACAAGGGCTTCCCTGAAACTTAACAGTATTTACCTTGAGGACAGGGTTGACGTCCATGTTGTACTTCACGAACATGTTATCCGTGATCCCAATTTTGAATCCGTTCAAATAGACCTCCGATGCCGTGTCAACTCCATCAAAGACGACCATCGACCGTTTAGGCAGAAGTCCATTCTCGGGAACTAAAAAACTACCATCAAATAAACGGATCAACGAATGGAAACTAAAATACAAGGAAAGAACAAGAGCTACGAGCTCATATGGCACTTGTTACGAGTAGGCACGTAGGCAAGAAAGAAGATGAGAACGTCACAAAATACCCCCTTCAACCTCCGAGGATCGGACCTAGAAATAGGATATCTAGTTACACATAAAATGATCACCCAAAGCATCTTCTCTTACCGGCTATCACGTTTCGCTTGAGCCTGAGCATTTTTCGCGAAAATACGGCATCCCCCCCCCCTCCACCTTGTTCAGATCCGGCCCGGACCCTAAACTATGTCATCTAGGGAACATCGTATCTCTACTCTTCAAGTTTCATTCAAATCCCTCCACTCGTTTGACCCCTATGCGAGCTACAAAATTTCAGGGACTCCCCTCCAACTCCCCAAACTGTGGCCAAATACGACTAGGACACATAGACGTCGTATCCCTGACATCTCCTCTTTTCACTCTTCAAGTTTGAGTCCAATCGAAGCATATCTGCAAATTTCCGGTTTCCGGTTCATCCTCCTCCTACCCTGGCCGGATCCAGTCTGAACCGTAAAAAACAACCTAGGTCTCATAAAATCGGTATTGTCAAAGTTCCATTCCGATCGGTCCAATCGTTTCGTTTTTGTGCATGTCACAAAGTTTCCAGACATTACATTGCCGCATGTGGTTCGGAGACATGTCTTGCCTGTCTAGGTCATCAGTTCTTATCACCAGAAAAGTTTTACTCGAGTCGGATCACCCGTTCGCAACCTACAGAAATCAGTAATTTCCGAATTCCCCTCCCTCGAACATGGTCGGAAAAAAAACGAAAGTTTCTCTAAAGGCATTGTGTCAGGTCCTTAATTCTACTTGGTTGGGTCACTAATACGGCTGCCAAGTTTGATTGTCCTTAGCACATCTGGAAGTATCCTTATTCGCGATCATTGGAATTCCGGGAAACCCCCTCCAACTCCCCCCAAAGAGCCCCGATATGGTCAAGAACGTATCTAGGGCTCATGTTTGTTCTTCCCACCAGATTCCATCCCGATCCCTCGACGCTAAGCCTTTCACGAAAATTTTCGATGCCCCCTTCGACTCCCCCCACAGGTATCGGATCCGGTCCGGACTTGACATGGATCATCTGAGACCACACCTTTTTTCACTTGCGAAGTTTCATTCAGATCGGATCGCCCGTTCAAAAGTCATGAATGCCCCTAGACTCCGGATTCCCTATCCCTCCACTCCCCCACGATGGTCAGATCATGCAAACGACTATTCTCAAGTCAGTTTATTCGAGTCCTGGATATGCCAGCCCAGTTTCATCGTCTTAGTACATCAGGAAGTACCACACTCGTGGGATCAACAGAATTCCACCACCACCCCAAGTCCCCCCACAGTGCCCGAATCGTTTCGGTCATGTCAACGATGTATCTAGTGTTTGCTTGGTGTCTTCCCACCAAGTTTATGTCTTGATCACTCCCCTCATAGCGTTTCCCAAGATTTCCAGTTGCCCCCTCCAGCTCCCCCCGAAAGTCACCGGATCCGGTCCGGATTTCAAGTTGGTCGTCTGAGGCACGAGGTCTTTCCAAATATCAAGTTTCATGAAGATCCGATCACCCGTTCAAAAGATATAAATACCTCAAGATTCCGGATTCCCCCTCCCTCCACTCCCCCCACAGTGCCCGAATCGGCTCGGTAATGTCAATGATGTATCTAGTGTTTGCTAGGTGTCTTCCCACCAAGTTTCATCTCGATCCCTCCACTCATAGCGTTCCCAAGATTTCCGGTTGCCCCCTCCACATCCCCCCAAAAGTCACCGGATCCGGTCCGGATTTTAAGTGGGCCGCCTGAGGCATGAGGTCTTTCCAAATATCAAGTTTCATCGAGATCCGATCACCCGTTCAAAAGTTATAAATACCTCAAGATTCCGGATTCCCCCTCCCTCCACTCCCCCCACGGTGCTCGGATGGCGGAAGTGACTATTTCCAACTTAATCATTTGGGGTCTCTGATATGCCTGCCAAGTTTTATCGTCCTAGCTTATGTGAAAGTGCCCGAACTAGCTGGTCCGGATTTGAAACTGAATATCCGACAAACTCGTCCTTGAAACATGTCAAGTTTCACGCATGTTCGATTACCCTTTCCAAACTTATGCATGTTAATAGTTTCAGGATTTCCCATCCCTCCACTCCCCCCACTATGATCGGATCTGGAAAGTGATTATTTCCAAGTTAATCTGGTCGGTTCCCTGATATTCATGCCAAGTTTCATTGTCTAGCTTATGTGGACGCGTTTCACGTGGTCTTACTTTAATAAACAATAGGCTATCTATTCCCGTATTCGCTCCCGAATACATCGAGTCTAGGCGCAGTGGTAGAGCACTGGCTTCAGGACTCAGAGGACAGTGGTTCGATCCCGCATTTGAGCAGCGCTCTTTTTGCTACGTTTCGCTCCGCTTTTGCTTTATAGTCTCCGGACTCCCGGATCCGGGGAAAGTCGGATTTGGGAAATGATTATTTGTAAGTTGATCTGGTCGGGTCCCTGATATGCCCGCCAAGTTTCATCATCCTAGCTGATCTGGAAGTGCCCGAACTAGCAAAACCGGGACCGACAGACCGACTGACGGACAGAAATTACAATCGCTATATGGCACTTGGCCGAAGGGCAAGTGCCATAAAAACGGACAAACAATCCTACGGTTTCCAAGCTTCGCAAACGGGCCATACTCATAGCACAACCACTACTCTTGCGGCATTTAAAGCGAGACAAACTTGCGGGTTTAGAAATTTCTAGTAAAGCTAAGATGTAGTCTGCACAAATCAAGGAAACAGTGGAAGTTTTATCTTTTTTTGCTATGTCCAGGATATGCAGTTATTGGAGCCAGCGCTGGTGCGCGGCTGATTGAGTTTCAATAGGGACGTTCACTTTCGCTGCTGTTCGAGTGTGTGTCAGTTTTATCAAGTATTAGCGCTAATCCCAGGGGCTTAAATTCGTCAAAATCCTGGGGGAGGGGGGGGCAAAGTTGGAGCCGATTTTCCCAAGTCAAGTGAAAATTAGCAGTTTTATTTCAAGAAGAACAAGACCAAACTTTTCGATGGGATCCCAAAAATTCAATATCTGATCCAGACAACTGGGTCTTGTCTTAGCCAGATCCAGTCATCGCCAGAATCCTTGAACATTCTTACAATTAAAATTCAGAAACAGTTTAAGGCCAAATAGCTAATCATCTGAGAAAACCAAGTTCAGATATGGATTCAGCGTGTGTGTTTACCCGTATAAGTCATATCTGTTTTGACGAAAAGTTCCTGCCACTTCTGCCAATTTCCCGGTTTCGGCCAAACTCTAGAACTACTTGTCCGGCGAAAAAAAAAGCTCAAAAACGAACTCAGGGTATCTTCTTTCCCCAATAATGAACATCTAATCAACTTCAAATAAAAATTTAACTTATAACAAATTTTCCGACTCCAGCCGGATTCCGGTCGAACTATATGTCCGGGTAAAATATGATTGTCACACACGGATTCAGCGTCTCTTCTTACCCCTAAATCGGTTATCTAATCAGCTAGAAATAAAACTTTAACTTCTAACAATTTTCCGGTTTTGGCCGGATTCCGGGCGAACTACATGTCCGGGAAGAAAATTATTTTCACATAAAAGTTCAGCATGTCTTCTTGCCCTAAATCGGACATCTGATCAACTCCAAATAAAACATTTAATTTTAACAAACTTTCCGGTTTGGGCCGGATTCCGGGCAAACTACTTGTCCGTCGAGAAAATGGTTTTGACCATCGGTCTTCAGCATGTCTTCCTACCTCTAAATCAAACATCTAATCAACTTCAAATAAAACTTTTACTTTTAACAAACTTTCCGGTTTTGGCCGGATTCCGGGCGAACTACTTGTCCGATTACAAAATGGTTTTCACCATCGTGTTCAGCATGTCATCTTACACCATAATAGACTATCACATTACCTGTTTCAAAATATTTTGCTTGCCCCTTAATTTGAACCCCCTCCCCCACCCCTAAATGTAGGGCTACAAAGCCCATTTACGAACTCGACTGGTCCGCCGACCCAACGAATCCTCACACCAAGTTTCATCAAAATATCTCATTCCATTCGAGAGTTATCGTGCTTACAGACGGACGGACGGACAGACGGACAACTTTTGCGAAGTCATAGGTATCCCTCAACTTACGTTTTGGGATCCCCAAAACGTATTGAAAACAGAGAAACAAAGAGATATTTTACTAATCGACCAAGGCGAAACGACGCTTTTTCAAATTCGCGAAACTGTCCACTGCGCGATTGACCACACGCTTCTTCGCTTTTTCAGGTTGGGTCGTCTGACATAGACGTGCGAAGATATCTTTTTACGCGTTTCATACACGAAAAGAATCGTTCATTCGATGCAGTCGACCCACGAAGCGACAAAATTAGGTCAAACGCCTCATCGAAACGTCATGATCGAACGTCATGCTTTAGGATCCTTCGCAAGAAGTGATCGAGCATGCGATGCGTTCTGTGGTTAGAGCCGTTTGAGTCCGTGTTCCGTGTTCCAATCTTACCATAAAGACAAAGGTATACTACTATCTTAGTTTCGACGAGAGTTTCGAAGACACTAAATTTCAGGCGGGGAGGGGGGGGGGGGGGCAAACATCAAGCTGGGGGGAGCAAACTGGGGTCTGGGTGGCAGTTGCTACCCCCCCCCCCCCCCCCCCCCCCCGCCCCATAGCAAACTAATTTTGCATATTAGCAATTTAAGCAATTTAAATTTTGCTCTGGAAGAGAATTAAGGTCGAGCCCATATGTCCGTTAATTATACGTTAAAGTTTAACTGAAAAGCTTCCTTATTTTTGTATCATGCTACAGAATACACTGCATTATATGGATTGTGTAAAGGGATTTTTTGTTTCCCTATTTACTCTAGAATGACGGTCAGAATGTCTACAGCCGTCCTCATAACGGAAAATTCTACTATGACGTGGAAAATCTGAATCTCAATACAAAGGCGGCTTTTCAGTGGCCATTGGTGAGCTAGGCAATCACTGCTCTCTGCGTGAACACTTTTTTTTTCGTAAATCGCTTTCGTCAAGCATAAACACAGGTACAAGCGAACAGGAGTACCAAAAATCCAAGAGGAAAATTCCACTATATCAAAATTGATTATTTGTGAATAGCGGAGAAACGAAGTAACGCATTTTCATGGGGTCTTCAAGCCTCTTTAAGTGACTAAGTGATGGGTAACTAGATTGTTTCATCTCAGCCCTTTTCAGTTAAACTTTAAGATGTCGTTTAGAAGAAAAAAAAACATTCGTGAACTTTCAAAGGGCTGTCAAACAGTTGTAGTATCTATCAACCTACCGAAATTTCAGTTTCCAGAAGATAGTAAATATTTCGGATTACTTTTATCGACGAAAAAACAACGATGACACTACAGAAGGTTTCCTACTTACCTAGAAATTCCATTGAATATTTCCAATTCTCTCTGCTGATCCAGCGATACTTGACATCGTTAAACCGATATAACAGGGGTCCATCAGTGAGGTATCTGCTATCTTCTAGCGCTGAATAAACACTGCCGGGCACGATGCCTTCTAAACTGATACCTGGAATGCTAGATTAGGATTTGCGGATTCTAAGATCCCTCTAGGAAGGGGCTCGTGAGACCAAAAGGGCACCAGTTGCTATCGCCATGCAAAATAAAAAATGATTTTTCTGCCAACCTGGCTTTTTCAGGATTATCACTGGAGGTATTTTATCCTCAGCACGGCGCGTGTCTTTTAATGATATTTAATCCTTAGGTTTGTGTCATGTAACCAAGGTGTACTCTCACCTCGGAGCTGGCTACACCTTGGTTCTTTCAGTTTAATCCGCCAGGTAAGGCGATGAATAATCTAAGTCCTTCAAGTTTGAGGTAGAGAACTGAGAGAAGTTTAATTCAGTTCGTTTTGAGTTGGACCTGTGGAAGGTCGTTGCCGGAGAGCATGAAAAGTTAAGTGCTGTATACATATCTTTTGAACCTCTATTTCTCAAATGTAAATACATAGATCTATGTTTTCTATAGCTGATCAACAAGGTAGACACTAGTTTGTTCGCATGTTACTTTGTACCGTTAAGCACGGTCCACACCGATCGGGGGGGATCGACTAAAACCAGGAAGGGAAGGGAACGCGAGAAAAACAGGAAGGCATACTAAAACCAGGAAGGGCATACTAAAACGAGGAAGGCTGTCGCCAGAATTCGCCGCACCGTTTCCTTCCTCAGTTTGGTATTTTTCGAGGGGTTTGCAACTTTTCAAACCCAAAGTTCACCATCCCTTCCTCGTTTTGGTATCAAGACAGGGGTAGGAATTAAGATCAGTGAGGGGTCGGCAACTATCAAAATTATAATTCACCTTTTCATTTCTAGTTCTGACGGTTGGCGACTAATCCCCCAAGTCGAGCGAGGGGTCGGCAACTAAGACATGTCAAGTCCACCATTTCCTTCGTCGTTTTAGTACCTTGAAAGTACTAAAACGAGGAAGGAAATCGGAAATATTAAATTATTCTGCTTTGAGCGGTCGGCAACTACCAATGGCGACTAGAATCCTCGGACTGAATCACTCTTTTTAAGTCCATAATGCCATGTAGTCCGGGATCCAGACCGCGATATCGTTCAAAAACAGGGGGGGGGGGAGGGTAGCACACGAGCTGCAGAAGGTTTGAAGAACTTTTGTTCTTCAAAATAAATATTCATTTTCCAGCTCATACTCGATATAGAAGACAAAACTATGTTTCTCCAAATTATCGATCTAGGACTAGTAACTATCGAAATTTGTCGGGTGATGCTTTTCCACCATCGAACAAGGTTCAAACTCGGAAGCTGCTTCTGAAATTTTTTGAGCTTCACAGTATAGCAATTTTCAAAACTATAGACGGCAAGGCTTACATTAAAGCATTTCCTTGGCTCTTACAAATAATAGTTCGTTTTCCTGTCTCGAAACAAGCAATTAGGGCATAAGGTACCAGATATTGCGTAGATTTGATTTGATTAATATAGTACGAACAATCGGACTGGATTGCTCTTTGCTCCTAGGTTTCCGGCAAACATCTAGCTAGAAAGTAGTTTCTCTCTCATTATAGATATTCCTTCAGCCCGAGCTGACTGCGAATCATATTTGACGGTGCAAAACGAATAAGTCAGCTACATATTATTAGAGCTATATTTCGGCCCTTCTTGGCAAGAGTCCTCTTTAGCCTCAAGCCGCTCAAGCTGGAAAACGAACTTCCTGGAAAATGGAAAATTCTGAAAAATGAGCTGGAAAATGAATATTTATTTTGAAGAACAAAAGTTCTCCAAACCTTCTGCAGCTCGTGTGCTACCCCCCCCCCCCCCCCCCCGTTTTTTAACGATATCGCGGTCTGGATCCCGGACCACATGGCATTATGGACTTACAAAGAGTGATTCAGATAAGTTAGAAAGAATCCAAATCCTGCTGTTCAAATTATAGTTGGTGGCCATAAAATGCCGTACTCGTATCTCCTAAAATAGTGTGAGCTGGAACCCCTTTCTGTTCCTAGAGAACAGCTGTGCCAACGTTTCGGAACACACCTGTTATCCCACCCTTTCTACCGAAATATGCTTCCTCCTCCCTTTAAACCGGAAAGAAACAGACCTCCAAGAGAAGCAGCTATGAAAGTACCAAAACTCACACCTGTCGCTTGTAAAACTGAAAGGTACCGTAATAGTTTTGTGCCTCAGTTTATCAGTCTATCTCAGTTTATATATTATTAGTATTAGTTTACCTTGTATCATAACAAACTTACAATATTACAATTGTATATATGCTTTAGTTGTAGGTTAGTGACAAGTGCCAACTAATTTGCTCGCGCATGAAATGCTGTGCCGCATTTATTCTGAAATTAAATTAAAATTAAAACTAATGACCAAACGATATATATTAATGATCCCCAAGGGCCTGTTATCGTTTTGCCTCAAGGGGTTTGCTTCCAGATGAATTTCTAACGCCTTTAAAGTGCGCATCATTACAGCGAAGTTCAAAAATAAAATACTTTTTACCAAAAGATACATTCTCGGGATTTCCAAGTCCATGATCATTCTTATCCCAAGGGTTCTGCTTACAGATATTCAGAACAAACCCATGAAAAGGCGAATTCTATATTTCATCCTCTGAACCAGCTTGCAAGTGCCACATGAGCTTCCAGCTCTTTTTTTATGTGTACAGGATTATGCAAGTTAAGTAGGCTATCCTTGACAGTTTTATTATCGACGAAATGCATTTACTAACTTAAAGCCCTGGTGAAATCCCTGGCAAACGAATGAATAGTGGAGATTCTGACTGCTGTCAACTTTCGTTTTTGTCTGTGGAAGTTTGCCATGTGCCATGTCCATATTAAGCATAATTCCCTGTTTTTTTTGTACGTTGTATAGGATTATTCAAGTTAGTATCCTTGACAGTTTTATTATCTACTATAGTCAATAAATCTACACATCTCCGTTTTCTGATAGCTGCCATCTTGCGTTTTTGCTTGTGGGAGTTTGCCCATGTCCCTATTAAGCACAATTCCCTGTTCTTTTTTTTGCGCGTAGGATTAATCCAAGTAAGTATCCGTGACAGTTTTTTTTATCGACGAAATGCATTTACAAACTTAAAACCCGGGTGCAATCCCTGGCAAACGAATGAAAAGTACAGTTTCTGATTGCTAAATATTCCTTCAGCCCAAGCTGACAGCAGATTTCAGTCCAAGCTGACTGCGTTTTTCCACAAGTTCGCTTTTCCAACTTGAGCGGCTTTGAGCCTGAAGAGGACCCTTGCCAAGAAGGGCCGAAATATAGCTCTAATAAAATTCAGCTGACGTATCCGTTTTTGTGATTGCTGTCAACTTTCGTTAATGCCTGTGGAAGTTTGCCTACATACCCATATTAAGCATACTTCCCTGTTTTTTTTTGTACGTTGTACAGGATTATTCAAGTAAGTATCCTTGACAGTTTTATTATCTAGTAGTGAATAAACATACATTTGTTCATACTAGACCTATAGGCAAAGTCAGTCCATCTTGAGCCTCTTTCTATTTTAGACCCTTGTCTAGGTCTTGTAACTGCCTTTTAAGGTTAAACTCTGTTTTTATGGTACTTGCAGCTCCGCTCAAGTGCCATATACCGATCACTTTTCGGTCGGTCGGTCAGGCCACTCATCTCGAGTTGAGATACTTCCAGAAGTGCTAGGACGATGAAACTACCAAACTAACTTGGAAATAGTCACTTCCCCGATTCGACCACCATGGGGGGAGTGGAGGAAGGGGGAATACGGAATATTGACGTATGTTTTACTTTTGAACGGGGAATCGGATCTTAATGAAACTTGATATTTGGAAAGATCTCCTGTCTCAGATGTTTCAGTTCAGTCAGGAATGGATCCGGTGACTTTGGGGGGGGGAGTTGGAGGGGGGAACCGGACATCGTGTGACATGTTCAGAGTGGATGGATCGGGATGAAACTTGGTGGGAAGAACAAGCACAGGCCCCAGATACATAACTGACAAGATCATATCGGATCCGAGCACTGTGGGGGGGGGGGGGGTTGGAGGGAGGGTTCCGGAATTCCGGTGATCCCAACTTAAGATGCTTACACATGTGCTAGGACAATGAAACTTGGCAGTCATATTAGGGACCCGACCAAACTAACTTAGTAACAGTCACTATACCCCGATCCGACCACCGTGGGGGAGTGGAGGAAGGGGGAATCCGGAATATTGACGTATTTATAACTTTTGAACGGGGAATCGGTGCTTAATGAAACTTGATATTTGGAAAGACCTCGTGTCTCAGAAGTCATACTTCAAGTCCGGACTGGATCAGGTGACTTTGGGGGGAGTTGGAGGGGGGAACCGGAAATCGTGTGACATGTTCCAAGTGGATGGATCGGGATGGAACTTGGTGGGAAGAACAAGCACAAGCCCTAGATACATAGTTATCAAGGACGGACCGGATCCGAGCACTGCGGGGGGAGTTGGAGGGAGGGTTCCGGAATTCCGCTGATCCCGACTAAAAATGCATACACATGTGCTAGGAAGATGAAACTTGGCAGGCATATAAGGGACCCGATCAAAATAACTCGGAAATAGTCACTTCTCCGATCTGACCACCGTGGGGGGAGCGGAGGGAGGGCGAATCCGAAATACTGACGTATTTATAACTTTTAAACGGAGAATCGGATCTTAATGAAACTCGATATTTGGAAAGATCTCGTGTCTCAGATGTCCCATTTCAAGTGCGGACAGGATCCGACCAATGTGGGGGAGTCGGGGGGGGCGGAAATTTTGTGAAACGCGTAGAATATAGCGACTCGGATAAGGCTTGGTGGGAAGAACAAGCGTAGGCCCTAGATACAACAGTGATAGAACCGGACCAGATTCGGTCACTTTGGGGAGTTGGATGGGGGGGTCCAGAATTCCGGTGATCGCAGTTTAAGGTAGGCTACTTCCAGATATGCTAGGACGATGAAACTTGGGTTGGAACATTAGAGATTGGCTTATAAATTGTCACTTCCCAGATCCGACCATCCCTTAAAGCAGCGGTTCCCAACTGGGGGTACGCGTACCCAAAGGGGTACGTGAGACCCTCGTAAGGGGTACGCGAAGGTCCCAAATCTCTGAATTCGAAAATGTCTGCTTTGGTCAAGAAATTACAGTTTTGGGCTTACGAAGTTTCAAATAAACAGTCTTTTTGATCCTTGACCAGTTCATGGACGAGAATGAAATTGACAGCCTTGGAGCCTCAAGTATCCCTTCTATTTATATATGTTTTTACACATTAATTGCTTACCATTTATGACAATAAATAACGCTTTTTGCTGTATCGATCTGGACAGCTCTTAGTAAAATAATAGAACAATGATTCTTCAGAAAGGGGTATGCAAACATTTTGAACCTTAATTAGGGGTACGCGATACGGAAAAGGGTGGGAACCACTGCCTTAAAGTACTCATCTTAACCGCAAAGTACGTACAAAAAATACTTTTAAGCAGAACCTACATTTTGATGATCCCCATGAGCCCATGATCATTTTTGCCTCAAGGGTTATTACAGATGATTTTCTAGCGCCCTTAAAGTGCGTATCATCACAGCCAGGTGCGAAGAAAAAGACTTTTTTAATTTTTTTTTTACCAAACTATAGCCTACATTCTCGTGATTTCCAAGGATCCATCGTCATTCTTATTTACCAAGTCTTGCAAGTGCCATATGAGCTTACAGCTCTTGTTATTTAAGCCTGTCAGGTTTAACGCCTCTGCAGACAAATCTAAGTTGTGTTTTCAAACACTTTTGTTTTCCCTGAGTTTAGCAAAAACTGTTTTCAATTGCCAGGGTCAAACACCATGTTTCTGTGTTTATGCTTGAAAGCGTTTTAAGCCTCCGTGTTATGCGCGGGTTTAACATCGATTATCGACAACACGAAATCCTCCCAAATAGCAAGTTACGTTACGAGTTTAGACATTAGACTCAAGAGTAAACACGGTGGGATGAGAATGGGTATTTGCACATTGGTGTTAAACTCACTGTTTTCTGAAAACGCAACTCTAGCTGAGACAGAGCCGATACTTTCTTGTATGAAACGGCAATGAAGCTGTTAGCTCACAGAGCAAATGATACGGTATTAGGAAGACAAGCCAGATAAATAAAGCGGCATTTAGCTAAAAGGACCGAGGCAGGATCATGACGAGGCTAAAAATAAAGCGGACTTTGCCTCACCGGGAGCTGGCTGTTCGTCTGTGCTTTCAAAGAAAATAGCGGCGAAGCGGTGGCCACATTCGTCAAGGATACCTTACCACTTGGCAGCATTGTAAGTCCCGGCCATGTAGACACGTACTATATAAGGTAAAAATCGAGTCGGAAAGCAATTAGAAACGCCACAATTAAAGATCACTTGCTTTTATTCATGTTGCTTATGGCCCACTTGCCCGTCAGGTCGATTATTAATCCATCTGCTAACAACCAAAAAACACTAAACAACCAAAACTTCATCATTCCAAACATTGATATGGCAGTCATTCAAGTTGCTTGTGTCTCCACAGACTGACTAGCAGATAGCGTATCAACGCCAATGTTACGAAGGAACCTCTCCGTCCGACGCCCCATTCGCTTTTTGAACTTCCCTTCCGTAATCAGAGTCACTTTATCATCATGAAGAACCGCACCATGGTTGAGTTGATGGTTGCACAATGTTCGGAGGGGGCCCAAAAGCCGGAGTTTTATGGTGGGGTCGTTTTCTAGCACGGATAGGGCAATGGCACCGCTCTCAACACTAGATAGGCAGGCAGATGACGGCTGTGTTCGAATGACGTACTGACTAAAGCCGTCGACTTTCAAGGTAACCTATGGAGATCAGATTACAGGTTTGGACCAAATGAGACAAAAGATGTTGATCATTTTCTATGCCGGTGTAAATACCTTTCTAGCTTAAAGGTACACTGAAGAGCCTATCGTCTCAATTTTCGACCACGGGCAAAGAGATGCTGCATTCCAGTTAAATTTAAAGATAATTTCGTAAACCATATTGGCCTGACATATCACAAAAAATCAACGAAGAAACCAACGAAAATGGGGTTTGTAAAGGCCAAAGAATATACTGAAATAAAAGGCGATATTTATTAAATTGGCTTTTTGCTTGATAAGAGATATGACTGTTAAAACAACACTGGTAGAATGCTCCCCATAAGCATGACAAAGATAATTTCGTAAACCAAATTGGCCTGACATTATTTCAGTATATTCGTTGGCCTTTACAAACTCCATTCTCGTTGATTTCTTCGTTGATTTTTTATGATCGTTAAATTCCCCCGGTAGAAAAAAGCCGATCGGCTCCTATGCATTAACCCCATAATAGCCGCGTTTTTTTGTAAACAAACCGTTCTCCGTTCTCTATCTCGTTCTCCTATAAGCTGTTTTTAGTACAACGCCGTAGTGCTATTGTCCGTTTTTAGCAGAACGGAGAACGAGTTGCGTCTCAATATACATTCCGTTCTGCTGGATGATCAACGGAATAGAAACCTCAGTTCTGCATACCGTTCTCATCCCGTTCTGCTATGTGCCGGGAACAGGTCCTTCAGCAAAATGGATAAAAGCACCCTTTTTTTACGAAATTAATGAAGAAGAAAAAGGGTGTCATGGAATGGACCTTTCTATTTTCAATGACTCAGGAAAAAAAAAATCCAAAATAAATGGGCAATGGCAACAACGGAGTGAACTTGCGAAACCTTCGACATGAGTGAAGAGGACATAATGTAGTCTTAAAGTCTGTGATTCATGTGGGCCGAGAAGGTGGGAGACACCATCATTATGGGATGGGTCGGATTTTTACGAACACAGTTACCTTTGTTTTCCCCAAAATTCCTCACGGTAGCCAACGCTATCCACAGATTACTTGAACACAATTCACTGCTGAACGCCAATCCGCCATTGCTAATTAACTATTCATTGATCTCCTGAGGCTCGTTAAAAGATTACTAGAACCTTCGAGAAGATCGAGTGGCGCGTGAGAGCATTAAAACAACTAAGTATATCACCCTGTGGACGTTTAGATATGTCTGAAGCAGAAATCATCGGCCAGTTTGACATTTTTTGGTGTAGGAGGCTGAATATTATTTAGCTCAGTTGTAGAATCTTCAAGAAATCACTAATACGAATTTAGTATAATTTACGGCGTTTGTTTGTTGTGATCTAGTTTACATCCTTAATTCTTTGGACTTACGGGAACTAACAAGAAAAAACAGAAAACAAAATACTTAAAGAAATCGATAATACACATAATTAGTCTTATTTTTCTACAAATTTTCCATATGCCTGCTATAATAAAAACGTTTTGTTAGATCCATAGTCAAACTATGATCTCAGCCTCCCCATGCCGGGCGCTTCCGACCCGCGCCGCTAGATGACCCAGCGGTCGGAACGAGTCGTGGCTTCATCTCGGGTCTTGGGTGGGGGGGTTCTAGACGTTGCATTTGCTAGAATGCTTATGATATAACTCCTTTAAGGATACATACTACAATGTTAGAATAGATATGGTGGCATCTAGGAAAGAAAGAAGGGAGATACGTGCTTTAAAAGCAAGGGTAGAAAAGTTAAAACAGAAGAGGAAATCGGAAGAGAAGGATAAAATAAACCTTAAAATATTGAAATGAGAATAAAAATCAGTCCTCTTCACAGGTTTACGAACCAGAGAAGCCTTTGCTGCAACCGCATTAAACATAGATTTAAAAGAATTCTTACCGTTTTACAAGATAAACAAACTGTTGGTGAATGGAAAAGGCACTGAGTGTTTGCTGACCCTCAGGCCCCCAAGCGGGCCCTGAGCTATCCAGGGAAAAAATCCAAAAAGGTGGTAGCCTACTCGACTCCATGTTACAAAGATCATGTTTCTCCCCATGTTCAGAGTAGTTAAGACACACGAGTCGACTGACCCAGGCTCAAACGCGCCTTGAAGACATTCGATACTGAGGTATCGGGGGGGGGGGGGGGGAATGGGTCATTACCTCGGATTAAAAAGTGTTAAATTTTCATGAGTAACCTTGGTAATCTGATATAACGCAGCCAAATGTCACAGTTCTGATGAGAAACTGCTTTTTCAGGATATTGTTATTGGGTAGCTCTGAACTACCTTCGAAAGCCAGGGGTCAGCTGCCCCCCCCCCCACCCCCACCTGCTTCACCCAAATGACACCCCTGGAAATGGTATGCAAATGCTGATTTTTAGTTACTAGCCCCTCAGTTTAAAATTGGTGCAATATGCGTTTTTTGGAACAACCTCAACGGAGAACGACTTTGAAACTCATTGAACAAAAAACGGGCTTATAGGCAGAACGGAGAACGGCGTAAGGAAAACGGAGTTTTACAAAAAACGCGGCTAATGTATCTTCACTGCGAAAGCGCATATCTATCACGCGCAACCCTCATTAACAACGTCAACAAACGTTGGTTCTGATTGGTTTGTTTAGTCCGTATTTTCCATCTGGACCAATTACAAACAAAGCATAAAACGGATACGTCAGCTACGATGCTTTGGCAGAGATATTTTGGCTCTTCTCGGTCGCAGGACCATTCCTTCCCCAACATTGACCCTGAAGTTCGACAACAAACAACGCGAGAGGCGGGGGGGGGGGGGATTGTGAAAATACTCTCCACGGAAGGTCAGAGCTGGTTAGAGGCCATAGCATGAAAGCAACTGTGAGAGGAAAGTCAAATAGGAGGACTGGCGATAGCGCTTGTTATTGAGATAGGACATCAGTCCTGCTTTGAAGGGAGCTTCTAGGGGACTTTTCATCCGTTCCTGGTGTCGATGGCAACACAGCTCTCAAAATAATATTTACGATCGGTGTGATTGTCGAAAGGCTTTGGAGGCTCGACAACATTCTCTTCGTTTCTACTGTTGATATCTTTATTGTTAATACTCGGGAAGAATTTGGCCAGGCTACTGTAGTTACTTTCTTGTTCGCGCAAAACGACAGGCCTATGAACATACAATCACTTTAGGGAGAACCTATAGAGACATACCAGAATATAAAAGCGGCAGCAAAGCCTAGCTCACCCTGCCCAAAATTTAGTTAAAACCCCAAGGGTTTCACAGACAAGTTGAACAAAACGAAACAATTATTTCAGAGGCTGGACGACGGAGTGGCCTTGCGGTTTGTAAACTGCGGACTCCTTCCAACGGCAAGAACAAGGCAAGCGTGCAAGAACAGGGCTCCTATCCCTCGTCGTTTTCATAAGGACCTGAAACTTTTTCACTGTCATATCGGGGAAACGTTGGGAATTTAGGTCCGGCAAAAGAGAGATTGAGCGGAACTCACCTTCTTCAAGCTCTGTAAAACTGGACTATTATGGTACATCGACTTAGCTTGCGACCAAGTCCCATCAAGGAGAACAACCGTATATGGTCTCTCTAGGTCGTCCCTGATGTCTTCGAGGCTGGCGGAGTCTTTCCCAGGAAACAGAAGCACTGTCGAATTCAGAGGAAAGTTGACAGCATCTCCAAGTTCATTTAGTCTAGCACAATTAAACATTAGACAAATATTATCATACCGCCGCACGCGAGATTGCATGATAGGGTCCGAATTACGACGCGTATTGTGAGATTCACAGATTGTAACAGGACTCCTTTGTAGGTACTGGACTCAAAGGTGGCTAATATATATTTTATTTGTAACCCGCCAAATACACAAGGCGGTAGCGAAGTAAAGAGTTTCTTAATTTCGACTGAAAAATTCATGAAAAACATCATGCAATCGATCACCAGGATGACGAGATGTACATAGTAGAAGCTGACGTTTTCTCTAATGAACGAATGACATCTTGGACGCCGAACTTCTGAGCTAATTTGTGGTTGCGTCAGGAACGAGGAAGGTACATCAAAAATTTACAATGATTATAATAACACATCTTCAAAGCTTTAACCTCTTTTTTTTCGCAGAATGTGACAAACACCGGAACAATGCAAGATGTAACGAGTGCAGAAAGAGCTATAAATTTGCCTTAAGGTTTCCGGTTGTAAGACAGATAGTCATTGTTCAACTTCCTGAAAGACACCTTTACGCAATGCGCAATTCCCCAACTAGTGTTCCCAGACTCTTATCCTTCAATGGCAGACTTCCAGATTGGTCATTAAAAAGTAGGATAAAAAAGCAAAGGCTAGAACAGGTCCTTGTTTCTTTCAGAAATATCATCTCTCTGTTCTTTCTCTTTTTCAAAGTTCTGTTCATGTACCCCGAGTTCAGACTAAAGGCGTATTCTCGCCGTTCCCCGAGGATTCCACTTGAGGAGTCCCCGCGTTTTTGTGTGTCCCGGGGTCTCACTCCCCGTATTCTCGCGAGTCCCCACGGACGGAGAATGCTCCGATTATTATCACCATCATCAAAAAGGACTCCCTTTCAGATTCGGAGGGGAATCAAGTTTTGCTGGTGTTGGTGCAATGTAAAATTAATTAAAAACAATCACAATAAACAAAACCAAAAATAAAGTGGATCCAGATTAATTTCATCAACTGCATATTTTTTTTTGTTTAACAAAATCTATTTTGGAAGCATTCCCCGTGTTCTCGCTGTTTCTGTACGCGGAGTCCGTGTGGAGTGACTTCCTCTATTCTTGCCGTTCCCTTCTATTCCCCGAGGACGAGTCCTCGGAGAACGGCGAGAATACGCCTTATGTTATTTGTTTTCGAGTAAACTGAACTAACGCAAGGTCAGCAGAGTAGTTACAATTACAAAATTTCTGCATAAGGGAAATTCTAACTTACTTGTGAAGAGACAGTTTTTTCGCTTTCACAACACTGCAGCACTGGGGGTCCAGCCCAAGCTCCAGCATAGGGACTGTTTTCAAACACCGCTTCTCTTCTGCTGGATGCTGGATCACCAGAATTTTGCCACCAACTTTAATCTTTGGACTTGGTAAGCTGGAGCACCAGCACACTCTGGCAGGCCGACTAGGAACGACATGAAGAACATGTAGGTTTGAACGAACTTATCCGGTAAGTACACTGTACAAAGTTTCTCCGAGTAAGGATTAAAGTTCACACTCTGGCAGGCCGACTAGGAACGACATGAAGAACATGTAGGTTTGAACGAACTTATCCGGTAAGTACACTGTACAAAGTTTCTCCGAGTAAGGATTAAAGTTAATTGCAGTATTTGCTACTGGGATTAATGTTATCTCTACTGAGATTAGGTTAATTCGAATTAGAGGTAAGATTATCTTTATAGAGACAAGATTCATCCCAGTAGCAAATACTGCAAGATATTTTTCTACAGTGTAGGCTACAGTAAACTTAAAACATCGAAGATCCTTGTTCTTTATTTCAAAGACGAACCCGGACCCCAGACGTTGTGAGGGTTATTTTGGTATGCTAAAAAAGTAATTTTAAGATACCTCTGCCAAGACCAACAAGATGGTAGAGGTAGTTCAGTGATAATATCATATTTGACGATGCAAAACGGTATTTCCTAATATTTTTCATTGGCGTCCGCAAGCTGTAAATTAGTGTCCGACTTGTTCAGCATGGCTGCAAATAAAAACAATGACAAAAATACGCTGCAGCTCATTTGCCTGCTAGCTAAAGCTAGTAGGCAAGTTTCACTCAAATGTCGAGTGTTTCTATAGTTTTTGTGTCAAATCTACTACCCAGTTTGCTAAGCATACTGGAAGCACACATCTACTCAACCTGAGCCGACAGAAGACTTAGATGCTCCAGTCCACGGTAGCTTAGCATCCTGTTCTTAACATCAAAGTCCCAATGCTACAAATTTGAATACTTAGACGCCACAACCTAGCATAAAAAAGTGAACGACTAAAACATAGACACCATAAGCTCTAATCAGCATGGTTAAGTATGGTACACTGTTCCAAGTCTGAGCTTAACAGATGGTTATAGGAATCAAGCTAAGTAAATAGCTTCACTTGCCCTCTGAGTACTATTTCTTGTGGCTGGCAAATTACTAAGGTACCGTATTGTCAAACAGTGAATACCCCTAAAACTTTCTGGTCGATCATTCAAAAGGGGTATAGCTTTCACAAAAACAAATGCTTTTGCACCAGTGTTAGAGTAAACTAAACAGGTGTGGTCTCTAATTGTACTCTCGCAACTACCAACAACTCAATTTACCAATTACCATTCAGTGAGAAAAACATTTATTTATCATTAGCCTACATACCTTCTCAATCGAAGATAATGGACTCATACACTGTCAAGGCATTTCTGGACAGTGGCAGACTCTACAGACCTTGGAATTTGACGACACAACATGAAAAAGAAAACCCTGAAATGGTGCCCATAAAAACAGTTTCCCCTTTTCTAACATTCGGCATAACCTATCCAAAATTCAAGCAAATGTTGCAGATTTTCCGTAGCCAGAGCATACCAAAAGCCAGCCAAAAGATAGCCATTGGGAGTGTGCCTAAATTTTTCTGACAGGTATGCTAGCATTGCAAAACATATTCCTTGATAACTATTATTTGTTTCGTTGGATGTGTCACCGGGTGGTGTTGGTGCTGACGGGAGAACACACATACTTCCATTAGCATAAATGGCATGTATTGAATGGTAAGTGTTGTATTTAGTTAAAGAAGTATTTCCATCCCTTGCACAACGAATTTGTCTTCTCAGCAGGGCTCTGGACCTTTTGTTATCTAGTTTATTATTAAAAGAACCTGAACCTAACAACAAGTCATACACAAATCCTCAATGCTCTAGCATCAGGGCATGCCCCAACGTATGGGCATGGTGCTCGCTCGCTCGGGCACCATACCGTGCAGTAAGGGGATAGAACCCCTATGAAAATCTGTCTGCAGAGCAAATTCCCATTTCAGATTCTCAATTCAACATATTTTTATTGGGATACCATGCCCTAGTTACTGGGCATAGTGCCCCAAAATATGAACACCAAGTCTCGGGGGGCGGGGGGGGGGCAGGAGGATTTTGGTACCTGGGGGGTTGGGGGTTGACAGGGGAGGTGTACTTGGAGATGTACACGGTGGTTTTGCCATTTTATTTTTTCGCCTAGACGCATGAGCCCCATGCCCATTCACTGGGGCATGCCGAGACGTACCGAGGCACCATGCCCAAAAAACAGAGGGTTTGTATTTGAGCATGGCATAAATTTCTGTCTACTGAATACTGACCACATATATTTAAGTACTGAACTGAAAGACAAAAATGCCTCAGCCCGGAATTGAACCCACGAGTCTCTGCTCACAAGGCAGCTGCTCTACCAACTGAGCTACCGAGAGGCTTGTGAACATAGTTCCCGAACCACTACAAAAGTCAGGCAGAAGTGGGCAACAGGAGCACCTATCCAGCCCAAAGGCAAATTCATATTATCAGTTCACCTCCCCAAGTTCTAGTCAACCACAAACCCCTGTCTTGCATTTGGCATAGCCTATGCCTAACGCTGGATACCCTATTCCAAACACTGGATAGCTGTTGGTACCCTAACGCTGACCTACCTCACTACAGATGAATTCTGATTGGTTGATTTCTGAGCTTCACTCAAATCATCAATATGTTATTGGGTCCCAGCATCTAGCATTTGACATAGTGTATCTAGAGTTAGGCTTAGGGTATACCAAACAATAGGTATACCCAGCATTTGGCATAGGCTTTCACAAAATCAGGGGTTTGTGGTAGACTGCCATGCTCCAGAAATTAACATATAATACAGAGATCTATGTATTATATAGGACTAAACATTATTTGATAGCTTGGCATGTAATAACAGTACCTCAGCATCCAGGGGCATCACAACCGGGGGGGGGGGGAGGTTGATTTTGATTTTTCTGAAAATCATTTGTTTTTCTGAAAGTAGGTCGATTTTTCTGAAAATCATTCGATTTTTCTGAAAATCAGTTGATTTTTCATCATAACAGTCGTTTTTTCTGAAAACCAGTTGACTTTTTCAAAACTGTCCGTTTTTTTTCTTGAATACAGTGTTTTTTTCTGCGAAAACAGTCGGTAAAATTACCAGCCAGTCGGTAAATTCCTTGCCCCCCCCCCCCCCCAAACATTTTGGCTAGTAACGCCTCTGTTAGCATCCACTCAAACATTCACCTTGAGGACACATCAGGATTGCTGTACCGGATATAAATTCTCATTATAGATACTATGTATACTCTTATTATAATACTCATTCTTAAAAAAATCATCATAATTCACCAAAAGAAGAAAAGCTAAGTGGAAATTTGTAGAAATTTTGTGATTAGTGCAGTATTTTTGAGTATTTTGTTTTTTAAAGCAATATGAAAATCACTAAATTTATTAATTTTGTATAGACGGATTGCACCCTACCCGATGAAAAATTTATCTCAAAATAGTACTATGAAGTAGTACGAAAAAGTTGCATACAGTACTAACGATGCTACTACATGCTTCTACTTCAAGGCTACCGTGTTACTGCATACTACTATTTAGTACTATTAGCGAGACTGGATTTTATTATGGTAAGACAGGATGCTACTTGATACTGCTACATAAGATTGGACCAGTCTGAGGCACAATAAATGATGGTATTCTTTGCTATTACATAGTATTACATGCAACGTTTTCGTACTACTACCATACTACTACGCAGGCTACAAATTTTTCATCGGGTATTCAAGGAAAATGGATGTGGAATGAAAACTACACCATTATCAGGGGAGCATAACAAAATAATTTAACATTGAGAGGTATAGGACTTTCGACTTTGAAACTAACTGTCAGCGTTTGGTCATCATTCCGAGGCAGGCACTTTCTGGAAATGTTATCTGGACTATTCCTTGATTGTATAATTCCATATTGCAAAAGAGTTTCCATGGAAGTGAGGGCTTGATGGCTGTAAAGTTTGAAAACAAAAATGGGGTCTCAGCAGTCTAGTACACTAGCCCTTTCTCAGTCACGGTGCTCAAACGTCTAGCACCATGCCTGAGTGCTAGACGTTTGAGCACTGTACCTTGAAATTCATGCATGGTGCATGGATTTCAGCATACAGTGCACACATGAAAAAGCACAATTTCCATCGTGACACACTAAATACCGGCTCGACATGCCTGTGCTCATGTGTGCACTGTATGCTGAAATCCATGCACCATGCATGAATTTCAAGGCACAGCGCTCAAACGTCAGTCATGGTGCTAGACGTTTGAGCACCGTGACTGAAAAAGGGCTAGTGTAGGCTACTAGACTGGGTCTCAGTCTGTGTCATTCAAAAACAAACCAATAGGAAGCAGGATTCTTTTTTTTTAGTAGGCTGTTTGAAGCCTTCAATTGTTCAAGTTCAATTCTGATGAAACTTCTCTACAAAGCTATGATTATACAATTAAAACAAGAGCTGAAAGCTCATATGGCACTTGCAAGAATAAGCAAAATGTTGGCGGGAGTTTTTTGTTTGGGAGTTTTGTACAGAGTGGAATATTATTTTAGTATACACTAGTAAGTAAAAAGTACTGTAAAAGGCATTTCTAGAACTCCTCTTCTTCGTTGGGCGGTTCAGTGGTCACCAATATGGTTTCGACATTTATATCAAGTACGTTTCTTCTTTGAATTGTTGCTGCGTAATTTCCCATTTTAAAGGCGCTAGAAATGCATCTGTAAGCAAAACCCTTGAGGCAAAAACGATAGCAGGTTCTTAGGGATCATTGATATATACAGTTTGGTCAAAAGTAGAGCCCTTGTGGCACAAATGATCATGGGTTGAGATGTATCATTTAATAAAAAGTACTTTTCGACCTTGCGGTGAAGATGCGCACTTTAAGGGAGCTAGAACCTCATTTGTAAGCAAAACCCTTGAGGCAAAAATGGTAATGGGCTCATGGGGATCATGAAAATGCATATTTGCTTAAAAGTATTTTTCTTAATTTGCGGTCATGATTGGTACTTTAAGGAATGGTTGGATTTGGAAAGTGGCGATTTCTAAGCCAATCTTGTCGAATTTACAACTCCACTGTATTTCAGCTTGACAATATCACAATTATTCACAATCTCTCTACAATGATTGATTAATAGGCTACTTGCTTTAACTGCTTGCTTGTTCGAACAAAGGCTTTGCCATCAAACACAAATAACACAATAGACGTACACCACACCAGTATTTCGTCGCAAGAAAACGTAGTACGGTAATTGCGTTGTAAGGAATAGGGAAGAGTTCTGCCGTGTCAGAACTGCGTGTAAGATCGCATAGAGGCCATCTGGTGTTTCAGAAATGCATATACCCTGGTAGCTTTGTTTGGCCAGAGAAGCCGCTGACACTTGCCATATTGTTCCAAACCCCTTCAACCTTCGATTGCTCTAGCTCTCTCCGAATGAATTTAAGCAAAGAATGACTCAGCCACGAGCAAAGCTATACTAGTGTGATGAAAGAATGACTCATCCATGCGCAGAGCTATACTAGTGCGAAGAAAAGGGTAGGGGTTTGACGAAAACTAGAGAAACGTGTCAAGAGATTTCGGGTGTCCCCCTCCAGCCCCCCCCCCTCAGTTATCGGATCCAATCCGAATTTGACAATGCACATCCAAGACATTTGTTCTTGATACCTGTCAAGTATAATGCACGCCCGATTATCCGCTATATCAACCCCTACTAAGGTTCATCAACATATTTTGCCAACCCCTTCGACCCTCGATTGATCTAGCTCTCTCCGAACGAATTCTAGCAAAGCATGACAAATCCACGAGCAGAGCAATACCAGTGTGATGAAAGAATGACTCATCCATGCACAGAGCTATACTAGTGCGATGAAAGGGGTAGGGGTTGGACGAAAACTAGAAAAAGCATTTCGGGTGTCCCCCTCCAGCCCCCCCCCCCCCCCCCCCCAGTTACCGGATCCGATCCGAATTTGACAATGAACATCCAAGACGTTTGTTCTTGATACCTGTCAAGTTTAATGCACGCCCGATTATCCGTTCCTAAGTTATGAATGTTACTAATTTCCGGATTCCCCATGTTGCCACTTCCCCATTGGAAGTGATTACTGGAGCCTATACTATTTCCGTCGGTTTCTATTTCCGTCACCACCCGACGGAATTAATCTTCTAGCTTAGATGGGCCTTAGACGCACCACAACCTGGCTAAAATAGTTAAACCTGTTGGAAGATGTGTGTTTAAAATCATATTCACTGATAAATCTTTCTAAATTCAGATATTTAGGCACTGTTGTGACGAAACTAGAATCACAGCATCCTGCATCGTTACATTACAAGAGAGTCGGCAGCAATTTCTGTAAGCCAAAAACTGGCCAAAAAGACAAAGATCTTCTCTGTTTAAAACACTAAATGTTTTTCTTATATTGAATTCATGTTTGTTTCTAACAATAATACAATTTGCTTTCATATTTTTTCAAGTACCAAGGTTAAACAATAGTTGCATTTTCGCTGATACCATGGTATCTGTTACCACGGTCTAAAGTCGTTTTAGCAGTTATCGTGGTATCTGATACCACGGTCAAAAGGCGTTTTTGCAGTTATCGTGGTATCAGATATTCAGATACTACGGTCCGACCATGGTAACTGGTCGTGGTATCTGAAAAGTCATCTCACTTTCATCAAATTTTTTCAGATTGGTGAGAAAGAAGTTTAGCACTTAGTGATGTAACTGGATATCTGTTTTTCTTTTGGGATGACTTCGAAAAGTGCAATTTCGGCAATAGTCGTTTTTGCAGAGCACCGTGTATCAGATACCACGATAACTGCAAAAATGACTAATTGCAGATCCAGTTACCGTGGTAACAGATACCATGGTATCAGCAAAAACGCAACTAATGATTACATGACGGAAACAAAATTTGGATGCCCAGCCGTAACGGTAACAAAGTCCCCAGAAAATTTTTGGGTCATCACAGAAAATCATGTACTGGCAATGCAGCTTGCAGAAAATCATGTACTGGCAATGCAGCTTGCGCGCTATTATCTCAGAAGAAATCCTAGGATGAAGAAGAAGAGGATGGCTTTCTTTTGATATACTGTTTACCTTTTATGGAAATTTCTGTGGTGAGAAAAAGACAACGAAAGCTGGGCTATGGAATCGACAGGTTAACTTCTGACGGAAATAGTATAGGCTCCAGTATTTCCAAGTTAATCCGGTTGGGTCCCTGATATGCATACCAAGTTTTATCTTCCTAGGTCATGGGGAAGTGCCCAAACTAGCAAAATGCGGACAGACCAACAGACCCACAGACCGACAGACAGACAGACATTACGATCGCTATATGGCACTTGAGTAAGCTCAAGTGCCATAAAAAACAGGGAAATGTTTCCAATTATTTACAGGCTTAGAATAGTTATCAAACACAGATCAAACATGGATAATTCATTAGAACAGGCTTGAGCCTCAAACAGATGAGAAGAAGCTGAAAAAGCAAATCCACAGGAAAAGCTTACTGGCAGCTGCCACATGTTGTCCTCTTCTCAGGTTCACCAATTTCTAAGCCAGCCAGACTCAACTCCATAATTTAGATACACCTTTGATGCCCAGATGTTATCGATGCGTAGCCTGGCAGTCTTGGCTCAGTTAAAGAGCACGTAAAAGAGATTAAAAACAGAGCAAAATGCACGTTTCGAAGATTTAAACTGCTCACACTTACGCAAGGATTACAGGTACCTACTAAACTCTTGACTTATTTTATACAGATTCAAATTTTGATTTAGTATTCTCTTGATTGCACCCAGAGCCGTTACGAGCCAAAATGTTTGTGTGGGGGGGGGAGGTATTTACCGACTGGCCGGTTGTGTGTACTGACTGTTTTTGCAGGAAAAACGATCATTTTTGCAGAAAAACGACTTCTTTGACGAACAAGAGCTACGAGCTCATATGGCACTTGATACGAGTAGGTGGTACAAACAAAGTAGATGTCAAACCAAAATACCCCGCCATCCAGAAATGCGATTCGGACCTATAAATACGATACCTAGTTTCACTCGATTCTGAGCATTTCTGGCATTGCCTCGGATCACCGAGGGATCGCTGGAATCGCAACTCTGACATCTCTTAATCCCGTTCATCAAGTTCGACTGGAATCGGAGCATAGCCTATCCACAAATTTCCAGTCCCCACTTCACCACCATCCCCTACCGTGGCCAGATCCGATCCATACACCAAATAACAAATCAAGCCCGCATCAACTCGGAGCTTTCCAACTTGCATCCCATCCTGCCCCCCCCCCCCCTCATCTAACTCTCCCAACCGTGACCGCATGTGGTTCGGACGGATGTTTTGCTTGTCTAGGTCACCCATAAAGTTTCATACTAATCGGACCACCCGTCCGGAACCTACGGGAGCCAGTAATTTCCGGATTCCCCTACCATCAACTCCCCGAAGATGGTCGGATCCAGGAACACAAGTTTTCAAAAGGCATTATGTTGGGTCCTTAAGTCATTAATACGCCTGCAAAGTTTCATCGTCCTTAGAATAGCTTTAACTATCCTAACTGGCGATCACCGAAATTCCGCGAAACACTCTCTAACTCCCCCCACAGAGCCCCGATACGATCTGGTTCTATCAGTTACGTATCTAGGGCTAATACTTATTCTTCCCACCAAGTTCTATCCCAATCCCAATCCCACTTACACGAGTTCATTTTCCAGCTTGAGCCTGAAGAGGACCCTTGCCAAGAACGGCCGAAATATAGCTCTAAGAAAATGTAGCTGACTATCCGTTTTGCACCGTCAAATGTAATATTGCTACACCATCATCTTGGGAGCATAAAAAAATTTAACATTATCAGCGTCAACCGGTGTTCAGCGGAAACCGGTTGTCGCGAAAACACTCTTCATCGTAACCAAAAATCGGTACTCCCACAACATTGGAAATTACGCAAAAACACGTTCGAAATTCGAAGACGATGACACTGGTAAAGGAAGATATTTGATAATTTAGATGGAGGAAGAATTTGTCGCTGCAACTGCAGCTATATCAGCAGCTAACTGGGTTTTGTGTGAAGGGCTGCAGCTATATCTGTAACAATAACAAAAAATAATAATAATACCGGTAAAAATTAAAAATTAAAAGTAATACCGAAAAATTAAAAACTGAAAATTGTAATTAAAAATTAAAATCAAAATTAAATATTCCTTCAGCCCAAGCTGACTGCGAATCACTTTTGACAGTGCAAAACGGATACGTCAGCTGAATCATATCAGAGCTATATTTCGGCCCTTCTTGGCAAGGGTCCTCTTCAGGGTCCAAGCTGTTCAAGTTGGAAAAACGAAACTTATGAAAATAGGACCCTTGCCAAGAAGGGCCGAAGTATAGCTCTAAGAAAATTCAGCTGACGTGTCCGTTTTACACTGTCAAAAACACTTAAAATTAAAAATTGAAATTAAAATTAAAAATGAAATTTATGATTATTAAAATTAAAATTAAAAGTTAAATTTAGAATTATTAAAATTAAAATTAAACGTTAAATTTATAAGTATTAAAATTAAAATTAAGAAACTAAAATTGAAATTGAAAAACTAAAATTAAAAATTAAAATGAAAATTAAAGTTTCAATTTAAAAATGAAAATATAAAATTAAAATCAAGAATCAATAAAGAATTCAAGTTATATTTTGTATGTGTTCTTCTTTTAATTTTAGTAGATTTTTCTATTTGCTGTATCGCCATTGTTTTTAGTTTCTATATCTGTTCTATATTGTTAAATATCCTTTGAGCCCAGGCTGACTTTGAAACATTTATTCAAACAATGTTTACAACGGATACGTCAGCTACGATTCTTCATCAGCGATATTTCGGCCCCTCTTGGCAAGGGTCCTCGTCAGGCTGTCAATCCTCTGGGTCAATGTCGGGGAAGGAAACAAACCTGTAAGAATAACTGAAGCTTCTACCGACTATAAATATCTTTTTAAAATAAATTACCTTCAAATACCACTTTATGAAAAAACTAGTCCTGAGATTTAATTTTTGACACGGACGCTGTTTTTGCTGCACGATTGGGGCGATGACAGGAAAGGGTTTTTCTGCATTTTGACATCGCCATCACAAAAGTTGTCCTTCTGTCCGTCCGTCCGTCTGTGCGCACTATAACTCTCGAAGGGAATGAGATATTTTGATGAAACTTGGTGTGAGGATTCTTTGGGTCAAGAGTAAGGTTGAGTTCGTAGATGGGCTCTGTAGACCTAGATTTAGGGGTGGGAGAGGGGGTTTCAAATTAAGGGGCAAACAAAATATTTTTAAAAGCTATTAAGACAGCTGATTTAGGCGTAAGGAGACATGCTGAATCCGAATATGAAAGTTATTTTCTTGCCGACAAGTAGCTCACCCGGAATCTGGCGAAAACCGGACACAAAATTTGTCGACCAGTTTTCGGCTATAGCAGTCCCAATCCCTTTATTCCCAAACTAGTATAGCTCTGTGCGTGGTTCCGGCATTAATTTGGGCGACGTCGGAGAGACCTAGTGTAATCGAAGGTCGAAGGGGTTGATATACAATGTTCAAGCGAGGATGTTGTTCAATGAGGATTCACTGGTAAAGTACAGGTCAAGTTCGTAGATGGGTCCTTTAGTCCTATCTTTAGAGGCAGAGGAGGGGTTTCGAATTTACGGTAAAAACATGTCTGTTTTATAAGCTAATAAGATATTCACTGAGGGGGTAAGGAGGTCCTCTGAATCCATATATGAACTTAGTTTTCTTGCTGGACAAATGGTTCATCACGAATTCGGCTGAAACTGGAAATCTGGTTGAAGCTCAAAGTTGTTTCTTAAATCGATTAGAGATTCGGCTTTGGGGCAAGGAGACATGGTGAATCCATTTTTGAACTTTATTTTAACAGCAAAAATATTCAAGGAATCTGACGAAGACTGAATGGCGAAGACATGACCCAATTGTTTGAATCACATGTTAGATTTTTGGGATCCCATCGAAACCTTTGGTCTTGTTTTAAATGGCTTGCGGAGTAAGCTTTGCACATAAACCGGCTTTGTAAGCACTGTATGACGGGCCTGATGATTGCGCTATTTTTTTGTAGTCTAAATCCAAAGTGGAAGCACTACCACGTAGCAACTTCGGGGGACGGACAGATAGGTGACATCGTAGGTAGCCTTTAAAATGTTTCGTAAAACTTTACCTGTGCCGTCGTTCATAGTAGCCTAAGCGCCACCTTAAAAACTAGAAATGCCAGAAAAGGGTCGGATTACAAAAAAATTGCCGGCGGCGCTGAGTTTAAATTTGTCTTGAGTACATACGGCAAAAGCTGCTGCTTGGGATCTGAGCCGCGTTAAAAGCAAGATCTTCTTTGGAAGTAGTCGAACCTTGCCGAATAAAGGTCGTTTTAACAAATTTTTGTTTGCGGCCCTTTGGTAGTCTTACCTTATTTCTATTTAGTTGGGGTGTGCATCACTGATCTGCGGTTTAAGTTGTAAAGGAGTAGTTGAATTTTGCTCGGATTTAAAAATTCTCGAGACGACTCCAGAGTCCGAGTCCACAGCTCTGCCGGACGAACAGCTCCGTGAAATACGAGTCCGAGTCCTTGAAGAAGGCTTCTCGAGACGAGTCCGAGTCCACCAGCTCTGTCTTGAGTAGATATGTCAGAAGCTGGTATCGAGGATTTTCTTCTGTCCAGGGAAATTTGATATAAACGTATATTATTTTATTACTACAATGGCATTTTTCGTAACATTTTACAACTTCGTAACTTTTCTTGAGCCTGCTGGTGGTTTGTTTTTAGCCAGTCGTATATTTTAAAGTCCGCACCCCCCCCCCCTCATGCATGCCCAAGCCCTTCGCACCGCCCCTGCTTCAACCTCCCATCTCTGATGAAATGTGTCTACAAAGCTGTACTTATACAATTAAGAAAGAGCCAGAAAACTTTTTCCAACAATTTACAGACTCAGAATACTTATCAAATATGAATAAATCACTCTCAAATTTTGAAGTCCTACACCTCGCAATGTTAAATTACTTCTTTTTCCCCTTTTCCGTTATCGTCGGGTAGGCTGCATTCTCTCCATTCCTGCAGAGAACCTCTTAAATTTGCCGGTTTGACGCTGTTAGCTCGCTCTAGTATTGAGGAATTCCCGCCATCAGTTATCATGCAGATGTGCACGTTTTGATATGTTCGTTTTGTATGACGCAGGTATCTGCCACAGAAACACAACCCTAACCAACCAGCACGACAAGTGATATACATTAGGTGAATCATTGAAAATAATGGAGTGATACCCAAGCAAGTCAGTGAATATAAATCTCTGCAAGAACAAGTGACACAAACTTATATGACCTTTTGGTCGAACGCGTCAAACAACAACAGTTATCACCAGCCTGTCACCAGCAACTCTTTGAATCTGTCATAATTCTTCCAGTCTAGGGCTTCTCCAGGTGGAAAAAGCAGTAGGTGCTCTGCATTCCGAGTAAATTCTGGTTATAATTCCAGTCATCAGTGTGACTACAGTAGAGGTATGCTTATGTGAACGTCTGCTAACAGTGAACGATCGCCGAAGAAAAAACTAAAACCCAAACCAGTCATTTTTTCCTAAAAACACTAGTAATCATCACTCACGCTTTTGTTGCTTTTCAAATATTTTGCTAATTCATTTATGAAAGTAACTCAGCTGACACCTGGTTTGCTTTTTATAATTTGAAAAGTTTGCCGTGAAGAATGCACCTTAAATGGAGAAGATGGCGGTCCGAACCGTCAGATGCTTTCAAAAGAGGAAGGACCTTTTTTATAAATTCAAAATCATAGAAAGTTAATTGAATTTCTGCTTCAAGTTTGTGCCAGGATAACCCTGAAATAGTTGGCTGTTAGCTGATATCAAGTTGGTTATTTTTCTTTTTATTTTACTTTTTTATATGCATGTAAGAAAGCCAAGGTAGTGGAACAGTTAAAAAAGTGTTCAAATAAGCATACTACTGTAGAGAGATTGCACCCTAGCCTAACCAAGGAAAATGGATAGGAGTAGAAAAAGAGTAATTTAACAATGTGAAGTATAGGGCTTTCAGCTTTGAGACCAAATCATTCCATGTTTATTTAGTAAGAAAATTCATGTGTTAGTGTAATCTTATTATGTGATGTGTAATATCACGAATTAAATAAATTGATTGATTGATTGATTGATTACAGTCGAGGTATGCTTATGTGAACAGTTACTTTAATGTGAACAGTGCAGTTTTGAGCTAAATGGTAGAATGAAGATGCAAAATAATCATGCAGGTGTTTTCAGATGCCCTTGGTCTGTCTTAGCCGCGATGGTAGGGATTATTTCGCTTTGAATAACCTACGACTATCACTAGCCTGTTCCTTGGTCTATCTTAGCTGCGATGATAGGGATTATTTCGCTTTTTTGGCTAACTGGCAGTTAGCTTTAAACACAGCAAGTGAAAGAAAATGGCAAAGTCCACTGTCAACAAATGTTCACATAAGCATACCTCTACTGTACTATTGTAAGCCTGTAAATAACTGTATAATCACAGCTTTAATAGAAAATTCAAGGCTTGAAAATTTCACTACAAAAAAATGAATACTGCTTCCAATCTGCTGCCAATTGGTTGGTTTTAGAATGATACGTCAAAACGGACCAATAGAATTCTAGACTCTGTTTTGTGTTCAAACTTTGAAGCCTTCAAGCTCTGACTTCCTTGGAGACTCTTTTGCAAAAATAGAAGAAAATAAGGAATAGCCCAAGTAACATTCCTACAAGTCCCTGGCTCAAAATGATGGTCAAATGCCTATACTTTAATTTCAAAGTTGAAAGTCATATACCTCGGAATGTTAAATTTTTTTGCTAAGATCCCATGATGATGGTGTAGCGATATCCATTTTCATTGGGTAGGGTGCAATTTCTCTATAAATATTGTTGATGTGGTGATTTGTAAGCTGTAATTTGTAGCCTGTAAACTGTAACCTACACTACATACTGCCTACAGAGCAGAGGTAGTATCACCACATATCAGTAAAGTACCAGCTTAGGCATATTATCGCACTCCCAGGGACTCAGTGCATTGGGGAATTCTCAAAATTTCTACCATCATCCAGAAATCGGAACATGATTGGGACCCCTGTTTAAGACAGTGTCAGATATGGCATATTTAGAAGCATCTGAAAGGGGGGTCCTGTTTCATTGTTACATCATGTGCATCCTATTTTGCATACCGGTAGCTGTTTTCCTGTTCTCGAGTCTAGCATGTTCGGATCCGAGACAAAAGTCACACTGACGAGTCAAGACCAAGCCTGAGGCCCTGAAAAAATTTTTGTCAGTAAGAAAAGTGTCTTGAGTCCAAGTCATGCCTCCAAGTCCTAACAATAAGTTTTTTACTTCAGACTGTGGAGAAAATTCTTCATATACCGGAGGGGGGTATCCAACCTTCGACAAGATTTCTAATTTCCAGAGAAGTCTTTCCTTCAGAATAATCTTATCTGGCTTAAAACTGAACCAGTAAATATGACAAACATACTAAGTTTAAGCCAATTGAATGGTTTACCTATTGGATAAATAAATATTACGGTACTTCAATATTTCTAGGTAAACATATTTTTTTTTTCAAACAAGATCCCTTCATTCTAACCTTACCTCCATTTACTACAAAACCATGTAAAAGGTAGTTAGCAAAGTCAGTAGCCAGAAAATTCCTTTCCAAGCAGCTTCGAAACAAAGAAAAGGCACAGAATTTGAATATTTTTGTACACATGACTGTTCAAAAAAGTCTCATTTTTCCTCTTGACTGTCAAGACAGCATGTACGTTTCATTTTAACATTTTTGCGGCAAGAATCGATGTAGCGTAAAAACGAGGTCAGGTACCCCTCCTATACAGAGAATTTGTGTGAGAGTGAAACAGGGTGAAATATATCAACAAGCGGATAATTGACAGTGCTAAACGGAAATATCAGCTGAAATTTAAAAAATATTTAGCTGGCATATCTGTTTAGCACTGTCAGTTATGATTGGCAGTCAGCTTGGTCTGAAGGAATCTTTCTCAATCGAACAATTTTTTGTGGAAGAGAATGTTTGAGGCAGGATAGCATACCAACATTTTGTATCAGCTTACTGGCAGCTGCCACATGTTGTCCTTTTCTCAGGTTCACCAATTTGTAAGCCAGCCAGATACAAGTCCATAATTTAGATACACCTATGACGCCCAGATGTTATCGATGCGTAGCCTGGCACAGTTAAAGAGCATGTAAAAGAGATTAAAAACAGGGCAAAATGCATGTTTCGAAGATTTAAAATGCTCACGCAAGAATTACAGGCACCTACTACCTTATTCATACAGATTCAAAATTTTGCTTTAGTATTCTCTAGAGAGATTGCACCCAGAGCCGTTACTAGCCAAAATGTTGGGGGGGGGGGGGGGGCAAGGTATTTACCGACTGGCTGGTCATGTGTACTGACTGTTTTTGCAGAAAAAACAGCTATTTTTGCAGAAAAACGACTTCTTTGACGGAAAATCAACTGATTTTCAGAAAACTAACTGTTTTGAAGAAAAAATCGGCTATTTTTACGACCAACTGTTAATTGACAGTTCCAAGAAAATATCAACTGTTTTTACAGAAAAACTGTAAGAATTAGTTTCAAAATTAGTTTAAAGAATTTAGTTTCTTGAAAAATTAGTTTCAAAGTCCTATACCTCCCAATGTTAATTTTTTTGGTTATGCTCATCTGATGATGGTGTAGAAATATCCATTTTCCTTGAATAGGGTGCAATCCCTCTATACAAAGTTTATAAATTTAGTCATTTTCACATTGCTTTAGAAAACGAAATACTGCAGTAATCACACAATTTCTACAAATTTCCACTTAGCTTTTCTTCTTTTGGCGAATTGTGATGATTTTTTTAAATAATTTTTTTTTAAGAGTCTTCAGTTATGTGGTTTAGCAGACTGAGAAGAGAAACTGCTGAGTATCCATCGTCATACAGCCAGTGTAAATCTGTTAAATTGCTTGGGATAATAATCGATGACGATCTGAAATGGAATTCTTTTGTTGACAACATTATCCTTAAAACCAACTTTTAATTAAATCCCTCTACCCTTAAATCTTTCGGTTTAGATACTAAAGGCCTCCTCTGTTATTTTAAAACTTTTATCCGTCCTAATTTAGGATATGCTTCACCAATTTGGCATTCTTCTCTTTCTGCAGAGCTCTCTGATGATTCTGATCGCGTGGAAAATGTCCAAAAGAGAGCACTGAGAATCATTCTGGATGATCATAATATTTCATATGAAGAGAAACTCATTAAACTGGACTCATTAAATTTACTGACTGCAGAAATACTCTTCCAACAAATTTTGGAGCAAAGATAATAGGCCTTTTTCCGCGACACAATTGGGGGCCACACACTTCTGCGTGTTTGTCGCGGAAACACGATTGTGTGCCACACAGTCGAGCCACTAGTTGAAACTTGCGGAAACGCCGTTTTGTCTATTTTATTGGCGGTAATTTCAAATATTTGAAAATAAAAACAAAGTTCATGTAAAATCTCAATAAATAGAACTCCATGCCTATTTCCTTACCATTCTGTACAAAAAGTAAAGTCAGTTTTAAGTCGATATGCTTGAAAAAGTAGTTACCTTTATTGTTTAGACACTATTTTGCTGCTTAATTTGAATTTCCCGCCAGAATCGAGCCACAAAATCGACAATCACCTCGCCAGTTGTTTGTCAAATTTGAGCCACAAAGCGAGCCACGAAAATCTTGTTGGTCGCGGAAACACTTGTGGGCCGGACAAAAGGCCGCGGAAACACACTTTTCGAGCAACAATCGACCCACAAACTGTTTGTGGGAGCACGGAAAAACGTCTAATGTATTGTCCCCAGATGGCCCATCTATTCCCCCCTCCCCTCCCGTCCTCCGTGTGTCGGTCCGAGAGGAATACTGGCAATCAGTTTTCTCATATTCTGCTAATTCTTCTGCCCAATTTTTTCGTAGTTCATCCCATCATTTATTTCTGGTCATATCTTGTAAGTGTATTAGTTAATTTGTTTCGTAATTATTTTGTAAATATTTTATTCCTCTTCTAGCTTTAAGCTACTTGGATACTAAACTTGATTGATTGATTGAAAGTATACAATGGAACTGGAGACAGAAATGAAAGAGAGGAGTGACTGGCACGGCAATTTTAATTTCTTCAGTACAGAAAGTCCCAGTTTTCTGTTTTACAAATCCCAACAACCAAGCAACGGTTTGAGAGGGTTTTACAGTAGGGTCTGACGTCTTTTCACTATGGAAACACTGATTTATTCAACAACAGTTTGGGATTTCTACATGGGATGTATCCCGAATGAAATCCTTTTCAGTCGCAAGAACTAACGTTTTATTGGCACTGGCACATCGTCATGTCGATCTGTTTCACTTTTCTTAGTTCGGGCACTTTCAAATAAGCTAGGATGACAAAACTTGAAAGGCTTAGGACAAATGAAATGCCCTAAAAAAACTTCCATTCATAGATCCGACCATTTTGGGGGAGTTGAGGAGAGGGAAGTTCGGAAATTACTGACACGAAACTTGCGAATGGGTGGTCCGATTCGAGTAAAACTTAATGGTGGTGAACTGATGACCCAAATACGCAAAATAAGAGCTATGAGCTAACATGCCACTTGTCACAAATAGGTGGTGCGTGAAGGTAGATGTAAGTCACAAATACCCCTGAGCATTTCCGGCATTGCCTCGGATCATATAGGGCAAATAATTACCTTCCAAGTTTAGATCCACTCGTTTGACCCCTAGACGTGCCACACTATTTCCGGCAACCCCCCTCCACTTGCCTCTACTCTACCGTGGCCGAATCTGGTTCGGACACATAAATGGATCATCAAAAGCAGCTTCTATTACCGCCTACCAAGTTTCACTCGAATCTGAGCATTTTACAGGAAATTCCGGTACCACACTTCGCATCTCTGACATCTTCCCCTTCTATCCATCAAGTTCGACTCGAATCAGAGCATATCTGAAAAATTTCCGATTCCCACTTCATCCTCCTACCGTGGCCGGATCGGTCCGGATGCCGAATAACAATTCTAGGCCGCATAAACTCGGTACTGTCCAACTTGCATCAGATTCGGCCAATTCGTTCGGTTTTTGTGCATGTCACAAAGTTTCCGGGCCCCGTCCAACTCCCCCAACCATGCACGCATGTGCTTCGGACACGTGTTTTCGTGTCACGTGAATCGGACCATCCGTTTGCAACCTACGGACGTCAGTAATTTTCGGATATCTCCTTCCCAAGAAAACGATCGGATTCAGGAACGGAAGTCTTCCTTAGGGCATTGTCTTGGGTCTTCAAGTCTATTTGATTGGGTTATTAATAGGCCTACCAAGTTTTGTCGTCTTAGCACATCTTAAAGTACCCTAACTAGTGATCACTGGAATTTCCCTCCAACTCCCCCCAAAGAGCCCCGATATGATCTGGTTCTCTCACGTATCGAAGGCTTATGCTTGTTTTCCCATCAGATTCCATCCCGATCTGTCGACTCCAAGCCGTTTCACAAGATTTGCGGTGCCTCCCTTCCAACTCCCCCTCCCCACAAGTATCGGATTCGGTCCGGGCTTGACATGGAATAATCTAAACTCGAACTCCCCTCAAAGAGTCCCGATACGATCTGGTTCGGTCAGGAATGTATCTAGGGATTATGTTTGTTCTTCCCACCAAATTCCATCCCGATCCCTCTTCTCTAAGCATTTCACGAGATTTCCGGTGCTTCCCTCCAACTCCCCCCCCCCCTCCAACAAGTATCGGTTCCGGTCTGGACTTGACATGGAACATCTAAGATAATAGCTGAATGTACTCTAACTCGCGATCACTGGAATTTCCCTCAAACTCACCCCAAAGAGCTCCAATATGATCTGGTTCTGTCAAAAACGAATCTAAGGCTTATGCTTGTTCTTCCCATCAAATTTCATCCCGAAAGTCACCCCGAAGTCACGGGATCCGGTCTAGATTTGAAAATCGTCGTCTGAGACGCGAGGATTTTCCAAATATCAAGTTTCAGTACGATCCGATCATCGTTCGAAAGTTATACACACCTCGATTTTCCGGATCCCCTTCCCTCTACCCCCACCAGGTGATCGGATTGTGGGAACTGACTATTTCTAGTATAATAAAGGACCCCTCTTGCTTATTCTGCCTTTTTATATTATACCTAGCTCCCATGCAGAATTATAAGCTTCTAAAATCCCCACCTTTCTCCATTGTTTCCTTTTGTGCCTACGAATTTTTAGCGCTTTTTTGCCCGTGCCAAGTTTTGCCCTTCACACAACGAAACGTTTGTCGGGATCTTCAGCGTCCGCTGGCAACTCTTTCACACATAAGGATCTGAGAAGCTTCTGTTCATTAATTCTTTTATTTGCAAAGTTTTCCACTTTTTAACCACGGCGCGTTCAGTTTTCAAATGTTTTGCGCCCAGCCGCCGCGTCGGAGAAGAGGACGGCTGGATATAGTCGACAAGCGCTAATAAGAAAATCGCTAATTTCAGGTGGAAATTGATGGTATTGTCGGAAATATTTTTTCTGATCCGTTTCATAGGGAAAAGATCATTTCGAGTAAGAGTTGTGCTTTAATCTTTTCGGGTCTCTGATATGCCTGCAAAGTTTCATGGTCCTAGCTAATCTGGAAGTGCCCGAACCAGCAAACTCTAGGCCGACCGGCCGACGGACGGACAGAAATTGCGATCGCGATATGGCACCTGGCAGAAAGGCAGGTGCCGTAGAAAGTGTGTCCGAACCACTGGCGCCAACGACTCGAGTAGCATCCGTAGCCTAAGAACCAAACGAATGGACTGATTGGGATAAAAGTTTGACAGTACTGACTTCATGTAGCCTAGCCTAGATTCTAGATATGATATTTGGCGTCCGAACCAGTTTCTGCCCTAGTGAGGGGGGGGGGGGGGGGAGGGTCACGAAGGGGATACAGGAATTTGGCGAATATTCTCCCTTTCGAGTGAGACTTGATGAAGGGAGTGGAGACGTCAGAGATGCGACGTCTATATTGCCGAGTCGTATTCGTCCACAGTGGAGGGGGAGTCCCCGGGGAGCCGCGAGAATACGCCTCAAATCAGAGAAGGTTCCGGCAAACGAGAAAATATCCGCTTGAATCAAGAGCTACAAGCTAATATGGCACGTGTTACGAGTAGGCTACGTGGTACAAGAAAGCAGAAGAGAACGTGACAAAATACACTCTCCGTCGAAAACAGCGGTTCGGACCTAAGGCGTATTCTCGCCGTTCCCCGAGGACTCCACTTCAGGAGTCCCCGCGTTTTTGTTTGAACCGGGGACTCACTCCCAGGGGCGTCCCGAGGAGGGGTGTCGGGTGGGTGCTGCACCCCCCAGAAGGTCTGTTGAAAGGCGAAGCCGCGCCAGTCAAAATTTGTCAAATTCACCTGAACTTGATGATTTTTATGGAATCTACCGGATTATTGCTCAGGGCATCTACCGAAATCTTGCTCAAGGAATCTACCGGAACTTGTCTCAGAGAATTTACCGGAGGCTGGATCAGAGGATATACCGGACTTTACCCCACAGAATTTACTAAAATTTTGAATTCTACCTGAATTTTATTCAGGGAATCTACCGGAATTTTATTCGGGGAATCTACCGGAATTTTGCTCATAGAATCTACCGGAATTTAGCTCAGGGAATCTACCAGAACGTTGCTCTGGGAGTCTACCGGAATTTTGCTCATAGAATCTGCTGGAATTTTGCTCAGGGAATCTACCAGAACTTTGCTCTGGGAGTCTGCCGGAATTTTGCTCAGTGAATCTACCGGAATTTTGCTCAGGGAACCTACCGGAATTTTGCTCAGGGCATCTACTGAAATCTTGCTCAAGGAATCTACCGGAAGTTGTCTCAGGGAATTTACTGGAGACTGGATCAGGGGATCTACCGGACTTTGCCCCACGGAATCTACTAGAATTTCGGAATCTACCGGAATTTTGCTCCGGGAATCTACCGGAATTTTGCGCAGGGAATCTACCAGAATTTTGCTCAGGGAACCTACCGGAATTTTGCTCAGGGAATCTACCAGAATTTTCCTCCGTCTCAGGGAATTTACTGGAGGCTGGATCAGGGGATCTACCGGACTTTGCCCCACGGAATCTACTAGAATTTCGGAATCTACCGGAATTTTGCTCCGGGAATCTACCGGAATTTTGCGCAGGGAATCTACCGGAATTTTGCTCAGGGAACCTACCGGAATTTTGCTCAGGGCATCTACCGAAATCTTGCTTAAGGAATCTACCGGAACTTGCCTGGAATTTACTAGAGACTGGATCAGGGATCTACCAGACTTTGCCCAACGGAATCTACTAGAATTTTGGAATCTACCGGAATTTTGCTCAGGTAACCTACCGGAATTATGCTCAGGGCATATAGCGAAATTTTGCTCAAGGAATCTACCGGAACTTATCTCAGGGAACTGGCTGGAGGCTGGATCAGGGGATCTACCGGATTTTTACCCACGGAATCTACTAGAATTTTGGAATCTACCGGAATTCTGCTCAAGGACTCTACCGGAATTTTGCTCAGGAAACCACCGAAACTTTGCTCAGGGAATCTACCGAAGTCTTTCTCAAGGAATCCACCGAAGTCTTTCTCAAGGAATTTATCGGAACTTGTATCGGGGACTTTACTAGAGGCTGGATCATGGAATCTACCTGACTTTGCTCTACGGAATCAACCAGAATTTGGCTCAGGGAATCTAGCGGAATTTTGTTCCTTACCGGATAAGTATAGACTCACAGCTTACCAGGATTACCCCGGCATGCAACTTACCAGAATGATTCTTGCAGACAGACAACATAGCGTACCGGAACATTGATCGTGTGATTCCGGTAATCTACTAAGTTTTGTAGCTTTCAAGAATTAGGCAACTTACTGAAATCCATCACTTCCAGCTACAAATACTGTTCCAGGAATAGTTTCACGGTACCATCCAATCCAGGTGCGACAGCTTTCTCGACTCCTCACCTGTGATAAGCCGAGAAGAGTTCAAAGACGATTTAGCCTTGTTTCGACATGATCTCAAAAGTCGCCAGGAGAGACAGACAAAAAATAAAATATTCGAAGTTTTTCGTGAATTGAAAGATGTTTTCACAAGTATCGAAAGCTTTCAAGCTGGCCAAGACATTCCATGTTACCTCAGCAAAATGGAAAGATGTTTTAGCAAGACGAGTGTTGGTTAAGGCCACTTTGTGTTCAACATTCGCTGACCAGCATCTGTTAGTAATCGCAGTTGAAACCGATCTAGTTGACGAATGCGAAATTGGATGTGTTGTGAACAAATGGAAAACGTGATGAGAAAAAGTGTAGGGTAGGTTCAAGGTCGAGGACTTTTTAGTCTTAATTGACAATCTTAAAGTTTAACCGAATAGGTCTAAGTTCCAACACGTCTAATAACATATCACTTATTCACTTTAGTATTCATGAGCACCCGATAAAAATGCGTTACTTCGTTTTTCCGTTATCCCGAGATAGTCGATTTCATAGAATGAACTTATTCCTTCGAATTTGTGATAACTCTATGTGCTTGTCCCTCTACGAAATATTCACCAATTAGAAATGTAAGCCATTGCCGGAAAATGAAATAAAAATATCAGATTCATTGCAAGACATATCCTAAAATCATCTTCTTATTTGATAGTACAAAACGGATACGTCAGCTGAATTTTATTAGAGCTATATTTCTGTCCTTCTTGGCAAGGGTTCTCTTGAGGCTCATAGCAGCTCAAGTTGGAAAAATGAACTTGTGGGAAAACAAAACTGAAAACAAAACTGGGCTGAAGGAATATTTAAAATCAGTTTCCTACTTTTCTACAGACTTAACTTCTCCGATGTCGCATCTTCAGCCGTGGAAAGGCAGTCCTGTGTTCAAATTCAAATCCTCCGCGTCTGGATGAATTTTGGTTTGCCATGCAAGCAGCCCACACATCAATATGTTGAAGTCGGGAGGGGGGATTTTTTGACACGCTTAGAGTAACGATTGGGATGACACGTGGTGGGAAGAACAAGCATAAGCCATAGATAAATCAGTGACAGAACCGGACCGGATTCTGGCCCTCTGGGGGGGAGTTGAAGGGGGGGGGGGGTCCGGAATTCCGGTGATCGCAATTAATTGTACTTCCAGATTTGCTAGGACGATGAAACTTGACTCGAACATTAGAGACTTGACAAGATTGGTTTAGAAATTGTCAGTTCCCAGATTCGACAATCTCTTAAAGTAGGCTATTCATCTTAACGCAAAGTACAAAAAATACTTTTCAGCAAAATCTAGATTTATATGATCCCCATGAGCCCATGAACAGTTTTGCCTAAAGGATTTTTCTTAGAAATAAGTTTCTAGCACCCAACATGCGCATCTTAACCGAAAAGTAAAAAAAATACTTTTGTTCAGGCCATATATATTCATGATCCTGAAGGGCCCAGGATCATTTTTGCCTCAAGGATTTTGATTACAGATGAATACCTAGCGCCCCTAAAGTGCGCATCATCACAGCCAGGTGCAAACATAAAATATTTTTTACCAAACGATACATTCTCGGGATTTGCAAGGGTCCATGATCATTCTTATCTCAAGGGTTTTGCTTACAAATGATCGCAACAAACCCACGAATTGGCAATTTCCTACGTTCATCCTCTTAGCCAGCCTTGCAAGTGCCATATGTGCTTCTAGCTCTTGTTATGGCTACTTGCCTAGATCCCGCTTTAGATACATGTCCTGTGATAGGAAATTTGGTAAGCTAGGTGTTTAATAATTAAATATTTTATATATATATATATATATATATATATAGCCCAAGCTGACGAGGACCCTTGCCAAGAAGGGCCGAAATATCGCTGATGAAGCATAGTAGCTGACATATCCGTAGTATACATTACTTGAATAAATGTTTAATAATTGACTGGGATAATAGTAGAACAACCGCTTGTTTACAGAATAATATACCCGGAAAGTTTTAGCATTAGGAAGTCCTGCTCTTCCAATAACAGAAAGTTGAAAAGTTAATTTTTGTTTCAGACCAGCTTGTTTTCGATTTGCCGCTATTACGCGTGATTAATACCTACGCGAACACAACAGTTTTCATTTTTTAGTTATGCTTTTGAAAAGTTTGGCCCACCAGATCTGCTGAAATTAAACTTGGTGCTTTGTGCTTCGAGTAAGTTTCCTTACTTAAACGACCCCTGGCACTATTTACTCTTCAACTTACAATATTTTAAATATTTGAATACTTTAAAACTATAATAGATAGATAGATAAATAGTTTATTGCTATATGCTGTGCTTCCGATAAATAACCCACGGCTTTGGCTGTTTTAAGCCTTTTCGGAGACCCGTTGACTTGTAGCGAAAACAGGGAAACAATTTGCAGAACCGTTTTTCTGATGGGAAAACTTCTCGCGGACAACAGTCGACAGCGTGATACGCATCGAAGGTAGCAAAACATGGCAAGTGAGAAAGTCAGTGTGGTTTTGTTAGAGGGGTGAGAATGTACCGTACGAAACTGGGGGTTTAGAAATATATGGAGTGATTACGGATGTAGGTTACATTAGTATTATAGGTAAGACAGGTCCTTTAAGCTTCTTTATACTCAGTGAGATATGTAATGTATGAATATTGTTCTTATTTAGCTTTGCATTTGAGTCAGTTTTTCATTTCAGGCTCCATCATGGCAGGGATAGACTCTGCACTCAAGCTGCTCGGTTCACCAGCGACCTTTCAGGAGGGAGTCAGAAAGATAATTGTCGCGTTGGAAAGTAGTAACGGTGACACAGTCAGTGCAAAGTCTGATATGATAGCTGAACGAATGCTACAAGAGAGAATGTTTTCAAGGATTATGCTGATTGATAGTGCTAGTGATGTATCAGCTGTCTTCTTCTGCCTACTGAAATTGGATGTTTCGAAAGCATTCTGGGACAAGCACATGAACAAGGTCTTTGTCCTGATAAAGAATATCATCAGAACCAGAAGTGGGGATGCAGGAAATACGGAACTTCTAGAGTTGACTCTGAAGTACACGCAGAAAGTCCTGACGAAGTTTGGGGGAAGCTCGTCAGAGCTTGTGAAAATCTTCTTTGTCATTTACGATCTTTGCTTTGATGAAAGGAAGGAAGTAAATGGACTGTGCATTGACATTCTCAGAACTTCTTCCCCATTTTTGTTACACTATTTTGCAAAAGCCGAGTTTCGTGATTCGTTTCGGGGTACCTACGAGGTTAAGTTGTCGAAAATGGTGCTTTCTGCACATCCGAACTTTGGTGACGTGTTTGGCCTGACTGTTGACCTATTTGGGAAGAACCTGCATACAGATGTGAACCTCTTGAACAGTCTTTTAAAGTGTGAAGAAAAGGCACTTAAAGTGAAAAACCCAGCTTTCAAGGTACAGGCCATACGAGCTTGGAGCAAAATAATTGATAGCTTCGCACTTGTCAAGGAGATCATCCGGAATGTGAAAAGACTGAGCTTATTAATGCTACCGCTACTGAAAATGGAAGAGTCAACAATGGAGATAGCAAGAGAAAAGTTAACCGTTTGGGTTCACTTGTTAGGAAAACTGAGTTCCCCGATCACTCATTTCAACGAGTGTGTTCTGCGGATGTTGGACCAAATGGCAACTACGCTTACACAGTGGCCAGATCTGGCAGACGACTTTGCCATGGCCTATATAGACCTTTTGCGTGAGGATGGGAAATCAAACGAAAAGCTTCCAACTATTAGTGAGACACAGTTTTCTGAACATTCCTCAAAGTTGTTCGGTTATTCACGGGCTTTGTTGCGGCAGGCAACCCTAGGAAGTAAGTGTAAGGATCAGCTTTTGTGCCAGGTGATGAACAGAGCGTTCAGTCTCTCACTGCCATCGCTTGGTGAAAGTCTCAAGGAGCTTCGAGCACTGGTTAGCATGAGTTCAATCCCAAATGAGGCTGTCTGCTCCGCTTGTGGGTTCGTTTTGGAGAAAATGTCGGCATGTGCTACTCGGCATGTTGGAAACCCTGTTCTCTGCTCATTGCTAGAAGAACTGATCGGAACGGTTTTCAGCGTCGTGCATAAAAATGATAAAAGGTAAACCTGATTTCTTGACCCTTACTGAATTTGGGCTCACTAGCAAACAAAATGATGAAGTGTGTTCAGTAGGAAACCAGCAAGTGCAAGCCACCACGATTAGCTAATCTACTGGCATTTATACTCTTGAGGGTTAGGTAAAGCTTAAAGTTTAACTGAACATCCCAATTATTTTTGCATCATTTAACTGAATACACTGCATAATTTGGACTGTGTTAAGGGATTTTTTGTATTTTTCACATTTTCCTCTAGTATGACGCTCAGAATATCTACGGCCGCCCTCACAACACAAGTTCTACTATGACGCGAAAAATTTGAATCTTAATACAAACGCGGCTTTTCAATGACCAGTGATCATCTTCCGGAAGATGGCTCGTTGCGTGAACACTTATTTTTCGTAAACTGTTTTCGTCAAGCATACAACCAAGAATAAATAATGGAAGAATTGAGAAGACTTGAATCATGCGACGTTGTTTTCTGCCCGATCCTCAAGTACCGGGGGTGGAGCCTATTCGGCGCCTGTCCAGACCACAGAGTAATTATTGGCGCTATTTCTTCTGATCGCCGTGCTTCGCGTCAAGGAAGTGCGCCAAATTCAAATTAAACCGAAAGAGGCCGACATGTTGCCCTTCTCCCTCCAACAAATCGCTGCTACCACTAGTTTAAAAGACGAGACAAGGGGCTAAAGTACAGTGAAATGATAGAAGTCGTGCAATCCTACATTCAAGGATGACGAAAATAAAGGCAGAAAAGGACCGATTTGGACTGAACACTAAAGTTTAAAGAAGGAAGGGACACGCTTCCAAACATTCATGCAATCTCTATGGCAGATTCTTAGTGATGAAAAAAAAAATGTCAATAGGATGGATAATGAAACATTTAGCCAACTACCCGAGATAATGATATACATTTTGACCAAAAATAAAAAAAGGGTTATCTCAAATGTAGACGTTTTGAATGGTACTGTACAATTATCATTTTCAGTAAGCAATTAAAATTTTAAATTAGGAAATACTTCAAGCCAACTGCTTTTCGCAACTAACCGAGAAATGTTATGAACTGAATTGTGTGTTCAAAGTACAACTTAAAAACAAAACATAACAACTCTTTGAGTACAGTTCGCCAGCTATGCCCGAATTCCAACTTGAATGATGTAAAAACATGATAATGAAAAAAAAAAACGATTACGAAAAGGCATAGACAATGACAAATTTGGGCAGATGTAAATTGCAACTATCCGAGACAATGATCTACCTTTTGGACCAAGAATAATAAGTTGTTATCACAAACTGATACGTCTTGAAAGATATCCTGCAGTCAGCAATCATTAATTTCTGTTTTTCGCAACTACACGAGAATATGATATGAACTAAATTTCGTGTAGAGTACAACTTAACAAGAGCTGTAAGCTCATATGGCACTTGCATGTGTCAAGATGATTTGATTGATCAAGAGTAAGTTTCGACTTTGCGGTTGAGATGCGCGCTATAAGGGAGCTGGAACTTCATTTGTAAGCAAAACCCTTGAGGCAAAACTGCTAATGGGCTGATGGGCATCACGAAAATGCATATATTGCTTAAAAGTATTTTTTTTACTTTGCGGTCAAGATTGGTACTTTAAGGAATAATCGGATTTGGGAAGTAGCAATTTCTAAGCAAATGTTGTTGAGTCTCCAATATTCCAGCGAAGTTTCATCGTCCTAGCACATCAGGAAGTACCTTAACGCGCGATCACCGGAATCCCAGACCCCCCTCCCCCTCCTCCAACTCCACCCACAATAACCGGAGCCAATCCTGTTCTGTAAATGATTAATCCAGAGCATCTGTTTGTCATTCCCACGAAGTTCGATCCAGATCACACCAGTCTAAGCGGGTCAAGTATTTTCCGCCCTCACCCCGATAATTGCCGGATTCGGTCCGGAAATGAAAAAGGTCACAAGAGAAAAATGTCCTCTGTTTAATTATTAAATTTCACTCGAATCCGATCACCCGTTCCAAAGTTACGCATGACTCAATATTCCGGATTCCCCTCCCTCAACTCCCCCCCCCCCAAGATTATCATATCGAGGATTTTTTTTTTTCTTCCAAGTCAGTTTGACCGGGTCCCTGATATGCCTTCCAAGTTTCGTCGTGAAAATCCCCAAAAAACGGAATTCCGGGAGACCCCTCCCCCCCCCCCTCAAGTGTCCGGATCCAGTCAAATTATGTAAAAGATTTATATGGACCAGATGTTCGTTCTTCCCAGCAAGTTTCACTCCGATACCATCATTCTAACCGTTTCTCGAGATTTCCGGTCCACCCCCCCCAACCCACCCAGCTCCCCCGCGGTGCACGTAGCCAATCCGATTCAGCAAATGACTTACCTAGAGCATCTGTTTGTTCTTCCCACAAAGTTCCATCCCGATCCCTCCATTCTAAACGGGGCACGTATTCCCCCCCCCCCCAATAGTTGCCGGATCCGGTCCGGATATGAAAAAAATCATCGGAGAAATGTCCTCTGTTGAATTCTTAAATTTCACTCGAATCCGATCAACCATTCCAAAATTACGCATGACTGAAAATTTCGGATTCCCCTCCCTCCACTCCCCCCACCATTATCTGATCGACAAAATTTTTATTTTGAAGTCAGTTTGATTGGGTCCCTGATATGCCTGCCAAGTTTCATCGTGAAAATCCCCAAAACCACCATCACCGGAATTCCGGGACCCCCCCCCCCCCCCATAAGTGTCCGGATCAAGTACAATGGCCTAAAGGACTTATCTAGAGCAGATGCTTGTTCTTCCCAGCAAGTTTCACTCCGATCCCTCCATTCTAACCGTTTCTTGAAATTTCCGGTCTCCCCCCCCCAACTCCCCCCCTGGCTACCGAATCCGGTCAAGACTTTAAACGGGACATTACAGATATATATTCTGTTCAGTTATGAAGTTTCATTACAATCCGATCATCCGTTCGAAAGTTACACACTTCTCAATTTCCCGGATTCCCCTCCCTCCACTCCCCCACCATTATCTGATCGACAATAATTTTATTTTGAAGTCAGTTTGATTGGGTCCCTGATATGCCTGCCAAGTTTCATCGTGAAAATCCAAAAAACCACCATCACCGGAATTCCGCCCCCCCCCCCATAAGTGTCCGGATCCAGTACAATGGTCTAAAGGACTTATTTAGAGCAGATGCTTGTTCTTCCCAGCAAGTTTCACTCCGATCCCTCCATTCTAACCGTTTCTTGAAATTTCCGGTCTCCCCCCCCCCAACTCCCCCCCCTGGCTACCGAATCCGGTCAAGACTTTAAACGGGACATTACAGATATATATTCTGTTCAGTTATGAAGTTTCATTACAATCCGATCATCCGTTCGAAAGTTACACACTTCTCAATTTCCCGGATTCCCCTGCGGATTCCCCTCCCTCCACTCCCCCACCATTATCTGATCGACAATAATTTTATTTTGAAGTCAGTTTGATTGGGTCCCTGATATGCCTGCCAAGTTTCATCGTGAAAATCCAAAAAACCACCATCACCGGAATTCCGCCCCCCCCCCCATAAGTGTCCGGATCCAGTACAATGGTCTAAAGGACTTATCTAGAGCAGATTCTTGTTCTTCCCAGCAAGTTTCACTCCGATCCCTCCATTCTAACCGTTTCTTGAAATTTCCGGTCTCCCCCCCCCAACTCCCCCCTGGCTACCGAATCCGGTCAAGACTTTAAACGGGACATTACAGATATATATTCTCTTCAGTTATGAAGTTTCATTACAATCCGATCATCCGTTCGAAAGTTACACACTTCTCAGTTTCCCGGATTCCCCTGCCCTCCCCCCCCCCCAAAATGGTCGGATCAGAAAACTGATTATTCCTAATTTTGTTTGGTCGGGTCTCTGATATGCCTGCCAAGTTTCATGGTCCTAGCACAACTGGAAGTACCCTAACTCGAAAAAGTGTGACAAAATGCCCTAAATTTTCAAGTTTCCAGCGCCCCGCACTCCCCCCCATATGGTCGGATCGGGAAACTGATTATTTCCAGGTTAGTTTGGTCGGGTCCGTGATATTCCTGCCAAGTTTCATTGTCCTAGCTCATCTGGAAGTACCCTCACTCGAAAAAGTGTGACAAAATGCCCTAAATTTTCAAGTTTCCAGCGCCCCAGCTCCCCCGCATATGGTCGGATCGGGAAACTTATTATTTCCAGGTTACTTTGGTCAGGTCCCTGATATTCCTGCCAAGTTTCATTGTCCTAGCTCATCTGGAAGTACCCTAACTCGAAAAAGTGTGACAAAATGCCCTAAATTTTCAAGTTTCGAGCGCCCCCACTCCCCCGCATATGGTCGGATCGGGAAACTGATTATTTTCAGGTTCGTTTGGTCGGGTCCCTGATATTCCTGCCAAGTTTCATTGTCCTAGCTCATCTAGAAGTACCCTAACTCAGAAAAAAAGTGACAAAATGCCCTAAATTTGCAAGTTTCCAGCGCCCCGCACTCCCCCCCATATGGTCGGATCGGGAAACTGATTATTTCCAGGTTAGTTTGGTCGGGTCCCTGATATGCCTGCCAAGTTTCATTGTCCTAGCACATCTGGAAGTACCCTAACTCGGATATGTGGGACAAAAAAACTCGGACCGACCGACAGACCGACAGACCGACAGACGGAATTGTGATCGGTATATGGCACTTGAGCCAGAGGCTGCAAGTGCCATAAAAACAAAACATAGTAACTCATTGAGTACATTTCGACAGCTAAATATTGTCCAAGCTTAATGCCTTTTCTAGAAGCGATTCTTTACAGTCCTGAGTAGACCAAAATAAAATTACTAATGTTTACACCAGTCCTATTGAATCTGAACTAAATGCATGCGTGTTAGGTCTATGCTTCAGCATTCAAGTTGCTGAATTGCTCCCCTGAGTTATCAGATGCCGCATTCCCTTGGGCTTCACCGTCTTTGTGAAGGGTCGTGACAACATGAGCTTCATATTGCAAATCTGACCCGAGATTGAAAAGGAGTTTCCATTTATATAATCCTCAGAATCTGCACTGTTTGAACTTCCCGCCTTTTCTGACTGCTTCATCACTTTTGCTCTGGAGGTAACACTTAATACTGCAAGAGGCAACACGTGAAGCTCCACCCAGGCTCCACCCCCGATAAATTAGATCGGACGAAAAGAGATCTGGGATGCTGACATCGGGGTTATGTGAGTTCTCAATTCTTCCCTTATTTATTCTTGATACAACACAGGTACAAGCGCATAGAGGTACCACAAATCAGACAGGGAAATTCCACTCTATGAAAATCGATTATGTGTGAATAGCGGAGCAACGAAGTAACGCATTTTCATCGGGTCTCCAAGCCTTTTTAAGTGAATAGGCGATGGTGACTAGATTGTCCTATCTCACCCCTTTTCGGTTAAACTTTAAGTTTTGGAGGATACAACAGTCATAAGTCTATAGCCTATGGCAAATTTCTGTCTGTGCTTTAAGTTTAACTGAAAAGGCAGCTTATTTTTACATATGATATTTGAGTACACTGTAATAGTTGGACTCACCTGAAGGATTTTGTATTTTTATGGCACTTGCAGCCTCTGGCTCAAGTGCCATATACCGATCACAATTCCGTCTGTCGGTCGGTCCGAGTTTTTTGTCACACTTTTTTGAGTTAGGGTACTTCCAGATGTGCTAGGACAATGAAACTTGGCAGGCATATCAGGGACCCGACCAAACTAACCTGGAAATAATCAGTTTCTCAATCCGACCATATGCGGGGGAGTGGAGGGCGCTGGAAACTTGAGAATTGAGGGCATTTTGTCACACTTTTTCGAGTTAGGGTATTTCCAGATGTGCTAGGACAATGAAACTTGGTAGGCATATCAGGGAAGCGACCAAACCAACCTGGAAATAATCAGTTTCCCGATCTGACCATATGTGGGGGAGTGGAGGGCGCTGGAAACTTGAAAATTAAGGGCATTTTGTCCCACTTTTTCGAGTTAGGGTACTTCCAGATGTGCTAGGACCATGAAACTTGGCAGGCATGTCTGAGACCCGACCAAACAAACTTAGAAATAATCAGTTTTCCGATCCGACCATTTGGGGGGGAGTGGAGGGCAGGGGAATCCGGGAAATTAAGTAGTGTGTAACTTTCGAAGGGGTGATCGGATTAATGAAACTTAATAACTGAAAAGATTATATCTGTGATGTCCCGTTTAAAGTCTTGACCGGATTCGGTAGCCAGGGGGGAGTTGGGGGGGGGGGGGAACCGGAAATTTCAAGAAACGGTTAGAATGGAGGGATCGGAGTGAAACTTGCTGGGAAGAACAAGCATCTGCTCTAGATAAGTCCTTTAGACCATTGTACTGGATCCGGACACTTATGGGGGGGGGGGGGGTCCCGGAATTCCGGTGATGGTGGTTTTGGGGATTTTCACGATGAAACTTGGCAGGCATATCAGGGACCCGATCAAACTGACTTCAAAATAAATTTTTGTCGATCTGATAATGGTGGGGGGAGTGGAGGGAGGGGAATCCGGAATATTCAGTCATGTGTAACTTTGGAACGGGTGATCGGATTCGAGTGAAATTTAAGGATTGAACAGAGGACATTTCTCTGGTAATCTTTTTCATATCAGGACCGGATCCGGCAACTATTGGGGGGGGGGGGAAATACGTGACCTACTTAGAATGGAGAGATCCGGATGGAACTTTGTGGGAAGAACAAACAGACGCTCTAGGTAAATCATTTACTGAATCGGATTGGCTACGGTCACCGTCGGGGAGTTGGGGGGGGGGGGACCGGAAATCTCGAGAAACGGTTAGAATGGAAGGATCGGAGTGAAACTTGCTGGGAAGAACAAACATCTGCTCCGTGTAAATCTTTTACACAATTTGACTGGATCCGGACACTTGAGGGGGGGGGGGGTACCGGAATTCCGGTTTTCGGGATTTTCACGACAAAACTTGGCAAGAATATCAGGGAACCCGTCAAACTGACTTGGAATAAAAAAAAATCCTCGATATGATAATCTTGGGGGGAGTTGAGGGAGGGGAATCCGGAATATTGAGTCATGCGTAACTTTGGAACGGGTGATCGGACCCGAGTGAAATTTAATAATTGAACAGAGGACATTTCTCTCTGGTTATCTTTTTCATTTCCGGACCGAATCCGACAATTATTTGGGGGGGGGGAGTACTTGACCCGCTTAGACTGGTGTGATAGGGATTGAACTTCGTGGGAATAACAAACAGATGCTCTGGATTAATCATTTACAGAACGGGATTGGCTCCGGGTATTGTGGGATTCCGGTGATCGCGAGTTAAGGTACTTCCAGATTTGCTAGGACGATGAAACTTCGCTGGAATATTAGAGTTCAACAACATTTGCTTAGAAATTGCTAGTTCTCATATCTTCCTTAAAGCACCAATCTTAACCGCAAAGTAAAAAAAAAAAAAAATGCTTTTAAGCAATATATGCATTTTCATGATGCCCATCAGCCCATTATCATTTTTGCCTCAACGGTTTTGCTTACAAATGAAGTTCTAGCTCCCTTAGAGTGCGCATCTCAACCGCAAAGTCGAAACTTACTTTTGATCAATCAAAACACCTTAACCCATGCAAGTGCCATATGAGCTTACAGCTCTTGTTTTCAACCGGGGCTCTAGTAATAACATTCAGAGTGGGCGCTGCTTGCACGAAAACCCAAAATTCATCCTGACGCGGAAAATTTCAGTTTCAGCAAAGCCCTGGATTCACTGTGTGAAACATGCGAAGCTCGGAAAAGTTACGCCTGCACAAAGATAGGAAATATGTTAAGAGATGTCTTGCAAGAAATTGGTATTTTAGTTTTCAGTAATGGCTCACTTTGTAGTTGGCAAATACTTACGAGCGGAGAGGGACGAGCACATAGAGGTACCAAATATCCAAATTAGTTCATTTCATAAAATTTGATCATCTATGGATAGCGGACAACCGAAGTAACGCATTTTTATCGGGTTTTCTGGCCCATTTAAGTGAAGAGATGATATGTAAATAGACTGTCAGTTTTCCCGTCCTTTAACCAAGTAACAAGCAAAGCGAAGCATTAGCGTCTGCAATGTCGTTTTCCTGAGATTTGTCTGTTCTCGTGGCATCCCTGTTGTAGCTCTAAAGCTATTTTTTTTGTGTCTGTGCAGTTTAGCATATAGAGGAATTTACTCCGTTGCTGAAACATCTTTATTACGATGATAAGATCTAATTGCACAAAAAAAGCCAGAAGGCCATGGCAACAAAATAAACAAAAAAACAAAAGAGCAAAGATCTATACAGTAACCTACTTACTCTAGGCATAATTTTCGGTGTTGAAAAGCGACCCTGAGGAATCTTGCCAGCCTCCTCACATCATCAAACTGACGGCTACCAATCATACTACACATCCATTTCTCATCGAACACCCTCACGCATTCTCCAAACACTTCATTCCTCAGCTCCCTCAAAAAACGGTCAGTCTTCAACTGACCGTTGACCTGAACGGTCGCAAATACCGGTTAACTTTTTGTTTGTGAAACCGTTGAAAGCCGTTACTGAAAGTCTGCGTTTGTGGAATGGCGCCAAGTGAAGGCAATGACCAGATGTCAGTTAGTCTGGTTTATCAGCCAGTTTTGAATTTTTTTCAGAAAAGTCTTGACTCTGGAGTTGATGCACGGTCAAAAAGTTTGCTGCAGAGTTCTTCACTGTTGACGCGATTGTGGCTGCGAAAAAGTTTCTGTGGGCTCTTGCCTTTCCCAGTGAGCTCCCCCCGAGAAGAAATGCCCAGGCCAATCATCTGTGTGATATTGTGGATGCTTTCCGTCGCTGTGATGACATGGACGTTGCTGTTCCGGATTTCGTCATACGATTTCCGAGCGAAGTTCCGGTCGTTCCAGCTGTTGCCATATCTGTATTGAGTAGCAAGCTAAGCGCTGTTGCTAACGATGTCCGTTTTATTGCTGAAGCAGTTTGTACTCTTGATCGCTTCACTGCTATTTCCACTCGTGCCGAGGCTTTGACGGCCATCCCTCCCTCACCACCTTCAGATACGCACACTGTTGTTGTTAGTAATGTCCCGTCGGATCTTCTTAACATTGATTCCAGGACGCAACACATTGACACCGTTGAAGGTAACGAAGGGATTACTAATGTCAGAGCGAATACTCAAAGAAATCGTCTCATCGTCCACACTTCAAGTGCTTCTTATGCAGAGGTTGTTGCGAGATCAATCACCAAAGGTTTGCCGGACGGTCCTACTGCCAAAGTTATCTCTCCTAAATTTTTGGGTGTCGTCAGGAGTGTTCCAGCCACCATTACGGCCGACGCATTGAAGACCCTGATTCCTGATTCTTGTGAAGTCGTGCCTATTTCGGGCTCTCGTTCTTTCAAAATCGGGTTCAAAAGTCAAGTTGGTCTCCTTACAGCTATGAAAATCGGGGTAAAAATCGGGTATGAAGTTTTTCGTGTTCATGAATTCCACCGAATGCCCAAGCGCTGCTATCGCTGTCAATCCCCAAACCACGGTGTAGCCAAATGCCCGCATCCGTCTGATTCTCCAAAATGCGCTCATTGTGCTGGTTGCCACAGTTATAGCAAAGATTCCCCTTGCTCACTGCCTCCAAAGTGTGCCAATTGCGACGGCTGTCATGTCTCTTTTAGCCTCAGATGCAGCGTTATGAGGAAGGCCGTGGGACTTGGCAAATAATGGTTTTTCAGGAAAAGAAACTGCGCTGTGTGTCATTAAATGTAAATGGCACTAAGGACAAAGATCTTCTATTTGATGATTTGCTAGGCAGCTCGGACATTCTTTGTCTTCGAGAGCATCTGCTATCCGCCCCTAGTAGCGAAAGTTTGCGCCGATCTCCTGAGCACTTTGTGTTCATTCAGCCGGCAATGAAAACTAGAGGTCGTCCTTCCGGTAGGTTAGCCATTTTTCTTCGAGCCAGCGAGTGTTCAGCACCACCAAAACTGTTCCAGTCTGGGCGTTATGCTCTTGCCGTTCAGTTGGACAATATTGTTCTTGTTAATGTATATTTACCTTGCGACCGGCGGAACATTGCATCACATAGTTCATTTGCTAAGGCTTGTCAGAAAATCAGAACACTTCTATCAGACATTTCAAGGAAAGGAATGAAATGGGCTCTTGTTGGTGATATTAACACTGATCTTCTAACTTCTTCTGTACGGACTGATTTATTTTTCGATTCTTTACCGGTAGCTCACAGTCTCATTGAGAAGTCTCTACCCTTTTCATATAGACATAATCGTGGCGCTAATGTTTCCAACCTTGATCATTTGATTGTTTCTGAAACAAGTCTCATTGACGGTATTGTTGAGGTTGATGAGGAGAAAATTGAGGACGACCATCAGCCTCTGTCTTTCTGTTTGGTTGTCCCTGTTGCTCAAATCAGTCGTCCAAATCCCAAGAAGGCTTGGATCCAAAAGCGTAACTGGAATTGTATAGATACTGTGCTCTACATTTCTACATTAACTAATCTTCTCTCGCTTTTAAAAGTTCCTTTTCACCTTCTTCAGACTGGTATAGCAGCTACTACTTCGTCCGTTGATATTAATTGTTATTATAGCGAGCTTGTCCATTGCTTGAAATTGGCAGCCGATATTGCTGTACCGACTGAGAGAATTCGAGTTGGTACAACGAAACCTATTTGGAAAGTCAGTCCTGAAGTTAAGAAGGCAAAAAACACGGCAAAATTTTGGCTAAAAATTTGGATTGCTTGTGGACGCCCAGGGAATGGTACTGTTTTTAATCTAAAAGCTAAAACAAAGCGCGAATACAAATCTTCACTTAAAAATGCTCGTTTGAATGGCTTAGATGCTCCCAGTGACAAAAAAGCGTGGCAAAAGGTCCTTCGTACAGATAAAGGTTCAGCTGTACCTCCTTCCGTGCTAACTATGGCTGACTGGACCAACCACTACCGTGGTCTATTCAGTGGTTGCAAAAACCAGATTCAGCAGCACTTTGAAAATTTACTTCTTAAATACCTACCAAGGAAAATATTTCAACCTTCTGTTCTTCCCGTTACTTGTTCTTCCATCGAAATTGCTTTCCGAAAATTAAGAAGAACTGGTTCTACAGATTCTGATGGCCTTAGTGCCGATTTTTTCAAAATTGAGTGTTCAGCTTTAACACAACACCTTCAGCTGCTATTTCAAATTTGTTTATGCCAGGATTTGGTTCCGAATAGTTTCCTCCTGGGTACTATAACATCGGTGATTAAGCGAGGGAAATACGCGGACCTTTGCAAAAGCTATCGGCCAATTACAGTTTCTTGTACCATAAGCAAAATCCTGGAATACGTCCTTCTTCTAGAACTAGTTGAAAAATGTAGCTTTGGTTCAATGCAGTTTGGATTCCGTTCGAGCGCCAGTTGTGCGCATGCTCAGCACATATTGACAAAAATGATGAAACAGGCTACCCGCGACAAGTCTTCTATACATATATGTTCTATAGATATAGCTGGTGCTTTTGACAATATAACGCATTCTCAGGCCCTATTTTCTATCATTACTTCTGGCGTGAATCTGTCTGTCGTCTATCTGTTAAAATTTTGGTATGGTCATTCTTCAGTAAGGTTCAAATGGCAAGGTAGCTTGTCAGAGATTATTTCTGTCCGAACTGGTGTTCGCTAAGGGGGAGTCTTATCTCCCTACATCTTCAAATCGGCCATATCTTCTTGTCTCGATTCTTTGCTTCCTGCTTACTTCTATAAAGACTATGCCTTCAGCTACATAGCCTATGCGGACGACTTGCTCTTAGTAAGCCGTAGCCGATCCACACTCACAAAAAATGTAAGTAAGCTGTCGTCAGAACTTCTGAAAATTGGCCTTGAAGTTAACCTTTCAAAATGTGAGTACCTGCATTTCAACCCTTCGTCAAATTGTTCGAGTGCATCTAAAGCTTCTATATCTCTTGGATCGTTCATCGTCAAATCAACAGACTCTCTACGGTGGCTCGGCATAACATTCAAATCTTCATTGTCAAAATTTTGCTCATCGGTTGTTCAAGAAGTTTTTAAGTCGATCCGTAGCGCCTATTGGCGCATCGTCCCCAACCGGGGGCGCTATAATCGTAAAGCTTTGGGAAATTTGTACAGCACCTTCTGCGCTCCTTCTATACTATTTCGTTCTGGCGTCACTCATGTTCTGCGAAAGAAGGAGATTAAAAATATGAGATCATGTTATTTTAAATATGCAAAGCACCTGCTCCACTTGTCGAAATTATGTCATAACCATACATTGACGGAGAAATTCAAAATTCAAGACGCAAGTGTTACCCTTTTGGATGTTTCGTCATCACTTTCAAAACTCATGGACAACAAGGCCCAACCAGCACACGATGTCGTCCATTGCTTCCTGACCGAAGATTAAAAATTAAGTGTCTTTTTGTGTGTGTATATATGTGTTTTGTTTATTTTCTTTACTTTTGTCATTTTCTCCGCCTTTTCAAAATGGCGGGTCATAAATAAATTACTTATTTACTTACTTACTATTAATCCTTCACATTCACACATGACATGCACCACACTTTCATTCTCATCTCCACACATTGGACAGGAGAATTACTGACCAGAACGTTCAGAAGAACTTCCAATATACGTTCTTCTTCTCCCAAGGGGTAAACAATCTGCCCTAATACACCACACCAGCTTTACTTCCTCCCTTTTTAAACCCACCTGGAAAAATATTTCCTCCCCCCACACCTCTTTAGCCTTAGCATAATACCTCAGTGAATCTTTGCAACCTGCCAATTCTGAATTTCTTGGTCTAAAAGCCTAGCCTCCACCTCTTTTTTTATTTTTCCCAATTGCAAACCAGGACCTACGCCATCATTCCACCACATAGACAGTCCGCAACCATCTAAAATATATCTTATTTGTGAAGACCACGAATCTATTCTAGTATCTAAAATACTCTCTTTATAAGCCGCCTTGAGGATCCTTACTCTCGGCAGCATCAAAATCTTTTCCCAAAAACCTATCATAGCCACCCATCCATGTCTACGCATACTTGCTAAACCTAAATCCCCCTCAACTACTAACGAATTCATTTTTTCACTGACCCCTACTATTCTTTTAAAATAACTTAACTGTAACTGTTCTAACTTTTCCCCCTTACCAAAACCCCATATTTCAGATCCATAGTGGATCGCAGGTATAACTTTAGACTTAAATAAATGTTTATGTAATTTTAAATCACCGATTTCCCTAAGGCTACTCCGTAACATCATATTAATACAACGCTTTCCTTTAACAAGACTATTCTCAAACTGCTTTCCAAACTTTCCATTCCACGTAACATCTTTATTACGATGCTCCCTAATTATCTAGTCACAAGGTGTAGCTTATGGTCAAAGGACACCTCGCACTACTTAGTGTTTCTGCTAAGATGTTCCGAGACAGTTCACTTTTAAAACTTAGCTATGCTAAAATGAAAAGAAAAGCAGTGTGTGGATATCTGGACTTAAAGCATACTCATAGTTGTACCGGAAAACCCTGGACTTTGGTGAAACAGTTGATGATAAGTTTCTTCCCTATTGTTGTGTGTGTGTGTTGTGAGCTCTATGACATTTGCCTGTGACAAGGAAGAGAATGTTAATTGTGACCAAGCATCCGCATATATAAAAAGAAGTCATTTACCCGATCCGACCATCGTGGGGGGAGGGGGGGGGGGAATCCGGAGTTTAGTGGCATGTATAACTTTCGAATGGGTGATTGGATGTGAAGGATGTGAACTCGATAAGTGGCAAGAGCTAGTGCCTCAGATGTTTCATTTCAAGTCAGGACCGGATCCGATAACTGTGGGGGGAGTAGGAGGTGAGGCATCGGAAATGTTGTGAAACGGTTATAGTCGAGGGATCGGGACGAAATGTCCTGGAAAGAACAAGCATAAAGCCTAGATACGTTATTGACAGGACCGGGCCGGATCGGGGTGCTGTGGGGGGAGTTGGACGGGGTTTCCCGGAATTCTGGTGATCGCGAGTTAAGGTACTTCCAGACGGACTAGGACGATGAAACTTGGCAGGCGTATAAGGGACACGACCAGATTAACTTGGATGTACTCATTTCCCCGATCCGACCATCGTGGGGGGAGGGGGGGGGGGAGACGGAATCCAGAATTTAGTGACACGCATAATCCAACGGGTGATCGGATGTTAATGAAGCTTGAAAATGATGAAGCGGAAATGGTATGAAACGGAAGGTGACCCGCTCTACAAGTACCATATGACCTTTGAGCTCTTGCTTAGTTTTGTTTGTTTTATTTTTAGCGCTGAAGCCTCTGCTGATCCCACGGTCACATTGAAGCAACTCCTCGCAATTTATGTGACAGTCCAGGATGTTCCACTCCCTTTCTTGGGGAAGGTAGTAGAAAGGTTGGACACATTCACCATCTCTCAATCAGAGAGGTTGGAAGTTTGGCAAACGATTTGCAGATTTGTTATCGACGTGATTAAGAAGACCGAGTCGTGCAATGAAGGAGATCAGTTCACGCCAAAGTTCGATGTGGTCACGAATTCGCTGATATCACCGTTTCCGTCTCTGATAGAAATTGGAAATGTAAGTATCTTGGCCTCAGTTCAGTGATTTGATTAATAGGTCCCTGTTGTTAGAATCGTTACTTAATGCGGAGGCGAAAGAGAAATAGGGCGAATGTGTTTATTTTAAAGTGAGCGTAAATACGGGAGGAATTGAAATTATTAATTAGTAATTTAGTATGCGTGCTGATAGTTTACTTTTGGGGGATAGGAGGAGGTACACGGGTATGGCGATTGGCAGAATTTGTATTCAAATAATGTATACAACGGATACGTCAGCTACGATGCTTCATCAGCGATATTTCGGCCCTTCTTGGCAAGGGTCCTCGTCAGGCTGTCAATCTTCAGGGTCAGCGTCGGGGAAGGAAACGAATCTGTAATAAATAACTGAAGCTTCTACCAACTATAAATATCTTATTCGGGCAAATTACTATCAAATACCACTGTAGGGAAAAAACTAGTCCTGAGATTTAATTTTGATGAGGACCCTTGCCAAGAAGGGCCGAAGTATCGCTGATGAAGCATCGTAGCTGTATCCGTTGTATAAATTATTTGAATATATGTTAGGTCCGGGTCATTCCAGCGAAATAAAGCCAGGCAAAAAAATTGATTTCTCAGATTTTGACGAAAATTTTTCGGAATGATCTACCAGGGTCCAGGACCTTCCCCAAAGTTTTTTTAGGCGAAAAAAAAATTGTTCGGACTCTGGCGAATTTTTTAAATTTTCGACCAAATATTCCATTGTTGATGGTCGAAAAGGTCAATATTTTTAAAAAATTCGACAAAAATCAGGGAAATTCAACACGACCTTGACATTTTTTGAGCTTCTTACCTACCTTTAGGACTTCAAATCTTGAGATTTTCATGTATGTAGGTACTGTTCTTTCCTTTTTGCGGTAATTTTTGGCAAGGTAAGGTAATAAAAGTGGGTCTTGGTAGATCCACTCCAGAAGAACCGGCCAGATCACGAAAATTACGAGATTCCCAACGGTAGTAGAGTGAAGAACGTGCTACCTTTCTGCATCAGCACTTTTGTGGCTATCGAGCCAGAAATCGTCTTAAATAGTGATGTTGAAAACTGAAATTCTTGGGGAAATACATTATTTTTATGCCAAAATGAATTAGTCTCACAACGTAAAAATTAAAATTGAGAAATGAATTTCATTTTCCAGATCTTACTATTAGCTCGACTGTTAGACCACAACCTGCCTGGACCAGTTCTTAGCTGTCCAAGGGCCCGAAATCTTCTCTTTGGCCTACTTTCTGAAACTTACTACAATGCATGCTTTTGCTCTTTTCACGTGTAAGTTTGCGTGAGGGTGGTAAATTACTCATATACTTGGTTATACGCAATTCTGAAACGCTAACCGAGTTCCGTTGTCCGAGTTCCGTTGTCAATACATTTTTATTATCTATAGGCTGCAACTATTTAAGAAACTGAAATCTTGCATCTACAAGTCTGTACAAAGAAATGTAGAACACGTTAATATTATGGCGAAGTTACAAGTTTTTCTATCTTCAGCCTATCAACATCTGTTATGTACACTACTCCGGCAGCATTCCGCCGAGCTGTAACTAAGAAACTAGAAATTGAGAAACCAGGGTTAGAGCAGCATTCATTTCTCAATTTTCAGTGGAGTGTTCCTTGGAACAGTTCACTATTGCAAGCGCTGTAGCAGCTTTCGGCTTTCGGTTTCCGGGTTTTCGGTTTTCACCGTATTTTGTGGAGTTCATAACTGGTGAACCAGTGCAAGTATCAAGCTCAAACTTGGTACACTTGTGGGTATTGGGGTCTAGTTGTCCATTTTGGGGGTCCCACCCTCCATCCCAACCCGGTTCAGGGGCAAATGGGCTCAGATTACCCAGTGAATAAGGTTCATAACTTGACCAGAACTGGACATAGGACGATGAAATTCCTTGTACGTGTAGATCTTAGGGCTGGGAAATTGCTTTTAAAGTTGCACCTCCCCCACTCACCCCGTTCATTGGTCAACTGGGTCCAGATTGCCCAGGAGTAAAGTTCGTTACCCGTGACAGGAATCAACAGGTATCAAGTTGAAACTTGGTAGGTTTGTGAGCATTGGGGTCTCTTTTTACTTTTTGCTGGTCCCAAACCCCACCCCCACTTGGTTCAGGGGAAATTGGGCCCAGATTGCCCATTTTTTGATGTTTTAACTTGGCAATAACTTGAAATCAGGCGATCAAATTCCTTTGTGCTTTTGGATCATAGGGTTGGGGAGATATATGCGGAGCTGAACCATCCCCACCCTCTCCGTTCATGGGCAAGTGGGCCCAGATTGCCCATGAACAAAGTTTTTGACCCGTGACTGGAATCAAACTCTAAGCTGGTGTACTTGAGGAACAAGAGGTGTAAGTACGCATTTTGGTGGGTCCCACCCCCCCCCCTTCCATTCATGGGCAGCTGGGCCCAGATTTCCCATGAGTTAAGTTCGTCTATGACAGGTCTCTAGTCCAACTCCTGTATATATCTATGGATCTCTATATATCTATGGATGAGGATTTTCGTGCAACAGCAACAAATAAGACGATGCGTCGCACTTTAATCTTTAATGAGCAGTTGGAAACTGAACTGTTTTGTCAAATGATCGATGATATGCCGTTCTTAATGAATTGTGACAAAGGCGGTATTAGGCTGCTACGATTTGGTTTATTGCACTTGTTATCAGAGGGTTTACTAGCCAAAATGTTTGGGGGGGGGGGGGCAAGGCATTTACCGACTGGCTGGTAATTTTTACCGACTGTTTCTGCAGAAAAACGACTGTTTTCAAGAAAAAAACGACAGTTTTGAAAAAAATCCAATGATTTTCAGAAAAACCGACTGTTTTGACGAAAAATCGACTGATTTTCAGAAAAACCGACTGTTTTCATGAACAAAATTAACTGTTTACGAAAAATCGTGACGCTTCGCGCCGACTTGGTTACTTTTTACCGACTGGCCGACAACATTGGGAGGGGGCGTCCCCCCTCCCCCTCCCCCAGTCGTGACCCCCCTGCTTGTTATTACCTTGCTAAATGGAAAAGAGGTTTAAAGGGTCGGACTGGCTCAAGCTGTTCGTGCAAGACCTTCAACATTTCTTTGGATTTATACTTGCGGTTTACATTTAAAGCTTTTAAAGTGGGATGATTACAAATTAGGTTATTTCAATACTTGCTTGGTTATTGTGGATGTGAAATGTCTTGGTTCTAAAGCTGTTTGTATTTAAAAAGTCATCAGCATTTTACTTTCACACTCCACGTCTGAGCGCTTGCGCACTTGTTATTTTCAGGTTGTGAGACTTAATTCATTTTGTCATAAAAACAATGCATTTTTCCAAGAATTATAGTTTTCTAACATCGCTATTTAAGACCATTTCTGGCTCGATAGCCACAAAAGTGCTAATGCAGAAACGTAGCTCGTTCTTCACTCTACTAACATGGAGAATCTCAGAATTTTCGCGATCTGGCCGGTTCTTCTGGAGTGGATCTACCAAGACCCACTTTGTTTTACCTTACCTTGCCAAAATTACCGTAAAAAGGAAAGAAGAGTACCTACATACTTGAACATCTCGAGATTTGAAGTCCTAAAGGTAGGTAAGAAGCTAAAAAAATGTCAAGGTCGTGTTGAATTTCCCTGATTTTTGTCGAATTTTTGAAAAATATTGACGTTTTCGACCATCAACAACGGAATATTTGGCCGAAAATTTCAACAATTTTTTTTTCGCCGAAAAATTTTTGGGGAAGGTCCTCGACCCTTGTAGATCATTCTGAGAAATTTTCGTCAAAATCTGAGAAATCGATTTTTTTGCCTGGCTTTATTTCGCTGGAATGACCCTTATACCTTTATAAAGGAAGTGGGTAGATCCTCAAGTTGTCAATGATGACTTTTCTTTTCTTTTTTCTATTTATTTCTACTCCACTCTCCTTTGTTGTAAAACATTTTGTGGATTATAAATATACTTACTTACTTACTTTTTGTAGGTTTTACAATTACAGTTCATTTGTTCCCAAAATTCTGACAATACAAAATGCACGGGATTGTCGAATCAATTTGATTAATTTTAATTAATTTTAGTTTTTAACTTTATTAAAATTAATTGCAGTGGCTGTTAGTGATTTTGTCATTTTTAGGGCTCCTGGGCCCTTGGGCTTTTAGAGTAATAAATATCTTATCATGTTATGTAAAAATCAACCTGAAGCTGCCTATGTATATATGTTTGAAGTAGCCAAAACATGTTTTGACCGTTTTGGATGAGAACAGCTCATAAAGTTAGACGTGCCAAATCGAAAAGGTCCGACTATACCTGTTTTGAGTAAATGGAAAGGCCGTTTCAGTTCAGTCTCTAGTGTGAAATCCTTCGTAAATAGTTCGTCCTTCGGTAAAAAGACATGCTGTGCACGATGGTGAAAACCATTTTCTTGCCGGACAAGTAGTTCGTCCGGAAAAATCGGAAAGTTGGTTAAAAGTATAAGTTTCATTTGAAGTTGATTAAATGTTCGATTTCAGGGTAAGAAGACATGCTGAACATGACGGTGAAAACCATTTTCTCGCCGGACAACTAGTTCGTCCGGAATCCGGCGAAAACCGGAAAGTTGGTTAAAAGTAAAAGTTTCATTTGAAGTGGATTAAATGTATGATTGAGGGGTAGACATGCCGAGCATGATGGTGAAAACCATTTTCTCGCCGGACAAGTAGTTCGTCCGGAAAATCCGGAAAGTTGGTTAAAAGTATAAGTTTCATTTGAAGTTGATTAAATGTTCGATTTCCGGGTAAGAAGACATGCTGAACATGACGCTGAAAACCATTTTCTCGCCGGACAACTAGTTCGCCTGGAATCCGGCCAAAACCGGAAAATATGTTAAAAGCATAAGTTTTATCTGAAGTTCATTAGATGACAGATAAAAATAATTTAAAATTTTTATTTAAAGTTGATTAGATGTTCTTTATAGGGATAAGGAGATACGCTGGACTCGTTTCTGAAATTTCTTTTTTGCTGGACTAGTAGTTCGCTCGGAATTCGGGCGAAACCGCAACTTTGGAAAAAGTAAAGCAGGTAGTTTCGGTCAGTATCGTCAAAATAGATATGGCTTATGAACTTGGTTTTCTCTGATGATTAGCCTGGCGAAGACTGGATCTGGCGAAGACAAGACCCTATTGTCTGGATCAGATATTAGATTTTTGGGATCCCATCGACACCTTTGGTCTTGTTCTTTTGGGATGACTTCTAAAAGTGCAATTTCGACAATAGTCGTTTTTGCAGAGTAACCGTGTATCAGATACGACGGTAACTGCAAAAACGACTAATTGCAGATTCAGTTACCGAGGTAACAGATACCATGGTATCTGCAAAAACACAACTATTCTGTTCGAGGTAGAAGGCTCGAATGTCCCGACGCTTATGCAAGATAGTATGTTCCGTGTCCCGTTAACCTTCAACTAGCGTTAGGCATTGGCGAGGCCAATGTTTGGCATAAGCTATCCCAAAATAAGGGGTTTGTGGTACGCTGGCCAATATACTGCCATTATGCCTGATATCAACAAGTTCCTTTCGCAAAAAATCAACGAAGAAACCAACGAAATGGGGTTTGTAAAGGCCAACGAATATACTGAAATAAAATGCGAATATTTCGGGAGGACAAATGCCTCCCTTCTTCAGCGCAGACAGACAGACGCCTTTACAAACCCCATTTTCGTTGGTTTCTTTGTTGATCTTTTTGATATGTCAGGCCAATGTGGGTTTTGAAATTACCTTAAGTTCCTTTTGTTTGCAGCTTCCCGAAGAAAAGTTGGAAATGCTCATGAAGGAATGGGGCGAATTGTACAAACTTGTCATTTCTACCGTGGACCTAGAGATAAACGGATCAGCGAAAGACTTCAGAGAGGATTTGCTCAAGAACATCTTTGACTGCTTTCAGCAGAAGCAGATTGGACAGGCATGTGGCGCTTTCACCCTCCAGGCTCTGAAAGAGGCATTCGAAAATTCTTCTTGTAAGTCTCTTCCACTTGTTATCTTTAGTTAAAGTGTGTGTTTTGCCAAGATTTGTCCAATCGCTTTTCTTTCAGACAGAATGAGCGTGTTCCACCCTCCTAACCTTCACCCTTCCACCCTTCTAATGCCTGTTTCTTCTTCTTCTTTTTTTCTCTCCTTTTTTTTGATTTGTTTGTTTTGTTTCCCTTAAGACCATATGAATAAAGCCAGGCCTTATGTTAGGCCTTATGTTGGGGCCATAAAGAGTTAATGATCGTTATTTTTTTATGAATAAAACTGAACTGAAACTAAAACAATAGTAAGTATTAATTGCTGTTTTCGTTACGACCTCGTGAAAAGTTACTACGCTAACCGTTCCAACCTTCTCGAAATAGTAACTAATAGTAACTATTTGCTTACCATGCTCGGGAGAGTAGTAAGCGTAGCAACTACGCATCTCTGTAACGTGATTAGTTGATTCGCCCGTGGCATGATATTCTGCTGGAAAATAGAAAAATCGTTCCAGCCTTGGCGGCAAAAAAACAGAATTCGTGACGTCATGCGTAGTAAGTAGGGTGGAACACGCTAAATACCTACCATTTAACGGTCACCATCATTACGCCCACACGTCAGAAAGCCCACATATTCCGACAGTTGACTCGCACATTTTTGACTCACCTATTCTACATTCTTTTCTGTCCGATGAATAACAAATTATATATTGTATTTGTTGTGTTTTATTTAATTCTTTTATTTTTTGTTACGTACTCCGTTTTTCAAATGGCGGGTCAGAAATACATTACTCACTTACTTACATATTGTCGTTTGAAAAGATCTGAACAATTCTTAAAACGTACTAATGTCAGACCGGGGCATAGCTCTTAATTCATTTTCTGTGTAATTAATTAATGAATTGAGAGAAAGAGGAAAGAGGACTGAGCTAATTTGGTAATCAATCACTCAATCAGTCAAATTTATTTCCAAATCGATCAAAGCTAGAAGAGAAATACGCTCTATCTATTGCCATTACACGTCCCTCTGAATAGTCATCACTTATAAAAGAAAGGAAGACGACGAATTACCCAAACAGCATTTATGTCAAGAACAAATAATCAGATAGAACCTCCGTCTCCCTATCTCTGTACTATGACTAAGCGTATTCTCGCCGTTCCCCGAGGACTCCACTTGAAGAGTCCCCGCGTTTTTGTTTGTCCCGGTGACCCACGCCCCGTATTCTCGCGAGTGCCCACGAACAGGGAATGCTCCGATTATAATCACCATCATCAAAAAGGACTCCCCTTCAGATTCGGAGGGGAATCAATTTTCGCTCGTTTTGGTGCAATCTGAAATTAATTAAAAACAATCAGAATAAAAAAAAAACAAAAAGAAAGTGTATCCAGACTAATTTGCATTTTTTCGAACAAAATCCATTTTGGAAGCATTCCCCGTCCCGTGTTCTCGCTCTTGCTCGCGTGGAGTGACTCCCTCTGTTCTCGCCGTTCCCTTCGATTCCCCGAGGAGTCCTCGGTGGAACACCGAGGGTACGCCTTATGCGGAGTCGAGTATTTTCCCGTCCCTTTTCCGCTGGGAACGAGCAGAAGTCTTAGCTTCGCGCCACATCACGTTTCGTGTACCTCTACACTTAGCTATATCGCTGTGAAACCACCTTGAGTAAAAGTAGAAGACAAAGCTGATTGATTGTTCGGACGCGCTCAAGAGCGGGTCACCGCGCGGAATATGCCTCCTGCATTTTCTTTCTCTGCGATGAGCAACGTCGAAGACGGGAGTAGAATAGACAGGTAAAAAGCTACAGTAAATATCTCTAGGTCCGCACAGTTTTGTCGGGGTATTCATAGTCGCTGCATGGTACCAAAGACAGAGGTTCTATCTGATTATTGGTTCTTGTAAATATCTATTGTTTTTGGACTAAAATTGCTTTAGCTTGCATTTATCTTTATTTTCCCCGGAAGGAGGGGGAGAGGACGGATCCCATGTGTGACTGGCATCACTTTTGGCATTTGAATGCTGCAAAGAGTTATATTCACGAAGAAGTTGAGTCCGATTCTTGTTTCATATCACTTGCACCCATTTCAGAAATGGGTCCAAACAAAGTAACCGCGTGATCCAGGAGATCGAAAGCTTTTTTTGGTCAGCGAGGATTAGTTCAATAAATTATTTGTTCCCCCTCCTCTCCCGTCTTCCTTGCGTCGGTCCGAGAGGAACACTGGCAATCAGTTTTCTCTATATCCTGTTAATCCTTCTGCCCAATTTCTACATAATTTCATCCCATCATTTATTTCTAGTCATCTCTTGTAAGTGTATTAGTTAGTTTGTTTCGTGTCTGCGTATTTCGTAAATATTTAATTCCTCTTCTGCCATAAGCTATTTGGAAAATAAACTTGATTGATTGATTGATTACAGTATCTCATCCCCGAGGGGAGGAACCACGAATATTCTTTAAACTGGCCTCAACAGCTGCCGTTACAAGTCAGAACGACAAGAATCTGGTCATTCTCGCCAAGCTAGTGCGACACCTGATCCCCAAAGTTTATCCTGATCTGAATCAGAAGATTGTTGGCGCGGAAACCATAGCAAGGATATCCCGGTGCTGGCAGGACTTTGTAGACGCGAGAGAAGGACCGGATCTTAGCAGGGTAAGTGAATATTGGCTAGAATACGTAAGCTAGAATGATCACACTGTCAGAAGTTTCATAAGAGATAACACGAGGATGCGCGGTTTCAAAGATTGTTGAAATTTTAAATAGCCTTTGACCATTTGTACGTAATTTTAGATGTATTCGTTATACTGATAAATTTGTGCATGACAGTACTCACCAATTTTGGTTTTGTAACCGTGAAAGTGTGAGCGAATAAACTACTGTTCTATTTCTGTTCTATTACTATTACTATATAGATAATGCATAACAGATAACACTTCGGATGTTATCTGTTGTGTTTAAAATGTTATGCATAATAAGCGTTACCATCAGGAAGAACCGAAAAACCGCCAAGAAGTATCTGCTGAGTTTTCCGACATCATGACGATTAGGAGTAAAGTCAGTAGACGCTTTTTTGGCTCTTCCTAACAAAGCTTGTTGTGCATAACGTTTTCAAACACAACAGATAACATCGGAAGTGTTATCTGAGAGAGAGAGAGAGAGATCGGTATATTTAGAAACTATCATAGCATAACTAAATTCAGTTTCTTACAAATTATAAATAACGAACATATGAATCACAGACATACACTACGATTCAGCATTGAACACCGAAGTAAGAAAAAGGCACAAACGAGTTCCCGTAACGATTAGTGTGGAGTTTAGGGGGGGGGGGTACGCATTATCTGTGTTATCTGTGTCCGTGTTATCTTTTATGAAACATCTGACAGTAGTGACAGTGCAGTTCCGGGAGAAGTTCTGTCGTTCTTTTCTTGCTTGTGAGAGAGAAATTGGATGTGCGCATCCCCCTTCGAAGTATTATTGGCAACCATTTTCCCCAAAAGATGTCAGCCTTTGACGGCCTCTTCCTGCGATGAGTAGCTTGTACTTGTGGTCCAACATCGGCAACATAGGTAAGCCGGAATGATCAGTTGCGGGAGAAGTTCTGTCGTGGTTTGCTCGCTTGTGAGAGAGAATTTAATTGAACTTTTTTCTAGATTTGGTTTAAGGTTTCGTCCTGAAAAGTGTCAGCTCCTGATTTTGGTCCTAAGCCTGCTGACCCAGTTAATAATATTTTTAGTATTAAGATGTATGATGTAGTCCTTAAGCCACTTGAATCTTTCTTTATTTGGGAATTCCGTATGGGCCATCAGTTTCCCTTTGCCGAGCTCATATGATGAAGTCTGTTCGGTCGAGAGTTTCAGCGAGCTTCGGTAGTGTTATTTCTGTTCGAGATTATTTAACTAGGAGATCGTCTGCGCGCGTCTTCAATACGGTTGCTCTGCCTCAAGTCCTTTTATTTTCTAGTTGGCTTCCTTATTTTTCTAATTCTAATATTGCGCATATTAAAACTACTTTTTTTAATTTTGGTAAATTTTTGTGTCGACTTTCAAAATTCCATTCTACTTCATCCGCTATAAATTTGTACCATTTGAAAGATCCACTTCAAATTATGCGGAAAAAGCAACAAAAATTTCTGTTTAAAATGTCTTCTCTTACTCATAACCTATATTTAGCGGTTAAAGAGTTACTGTAGTTCTACGCGTGTGTATAATTTTGTTTTGTTTTTTGTATTTTTAGTATGGTTTGGCCAGATTGTTTTTGAGCAGTATTACATGTTGGGCCAATTTGTATGTATTTACTTCACTTTATACTCTCCGATCTTGGAGGTCAGTAAAATATTTGGATTTGAATTTGAATTGGATGTGCGCATCCGCCCTTTTGAAGTATTATTAGCCAACATTTTCCCCAAAAGATGTCGACCTATGACGGCTCTTCCTGCGATAAGTAGCTTTGCACTTATGGTCCCATCATCGGCCGTGTCTCCGTAAGCTCCGCAGGGATCGGTGTCATTCTTAAATACAATAGAGGTACACTGTAAAAAAAAAATCTATTTGCTACTGGGATTAATCTTGTCTCTACTGAGATAAGATTTTCTGTTATTCGGATTAATCTTATCCCGGTAGAGATAAGGTTAATCCCAGTAGCAAATACTGCAGTTTTAGTCTAACCCTTGTTCGGAGAAACTTTTTACAGTGTATGTTTATTTGAACGCCTCCTAAGAGTGAACGGTCGCCGAAGAAAAAGGTAAAACCCATACCAGGCAACTTTTACTGATAAATACTTAACTATAAGTACCAAAAACGTTCAGTTCACATCTTGTTCAGTCATGCTTTACTCTTTTTGGAAAAATTTTCCGTCTGTCTGTCAGCTGTCTGTTAACTGCCACCTGTTCACAGTTTGAATCCGGAACTTACCTTCAACAGGGAAGATGACGGTTCAAATCAACTGGCATCTCAGGGAGAAAAATGAGCACACTTACAAATTAGAAATAAATTCGAATTTCTCAAAGTTTGTGCCAAGACGACCCTGAAATAGTTGGCTATTATCTGACATCAAGTTTGTTATTTTTCTTGCCATTTGACTGTTTTATAAGCAAGCAACAAAACCAGGGTAGTGAAACAGTTACAGAAGTATTCAAATACGCATACCTCTACTGTATCTCCCACATGCTGTTCTTCTTATCTCTAGCTAGAAAGATAGTTGATCGCAAATCTATAAATGTCTAGGCTGACGCCACCGGATATTCTTTGCAGAGCTTCCGTTTCTTACAGGTGAAGAACCTGCTTAAGGTCACCGAGCCTCTGTTCACTGGCAACAAGAAGGCACTTATCAGCCTCCCCGAGGCCTTCAGTGAAATACATAAGGTAGACCTTTATTCCCCAACCTTGTCCTCCGAAATGTGATCTCTCATAAAGAGGTGCGGGAAGCGAGCAAGTTGGCATGGAAACTTTTGCTTACGAGTAGGGTTAAGTTTATAGTAACAGGTTTCAGACATTCAATCAAAAGAGCACTGGAACTAAAAAGCACCAAATAATTGTACACATACCAATATAAAATTTTCGTATTGTAGTTTGTAGTTGGAAAAGAACGAATTCAGATTGTGTTGGGAAGGATGACCAGGTGGGCTAGCCAGGAAAAGTATGTCATCACATGATTAAAGGACCCTCTTCCTTATTCTGCCTCTTACGATATACCTAGCTCCCTTATGGAATTATAAGCTTTTGAAATCACCGTCTTTCTCCATTATTTCGTTTTGTGCCTACACATTTTTAGTGCCTTTTCGGCTTTGCCGAGTTTTGCCCGTGACACAACGCAAAGTTTACCAGAATCTTCAGTTCCGCTGACAACTCTTTCACACACAAGGATATGAGAATCTTTTTTGACTAATTTTATTTGCTTAGTTTTCGTACTTCTTATCCACGGCGCGTTCAGTTTTCAAAATGTTTTGCTCCCAGCCGCCGTGTCGGACAGCAGGAAGGCTGTGCAAAGTCGTCAAGCACGAACAAGAAAATCGCTAAATTTATATGGAAAGTAATGGTATTTTCGAGACAGTTTTTTTCTGATCCGTTTCATAGTGAAAAGATCATTTCCATTAGGAGTTGTGCTTTATGTGAGCCTTATTAAGTTGTAGAAAATCTTACTCTCATCAACAGCAGTACTAAAAGTTTCGCTTTACCCGAAACACCATATGAGTAATATGAGTATTCCGCATGTTTCACACTACGAACTTGATTAAATACAATTAGGATCTTAATGGCATTCGGTAGTTAATGTGGGTTGATTTAATGCTTTGATTAGTAGCTCTGCTGATTCTTTGCTATTGTGGAATCCGAGGAAATATCTAGGGAAAAGCTGAGTTCTACTTCGGTCCGATGTGTGGAAGCTAGAGTGAAAGTTTGTTTCGTTTGCTGTGTGAATGTCGACTAGAGTGTCGAGTTAGAGAACCCACGTGTTTAGATGTTTGGAAGTGTCAGCATGCAGAATAAATGGATGGGCAGCGTGATTGGAATTACGTGCCTTCACAGTGTGAAGTGACTCGCAAGGTTCCTGAAGGTTGTTTTGGGCCATAGAGAAAGTTTCGTTTTTTTGTGTGTTTTTTACCATCATTATCATAAGTTGCGTTTTGCAGATACCATGGTATCTGATACCCCGGTCTGAAGGCGTTTTTGCAGTTATCGTGGTATCAGATATTCAGATACAAAGGTCCGACCGTGCCCGTCTGGAAATAATTCAAGTCGTAAACGATCGTTTTTTTCCAATTGTGTTATGGGACATTTTTCCAATCGTAAACAATTGGAAACGACCGTATTTTTACGATTGTAAACAGTTGTTTCCAGTCGTTTGTGATTGTAAAAAGTTGTTTCCAATCGTTTGCGATTGTAAACGGTTGTTTCCAATCGTTTGCGATTGTAAACGGTTGTTTCCAATCGTTTGCGATTGTAAACAGTTGTTAACGATCGTATTTTTAAGATCAAAACCAGTTGTTTCCAATCGTATTTTTACGATCGGAAACAATTGTTTACGATCGAAACCGATTGTTTCCAATCGTTATTTTACGATTGATATCAGCTGTTTCCAATTGTATTTTTACGATCGAAAACAGTTGTTTACGATCGTGGTTTTAAGACTGAAACCGATTGTTTCCAATCGTTATTTTACGATTGAAAACAGCTGTTTCCAATTGTATTTTTACGATCTAAAACAATTGTTTCGGATCGTATTTTTACGATCGGAATTTCCGACTGCAGATTCTTTTTCAACACACCCCCACCCCTGTGCCCTAAATTGTAGATCGTCGATTACTGGAAGGTCTTCTACTTCTCTCCAAATTCCCAAATTCAGGTAATGCTAAATTTTCTGTGATTCAGTTCAGTCGACAATTGTGTCATATGGAGGCAAATAATTTGTTTTCAAAATTATCGATTAAACGGCAGCACTCTATAAAAATTACCAGAAGACGCTATAGCAGTATAGAGGGGGCATCGACTGCGAAAACTGCTTTTGAATTATTTTGCGCTTCAAAGAAAAGTTAAAATTACAAAACACGAATGACAGCTCTCAATTTCAAGCATCCATGTCTTTTAAACTTTTCGAAAAAAAACAATCGTAAACAGTTGTTTCCAATCGTTTACGATTGGGATTTCAGATTCGCCGTTTCACTTAACTATTTTGATCGTTTATAACTCAACAAAATTCAACTTCTCTACTACTGTTGTTAGAAATCAACAGTATGTTAGAAATCTTGTTTCAGGACTTAAAAACCAAACCAACCGTTTCCGATCGGAAACAACTGAAAACGATCGAAAACAACTGAAAACGATCGAAAACAACTGAAAACGATCGTAAACAGTTATTTCCAATCGTTTACGATTGGCATTTCAGATTCACAGTTTCAGTTAAATAATTTTGATCGTTTACAACTAAAAAAAATCAACTTCCCAATTACCGTTGTTAAAATCGAAATCCGTTGTTTCCGATCGAAAAAATTGAAAACGACTGGAAACAATTGAAAACGATCGGAAACAGTTGAAAACGATTGTTTTGAATCGGTACGAAAAAAACGATCGGAAAATTACGACCGGAAACAACTGTTTCCAATCGTTAACAACTGTTTACATTTGTTAACAATTGTTTGGAAACAACTGTTAACAATTGTTTACGACTTAATTATTTCCATACAGCAGCTAAACTATGTTGACCGTTTCAGTTTAATTATTTTGATCGTTTACAACTAAAAACATTCACCTGCCCTACTACCGTTGTTAAAAATCAGGTCTTGTTTTAGGACTTCGAACCGAACCAACTGTTTCCGATCGAAAACAACTGATTCCGATCGAAAACAACTGATTCCGATCGAAAACAACTGATTCCGATCGAAAACAACTGATTCCGATCGAAAACAACTGATTCCGATCGAAAACAACTGTTTCCGATCGAAAACAACTGAAAACGATCGTAAACAGTTGTTAAATAACACTTGAAAAAAAAAACGATCGTAACCAGTTCGAGAATTACGATTGGAAACAGTTGTTTCCAATCGTTTACGGTTGGGATTTCAGATTCACCGTTTCATTTGAACTATTTTCATTCTGTAAAACTAAAAAAAAAAAAAACTTCCTTATTACCGTTATTAAAAATCAGGTCTGTATTTCATTATTTGAAAACAAAACCAACTGTTTCAGATCGAAACAACTGAAAACCATTGGAAACAATTGAAAACGATTGTTTAGAATCGGTACGAAAAAAAACGATCGTAAAATTACGATCGGGAACAACTGTTTCCAATCGTTTACGATTGGGATTTCAGATTCACAGTTTCACTTGAATTATTTTCATTGTGTAAAACTAAAAAAAATAAACATCCCTAATACCGTTGTTAAAAGTCAGGTCTGTATTTCATGATTTGAAAACAAAACCAAGTGTTTCCGATCGAAACAACTGAAAACAATTGGAAACAATTGAAAACGATCGTTTTGAATCGGTACGAAAAAAACGATCGTAAAATTACGATCGGAAACAACTGTTTCCAGTCGTTACGATTGGGATTTCAGATTCACAGTTTCACTTGAACTATTTTCGTTGTGTAAAACTAAAAAAATATACTTCCGGGTATATTTTACGGTAATAGTAACGTTGTTAAAAATCAGGTCTGTATTTCATGATTTGAAAACAAAACCAAGCGTTTCTGATCGAAACAAGTCAAAACGATTTCAAACAATTGAAAATGATTGGAAACAATTGAAAACGATCGTTTTAATCGGTACGAAAAAAACGATCGGAAAATTACGATCGGAAACAACTGTTTCCAATCGTTTACGATTGGGATTTCAGATTCACCGTTTCACTTGAACTATTTGCATTGTGTAAAACTAAAAAAAAAATGACTTCCCTATTACCGTTGTTAAAAATCAGGTCTGTTTTTCATGATTTGGAAACAAAACAAATTGTTTTCGGTCGAAAACAATTGAAAACGATTGGAAACAATTGAAAACGATTGGAAACAATTGAAAACGATCGTTTTGAATCGGTACGAAAAAAACGGTCGTAAAATTACGATCGGAAACAACTGTTTCCATTCGTTAACAATTGTTTACAGTTGTTAACAATTGTTTCCAGTTGTTAACGATCGGAAACAATTGTTAACAGTTGTTTACGACTTAATTATTTCCATACGAGTGGTAACTGGTCGTGGTATCTTAAAAAGTCATCTCACTTTCATCAGTTTTAGTCAAATTGATGGAAAAGAAGTTTGGCACTTAGTGATGTGACTGAATATCATTTTTCTTTTTAGATGACTTCGAAAAGTGCAATTTCGGCAATTGTCGTTTTTGCAGAGCAACCGTATATCATATACCACGGTTTCTGCAAAAACGACTAATTGCAGATCCAGTTACCGTGGTAACAGATACCATGGTATCTGCAAAAACGCAACTATAGATTATTCTATGTAAATTTCAGACAATCCTGGGTGAAGCTAAGACGTCCTCAGATACGCCCACGAGCGTGGCACTGCCTAACCCGACATTTACCAGAGAAAACGGCAGCACATCAAAACCGCCAGACGTCAAAGCCAGCGTTGCCACAAAGCCAGATCTGATTCTATCAGCCTCTAGTCCGAAAACACCTAAAAGGAAGCAGAAAGAGGTAAGGGATAATTTCGCATGTTGCCATTTTAGATTAGTTGCGTTTTCGCAGATACCATGGCATCTGATACCACGGTCTAAGGTCGTTTTCGCAGTTATCGTGGTATCTGATACCACGGTCAAAAGGCGTTTTTGCAGTTATCGTGGTATCTGGCCAATCGTCGTGGTATCTGATATCCAGATACCCCGGTCCGACCATGGTAACTGATCGTGGTATCTGGAAAGTGATCTCACTTTCATCAGATTTTGTCAAATTGGTGAGAAAGAAGTTTAGCACTTAGTGATGTAACTGGATATCAGTTTTTCTTTTGGGGTGACTTCGAAAAGTGCAATTTCGGCAGTAGTCGTTTTTGCAGAGCAACCAATCAGATACCACGATAACTGCAAAAACGAATAATTACAGATCCAGTTAACGTGGTAACAGATACCATGGAATCTGCAAAAACGCAACTAGAATAGAATAGAATAGAATAAACTATAATTCAAAAATATGGCTTTTCATAGCAAACTGCCAAATTCGATATTTTTTCGTCAGTTACATACTTTGTTAGGAAATAAACACATTACACAATCAGCAAAAAGAAAATACACTACAAGTCAAAATAAAGGGCCACAAAACTAGGCACAAAGCTCTTTTCATAGCGGTCTGTTTTAGCAAAAACAGGTGTCAACTTTGGAACCTTCACAGCCGCTTCTCTCGGGAGGCGTATTCGTTCGGGAGCATATGGGGGAGGCAAGAGACGGCTGTGGAGAGGATGTTTTAGAAGCTTTTGACCAAAATTTAGGGAAAGGTTTTGCCTTCTTTTAGCCAAAGTTTGAAGATTAAATTCTTTCATGTGTAGTAAGAGTATGGAAGCTTCGGTCCACCATAAATTATCTGAAGACATCTCTTCTGAACTCTCTCGATCTGATCTTCTTCTTCTTTTGTAAGTCCGAAGTACCAAGCTGGACAGGCATATTCTGTTATTGACCGAATGAACATGCAGTAGATAAGTTTGAGTTTTTCTTTCAGCACTCCAAATTTTGTCAATGTTTTAAGCATTGGAATACTTGCATTTGTTTTCTTTAAAATTGATTTTGTGTTTTCATGCCAAGAGACTTCAGAAGAGATGACCACGCCTAGGAGAGTCATTGAGTTGCAAAGGAGTTCTTTGGGAATCAGAGGTTCAAATTGGGGCGTTGATCTTAAAAAGGAAATAGGAAGGACTGCTGTCTTTTCCTTGTTTACAATCATATTAACTTCATCCGAAGATATTTGACATACGCAATTAAAAGCACAGCTCTTATCCAACTTACATACCACTTCAACCAGCGAAAGGTCATCGACGTATTTCCATCTTTCTTCCAGTGCGGCAGCTATGTCATTAATCATTAAGAGGAAACATAATGGACCTAGCACTGTACCCTGGGGGACCCCGCAAAAAACTGGCAACTTAGAGGAAAAGGAATTTTGGTATTTTACTACTTGTTCTCTATCAGTTAAAAAGCTTCTGATAATTTTGATAAGATATTCGGGAATGTTACTATCACGCATTTTCTGGATTAGAATAGAATGATCAACAAGGTCAAATGCCTTTTTGAAATCAGTAGCTATTAGGTTAATCCATTTACCAGGGTCCTCAAGATTTTTCAGTATGAAATTAATTAAACTTACGAGGTAATGGACAGTCGACGATTCGGGAATATTCTCGAATTGCTTTTTATCAATTATTTTCGAAAGTTTCTCTTTTAACCAAGAAGCAACAAAGCTTTCATACATCCTAAGTAGTATATAAGTGCCGGTTCTACTCCACCCCCACCCCAATTTCAAAACCCCATTTTAACATCAATTTCTTGAATTTTAACATCCTTTTTACCAAATAATCCCCCTTTTTATAGATATTTTGATTTTCTTATTTCCCAAATAAAGGTCCTAAGAAATAGGAAATGTTACCCTTTAATAAATATAAACTACTGCAATATACACTAAAATACTACTTCCTTTAGATTTTTAATTTTTCAATTTTTCATTTTTATCCAAATATAATACAAATTCTGAACCACATTTCTGGTAAATGAACAAATACTCAAGAGTTTTTGTTTACCCGTAAAATAGGTAGCAAAATCAGATTCTTCTTTAGACCAACTCGTTATCCATATAAACTACTACTGATTAAACAGTTCTACATCAACATATTGGTCAGAGTTCTTATTCACCCTCATAATAGGCTGCAAAACAAGATTTTTCTTTAAAAGTAACTCATCAGCAATTGCATTATATCTCTGTGGTATAAACAAATCACAGGCTTTGTTATTATGATGAATAACAACAACCAGCTTATCACCATATTTTGTCTTAGCCATTCTCATTTTAACGATGCTATATTTCAATCCTAGAATTAGTTCTTCCTTCCTGATTGTATCATTGTATTTATTCATTTTGATTGTTGACAAGACTTCTTTTAGCGACTCCATTTATTAGCGGCTGATTTTATTTAATAAAAATCCAAAACTTATAATTATTGGTAGAGTAGCACATCCCTCAAAAACAAGTTTCCAGCGTGATGAACAAACAAGCTTTGCGGATAAGATTTGCGCCAATCCTAGCACATATCTTGAGCGCGCAAGAGCTGAGTTGAAACTGATTCGTCAGCGGCTGGCTGGAGGTGGAGATTTGAGTTCTGCGCAGAACTCAACTCTCCGTGATCTATTTGAGTTCTGTACAGAACTCAATAAGGTTAATGCGTCACAATCTTGGTTGCTAAGCGGACGTCTGATTCATAATCATTGCGTCTGGCGCAAAGGATTGCATTATTCCGCGTGGTTTGCGAAATGATGTCTGAATGTTGGTTTGCCAGATGGTGGATGATGTATGAAAAGAGGCGAGTGTTTCAAACTTGTGAACCATTCTATTGAGCTATAGATTCATTCTTACAATATTTATAACCGTTTAAGCGAACCTGCTTCATATATTTTTCGCGAGGAAAGAATTTAAATGTTTTACGCATTTCCCCTTCGCGTTGAATGACCTCTTCAACCGTTAATTGTCCGCATTTTAACATCACTGACAATTCAGTGTAAAAATTATAAGCTGTTTTATGCTCTGACTTTCTCTCTGCAATATTTAGATGTTTTTCGATTACTTCAATGATAACAGCACCCAAACTTAAAGAAGCTAAAGGCAGCACTAGAAACGCAGACATTCCTGCAGCTGAAAATAGGAATTTGGATAAAAGTAAGCTATTACTTATAAGATTGTAATACTTGTAACTCCTTCTATGAATAAACATCATCTTTTCTAATTCTTCCATTTAGAGCAAAATAAAATTGTTTCAAAAATTATTCGATTGCTTCACGATTCGGAACACACCCGCCACCTAGGAAACTGTAGCTTACTCCGTGAAATGCAAAACACTTCTTGATCAGTCGGAGACAAATCTAGGTGGCATATGCTCCGCTAAACAAAAACAAATTAACCGTCTCGAAAATCTGTGCTCTCTGTGACAAGCCGGAGACAAAGAGGTAGCGCGTGCTCCATGAAACGAACATTGATACCAGTGCTTTTCTTTACGGCTGAGAAAACGCAGTCAGGAGAAATTCATTAATAAAAATATTCCCCTATTAAATGATGAATGTTGCAGAGGTTATTCAGCTTTGTAAAAAGGTTATATTGAACAACAAATCGCTTATACAAAGATTACCGAATTACACATATAATGAGCTGCGGACTTATGCGAAAATTAATAAAATCAAAACAAATGGAGCTAAGAAACATGAAATAACGGATAAGATTATAAAGCAACTTAATAGGAATATTTTGCTCGCGGAAGATACAATTAATATTCGGCGTAGAAACGAAAGGATTCAGAACAAAAACAGACCATCTATTTATACACCAGAGTCAGCATTAAGGAAGATTTTGGAAGATGAAATCAAAGAAAATAATATTGCTATTGGAAATATAAAAAAAGAGGAGAAAAGGATACTCGAAAAGGATACAAGTGAATTAAAAAGGTTTCTAAAAAACAAAAGCCTACCCACTCGCGGTAACCGAGATGAAGTTTCAAAACGTGTTACGGATTACTATGGTAGGATAATTAATAAGCAGAAAGAAACTATTGATAAAAATAGAGATATCATAAGAGATCAAACAGAAAGAGGTGATAAAAATAGACACAAAGCAATCGATTTATCAACTCTCTTCATAAATAAGAAAAAAATTAAAGAAGAAAAAATAATTCCGGATCATTTATTTAGAACGGAAGAAGAACAGCAGACTACAATTTCTAGGGAAATTGAAAATTTGTATACCGTAAACGTTTCAATTGAAAGCAATGGAAGAGATGAATATACTCTTATTGCTTTTGTTTTTAATGATTTACTCCGAAGAATGAACGAAATAAATCATTACAGAGTTCAATTTGTGACCAGGGTTATATTCTATAGACAGGAAAATGATGAAGAAGTTGTAGTATTTTATAACAGTACTTCTTGGATTTTAAATAAAAATAGCATACTTACTCATAGTCATTTGGATGATAATAACAAGAGACTGAGTTCTTTAAGTAATACCCCTCGGTCGGGGCTACAATTTAGTCGGTATGAAGGAATTGATTATAGGATGACTCGAATCGAATCTCATATGGGAGGAACGTTTAAGATACTGCCAGATTTCGTAAAAAATAAAAAAGCTTGTCTGAATATTGAAAATAAGGATCAAAAATGCTTTGTTTGGTCAATCTTAGCACATTTGTACCCAGCTAAAGATCATGCAGAAAGAACTTCAAAATATAAACAATATGAGCATGAATTTGATTTCAAAGGGGTTACCAACTTCCCGATGGATACAAAAGATATCCACAAATTTGAAAATAAATACAACATTAAGATTTGCATATTCCAAATTGATAAAGAGAAAATAATCAGAAGTCATATATTAAAAAGTACAATTAATGGGAAAACAGCAAAACATATCATTAATTTACTATATTTTGATAATCACTATGTGCTAGTAAAGAATCTGAGCAGACTAGTTGGTTCTGAAATATCTACAAGACAAAAAAAGATATACCTCTGCACTTTTTGCGGAAGACATTTTTCGAAACAAGAACAATTTGAAAAACATGAACTTAAAAATAATTGTGAAGACCCTGATATCATAATGCCTCCTGAAGGTTCAAGTATACACTATAAAAATATTGCAAAACAGATGAAAGTACCTTATTGTATAATAGCGGACTTTGAGTCTTACAACGAAGAATACAACCAGGTAAACGGAAAGAAAACAATAAAAGTAGCTGAACAGAAACCTTTTGCATACGGTTTTCAAGTCTGTTGCTCGTTTGATACGAAGCAAAATAAATATTATTGCTATTTCGGGGAAGACGCTGCTCAGCATTTTGTAACCACAGTAACAAAAGTGTGTACAGATATAGCAAACAAATATGAAAACAGACAAAGAAAACACACTTATACAGATGTAGAAATTGCAGAAAAATGGAACACACTTATGGATAAGACCTGCCATATCTGTAGGACTGAAATCACTGAAAATCCCCACTTTGATCACGACCACATGACTGGTAAAAATAGGGGTTTTACTCATGCAGAATGTAATATGAAATACAGAATTCCCAAGCATATCCCTGTAGTGATGCATAATTTATCAAAGTATGATTCCCATCTATTTGTGAAGGAGTTGATACCTGATAACGGAATATTTGAATCAGCAGAAAGTTTCATATCATTCTCAAAATCAATAAGTATTCCAAGACAGGATACGGAAATAAAATATGAAATCAGATTCATAGATTCCATCAGGTTCATGGCTTCATCGTTGGACAAGCTATCAGCAAATTTAGCAAAATGTGACTGTAAAGTATCCTGTAATCATCTAAGGGAGAATTTCAAGTACACATCGAATAGTTTCAAAAACGATGAAGAGTTCAAAGAAATAATTAAAAAAGGGGTGTATCCTTATGAATTTGTGGATAGTTTCAGTAAAATGGATTGTACAAAGTTACCACCCATAGAAAGCTTTTATTCTAGATTAACAGGAAAAGGTATCAGCAAAAGTGACTATAAGAGAGCGGTCTCTATATGGGAGCAGTTTAATTGTGAAACATTACTTGATTATACCAAGTTGTACCTAAAAAGTGACGTTTTAATATTATCAGATGTTGTAGAGAATTTCAGAAATGTATGTATACATAATTATGACCTGGATCCACTTCATTACTTCTCAGCTCCAGGACTAACATGGGATTCTTTCCTAAAGCATTCGAAAGTAGAACTACCGTTATTCTCGAAGGAAGACATGTATACATTCGTTGAAAAGGGAATAAGAGGTGGTGTATCTCAATGTATAAAAAGATACGCTAAAGCAAATAATAAATATATGAGCAGTTATGATAACAATAAACCATCCAACTATTTAATGTATTTCGATAAGAATAATTTATATGGGTGGGCGATGTCACAAAAATTACCAGCGAATGATTTTAAATTCATTCCAGTACCTGATGAAATGAAAGAGAACACTGAAATTAATTCTTTAGATTATTATCAACTATTAAAAAATCATGTTCAAACAGAAATGAATTTGGAAAATGTGGGGGCAATTTATGAAGTTGATTTAGATTATCCTAGAGAGTTACACAAGTTACATAAAGATCTGCCATTAGCACCAGAACATTTCAATGGAAAACTATGTACGACCTTACTGGATAAAAAGAACTACGTAGTTCATCACAGAAACCTAGAATTCTATTTACAAAAAGGTCTGATACTGAAAAAAGTACATAGAATACTAGGATTCACTGAGAGTGCTTACTTAAAAGGATACATAGACCACAACACAGCACTAAGAACTAAAGGTACTAACGATTTTGAAAAGGACTTTTTTAAACTGATGAATAACGCTTGCTTTGGAAAAACCATGGAGAACGTAAGGAAACGAGCTGATATGGAAATAATAACTGATGATAAAACAAGAGAAAAAATAATAAAGAAACCCAACTTTAAATCTGAAATTATTTTCAGTGAAAACTTTTCTGTAGCAAGAATGTCGAAGGAAAAGATAAAACTAGACAAACCAATGTATATCGGTTTTGCTGTACTGGAACTATCCAAGCTCTTGATGTATGAATTCCATTATGATTATATGAAACCTAAATATGAGGATAAAATAGATTTATGTTATATGGATACCGATTCGTTCATATATGACATAAGAACTGAGGATTTCTATGAAGATATCAAACAAGATTTGAACGAGAGGTTCGATACATCTGATTATGCGAAAGATAATCCATACGGGTTTCCTAGTGTAAATAAGAAAGTGATAGGAATGATGAAAGATGAACTAGCAGGACAAATTATGACCCAATTTGTTGGATTACGATCAAAAGTATATGCATATTTGAAGGACAACCAAGACCCTTCAAAAGCAAACAAAAAACTAAAAGGAATAAAAACAAATATAGTGAAAGATAAGATTACGATTCAAAACTATAAGGATGTTCTATTTGGAAACGTTGGAGACCTTTCAGTAACCCAGTACAACTTAAGGTCATACAAACACAACATGTTTCTAGAAGAACAGAATAAAAAAGCGTTGGATCCTAAAGACGATAAAAGGATTGTGTCTAGTGATAAATTCACAACATTTCCATTAGGATACAAACAATAAAAATTCAAGTACCTAGTTAACAATTTCAAGTACCTAGTTAAAAAAGTCAACTACCTAGTTAAAAAAATCAACTACCTAGTTAAAAAAGTCAACTACCTACTTCAAAATTCAAGTACCTAGTTAAAAAATTCAAGTACCTAGTTAAAAAATTCAAGTACCTACTTCAGTAAATCTTATAATGAAAAATTCTTCCTAAATAAATGAATGAAAAGGCACCAATAAAAGTGTATGATTTTAGCGAAAAGAATAACTATCAGAACAAACACGAACTTGCACCTCAGTGGCCATTTAGATTATTAATTTGTGGAAGTTCAGGAACAGGAAAAACCAATTTACTCTTGAATTTAATTTATGAATACATCTGTTTCAACCGAATATACTTGTATGCAAAAGATCTTGAAGAAGACAAATATAAAGACCTTATAGACAATTTAACCACCTTGGAATTAAAATGTAAAACGAATATTTTAACCGTAAGTAATGACCTTAATGATATTATCGATGTTGACGACCTAGACCCCAATTATCAGAACTTGATTATCTTTGACGATTTTGTAACTGAAAAAGACCAGAAGAAAATAGAAGATTTATTCATAAGAGGAAGAAAGAAAAATGCTTCAATTGTTTACTTGTCTCAGAGCTATCATAAAACGCCAAAGGTGGTAAGACTTCAGTGTAATTATTTTGCATTCTTTCAGTGTTCTAATCCAAAAGAAGTAAAATTAATCAGGCAAAATCATGTATCTAATATAGACAATGAGAACTTTCTGAAACAATTCGAGGTTGCAACTAAAGGTTACGGATTTTTCTTTATTGATTTAAAAACAAAAGATAAAACCTTGAAGTACAGGAAAAACTTTGAAAAATTTACTGGATAATTTGTTTCTATTATAAATGAATAAATTTGGTAGTGTTGGAAAAAAGGTTAGTAACGAATCGAAAGTTACTGACGAAAATGGTAACATTAACCTACACGATAGACGAATTATAAATTTAGGTGATGCGAAAACAGATAAGGATGCTATTAGCTTAAGATCTATGACTGTGATTTTGAATCAATTTAAAGAACAGATGACTGCGGGACAAGTGCAAACCAATCAGTATTTTAGCGAAGATATCAACAGATTAACTGCGGTAGATGATTCTCCTGATAATGCATTGATAAGGATCAAAGATAAAGGATTATTTGTAAAACAAACAATTAAAGCCACTGAAACAGAAATTGATGCTGGGGATAAAGTAATCACAAATGTTCAAGACCCTAGAAACAAAAAGGATGCTGTTAATTTAGATAGGTTAACAACAGACCTTTTAAAATATGACGAAAAGCTTCTTAACCAACAAACCCTTAGCAAAAGTATTGAAACAAAGATTGGTGACCTTAGGAAAATCATTGACAAAAAGACTCTTGACCTTAGCAAAAGCATTGACAAAAAGGTTCTTGACCTTAGGAAAAATGATTTTGACCATGAAGTCCATATCAATGGTATTGAAAGAGCAGTCGTAAACATTTTAAAAAGGCTTTTAGAGCAAAAACCTGTTGATCAAGATTTTGTTACGAAAACAGAAGACTTTATGAAAACTAAGCTAAAGAAATAAAATTTATATGATAAATTAATTTTCTAATAAATGGTTGAGACAATGGAGTATATAGTTTATTTGTCAAAGCTTCAGAAAGGAAAGCTGAAGAAATGTTTTGGTGCTAAACAAAAATGCCAGATACGTGTTAGTCATAGTAGGCAAAATAAACGAGAACCAGTCAAGTTACTTTTAAGTAAACGACAAATTGATAAAATTGAAACATGTAAAATGAATAATAAGGGCTGTGACATTGATGTCTCATACAAACAGATGAAAGAAGCGATTCAAAAGGGTGGATTACTTCCTTTCCTAATACCGTTAGCTGTAGCCCTTGGTAAGGCAGCTTTAACAAGCGGAGCTGCTGCTTTGGGTACATTCGCTGGTAAGAAATTGGTGGATAACATAACCAACACAGGTGGGGCGCTTACACTTCCTGGAACACCAAAAGTCGTGGGACGTGGAAGGCCTAAGAAGGAAACCGATGGTGGTGCGCTTACACTTCCTGGAACACAAAAAGTTGTAGGTCATGGTGTACGGGGAAGGCCTAGGAAGTCAAAAAACGGGGACATCAAAAAAGAAGCAAAAGTAAAGTAGGACCTCTAACCAATTTTGATATTATGGATGCATTAGAGAGTATACCACATTTTAGAGGTGTTTTCTCTATAGATACGCTACCCAAACAGATAAATAGTATAGAATGTGGTGTAGTTAATTATGATAAACTCGGAATGCCTGGAACTCACTGGGTGGCGTACTGTAATCTACCTGATAATCCTTATGTAGAATTTTTTGATTCTTTCGGTATACCCCCAGGAAAAGAAATAATTAAATATCTAAAAACTTCAAAGAAAAAAATAGCTTATGAAAATCTTGCCGTTCAGAATTTAGATGAATTAAACTGTGGATTGCATTGTATTTCCTACATTAAGCGCAGTTCTTAGTTTATTCATCTCTCGTCTTTTTGTTTATAAAAATTGTTTTCTAATAAATGGAGATTTATTGTATGAAATGTAAAAAGAAAACTGACACTGAATCAATGTTTAAAGCAGTGTCGCAGAAAAATAATGTTCCAATGGTAAAAGGTAATTGTGTTTTTTGTGGGTCAAGGAAAAATCTGTTTTTAAAAAAAAACTCGACGCAGAAAAAGATATTTTAAATACGTATTATTCTAATTATTCAGGTGTGGATGATATTCATAGAAAATTAAAAGAAAATGGAGTGAACATTTCTAAAGATAAAATAAAAAATGTGTTGCAAAATGAGAATGTATATACCTTACACAAACCTTCTTATCATAACTTTGAAAGGAGACGAGTCTATGTTCACTATGTGGATGAGCAATGGCAAGCTGATTTAGTTGACATGCAGAAATATAAAAAAGCGAATGATAAAACAAATTACATCTTGACTATTATTGATTGCTTTAGTAAATATGCTTGGTGTGTCCCTTTGAAAGATAAAACGGGTGCTGAAATAATCAAGGCATTCAGTTATATATTTAAAGAAAGAATTCCTAAAAAACTACAAACTGATAAAGGTAAAGAATTTGTAATGAGAAACGTTCAAACTTTTTTGAAAAATAATGATATACACTGGTTTGCATCTGAAAGTGAATTGAAAGCGCAAATTGTTGAACGATTCAATAGAACACTGAAAGAAAAGTTATGGAAATATTTTACTCACAATAACACTACTAAATGGATTGATATTTTACCTTTATTTGTTAGTAGTTATAATAACTCTTATCATCGTTCAATACAAATGAAACCCGTTGATGCTAGTAAAAAAATGAATCAGAAAAATGTTTACAATGCTTTGTTTCCTCCAGCAGATGACTACACAATTACAGGACATTACAATGTAGGAGATTTAGTCAGAATAAAAAAAGAAAAGAGTATTTTTGATAAAGGATATTTACCGAATTATACGAATGAAGTATTCCAGATAGCAACCATTCGACCTACCATTCCCATTACTTATGAAATATCTGACAAAAGTGGGGAATTAATTCAAGGAGGGTTTTATGAAAAAGAACTTTCCAAATTTATTATGAAATAAAATTACTTGTATATAAATGGATTCAAGACGCTCGAGTGATATGTTATCAGGTATAGTTAAGAACAGAGAAATTCAAAGAAAAAAGGTTCAAGAATATGAGATGGAGAAAGCAGGTTTTCGGGAAATGGCTTCAGAATTTAACGCTCCAGTTGTTACGGCACAAAGAGAAAACATTATAGCACAAAAAGATTACACTGAAGCGATCATGAAGAAATTACAAAAGAATGATGAAAATTCAAGCAGACGGTTTCAAAGATTAGGTAATGCATTTAAAACTTCAGAGGAATCGAGTTCAAAGGAATCGAGTAGAGCGCCAACTCCTGCTTTAGAACCAACTCCCGCTTTAGCCCCATTATCCATTGAAATGAATAAAGGTATTACCCAAGAGTTCTTAAATCAGATTAATTCAAAACATGCAGAATCCTGGGATGACAATGATCCTTATTTTAAAATACCTATGTATTACATTAGTAATCCTATGGATATAGAGGAGGCTATGAATCATTTAACAACTATAAGTAAAAGTTATGGTGGGACAAAGAGTAAAGGTTACTCTAACCATGATCAAATTATTGAATTTATAAGAGTTTACAAGGATAGGTTAAGAACCATTCAAAATAATTGGGGATTAGTCAAACAGCAAGGAACTGGAATATTTATGAATTGTGATGAAATGATTAAAAAATTGTACACTTTGATAGGTAGTAGAGTGAACGGGAATACATCTGATGAGGTGAGGAATGAAGCTATTGATATTTTGGATTCGTTAATGCGAAATAAATTCTTAAACAAGAGAGAATACAATTCAATATATAAAAAATATTTCTAATAAATGGTGTTGTTAAACATTGAAGGTAATGAAAGTATCATTGATATAACATTTAGTCAACCAATCGAATTGAATCGTAATTGGGATTATGAAATAGGTTTGAATCAGTGTACTTTGTGGTATTCGTGGCATAATATAAGTGATAAATTTGGAAATAATACATTTCAATATCGGAAAGATGAAGAGGAGGGATGGATAAATGTTACTATTCCTAATGGGATGTATAACGATGATTGTTTGAATTATTTTTTGTGTCAGTATTTTGATACACCAAAAGATAAATGTCCTATTGTAATCTCATCAAATCCAGCATCTATGAGATTTGTCATCATATTACAAGAAAAATACATGTTTAGATTTAATAGTGACTTGTGTCAGATTTTAGGCTTTGAGAAGGATATTGAGATATCTAATAAAATTAATGAAGGTACAAAACTTCCGAATATAACAAGAAGTGTCGATAAAATTCAAATTCACTGCTCTCTTGTAAACAGTTCTATCGTAAACAAAAGTAAATCAGATGTCATTTGGACATTTGTTCCGAATACTGAACCGGGTTGCCAAATTGTTGAGAATCCTAGACAATTAATATATCTTCCTATCAACACAAAAGACTTTATTTACTCGTTGAGAATGACAATAACTGATCAGCTTGGAAGACCGATTGATCTGAATGGTGATAACGTAGGATACGTACTGCATTTAAGAAAAGCTTAAAGGATTATTGAAATAAAATTATTTACTTATAAATGTTGTTAAATAATAAGCGATTACTTTACAATAAGCAGTACGGAAGTGGAATCGGTAGTATATTCAAAAACATTGCTAATTCCCAGTTATTCCAGACGTCAGCAAAACAAATAAAAGATGGAGCATTGTCAATGTATAATAATATTATAAAACCGAGATTTGAGCTGCTGAAAAACAGAGCAATAGAATATGGAAAAGATTTGATTGATGTCAACAAGAAGGAACTGATTGATGTGATTGGAAATAAGAAATCGATGAAGGATCTTATAGGTACAAATAAAAGAATTTTAAATCAAAGAAGTCAGGACTTGATTAAAACGTTAATGACTGGAAATGGGTTAAAGATTCTGAAATGATTTTTATTGAATAATTTCCTTCTTATATAAATGGCAGTAAATAAAATTATTAGTCCGCAATGGAACATATTTGATGAGCCACTTGTGGATGATACAGTGGTCAAGTATGAATTTAAAGAAATTCGAGAAACAGATGTGAATGTATCCAATAAGTCAGAGTTTGAATTTGTAACAAAGAAATTAGATTCCTGGTTCTATCCAAGTGAAAGTTATCTTGAGGTAGGCGTAAGGATAGTAAAAGCTGACGGAACTAATATAGCTGCAACTGATGTCGCTACGTTGACGAATAATGGATTTAATTTATTTAGTACCGCCGAGTATGTCATAAACGATACACCAGTTGAAAAAATTAATCATGTTGGTATTACAACTACCGTTACAAAGTTGATTGAATACTCCGATGATTACTCTAGAAGTGCTGCTAGAAACCATTTTTGGTACAAGGATTATAATCAAGGAACTGATATCAACCCTATAACTAGTTCATTTACCGTACCTGCAGAAGGAAAACTAACAGCAGGAAATATGAATGTCACTTCTAAGCCTAATCCTAATTATAATAAAGGGTTTGAAAAGAGATATAATAGAACTAAAGACAGCAAATTAGTTAATATGTATTTACCATTATCAGAGATGTTTGGATTCTTGAAAGGAAACAAACGATTTTTTAGAGGTGCATCGCACAGAATATGTCTAAGAAGAAATGATGATAATAATATGATTGTAAAAAATGGAAATACTAATTTTAAAGTCGTCATTGAGTATTTATCCTGGAAAATTCCTGTTATAGCTCCTAGTATTGAAATGATGAGTCAATTGGAAAAGGGTTTGGCAAAGGATAAAAAGTATAATTTGATGTGGGAAGCTTGTAATACTTATAAAAGTGATGTTAGTCAGAATAAGGAACACACCTGGAAAGTTGTGTCTGAGAGAAATAGTCCTACGAAAATCGTTGTGATGTTACAGAAAAATGAAAAGCATAACAACCAAAAAAAGAATAATATGGTGTTTGATCATATGAATTTGACGGATATAGAGGTTAGAATTAACGGGGATAAATACCCAGAAGAACCCCTCAAATGCGACTTTAGTGAGGAAAAATGCACATACTCGAATCTTTACAACAGATACATACACATGGGTTATAAGCAATTAGCGTTTGATACTGGTAGTGTAGTCAATATCGAAGAATTTAAAGAAGTATATCCACTATTTTGTTTCGATGTTTCTAAACACGAGTCAAATATTTATAATGGAACCACTGCTGATATTGAAATTAGTATAACTTTAAATGATCCTCAACCCGTACCATACAATATTTACTGTGTTCTATATTATGAAAGAAAAGCTACATTGGATATCATTAATAAAAATATGTATGTGAGTTTGTGATTTGGATTTTTATTAAATAAAATCAGCCGCTAATAAATGGAGTCGCTAAAAGAAGTCTTGTCAACAATCAAAATGAATAAATACAATGATACAATCAGGAAGGAAGAACTAATTCTAGGATTGAAATATAGCATCGTTAAAATGAGAATGGCTAAGACAAAATATGGTGATAAGCTGGTTGTTGTTATTCATCATAATAACAAAGCCTGTGATTTGTTTATACCACAGAGATATAATGCAATTGCTGATGAGTTACTTTTAAAGAAAAATCTTGTTTTGCAGCCTATTATGAGGGTGAATAAGAACTCTGACCAATATGTTGATGTAGAACTGTTTACTCAGTAGTAGTTTATATGGATAACGAGTTGGTCTAAAGAAGAATCTGATTTTGCTACCTATTTTACGGGTAAACAAAAACTCTGAGTATTTGTTCATTTACCAGAAATGTGGTTCAGAATTTGTATTATATTTGGATAAAAATGAAAAATTGAAAAATTAAAAATCTAAAAAGAAGTAGTATTTTAGTGTATATTGCAGTAGTTTATATTTATTAAAGGGTAACATTTCCTATTTCTTAGGACCTTTATTTGGGAAATAAGAAAATCAAAATATCTATAAAAAGGGGGATTATTTGGTAAAAAGGATGTTAAAATTCAAGAAATTGATGTTAAAATGGGGTTTTGAAATTGGGGTGGGGGTGGAGTAGAACCGGCACTTATATACTACTATCCTACTGAAAACAGAAGTAACAGTGATAGGTCTAACCACTGAAAAATCATTCTCACCTCCTTTTTATGGCACTTGCAGCCTCTGGCTCAAGTGCCATATACCGATCACAATTCCGTCTTTCGGTCTGTCGGTCGGTCCGAGTTTTTTGTCCCACATATCCGAGTTAGGGTACTTCCAGATGTGCTAGGACAATGAAACTTGGCAGGCGTATCAGGGACCCGACCAAACTAACCTGGAAATAATCAGTTTCCCGATCCGACCATATGGGGGGGAGTGCGGGGCGCTGGAAACTTGCAAATTTAGGGCATTTTGTCACTTTTTTCTGAGTTAGGGTACTTCTAGATGAGCTAGGACAATGAAACTTGGCAGGAATATCAGGGACCCGACTAAACGAACCTGGAAATAATCAGTTTCCCGATCCGACCATATGCGGGGGAGTGGGGGCGCTCGAAACTTGAAAATTTAGGGCATTTTGTCACACTTTTTCGAGTTAGGGTACTTCCAGATGAGCTAGGACAATGAAACTTGGCAGGAATATCAGGGACCTGACCAAAGTAACCTGGAAATAATAAGTTTCCCGATCCGACCATATGCGGGGGAGTTGGGGCGCTGGAAACTTGAAAATTTAGGGCATTTTGTCACACTTTTTCGATTGAGGGTACTTCCAGATGAGCTAGGACAATGAAACTTGGCAGGAATATCAGGGACCCGACCAAACTAACCTGGAAATAATCAGTTTTCCGATCCGACCATATGCGGGGAAGTGGGGGCGCTGGAAACTTGAAAATTTAGGGCATTTTGTCACACTTTTTCGAGTTAGGGTACTTCCAGTTGTGCTAGGACCATGAAACTTGGCAGGCATATTAGAGACCCGACCAAACAAAATTAGGAATAATCATTTTTCTGATCCGACCATTTTGGGGGGGGGGGGGTGGAGGGCAGGGGAATCCGGGAAACTGAGAAGTGTGTAACTTTCGAACGGATGATCGGATTGTAATGAAACTTCATAACTGAAGAGAGTATATATCTGTAATGTCCCGTTTAAAGTCTTGACCGGATTCGGTAGCCAGGGGGGAGTTGGGGGGGGGGGGGAGACCGTAAATTTCAAGAAACGGTTAGAATGGAGGGATCCGAGTGAAACTTGCTGGGAAGAACCAGCACCTGCTCTAGATAAGTCCTTTAGAGCGTTGTACTGGATCCGTACACTTATGGGGGGGGGGGATCCCGGAATTCCGGTGATGATGGTTTTGGGGATTGTCACGATGAAACTTGGCAGGCATATCAGGGACCCAATCAAACTGACTTCAAAATAAAAATTTTGTTGATCAGATAATGGTGGGGGAGTGGAGGGAGGGGAATCCGCAGGGGAATCCGGGAAATTGAGAAGTGTGTAACTTTCGAACGGATGATCGGATTGTAATGAAACTTCATAACTGAACAGAATATATATCTGTAATGTCCCGTTTAAAGTCTTGACCGGATTCGGTAGCCAGGGGAGAGTTGGGGGGGGGAGACCGGAAATTTCAAGAAACGGTTAGAATGGAGGGATCGGAGTGAAACTTGCTGGGAAGAACAAGCATCTGCTCTAGATAAGTCCTTTAGACCATTGTACTGGATCCGGACACTTATGGGGGGGGGGGGGGTCCCGGAATTCCGGTGATGGTGGTTTTGGGGATTTTCACGATGAAACTTGGCAGGCATATCAGGGACCCAATCAAACTGACTTCAAAATAAAAATTTTGTTGATCAGATAATGGTGGGGGGAGTGGAGGGAGGGGAATCCGAAATTTTCAGTCATGCGTAATTTTGGAATGGGTGATCGGATTCGAGTGAAATTTAAGAATTCAACAGAGGACATTTCTCCGATGATTTTTTGCATATCCGGCAACTATTGGGGGGGGGGGGGGGCGGAAAATACGTGACCCGTTTAGAATGGAGGGATCGGGATGGAACTTTGTGGGAAGAACAAACAGATTCTCTAGGTAAGTCATTTGCTGAATCGGATTGGCTACGTGCACCGCGGGGGGGGGGGGGGGGGTTGACCGGAAATCTCGAGAAACGGTTAGAATGATGGTATCGGAGTGAAACTTGCTGGGAAGAACAAACATCTGGTCCATGTAAATCTTTTACATAATTTGACTGGATCCGGACACTTGAGGGGGGGGGGAGGAAGGGGTATCCCGGAATTCCGTTTTTAGGGGGATTTTCACGACGAAACTTGGAAGGCATATCAGGGACCCGGTCAAACTGACTTGGAATAAAAAAAAAATCCTCGATATGATAATCTTGTGGGGGGGGGGAGTTGAGGGAGGGGAATCCGGAATATTGAGTCATGCGTAACTTTGGAACGGGTGATCGGATTCGAGTGAAATTTAATAATTAAACAGAGGACATTTTTCTCTTGTGACCTTTTTCATTTCCGGACTGAATCCGGCAATTATTGGGAGGAGGGCGGAAAATACTTGACCCGCTTAGACTGGTGTGATCTGGATCGAACTTCGTGGGAATGACAAACAGATGCTCTGGATTAATCATTTACAGAACCGGATTGGCTCCGGTTATTGTGGGTGGAGTTGGAGGAGGGGGAGGGGGGTCTAGGATTCCGGTGATCGCGCGTTAAGGTACTTCCAGATGTGCTAGGACGATGAAACTTCGCTGGAATATTGGAGACTCAACAACATTTGCTTAGAAATTGCTACTTCCCAAATCTGATTATTCCTTAAAGTACCAATCTTGACCGCAAAGTAAAAAAAATACTTTTAAGCAATATATGCATTTTCGTGATGCCCATCAGCCCATTAGCAGTTTTGCCTCAAGGGTTTTGCTTACAAATGAAGTTCCAGCTCCCTTAGAGCGCGCATCTCAACCGCAAAGTCGAAACTTACTTTTGATCAATCAAATCATCTTGACACATGCAAGTGCCATATGAGCTTACAGCTCTTGTTTTGGAATTGGTGTGATAAAACCAGTTTTCCACTTTTTCGGAAACTGTCCTGTAATATTTATTTTATTAAATATTTCTGTTAAAGGGAAAGCTAGTTCTTTCGCGAAAGCTTTAATCAGTGGCTCAGGAATATCAAAGGGTGCTGTTGATGTATTTTTGAGCTTAGACAGTCTCATTTGCACTTCAGATTGAGTAATCACGGGGCTTTCGCCCGGACTTGTTTCACTTTGAACATCTGAGGGTAATTTTTCAGGAGGCAAGGGTGGATAAGTCTGGACTATAGAAGCCAAGTGGGCATTTAAATCATCAGCTGTTTTCTCTGGGGTTTCATTCCTCATAAAATTCACTTGTTGAGGAGTTTACCGGTTAAAGTTTTAACTTTTTTGAAAAAGATTGAATTGAATTTGATTGAATTTAAAAGTTTTTACGAGACCGTCATGCGGCCATACAGTTATCCTTGTCGGAGCAAAGCGGGCAAATTCGAATTAGCCCACACAGTTTTCAGTATCAGGAAATTTTACATAGTGTAGCCTATAATCAGAGCAAAATAACACTAGGGAGTAGCGCCAAGACCTGTGCTTCGTAAACGGGACATACTCAAAGCGCCGTCCATTACGCTTGCGGCATTTAGAGCGAGACAAACTTGCGGGTATATAAATTTCTAGTAAAGCAAAGGTGCGGTCTGCACACACCAAGGAAGCAATGGAGGCTGTACCATTTTTTTGCTGATTTCAGAATATGAAGTTATTGGAGCCAGCGCTGGTGAACAACTGACTGAATTTCAGTAGGGACGTTCTCTAACTCTGGTGGTGCTAGTATCGCTGCTATTCGAGTGTTTGTCAGGTCTGTCAAGTCTTGGCGCCACTCCGTAGAGTTATTTTGCTCTGCCTATAATGACTAACACTCGACTAGCGAATTCACATAATTAACTTTACTGACATGTTTTGGTTACAGTAGTTCACTCTCGTAGGAATTCGTCGTTATTGCATCCCCTGCCACTCCAAAAACTCGGATCCTCACAGAGCGTCAGAAGGAAAAGATGCGAGAGTCTCGAGCTACCATTCCCGCAATGTACCATGATTACTCCCAAGATAGCATGCTGGTCTGTCAGAATAGGTAAGATTCACCTCGAGTTCGTATCTGTTCCAACATTTTGCCAGATGTGTTTGTAATTTTGTTTATGGCACTGGACTTGCTTTCCGTTGCTTGAACTCTCCTCCTTCCAGCCGGGAAGTACCCATTACCCCAATATTTTTTTTAATGGATGTGTTATTACCACCTTTACAAACAATGTCATTGGCGGAGTAAAGAAAGAAAACGTCAAAAATTACAAATTAAATAATAAAAAATACATAATTTATATTAACGTGAATAGGCCTACTATTTCTTTGACTCTTGCGCAATTCCTGAATAGATGTTTTTAGAGGCTCAGTGGATTCTAGGAATTGAGCTCGACTGTATAACGTGGACCACGTTTTCATGTTTTTCGTTTGGGCCAGGTTAATTCACATTTACAGCTTCCGCCAACTTTTACTCTGACCGATAATCTGTGTCTTAGCGAAGAAAGTCTGGTACTGGACAGGTCACGCATACTCATTTCTTATGGAGTCAAATGATTGTGATCAACCTTGTTATCTTAGCGCTTTTTGGGATCCTCAAACATTGGTGACGGGATACCTATGACTTCGTAATGTGTGTCCGTCTGTCCGTCTGTTAGCACGATAACTCTCGAAGAGGTTGAGATATTTTATTTCAAACCTGGTATGAGGAATCTTTAGGTCAAAGTACAGGTCAAGCTTGTAGATGGGCCTTTGTACCTCTATATTTAGGGGTGGGGTTTTGGCGAAATAATATTTTTTAAAAGCTATAATGAGGGGAAAATGATTTAGGGGTAAGGAGCCAAGCTGAATCCGAATATGAAATTTATTTTCTCGCCGGACAAGTAGTTCACCCGGAATCCGGCCAAACCCGGAAAATTTGTTAAAATTAAAGTTTTATCTGAAGTTGATTACAGGTTCGATTTTGGGATAATGAGACACGCTGAATTGGTTTCTGAAGTTAGTTTCTGGCGTGACAAGTAGTTTGTCCGGAATCCGGCCGAAACCGGAAATCTGCCAGGAAATAAATAACCGAATGAGAAAGTCGACATTAAAGGTAATGAGACATGTTGAATCCAGATCTTTCTCGCCGGACAAGAAGTTTACCAGGAACTCGGCCAGACCGGAAATTTGGTAAAAACAAAAGTTCATTCTTAATTCGATTAGAGGTTCAAATCGGGGTAAGAACATTCCAGGAATAAATCTCTGGATTTTCAGGGAAATTTGGATTGATTGGTTCTTGGTTCGCCCCTCGATGTCACCAGGTCTTTTTCTCTGCACGAAGTTGGCCCGGAATACTGCTAAAGCAAGGAATTTTGTCAAAAGTAAAAGACTAAAGTCAGTCAGAAGTGATATATAGGCTAGGGTTAAACATGAATACTGAATCCATACCTGAACTGGATTTTGGGATCCCAAAACGGAATTGGAGGGATACCTATGACATCGCAAAAGTTGTCCGTCTGTAAGCACGATAACTCTCGAAGGGAACGAGATATTTTGATGAAACTTGGTGTGAGGACTCTCTGGGTCAAGGGAGAGGTCGAGTTCGTAGATGGGCTCTGTAGCTCAAAACTTAGGGTGGGGGGGGGAGGGGTAAACAGCTAATGATATAGTCGATGTAGGGTAAGAACACACGCTGAACATGAATATGAAAACCATTTTCTTGCCGGACATGTAGCTCGCCCGGAATCCGGCCAAAATCGGAAAGTTTGTTAAAAGTAACATTGTCATTTAAAGTTGATTAGATGTTCGATTTAGGGGTAAGAAGACATGCTGAACATTTATATGAAAATCACTTCCTTTTCGGACAAGCAGTTCGCCCGGAATCCTTCGTAAACCAGAAAATTTGTAAAAAGTAAAAGTTTTATCTGAAGTTGATTAGATGTTTGATTTAGTAGTAAGAAGACATGCTGAATCCGCGTTTGACAATCATTTTCTACCCCGACTGATAGTTCGCCCGGAATCCGGCTGAAACCGGAAAATTTGTTAAAAGTGAAAGTTTTATCTGAAGTTGATTAGATGTTCGATATAGGGGTAAGGTGATACGCTGAATTTGTTTTTTGCGCTTTAATTTTTGCCGGACAAGTAGTTCGCATGGAATCCGGTCGAAACCGGAGATTTGGCAGAATTAAGGCAGAAAGATTTGATCAGTTTCGTCAAACTATATTATACGTATAGCCTAAGGGGTGAATCCATATCTGAACTTGGTTTTCTCTGATGACTAGACATTGACCTTCTTCTGTTTCTAAATCTTAATAGTAAAAATGTTCAAGGAGTCTGGCGAAGACCGGATATCTATCAGACCAAATTGTCTGGATCAGATATAAAATTTTTGGGATTCCATCGAAACCTTTGGTCTTGTTGTCATCTGATTAGTTGTTTGGCCGTAATTTCTTAAAAATATCAAAACAGCATCATTTCTTGTGCAGGATAGAAACATGTTAAAGGGGTCTCGCGAATGCCGGAAATAAGACCCGATTGTCTTGATCACGGAGTCTAATAAATGTTCAGTTTTTGTGATCCCGTCGGAACCGTTGGTCTTGTTTTCAAGTGCTCTTAAATGGTTTGTTGGCAATTTTCTCTTGAAATCGAACAGTGGGCAATTTGCTCATTGGGAAAAATAAAAGCCAACACTTCCCTATGTTTCAAAATGGGTAAGGGCTGCAGATGTGGCTAAGCCAAAGAATTTTATCGGTGCAACATCATGTTCAAAGCTTCCCCTTTTTTTAGTTCACAATCCCAGTCGTTGCTGTCCAAACCCGCCTCATCAACGGATATCTCTGTGGCATCCGTGGAAAAGTCTACACCAAAGCCAGCATCTGCAACACCCGAAGCGCTGCCAGGCTCTCTCTCCAGAAATGTTGCAACGCCGTCATCTCCTGTCGTTTTCGCCAAAAAATCGATTCCGACCATCGATGATAGCCCGGAAGTGAGCTGCCTAACGCATCGGTTGCCCAAACCCGTTTTGCCCGCAGCACCCGTAGTGCTCTCCGGACTTGACGGGCCTTTGCCGAACATTATGAAACTTCTTTCTCCTGCTGGGAAGAAATTGACCGGACATACACCTGTGTCTGAGCAAAGGAATTTAGAGAAAAATGCGCCTGGGAAGAAGGCCAAATCTGAGAAGAAAGAAGGGGACAAGAAAGACAAAAAGGAGAGGTCCAAAACTGAACCAAAGGAAAGCAGAGAGAGCAAAAAGCGAAGGCTCAGTAATGCAAGGATGGAAATTCCTTCGTACATGGATGAGAGTGCAATTGCATCCCCCGTAAAAGTAAGTGGAAATGAAGGGGAAAGTCTTTCTCAAAAAGTCCCCGCCTTTAAAATATCAAGTGGATTCGCTGTAAACTTCACCTCCCCAGAACTTCAGAAAAACCCAGTTTCAAATGGCGCATCGCCTGAGATCCCGCTCATAAAAAAGACAAGTGAAAGTGTGCCATCTAGTGCCCCAAAACGGAGGCGAGTGTCCGCTTCTTCAACTACCCCTAAGCAGAAAGTAGCAAAGGCCAACCGTGAGTCTGTGGCTGTCGACCCGCCTGAGATCTCCTCCCCCAGCGTACCGGAAAATTTGAATGCGTTATTCGCCTCTCCGATACGGAATTCGGCAGTGACGTCTTCGCAAGAGAAAAGCCCAACTTGGGATTCTCACCCTTTCCCCCGTGCTGACTCGATAGTTGAGGAGGGAAAGGAGGAGACAGAAGAGATGGAGGTTGATTTAACAGAAGAGCCCACGACGGATGCTCTCGCTGTCAATAGTACGTTAGCTTTGACAGACGTGGTAGCAAACACCGGTTCAAAAGAGCAGGATGAAGTGTCTAAAGTGCAACCAGCAACAAAAGAATCCTCTGTTGAAGACGGTCGTAAAACTACGGAGCTAGACAACACTCCAGACCTTGGATCGTCTTCAGCTGTGGTACCTGAAACGCCTCCAGGCATCGAAGAGACACCAGCAAAAGGGAGGGAAAATGAAGTTACATCGAAGCGTGTCAAGAACTCTTCTTCTTTGAAAAAGTCAGGCAGCTTGGATTTGGAACCGGATGAGAAAAGTGACACCAAGAAAGTCAGTCGCGAGCTTATGTTGCTGGCTGCAACGACAGGCCCCAATAGCAATTCCGGTGGAGGAAGACGAAGCGCAAGAAAGTCCTTGTCGCAACCTCTACCCGACCGGGAGTCCACCGTTACACCGAGGGCGCGCCGCAATCTGCCAGAAAGCTATGTTGACACCCCGCGCCCTGCCAAAACTGTGGTGAATACCGACGAAGAACCAAAAATAGACTCCCAGTCGATAGCCAATAAAGACGAAGGACCAATCGAATCGCAAACCCTACCTGTCCAAATAGCAACCGCCACGCCAAAGATGCGGCTTAATGTCCCTGAAAACTATGTGGACACACCGCACCCTGTCAAAGCTGTAGTGAACCCCAACCTGGATCCTGCTAAAGACGGTCAGTCGGCCAAGGAAGACGCAGTTTCTGTGGAATCGCAGCAACCAAGTGCTCAAGTCTCTGCCCGTCCCAAGCTAGGGAGACAGCGACCTGTTGGCTACACCGATACCCCTCGCCCCGCTAGGGTTGAAGATGAGTCTGTGGAGGCCGGATACGAGTCAGGAGATGAGCTTTTCGCAAAGAAATCAGCGACTAAAAACTCTAAGAAGATGGAAATGCAGGATCCAGTTGAGACTGTCAAAAGGCTTGAAAGTACAGAAGATACAGAGGGGAAAGAATTTGAAGACAGCCAGAATTCCCAGCCCATCAAAGAGCATGATACACCTCAAGTAGCTCTTAGTCTTGAGAATCGCACGAGCCCGCTCTTGGCTGCGCCAATGAGCTCTCCTCAGATCGAGAAGAAAAAAGAGGCAAAGTCTCTTCCGAAGTCCGCATCATTGGACACCCCAGTTTCCCCATCCAAGCGGCCTGCAGCACGTGCTGCATCGCTTGATATTCTACCAGAGGATGTACCGCTGAGCCGTCTAAGAGGCACCCCTTCTATGAAAAATACAACCGAAAGTCAACCTTCTCCCTTTACAGAGGGGAGTCGAACAACCCGTAAGAGTACCAGAAAGGGCCAAGGAGAAAGTGAGTCTCAGGAGAGCCCCATATCTGTGCGACCGCGGCGCACCTCTATGCCAACCAGGAAGATGAGAGAATCCCCACTGTTGAATCTCATATCAAAACAGAAGAAGAATTCGGACTTGGTTAAGGATCAAAAGAGCAATATAGATGCAGAAGAGATCGAGGCAAAACCCGACAGCTTGGCAGCTAGTGTGACAGTGGATAGACCGGACACGACGAACATTGAGCAAGTGACCACCACGCTTGTGGTTAGCTCTGAATCAGAAAGTGAAAGTCAGGAGATCCTGAGAGTTCAGGTCAGAAGTGTCATCAGCGATCTTGAGGTCAGCAGTCCGCCAAAGCTGGACACGCAAAAGCGACTTGATGGTAAGGAAACCGATGAGGGAAGTGATGGAGAAAACGCTGACAGAATGCCGGCCTCCTATGTCATAGCACCGAAGGATAATGTATCAGAAAAGGACGTGAAAGAAGATCCCGTCATGGAAGCTATACTTGCCCAAGTGGCCGTCGATCGTCAGGAACTGTCATCCTCCGAAATCAGCGTGCCATCCAGATTGTCGACTGCTGTAGACTTATCTGACACATCAGTTGATCCTGCAAGCTCAACAACGCCGGAGTGCTCACCTCAGGTGTCATCCGAAACATGCAGTATTGTTGACGAAGCACTATCACCACAGGATTTGCTGGAGGGATCATCCGAGCTGTCAACGCCCCCTCTCACCTCAGAACCTCAGGGAAGAGATGAGCCTTCTCCTACCATACAGATCACCTCAGAACCTCAGGGAAGAGATGAGCCTTCTCCCACCATGCAGATCTCCTCAGAGGAACATATTGACTCGCCGCCTATCTCTGTTGTCCCAGAGAGCGCAGATATCTTCGACGACCCCTCACGTCCCACGTCTCCTCGACGAACGCCGAGAAAGTCGCCGTCGAAGCCGGTAGAGAAAGTAGCGATGGATACAGTGAAATGCAACCTTTCATTTGACGCGGGACAAGACGAAATTATTCCTTCGTCCTTGCCAGAAAAGAAGTTAGGGAAGGCTTCACCGCGCTGTTCGCCAGCTGGAGCGCTGAGAGCTTCGCGCTTTGGGAAGTCGCTGCCGGTTAGTGGAAGAAGCGCACAGTTGGTACAGTTGGCGCAAGCAAAAGGAAAACAGTTGGAGAAAGAGTCAGAAGGTAAGCCACTGCAGCTCTTCTTTCGGTACGTTTTAGCCGTCCCTAATTGGAGGGCAGTTGCTGATCAGTCTTGTTTTTCGACCGCAGTTACAGGAATAGTCTCGAAACGTCGCCTGTGAGACTCCCATTTTTGTCCCCTCTACCCGCTACGATATGATGATTTTCCTTTTCAAGGCATCGGTCGAGTCCATATAAATAGGGCACCTTTGGCAGAATCTAGAGAGTGTGTACACCGTCTTATAATGGAAATGTAAATATCCTATTTCGGACACCTGTTCGAAATAGCTTTTCGCCGGCTTTCGTCTCTGCAGAAAATTGTGTTTCTGGGATCCCAAAACGTAAGTGGAGGGATACCTATGACATCGAAAAAGTTGTCCGTCTTTCCGTACGATTACTCTCGAGGGGATTGAGATATTGTGATGAAACTTGGTGTAAGGATCCTTTGGGTCAAAGTACAGGTCAAGTTCGAAGATGGGCTCTGTAGCCCTATATTTTAGGGTGGGGGAGGGGTTTCAAATTAAGGGACAAACAAAATATTTTTAAACAGCTAATGTGATTATGGGGTAAGAAAACATGCTGAGTACGATGGTTAAAACCATTTTCTTGTCGGACAAGTAGTTCGTCCGGAAAACCGGAAAGTTGGGTAAAAGTAAAAGTTTCATCTGAAGTTGATTAAATCGATTTAGGGGTAAGGAGACATGCTGAACACGATGGTGAAAACCATTTTCTTGCCGGACAAGTAGTTCGTCCGGGATCCGGCAAAAACCGAAAAGTTGGTTAAAAGTAAATGTTTCATTTGAAGTTGATTAAATGTTCGATGTAAAGGTAAGAAGACATGCTGAACACGAATGTGAAAACCATTCAGAGCGAAAGTTTTATCTGAAGTTGATTAGATGACAGCTTCATTGGTAAGAAGAGACGCTGAGTTTTTTGCTGGACTAGTAGTTCGCTCGGAATTCGGGCGAAACCGGAAATTTGGCTGAAGTAAAGCAGGAAGTTTCGGTCAGTATCGTCAAAATGGCTTATAGAGGTATATTTGAACTTGGTTTTCTCTGATGATTACTTTGGCGAAGACTGGATCTGGCGAAGACAAGACCCAATTGTCTGGATCAAATATTAGATTTTTGGGATCCCATCGAAACCTTTGGTCTTTTTTTTGCAAGCTGGTGCGTGCTTGAATGAACGAATGCTTTATTTGACCAAAATAGCGTTAGCTAGCGAAGGCATGTCAATAGATAGGTAAACGAGTCAATACATAAATAAAACCTCACTAAATAACGCAAAATGTAACGCTTCATGTAGCGTTGCTCTGTTAAAATAATCAGTAAAATACGGGACGAATGACTTGATGTAACATTGCTTACTAGTCGCTGGGTAAGAAGATATTACTTGACAACTCTTTGTCTTTTCGCGACGTCTTGTCCTTGGTCCGTCAGCAGTAGGTTTTTCGAAGTTTGGTAGTAGTCGACGGTGGAAAGGTAATTCAAGGCATTTCAGTCCAAACCTGACTTTTTGAATGAAATTTGAAGTTGGCAAGGCCACATGTCCCCGATTTTTTGGATCCGGTAGTTGCGCGAGGAGTTTGATGGGGGGGGGGGGTACCAGACGTCTTGGCGAGAAGGCCATTGTGGGCAGAGTTGGATTGTGGGGTGTGGCACGCGTAGGGGGAAGGATCGGGGCAGAACTTGACAGACAGGAGGGTCATAATTGAATTGGTTTTTTAAAAAATAACCAGTCTAGAGGCGTATCCTCGCCGTTCCCCGAGGGCTCCTGGGGTAATCGAAGGGAACGGCGAGTATAGAGGGAGTCACTCCACGCGGACTCCGCGTACGGAAAACAACGAGAATACAGGGAATGCTTACAAAATGGATTTTGTTCTAAAAATAAATATGCAGTTGACAAAATTAGTCTGGATCCACTTTATTTTTGGTTTTGTTTATTCTGGTTGTTTTTAATTAATTTTACATTGCACCAACACCAGCAAAAATTGATTCCAATTGATTGATTGATTTGAAAGGGAGTTCTTTTTGATGATGGTGATGGTAGTCTGAGCGTTCCCCGCCCGTGGGGACTCGCGAGAATACGGGGAGTGAGTCCTGGGACAAACAAAAACGCGGGGACTCCTCAAGTGGAGTCCTCGGGGAACGTCGAGAATACGCCTTGGAGTATGGTAAAAAATTAAAAAGAAAAAAACACAACAACAAGAACCAAAATAATTAGAAGTCACTAAACCGAAACATCATGGAGCATAAGCCCGAGACGTACCGTTTATAGATCCTAAATGAATCTGGACAAAGGGGACAATTGGAGAAGGTTCCCGAAAGGAAAGTCATAAGGCCTCAAGTGTTGGGGTCGGGATGCAAATTTGTGGACAGGCCGACTATAGGCCCTAGGTGTGCCATTCAGCATCCAGTGACAGGGAAGCTGCAATGAGTGCAGGTCAAAACTTGGTGCGTGGGACACTTTGATGATATACACGCTAACTACCCCTTGCTGATGTCATATGAGCTCTCAGGTCTTATTTAGTGCTATTTCCAAGCCATTTCTTTTGTCCACAGGGCATGATTTCTTCCCCACCCCCCAACCCCCAACCCCTTAAGCTCGGATTCGAGACGGATGATGCTCTGCCTATAGTACTTGAAACTGACGGTACATTACCATAACTGACCTAAAAACGTTCCCTTCACCGCCAAACCAGGAATTAGACCAAAGGGATTGTAAATGACGTGGAAAGAAGATCGATGTTTGATATAATATGTAGGAGAAGGCACTTATGACTAACATCCAGTAACCCGGTCTTAAGTTGCTTCTAATAAACGTATTTATTGCTTCAGAGCTTATCAAAGAAGCGTTAGCAGCTGGATCAAATCAGGTAGACGAGTCAAATCAGGAAAAGGAAAATGAATCCAAGCTCCTTTCTCCCTCCAAACCGTGGAAGAGGCATTCCTACTCACCAAGCGCTAGTCCGAGTTCCTCCATCTTGAAACGCAAGCTGGACGACCCCGATGTATTTTTATCCCCACCTTCAAAGGTATTTACGTTTTGATTTCTTGTCTAACGGCGTACTGGAGTAGGTCTAACCGCACACCGGAGTATGTCTAACCGCATATCGGAGTATGTCTAACCGCCCACCGGAGTATGTCTAACCGCCCACCGGAGTCTGTCTAACCGCCAACCGGAGTATGCCTAATCAAATAAGCACAGAGAAGAGATGCTCAGTATTCTCTCTATCGCTTTCTCAACGGATTAGTAATATTCCAACCGGAGTCAGACTTAACCGCCTCGTTCAATGGTGTCAGGGGATGCCGGTCCCTGCAGTGTATGCACCTCAGCTGTGCACATGGTCAATATCTGTTATTTTTCATGGTGGAATACTTGGCACAAGAAAGGCAGCACAGGAAGTCTAGGAACAAGAAAGCCAAGCATGATTCAGTTTGGGATCCCACAGATACTTTTGGCCTGTCTCAGTTTTTTTTTTTTTTTTCAGTCCCGGAAGGTAACGTTCAGGACACCAGAAGTATCAGACAGAGTTCAAATCCCACGGAAGGAGGGATCCGAGTTGACTCCGAGGGTGGGCCTCCGGAAGCGAAGGCTCCTCGGAAAACAGGACTCGATCACTATATGCTCGGATGAAGGTACTTATTCTTTCGGTTGTATGTTAAAACCGAGAAAACAAAAACAGCGCCATTCAAAAACCAAGACAATCCGACAGGCCTAGAACTGCGATGGTCAAAATTCCGTAAGGCATTACCAAGACAGGCTAAGCTAAGGGCGAGGCGACGTACTTGAAAATACACTTGAACCAGATGGATCCGATGGACGGCTAGACGAGGTCAGGTCCGATTAAGTTACTATTGTCGTGTCTATATGTCGTATTTGACCTTTTCTTTCGACATAAATTAATACAAAACAAACTGTCACTTTATTGACTTTTCAACACAGATCGTATGCGTCGCATGTGTCATACGAGGATAGCGTCAGAAAACTCAACATCCCAACACTTTCGAATAGACGCCACGATCTTACCATGACTTACCATAAATTGTTCACCTCCCGGGTTATTTTTTCCCTTGTGTAAAAATGAAACACAATATCAACGCGTCTATCCAGCCCGAATGGGAAGATGTATGGGCAGCGGCCCTTATGAGAGACGACTGTCGACTCTTCTTGGATGCCCTAAGCGCCTCTGGAGGTGCAGGAGGAACTTAAGGTCTAAGGTAAGGTAGAAAAAAAATGTAAAAATGTAATAAAAATGATTCTGATTCTGAAAGAAAATTAATCAAAACAAACTGCCGTTTGTTCAGTCGGTAAACAACAACTCCTGAGTATTTACATGATTAACTCTGACTGACTTATCATGGACTTTAATTTCGCCCTAGATTGACCAGGGCGCTAAATCACGGGTGGCAAGGGTGTTCGCGACACTATTCAAAGATATGCGACTGACAACGCTTCCTGCACATGACATTGGGTTTCATCTCTATTTCATATAGCGGTACCCATCCACCTCGAGACTTTCGACCTTTTCCCTTCGACCTTTACCTTAGTTCCTCTTGCACCTCCAGAGGCGCTTAGGGCACCCAAGAAGAGCCACCAGTCGTCTCATAAGGGCCGCTGTCAACCAAGAGCCTCGTTTTTGTTTCACGCTGCAGGTCCTCTTCTCGGCCGCTTCCGGGCTGATTTTGTCTAGATTCATTGTTGCGCTGCAGTGCTTCCGAAGAAGACGTCAGCGCTTCTCGAGAATCGCAGACTTGCTTACCGACCAAGTCGGTGCTTCCCTGCTAGGTGCTGCTTCGACCAAGAAGAAATCTTGCATGCAGTGAACCAAAAACGCATCTTGCGCAGGAGCAAAGAACTGCTGCAGCAGCGATGCGGCAGCACTATTGTAACAAAAACGAGGCTCAGAGCAGAATAACACTAGAGAGTAGCGCCAAGACTGAAAAAAGTGACACACATTCGAATAACAGCGACAAGCACCACTAGCGATAGTGAACGCGCCTACTGAAACTCAATCGGTCGTGCACCAGCGCTGGTTCCGATAACTTCATATTCTGAACTTAGGAAAAAAAGATACAACCTCTCCAGTTTCCTCGATCGCATCTTAGCTTTACTAGAAATTTGTCTCGCTTTAAATTTCGCAAGCGTGCGCCGCTACGAGTATGGCCCGTTTGTGAAACAAGGAAAGCATAGGTCTTGACGCTATACCCTATTGTTATTTCGCTCTGCTGCTTCACATCTTCCATCCACTTCGAGAAGCCGTTCATTTTTCTATGACTCATCACGGAACGTAAAACGATATTTCATGACTCCATCGTTTACGAGAACAGGCTACTGCTGGTTTAAAAATAACATACTTTGTAATTTTTAGACTAATGTCTTATCGAATCTTTAAAACTGTATTGGCAATCATGCTGCCGCTACTGCATGGAAACGAATTCAAATGTGCTCGCTGATCATGCAGTGGCCGCTGCATGAAAACGAAATTGGACAAAGGTCGTAATCATGCAGCCGCCGCTGCATGGAAACGAACTCAAATGGTGTCGCTGATCACGCAGCGGCCACTGCATCGAAACGGAATCAAATGGAGTCGCTGATCATGCAGTGGCCGCTGCATGAAAACAAAATCAAATGGGGTCGCTGATCATGCAATGGCCGCTGCATGAAAACGAAATTGGACAAGGGTCGTAATCATTTGTATCTTTTATCCGCTATGCTGAAATATATCGACGCATTTCAGATGAAATGGAACGAAATAGAAGTAGCGTTTTACATGAAGTCCGTGAATACCCAGAGCTAGCGAACCAGCTAGAGACCATGTAACGAATGTTAATTTAGATTTAATAAGTTGTTTTCAATGTAATGATCTGCATGTCACAACTCCCTCGGCATATGTCACCGCGATTAAGCTTCTGATGACAAGTGCAGAATTAAGGTAAGCATAACCAAGAGCAAGGAAAGATATATAAGCCAGGAGTTGGGACTCGCAGACCTCTTAGTCATTCTTAGTCAAACTTAGTCACATAGTCGGAAGTCAGTGCTCGGAGTATGTTCAGTGATTGGAAATCAGGATGTAACTAATGTATGCCGAGTTCACCAATAAATGTAAGTGTGTTTCCTACCACAGTACTGACCCGATGTAGAACCTACGACAACCGTCCAAACTTCCCCCTCCACAGACACGAACCTAACCCTTCGAAGAATACCGCTCGGAATAACATATCTTCCGGATAGCAGACATAGGGTCTAGAAGAGACCCGACCTGAATCACGTACCGCGACGACCACTTGCCCACCCAGATAAAGTCTCGGGGCTTACCCTCGATACGATTAAAAATGAAAGTAGGAGCTAATCCTCGCGACTTCTTGCAGAAACGCTGGAAACAGTTGATTCCACACAAGCCACCCCAGAAACGATTTTTACAGTCGAAAGTGGTAAGATGCTGACAGATACTCAAGAAAGCACGTTGGACTTTTCTCTCAGCCCGTCACTTTGTCCTCCCACGCCTGTTGGCTTGCTTGAGAGGGATCTGCCCATATTCGCGGATCTACAGAATTGCGAGGATGATGTTTCCCGGATAACATGTGACCTCACTAGCAGAGTCTGGTAAGTAGGATGCAAATTCGTATAGTTCAGACATCCTTAATATTCTTTGAAGCACAAATCGCAATAGATGCGTTTAAATTCCACTATTCCACTAAAGATGCAAGCGTCACACTTTTGTAAATATCGTCGGCTCTGCCAAAAATCATGGACAACAGGGCCCAGCCAGCACATGACACTCTACATTCTTTTCTCGCCGATGAATGAAAAATTGTATATTGTATTTGTTGCGTTTTATTTAATTCTTTTTATTTTGAGGAATTTCAGTTCTGTAGATCCTCAATCTTTTATGATTGAGCATTGAGTTTTGAGTACTTTGTTTGTATTGTGTTGTTTTAGACATTAGTCTAAAACTTACAAAGTATGTTATTTTTAAACCAGCAGTAGCCTGTTCTCTTAAACGAAGGAGTTTGTATTTGTTTGTGTGCCTTCAGCATATTTATTTTTTTGTCCTTTTCTCTTTTTAGTGTATATAAAATGAGTCGTTGTGTAGCAGCCCCAGTTGGCTATATTTTGAAATAAATCATTTATTTTCCATACTCCGTAGATAAATATTCCTTGAGCCCAAGCTGACTTTGAAACATATACTCAAATAATGTATACAACGGATACGTCAGCTACGATGCTTCATCAGCGATATTTCGGCCCTTCTTGGCAAGGGTCCTCGTCAGGCTGTCAATCTTCAGGGTCAACGTCGAGGAAGGAAACAAACCTGTAATAAAAAAATAAAAAAAGCCTGACGAAGGGCCCTTGGCAAGAAGGGCCGAAATATCGCTGATGTAGCATCGTAGCTGACGTATCCGTTGTATACATCATTTGAATATATACATACCCCGTTTTTCAAATGGCGGGTCAGAAATAAATTACTTAGGATACTTACTACTTACTTACTATCTGACTCTTTGAAACTGTTCTTCGAAAATACCCAAACATGGCAGATATAAAAGTTGGTGTGGTGCCGTGACAGTGGATAAAAAAGATGTCGATAAGTTCGGATTCTTAGAAGTGCTTTATGTTTTTTACTGTTTCTCATCTACGTTCGGCGAGAGAAGAGGGGCTGAGCTTAACCGTTAAAACCGTTGAAATCACTACCTGGACGGCCAAAACTGCCGAAGTTCACCATCGGATGGTAGACTAAGAACGGGTACGTAAACATAGGATGCAACCAATTGCCCCTTGGGTTATGTGAAAGCCTACAAGAGAGTGGTCTCGACTCTCGATCCAAGCTTCCATAAGAAGATAACTTCTCGCAGACAACCGTTGATAGCGTGATGCACATCGAAGGTAGCAAAAACGGCAAGTGAGAAAATCAGCGTGGCTTTGTTAGAGGGGTTAGAATGTACCGTACGAAATGGGAGTCTCCGGGTTTAGAAATATATGGAGTGATTATGGAAGTAGGTTGCGCTAGTATTATAGGTAAGGACAGGTTCTTTAACGCCCTCATAGTATTTTGTAGTTTGATTAAGATTTCGCTTCAGGAGAGAGAAACTCACTCGTAGTCTGAAGGAGAGGAAGATTCTGACCGTTGGAGATCTCTGCAGTTTGCCGGAAAGGATCATTCACGAGTTAGACGTGAAACCACCCAAGATCGATAGTGCCCGGTCAGTCATGCAGGTAGGCTTCGTGATGGTTGAGCTGGGTTCAAGCAGGGCCCTGTGCGAATACATGGATGAACTAGATGTTGTTTTTGTAAGCCTGCATGTGGAACGAAAATCCTTTAGCAGAATTCAGACTGTGTCGCAAATAAGGCTTCGGGTTTAGCCACGTTCGGATTTGGAATCGGGAGCGCAACACTGGTTTAGAACAATTTTAGTGTTGTCTTTTCCGGAAACGTTGATTTGCATTCTTGTTTGAATCGGGAGTTGACTTTTCTGTTGCCGGCGACTTTTGTCTGTAAAGCCGCTTTCACACTGACGCGTTGAGGCTTTCACACTGAGCTACGCAACCTCTGCGTCGCGCTTGCTGTGACGCAACGCAGGGCTTACGCAGACAAACAAAACGCAACGCAAGAATAGAACCAAGTTCTACTCTTGCATTGCGTCGACGCATACGCATCAGATTTTTCAGTGAACTGGAGAAAACCTACTAACGATGAAGAAAAACTTAGTAATGATGAAAGAAACGAGAGTTCAGCATGAGAAACCAAAAAAGGAAAACGTAAATACACATCCAGCGTGAAAGCTTGTCGCGCAGGTGTGAAAGATACGCTAAGCAACCTGTACGCAGCGCAAGATATACGCATATGCAGCGCATCGCAACTACACGTCAATTTGAAAGCGTCTTAAAACTTTGACTTTTCTTTCATATTAAGGTTTTTGCGGGTGACTCCTACAGTTAAAGCAAAAGTTGAACCCAGTCCACTCTGGAAGTCGGTCGTTTGCAGTACGACTCAAACGAAATTTTTTGAAAGGAAATTTTTTAATTCTGCCTTTTTCAGGAAACATTTTGCTATACCTACCATACAAGTTCTATCTTTTAACGTGTTTCAAACCCCCAAGAATGTCAAACCTAAAACGCCAACTAAATGAAACACCGATCTTCCAAATAGAGAACGCTAATTTAATGCGCTAGTTGAGATTGTTCATTTAGTATAACCTGGTTTTAAGCTTTTTGCGGGTGACAAAAGTTGAACCCAGTCCACTCTGGAAGTCGGTCGTTTGCAGCATTTTTGTAGAAGAAAGCGGTCTAGTCTTTTTGTCTATTCTATTTCTCTAGGCGCCCTCGTTAGCTTGCAGTGCAAATCTAAGCTACACAAATAACGTCTTAGTTGAAAACAGGCCTGCGAAGGCGATTACGCGAGAGGCTTGCATTTCGTGCAAAGTATTGCCCGCTCACTCACCACAGATGATTGTTTTGTTGTTTTTGTTGAATTTCCCTGATTTTTGTAGAAATACTACGTAAAATGGCGCAAGCAGTCAAAAACGGAAGAAACGGCCGTGAACCAAGTCATTGACGACGCCTCGCCTGCTGATCTCACAGAACTGGCTCAAGACATGGCCCAATCGTCCAGCGAAGTTATTATAGAGGTAAAGGCTGTTTATAATAGTTGTGTTTTTGCAGATACCATGGTTTCTGTTACCACGGTAACTGAATCTGCAAATAGTCGTTTTTGCAGTTACCGTGGTATCTGATACACGGTTGCTCTGCAAAAACGACTATTGCCGAAATTGCACTTTTCGAACTCATCCCAAAAGAAAAACTGATATATCAACTTCCAGAGAGGATGATACAAGTCATATCAGCCTCCAGAGAGGATGATATAAGTCATATCAGCCTCCGGAGAGGATGACAGAAGTCATATCAGCCTCCGGAAGGATGATATAAGTCATACCACCCTACAGAGATGATTTGTGTTCGAAAAAGTTATAACAGTTAACACACCTCTATCTCGGTTGATATCGGAATGACAACCTCGATGGCCATTCAGAAATATCAACCTCGATATCTGAAGTTAACCTTTAGTATGTTCTCCCGCCATGCCGGAATGCTTTTGCTTCCATTGTCTGGATACATCTACTGTCATGAGTTTACTTGAAGATCCATCTTCGATTTCCTTAATTCAATTCAGTTCCGCTTTATTCACCATAATGTAAAAGCATGGCAGTCATAACATTGGCATGTCGACACGATACAAAACGAACAAGAAAAATTTGAAATTCAGGGCGTTTCGTTATAAAACTTAGTAAAATACTGCACAAATGTTTTGTGCCGTATTTGCCCTGCTTTTTAATGGCCGCAGTTGTCACTGCAAACAAAATGTTCTTCAGATTATCGGCCTGGACGTCGCTATAATTTTCCAGTGAAGAGCCACTTATTGCAAAATTAGAAAAGAAAAGAAAAAAATGAATTTTTTTCAACAGTTGGATGTATAATGTACACAGTATCATGTTATATTAGCTGATGAGCTGATGCTCTTGTACTGGAAATTACGAATATTCCTGAATACCCGCTTGCAACCCCGTCCCGTTCTTGGCCGACCCCGAACCCTTTATTTTAGGAACATTCAGTTGTTGAAGAAAGAGGGGAGGAGTCGCTGATCATGTTGGCCGGTTTTACGTCACTGAAAAGCCCGTCAGAGCGAGGGGAATTGGACCAGACTCCGGAATGCAGACGAGAGGAAGTTCTGGATCCAGTTCTGCACGATTCCGGAATGCAAACGGAAACCTCCTGCACAGAAATTTCCACGGATACTTCAGGTAACATGTCTCCTTGCTTGGTGTTCTTTCTCTTTTGGTTTTCATTCCAGCTGAGTATTTCTTTGTGTACTTACGCTCTTGTGAGGAACCTGTTGCCTCAGGTTACTTTAACAAAAATACTCCCGCCCGACAAAGTAGTTGTTGCATGTAGGCTATGATAAAAGCTACGTTGATGACATTCTAACCATGAGCTTAAGACATACTCACCGGTCGAGCAGGGGCGTCACGTATCGGGGGGGAGGGGGGTCTTTTTCTTAAAATCAGTCGAGTTTCGTCAAAACATTGTTTTGTTTCTTAAAAACAGCCAGTTTTCTGAACGCCTCTGCGATCTTTCTTCAAAATACGGCTTTTCGTAAAATAGTCAATCCCGTATGGAAATAATCCAAGTCGTAAACGATCGTTTTTTTTTTCAATTGTATAATGGGACATTTTTCCAATCGTAAACAGTTGTAGACAATTGGAAACGATCGTAAACAATTGTTTTATTACGATTGGAAACAGTTGTTTACGATTGGAAACAACTATTGCGATTGGAAACAGTTGTTAACGATCGTATTTTTCCGATCAAAACCAGTTGTTTCCAATCGTATTTTTACGGTCGGAAACAGTTGTTTACGATCGAAACTGATTGTTTTCAATCGTTATTTTACGATTGAAAACAACTGTTTCCAATTGTATTTTTACCATCGTAAACAGTTGTTTACGATCGTTGTTTTAATACTGAAACCGATTGTTTCCAATCGTTATTGTACGATCGAAAACAACTGTATTTTTCGATCGAAAACAATTGTTTCGGATCGTATTTTTACGATCGGAATTTCCGACTGCAGATTCTTTTTCAACACAGCCTCCACCCCACCCCTATGCCCTAAACTGTAGATTGTCGATAACTGGAAGGCCTTCTACTAGTTCTACTTTTCTCTAACTTCAAGTAACGCTTCCTTTTCTCTGATTCAGTTCAGTCAACAATATCAAGGAGCGATATTCGCATTGTCTTATACAGAGGCAAATATTTTTTCTTCGAAATTATCGATTAAACGGCAGCACACTAAAAAATTACCAGAAGACGATTTAGCAGTATAGACGGGGCATCGACTGCGAAAGCTGCTTTCGAATTATTTTGCGCTTCAAAGAAAAGTTAAAATATCAAAAACACGAATGACAGCTCTCAACTTTAAAATTGTTCAAAATGTTATGTTTTGTTAATGTTAATGTTTTGTGTGTTATGTGTTTAAACTTGTATGTATGTTTTTGTGTTAGGCCATGTTCAGTTTGAATTATTTATCTTGATATTATGACAGACATTATTGATTTGCCTTCATGTATATTGACGTATTCAACACGCCATTTGGCCCCAAGCCACTATATGTGTTGATATTTGAATTAAACTGAAACTGAAACTTTTAGAAAAAATAACAATCGTAAACAGTTGTAAAATTACGATTGAAAACAGTTGTTTCCAATCGTTTACGATTGGGATTTCAGATTCACCATTTCACTTAACTATTTTGATCGTTATAACTCAACAAAATTCAACTTCTCTACTACCGTTGTTAGAAATCAGGTCTTGTTTCAGGACTTGAAAACCAAACCAACCAATTCCGATCGGAAACAACTGAAAACGATCGAAAACAACTGAAAACGATCGTAAACAGTTATTTACAATCGTTTACGATTGGGATTTCAGATTCGCCGTTTCATTTAAACTATTTTGATTGTTTACAAGTAAAAAAAAATCAACTTCCCTATTACCGTTGTTCAAACTCAGGTCTGTATTTCACGACTTGAAAACAAAACCAACTGTTTCCGATCGAAAACAACTGAAAACGATTGAAAACAATTGAAAACGATCGGAAACAGTTGAGAACGATCGTTTTTACGATCGGAAACAACTGTTTCCAATTGTTAACAATTGTTTACAGTTGTCAACAGTTGTTTACAGTTAAACTATGTTGATCGTTTTCAACTAAAAAAAAAAAATTCAACTTCCCTACTACCACTGTTAAAAATCAGGTCTTGTTTTGGTACTTGAAAACCAAGCCAACTGTTTTCGATCGAAAGCAACTGAAAAAGATCGTAAACAGTTGCAAGATTCACCACTTCATTTAGACTATTTTGATCTTTAATTTAAAAAAATCAGCTTCCTTACTACCGCTGTTAAAAATCAGTTCTTGTTTCGGACTTGAAAACTGAACCAACTGTTTCCGATCGAAAACAACTGTTCCGATCGAAAACAGCTGTTCCGATCGAAAACAAGTGAAAATGATCGATCGGTTGAAAAAAACAATCGTAAACTGTCTTTTCCAATCGTTTACGATTGGGATTTCAGATTCGCCGTTTCAGTTAGCTGTTTTGATCTTTACAACTCAAAATAATTCATCTTCCCTACTACTGCTGCTAAAAATCAGATCTTGTTTCAGGACTTGAAAACCGAGCCAACTGTTTCCGATCGAAAACAACTGAAAACGATCATGAACAGTTGTTTAATTGCACTTGAAAAAAAAAAATCGTAAACAGTTGTAAAATTACGATTGGATAGTTGTTTCCAATCGCTTACAATTGGGATTTTAGGTTCGCCATTTCAGTTAAACTGTTTTGATCCTTCACAATAAAAAATAAATCAACTTCCCTACTACCGTTGTTAAAAATCAGGTCTTGTTTCAGGAACTGAAAATCGCACCAACTAATTCCGATCGAAAACAACTGAAAACGATCGTAAACAGTTGTTAAATTACGGTTGGAAACAGTTGTTTCCAGTCGTTTGCGGTTGGCCGACGATTGGCAGATTCGCCGATTCAGTTTAAACTATTTTGATCGTTTACAACTAAAAACATTTCACCTGCCCTACTACCGTTGTTAAAAATCAGGTCTTGTTTCAGGACTTCAAAACCGAACCAACTGTTTCCGATCAGTTGTTAAATGACACATGAAACAAACCATCGTAAACAGTTGTTTCCAATCGTTTACTATTTGGATTTCAGATTCACGGTTTCACTTGAACTATTTTCATTCTATAAAACTTAAAAAAAAAACTAAAACTAAAACGTAAAAAAAAAAAATACTTCCCTGTTACCGTTGTTAAAAATCACGTCTGTGTTTCATGATTTGAAAACAAAACCAAGTGTTTCCGATCGAAAACAACTGAAAACGATTGGAAACAACTGAAAACGATTGGAAACGGTTGAAAACGATTGGAAACAATTGAAAACGATCGGAAACAATTGAAAACGTCGTTTTGAATCAGTACAAAAAAACGATCGTAAAATTACGATCGGAAACAACTGTTTCCAATTATTTACGATTGGGATTTCAGATTCACCGTTTCACTTGAACTATTTTCATTGTGTAAAACTAAAAAAAATAAACTTCCCTATTACCGTTTTTAAAAATCAGGTCTTGTTTTGGTACTTGAAAACCGAGCCAATTGTTTTCGATCGAAAGCAACTGAAAAAGATCGTAAACAATTGCAAGATTCACCACTTCAGTTATTACCTTCAGCTATTACCGTTTTTAAAAATCAGGTCTGTATTTCATGATTTGAAAACGATTGGAAACAGTTGAAAATGATCGTTTAGAATCGCTACGAAAAAAATGATCGTAAAATTACGGTCGGAAACGACTGTTTCCAATCGTTAACAGTTGTTTACGACTTGATTATTTCCATATGGGATTTTTCTCAAAATTAGTCGATTCTTCGTCATAACAGTGTTTTGTTTCTTAAAAACAGACAGTTGTTCTGCCTAAAACAGTCGGTAAATACCTTGCCCCCCCCCCCCCCCCCCCCAACCATGTTGGCGATAGTAACGCCTCTGCGGCCGAGTTGCAGCTTGAAGAGCAGCCGCTGTATGCTGTGTGAACTCATACAGTTCCTACGCCTTTATCATATCAAAAAAATACTTAGCAGTATTTTGTGCAGCTTGGGCATTTGTATCAGGGTTGGTGAATTGCCTGATACACCACACTGGTGCAGCGGGGGGGGGGGGGATGAATTAATGGTCCGGGATCCAGACGGCGGTCGTTCAAGAACGGGGGGGGGGTGTAGTTAGCGAGCTGCAGATGGCTTGAAGAACTTTTTAGACTAACTAGACACCATTTCGCACCGACTTTTTAGTCTATGAAGGCAGATTTAGCCTATAAAGCTCGATTGTGTAAAAACAATTATTCTAGCAAGACTGCATAAGCTAAATCACACAATTGTACACTTAATTGCCATTTTTGGGATCCCAAAACGTAAGTGGAGGGATACCTATGACATCGTAAAGTTGTCCGTCCGTCCGTCCGTCTGTTAGCACGATAACTCTCGAAGGGGTTGAGATATTTTGATCAAACTTGGCATGAGGACTCTTTAGGTCAAAGTACAGGTCAAGTTCAAGATGGGCTATGTAGCTCTATATTTAGGGGTGGGGGAGGGGTTTAAAATTAAGAGGAACAAAAAGTATTTTTTAAAAACTAATGAAATAGTCGAATTAGGGGTAAGGAGACATGCTGAATCCGAATATGAAATTTATTTTCTCCGCGGACAAATAGTTCACCCGGAATCTGGCGAAAACCGGAATATTTGTGAAGAGTCATATGAATTTGATTGGAGGTTCGATTTAGGGGCAAGGAAACGTGCTGAGTCCGAATATGAAAATTATTTTCTCGCCGGACAATTAGTTAGGCCGGAATCTGGCCAAAACCGGAGAATTTGTTTTAAAGTTTTATTTAAATTTGATAAGATGTTCGATTTGCGGGTAAGTAGCCTTGCTGAATTTGCACATGAAAACCATTTTCTCACCGGACGTATAGATCGCTCGGAATTCGGCTGAAACCGGAAAATTTGTTAAAAGTAAAAGTTTAACTGGAAGTTGATTAGAGGTTGGATGTAGGGGTAAGGAGACATGCTGAATTCGTTTTTGAGCTTTATTTTTTCGCCGGACAAGTAGTTCTGGAAATCCGTCGAAACCGGAAAATTGGCAGAAGTAAGGCAGAAAGTTTCGATCTGCTTCGTCAAAATAGATATGACTTAAAGGGGTAAACACACATGTTGAATCCATATCTGAACTTGGTTTTCTTATATGATTAGCTATTTTGCCTTAATCTTTTTCTAAATTTTAATAGTAAAAGTGTTCAAGGAGTCTGGCGAAGACTGGATCTGGCGAAGACAAGACCCAATTGTCTGGATCAAATTTGAACTTTAGGGATCCCATCGAAACCTTTGGTCTTGTTCTCGAAGAAACTTCCTGCAAACTACATATTTTTATTATTCCACTAGAAAGATAAGCTCCTTGCCAATCGTTTGAGCTATTAAAACTTCAAACGTTTTCAGCAATGGGCAACAGTGGGCCAGTTTTTACATGAATCCAATCATGACATTAGTTTGTATGGTACTTGCAGCTCCGCTCAAATGCCATATACCGATCGCTTGTCGGTCGGGCGGTCCACTGTGTTCGACCATCCTGGGGGGGGGGATGTAGGGAGGGAAGACCCGGAAACTTGAATGCGTAACTTTCGAACCGGTGATTAGATGTTAGTGAAGTTTGATAATTGGGAGGAGTACATGTCACTGATGTTTCTCATTTGCGCCAGGGTTTTGCTTGCAAATGAGTTCTTAGTCACCTTAGAGTGCTCATCTTAACCACAAAGTTAAGACAATGGCCCATGCCCATCTTTGCCTCAAGGGTTTTGCTTACAAATGAATTCCTTAAAATACTCGTCTTAACCGTGCAAAGTACAAAAAACACTTTTGAGCAAACGATACATTTTCATGATCCCCAAGGTCCTGTATAAACATTTGTGCCTAACGGGTTGCTTAGAAAGAATTACAGTAAACCCGCGAGTTGACAAATTCCCACAGTCGTCCGCTGATCCAACTTTACAAGTGCCAAATGAGCTTCCAGTTCTTTTTTACTTAGGATACATATTGGTCCTGTAGCCCCTGTAGGCTATATAGTATACAGGCTAGATAGCCTGTAATAAGGTAAGTTTGGATAATCTTTCCAAACCTGCTTTTTGAGCTGAGAACGAACGCAGCTGTGTGGGTAACCGATATTCTGGCCTGTGAGGGCGATTTAGGCCTATACAGACCAGCTCATGAAAAAATTTCTCCATGTAAAACGAAAAAAGTGAAACACATAAATATTCCTTCAGCCCGAGCTGACTGCGAATCATGTTTGATAGTGCAAAACGGATACGTCAGCTGAATTTCATTAGAGCTATATCTCGGTCCTTCTTGACAAGGATCCTCTTCAGGCTCAAAACAATTCAAGTTGGAAATACGAACTTGTGGGAAAATATTCCTAAAAAAATGTGGGAAAGTTTTCCCACAAGTTCGTATCTCCAACTTGAGCGGTTTTGAGCCTGAAGAGGACCCTTGCCAAGAAGGGTCGAAATATATCTCTAATAAAATTCAGCTGACGTATCCGTTTTGCACTATCAAAGAAATGAAACACAGCGTACTCGACAAACTATATATATTCTGATTCCTCTGCTTGTGGGCTATCGAATGATAATAAAAAAACATTCCTTGGGAATTCCTTAGAAAAATATCGAAAACGTAAACGGTTCTTCTTTTTGTGCTGAAGGTAATTGTGTATGGAGAAGTGTCAATCCAAGTACTACGTTTGTAGTCGCGTGGGATGTAGGGCTTATGTGATCGGATAAAAACGTAAGGTGAAGTAGAATTTTGTTGAAATGGAAATAGCAATAGGGTGATTAAAAGTCCCAAACAAGCCAGTGGCATACAAGTATAGCACTTAGTTAATAATCTGATTTATATCATAGGATAATACAATCCTTTTTTTTTTATTCTATTCGCATCTATGATTTATTGTTGCTTTTTTGCAGAGCCGAGTTTGCCAGGCAAGCAGCTCAGACTTCGCTCAAAAGCGTCAAGGTCCGAATTTCGGGAAAACTTGGTAGGCGAACAGGTCTATCTTGTGTTTGGGACTCCCTTGCATGGATTCTTTTGCATGGCTTTTCCCACTTTTTAACCGCAACGCCCACACTTTTCAAATATTTTGCGTCAAACCTTCACTTCTGAGAGCGGGAAGTTTGAACAGAGTTGACAAGCGCCAAAGAGGAAGTCGCTGATTTCTTGGGGGAAGGTATTGGTTTTTCCGAATAACGATATTTCTGATCCATTTTATCGTAATAAGATACCTTCTATCAAGAGCTGTGCTTTTTATTCAGTATAATATCAAATCCTATAATAGCGTAAGTCATTAACAACTGAGCAAAAAACAAACACATGCAAATAAATACGAGCATTTTAGGACAGACACAAGGTAGCCTACATACGAAAAAGGTCTAATCTTTCTATACCAATCTTAAAAACATAAACAGATAATATAAGAGACTGAAAATAATGTCACTGAGGTTTGATTCCGCCTACATCCCTTAGCTGTCACGTCTTAGCTGACACGATGTCACGTCATGGTCACTCATGGTAAAATTGACGTTGGCATGATAGGTCGAAAAGATCTCGTAACTCGCCGATACCATTTCCCTGCCCTTTTTTTCCAGGTTTTTACCGCACTTTTTGCCTTTTTTGCACCATTTCTAAGTTGCTTGACAGTGCCGTCTTTTTAGGTTTGCTGGAAGCTGAATCTGTACATACGCAGTGTTCCGCGACCATGACGGAGATGTCGACTGACATAGAAGGTATGTTTCAAATTATCGAAAGTAACTTAATTCGGTAGCATTTTTGTGATTTTTGGGATCCCAAAACGTAAGTGACGGGATACCTATGACTTCGTAAAGTTGTCCGTCTGGCAGCACGATAGAGATATTTCCTTCAAACTTGGTATGAGGATCCATTGGGTCAAAGTACAGGTCAAGCTCGTAGATGAGCCCTGTATTTAGGGGTGGGGGAGGGTTTCAAATTAAGGGATTAAGGTAGCTTGACATGCTGAATGCATATCTGCCGGACACATAGTTCACTCGGAATCAGGCCAGCACCGTGAGTTTGTTGGGATTAAAATTATTTTCTGAACTCTATTAAGGATTCGATATAGTAAGTAAGTAAGTAATTTATTTATGACCCGCCATTTTGAACAAGCGGAGTTAATGAAGAAAATAAACAAAACACAATAACACACAGAAAAAGACACTTAATTTTCAATCTTCGGTCAGGAAGCAGTGGATAACGTCGTGCGCTGGTTGGGCCCTGGTGTCCCATGATTTGTGAAAGCGATGAGGAAACACCCAAAAGGGTAAGGGGACATGCTGAGTAAATATTTTAACTTTGTTTCCTTGACGGATAAGCTATTCTCCCGGAATCCGGCCTAGACCGGAATTTCCTTCACGTAAAAGTTTTTTACTTGAAGGAAATTCCTTCTTAGTCGATAAGACATTCGATTTAAGCGTAAAGATAAATGACGAATCCCTATCTAAACTACATTTATTCATTGGACAAGGAATTCGTCCGGAATTCTGCAGCCCAGAAATTTCATGAAAGTTAGTGGAACAGCTAACTCCACAACAGCTAACTCCAGCTGTTCCACTAAAGTGGAACAGCTATGCCAACGTTTCGGAACAAATCTGTTATCCCACCCTTTCTACCGAAATATGCTTCCTCCACCCTTTAAACCGGAAAGAAACAGACCTCCAAGAGAAGCAGCTATGAAAGTACCAAAACTCACACCTGTCGCTTGTAAAACTGAAAGGTACCGTAATAGTTTTGTGCCGCAGTTTACCTTGTATCATAACAACCTTACTTGAATTACTGTATTTATTTTATGACAATTGTATATATGTTTTAGTTGTAGGTTAATGACAAGTGCCAATTAATTTGCTCGTGCATGAAATGTTGTGCAAGCATTTATTTTGAAATTAAATAAAATAAATTAAATGTTGAATTCATAGTTCTTTCTTTTCTCAGCTGATCAGACGTCGAGCCCTAATCCGCGAAAAGCCAGCACTTTTACTCTTTTTCATTATTAATAAATATATATTTGTCGGTATGAAGATAATATAGGACTGAATAGGTCTACCTGCTTGGTCTTACTACCGGGCAAATGGGTTCAAGGTTTTAATTACACTTCTGCATAAAATGATAATAAATAGAGGGTCAAGCCGGGGACACAAGGTCGATTGACAAAAGCCCGGACGATCAGAATTGGAAATAGTCAGAATTAACAAAATCCTCTGATAAAATTTACAAGGTGGTGTGTAAATAAGGAACATGTTTGATGGGGATTTTGGTCGTAATCTGACCCCAGTCTGGGTTATTTGAGCTGGAGAAAACATCATATTTACCGTATTTGGCGAAGACAGGAAATCTACAAGACCAGATTGACTGGATCGAGAAGTCCAACAAATATAAGATTTTTGAGATCGCATCGAAACCTTTGGTCTTGTCCACGTCCCCGAAACTCCCACACGTGAATGGCGCACGGAGTATTTCGTCTCGGATAGCGTGTCACACTCAGGGGGGGGGGGGGGGGGGTCGAAGGTGGGGGGGGGGGGTCGAAGGTGGGGCGTGGGGGTGGTGAATGTATTTTTTGGGGTATAGTATCATTAGTATCTGCTGCTGGAATTCTTGCTGTTACCAGGGACCCATAAATTTCCTGTAATGACTCGCCATTCAGGGGACTTGTCATTTCGTATGCTTCTATGTTGCTATGTTGCCCGAGCCTCATCTAGTTTCAAAAAATTCCGCTTGGGTCGAATCGGCGTTCTTGCTCAGATAGACAAAATTTGTTGGGACTATTCAGCATGCCACCAGGTACCTAAGCTAGGACAAAAGATCCAGGATACTCTTCCATTAAAGAGAAATATTCCTAGTTCAGCACAACAGCTGCGAAAAATTTGTCTATCTGGATAGTCGGGTATTTTATCCCCGTGGGTATTTCTCGAACTATCTGACGCTCGGTCAAGAGCGCATCAGAAATCTCTTATTGACAAGCCCCCTGAATGGCGAGTCATTACAGGAAATTTATGGGTCTCTGCTGTTATAAATAACTTTTTTTTTTTGCTTAAACCTTATAAGAATCGGTCTTAGGGTTTCTTGAAATTCGCATAGTTTTTCGCCTATGGTGTTGTGTTTTCTCCGTTTTGCACCATCAAAAATGTGTTTTCTTGTCTCTTGCCGGTATAGTTTTTGAGCCTTGTCGGGAATTAGGCATTGGTACGTTTTGAGATGCCCCCCCCCCCCTCCCCCATCCCCAATTACTTGGAACCGCCCATGCACTTACCTTCATACCCTGAATGAGCAGAATGCGCTTTGCAGTACTATCGAGGTGACCAGATTAATTTCCGGAAAAAGAAGGAACATCGGATTCATTTTGCCTTAACTGTGGGAGTTAATGTCCTTTGGGATGATACTGGGATCCAGATAATGGTTTTCTTATCCATATATCTAGCAATTACCGATCACATTCAGTGAATGACGAAAAGATGTTGAAAAGAGAGCAGCATTAAGAGGCCACTGATGCTGAAGTCCTCGATTTCAGACTCATGGTGGATCTTCGGCCATTATAAAGTGAGAACATAATTTCTTAACCTAAAAGGCCACAAAAACAACCTAGATGACACCTAAACCAAGTTCACTTTTTTTCTAATGACTGAATCGACACAAACCCTCCATGATCTGTTTAGTTGCAACATGTTGACAAACCCTATACCTCATGACCCCTTCTTTCCAGGACTGATAAATGCCAAGTCATCAGAGGTACAGTGCACAGCATCAACTTCAGAGACTTCTATGGCAACAGACGGTAATGTCACTATTTAATTATGGGTGTTGGTTATCCAGGGGGGGGGGGGGGGGTCAAGGTTTGCTTATTGTCATACATAATTATCACTTGAATTGGACAAGCACTGCAGATTAACAGCTTCTACAGGCTATGATTGTCTAATAATTTCACAATAATTTAAACGGACAAAATTGTTGGGGAGGGGTATTCCTAGACGGTGTTGGGCCTTTTTTCTATGTAGACTTGTATCTGATGTTATTTGTAGATTATGCCTTTCGTTTTTTTTCCGCGGCCACACATTTCTGAATAGCCGCGTTCGTTTTCGTCGTGCGTCGTTGTCGATACCAAAAACGTCGTTCAAATTTTGTCACATTAGTGTTTTCTTTGGCACGTTTATATTTACAACAGCAGCTATAATAAAGTACAAAAATGGAATTTAGTATAACAAGCTTACTTTACAAGTTTAATTTGTTTTGCCGAGAATTTTGAAAATTCGCGCCCAATTACTGAACCGAGATGTTGAAACTGACTTTCCGCCTCCGTTGGTCGTTTTAGGAACGACAAATGGAACGGCGGTTCAACCGAACTAAGAAAACCCATTATTCTCGGCAGTCCAACGCCGTTCACGAACGACGTTATAATGAAAACGCTTATAACAAAACGACGGTTGGAACGGCGAACCAAATGACGAAAACAAACTCAGCTAATGTTTGTCACGGAAAGAGAAGTGTGTGCGACACACTCAACCCCCAAGTTGAAACTCGATGAATGTCTAAAATAAAACGAGAAATAACAATCTTAGCAAGTGAAACATCAGGCCTTACCGTTCTGTGCCAGAAGAATCCTCAGTTTTTCATTGTCTATTTTCGTCATTGAATTTACCCGATCTCCAGCCTCAAAAGCCTTGTTGGTCGCGGGAACAGACTTGTGGGCCACACAAGCGATCGCGGAAAACTATTTTCGAGGCGCAACCTATTTATGCGATTTCGAAAAACGCCTTTACTCCTTGGTCGCACCGCCCTGGCGCTTGAGTTTGATGTCAGGTTATCCTCGCGATTCCCAGCTTCGGACGGATTTAAACCTTATTCGAACTTGAGGTTTTTCTTCAACATTTTGCTTCACAGCATTTGCTTCACACAAGCTCGCCTGTGGGCCGTGACACAAGCCTTCGAACATGAAATCGTATCCTGCATCGTATCCTTCTATTTGGAAGTTATCACGACAAAAAACTAGAAAAATAAGAAATTATAAGAAAATAAATTAAGCAGAAACTCAATAGCAGATGACACAAGGATGCGCAGTTTCAACAGACAACACTTGGGATGTATAATCTATTGTTTTGAAAGCGTTATGCACTGCATGATTGCCAGGAAGAGCGGAAAAACAGTTGAAAAAGCATCTATTAACTTTTCTGATATCATACGACAAACAAAAAGTCAGCAGATGATTTTTTGGCTCTTCTTGACAACGCATGTTATGCATAACAGGAAGAGCCAAAAGCCGTCGAAAAAATATCTGTTGACTTTTCCGATATCATGAGTCAGCAGATCCTTTTTCGGCTCTTTTAGACAATGTTTGTTATACATAACATTTAGTGCATAAAGTTTTCAAAATCACAACAGATTACATCCCAAGTGTTGTCTATTGAAACCGCACATCCTTGCGTTATCTGCTATGGAACTTCTGACAGTGTACTAGACCGCCTTTGATGCAGATTTGTTTGAAGCTTCATTGCGTTTTGATAATATTTTTTTCTTCCAGATGTTGAAACCTCCTGCTGTACTTCGCAGACAGAGATGACTCAGTTATCTACCTCATCGGTACAGACCGAACAAATACCTATTGGTACGTGGTAGTATACTTTATTCACACACGTGTCACTTTTATCCCAGCTGTAAAGCAAAGAACACGAGAAAATTTGGCCCCTCTGGGTCCTCTGGGAGAGAGGGTAGCCGCGACGAGACATTCTTCTTTCCCAAAGGAACTGCGTATTATTCATAAGACTCCTAAGACTTGCCCCGGGACGTTTAAAAGCCTCGCAGTTTGCTACTTTTAATACTTTTTCTTCAGGCCCGAAACAGTCCAGTGAACCTCGGGAAGAACAAGAAACGTCACCCAAACTAAGCCTCTAAATGGATTAAAATCTTGTGCAAAACAATCAATAACGTTTGTTGTCGTGACGTTTCTGGCTCTTTGCTGGGCACAAGGTGATTCTTCAGTTAGTCATCAAGAGTATACTCTACTCCCTTGTCGTAGCTAGTTTGACACCACTCTGTTTTCTAGTTTAAATATTATAACTAGCACGTTGTCCACTCTTTGGGCTTGCTCACACGATACTTGACGAACAACTGAAGTGATTAGTGGACTTGTCCGACCCCCCCCCCCCCCCGCACATCATAAGAAGTGTTCTGTATTGCCGGAATATTCACTAGTGGTCCCTGTTTTTCATAAAAACTTGCTTACTTAGGCTTAGGTCCTCCTTCGCCTGGAAGCGCATAAGGCAGCAACAGTGGTTGGCCACGACGGCCTGTCCTGAGCCGTCGACCAAAGCTCGTCCATCGAAGACGTCGCCAACTTCGCCTCCTTCTCTAACGACCTGCCAATAGTTATTTTGGGTCTCCCTGACTTGCGGAGGCCAGGGGGAGTCCAACACCATATGTCGTGTGGCAGCCTTCCATCACCCATTTGTACCATATGCCCCCAATACATCCATCGCCGCTTTCGTCCCTCATCGAGGACGGGGGTATGATTTTCAAGGAACCTGTTTCTGAATGTACTGATGACTGCCGCCTAACGTTATAAACCGTCTTTCCTAGCGTACTAATCTGGCGACTATATTGGTTTGCGAGCTATGTTCATAACCCTTCAGTGGGCAGTATGTCTGTCGTAAGAGCCGAAAGGTTCGTTTGGACGACAAACCGTTTATGAGCAATGAAATCCGAAGATTCATGAGTGCAAGGGATAAGGAATTCAAACGCTCGCTTGATTCATGGAATACAGACGCCTTCGCAACCGTGTGCCCCGAAGCATGAAAAGTCTTGGTCCAAGAGCTAGTGGCCGTCATAACCGGAATTCGGACTTACTGCTCAAGCCAACCCACCGCTGAGTTCTGCAGTCGAAGACGATGCTAATACTCAGCAGCCGAACCAGATCCTGTAAAAGAGATATCTGTCGAAAAAATGGCAAATACTCTGAAACGAGTACAGGTAAAAGAGGCTCGAGGACGCGGAGATATACCCAGTCAGCCATTAAAGGAGTTTGAAGATGATCTCGCAACTCCCATTTGCGATATTTTCACAAAAAAGTGTTTCCACGGTCTTGGAAAACTGCCGAGGTAATCCCAATACCGAAAGTTGATAATCCAAAGGAGCCCAGCGATATTCGACCCATATCTCTTACCCCGATCCCCTCAAAAATACTCTCGTCGTATGTTTAAATCCCACTTGAAGAATCATTTTCATCTTTCAGTTCACTAATTACAGTGCTCTGCATTGCTCACTGTTATAGAGCTGTAATGGTTTCGTGAGTTTCCGCCTAATAAATAAAAGCAAAATTTCGCTTGCAAACCATTGAAACTTCTCGGGAGCGGGAGTTCAGCATCAGTTCCACCTGTGTTTTTGTTCATTTCATTTTTTCTTTTCCAGCTGAGCAGCTGCTCACACTTATGGACTCAACATCCAGGGATGAAGTCTGGGCTGTCATCCGGCGTTGGAGCGAAAAAAAATAGTTCAATTCTTAGGACAATATTCTTTTGCCTCGGCACGCAACGGAAGTTTAAACCTGAAGTTGATCCGTGATCTCTTCCCTCAGTCGTTCCTGAGAATTGTACATTTTCCCTGATTGTATAGTGCCTTGCAGATCGAAATGTCAAGTATTTTGTATTGTATTTCGCTTGCCTCTCGAAGGTAGGCTGTGTTGAAGATGGAACGAAGTTGCGACGTACTAAGGGCGTGTTCTCGCCGACTCCCTCTATTCTCGCCGTTCCCCTTGATTCCCCGAGGAGTCCTCGGGGAACGGCGAGAATACTTCTTAAGTTATGATCGCGGGCGGTGGTAGATCTTGCATTTTGTATTTTGTGTGTGGTCTGGCGAAAAGTAATGCATGTATTTTAAGTATTGCCGAATAAGCTGAGAACATAAGGCATCTTCACGAGGTTGACAGCGAACATAGATGGGCACAAGTCAAATTACCTTCCAGTCGATGATTGGTCGACTATCAAGTCGGATCGTCTTTTCACGGCTGCCAACAGACTATTCATGGACTGCCAACCTCGAAGGCTCTCTTTTCTACTGTCCTCCACTGACCTATGTTGACCTAACACTGATTTTTTTTTGACAAGGGTGCTTAAAGCAGACCCTGGCATACTATACAAATACTGCGGTGACTTCGTACGGTACTTTTGATACGCGCTAGACTTGCGTTTTATTCTGTTCTGAGTTAAAATAAATAAAAAAAAAGTTGAACTTTTAGTAGCCCAAAACAAACATAAAATTATCCCCACGGCAGATACTTTAGCATGATATGTGTCTCATTAAATATTCTGGGCCACTTCTGACTCGGGCTCATCACCGTTCCAATGTAACTTCTTTTCCGATTTGGAAACTTGAAGCTTCTCTCAAATCATTCATATTTTATTGGGTGAGGGTACCTGGCATTTTTTACATAAGGTATTCAGCGTTCGAAACAGGGTGTACCAGATGCTAGTTATTCACACTTTTGGCATAGGGTTTTCTGGTAGACTGAAGAGGGTCGAAATGCTCATTTCTGTTTTTGTGCCCAATCGAGGTCACGGCCAGTTTGTCTCCTCGAACAGTAGGGCGTTGAGAAACGACATTTTGCGGTTCGTTCAGCTCTGTCGAGTAATCCCAGCAGACCATGGGATAATATGTCAAGTGCAGCCAGGGCTTTAAGTGGACTATATCCAGGGTCTGCAGAGTTGAACCTAAAGAACATATGATAAGACGAGTAAAGTATCCTTCACTTGGACGCGACCAGGTGGACTGTTGGTCGAACCGTGTCTTGCGGTCATTTTATCAGTGTTTTCGTTCTTTTTTTTTTCATTGTTTCGTAATTTGCAGAGATACGACGGCAGTTTTTTTTAGACGTTCGTTCAATAAAATAAATTGTAGAGTACCGCACGTTTTTAACAGCCATCCACACGAAAATGGCCCATTGGTATTTGCACCCGCCAAAAAACTCACAGAATCGTCTATGACGTAGCTTTGAACACAGCGACTCAACTGTCTTATGCGGCTTTCACACTGAGAACGCAAGACGCTTGCGTTGCGCTTGTGTAGAGTCAGCGTTTTGTCTGTCTTGCGTCGGACCGTTCACACCGTGAAGACTTGTGCGTTGCGTTTTCAGAAAATGGCTAGTTCTGATGAAGACTTAAAATGGATGCCTGGACTGAACATGGAGCCTATATGCGAATTCAGACAGTTTGTAGAATGTTTATAGGTAGTTTTTTATTGTTACTATTTGCTACTTGAAGGAGACAAGAGGTGTATTCTCGCCGTTCCCCGAGGACTCCACTTGAGGAGTCCCCGCGTTTTTGTTTGTCCCGGGGACTCACTCCCCGTATTCTCGCGAGTCCCCACGGACGGGGAATGCTCCGATTATCATCACCATCATCAAAAAGGACTCCCTTTCAAATTTGGAGGGGAATTAATTTTTGCTGTTGTAGGTGCTATGTAAAATTAATTAAAAAGAATCCGAATTAACAAAACCAAAAATAAAGTGGATCTAGACTAATTTTTTCAGCTGCATATTCATTTTTCGAACAAAATCCAATTTAGAAGCATTCCCCGTGTTCTCACTGTTTCTGTACGCGGAGTCCGCGTGGAGTGACTCCCTCTATTCTCGCCGTTCCCTTCGATTCCCCGAGGAGTCCTCGGGGAACGGCGAGAATACGCCTAAGGTCCAATTAAATGTAATGTGATACAAAGTAGGGTCAACTTACCAGTCATGCTCTTGCTAAACTCCTTTTTGATGATTTCACAAACTGATAACCATGTATTATCTTGTTGTGATAGTCAGGGACCCTTTTGTCATATAGTCCAGGTCTCTCTTGAACTAGTTTTACTAGTTTTTCTTCAAAAACTTCCATTTCAGTGAAAAACAAATTGAAAAATGTGATGCGTACGCGTCGGACACAACGTAAAAATAGAGCTTAGTTCTATTCTTGCGGCGAACGCATGTCTTCGCAACGCTTACGCAAATCTTCAACAGGAGATTTAATGCGTTCGCCGACAGCGCCATTAGAACCATGTCGTCAGCGTAAGCGATCGAGTTCAAAAACACACCAGAGATGTTACAGCCTACACCGCTCTCCATTAATTGTTTACAAAGGTCATCTATAAAAACATTAAATACAAGATGAGAAATAATTCCCCCTTGTTTAATTCCGTTAGCAGCATGAAAAGGAGCGGACAGTTTTGACCCCCACTTCACACGAAACTCCTGTTGAACATATCAATTTGAAAGAAAATCAACCAGCAGCTTTGGCATACCCCTTGTTCGTAACTTTTCAAACAACAATTCGTGGTTAACACGGTCAAAAGCTTTTCGTATATCTAAAAAACAAGTGAAAATAGCTCAACGGAAGATACCATCCAGTCGAAAATAGTTGCGTTTTTTATCTAAGTTTTGTTCGCCGGTTGCTTAATTTCCGTTTTGGAACGACGTCGAAGTTCACCGTTTACTTAATTAGTGTTTTTACGACTCCGGCCATCCTTGCCCGGTCGACGATTCTTCTACGATACTCCTATACTCGCAAAACACGCCGGTGACCCTCAGGAAGAACGAGAAAACGTCTCACTAACGATTCAAACAGAACAACCCAAATCTGTGTCAGGCAATCACGGCGATCGCTGGGGACAGCTGTGGTGCCACTTCCGGCTCTTCCGCTAGGTACACGGCGATTTTGCATCGACAAGGAGGTTTAGTCATCAAGAGTATTCAAGCAAACTTCGAACTTCACGAAGTCTGAAGGACAAAGAATCTGTGACCTGCGACCAAAAACGGTATTTAAGTTAGAGACCTTTGAGTTTCAAGGTAACTTCAAACTTCGATCTAAAACGCAACTACAGGTTGATGCCATCCGCACGAAACAGGTTGAGACGGAGGAAGATATCATCTTCCCCGTATGGCGATGGTGTTGTAAAGGAGGTTGGGTTAGGAGTGACTTTGTAGGTGGCTACCAGCTACTGTTAGTTGTCAGTGAGCGGTCCTAAACCATGGACAATCTCTTTCTTCCATGTTTCCTTGATTCGGCTTGGATCTTTGATGTATTAGCCGAGTGGGTTGCACTTATGGTTTCAAGTGCTGTTACTTTTTTGCAAGTCCACTAATATCGGTTCGAATATCCGACAATTCCAATCTTAATCCTCAGATTTCATCGCGAGTAGCTTTAACTGTATCGAGAATTTGCTGGATCGAACTGGTCAATGCTTGAACCGAACCATGTATAGACACTTTTATGTATCTTCCAGAGACGAGCGTGTAGACACCATATCGTTAGAATCTTTATTGAATAGTCTGAGGTAACTTGCATCTGAGTGAACCGAGTTCACCTGTTCTCGTGCTGTAGTTTTGTCTTTTATTTTGAAAAATTAATTGAACTTAACTATAGCTTAAAACATAGGATTGTCTAGTAAGATATGATTTACAGAAAATCTCTACGTAACCATACGACTAGAAACAGGTTTTCAGGCAAAAGTCACGATAGTCAAGCTCCAAACATACGTCTGCCATTCTGACAAGCCCCAAACTTACGACAGTCTCCTAATGTACGGCTAGAAAATGTGTTCGCGAAATACGACAAGAAATAGTCAAAAACTTGTAGCACACAACTGTGAATCTTGACAAGCTAAAAACGCACAACTATAGAAATATCTCTTCGCATCCGTATGGCCAGAAACAACATTTATGGGCAAAATTCCTGTAACTGCCTAGTCATGCTGGCAAGCTCTCTAAAGCAGTGGTTCCCAACCTTTTCCGTACCGCGTACCCCTAATCAAGGTTCGAAACGATTGCGTACCCCCTTTTTCAGAACGTGAAAAAGACGATATTTAATATCATAAATGATAATGCATCCATGTGTAGAAATATATAAAAAATCAATGAGGCAATCACTAGAGGCTGCTTTGTGGCTAAAATATTGTCGAATCTCGGCTCGACGTCATTAACGGCAATATTTTTTACAGTCAGCCTGTTTCTGTGTTTGATTTTGATGTTCTCCGTGCTTTCTTCAAGCCATCGCAAACTTTTTCGTTGGCTCATTTCGCAACCTGAATGACAATATCACTTGCAATGTCTTTGATTCTTCTTGAAACAATATTGTTTGACACAGGAACAGATTTTATGACAGTGGGCTAGTTGTTTTGGAATCATCATTATTTCACTGACTTTCATAGGGCTTGTAATCAGAGGCGTCACGCACAGGTTGACAACACCCCTCCCCCCAAAAAGGTCGGCCAGACGATTAAAAAGAAAAGATTCTGCGCGAAGCGCCGCGATTTTTCGTTAAACCAGTTATTTAAAAAAAAAAGTCGGTCAGTAAAAATACCTTAGGCTTTCGGCAATCGTAAATGAGTAAGACGAGATTTTGAAGCTACAGACTAAATCAGTTTTGGTTCCTTCGCGTACCCCTTGCAAGGGTCTCGCGTACCCCTTGGGGTACGCGTACCACCGGTTGGGAACCACTGCTCTAAAGAATGAAGAACTCTCTGAAAAATGGCGGGGGGGGGGCGTCACCCCCCGTGCCTCCCCTTTGAGCCACCCCTGTAGAAATGAGTCATTTTGTCTCATGAGTCATGGATGTCATTTTGTACAGAACTCATCCTTACGGTGATTGTTATTAGTTGCGTTTTTATTGATACCATGGTATCTGTTACCACGGTAACTGGATCTGCAATTAGTCGTTTTTGCAGTTATCGTGGTATCTGTTACACGGTGCTCTGCAAAAACGACTATTGCCGAAATTGCACTCCCTGCATCCCTGCCGATGCAGAATCTCCGGGTAACTGCGGAAGAAAGGAAGAAACGGTGTCACAGCTGCGCTGACTCAGGTCTGAGTCATTGAGTTTGAGTCGCTACGGACACGTTTACTCCTTCTTCCTGAGAATCACTGGCGTGTTTTGGACTTACAGTGCGAACACACGATCAGGATCGGAATCTCCCGAACTGGAATTCCTGCCCAGATTTTCGACACCATCATCACTTCTATATGGAAAAGTTGAAATTTTTCAACTTGATCATGAAAGTGCAGGAAATCCGGCCGGGAAATCCTGATCGTGTGTTCACACTTTTATACTGCGGACATGCGATCAGGATCGGGAGCCTGGAATTCCTGCCCGGACATCACTTCCACATGGAAAAGTTGAAATATTTTCAACTTGATGATGAAAGTGCAGACCGTGCAATCCCGCCGGGAAATCCTAATCGTGTGTTCGCACTATTAGTCATATTAGGCGTATTCTCGCTGTTCCCCGAGGACTCCACTTGAGTAGTCCCCGCTTTTTGTTTGTCCCGGGGACTCACTCCCCGTATTCTCGCGAGTCCCCACGGACGGGTAATGCTCCGATTATCATTACCATTATCGAAAAGGACTCCCTTTCAGATTCGGAGGGGAATCAGTTTTAGCTGGTGTTGGTGAAATGTAAAATTAATTAAAATCAACCAGAATAAACAAAACCAAAAATAAAGTGGATCTGTCAACTGCATATTTATTTTTCGAACAAAAGGCGTATTCTCGCCGTTCCCCGAGGACTCTTCAGGGAATCGAAGGGAACGGCGAGAATAGAGGGAGTCACTCCGCGCGGACTCCGCATACAGAAACAGCGAGAATATGGGGAATGCTTCTAAAATGGATTTTCTTTGAAAAATTAATATGCAGCTGAAAAAATTAGTCTAGATCCACTTTATTTTTGGTTTTGTTTATTCTGATTCTTTTTAATTAATTTTACATAGCACCTACAACAGCAAAAATTGATTCCCCTCCGAATTTGAAAGGGAGTCTTTTTTGATGATGGTGATGATAATCGGAGCATTCCCAGTCCGTGGGGACTCGCGAGAATACGGGGAGTGAGTCCCCGGGACAAACAAAAACGCGGGGACTCCTCAAGTGGAGTCCTCGGGGAACGGCGAGAATACGCCTAAAATCCAGTATGGAAGCATTCCCCGTATTCTCGTTGTTTTCAGTACGCTGAGTCCGCGTGAAGTGACTCCCTCTATTCTCGTTGTTCCCTTCGATTCCCCGAGGAGTCCTCGGGGAACGGCGAGAATACGCCTATAGAGTATTGCAGATCCAATTACCGTGGTAACGTAACAGATACCATAGTATCTTCAAAATGCAACTCATGAGGCGTATTCTCGCCGTTCCCCGAGGACTCCACTTGAGGAGTCCCCGCGTTTTTGTTTGTCCAGGGGACTCACTCCCCGTATTCTCGCGAGTCCCCATGGACGGGTAATGCTCCAATTATCATCACCATCATGAAAAGGGACTACCCTTCAAATTCGGAGGGGAATCAATTTTTGCTGCTGTATGTGCTATGTAAAATTAATTAAAAAGAATCAGTTGAAACAAAACCAAAAATAAAGTGGATCTCGACTAATTTTTTTAGCTGCATATTCATTTTTCGAACAAAATCCATTTTAGAAGCATTCCCCATAGTCTCGCTGTTTCTGTACGCGGAGTCCGCGTGGAGTGACTCCCTCTATTCTCGCCGTTCCCTTCGATTCCCCGAGGAGTCCTCGGGGAACGGCGAGAATACGCCTATGGGATCTAAAACGCAACTACTTTTTCCCGAGAGTTCGTGGAAGAAAGGAAGACTGGCCACGTGGGGTAACAGTTTCACAGATTTTGATAAATTTGGATTATTATTTCATAACAGGTATATTGTTCAGACGATTTTGTGTTGGCCAAAAGTCATTGGTGATATCTTTGAGTCTACAAGAATTAGGGTCATGGAGCTGAGAGCTGATCAGAGTCTGTAATAATTTTGTTTTCTTTCTGTGAAATAACATCATTAATAATGAAAAACATGGAATAAGATTGTGTAGGACATTATCACTCACAGGAAAGCAACAGATTTCTGGATAATCTGCTCCTCAGATATGACTGGAAAAACTTGGCCTGCTAAGAGATTGCTAAATTGTGATAGAAATTTATTTGGGTGTTGACTAAACCTTACCCGATTATGTACGTTGACTAAACCTTACCCGATTATGTACGGCTGGTGACCAGGGTTGACACATCAGAAAAATTTAGATTGACTTTAGGGCTGAGACAGAGAGTGAACTGGGAGTGAAATTCTATTTTCATGAAAAAACGTGAAATGGTCATTTTTGGTCAGAATCACTGCTGCAAAAATGCTTTTCGGCGGAATCTCAATTGGTTCAGAATCCTTCGAGCATGACCATCAAAAAAAAATTCCCAAAAGAGTCCCCCCCCTTCACTCCCACTGAAAGTAAAAACTAAATCTTTATGTAGTACAGACAGAATGGAATGCCTTAAAATTACTTGCATTGAGTTGAATTCTGTATTTAATTTTGTTTTTTCTGTAATTGTCACACTATTGTGCGACAAATCTGGACAATTACATGAATAGAGTGAATTTTATGTCCGACGTAGGACATGAGTGACAAAAAAAAACTGAATGACAATTCACACTATCGTGCGACATGTGGCAACCCTGCTGGTGCCATTTCAACTGACATTATGACAATTTGGGAGACATTCTAGTAGCTAGCTAAAGGGCGATCTCCTGGATTCGCTTTCCGAAAAGCAAAGCAAGAATCCGCTGAGTGCAAGAACAAGCAAAAAGTTGCAGCGCCTCAGTTGCACATTTACAACTTCTCTCTGATTCGCCAAAACCACTTTCCACTCGCAAAGTGGATTCGCTTTCCAAGTGCTGGCGGAAACTAGTGGAGCCCGACAACAGCTCTGGAAAGCGAAGCGGCTTTTAGCCGAAGTCGCAAGAACAGCCTGCGCATAAACTCGTGGAGCTTTCCAGACCGCCAGAATCGCCCTTAAAACAAAACAGCAACTGGGTTGCGCAAAGTATACAAGAAGAAGGAAACAGTAGCGCGAAGTTTGAAAACAAATCAGAATAAAAATCCCCCCGAGTAGATTGCGTTGAGCCCAGCAAAGACTGAAAATTTAATGTTGGGCTGTGGTGAGGTGACTAGAAAAGATTTTGACTGTATATATTTAAACATCAGTTTGAAAGTGAAGACTATGAAGTGATTGCAAGGTGCAAAGTGCATAACACAAATAGAACCTACAAAACCTTGTAACTGGAACCTGAAAATGTCAAATTTTAATAGGAAAAAATCAGCCAACAAGGGTGGCCCCTTTGAACAGAACAAACATTAAGCTTGGATTCAGTATTATGAAAAGAAAATTTTCTTTCCGTTTGACTGTTTCCTAGCCTCCCCACCTTTTTGAGATAAAACTGTTCCACATTTTTCCGATAGCAGAACTAGCCTGTTCTGTATATTTACGGGGATTCAGTAGCTATACAGAATCCAAAATAGGCCATCAGTACAAATCTATTTGATACAATGATCGGGATTTGGTATAATAGCCAGTATTCTGTAGTTACAATGAATTTGGTGAGAGAATTTACTGAAATCATTTGGTAATTTTTGATACCAGAACTATTCGGTATGTTTATGGAGATTTGGTAATTACACAAAATCCCGAATAAGCTATCGGTTCGGATTCAGTAATTTTATTCGGTATAATTTTCAGGATTAGGTAGTTAACCACGAATCCCGACTTTTGTTCCAGTTTCGACGAAAGTATACCGAATATGAATATTGTTCAGTAGTCTTTCGATACCAAACAATTCAGTATTAACGGGGATCCGGTAGTTATACAGAATCCATAACATGCTATCGGTCTGAACTTATTCGGTATAATGACTGGTATTCTGTAATTTATTCGTTATAATTGCCAGGATTTGGCTGTTACCACAAACCTTGAAACTCGGGAGAGGTCAAGACTAGAGGCAGACTCAAGGGATGATCTATGATTTCATTGATACTCCTTTCTTTTATTTTGGATCCGAAAAGAAGATCTAATCATAAATGTTTCGCAAATTCCACCTTCAGCGCTTTTCGTAATAATCTCTATTTTTGGCAGGGCGTGTCATGGTTTTAAGCCAGTTTTAGGATTCAGATTTTGAAACCTTAAAAGCTAGACTTAAATTTGGCAGGAAAAAGGAAAAAAATCTCACCTGCGGGGGTTTTGACTTTGAAAAGATTTATAGCATACGCACGTATTTAGATATAAGGCGGACTGATCTCTCAAATACCGTATGTCTGTATTGCTAGAAATGTTTTCAAGCTCAAAATACGCTCGGATTTTACGTGGTGGTGTAAACCCACCATATGGGTAGTATTGACTAGACCACAGTTGCTGCTGCTGCCGGAACGGCGCTCTGTTCGGTTTCTAGAACTTCTTAGAGTCTCTGTATTTAATCCAAGGTAAATGATAGAATTTGTAAGAGGAGCAGGTAAAGTCAAAGTTGCAGATACCATGGCAACTGATACCGCAATAACTGGATCTGCAATAGTCGTTTTTGCAGTTACCCTGGCATCTGATACACAATTGCTCTGCAGAAACGGTTACTGCCAAAATTGCACTTATCGTAGTCATCCCCAGGTCATCTCAAAAGAAAAACTGATATCCAGTTACATCACTGAGTGCCAAACTTCATTCCCACCAATTTGACAAAATTTGATGAAAGTGAGATGACTTTTCAGATAGCACAGTCGGACTTTGGTATCTCAGACTCAGTATGAGACACCACAATGAAAGGTCACATACCACAATAACTGCGAAAAGGCCTTTTGACCGTGGTATCAGATTCCATCGTACCGTAACTGTAAAAACGACTTTAGACCTTGGCTACTTACTATGCTTACTATGCTTCTCACTCAACTTATTTGTAACGTCTAAGTTTTCCAATCTTCTCTGTGAAGAATTCAGAAGGTAAAGGCCTTGGCTTTATGAACAGAGAAATTTGAAAGTTTTGCTCAACTCAGTTGCTACTGTTCCTTTGCTAGCTGCTCGATTTGATACGTCATACAAAGGTGACGTCATGGACCGTGGATAATTGGCTAAGGTTTAGTCAACACCAATTCCCTCAGGCTGCCCTAGGGAGGCAGTCAGGAGGGGTCAGCAACCTTAAACTATGCTCTGTAACCTCGAAATAGCAGCCAAATTGTTCAGATGAAATTTCTTTGCAGTCCTGTGAGTCAAGAAGCAAAATCTGAATAGCCTACTTTCGATGGTTAGGATGGTTTAGTCCAAAATTATTTGCCTGTTTTCTTTTCTTTGTTTTGAACCTGTTTTGAACTATCCAGGAACTATCGTAGTTTTTCTGGTAGGCTATTTAACATTTTAACTTTGATACCTCTAGGCTATCTTTATTTTGATTTATAATCTGATAAATGAGGGCAAAGAATTCCTCAGTCAGTCTCCACTTTATAACATAACAGTTTATGACATATTAAGTAAACAGTTAACAGCTTGGCTAACTGTAAATACTTCTGCAGCCCAAGCTGACGGAGAAACATATATTGGTCAGCTAATACGTCAGCTAACGTCAGCTAGTATTGGCTATGATGCTTTGGCAGCGATATTTCAGCCCTTCTTGGCAAGGGTCCTCGTCTGGCTGTCGAATTCCAGGGTCAACGTTGGGAAAGGAAAGAACCTGCAATAACAGCTAATGTTTTTTTTCCTGGATTTTGATCAACTTCGATTTTGTTATATTAAGAGACCCAAACTTAAGTTTTCTTCCATTAATGACCCCGTTCCAAGTTTTCGGTAGGGAGTCTTTCCTGTCATCCCCCCAGTCGAGCAATAAAAACAATAGTTGCGTTTTCGCAGACACCATGGTATCTGATACCACGCTCTAAAGTCGTTTTTGCAGTTATCATGATATCTGATACCACAGTCAAAAGGCGTTTTTGCAGTTATCGTGGTATCTAGCCTGTTATCCTGGTATCAGATATTCAGATACTACGGTCTGACCCTGGTATCTGAAAAGTCATCTCACTTTCATAAAATTTTGTCAGATTGGTGAGAAAGAAATTTAGCACTCAGTGATGTAACTGGATATCTGTTTTTCTTTTGGGATGACTTCGAAAAGTGCAATTTCGGCAATAGTCGTTTTTGCAGAGCACTGTGTATCAGATACCACGATAACTGCAAAAACGACTAATTGCAGATCCAGTTACCGTGGTAACAGATATCATGGTATCTGCAAAAATGCAACTAATGTGTCAAAAATTAAATTCAAGGATTAGTTTCCCCAGATAGGATATTTATAGTTGACCATGACCATGGGAAATATTTAAAACTGATAAACATAGGCCTAAGAGAAATCGGAATATGAATTAAATATTTTTGGCAAGTGGACTATTATGCAGGAAAAGTTGTCTAGTATGGAGTTCAGAGTTTTCTTTGGAAACAGTACACTGTTATTCTCTGTTCAACTAAGTAGAGGTGTTACTTTAAAATGGAAACAATACACTGTTAGGCTCTGTTCAACTAGGTAGAGGTGTTACTAGCCAAAATAATTGGTGGGGAAGGTATTTACCTACTGGCATTTTTACCGATAGTCTTTGGCAGAAAAACAACTTATGAGCAAACAATACATTTCCGCCCACGAGATCATTTGTGCCACGAGGGTTTTGCTTAAAAATGAATTCCTAGCACCGTTTAAGTGCGCATCTTAACCGGAAAGTGAAACAAAAATACTTTGACCAAACAATACATATTAAGGATCCCCAAGGGCCCATTATTATTTTACCTCAGGGGTTTTGGTCACAGATGAGTTTCTAGCACCCTTGAAGTTCGCATCATTACAGCCAAGTGCATCAATAAAATACTTTTTACCAATTGATACATTTTTTTGTTTTGAAAGGCCCAGCTCAAGGGTTTTGTTTACAAATACTCAGAACAAATTGACGAGTTGGCAAATTCCTACTTTCATCCTCTGAACCAGCATTGCTAGTGCCATATGAGCTTCTAGCTCTTTTTGTCATCCTCATAAAAGCATCCACCTCCCAACTAGCCTAGCCAATTCATTTATGTCAAATGTGTTTGTCCTGTTGTTTCATTCTGAAATAGTAAGTAAGCTTCACTAGCTTCAGGGTGGTTGATTCTCCTTTATTTATTTGGTTATTTATTTATTTTCTTACCCACTAATAACAACAAAGGTAAATAGCGGAGTAAATTAAAAAACAAAGAAAGAAAAAAGAAAAACACAAACTACTTTGACCAGGAACATGATCTTGCTTTTCCATGCCTATTGGTTTGGAATTTGTCAGAATAGTATAGAAGTATCAAGCGAACCAACTAGCTTCAATATTTCCTGCTTTGGAGGTTAGGACACAGGAATTGGGAGATAACTTAAGTTGTTTGTTAATCCATGAAGTTGTGTGAGGACTAGAAAGGTGAAAAGCATCGTAAGAGTATTGGAGAAGAAATACTACTTATTGCTGCATTTCCTGCACATTTTTAAATAATCACTTTACAGAATGTTTTACTGCTTCTAGGATAAAGCAGAAATGAAAGGCCCAGCAGATAGTGAGAATCAGAGCAGTAATGCTTTAAATGGTGAAGCATTGGAAGACAAGAATGGCGAGACAAGAAACGGTGTAACTCTGGAAGAGGCACCACCTGAGGACTTTTCTGATTATATGTGGATGGCAAATGAAGAGGAATTCGAACAACAAGTAAGCGATTTGGCGAGTGGGCCTATTTTATCAAACAGTTATCAGGCTAATATCTCCTTAGGGGTGCAGAGTAAATGCCTGGTGCAGAACATTGCTCTGAAAAGCACACCCACTCTCCTCTCCTTGACTATTTCCCAATCTGCTTCGCTTCCGATCAGTGTTGTAATAAGTACTTTGAATTTGTACTTAAGTATTAAGTATTAAGTACTTCCAAATTTTGTACTGAAATATCAAGTATTAAGTACCAGACCACAATTGTACCTAAGTAGTACTTGAGTTTTAAGTACAGAACTTGTACTTAAGTAGTACTTACTACTTAAGTACAAGTCTAGCGCTATTTCTAGCTCATTCATATTCAGTCGTATAATGGAAAATAAAAGAAAGTCATATAAATAAAGGCATTTGGCAGTTTAGATAAAGAATTAAACACCAAAAAAGACATTAGAGCTACGCTTCTTTGAACGTTAGTTAGTTTTGAACAGGCAACTTGTATGCACTTGACAAAAGTCATCTTCCAGTCTACCAAAGTAACTAATTACGGGCTTCTAGGAATTCCTCAACGCGTGTTTTCTTCTTTTTCCATTAGTCCGAACTGCACTGTTCTAGGTCAAGCCTTGCTTAAGACTAATATTTGTCTTCTGGTGGAGATGCTGGTACTGAGAATCTGCTTTTAGCATTCTTTGCCAATCCTGAAATCGAACTACTTTTGAGTCTTGAAATTCCCTTTTCTAAAAAATCCTTCTGTTAAAAAAGAAATCATTCGATCAAAGCGGAATGTACTTGGGAGAGTACTTGAAAGTACTTAAGAATGTATCGGTACTTGAGAGCTTCAAGTACCTATTCATCTTACTTAAGTATTAAGCACTCCAGGAAAAATGTACTTAAGTAAAATCCAAGTACCTTGATTTTGTACTTAAGTAGTACTTGACGTACTTCCCAACACTGCTTCCGATGCACAAGTGCAAAAATTAGCATGGCTTGATTTGCCATCAGAATATTGTTCAGAAAATGTGTCAGCATCTAACATGGATGGAGTGATCCTGGAAGTAGAGTGCAAAGGGAGTAGATGGGATCAGAAAATAGAAGGTCACATGAACAGAAAACATGGCACATGTGCCAGAAGGGTAGTGTTGGATGGGTTAATTGAGGGAACTAAATAGGTTGTAAAATGAGTTTTTTGGCGAATGAGTACAATGATGATTGTACACAATTTTATGTGTGAGTTGAAATAACTATATCGGTTTGGAGAGGGAATTTTCAATGAATGGGCAAATGAAGACCGGTCAGTGAAAATGCTGAAGAGTTTGTGGTTTGTTAAAATCAAACAGATGGTAGGTTCTTGAAGCTCTGCCTGAGGCATTGTGTGGAGGTCTCAACATGAACCGATGAGGTTATTAACCCCTACTTGGGGTGTTCTTATCCGAAGCCCTTAGGCTGACTAAATCTTGGTAGCGTCGAGCGTTGGGAATATTCGACGTTCGAAGGCAAATGCGGGATCGTAGTCTTTCGTTTCGGGGGGTCGGTTCCTTTTCTTTGACACTTACTTTATTAATTCCTTGATTATAACTTGTCACAGTCAGCACGTAAGATTATCTCCAAATCATCGGCATACAGACATACGTCTCGCGACAATAAACTCTCAGGATCATCTCCCAAAATCATCTAGCAATCATCTGCCCACTTAGGGCTTCACATCAAATTCCCATTTTGCTTGCGTAGTAGCTAACCTTTAAAGTTGACTTAACCAAACTCACTCACATCCGCGAGCTAAAGTCTAGGTAACATGAGTCTCGAGAAGCGACAGAAGGATGTTGGTAAACCACGAAAGATTATTCTTACTAATGCTGATTCCAAATATTCCGACTATTAAGGAAAACTAATTCTGATACTTAATATTCTAATATACTATTTGTCACAAGCATAAAAGGATGTTGGAACACAAGGAGTATTTGTTTTCTTTTGTATTGCCATGCTCTATAATGCAGCATATATCATCTCGTCTCTTTTGCCACTGCAGATCACCTTTGCATCTCTATAATTGAATACTGGCGTTCGCGAGTTCTATTCATCAGCTAGTGTTATTTTTTTTTTATTTTTTTTTTACAGATTTTTAATACATTTTATTATTAAGCCTCGTAGTATCTTTTCTGTTCTTCCAGTCCAGTATGAATGGGCCAGGTGACTACGCTTCCACTTACCCTCGGTGACGCCAACGGTCTTATCACCTTTTTTTTTTTTTCCCTTAACTTAAACACATGACTGGCCTATCTATTTAGCGTCACCTACACTTTCCTCTATCTGTACGTTTATTTTTTTAATTTCCTAATTATTTTTTTTCCTTCAGTTCTTTCTAATCTTTACACTTCCATCCTATCTTTATTTATAAAATTAAATTAACAAAACTAAATTCAATAACAATATTTACTCTTTCCACTATCAATAAATTTCAATCATATTATACAATTTTAACGTGATTATCTTTCCACTATTATTATTCTCATCATTCTAATTATTTCTATTACAAAATTCAACCTAAAAAAAAAAAAAAAAAAAAATTCTATAAAAATCACATAAAATACAAATAATTTTTTTTATTCCTATTACCATTTATCATACATTTTAAAAACAAAATATATAAAATACATTTTAAATAATATTTAAAATTCTCTTTATGCGGACCATTTTACCATAATAGTGTTATTAGTCACATGTCAGTTGCTAGTACTCAGTGGCAAGAGGATGAGCAGAAGAACATTGAAGGGTCTACATGATACACCCTTTTGTGGAGGGAGTAACGAAAGAAAATGTTATCTACCCTTGGTAAAATTGTGGAGTAACTCTACCATACGTTTTTGCAGGTTATGCAGCAGCTGGAGGAAGAAGCGCTGATGGAAGAATGCATGCTCCAGGCCTACATGGACCCTGCTCAAGGCTATGACTCGTTTAGCCCTGTGCCACAAGATCCTATGTTTATGTACCAGCAGCTTCCTCAGCAAATTCCAGTGAACATACCTGTTCAGTACCCTCCTCATTGGTAAGCTTTAAGTTTTAACTGAAAAGAGCTGAAACAGAACAACCGAGCTACCCATCACATATTCACGTAAAGAGGCTCGAAGACCCGATGAAAGTGCGTTACTTCGTTGCTCCACTATTCACCAATAACCGGCTTTCGTATAGCGGAATTGCCCTGTCGGATTTGTGGTACATCTGTGCGCTTGTACATGTGTTGTATGCAAGTGTTCAAGCAGTGAGCTACCTTCCACAAGCTGATCACTGGACACGGACACTGAAAAGCCGCGCTTGTATTGAGATTCGGATTTTCCGCGCCATAGTAGAATTTTGCGTTGTGAGGACGGCCTTAGATATTTTGAACATCACACTAGAGCAAATAGTGAAAAATAAGAAAAATTCCTCAACACAAGCCAAATGATGCAGTATGTTCAGTTAAACGATACAAAAATAAGTTGGCTTTTCAGTTAAACTTTAAGGTTTGTTTAAGCCCTAGTTAAAGATCCTTCGAAGGGCTTTTAAAGCCCCTTAGCAAACCATGCGCACACAGTTGTACCGTACAGTATCTAAAACTCAAAGACAGCAATTTAGTCCGTCTACACCACAGTGAGTGAATATTTTTATCAACCCGCTTCTGTAAAATAGAAATACTGGGGTACAAAGAGAGAAGAAAGGAGACAGTGAGTAGTGAGTAGTTATGTGTCTGCTTCTGTAAAATAGAAATACTGGTGTACAAAGAGAGAAGAAAGGAGACAGTGAGTAGTGAGTAGTTATGTGTCTGCTGTCGCGGTGTCGTGGAGATATTTCGAAATAGCCTCTGGCATTGCATATATGTATGTATTGTACATGGAAAGCCCAACGGGCCATGGTACAAAAAAAAAATATGCAAATCAAATATTAACTACATATTCAACACACTTCCTGAAGACAAATTAAAGAAAACTACATAGTTAAAACACTTTAAAAGACCAAAGACCCGTGTCGCAGTAATATATCTATATCTGATATACCTACGTAACGAGTAAGTGTCTTCAAACAACTCATAGTGGAAGGTCATGGCGGTTAGAGAAAGCACCAAATGGACTGGAGAAGAAGGATTGGGTTATAACTTCGGAACGGCTAGGTAGCGCAACCCTTCTCGCCTTCCGGTTGGTTTTGTGTTATTGATTATCATAAAACGCTGTGAACATGGCACCTCAGCTTTGGTCATTATCCATGAGGAATTTCCTGTTTGATGGAGCATTTTCCTTACGAGTAATCACGTTCAGAAGACCAATCTGTTTTCTCACAGGGTGGCCGGAATGACGCTACATGCCTGTTTGTCCTGGAACCAAAATTCGAATAGAAGATAAAGCGCGACACTGTGGACAGTTAAGACTCGTGATTTATTTTGCTCCTGACCTGATGCTGATTTCTGTTTTGCAGGCCTGCTGGCGGAAATGCGGCAGCGCCCAACCCTGACATGTTGTCGATGAATATGAGAAACCTTTCAATGTCTCAACAGCAAGGAGATGTAAGCATCTTTACTTTTATCGGATTATTTGGGCGGTAGGGAGAAAATGGTGGGTGACTGTGAGGTTACGACTGTAGCCAAAAAAGATCCCAGAAAAAATATCTTTCCACACTTTGTAAACGAGATTCTAAGCAAGCTCCAGCTATGACGTCCATGCTAAGCTTCCCGATCCAGTAAAAGGAAACAGAGTATCTTCCAGTTAAAGAATTTATTAAGTTGACACTTGTCAACTACTCGTTCATCACAAGTAGCCTATTCAAAGTTAATGCTCTGTTCAGCCCTCAGTCTTGAACCAGCCAGCTGGCACAGTGTCAGGCAGAGCAAAATAACACTAGGGAGTAGCGCCAAGACTTGACAAAATTGACACACACTCGAATAGCAGCGACACTAGCACCACTAGCGTAGCGGTAGAGAACGTCCCTATTGAAACTCATTCATTCGTTCATCAACGCTGGCTCCGATAGTTTCGTATCCTGAACGTTGCAAAAAAATGATACAGCCTCCATTGTTTCCTTGGTGTGTGCAGATCGCACGTTTGCTTTACTAGAAATTTCTAAGCCGCATGTTTGTCTCTCAAATGCTGCAAGCGTAGTTGGCGGCGCTACGAGTATGGCCCGTTTGCAAAGCATGGAAAGCATAGGTCTTGGCGCTACTCCCTAGTGTTTTTTGCTCTGGTGTCAGGCTAGTCTGAAAGTGAATACAATCCGAATGAGCTTTACTGTAAATAATGCTGTATTAACTCTAATATTTATTAATAGGGAATCAAAACTGGTATCGAAAGGCGTGCTCGCTACCATCACGACTTATTTGCATCAGTCTCTGGCAATATGATGGAAAAGGTGTGCTGCAGTAAGCCTACCTTGCAGTCAGACATTAGTACTGTTTACGTCAACTATCAGCTGCATCACCAGCCCGCGTTCCTTTCACACTTGTTCTAGTGCTTTGGGTATGAAGTCAAGATCAATGTGCCTTCTTAGAATAATGTAGCCCATGAAACGCGGAAAAAGGGGCAACAAATTTGTGTTACCGTCTAAACATGATTAACCATCGATGGTTGGTTAGCATAAAAGTATAATAATAACAACGTTTTGTTCCTGAATAGCTCATATAATTACTCGCTAGTGTCGGATCGTCACACAGTTATTAACACGGCTAAAAAGTAATAATCACTTGTCAGTAATTACCTTAAAATATTTATATGTATATACAATTAATAACGAATATATCACAGTTCAGAATTAAAATAATTTACGAAAAATGGTACAAATGACGAAATATATCGGTCAGTAGAGTGGATATCGGGGCGAAAAAGTCTGGTACAATTACGGGTTGCAGCGCGAAGCCTTGTTTCAGGTCGAGTCTGGTTTGGGGCTTTGTAATCTGGTAGGATGGTAGGAGAGATCTATGAAGATCAGAGGCAGCATTGACGTCAGCTCCTTTGATCCCGGAGCGAGATTTGAATTTGATCTTTCATTTATTTTCAGACGAAATTGAATCCCAACGCAGCTGAGTTTGTTCCCCGTTTTGGCCCCAGCACCCCAGTTTTCCCAGTTACAAGTCAGAGCCTACCGCAGGCTTCCAACTCGTAGTGAGCTAGTGGTGTAAATTGAAGTGACAGTTGAGAATGTCTATATTTAGATCAGTTATTTTACTACACTAAATCGCAAGCGGATCGTGTGTTGTTTATCAACCTCTCGTCACGGCTTTCGGCAGGATCCCCTCTGTTAGCCTGAGTTTATGATATAGCAGGAATTCATCAAATGGCGAAGCCGGGAATGTGTAGTATCGTGTTATAGTTTGTTTGAGTGCTAAAGCAGGATTCCCACGGATTTCCAAATCTGGATGTAAATGTCCGGACGGGGGTCTAATTTCCGAACAAGGGCCCGAATCCGGACGAGTGTCTAATATCCAGACTGAAGACCGAAGAGATTTCCCGAATGCGGCATATGGATTCTGTGGGAATCGTGCCTGGTGGGAGGGAGGAAACGATTCTTTCTCATATTGATTTCTGCTTTTGACCCAAATTGATTGACTGTTCTAAGTTCGAGGGCCCTGGTGTCTCGAATATATACATCACGACTAAAAACCATTCAAATTTCTGTGATACGAAGTAACTTTCTCAGTTGAAATTTGTCGCGTTACCAAACATCACACAGCTTGTCCGTCCACACGTGTACTTTTGCAAGGTTTTGGCTGACGTCTCTTACGTACACCTCTTTTCGCGGAACTTCGTCGAGGACAGTACTTATGGTTCAGCGAAAATCTTACAATGCAAACTGCCTATCGATTTTTTTTCCCCCGTCAGGTCTTACCCCGAATATGTCTGATGAATTGTATAGCTTGTGAGTTCCTTTTGCCTTTTAACATTTGGCTGTAAACACTGATGTTAAACGCAGCTTTCATCCCATCAGTGCTGCTTATACAACCCTGCACCCAAGCTCAATAGATGATTCAGCTTATGTATCCAAGATTAGTTAATAACACTCCAGATAATGTTTATGTCAGAAGCAAAGTGACAGCCAATTCGGCTATGCGCAGCTCAGTGGTTCGAGCTTATAAATCGAAGATTAGTTAATAACACTCCAGATACTGTTTAGTAATACCAGAAACCACGTGACTGCAACTTGGGCCGTGCGCAATAACTGTTATTGGTTGTCCTCCATTTATAAATTTCGAATGAAGCTGAGCACTCTTCATCTCTTCTTAATCCCTTACACCGTACAACATGCTGCTGAAACCTTCAGTCTTGTGTATAACTTGAACGGGACACGCAATGACGATAGGTGTGGAGGGGGGGGGGGGGGGTATTGTTTCAAGTTGGTGGTGCTATTGCTTGAATTTCAGAATCGGCTTTCTACCAGTTCAGAGCTCCAGTCGGATCAGTCTTTGTGTGTCTCCGTCCCCTCATTATTAGCATCCGTCACGCAGAGATGTTACAATAAACCCCTAAATTAATGAAATTTTTAAATTGAAGAGTAGTGCTAACTCATCGTCAGGCAGGTTTGCACTTTTTCTGCTGAATTCTTGTAATTAAACACATCCTAGCAGGTTTTTAATTACACCTTAATATTAATAATAATGAAAGCACAATTGAAAAAAGGCCATTGTTAAAATGATGATCGGGTGGGGGGGGGGGGCTAATAGGAACTAAACCACATGGTGACTCTGAACTGGAATGTGAAGAATTCATGTCGCTCGGCTATTGAAACATGTGATCTGCGTTAATTATGCTCTTAGTGGCAATGGTCACATACGATTTCTGGATAATCATTGCTCTATATGTATTCTCGATTTGTCGCAAGGCGTTTTTGTGTGGTGGTCATAAGATCGTAAAAAGTATATATTATATATTTTACACATGTGGTTGAAGTATTTCGTTGTATCCTTTTGCTCTTTTAGCTTTAACTCCTGACTGGGTTAGTCCTGTGTGGCAGAGGTTACGCTGTTTTGGTGTAGGAGGTTTCGTAAATTACAAGAATGCAAAAATTTCGTGAAGTACTCTGAATGTGTCGTTCACAATCATGGTTTCGTAGGTCCAGTTCCTTTCTTGAACCGTTGATTTTTCGATGGTCACTTGCGTTTCCGAAGAAGTGTCACAGAGTCTCCTTATGCTTTATTCGTTGAATCTTATTTGTCCAAACTGTGTTTGCACGCTGATCTCTGTGGCGCTGACCGCCCGCGTCTCTCTCTGGAGTCGTGGATTCTCTCATTTGCCCTATGCCCGGGCCGCACTATGGACACACCTGTTCTTAAATCGTTTTTTAGACGTTTTTAAGACCGTTTTTTCGTGGTTTTTACGTTCTTCTCAACCCGTCCATAAAACCAAGGGATGGAATAATCCATCTCCCGTTTTGATTTGCTGTGAACAACCAACGAGAGAGGAGCGTCCTAAACGTCTTAAAAACCGGTCTTAAAGACGTCTAAAAACCGGATTACGAACAATGTGTACGTAGTGGGTCCCGGGCATTAGATTTAAGTCGCAGTCAAAGACCGTAACAGTCGAAAGACAGCAAGCTCCCATAAGCCCCATGAGTCCCGATAAAACTTGGACAAAGTCCTAACGCTAGGTAGTGGGCAGCTTGATTTCCCACTACGCGATTTCAGCGGAGTTTCCGGTATTTTTCCACCGTTACCGTTTTTGGTCGCAGATTACTAGGTCGGACACCGCGAACGGATCTTTCTGATTTAGGGACACGAGCCCTGTGGAGAAAAATAGGTTAACTGCTAGAAGCGTGATAAAGCTCAACACAAGGATGCGCAATTTCAAAAACACTTCGAGTTTTGTCTGCAAGTGTTTTGGACTATTTCCATTGTGGCTGTTGTCTTATTTTTTCGTAAAATCAGATTTCCAAATTATTCCATGTTGCGTCTTAGGGGCCCAAATACAGCCTGATAACACACATTTTCTGTAACATTAACAAATAGTCTCGAAAGTCCTATCTGGTGAAATAGCACACTCTTGTATTCAGACCTCTGGCAGTGTAACCATGATAAGTGGCAAGGCCAATCTCCCATAATCTGTAGTGTTTTCGGGAGTGTCTGATCTAGGAACTGTGCCTAAACCGCGCCGAGATAGTAAATCTTTGATTGAGGCAGAAAGGAAATAATATCTGTGAACTGTGACATGCCCTAGTTTTTGTCTCCTTCCTACTGGATGTGTTGCCGACCTCGACTTACATCAACGCGAAAATTGCCTAAAAAACGTTCATTCGAAATGTCTATTGCAACCAACAATAACCGGACCGCAACAAATCCATCATGGACCTTATTCGCTTCCAAGTGCGAATTAAGGTAATTGATTACGGTTATGTAATTCGAGGTTGGCGACCTCTCCTGTATGTTTAAATTTCATTTGGCTTTAGTAGTGTTCAATGTGCCTACAGGACTCGAGGAGGCTAGTTGTCACTAGGTTATGTGTCTGACAGCTGTTCACCACTATATACTTACCAATATGTACAAATTTGTATTATAGTTAAGGTAGTGGTATTCTTGACGTGTGGCGTTTTTGGCAGGCTGGGCTGAGAAGCTCCGGAGGTCGACGGTCCAAGGCGGCGTACCCCATAATAAATTTGTAATGCTGGGTCTGCACTTAGCGTAAATCTGACCGTTTTTTAAACACTTGCGTATTTTACGATCGTCTTTGCGCTAGCAACGGAAACGGACGTAAATACTATTGGATTTTACGCAGTGTAACGCCGTAAATCGGCGTAAAAAAAGTATTTAACCCGATACCCGCTGCCCAGATTTTCCGGGTCAGAAGTTACATAAGTTTCTCAAGTTCCGTCATTTCCTCTAAATCGAACTGAGAACATAAATTTTCGGTCTAATGACTCGTGTGGTTAAAGCAATTTTTTGTAGAAAATTTGGCTGAAACTTTTGTGACTAAAAAAAATAGTTCGATCCGAAAAGTGGTAATATATCGGATAATAAAGTTAATATTTTGGATCGAATTTTGCCGGAAAACTTTTTCGGAAAGAAGACAGTCTAAAAGAAAAGAACGGGGCCGCATGGGAAGATTAGATGGACCTACGCGGAAAGGGGAGGGGGCTGTCTACTGGTTAGTTGGTGCAAGAAACCGCAGGAGAAAAGGCTTTGCAGTGCGCGGAAAGCTAGGATGTACCTTGTTAAAAGCGGTTGCTGGATAGACCAGCTGGCGACAGATCGGTAGCTAAGTGGGAATGACCGTCTTGCCTGGAGTGTTTCTGTTTGAACTCCCGACAGATTTTACATACTGTTAGTCTTGTACGGGAAAAAGGGTTCGATTTCGAAATGTCGGATATTGTATTTCTTTGATTTCCAAAATAGAGGGTTTGCTAGTTGTATCTGCAAGAGACCTCTTTTAGACGTGTGATTCACCGTGGCCATCTTACGTGTCTACTCGTTCGCAGTTAAGGACGTCACAAAATTCCTCCCCCCACCCTGGCCGGATGCGTTTCGTACCGAAGACTAGGTGGTCTGGGAAAGGGCTAAAACATCGACTGCAGGGGAAAACTTGTTAACAGCAGAACCTAGTTTTACAGTATTCAGATAGTTTTGAATATTGGAAGATGAACAGTAAAGAGTGCGAGGTGTGCTTTAAATCCATAGTGAATGCCTTGCGACATACAATAATCCCGAAGAGTGACTTGGCATTTAGGACAGCGTCGTTATGCCTTGCTTTTTCACAGCCCAGCAGCTTTGTCTTTCAGAAACTCCGCGGTCGTAAGGGGGGGGGGGGGGACATTAACCCGAGTCAAGACGAGTTGGCCTAGGCGTGAGTAATGAGTGATTGCAAGTGGGTGGGTGTGAGTATGGATGATGAATGACTCAAGGGTGCTTCCCTACTCTTACTTCTTGGCCATGCCTCATCACGCGGTGCGGGGCCTATTATCACCGGGATTAATGAGACAGCTGACAACCTTAAATCGGTTTTCACGACGGATTTAGTCAAACAGCTACCACATAAAAATCACACAGAAAAATCTGAAATTTTTCAGGCGTTTGAAAAGATTATTCCCATGTTTGAAATATTTTAAGAAGTTTCAGTTGTTTTGAGACGTTTGACTTTTGAAAGGTTTTACCCCTTCATAACCACAGGCTATACTGTGCGCGATTCTCGACGGGATCAAACGAGTGAACTTTCTTGTTATTGTCATGCACGCTGAAGATCATCTTATAATGTGTTCCTGGGGGAAGAGTTTAGCAACGCAGCAGCAATGAATCGATACGGAGCGGTTGAACCTACCCTGCGAAAACGGATATTTCGATATCGAACAAGGACAAACAAAGAGTTTAACACTGAGATGCAGAATTTTCGACTTCGGCATTTGGTAGGCACTCTAAACCTGTAAGTTATTGGAAACTTTTTTTTCCGATCCTTTCTTGATTGATGACGCTACTGGAAATAAGTTAGATCAGAAATGATATCTTGAGGGTTTCAAAATTTTCGCAACAACCGGTTTTTGTACTTTTCCGAGTCAAAGCATGACTGCATGATTGACCAGTACTATCCAGGCGACTCGGCTCCGTTTTCGTCGGGTAGAGTGCAGTCTCTCTTTTGGCTCATTCACAGAACAAAATTATGAAGCGAGCTGGTTCGATTTCAACTACGAAATAGGGTCCTCTTCTTTCTCAAAAACTTTTATTTTGATTCAAAAGCGGGTCTATGCTTTGTTAACGAATGGAAAACGCATCGTGGAGCTAGCAAAATCTTGAAAAATTCAATGCGATAACCTCGGGTAACCACTACTGCCATAACAAGGATAAACAGGAACAATCGAGACGATCAACTGGAGGAAAATTGGCTTAGGAGACAAAATATATAAAATTCGCCTTTGATCTTTTTTTGCCACAATGGAACCCTTGACCGATGTTAGAAGATGAAAAGACTGATGGGCTAATTCAGACTCAGAACCGGGCAATGTTGTCCGCCAATGAGAAATACCTAAGGCGTATCCTCGCCGTTCCCCGAGGACTCCTCGGGGAATCGAAGGAACGGCGAGAATAGAGGGTGTCAATCCACGCGGACTCCACGTACAGAAACAGCGAGAACATGGGGAATGCTTCCAAAATGGATTTTGTTCGAAAAAGAATATGTAGTTGACGAAATTAGTCTGGATGCACTTTATTTTTGGTTTTGTTTATTCTGATTGTTTTTAATTATTTTAACATTGCACCAACACCAGCAAAAATTGATTCCCCTCCGAATCTGAAAGGGAGTCCTTTTTGATGATAATCGAAGCATTCCCAGTCCGTTGGGACTCGCGAGAGTACGGGGAGTGAGTCCCCGGGAGAAACAAAAACGCAGGGACTTCTCAAGTGGAGTCCTCGGGGAAAGGCGAGAATGCGCCTCTGATGTTTTTCTGAGATTGTAAAGCATAGGCGCGTTCTTCACACTACCATCAGTATTTTCCAAATCTTGCTCTGGCGTTTCATCTATAAAGACTTTTCTGGTATCACTTCTCAGTATAACCGCGTTCCGACAAGAGGCGTTTTTTTCCACGCTCGATTGGGCTCGAAAAGAGTTTTTCCGCGGTTGTTCGCGTGTCTCACAAGTTTTTCCGCGACCAACAAGGTTTTGGTGGCACGAATTTGACAAAGAACTGTCGAGGTTGTTTCCGAGTTATTGGCTTTATTTTGGCGGGTAATTAAAATTTAGCGGTAAATTCATGTACAAATGATAAAAGTCGCTACTATCAAGTACATAGGCATAAGACTGGGGATCCTTTCAGAGGCGTTACTACCAAAAATGTTTGGCGGGGGGGGGGGGGGCGAGGTATTTACCGACTGGCTGGTCATTTTTACCGACTGTTTTTGCAGATAAAAATGACTATTATTGAGATAAAACGACGATGTTGACGAAAAATTGGCTGATTTTAAGAAAAATTACTATTTTTAAGAAAAAATCCAACTATTTTTAGGAGAAACCGACTGTTTTTAAAAAAAATCGACTGTTTTCAAGAAAAAATCGACCGTTTTTACGAAAAATCGCGGCGCTTCGCGCCAACTCGGCTGTTTTTTTACCGACTGGACGGCAACATTCGGGGAGGGGGGGGGGCATCCTCCCCCCCCAGTTGTGACGCCCTTGGATTTTTTTTTTAGCTAGGACGTAATTCTGTAGGTCTGATTATTGAGACTTTACCTGGAGCTTATTTTGTTTTCAAACATTTGAAATTACCGCCCCCCAAAAAACAGATAAAACGGCGTTTCCGCGAGGTTGCTCGTTGGTCGAGGGTGTGTATCTTGTTTCCACCACAAAAGCTTAAGAACTTTGTCAAATTCGTTTTCTGCGGAAAAACGCATCAGGTTCTGGCGAGTCCGTAGTTGTTAGCCCAAAAACGGGTTTTAATACTACGGAGTGGTCACCAGTGAATCCAAAAACGCATTATAGGAAAAACCAGAGACCACTAGTAAGCCCTCCGACGGTAAAGAAGGCACCTTATATTGCTCCCAGTGGAAGAGCTCGCCAAAATGGCGCTTCGAGGTCCCGCATTTTCGTTCAGGGTGAACTTCGTAGTTCGAAGCGAAATTCGCCGGCCGTGGGAGCTAGGTTTAACTGGAATAGTCAAGGGATTCACAGCGTCTTCGGTGGCAAAGAAAATTTAACACAAACTCAGTAAAAACGGCTCTCAAATCACTTAATTGTCAATTAGAGAAGTCGAAGCACTACCTAAATACTAAAATTAATAATTTAGATATAAATAACAAGATTAATCAACAATCATACACATGGCGATCGCTCGCAGACTTCAACTTCTGCATGGTGCAGAACAATGTCACAGTTCACAGTCAACGTGACATTGGAAGTGAGGCTACCAGTCGAAGTAGCTTTGATTTGTAAAAAATTGCCGATCATACTTGCTACACACGCTTGTACTTTCTTCTCTTTTCTCATACTGGGGAGGGATTCTGACGAGTTAACGAACTAACACAAAGCACTGAAGCCGCAAAGCAGAGACTACACGGGACGGCAGCTACTTTTATTTCTGTTTCACTCCCTTCTCTTTTTTATTTCGACTTGGATTTCACAACCAAACCTTGGTTTCATCTTTCCGTTTTTCTTTATCTTCTTTGTTAGATTTCCACAACTCCGGAATTCTCTGTTTCTGTTTCACAACCAAATCCAGAATTTGTCTTCTGTTTGCTTTTTTGTTCCTTCCTTTCTTTGTTTCTTCCTCCCTTTCCTTCGTTTTCGGTTTCGACCTGGAATTTTTTTTTCTTCCTCCCAGTTATTTAACTTTCGCCCGAAACTGGAACACTTACGTTGTTCACGATACCGAATGCCACCGAGATATTATCTCTTAGCGGTAGAAGGGATTCCGAGGGGGTGGGGCGAGGAAAATGCTCCCTCCGGCGGCTTCTCCTGTTGCGCCGCCAGAGCTCTCTCCCTCTGCAATCTGAAAGAAAAGCAAAAGTGAGGAGGATGGTTTCCAATCTCCCTGAATCTCACAAGCCAGTTTTTCTACATCTTATTTTCTTTTTTTTTGCGAGCCTTTTCCAGGCTATAGAAGTGCCTAATGACCTTTCTTGGAAAGGTGCAAATCAGGCTGTAACTAGAAGCTGTAACCTGCAATCATGTTGCAACAAACCTCAGCTGACGCTTGACTCCATAAAACACGAATTGTTTACAGTGTGATTGCAGGCAGACCAAGAAGGTCGTGGCGCTGTAACGAATCTCAGTTGGCTTAATCGTTTGTGAGTCGCAAATGAATATTTATTGGGAGCTCCATCTAATTAGTCCATAATCAAATGGTTCCCCGATGAAATGAAGGATAGAGCTACAAGTAGAAGACAAATAAAAAAAGCAAAAACATAAAAAAGCTGTAGTTGGTTGGACAAAACTAAACAAAATGGCAACAGACTATTATATAGTAAAGGTATCTATCTTTCTTTAAATACTTCTTGCAAGTTTTCAATATTGCGGTTCCGGTTAAGAAATCAATTCAACCCGACTATCAGCTTTCGTACGGCATACGAATTAAATTTTTCTGAAATGATTTGTATGGTAAAGTAATGTTACAGACTGTTACAATTTCTGGATTGACAAACCGCTGAAACACTGTGCAAAAAAAACCCACAGAAGATTCAAAACTTAATATAATAATAATAAGTGTATTTAAAAGCCCAGTGGCCATATACATAACACAACAATAGTACACATTACAAAATAGAACAACAACATTATTTTTCTACGGCTATGAAGCCTCGCTACTAAGCTTGGTCGCTCTTAGCTTCAGCGCTCCCTCGATAAATTCGCACACCTTTGTTATAACCCTTTCCGAAGTGCTATTCAGGATATCCGGAAGAAGCAAAACACTCCCCTTAAAATAAGATCCCCTTAACTCCGAAAGCTCCTGGCATCGATTGAGAAAGTGGTCCATGTTTTCCTCTACCCCTGCTTTGCAAAGTTGGCAATTATACCTGATATATGATTATATATGATTCAATTTTGCTTTATTTGACTTAAATTACTATTTGCGCTCAGATCTCAAGATATTTCCTGGGTTTGATCAGACGGATTACTGTGCAATATAGTAGGAAAGGGTAAGAACGAAAAATTTGTCTAGTGCTGGACATAGTTTGTCAGCATCTCCAAGTAAATCCTCAATGAACCGTCTTATTGTATAAGTATTTTAAGGGGAATTCTTTTGAGACAAGCAAGTTCATATTTTTTTTTTTTTACTTTGCTCGTTGGTTCGGCTGAAATAGTTAAAATAATAGTAATAAGTCATAAGTTAAACGTCAATCGTGACTTACCATGTCCGACAGGCTAGTAAGCACAAAAAGAAAATACGGTAAGGAAAGTATATTCGGAGGTTAATCGTACCGTACGCACTCCAGTAATTGGAGGAATTAGATAAAAGTCTGGTCCAGACCCTAACACTGATCTTTCTTGTCAGTTCATTATCCAGTATTCAGAGATACGCCGATGGTTCGATACCCTTGGCCTGATAGTACGGAAGGGAAGAAGAGAAAAAGAGAGGGAAAGGAAGTAAGGGAAGAAGCTTACTTGTTCTTTGATTGTCTCATAAATTGCTGGATTTTCCGTGCTGCTTGATGTTGACGACGCTGGGAGTACGTTCGCCTAAGTGACAAATGGTTAGGTATTTCAGACGGTCAGAAGCGCAATAGGAGTAATTGGCACGCGCTATGAAATAACATTTTATTTCAACTTTTACAGCGTCATCTAGTGTAATTGTCGTCTCTCACGCGGTCTAACCTTGTGTCTACAATCAAGGACTTATAATCCTGCGCAGTAGAACATCCGCTTCTTCCTTCTCGCAATGCATCCTTGCTCTGACTACGGGAATCTCTGAATTCATGGTATACAAGGCCTTGGAACAACTTAGGGGTTATAAACCTGCCTGTTGTCGTCATAACTTGACGCATCATTGTCCTATAGTTTTTCTCTGACTCCAGATACTAAATAAGAGTGTGATGATTCTCTTAATTCATATTTCGTTACCTAGTAAAATGCATAAACAGATTGTCATGTTTATTTTGTCGGAGTCTTGTCTGCGCGAAAGGTCTCAAACCCGGACAAAAACGCGGGGATAAATCTACAACGAAGTCAAAGGTTTCGATGAGATCCCAAAGTGTATTCCACGTTTTATGTGTGGAGACTTTAAGGCTCCAGCCACATCTAGCAGAATATTCTGTAGAGGCAATATTTTCTGCATTATGTAACAAGTATTACCATTATCCGACCTAACAGTATATAGCCTAGGAAATATACATTGAGGCCCCAGCAATTCCAAGCGGTACACTCTGTAGAGGATAATAGACTATTTTTTGCAAAATGTATTATTATTGTACCTAGCGGTATTAGTCGCCTGAAAGGACCCCTCTTGCTTATTCTGCTTTTATAATATACCTAGCTCCCACACAGAATTATAAGCTTCTAATATCCCCACCTTTCTCCACTGTGCCGTTTTGTACCTATGAATTTTAGCGCTTTTTTGGCCTTGCCGAGTTTTGCCCGTCACACAACGAAACTTTTGCCGGAATCTTCAACGTCCGCCGACAACTCATTCACATATAAGGATCTCAGAAGCATCTGTTTATTACTTCTTTTATTTGCTTAGTTTTCCCACTTTTTAACCACGGCACGTTCAGTTTTCAAATGTTTTGCCCCCAGCCGCCGCGTCGGAGAGCAGGAAGGCTGGAGATAACCGACAAGCGCTAACAAGAAAATCGCTAATTACAGGTGGAACGTAATGATATATCCGAAAACATTTTTTCTGATCCATTTCACTGGGAAAATATCATTTCCATATCATTTCTAGTAAGAGTTGTGCAAACTTGAACTACAAAGAATCGTCATAAACTTGTCAACTTACTTGAGCCCGGCTGAGTTCGGCGTTCCCTCGCGGCTCTGTCTCCCCATCATGTTGACATCTCGGCATTGGCGGTAGTAGGGATGAGACTGGGGCGGGGGACAAAGTTCGCCTTCCTGTTTCTTAAACCGCTTCGTCTCATAGTAGGAACGGAACTGGTTCTGTATGACCAAGGCTGCTCTGTTCATCTGACGGATGTACACGTACTATAAAAGAAGGACAATAGTGGCGTTTTTGATCGCCAATTAAATTTCACCAGTAGACGAAGCGAATTTGCCGATTCGTGCTTATTTACTCTTTTCGATAGCCTTTGGCGTTCGCCGTTGTTTTTGGGTGCGCAAAAACGGGATTTTGTTTCGCTGGCAGGAGACTTCTGTTATAGCATAAACAACACATTGGATATGTATACTTACATTGGACTTCAAAGAGGCTGTTCTCATAGCACAGAACATAAAGAACATAATCCTCATTTCCCTCCATTTTTGAAAGAAACGCCAAATCGTCAAACGAAACCCCAACGTCTACGGCAAACTGCGAGTCCTAGGCCGATCGGCGATGGACAGGAATTCAGGCGATAGACGTTAGCCGACCAGAACAAAAATAGAAATTAAGATATACAGCTACGGCGTCAACGAACGTCAAAAACGACAAAAAGTCATACGGCTACGCTATCGCCGAACTAATCGGCGATCAAAAACGCCACTAATGTTTCATACTTCCATTCCGTACCATAAATCGTCCGGACCTCCCATCCGAGATTTCAGCCTTTAAGGAAGACTGCCAGGGACGATAGGGACGGGGTCGTTACTCATTTGGTATTATTATTAATTGCGGCGGGTGGGAAGGCGAGATTTTTGGGCGAGAAATTATGGACGAGGAAGATTTGGTAAGAAATACGGAAAAGAGAAATCTTGGAGAACTTCGTCGGTTCGGGAAGTTTCTTAACCAGGCTCTTGAGCATCTGAATTGTTTTTGGGGGTAAGGAGCGGAGGTTTAGGGGTTAGTTTTTGGTTTTTAGTGGAGTGTTCCTTGAAACAATCAACTATTGCGAGCGCTGTAGCAGCTTTCAGCTTTCGGTTTTCACAGTATTTTGTGGAGCTCATAACTCGTGAACGAGTGCAAGTATCAAGTTCAAACTTGGTACACTTGTGGGTATTGGGGTCTAGTTGTGTCTTTTGGGGGTCCCACCCCCCACACCCAACCGGTTCAGGGGCAAAGGGGCCCAGACTGCCCAGTGAATAATGTTCATAACTTGACCATAACTGGACACAGGACGATGAAATTTCTTGGACGTGTATCTCCTAGGGCTGGGAAACTGCTTTTAAAGTTGCACCTCCCCCACCCACCTCGTTCATGGGCAACTGGGCCCAGATTGCCCAGGAGTAAAGTTCGTTGCCCTTGCCAGGAATCAACAGGTATCAAGTTGAAACTTGGTAGGATTGTGAGCATTAGGGTCTCTTTTTACTTGTTGCGGGTCCCAAACCCCACCCCCACTTGGTGCAGGGGCAATTGGGCCCAGATTGCCCATTTTTTTAATGTTTTTCATTTGACAATAAGTGGAGATAAGGCGATGAAATTCCTTTGTGCTTTTGGATCGTAGGGACCGGGGAGAGTTGAGCCACCCCCACCCTCCCCGTTCATCGGCAAGTGGGCCCAAAATTGCCCATGAAAAAAGTTTTTGACCTGTGACTGGAATCAAACTCTTAGCTGGTATACTTGAGGAAAAAAGGTGTAAATACGCATTTTGATGGGTCCCGCCCCCCCCCCCCCCTCCCGTTCATGGGCAGCTGAGCCCAGATTTCCCATGAGTTAAGTTCGTCTATGACTCTTGTATATTTGTGGAGATACATCTATGGGTGAGGATTTGGTGTAACATCAACAAATAAGACGACGCGACGTACTTTAATCTTTAATGAACAGATGGAAACTGGACTGTTTTGTCATATGATCGATGATATGCCGTTCTTAATGAATTATATATTTATTTATTACCCACTTACATCAAAAAGATTAATAGTGGAGTATAAACTTGAAGAAGGAAAAAAAAACGGAAAAAGACGTAAAACAAAAACTAAAGTCAACAAAACATTAATCAAACAAACGGATCAAACCGTGGTGAGGCGACAAACGTCGATACGCTGTTTCTGAGAGCTTTTTGTGTAGGTCAGTCAACTTCTCAGTAATATTCGGAAGATAAAACTTTTTAACTATCTTTCGATTCTTGTACTACAGAGGAAGATAGAGAAGAAATTTACAGAATCGGAAGTAAGAAGATCGAATATCACTAATATCTTTTTTCTTAAATACAGGATAAAGCCCAGAAAGGTAAAGAACAGAATGATCGGAGAAAGTAGAGTAAAGCTTACCAAGGGCGACACGATTGTATTTCCCTGGATTGGCTACAATTTTAGAGTAACCAATCTGGATTTTCACTCTAGCATCCCGGACAGCGCGCTCCCGAAGAGTTTTAAGATTTTTTGTAAGTGTAATACCCAACCACCGGATCGAATCTACATGAAGGATAGAGAAATTTTTAGAGCTTAGAGGTCTAGTAGAAAATGGAACGTTGAAAGAAAGATACTCGCATTTATCAGCATTAAGCGAAAGACCGATTTTAGTAAAAGAAGAAGAAACTTTATGAACCATCTGCGAGAGACTGAGTTTAGACCGGCTAATTAGAAGAATGTCATCAGCATAAGCAAGGTAGGAGATATCACTCAAACCAACAAAACACATAGAAGGAATATTCTCAAGAATACCAGAAATACAAAATTTGAAAATACTTGGAGATAACACTCCACCCTGCCGTACGCCGCGACGAACAAGAACATTAGAATATGAAAGGGCACCGTTAGTTTTAATCCGGAGATAGGAATTACCATACCAAAACTTTAGAAGAAAAATAACAGAAAGGTTAATACCATGACTATAAAGAGAGTAAAGAGCCTGACTATGTACAACACTATCGAAAGCCTTGGAAAGATCGAGAGCACAAATATGAAGACCATAACCTTTAGCCGAAGCATCTTTAAGAAGGGAAGCAAGAGCACGGTGAGCGTGCTGGCAGCCAATGCCAGTCTGAAAACCAAACTGATTCTCCCCAAAATTAGCATTAATGCTTATGAAAGGAAGTAGGATATACTCCAGGATTTTACTAAAATTACAAGCAACCGTAATAGGCCTGTAAGAAGAACAATCCGAATCCAGAAATTGTGACAAAGGGGGCATTAGTCTGCTACGAATTGGTTTATTGCACTTGTTATGACCTTGCTAATGAACAAGAGGTTTAAAGGGTGGGAATGGCATGCAAACCATTATGTGTTCGAAGAAATGCTATTCGCGCAAGACCTTCAACATTTCTTTGTATTTATACTGGCTGTTTGTTTACATTTAAAGCTTTTAAAGGGGGATGATTACAAGGTTATTTCAATACTAGTTTGGTTATTGGGGAAGACAAATGTCTTGGTTCTAAAGCTGTTTGTATATAAATGTGATAAACATTTTACTTTTACACTCCACGTCTGAGCGCTTGCGCACTTGTTAGTGGAGTGTTACTTGGAACATTCTACTTTTGCGAGCGCTGTAGCAGCTTTCGGCTTTCGGTTTCGGTTTTCACCTTTTTTTTTGTGGAGCTCATAACTCGTGAACCAGTGCATGTATCAAGTTCAAACTTGGTACATTTGTGGATATTGTGGTCTGGTTGCTTCCTGGGGGTCCCAACTCCCCCACCAGCTCGTTTGAGGGGCAATTGGGCAAAGATTGCCCATTGAGTGGAGTTCATAACCAGTGAACAATGAGAGATATCAAGTTGAAAGCTGGTACAACTGTTCGCACTGGAGTCTAGTTGTACTTAGTAGGTGCCCCACTCCGCCACATCCACCTAGTTCAGGGGCAATTGGACCCAGATTGCCCATTGAGTGGAGATCATAACCAGTGAGCAATGAGAGATATCAAGTTGAAAGCTGGTACAACTGTTCGCACTGGAGTCTAGTTGTACTTAGTAGGTGTCCCACCCCCCCACATTCACCTAGTTCAGGGGCAATTGGACCCAGATTGCCCATTGAGTGGAGATCATAACCCGTGAACAATGACAAAGATCAAGTTGAAACTTGGCACAAGTGTTGGTGCTGGGGTCTAGTTACGCTTTTTAGGGGTTCCATCCCCCTAGCCCACCTAGTTCAGGGGCAATTGGGCCCAGATTGCCCAGATAATGGAGTTCATAACTCGTGAACCATGACAGGCATCAATTTGAAACTTGGTATTATTGTTGAACTTAGTGGTCCCAAATCCCCACACTCACCCGGTTCTGGGGCAATTGGGCCCAAATTGCCCCGTGGCTAAGATCTTAACTTCACCACCGGTGGAGCTAGAATGACGAACTTTCCCGTACCTATATCCTCTGGCTACGAAGAAAACCTTGAGATTGCACCCCCCCCCCCCTCCCGTTCATAGGCAATTGGGCCCGGATTGCCCATGATTTGAGATTTGTGAACCGTTACAAGTACCAAACTTAAAATTGGTAAACTTGATGATATTGGGTCTAGCTCAGAATTATTTCCCCCACCCCCACACACCTTCACCATTCCTCGGTTTCACGGGCAACTGTGCCCAGTTCAAAGCTTGCAAACCACGTATCATGTAGAAACTTGGAACGATTGTTGTCTTTGGAGTCTAGATGTGTACACTTTTTTTTTTTTACAGGAGGAGGTGGGTCTCGAACGTCCGGGCGTTTCAGACGCTACTATAGAAAAGGCCCAGATTCCTCAGTGACTAATTTGCGTAACATAGACCACAATTAGAGATACGACAATGAAATTCCTTTTCTTCACGGTTTCTAGGCTCTTGAATGTACTTTTGGATTTTCACCTCCACCACCCTTCCCGTTCGTTTGCAACGGGACCCAGGTTGCCAACGTGTTAATTTCGTGACGATGACACTTGGACGTTAGGGTGTTCGAGCAAGGTAGTAAACGAAGTGTACTGGAACAAACCTACAATGCTCATAGCGAGCATAACTGATTGTACGAGAGATGGCCTGAGCCATGTTTGGAGATCCTCTGAGAGCTCATTTGTTGGTTTCACGGATAACTGTGCAATACGAATATTAAACGTTACGGGAAGGGAGAAATTCAATTCACTCTCTTACACTCCATGTCTGAGCGCTTGCCTACTTGTTCTCATTTATGATCGGAATATTTTACTTTTCCCGCCATGGCCTCTCGGGTATCAAGTGTATTCTAGGCAGGATTTTTAACTGACCAATCCCAATTTCTTCGACTTGTAGAGAAGCGAAAGCCTGTTCACATATAGTGAATTATTATTATTTATCATTATCGCATACTTCTGTCTTTCAAGTAATCAAAATAGACACAGTTATTGCAGAAATCGATAATGTAAATAGCCAAGTCAGGTTGTACGCCGGATGCGCTTCTCCGCTACTTGCGCGTGTATTATTATTATTATTATCCGAATCCGGTCAACTCACCTGCTTATATCGGCGGTAGTAGTTCTGAATAAGAACTGCAGCTTGTTTCTCTCTGTCCTGTTCTTCCGCCTTTTTTCTCCCTTTGTAGGACCTGTAAGCCTTTTGTATCACCTTGGCAGCTTCGTATAGGTCTCTCTGCTCCCTGTCTGAAGAAGAAACAATGCTTTAAATAAGTACGCTTTCATTAGTTGCGTTTTTGCAGATACCATGGTATCTGTCTCCACGGCGACTGGATCTGAGTCGTTTCAGCAGTTGCCGTTAGTTAGCGATATTTCGCTGATTTTATCCTATGGACAGGGTTGCCGTGCGTGGTAATTTATCACCAAGTTTATTCCTTCTTTCTGTTTTTACAAACGAATTATTCAATTTTGGGGATTAATTTTCACATAAAAAATGCCACAAAAATCATCAACTTAGAAGAGAAATTACCAAGTTTTCCAAAAATTAGTCGCAGGTTCACTTTTCTAGCCTGACCCTGAAGAGATCCTTGCCAAGAAAGGCCAAAATATCGCCAGATGACCTCAGCAGCAACAAGACCAAATATTTCGATGGGGTCCCAAAGATTTAATATTTGATCCAGACAATTTGGTCTTGTAGATATCCGGTCTTCGCCAGACTAATTGAACATTTTTAGGCTACTATTAAGTTTAGAAACAGAAGAAGGTCAAAGGCTGATCATCCGAGAAAACCAAGTTTAAATATGGATTCACCATGTGTGTATTTACCCCTATGCTATAAACTGATCCAACCTTCCTGCCTCAGTTCTGCCAAATCTGCGGTTTCGACCGGATTACAGGCGAACTACTTGTCCGGCAAAAAGTAAAGCTTAAACGAATTCAGCGTATCACCTTACCCCTATATCGAACATCTAATCTACTTCAGATAAAACATTAAGTTTTAACAAATTTTCCGGTTTCAGCCGGATTCCGGGCAAACTATATGTCCGGGTAGAAAATATTTGTCAAAAGCGGATTCAGCTTGTTTTCTTACCCCTAAACCGAACATCTAATCAGCAGATAAAACTTTTACTTTTAAGTAATTTTCCGGTTTCGGACGGATTCCGGGCGAACTACTTGTCCGACAAGAAAATGATTTTCATATAAATGTTCAACACATCTTCTTACCCCTAAATCGAACATCAAATCAACTTTATATAAAACTTTTACTTTTTACAAGCTTTCCGGTTTTGGCCGGATTCCGGGGGAACTAATTGTCCGGCGAGAAAATGGTTTTCATATTCATGTTCAGCATGTCTTCTTACTCCAAAACCGACTATCTCATTAGTTGTTTAATAAAAATTGTTCGCCCCTTAATCTGAAACCCGTCCCCCACCCCTAAATGTCGACCTACAGAGCCCATCTACGAACTCAACCTTTCCCCTGACCCAAAGAGTCCTCACACCAAGTTTCATCAAAATATCTCGTTCCCCTCGAGAGTTATCGTGCTTGCAGACAGACGGATAACTTTTGCGATGTCATAGGTATCCCTCCACTTACGTTTTGGGATCCCAAAAACAGCAACCGTACCCAAAATGAAATCCCAGCACCGGCTTTAACTCCTAGCAATTCCCACGAAGTAACTGACCAAAATAAGAAATTTCCAGTTGCCAGAATTTTCCTTTATTTTTCGCATGCTCGTTTTTCTCGCTTGATCTCGAAGAGGACCCTTGCTAAGAAATGCAAAATGTTGCTAGAATAAATTTCAGCTGGCTTTTCCGTTTAGCGCCGTAAAAAAAGAAATAGAACATTGCTTAGAATTAGGAGAAATAGTATGACGCAACTGACCCAGGAATGGCTGTACAGATTCTGATAGGGTTGATAAAGTGTTAAAGGACCCCTCGCACTATTTACTCTTCAACTTGCAGTATTTTAATACATTTGAACACTTTAAAACTAGGCTCTGTTTTCAACAAATAACCCACGGTTTTGGCTGTTTTAAACTTTTTCGGAGACCCGTTGACTTATTGCGAACACAGGGAAACAATTTGCATATGGAGTGACTATGGTAGTGGGTTGCGTTAGTATTATAGGTAAGACAGGTCCTTTAAAGAAAAATGGCTGTTGTTCCTAAATACTCCTTGAGCCCAAGCTAACTGGGAAACATATATTCAAACGGATACGTCAGCTAGGATGCTTTGGCAGCAATATTTCGGCCCTTCTTGGCAAGGGTTTTCGTCAGGCTTTCGAACGTCAGGAAGAACGTTGGGGAAGGAACGAGCCTGCAATCAGAACCTGTAATCATTTCCTTCCCCGACGCTATATCGTAATATCGCTGCCAAAGCACCGTAGCTAACGTATCCATTTATGCATTGTTTGGATATATGCTCTTGTTGCTGGTGCTAAGAAACCTACCATATCGCCCTATATCAATTTTTATACAGTTTTTTTTAAACCATCAGAAACTTTTATTAAAACAAGTAAGAATACTATGATACTGTTGGATCAATCGAACTATGACTCAATCTCAATTTTGTAGCTGCGTATACGGAATATTAACTAATTAACAAATATTTGAATAAATAAGAGTAATTACAGATCGGTCGTACTCGGAAAATAGAACCCACCTCCTAGTAAGGAAAACTGGCCACTCTGATCTCAAATCTCCACATTATTCTGGCGTGAAAAGGCTGGCGAAAATATTTCCAGTAAAAACAGGCTTCAGTAAAAATGCCCCTACCTCAGACAGGAAGGAACAAGATTTTTTTTTAAGTCGATATTTACACTTTCGACTGAATACGCGTATTTCTTAATTAATGCTTGGAAAAAGGTAAGAGAATGAAAACATTCAATAAAAACATGTGTATCTCCAAAGATCAAAAATAAACATCATTCATGCCTTGACAAACTATCGGTGCCCGCCATGGCTAGCGCGAGATATCTCTCTCAGCCTAAGTTGACTGGGGATCATATATTAAAAATGTTTCGAACGAAAAAACTCAGCTAAGATATTCTTCAGCGATATTCTGACCCTTCCTGGCAAGGGCCCTCTTCAGGCTGTATTCTGGAAGACCGAACTTGTAATATTACCCAGTATCCAATTGTAGGTTCGACGCAGACAAAGTGAAACAGATTTCCACCCGATTTCAGGTTAGTTTCTTCTTTAGTTCAATCGGAATTTCGGCTTCGGTTCTGCCGAGGCCGAAATTACAGTCGAAATTGTCCCACCAAATCGCCCGAGGCCTAAATTCCGGTCGATCCGAGGAACAAATTAATCTGAAATCGGGCCAAAATCTCATTCACTTTGTCTGGGTCGATTTTCGGCGGGAAATTCCCGTACGGGTCCATCTACAGCCTGAAAAGGAACCTTGCCAAGACGGCCGAAATACCGCTGAAGAACATCCTAGCCGATTTTTTTCCGTTTTGAACCATTTACAGGAAGGGTACCTGACCTCGTTTTTACACTTCCTCAGTTGCTGCCACGAAAACGTTAAAGTGAAATGTACATGTTGTCCTGACAGTCAAGAGGCAAAATATATGACTTTTTTCAACAGTCATGTGTCCAAAAATATTCAAATCTGTGCCTTTTCTTTGTTTTGAAGCTGCTTTGAAAAGGGATTTTCTAGCTATTGACTTTGGTAACTCTACCTTTTTCATCATTTTGCAAGTCAATCGAGGTAAGGTTAGAATGAAGTGATCTTGTTTGAAAAGAAAAATATGTTTAACTAGAAATATTGAAGCAATCTTCATTTATCCGATTTGTAAACCATTCAATTAGCTTCGATCTAGTATGTTTTTCATACTTGTTGGTTCCTTTTTAAACCAGACAGATTATTCTGAAGGAAAGACTCCTCTGGAAATTTGAAATCTTGTCTGAGTAGAGCAGAGTAGACTAGAGTAGATTTTTAAATCTAAAAAGTAACTTTCACAGCGTGAACGCCGAATTTGACTTCTACGTCCAAACGTAACTAAACACCCGAATCAGTTTGTCATTTCAATAATAATTGCAACACAATTCGTAAACAAATTCATCAGTCGATACAAAACTTATCTTTTACACAATAGACTCAGTCGGCGAACATTTTACCAAGAACTTCTAAAACAAATAAAAATCGCTTTAATGAAATGAATTATTTTTTTTCCAAATTCAATCAAAATCAATTTTTTAATCGTTACGTCAAAAGTAATTTCACTAAAATACATATATAAAACAAAATAAAACATACTAAAAGCGTCAAAAGCTAAAACTAACAATTCAACGAAGATAGTGACTATGTTTACTGGCTGTTGTGCAATTCAACAAAACTTGGAACAAAACTCCTTCGGTACCTTTCATGTTTTGTGGGGACTGGATTTAATTTGGGTACTTTCTGAGCCTTGTCGCACTGTGGTCTGTTGCGGATGGGTGTGTAGAGTTCGGGGAGAATGGGACGCAATCTGGGAACAGACAGGGTCTTGGTGCCGAAGTTAAGGCATAGAAGGTTTCTTCTCGCGTCCAAGGTGGTGAGCTTGAACTTGCCAAGCAGATAATGGTAAGGAAGCTTCCCTTCCCCATTAATGATCCTAAGCGCTCGTTTTTGAATGTTTTTCTTATAAACATGCTCAGAAGTAAGCCCAAAATGCCACACTGGACAAGCATACTCCAGTATTGGCCGGATAAACGAACAGTAAAGTTGGAGGAGATCCTTCGGGGGGCAAGAAATTTTTTTCATAAGTTTTAACAGGGAAACCGAAGGGGAAGCTTGTTTGAGGATGTTTTGAACATGGGCATCCCACTTCATGTCAGCTGAAATAGTTACTCCAAGTAATTTAATAAGACTAACGGAGATTTCGGGAGGAATGGGGTCTGTGAAAGTGGGCACGGATTTAAAAAAAAATCACAGTCATGATCGATGATTTTTGGGAGTTAACCCTCATCTTCGACAAAGACGCTTGTTGAGTGGCATCCTCAAGTAGAGCCGTAATTGAAATTTTTATATTCCGTCGACATACCTCCAGTGCAGACAGGTCGTACACGTACTTCCAACGATCTGGGTGGTCAGTCAATAGGCTATTGATCATTATTAAAATAAAATTGGTCCCATTAGAGTTCCTTGGGGGACACCACAAAGAATAGGGAGGGGATCAGAAAAGACGTTTTTGTATTTAAGCACTTGAGAACGATTTGTTAAAAAAGAAGCAACAATTTTGACTAAAAAGGGACTCACTTGGAACTCGATTAACAGTTTGTTTACAAGGATATTATGGTCAATTAGGCCGAAAGCTTTCTGGAGATCTATTTTTTTTTTTTTAATCCCACCTCCACTCCTCTCAGTGACGCAACTTTCTTTATTATTACAAAATCAAATATCTTATCTTTATACGTCACCTACACTTTACTCATACACTAAATTCAAATTATTTCTTATTTCTTACTTTAATTAATTATCAATCTTTTAATTTTATTTGAGCAGTTAAAACCAAAAAAACACAAAAAGAGCCGTATCCTACAATCAATCTATAACATTCACATTAAAATAATGGCTCAGCCGGTATCACAGGGTGCCCTTCCAGCATAGGGAACCCCTTCCACCGTGACCAACATTACCAAAAATAAAATAAAATAAAAATCCTCTTACGGCTCTTAACCACTTTACTATCATTCCAACCTCCCAACCCCCCCCCCCCCCCCCCCAGTCTGGAGATCTATTAATAAAAGATTCAACCAAGTATCAGGGTTTTCAAGATTTTTCAGAATAGTGTCAAGAAGACTAACAAGGTAGTGCGAAGTAGAGACCTCTTTGAGGTTCCCGAATTGTTGTAAATCAATAAGATCAAGAATCTCTGCCTTTAACCAATCGGCCAAGAAACCCTCGTACATTTTTGGAAAAACTGGGGTCAGGGTTATGGTCGAACACCACTAAAATCGTTCGAACCCCCCTTCTTTTGGATTGGTGTGATATAACCCAGCTTCCAGCACGTCGGGTAATTTCCGGATTTACTGATATCATTGAAAATGTTTGCAAGGGGTGTTGCTAACTTATCAGGAAATGCTTTTATTGTATAAAAAGTTTCCTAAATATTTTACAGGAAATACTTTTAGGTTGGATACCCCTCCTGTAACATATAAAGTTCCTAGAAGCGATATAATTGGCTATTGACGTCTAATTTGATCTAATTCTGCATGGCATAAAAAGCTGATTCTTACCTGAAAGCATTAAGTTCGAGAAATCATTCACGAATAATGAGTTCGAGGCTTGGAAAAATTCTGTGAAATCGGCCGTGGTGGGAGGGGGCGATGGGCTGTCCATTGAATATGAGCAAGGAGACTGGAGACAGCTGGAGCTTCCCGGTGATAAACTTGAGCTTGGGGTCCCAGGGTCGCAATACCTAAAAAGGTGTGGGACATTAGCATGCGATACAGCATTATAGTGTCTCAGCCCTCCCTGCCTCCCCGATGAAAAGTTGATCTCAAAATAGTAGTAAGAAGTTGTACGAAAAAGTAGTATGCAGTACGAACTGTTGCTACTAAATGCTTCTATGTCAAAGCTACCGTGTTACTGCATTCTACTGCATGCTTCTATTGAATCAATCAATCAAGTTTATTATCAAAATAGCTTACAGCTAGAAGTGGAATAAAATATTTACGAAATACACAGACTCGAAAAAAATTAACGAATATACACTTACAAGATATGACCCGAAACAAATGATGGGAGAATTGGGCAGAAGAATTAGCAGGACATGGAGAAAACTGGTCGCCAGTATTCCTCTCGGACCGACGCACAGACGACTGGAGTGGAGAGGGGATTAAATGGGCATAAATAGCAAGACTGGATGCTACTATAGCAAGACAGGATGCTACTGGATACTACTGCTTAAGATTGGCCCAGTCTGAGGCACATTAAATGATAGTAATCTTTGCTATTATATATCAACACATGCAACTTTTTCGTACAACTATCATACAACTACCCAGGCTACAAATTTTTCATCGGGCCAGAAAGAAGCAGCCTTTTTTATAACCTTCAATCAACTCCCTCCTCCTCTCAGTGACACAAGCGTGACACCTACACTGTCAGAAGTTTCATAACAGATTACACCAGGATGCGCAGTTTCAACAGAGAACACGGATGTTAGCTATAATGGTTTTCAAACGTTACGTATTCAAACGTGCATACAAAAAGAGACGAAACACCGAAAAAAAAACATCTGCTGACTTTTTTGCTGGTCACAAAAGTCAGCAGATGCTTTTTGGTGGTTTTTCGGCTCTTCCTAGAAGTGCTTGTTATGCACGACGTTTGCAAAATTTCAACATTTAACATCCCAATTGTTATCTGTTAAAACTGCGCATCCTTGTGTTACCTGTTATGAACTGACAGTGTACTCTTTCCATTTTTACTTTAAAACCTGAACCTCTTTCCTACTTCTAATCTTAATTTAACTTTTCTATTCAAATTTTCTCCTTCAGTTTTTACAATAACAAACACTTTTAAATTCAAAATCAATGAAGAGCATTCAAAACATTACTGTAACATGGATAACGAGTCAAAATGCGGAAAAAACAGCATCAACTAAACAAGAGAGTTGCATCCTTAGTCGTACGTTTTGAGACAATCGTGAAGAAACAAATGTGTAACGACACAAAATATTTAATTCCAAATGTTTAAAACAGTCCTTGCAAAGCGCCTTTTTCTCGAAGCACTTTTTCTCGAAGTAGCATTTCCTCACGCAGTTTTTTCAGTGTTTCCTGTTATAAAGAGCAACTCAAGAGTGGAACGATTTAAGTAAGAGAGGAAACGAGTTAAGCAAAGAGTAAACAATTTAAGTAGAAGCAGGTATATAAGGCCCAATGTATATGTATTCAGGAGTTGGCCTTAAGTTAGTCTCAAGTTAAGTAAGAAGTGAGTCGTGATTAAGGATCGTTGGATTAACAGATGTATTAGATGTATGCAGAACTTCAATATTAAAAGTAAGTGTGTCTTCTAAACACTGTTTATTGTGTAGGACCCAGGACCTACCGTCCGAACTTCCCCCTCCACAGTTACGAACCAACCCTTCGAGGATTAAGATCAGAGTACCGGCACAGTCTAATATAAACCAACCGCTCGGGTACACGCTACAGATATATTAGATACTTGGTTTCGTACAACAAGTTAAACGTAAAAGTTATACACGAGGGGCATAACTTAACACACGAAGGCAATTTCCACACCGTGAATGTCGTCCACAGATGACGAGTTTTCTTTTTCGATAAGGCCGTAAAAAATTCACAGGAGCCTCTTCTATCGTTTTATGAGCGTCGGATACAGCCCACACCTATTTCTACTAGTATTAAAATATTTTCACTCGTTAACTTCGTCCGCAAGCCATCACAGCCACGCTAGTGGTGCTGTATTTCTTTTGCATTGCTGCTAATCGGTATAATTCTTGAGCTCAACCAAGGGATTACTCAGTCGCATGTTTTGAGCTCGTCAACCCCCCTGCCCCAAGCACTTGGAAGCGCCCCTGAGCAGAGCTGAAAAGCTAAACTGTTTCACAATTTTTGTCTTAACAACCAGCGATATCAGCTCGTTAAAGTTTAACCGAAAAGGGCTGGGATACGACACACTTATTCACTAGGATTGGCTTGAAAACCCGCTGAAATACGTTACTTCGTTGTTCCGCTATTCACGAAAAATCGATTCTCAAATAGTGGAATTTCTGTTTGATTTGTGGTACCTCTATTTTCTTATTTTTGTTGTATGCCTTACGAGAAAGATTTATGTAATTTTTTTTTGTTTAGGCACTAAGCAATCTTTACCAATCTCACCACGGCTCACTGAAAGGCCGCGTTTGTGTTGAGATCAAAATTTCCAGCGTCAGAGTAGAATTTTCGTTCTTGGGACGGCCGCAGATATTCTGAGCGGCATAACACTAGAGTGGATTGTGGAAAATAAGAAAATCCCTTTGCAGAATCCAAATAATTCAGTGAACTCAATTAAATGACACAAAAATAAGTTGGCTTTTCAGTTAAACTTTAACCAGTTTACAAGTTGATCAGAAGGCAATCACTGCAGGTTTTTCCGGGCAGAGGTTTTTTTTATTGGGAGTGGGGGGGGGGATACATTAATTCAACCTTAGTGTTTAAAAGTGAAGAAGTCAATGTTCTTTTTGCACAGGGATTCTAGAAACTGTGTACAGCGATCACTGTGAGCACACCTGCCGAGTCTTTTCGTTAGTCTTTACAAGAACCGCCCGTCGTACATATAGACATTACGTTATGCTTCTTGACACTTCCCTAAATTGATCGTAGAGATTGGATTAGGCCAGTGGTTCCCAACCTTTTCCGTATCACGTACCCCTAATGAAGGTTTGAAAAGGTTGCGTACCCCTTTTAGAAGAATCATTGTAGCGGATGCTATATTACGTTTACTGCTTACCGGCATTTAGTCCAAGTGACTAGGTGTAGCGGATGTTATACTACATCGTCTGTCCCGGGGTGTACGATGCGTCTACCACAAATCCCTGATTTTTGGATACCCTATGCCAAACGGTGCGTATATCTAGCATTTGCCTAATGCCTAACGCTGGATACCCTATGCCAAACGCTGGATACCTGTTGGTAAACTAACCTTGACCTACCTCAATATAAAGGAGTTCTGATTGGTTGATTTTTTAGCTTCACTCAAATCATAAATATTTTACTGGGTTACAGTATCCAACACCTGGGTATAGGGTATCAAAAAATCAGGGGTTTGTGGTTGACTGGTGCGATGACTCTGAGTGGAATGAATATTGTTTGATTGTTAAGCTGCTTTCACACTGACGCGTCGTTGCGATGCGTTTCGTATGCGTTTATCTTGCGTTGCGTATGGGTTGCGCAGCGTATCTTTCACACCTGCGCGGAAAGCTTTCACGCTGGATGCTCATTTACATTTTCCTTTCTCGGTTTCTTCTGCTGTATTTTAATTTCTTCCACTAGTAGCAAGTTTTTCTTCATCATCAGCATGTTTTTCTAGTTTTTCTTCAAAATCTTCCATTTTCGACAAATCTGACGCGTACGCGTCGACGCAACGCAAGAATGGAACTTGGTTCTATTCTTGCATTGCGTTGCGTCGACGCAAGCACCACGGAAGGCTTGCGTAGCTCAGTGTGAAAGGCAAACGCGTCAATGTGAAAGCAGCTTTAGTATGCTGGGGATGCGCGCAGAGAGAAGTGTCAATGTTGTGGTTGAAATAAGATTTAATAAACTGGAATTTCCAATAGTTTTGGTAACAATCCAGCGCAATCATTGTTCTACTATTCTACTAAGATCTGTCAAGATCAGAGCATTGTTGTCATAAATGGTAAGGGATTAATGTGTAAAAATATACAAATAAATTAGACACTTGAGGCTGCAAGGTTGTCAATTTCATTATCTGTCGGAATGTGGTTAAGGATCAGAAAGACACTTGGGCTGTTTCTTTGAAACTTCGTAAGCCAAAACTTTAATTTCTTGACGAAAGCAGACATTTTTGAATTCAGAATTTGGGACCTTCGCGTACCCCTTACGAGGTTCTCGCGTGCCCCGTTGGGTACGCGTACCACCGGGTGGGAACCAGTGGATTAGGAAATCAAACGCTGAGCGCACATCTGCTGAGTTTTTCAGTTTATCTCTAAATTTATAAATTCTCTGAATTTGTAACCCCCTCGGTTTTTCGTATCTAAAGCAATCAAACGGGAAAGATGTATCAAGAATTTATCTTCCAAGAGAGCTTTCAGCCTTTTGCCATAATTTATGAAATCAGTTTTTTGTTTATATTTCGCTTACTGTCTATGTTTGTATGTTCCATTTCTTCTATTTGCAGGTTTGTTCCTTCCCCGACGTTGACCCTGAAGATCGATAGCCTGACGAGGACCCTTGAACAGAAGGGCCGAAATATCGCTGCTAAGGCATCGTAGCTGACGTTTGCGTTTTATGCATTATTTGAATATACTCCGAACGGAAGTGAAAGTAAAGCAAAACAGTTGCAACGATGGCCATCATTTTTCCGTTTGAGGGTGCAGAATCCAGAATAGAGTCAATCGTGATGCAATTACAACATCAGCCAAATGTCGTCAGGTTGAAACTGACCGAATTGAGCTGCCATCTGTTGGAAATGAAATTATTCAGGTCTGCTTCGTAGCATAACCGAACACTTAATCCTAGCCGGATGGATTAGTGTATAAGTGAGAAGTTTAATGTACTATGAAAATTCTATGGTTTAAAGGTAAGAACAGAAGGAGTGGTTAGGGCGGTAGACTACTGCATTTTCTTTAGGTCTACACAAAAATCCCGCAGGGTTAGGAGTGCGATGGCATTTTTGTTCTAAACGATATCCACACCGAAGCTACCGTTCAAACAGATATTGACTAAACTTCAGCCGATTATCTACGGCCCATGACGTCATGAAAGAAATAGGAAAATTCGATTAGATTAATATTGCAGAATAAACATTTGAATCTATGTATATAAAGTCGAGCGGCCAGCGAGGAGCCGGACGCGTTTACACTTGTAAGCCGTTCTAGGGACAATCAGTTCTGTTAGTAAATGGAAAATTTAGACTTCCCGTATAACGTCACGACCCATAGATAATCGGCTACAGTTTAGCAACAACCTTCAAACATGGCAAATTAACTCTATCCTGACCCCTGGGAACTTCAATCACGGCCTACCTGTACGAGTGATCGCTAAATTCAAAAGAGAAGTCAAGGGGCTCGAAGAGCACGGAGTCATCCATAGAATCATTCCCGGCTGGCTCGCTGTACGAGCTTCTGCTCACAAGGTCCAAGATTGGCTGACTCGATTCCATCATGTTGCATCCAGAATCATTGGACATTTCATCCATTTCCATCTATAAAAAATACAAGTAAATACAATACTGAGCAGCCATAGCACCATCGCTACGGAGGATACAGCGAAAAACGAGGGCGGCACCCCGTTTTAATTTTCTTCTTCTTCTTCCACTCGGAACGGCGTACAAATTGATAATTAGGGAGGGTGGTGATAGGGTGCCGCGTAGGTACATGGCTGAAAGAATCGAGTTTTGGGATCCCAAAACTTAAGTGGACGATACCTATGTGGCTATGACTTCCGTAACAGTTCTGTTCTGACCGTCTGTCATCACGATAGCTCTCGAAGGCGTTGAGATAGTTTATTAGTGTGAGGATCCTTTACGATGTGCTTTAGGGGTAAAGAGACATGCTGGATCCAGAACCGAGCTTCATTTTGTAACCGGACAAATAGTTCGCCCGGAATTCGAAAAAAAGGAAATTGTAAAAGTAAAAGTTCTACGTGAAGTTGTATAAAATTCGATACAAGGGTACAGAGATACGCTGAATCTGTTTTTGAATTTTCCTTTTTTGTCGGACACGTACTTCGCCCGGAATCCGGCGAAAACCGGAAAACTGGTAAGAGTGAAAGTCTTATCTGAAGTTGATAAGAGATTAAACGTTGGTCGATTATAACGTCGATTTAGAGGTAAGACTTCGTCCTGAATCTATACAGAACTTTTACGTTCCGGCTGGACAAGTAGACTGACCGCAATCTGGCGAAAACCGGAAACTTGGTAGGAGTAAAGTTAAATTCTGAAGTCGATTAGAACATCCTTATAGGAGCAAGAATACAGGCTGAATCCATGTGTGAACCTGAATTTTCTCGCTGGATAATTAGTCCATCCAAAATCCGGCAGAAATCGGAAATTTGATAGAAGTAAACAAAATATTTAGGTCGATCGGAGAATCGATAAAGGCCTAACAGTATATGTTGAATCCATTTCCTCACCGGACAAGTAGTTTGACCGGAGTCCGGCCAAACCTGGAAATTTCGAAGAAAAATAAAATTCAGATGTCGATAAAATTTGGTTCGAAGAGGTAGGTGAACCCGAAAAAGACACGGTGAATCAGGATATACTGTTTATTTTCGCCTCGGATGGATAGTCCGGCTGGGATCTAGTCAATACACGATTTTTTCGATTAAGTCTGATTGTTTGATATGCTTTTAGCTGGAAAGTGGAATTACTTAGCGGCTGTTCTTCAGTGGTCCGTGTTACAATGATATCAAATGTATACAGGTTCGGCAAAGATTGAACATCTGAAATACCTGATTCTCTGTATCAAAAAGATCGACAAATAGATATTCCTTCAGCCCAAGGTGACTGCGAATCATATTTGACGGAGCAAAACGGATAAGTCAGCTACTTCATTTTCCAGCTTGAGCGGCTTGAGCATGAAAAAATGTAGCTGACTTATCCGTTTCGCCCCGTCAAACAAGATCGAAAAATATTCCGCTTTGGGATCCCATCGAAACCTTTGTTCTTGTTCTGTTCGGATTGGAAAAGGCCAATTAAGACGTATTCTCGCCGTTCCCCGAGGACTCCTCGGGGAATCGAAGGGAACGGCGAGAACAGAGGAAGTCAATCCACACGGACTCCGCGTACAGAAACAGCGAGAACACAGGAAATGCTTCCAAAATGGATTTTGTTAGAGAACAAAATATGCAATTGACGAAATTGCAATTACGTTTTGTTTATTCTGATTTTTTTTTATATTAATTTTACATTGCACCAACACCAGCAAAAATTGATTCCCCTCTGAATCTGAAAGGGAGTCCTTTTTGGTGATGGTAGTGGACTCGTGGGGGCTCGCGAGAATACGGGGAGTGAGTCCCCGGGACAAATAAAAACGCGGGGACTCCTCAAGTGGAGTCCTCGGGGAACGGCGAGAATACTCCTCTAGGCCCAATTGCAAGGGTGACTCGGTGTTCGCTGGAAGAACTACATTACACGGACCTTTACAGCCTAAAGCCCAGCCCAGGCTTAAGCTAGGTGCACACACAGTCCAATAAGGTTTCGCATCCGAAAATACCCATGCAAAATTCGCGTCACTATTGGGGAAACTAAATGTAATGATTAACTTTCGGAAATACGCATTCGACTGCGAAAACCCGACTGTGTGTTCACGTACCTTCAAAGTTTAGCTGAATACTTCTATCACCTTTTATTTTTTCTCTTTATCGTACTTTAATCAGTCTATCCAGGTTTTTCTTACTGTGCCAGTCTTTTCTGTGTATGTCAATTTTACTTAACTGTATATCAGACGCCAACTGATTGTAACATAGATACTAGATATTTCTTCAGCCCAAGCTGACTGCGATTCATATTTGATGGTGCAAAACGGATAAGTCAGCTACATTTTATTAGAGCCAATCAATTTTGAGAGAAGAAGTTCATAACATCAGATATTTAAGGAAGAATCTTTAATTGTTCTTTAACTAAGTTCATTTTCCAGCTTGAGCCCAAAAAAGACCCTTGCCAAGAAGGACCAAAATACAGCTCTAATAAAACGTAGCTGATTTATCCGTTTTGCCCCATCAAATATAACATAGGTACGTCGGGTGATCCAGTCGGAGAGATATATTTCAGAATTCTTCTCCGGCGCACTTCCAGAGAGACAGAGAAATGACCGCTGCAGTGTAACTCGCAAGACTAAGATAAGATGTAATGTGTCTTTTCAGGGGTTTCATCGGTACAGACGATATATGCTAAAGGACCTGGGACGTTCACTTGCACGAAGAAAATCAGTCAACGTTCTCTCACTGGGGTCTTACCTTAATCCGATCAGGCATAGCCGCTATTATCTGCTCAGCAAGCGTTAGAACACGCGAGTCTTGCTCCCCAGCAAGTTGGACGAGGTTTAGGTCACACGAGCTGACGCTTTCTCTTCGGTTTGGAGGACCGAACTGACTGCCATCTTTGGAGAAATAAATAAATCAGTTATGCTTCGTAATATTTTCCAAATACTTTAGTCCTAGCCGGGTGGAATAGTACAGGAGTGGAGACTTTCGCCAAGGCAGCGGTGTGACTACAGTTGCGTTTTTGATCTTCTCGTGATTCTCCCCCCAATTCTCCTGTTCCGCGTTTCTTTACTACTGAGATGAGTTCAATTCACCTTTCCTTCCGTTTTTGTCATAAGCGGCTTCTGGAACTGAACAGAAGGGAGAACTGAGAATTCAGATAAAAAACACGATTTATGTTGGAAATAACACGGATGAACCCCGGAACTAAGTGGGCAGGGCGGTCATGAGCCCTAAAAGTTCCACTTCCAGATACGGACCGGTTCCAGTCACTGATGGAAGAGTTGGACGGGGAGGGGTGGATCTTGTGACACGCCCAACGGCTAGATGGTGAAGTGATCTGGGCGAAGTTTAGCGAAGAGGACGGCCAGAAGCCACTGTGTGGCTATAGCGATCTCGAGGAGGATAGTGGTCCCGGAAATACTATGGATTTCACTACTAGCGAAACCGGCGGGAAGGTGGCACAATTCTTGAGCAAGCCTGGATTGCCTGGACAAGCCTCGGAGTGGGGTAGAACTGGCTTCGTGTTCCAAATGTTACAAGGGAACAGTGATCAATCAAAAATCTCCAATTACTGGGGCTGACGGCTCCTCGAAATGGCGACAGTTCCAGTTAATTGTTGAATCTTTCTGTATATTACGTTCACGTTTATACAGTGACAAGCCGAGTACTGAATTTTCTGGTAGCGGACCTGTTCTTTCCGAAGTACATGTACCGTAGTTAAACATCAGGCCCATAGGTATTTTTGTAACCATTTTGGAGGTATGCAAGCCCAAGGACAGATCCGATCCAATGTCACTCAAGACTGTCATGGGTATGGTAATACATGGCGGCTTTTAGCCATCAAAACTGTAGCATGGCCTGGAGGTTCTTTTGCCAGAATAACGACCATCCATCCAGTCACCGCCGTCGTTTTCATCAGCCATGCTTATGAGTTAAGGCAGATCATCAAGATATAAAACCGTCGTCAAGCTTAAGTCTAAAGCCATCGCATTTTTATTTTTACCTAAAGATAGTTAACTGTTTCGACAAAGTTTCCTCGAACAGGATCATTGCGCCTGTAGGCCGCTGGGGGGGGGGGAGGGGGCTTTGTTCACAAGCTTTTGCCGCGCAGCTGGTAGGCACAAGGGGAATTAGACGAAGATCGTGGATTTTCACCCAGCTTTTTTGTCTTTAGTTCACCACTTCGGAAGCTCACCCTTTAGGCTCTTCCGTTGAAAACAGCGAGCAGAAAGGTTTACGCTCTTAAATTTCCTCGTGCTCCAACCCGCGCTACATCCTGGCCAAGGCAGTTTTTCCTATGACGCTGAAATCTAAGCAAGTAGTAGTGAGCAATATAAAATAAAAATCTACCCCCCTTCCGTAAGTTCAACGATTAACGATTGTTATGACCGGTTACACCACACAACATGCATGCATGCAGAAGCCACTACGTCGAACCACTAGCTATATACCTCCAACCTACTACCAATAGTTCCGAAAAGATACTAGCGTCGTTCCAACGAAAAACAGTGCTACTTCCCGCAAATATTGTTAGGATGTTGAAACACACCCGAAATAAGAGCAAGGAGAGCTCTCGCAAAGATACGTTCTCACATTTCTACTTTATATCTATAAAGATATCGGCCGATTTCCCTAATTTGAAACCATCCGAAATTTCGACCAGATTTTTGTCAGTACATATTTTCAGAACATTTGCACACTGAGAACGTCGAACCTGGGGACATCGAATCCGAACAATATTTATGGTTGCAATAGGATATGAATCTTCTGGCATGCTGCTCATGTCTGATCAACTAACCGGTCTCAAGAATTCGTTCTGGTCGTCTTTATTTACTAATGGTAATGCGGCAGATAGCCTATCAGTCGTTTCACCGAAGTCTTTCAGAAAGCTTGCACCCTTTCACCCCTCTTGCCAGGGGGGCTTCGACGCAATGCCCAACTCTGGTAGGTCTTCACTTTCTTCACCTATAGTTACCTATCGGCCGCTGACGGCATTTCGGATTACCGTAAGGTAGACCGCAGACGGTACCTATAGTCTATACCTATCCCTATCCCAGATATCCTAGGTTGTATTGCCGGACTAAGATTGCACTATCGAGCATGTACTATCATGTCTATCGAAATTACGATGTTCGCCGAATTCCGGTTGATCTATCAGTCGCGAGAACTATCAGAGCCGAAACTAGTGGTATATCCTAGTCGGACATGTGTTCTACCCCGATGTCAACGACCTAGTTGTTTTATCGGGCTAATCTGGTCGGTTCTCTGATTTATTGTTTTTTCACCGGATTCCGGTCGAACTTCCTACCCTCTCAGAAACTAAGCATACGCAGATTCACCATCCTGTTTTTTAACCCATCTCTATAAGACCCCTCAACGGGCAATCATGTACAATTCGTTAATTTCTGGTGCAGGCGGCTTTCTGGTCGAAATATCCGTTCAAGACAAGAACCAACAGCATTTTCTTAATCAAGAGGATCCACCCATCCCTGAATATTAAGCATAAATGCCATCCACAAACTCGACCTCAAGCTTTTTAGCTGCCGAGTTTATGACATCAACCCGTCGGAAGAGCGGAGAAGTAGACAGACGAGCGGACAGATTCAAGGTATCACAGATGTACCTCACCTTCGTTTGGGATCCCCCTCCAAAAAATACTGATATCTATTTTTACAAATCGAAGTAAATCCTTCAAGGAAAAGGGAAGTTGGAATCCTTATATCCGATTGTTGAGAACTCCCGTGTCACTCTTAATCAACCCACTGGGGGAATGAATAACAGGGAAGGAAGGAAACGGGCGGAAAAGACGACGGTGTTTCAGTTAGTTACGTGGCTGGTCACGCACGACTCCCGTATCAAAGACCTGAGAGTCGCGGTGCTAGTTTTGATCCAATTACACTCTTTTGGTTCTAAGTAGAAGAACAAACTTGTCAGTTTTTGTAGAAGAATACTGTCGAACCCAAACACCGATCATGCAAAAACAGAATACAGTAGACGAAAACTATCTTCAGATCCACAGAAATAAGTGATCTACATATACCTTAAAGCACGTTTAAGCAACTGAAACAGTCCCTCTGATCTCTTCTAATCCTGGATTTTAGAACGATCCAGCAGATGGTATTCCTAAAGCCGGTCCTACGTACGTTAGTACTGTCACGATTATACTTTCAGTGAATAGGATGACCGGAAGTGATACCCGGATCTTGCCGCTTAAAAGCTAGAGTTCGACGAGCTTTTGCTAGCAAGAGCCGTTTAGTGTAATGAAATTAAGAACAAACCTCTCTTCGAATAGGGTTACCGAACTACACATGGGCACAAGGGTTCGGTACCAAGGTTGGCAGTTTTTGGCATGGCCTTATTGTAGCTCGTTAACCGTATTCCGTCGAAGAGAGGTTTGTTCTTTATTTTGTTACATTACCAGCAGCTCTATCGTCTTCCCTGTTCTTTTCCGCTATGTTGTCAATACTAAAGGCACACTAATGGAAACTTGGAATTTTTTTAATATTATGTAGGATATTAGTAACACACCAGGGGGAAGTTGCTCAGGTAGTTAAGCGTACTTGAAGGCTTACACTTAGGCTATAATCAGAACGTGAGCTACGCAGAGCAATCTAGATCACAGTGCCATCTATCCCTGATCTAACACCGAACGACACTTTTTGAGAAGACTGACCTTGTCCCGACTCACTTCCATCCAATTGCAGGTCGCAGAGATACTGTTCCCCAAGGTCAGTACGAGCTTACCATGAAAAAGTGTCAAAGTAAGAATTCAAGAATTTAGCCGGGCGAATCAAACCAACCTTGACAGAATATGCCACGAGTTCCTTTTCTTAAAGCATCGATTTCGAGTTTACTGGCATTTCCACCTTCACTAACGACTACTGTAGAGGTTAAACGAACTGCTCATTACTCCCGTTTTGCCCCACCTGGGACCGTAGTTAAAGATTTCTGCGAACTTGTTAATACAAGTTTTCTGAAATGGGTATCTCTTTAGATACTACGTATACGGGACGTTACACAAGGTACTTGTCCCGTAACAAACAAGCCAGAAGTAAATTTTGAACAGAATTTAGACGTCTAGGACTCCAATGTCGAAGACTCGAAGGGGAGGCTCGAAGACGCCGAAGGGTCCTAGGTTCAAATACCGACTGAAGAGCATTTTTTTCTTCCAGTTCAATATTTATAAAATGTCTCTTTGCTTCTTTCAACCGAGGCCGCGACACGGAACTTAATTAAGATAACACAAAAGTAACGAGAAAAAAAGCCGGAAATACAGTAAAAGTTTTTAGACTAAACCCACATATTTTCAAGGTTTCATTCGTTTAAGATGCTAATGAGGAATTATTTCTTCAGATGTATTCCGAATTTAACTTACTACCCATATATGAAACTTACTCTGGTTTGACCCTTTCAAGAGTCAGATTTCAAGATCAAAATTTCGAACCATTTGCTATCGATCCGCAGATCGCATCCGCTGCAAAATTTTATAATCCCTTCAAGGAACCCCTACCTCGGAAAATCACCATTTAGGGGGAGCCAGGACCTGCAATTTTGACAAAGCCATCAAAAGTAAAGACCCCTTTCAAACTCAGTTCGGATTTTTGCAACGGCTAAAATTGGTTATTTTTATTTATTTCTTTAACTCTGACAGCTTAAACCCCCAAAAAGTGCGCACGGCATATCTTTCCATTGGGAGATTCGGGGCTTAGCGGCGCTGAATTTCAGAGTGGAAAACAGTCTACAGATGACGACTTTTAACCTAAATGGTTTTTAACTTCCCAGATCCCTGTCCCCGATCAATCACTAACCCAAATCGGACTTGCACTAACCATGTTGGAACCTTTATCTTTTCCGATACCCCATCACTCCCTCATCGCGTTATGCCATCTCCAGAAGTGCGAAGATCCGACCTCCTGTAATTCTATCCTGGCAGATATAAAGCCGAGAACTTATGGACCATACCAGTTTTCTTCATTTTTCATCAATTCAAACTGTCGTAACTGTCGTAACTGCCGTCAGTCTTGTCGGCAACAGTCACTCCAAAATCGTACGCCGTTTAGTCCCTAAACGCAAAATACGTGGCGCTCAAGTAGCTCAAACACAGACACGCTCCCACATGACGCAGGAACCAGTCCTTCACTGGAATACAACGCGGGCTTCGAGTCCCAGAATATTAGGATGGGAGTATTAAGGTCGATACCGGTGGTCTGGAAAGCTCCACGAGCTTACGCGCCGGTTGTTTTTACGACTTCGGCTGAAAGTCGCTTCGCTTTCCAGATCTGTTCTCGCGCTCCGCTGGTTTCCGCTAGAGCCCTTGGAAAGCGAATCCACTTCGCGAGTAGAAAGTGATTTCGGTAAGTCGGCGAGAAGTTGTAAAGGTGCAACTGAGGCGCAACGACTTTCCGTTTGTTCTTGCGCTCGGCGGATTTTCTCTTTGCTTTTCGGAAAGCGAACCCAAGAGATCGCAAGAATCGCCCTTTATTATTGCTTCAGCCCAAGCTGACTGAGAAACATATTTGACTGCGTTAAACGGATACATCAGCTGAATTTGAATCGAGTGATACTTCGGCCCTTCTTGGCACGGGTCGGGTCTCTTCAGGAAACTCATCAAAATCAGATACTAATAGTTACTAGAATCTTTATTATTTTCACATGTTCGTACATTCTGGCTTGAGAATGAAAGCACAACTCTTACTAGACACGATCTTTTCACGATGAAATTAGCAATTTTCTTGTTAGCGCTTGTCGATTCTGACTCTATCTAGCCTTCCGGCTCTCCGACGCGGCGGCTGGAGGAAAAATATTTGAAAACTGAACGCGCCGTGGTTAACAAGACCAAAGGTGTCGATGGGATCCCAAAAATCTAATATATAATATAGATAGATAAATAATTTAATTGTAATATTTAGGAACGATACTTAAAAACTAATTGTCTTTTACAGATTGGTGCGCTTATCCGATGAGAAGTTTGACATTATGTTAATTTGAGGCACCGCTGGATAAGTTGTTGATTATTTGGTGTGATTAGTCCAACATCTAATCAACTTTAAAAAAAAATTTAACTTATAAAAAAATTTTCGGTTTCAGCTGGATTCCGGACGAACTACATGTCCGGCTAAAAAAAATTTGTCATAATCGAATTCAGCATCTATTTTTGCCCCTATGTCGGACATCTAATCAACTACAAATATACCCCTATAAGTCATATCTGTTTTGACGAAAACTTCCTGCCACTTCTGCCAATTTCCCGGTTTCGGCCGAACTCTAGAACTACTTGTCCGGCGAAAAAAGAAAGCTCAAAAACGAACTCAGGGTATCTTCTTTCCCCAATAATGAACATCTAATCAACTTCGAATAAAAATTTGACTTATAACAAATTTTCCGACTCCAGCCGGATTCCGGTCGAACTATATGTCCGGGTAAAATATGATTGTCACACACGGATTCAGCGTCTCTTCTTACCCCTAAATCGGTTATCTAATCAGCTAGAAATAAAACTTTAACTTCTAATAATTTTCCGGTTTTAGCCGGATTCCGGGCGAACTACATGTCCGGGAAGAAAATTGTTTTCACATAAAAGTTCAGCATGTCTTCTTGCCCTAAACCGGACATCTCATCAACTCCAAATAAAACTTTTAATTTTAACAAACTTTCCGGTTTGAGCCGGATTCCGGGCGAACTACTTGTCCGTCGAGAAAATGGTTTTCACCATCGTCTTCAGCATGTCTTCCTACCTCTAAATCAAACATCTAATCAAATTGAAATAAAACTTTTACTTTTAACAAACTTTCCGGTTTTGGCCAGATTCCGGGCGAACTACTTGTCCGATTACAAAATGGTTTTCACCCCATAATCGACTATCACATTAGCTGTTTCAAAATATTTTGTTTGCCCCTTAATTTGAACCCCCTCCCCCACCCCTAAATGTAGGGCTACAAAGCCCATTTACGAACTTGACTGGTCCGCCGACCCAACGAATCCTCACACCAAGTTTCATCAAAATATCTCATTCCCTTCGAGAGTTATCGTGCTTACAGACGGACGGACGGACGGGCGGACGGACGGACAGACGGACAACTTTTGCGATGTCATAGGTATCCCTCCACTTACGTTTTGGGATCCCAAAAAGTGGGAAAACCAAGAAGTCCAAAACAGAAGATAGACCTGATGGCTACGGTGTCTTCGAAAATGGAAAACAAACAATGTGAAGCTTCTCATGTCCTTATCCGTGAAAGAGTTGTCAGTGGACCTTGAAGCTTCCGGCTGAGTTTGCGCTGCGTAACTGACAAAACTCGGCTGGCCGCAACAAAAAGTCGTCGCTACAAAACGAAACAATGACGAAAGGTCGGATTTCAGAAGCTCATAAATCCGCAAGGGAGCTAGGAATAATATAAACGGCATAATTAGCAAGAGGGGTCCTTGAAGAACCCTTAGAACGGTCGAAATATCGCTGGAGTAAAATTCAGCTGACGTTATCTGTTTAATGCAGCTAAATAGGATGGGAGGATTAGCAAAATGATTCGCAGAGAAAACAGGTATTGACTAGACCTTAGCCGTTTATCTACGGTCCGTGACGTTTTCATGAGGTCATGAAAGAAAACAGGAAAATTTGATTAAATTAATGTTGCAGAATATATATCTGTATCTATATACATAGAGCCGAGCGGTCAGCGAGGCACCGGACGCGTTTACACTTATAAACCGTTCTAGGGACAATCAGTTCCGTAAGTAAATGGAAACTATAGACTTTTGTGGACGTCACGACCTGTAGATAATCGGTTAAATTTTAGTCAACACCAGAAAACAGGGAAAAAATACTACTCAACAAGGCAAGCCAAAGCCTCAAAGGGAAAGTAAAAGTAAAATATTTGACTTACATGCGGAGGGATCCAGACCATGGACGTAACGATCAGGGTCTTTAGGACTACCTGCCCTCACACCCAGATGTGAGCTAGGGACGGATAAGTTCGGACTAGGACTGGGTGGCAGTGATGAAACAGGTAGCGAAAGACTTCGATCGTGCCTATAAAAACAAGACCTAGAAGCTCACATGGCACTTGCAAGGCTGGGCCAGAGGAAGAAAGTAGGAATTCGTCAATTCGTGGGATTGTTGTAATCATTTATAAGCAAAGCCCTTGAGATAAGAACGATCGTGGGCCCTTGGAAATCACTAGAATGTATCATTCGTAAAAAACATTTTATCTTTGCATTTGGCTGTGAGGATCCGCACTTTAAGGGCGCTAGAATGAAAACGAAAACTCTTCAAGCAAAAATGATGATAAGCTCATCGGGATTATTAAAATGCATAATTTGCTCAAAATTATTGTTTGTACTTTAAGGAATTCACTTTTAAGCAAACCCCTTGAGGCAAAAATTATCAAGTGAATCATGAAAATGTATATTTTGCTTACAAATATCTTTTGTACTTTCCGGTTAGGATTAGTACTTTAAGGGATGGTCGGATCTGAGAAGTGACATTTTCTAAGCCAATCTTGTCATGTCTCTAATGTCCAAGCATGCTTCACCGTCCTATAACATCTGGAAGTACCATAGTTCGCGATCACCGGATATCTGATAGCCTACCACAATAACTGGCCAGATACCACGATAACTGCAAAAACGGCTTTTGACCGTGGTATCAGATATCACGATAACTGCAAAAACGACTTTAGACCGTGGTGTCAGATACCATGGTATCTGCAAAAACGCAAATATTGTTTTTCGGTAGGAAGTATACCACCCCAGTCATACACAAATCCTCAATTTTTGGGTATTGTGCTCCAATGTCTGGGCATGACCCACCCTATGGGCATGGTGCTCGTACGTTGGGGCACCGTGCCCTGCAGCAAGGGCATGGTCCACCCATCAAATTCTGTTGAACTGAGAATATCTGCTTTTCAATCATGATGACATTTGACATTTAAAGGACCCCTCTTGCCTATTCTGCCTTTTATAATATACTTAGCTCCCATATGGAATTATAAGCTTCTTAAATCCCCACCTTTCTCCACTGTTTCGTATCGTAACTACGAATTCTTAGCGCTTTTTGGCCATGCCGAGTTTTCCCGTCACCCAACGAAAAGTTTGCCGGAATCTTCAATGTCCGCTGACAACTCTTTCACACATAAGGATCTGATAATCTTCTATTTATTTGCTTAGTTTCCCCACTTTTTAACCAAGTGACGATCAGTTTTTCAAATGTTTTGCGCCCAGCCGCCGCGTCGGAGAGCAGGAAGGCTGGACACAGCCGACAAGCGCTAACAAGAGAATCGCTAGTTCCAGGTGGAAAGTAACGGTATTTTCGGAAACGCTTTTCCTGATCGCTTTCGTAGGGAAAAGATCATTTCTAGTAAGAGTTGTGCTTTAAGGGAACTTGAAGTATGTATCCAACCTGGTCATCAAAATCGCACTCTAACCTTCAGCTTTTGCTTCACATAAACCCAGTATTGTCACTCACGGTTTAGACGAGACATGATTTAAGGCATCAAAGACCCCCCACCAAATAGCAACTACATTCTCCAATTAACAGAATGAAAACAAACGCTCAAAAAAGTCAGAGATGTCTGGAGACTAAGAAAAGTCGAAGTATCACTGGATGACATCTTAGCAGCCCTAACCATTGGCTTAGCAAGACAGCGCTCCCGCTACGACAATAGTCAAATTTTCTAAGCTGAAGTTCTGCTCTCCTACTGCAAATTCTAGTTGTTCTGAGAGAAAATAAGAATGAAATCCTCTGATAATACATTCCGGCACTGTGGGCAAGTCGCAGCTGAATTATTTACGTAAAATATGCATGGTGAATTCATACTGACTTACTTCAATTCTTGAATCGGAGCCTCGGAGTGTAAGGAATAAGAAGACTGTCCGGGTAGAAAATGATTTTCACATAAGTGTTCAGCATGTCTTCTTATTCCTAAATCGCACATCTAATCAACTTCAAATAAAACTTTACTTTTAACAAACTTTCCGGTTTTGGCCGGATTCCGGGCGAACTACTTGTCCGGCGAGAAAATGGTTTTCATAATCGTGTTCAACATGTCTTCTTACCCCTTAGTCAACTTTCTCATTAGCTGTTTAAAAATGTTTTACCACTTAATTTGAACCACCTCCCCCACCCCTAAATGTAGGGCTAAAGGGCCCATGTACGAAGCGACTTTTCCCTTGAACCAAAGAATCCTCACACCAAGTTTCATCAAAATATCTCATTCCCTTCGAAAGTTATCGTGCTGACAGGCGGACGGACGGACGGACAGACAGACAACTTTCGCGATGTCACAATTATCCCTCCACTTACGTTTTTGGATCCCAAAAAACTCGAAGAGGCATAGAAGTAAGTTAGTCCTGCGCAGTAGCCACCCGGACCAGTCCGATGCGTTCATGCTAAGCAGAGAAAATACAAATTGCGCGTTATTCTTGACATGGAGCAAATTCGAAAATACAGTCCTGTAGCTTATTCCCCTCCTTAATCCAGCACGTTTCTTACCGGAATTCAAATTTTACCACGAGGTACTGATGACGACGATGATTTTGTTTTTCACCCGTCGAAACCAGCACAAATTCGAAGTAGATATACAAAAGAAGAAGGGGAGAAATATGAAGAATACAAATAATTTAGAAAATACATAAACAAAAGATCTAGCGTTTAAGCTTACGACATTATTGAGTCAAAGGAGTTTCCAACAATGATGAATGTTTTGGTTATAGTTTCCGATTTAGTTATTTAACTTACGACGGAAGTCTCGCTGCCCTCAACCACTCCACTCTGTATGGTAGGGGTAGGATGCATGACAATGGACTTTGGTGCAAAGCGCATCTTGTCTGAGCGTTCGCCGGCCAAGCCTCTCTGTCTATGTTCTTCCTAACCAATTCCAGTCTCAAACTAGGCTGAGGCAATATAATACTGATAGACTTCATCTTGTCCGACAACTAGCAGTAGCACATAATGATAACTGTCTTCGTTTGTTTCGTATGTTGTTTGACATTGTAATTCGAAAACATGAGAATGTGTGTGCGTTAGTCACCGATCCTACGCTTGTAAGCTTTTATAGAAAGCAACAAATGTTATCTATTCAAAGTGTACAAAACCACGCCCCCAAAACACGTGCGGATATGTAGCTGATATCGCAAAAACAACTCTAGCTAGGGTGGAGTCATAAAAAGATCAGATCATGTTATTTTAAATATGCAAAGCACCTGCTCGACTTGTCGAAATTATGTCATAGCCATACATTGACGGAGAAGTTCAAAATTTAAGATGCAAGTGTTGCTTTTGGATGTTTCATCGTCGCTATAAAAAATCATGGACAACAGGGCCGAATCCACTGCCTTATCCACTGCTTCCTTGCCGAAGATTGAAAATTAGGTGTCATTTTCTATCTGTATGTGTTTTATTCACTTTCTTTCATTTGCTCCGCTTTCTCAAAATGGCGGGTTAAAATAAATTACTTACTTAAATTAGCGGCGACACGAGATTTATCACCTTTCCACGAATCAGAAGTTTTCTTCCTATTTTAGCTTGAAAACGAATATTTGGCTTCCGACCCGGAAACTTCAACTGAAAGCCAAGTCGTTTAAGTTTCTCCCCTCCCTCCTGTTTGTCTGATAAAAACAAGCCCTCGAACAAACTTGTTAAGACATTTTCGGTGTCAAAGACGCTGTCTTCTAAACCCGACAAAAAAAAAAAAAAATCAATTCCTTGCTCAGAGCCATCCTTATTCTCAAGGGATGTTAAGAATAAACTATTTTGGGGAAACTTTGGCAAGTTAAACAAGGGTTTCTACTTACAGGGGATTTCGATAACCATGCTTCAACAATTCTTAAAGTTGCTATGGAGCATTTTAGAAGCGAAATTGGAGGAAAAGTTTTCTTTGGAAGGGAGTACGATGGGCTTGAAGAGAGAAGGTGACGTTAAAGCGATTAACGATATAAATTAACGTCACCGAATGGAGGAAGAGACGTCACCGGAAAAGCGGACAACCATTAATCAACCGTCTAAAAATAGTTACAGCTGTAACTTTTTTACTCCCGTAGTAGTGGCGGTCTGATGGACCTAGAAATGGGATGTCTAGGGCATCTTCTCCTGTGACTGATTCTGAGCATTTCCGGAAACTTTCCGGTCCCCCCCCCCTCTCCACCGAGTTGGAACAGGTCGGAGCCCCAAAACTGTTCATCTGGCTAGACATACGAAGTTTCACCTTACAAGTCATCCGAATGGCTCCATCCGCTTGATCCCTAGGCTTGTCATTCATATTTCCGGGACAGGTGGGGGGGGGGGGAGTACCGGACATGGTCCTTGCGTTTGTTCAATATGCAGTGAGGGAGGTGAGGGAGTTCACGGAAGGATCGGCGGGTAGTAATATGAGGACAGATCATTCAGGAGTGTGCGACACCTGGCGAGGTTCCTCTTAGCGGCTAATCAACACAAAGAAGTTTATGTATTGTCTATAGTGTGATGATAATACGTTGTTTTCTTTTTGTGTAATATTTACTATTTTTGTTTGCTATGGCCCCTGGGCTCTACGTGTGAACAAAAGATCATAGCCTATCATTTTACCATTGCAATAATTACTATACAACACTCACCTGGACAGTTTAGGAACCCGATTATCAAACGGTCTCTTCCAGCTATCACCCAGTGACGGTTGCTGAGCCTGCGAGACTGTGACGGAGTCTAAAGACGACCTTTTGAAAAACTTTCCCGGTTCCGGGCTGGCGAAGTTACTACGCGGGGATGGTCCGTTGCTTACATTCGGAGAGCGAAGGCAATCATGTAGATTTCTAAAGAAATGAAACAGATGATTTCCAAGGATTTTGTTTAGGGCGACGACGCGAAGTCGATCTGCCATTCGATCCCAGTGTGTGTCGATCCCAGTAAGTGTCGATCCCAGCCCAGTGTCGAAAAAAAACATCGGGAGAAGGGATTTCAAAATAGCCTACTGTCCTTATATGCACTTGAATTTAATCATTTTCGATCGTGGACATCTCGACGGATCTTCTAGAACCTAGTTAGTACCAAGGTTAGTAATATAAATCTATCCGTAACTTTTAAGATTTGAATTAAATTTCATTTATAACCAGTGTGGGTAGAGACGGAGTATGGCAAGAAATAAAAAAGAAGAAGAATCATACTCCACTCTGTAGGGGAGATGGGGGCAGGTCCGTCATAGGGGCAGGTCCGGACATCTGCTCTGCAAATCTCGCTATTGAAATTTAAATTACGCGAAAATGTTTTTCAGGGTCATTATAGCTATACGCTCTTCTGTCAAAAATTCCCGCAGCTGCACTCAGTCAGCCATCGCAACCGATGTTAGTGTCACTTTTTTTGCACGAAAGCAAGTTCTACGTCATGGAGTTGGCACTTCATTTTGGTAATTCCAAACCCACTTACATCGTCGATGATTTTTATTTAGTAGTTCAAGTTTGACTCTACCGTGTCAAAAACGAATTTCCGTAGTTGATACAACAGTTTGAAAGTTACAAATTTATTTCTGTGAAAACAGCACCAGGGGCAGGTCAGGACAAAAATACCTGGGGCAGGTTCGAATAGAAAAGAAAGAGAAGCTGAAGGGAAAAAAAAAATAAAACAATGAAAGATCCAAAAACTGGACCAGAGAAGGACAAACGTCAGCATAAAGCTTCAGAAAGTCTTTACGACCCGTTCCGGAAGAAAACAAGTCATATTCTGACCCAGCGGTAACAGCATATCCGGATGAAAATAACAAATGTTGATAACGTGACGGTATCCTTGTGCAGATTTCCCAAACGGAAGCAAACTAACGAAACTGAACTGAGGTAACAAAAGCAAATGAAAAATGTGTATACAACTTCTTATCGGGTTAACAAAAAATGGTTTCAGGAGCTGCCCCAGCCATGTCCGAACCTGCCCCCAGTCTGGGGGCAGGTTCGGAGAGAAGTAGCTAATAGGAAAAAGGAATTTGCAAGGAAAATGTTGCAGGTAACAAGATGCTACAAAGTAACAACAACAGCCAAGGCATGATTCGAGACAGTCGGAAAAAATGGAATCAACAGAGCCTAAAATGAAATCTTGGTATGCAAAAAAGCAAAAAGGTAACGAACCTGCTCCCCTCTCCCCTATATCGCTAAATACCAACTCCTCTCTGTTCCATCCTGATCGCTCCACTCTAAGTGTTTCACAAGATTTCCGGTTCTTCCTTTCAACCGCCCCCCGCACTCATCAGATCCCGATGAAAAATTTATCTCAAAATAGTACTATGAAGTAGTAAGAAAAAGTTGCATGCAGTACTAACGATGCTACTACATGCTTCTACTTCAAGGCTACCGTGTTACTGCATACTACTATATGCTACTATTAGCAAGACTGGATGCTACTATGGCAAGACAGGATGCTACTGGATACTACTACATAAGACTGGACCAGTCTGAGGCACATTAAATGATAGTATTCTTTGCTATTACATAGTATTACATGCAACGTTTTCGTACTACTACCATACTACTACGCAGGCTACAAATTTTTCATCGGGATTCCCCATCCCTCCACTGCCCCCACGATGGTTGGACCCGGGAACTGACTATTGCTAATGTTCAAGCCGATTTGCACCGTCCTAGCACATCGGGAAGTCCCTCAAAACGAGACCACCGGAATTCCGGACCCCCCCCCCCCCCCACCCTACAACTTCCCTGCAAGCGCCCTAATCCGGTCAGATTCTGTCACTGATGTATCTATGGTTTGTGTTTGTTCTTCCCACCCAAGTTTCATCTCCACTCTAAGCGTGTCACAAAATTTCCGGTCCCTCCTTTCCTACCCCGCCCCCCACATTCACTGGATCCGGTCCGGACTTGAAATGGAACATCTGAGAAGCGAGGTCGTTCCAAATATAAAGTTTCATCAAGATCCAATTACCAGTTGGAAAGTTAAACATGCCTCAAGATTCCGGATCCTTCCACTCCCCCACGGGGGTCGGATCGGGGAACTGACTATTTCCAAGTTAGTTTGGTCGGGTCCCTGATATACCTGCCAAGATCCATTGTCCTTGCACTTCTGGAAGTACCCTAACTCGAGAACAGTGGACGGACAGACCGACCGAAAAGTGATCGCTACATACATGGCAAACGTTAATGTGAGAAGTGAAAAGAGGTTGACAAATTTCGGACTCTTTCAGCTTAGTAACACTTTGTTGGCTTGATTTTTCTACTTCTTTTTTTTTTCTACCTACAGCTCGAACCCGGGAAGACGTGGTGAATTCTTATTTTGTCCAAATACATGGAGCGGTTCGCATTCCGATGTTCTCCCTCCTCGAGTTCATTACAATATTTTGGACATAGTTAGGAAAAAAAAATAACTTAAAAAGCAAGCAAATTTCCACGTTCCATAATGAATAGCTGGAGGGATCTGCAAATTCTTCGTTTAGAGGAAACAATCCAGATTACTTTCCTTTTTGGGATCCCAAAACGAAAGTGACGGGATACCTATGACTTCGTAAAGTTGTTCGTCCGTCTGTCAGTTAGCACGATAACTCTCGAAGTGATTGATATATTTTGTTGAAAGTTGGTGTGAGGATCCTTCGGGTCAAAGTACAGGTCTATTGCAGCCTTTGAAAATAAAGATAAAAAAAAAAGTGTATGGGATCAGTTAGTCATCTCCAAAGTCCGAACCGGCATTTACTGGGTCAAAAAGGCAGACTGCAAACTGTCTGGTGAACGGTCCAATAATTTGTCGACCAACTTTCAGAAAGAAAAAAAGGTTGCGATGGCACTCACTACCCTACCCCTTTATCCATACAAGGCAAAACCTTATCGCACGTTGGAGACGAAATCCACATTACTCTTTGTTTAGTTTACAGATGCCGGAGGGAGAATTGGGAGCGTTGCGTGTGCATGTCTCTTAGGTCTTAGTCTTGGCATTAGTGTCGTGAGCTCAAAGGGGTTGAGATATTTTGTTCAAACTTGGTGTGACGATCCAATGGATCAAAGTGCAGGCCAAGCTCGTAGATGGCTATATTTAGAGGTGGGGGAGGGGATCCAAAATTGAGGGTAAAAAATATTTTGTTTAAGCTAATGAGATAGTCGTTTAAGGGGTAAGGAGGCATGCTGAATCCATATATGAGCGCTGTTTCATTGCCGGACACATGGTTCACCTGGAATCCGGCCGAAATCGGAAATTTGGCTGAAGCTCAAAGTTGTTTCTGAAGTCGATTAGAGATTGGGTATCCGTCAAGAAGACATATGCTGAATACAATCTTGAACTTTATTTCCTTGAGAGATAAGCTGGCAAAATTTACTAAAACCCGGATATTTGGATCTAAAGTTTGGCCTCTCAATGTCACTAGATCTTTTGCTCTGCATGCAGTTCGCCGAGAATACTGCTAAAATACAAGGAATTTGGTCAAAGTAAAAGACTTTTCTGAAGTCGGTTAGAGATGAGATACTAGAGTAAACATGCAAGCTTAACACACATCTGAACTTGGTTTTCTCATCTGAGCAATATTAAATTTGTGGGATCCCATCAAAACCTTTGGTCTTGTTATCCAAGAAAAAGAGCAGCAAATTCCACATGGAACCAAAGATAGCAGCTTTTATCGTGAAATCAACAAGTGCTATTCCTCACGCCTTATTCCTCACGCCAATATTCATTGCTCGGAAGAAATCTGGAAAAAGCCAAATGTAATGCTTTATCGTCCAAAAATATAAATCAAGGGTTGGAGTGTAGTCGGTAGCATCAAGGACTCAAAGGTGCATTTGTTAGATTAGTTTAGTTTAGCAGCTAGCTATATCTGTTCTATACTCAGTATTATAAAAGGAAAATGATGTCGAACTCAAATGATACTTTTCACATAATTACAAAGCAAGAGAAAAGGCTTTCGCCTCTAAATAACTCTAAGGAATTTTGAGTAGTCGAACCGATCAGAGTTAAAAACCACATCAACAATGCACTTGAAACTATTGATCGATTCAGCATTAACCACATCTTCGGTAAAGCTGATCCAAGGATCAACTTAGGTAAGGCTGTTCACGCGGAATCATGTGTCATAAAACCCGAAAGGATGATGTCACTCCTTCACAAAAAGTGTACCAATAAGAAAATGGGAAAGTTAAAGCCAGGCTTCATTTCCCCAGATTCTCATATTTCTGAGGCTTCCGCATGGTCACGCCAATCCTTCTGAATTTTATGAAAATGATGATAGCTAATTTTGATCCGTTTCGACGTTCCCTGGGTGTCCTCTTCACATATCTTTTGCGCCCACCGTAAAATGTCAATCAGTCCTTTTTCTCCTACCCCAACCATTTGAATAGTTACTGTCACTCTCAAACTCAAAAGTGTTCCTTTTATGCACCATCAAGCACTTCGGATTTCCAAAAGTTTTTAGCCCCGCTTCACCTTCCTCTCCAGATCGACGAACAGGGTCATCGTCAATCCTCCCACCGCTCGATTCGCCCACCCGAATCGACGGGTGGACGAAAGTACGCCACCAAAAATTCCGAATCGACGGGTGGGCGAAACGACGCCCACCAAAGAATTCCATTTTTAGATCTTCCTTATCTCCGTAGGCTGTACTTGAGGAGTATTCTAGCATTTCACCAGGAGTAACTACAGTTTATCTGTGGTTGATTGCAAAACCAGATGGTAACTAGGGTGAATAATTGCTTGTCCGTTATGCATTGTAGTGTCGACGTACCAACGCTACAATTGCTTGCATTTTTATTATGGTGAACAAACCTGGATTGGACTGAATATTGGTGGGTCAACTGACGGGTGGGAAAAAGGGGAAAAAAAAACTGGCAATTTTCCCCAGCATGGCTAATCAGCACAGAGAAAGGTGTTCAGTGCATACAATGTGATGTAATAATGTGTTAGTTTATTTTTGTGTGTATAAATGTGAACAAATATCAGACAATTTTATCATTATTATTATTACTCCATAACACTCAACTGAGTGAAAAAAAGTAAAAAAAAATGACCGAAGTTACGAATTTCTCGGGCGAAATGACGGGTGGGCGAACAGACGGGTTGTCGACAAAACTAAATACCAGGACTTCGGATAAACCTGGCTTTTAAGCAGACGATTGGACATGTAGACAAGCGTAAACTTTTTCTTTCGGTTGGGAACCAAAATTCTTGCCGCCGGATTACTAAAGTTCCAAGAAGCTGTCGCCAGTGCTATGTACTTATTCAAAGAGAATACGAGGGTAAAAAGGCTGAGCAAGCAACTAGGTAATTATAAGTTTTAGGTTTTCCCTTCGCACAGAAGAGTAAAAACACTGCTACCGAAAACATCGATGTTCGCGAGGGGGTGGAGCATTCGTGGCTTAAATTACTACACAGAAAAGCAAAAACTCAGACTACATTTTGCACACATTAAAATACTAGCCGACAACAGTAATTTTGTTTTATCTAAAAAGAAAGTGGCATCTAGTGACAATTATCCAGTAAAAACTTCTTAGCCATGTTATGAAAGGCTACAAATTACAAGAGTTCACCGCTTCCTCCCTGAAGGACTAAGCTGTTGGATCAAACTTGGAATTTCATACGATGTAAAACGAGACGAATACTCTTTAAAGGGCAGGTGAAACTTATGACAATAATCCTTTCTACTTCAGAAATATTTCCGTCCGTTCTCGTTCCCGAGATTCTGACTTCATAAGTGTATCCTATCAAACCTATCTCCTCTGGTTACCAATTCACTGATTACCATGCTTGCTACGATTTCTTCTCTTTAGTGACGTATCAGGCGCCCGACCATAGTCTCCGGGGAGCAACGTCCGTCCAAAGACCGGTTGTGCACACTTTGCCAGATTGTCATCTAAGAAAAGGGGCATCGAAAGAGGCTAAAAACAGCCAAAGCCGTGTGTAATTTTCTGTAAGCATAGCTTAGTTGTGAAGTGGTAAACTACCCCAGAACATTTGTGCACAAACACTATGCGGTGCGAGGAGCGGGAAGGCTGGGTGGTCGACAAGCGCTAAACAGAAAATCGCTAATTTCATGTGGCAAGCAATGGTATAACCGAAAAACGGTATTTCTGAGCCATTTCATCGTGAAAAGATCATTTCTAGTAAGAATTGTGTTTTCAAGTGCTTTCAAAATGCAAAGGACATCTGAACAATGAAACCATACTTGACCATGGAGAATGCATTTACAGACATGGCCACGGAGAGCATTCTTCTCCTGAGCGAGGTGTCCTTCAAACCCCATTGGCAAGCTTTTCCCCCTGAATTTATATACATTATGTTTTATGTTGCACTTTTTGGTTAAGATGAGTACGGGGCTAGGAATTCATTTCGAAGCAAAACCCACGAGGTAAAAAGGATCAATGGCCCTCAGGAAGATACAAATGCATCGTTTGGCCAAAATAACTTTTGCATCGTGCGGTGAAGATGCCCACTTTAACGGTGCTTGAAATTCATTTGTACAAAAACTCACAAGACTCCTAAAAAATTTATCGTGATCGAGTACCGACCTGAAACCGAAGATCTTGGATGTGTTTTCTTGTTAGTTCTGAAGTCTGACCCAAATCGGATAAGTCATTCGAAAGTAATGCGTGTGATAAGACTACGGATCCCCCCCCCCTTGATGGTCGTAGCCTGGAAATAACAGTACATAAGTTTTGAGGTTCCCACTCACCCCCCCCCCCTCAGTGACCAGATCTGGTCCGGACCTGCAAAAGGAAACATCCAGGACGTATGCTCTTCCCTTTTGTCAATTTCTATCCGAATCGTATCACACGTTCCAGGGTTATGCATATCACAAAATTTGCGGTACTCCCCTCCAACTACCACCACGGTTGTCGGATCCAGTCCGGACTTGAAATGTAACATCCTAGAAACGTGTTCTCGCGAGTTCTCAAGTTTCATTTTGGTCTGATCACCCCTTAGAAAGTTAAGAATGCCTCCATTTTTCCGGATCCCCTCCCCCAAGGATGGTCAGATCCAGGAACTGACATTTTTCAAGCCAATCTCGTCGGGTCCCTAATACGCCGCCAAGTTTCATCGTCCTAGCCCATCTCGCAGTACCCTAACTCGCGATCACCGGACTGGCAGATAGACAGACTGACCGAAAATCATTCGGAACAAAAAATCGGGACAAAACCAAATTGTGGCCCCGCAACCCAACTAGCAAGTAAGCCGTGTTTGTAAATTTTTCGTTGGCTTGGCGGTTGCCCGGGTCACTGCCTCACTACGTAGTGAGGCAGTGCCTACTTATAGTGAGGCGTTGCCTACGCCTTCTCACTAAAAGAACCGCACGTAGTCAGGCAGTGAGGCACATTCTGATTGCATCACGGAAACTCGAACCCGCTGTGTTAAAGGACACCTGAATGAAGAGTACCAAGTATCATCCCTATCTGTATGACTTCCGTTAACATTGCTTGCAGAAAACCCAATCCAAATACGAAATGATGTTTCCTAGCTATGATTTTGCTCCATTTTGCATCTGTCCTTATTTCAGTACCGAACAATTTTTAAAAACGAACAAATGTCTCCAATCAACCCTTCTTCTGGAATATTCTTTAACCAGTTAAGCCCAAACGTATATCTAGAAGAAATTCCAATATGATCCGGCCAGCGCTGTACAAGATTTGAATGAATTGCGCTTTTTGTCTTGGAGGATGAATGTGCAAACATGCTACCCCTACCTCTACCCCTCTACTACTCTACCCCTACATTTAGGGGTGGGGGAGGGGGTTCAAATTAAGAGGCAAACAAAATATTTTTAAACAGCTAATGAGATAGTTGATTAAGGGGTAACAAGACATGCTGAACAGGATTATGAAAACCATTTTTTCGCCGGACAAGTACTTCGCCTGGAATCCGGCCAAAACCGGAAAGTTCTTTAAAAGTAAAAGTTTATTTGAAGTTGATTATATGTTCGATTTAGGGGTAAGACGAGATGCTATGACAATCAATTTTAACCGGACATATAGTTCGCCCGGAATCCGGCAGAAACCGGAAAATTTGCTGTAGGTTAAATTTTATTTGAAGTTGATTAGACGTTGGATACAGGGGTAAGGATATACGCTGAATTCGTTTTTGAGCTTTGTTTTTTCGCCGGAGAAGTAGTTCCGGAATTCCACCGAAACCGGGAAATTGGCAGAAGTAAGGCAGGAAGTTTTTGTCGAAATAGATATGACTTATAGGGATGAAAACACATTCTGAATCCATATCTGAACTTGGTTTTCTCGGATGATTAGCTATTTGGCTTTAATCTCTTTCTAAATTTTAATAGTAAAAATGAGTCTGGCGAAGACAAGACCCAATTGACTGGATCAAATACTGGACTTTTGGGATCCCATCGAAACCTTTGGTCTTGTTTTTCTTACAATGCAGGGTATGTACGTTTCAGTCCTGAAATCTTGACGGTAGCCATAATAAAGGGTAGGATTACACGAGTAAGGAACAGCAGTCAAAATAAGTCTTTAGCGTAGCTAGGTTCTTTTTCTTACCCAGTAGGCGTAGGGTTTTCCGGTGTTTTCGTAGGACTTCGTGAGATCAAAACATCCGGGTGATGGTGAATTGTGGCTGTGGGCCTCAACAGGTCCAACGAGGATGGGCAAGGGGACACATGGACTTCTCTGTACTCAAACGTTAATGTATTCGAGATCACCTCTGAGTCACAGGATACCTGTAGCGAGACAGTCCCAGGAAGATGGGCTAGAACGAAAAATATCTATAACGATACCGGACTGAGTCTTTTGCGACCCTCACTGTAGGTGTTCCTTACTGTTATATCAGTACTTAATGCTGCGAAATAGTTTGTTCTTTGAGTGACTGTATTACCTAGTCACTGTAAAGGTTAAGCCCAAAGTTCACGGGACTTCATTGATTAATATCGGATCATATTTAAAGTCAAAGTGTAACGTGTTTCACCATCAGTCATTCAGTATCAGTTCAGCTGTAGCCTATTCAGCGCAGTTGTGTGAAATGCTTGGTGCCAGTTCGCCAGTTCAGTTCAGATGTCTGCTGTCTGTAAATAAATTGTATATAGGAAACGAACCTGGTCCTGTCTATATCCTTATTATATGACACTCATGCTTCCGAATACATCCGTTGTCTTTCTGTTTCCATATGACTGAAAATCTCTCGAAATAAGTTCTCATTCAGTCAAAGCTGATTGCGAATCATGTTCATGGTGTGAATGTTTGGTGAAGCTAAATACAGTTACCAGCCGAAAAATTTTTGCTGATATTTCCAATGCAGATTCTCAGCTAGGGACGAAAAAGGATCCTTGCCAAAAAGGCCGGAATATCGCAGAAATCAACTCTCTTCGATTAATTAACTAAATAACTGAAAGAAAACAATAATAAAACTAAACGAAAAGAAAAACAACAAGGAACAACTCTAGAACAAGAACCACTTCCAGGAGAGGTAATGTTTTTTCTGAAAATTTATAGGATAGATAATCTGTAACTTATTTGACGGTGCAAAACGGATAAGTCAGCTACATTTTATTAGAGCTATATTTCGGCCCTTCTTGGCAAGGGTCCTCTTCAGGCTCAAGCCGCTCAAGCTGGAAAATGAGCTTGTGAAGAATAATTAAAGATTCTTCCTTAAATATCTGATTTTTATTTATTTTTTATTTTTTTAAATCGGATGAAGAGTCTTTAATTGTTTTTCGCAAGTTCTTTTTCCAGCTTGAGCCTGAAGAGGACCCTTGCCAAGAAGGGCCGAAAAATAGCTCTAATAAAATGTAGTTGACTTATCTGTTTTGCAGGTCAAATATGATTCGCAGTCAGCTTGGGCTGAAGGAACATCAATCTGAACCTTAGGAAATCTGGTAAGCTACATTTGCTTCAAAACGTCCCATTCCTTGTCTAGAGGGGAGCTCGAATGAGAAACTTGGCGTACTTAAAATAGTATACATATTGTGGACACTCGATCGCTGAAGTGTGGGAACAGTGGAAAATATGACAAGAGAACAAATTACGCGTATAGCAGCCGACATACAGAACTCGAGATGGCGTTGCTTCCCTTATGGAGGCTTCGAGCGCATGCACAAGGGACGATTCATTTCCTCGCCTACTCAATGCTTCACTTCCTAGCTTAGGCTAAGTTGAAACATGGCTGCCCATCCTTTAACCAATCGACGACCAAACCGAATTTTTCAGCACCATTCTTATCCTCGTAATTCGCAGTCGTGCCAACCCAAACAGTTTACTCTTATATTCCACAACATAATCAGCAGACGTTTACTTCGCTACATTATTTTTTTTGACTCCACCTTTAATGGATACAGCTTCAGGAATCCAGGAACTTGGTTACAGACTGGTGAAAAGGCCATTCCGTCACAACATCCTATTACTCTGTTCGAAGGGAAAGGGACATTAGGACAAATAGTGGCTACACAGCTAAAAGAAATCTATGCCACGCGGCCTCAATTTCAGGCGCGAATACTCTTGATGACTAACTCTCCTTGCCAATGTAAAATTGCCGGGTACCTAGCGGAAGAGCCAGAAGCGGTATGACGTCGGGTATCACAGCTGCGCCCCAAGATCGCCGTGATTGTTTGACACAGGATTTGAATTGTTGAGTTTGAGTCGTTACGGAGACGTTTACTCCTTCTTCCTGAGGAGCATTGGCGTGTTTTGGACTTAGTCATATAGAGTATCGGCGGTCTCTGGGCACTTCGCTTGATTTGCCCAGGTAGCCTATAGCATGTACACTGATGTACGAAGTTTGGCATGCCAAGTTCGCACTCGGGGTCTGCAGGCACGGGAATTGATCATTAATGTGGACGAAAATTTTTGGAGAAATAAGGGATTAGGGAGGTTCCTGAAGACAGCTATGGAACAGCTATAGCTGCGGAACTTGAAATAGGGTGGTTTAAAACGTATTATATTGGTTATGGGGTTGTTGTGATGTCCGATATGTATTTTGTTCCGGTAGGCTATGGCCCAATGGGCTTTATTTCGGAACTGTATTTCATATCATACGTCATATCATTATGTTACTACGAAGTGTGTTTGCGCGCCCAAAGCAAAGCCAGAATGACTTAAGTATGTTTTGACGCTGCTACCGGGACTGATGAACGTAAGAAAATTAGCCAGGATTCCAGAACAACTGCACAGGGGGTGTTGGACGCTCGAGTCTTGCTTATTCTGCCTTTTATAATGTGCCTAGATTCCTTATGGCACTATAAGCTGCTAAAATCCACACTTTTCTCCTAGTTTTAGCGCTTTTTTTCGGCCGTGCCGAGTTTTGCTCGTCACACAACGCAAAGTTTGCCGAAATCTTTAACGTCCGCTGTCAACTCCTTCACACATACGAATATGGGAATCTTCTGTATTTCTCATTTTTTTTACCACGGTGCGTTCAGTTTCAAATGTTTTGCGCCCAGCCGCCGCGATGGAGAGCAGGAAGGTTGGAAAGATTCGACAAGCGCTAATAAGAAAATCGCTAATTTCAGGTGTAAAGTAATGGTATTTCCGGAAAACATTTTTCTGACCCATTACATGCGGAAAAGATCATTTCTAGTAAGAGTTGTGCTTTGAGAACCGTGGCAAGTTCGGGTAAACTAACTGCTAAAATATGACAATCTACATAAGTCTAATGCAGAGCAACTGCTAAAATTCATTAAAGCACAAAGATAAACTTTAATCTTTTTCCGAAAATACCAATATTTGTCCCGTGACATTAGCTATTTTCTTGTTAGCACTCGCCAACTCTATCCAGACATACCACTCTCCGACACGGAGGATGGGCGCAAAATAGTTCCAAGTGGAAAAGGAGTCCGAAACGCAAGATAGACCTGTCGGCCTACCAAATCATCTAAAAAAAGACAGCAAATTTGAAGCTTCTCTTATTTGGGAAAGATTCGTTGACGGACGGCGAAGTTTTTGTTCCGAAACTTAAAAAATAGGCAAAAAATAGGCCGAAAAATCGCTAAAAAGTATTAGGTACAAAACGAGACAATGGCGAGGAGCGCGGATTTTAAAAGCTTATAATTCCATAGGAGAGCTATGGGTAAGAAAAGGCAGAATAAGTGAGAGGGATCCTTTAAAGCACGGGCTGACATAACTTCTGAAGACTACGGAAACTTTCGGCATAGAAATGAAACAGACAAGACTTATTTGTTCCTGCATGCACGGGTTCCCGATGAAAAATGTGTAGCCTGCGTAGTTGTATGGTAGTTGTACGAAGAAGTTGCATGTAATACTATGTAATAGCAAAGAATACTATCATTTAGTGTGCCTCAGACTGGTCCAATCTCATGTAGTAGCATCCAGTAGCATCCTGGCTTGCCATAGTAGCATCCAGTCTTGCTATTAGTAGGATGCAGTAAGACGGTAGCTTTGAAGTAGAAGCATGTAGTAGCATCAATTAGTACTGTACGCTACTTTTTCGTACAACTTGGTAGCCTACTACTATTTTGAGATAGAGTTTTCATCGGGTTATAGAGTAGGCCTACCGAATTAGGTGTTATTCACTGTTCTAGACGATACATACCCAAGAGTACTAGTTGCTGTACTAGTACTAGTTGTCATCCAGTTTGTTGTCATTCCCAACATGGTATAAACACATATGCCATCTAGGCAATAAGTTCAGGTTATTGCCGGTAGATGGCGGATGTCTCTTATCGTCACTGCGACCTAGTTTGTTACCTGGATGATGCTGATCCGTCATCAGCATCCTCACGTCCGGTAGCCATCGGTCATCAACTTACAATCTTGTTTACAAAGGAGACTTTTAGAGTGCGTCTGAGCCCCAGGCTACCTAGGACATCCCTATCCCTCGTTTTGTTGATTGGTTCTGAGAGTGGAATCTAAGGTCAGGCCCGCCGGTCTTCACAAGAAAATCACGCTATCTACAAGGTCCCAGCGACCCCTTTTCAAGACTTAGCCTTAACCACCACCCTTGAAACCATATCACTAGTCTACTAGGAGACGACGAATTATGTATTAGCCAGGCACTGAGCCTCTATGAATAACTGTAATAACTCACGTTGGCAGTGACACCGCAAAACTCCCGGTTGTACTACGGTGGTTGGCAGGGTCTGGCCATCTATCAGTATTGCATATGCTGAGTCAGTTTTGAGCCAAGGACCGGCAACTAGAACTTTGCAGCCTCCCTGAAAAAAGAAGTGATTGACGTGGTGCGTTTTATAGAGCTCGACCCTTCCTACGACACGTGTACTTTCATGAATTGGCATATTCCTGATCTCACCTTGTTCTAGCACATTTTAGAAGAACGACAGACCTGTGACCTGAGAAATTGTGAACGATTGCCTTGCTATATTTTGAGTAGCAAGTTTTTCTTCTGACATATACACACTCACCCTACCCCTATATGAAAAACAATTTAGGCTATGCTGTTCAGGTTCAGGTTTATATATTTACGTAAAAATTTATAAAATAAATTACACTATCCCAGCAGAGAGGCATCTCGAATGCTCGGGAACAACATACAATGAAAAAAACAGTGTAACTTAAATAAATAACGAGTAATCATCCGCAATACCATAAATACAAAATAAATAACACAATACCACATTCACCAGACCAGACTTGCACCTCCAACTTTTCAATCCCGTGGACCTTTGCAAGGGAATGCAACCTTCCGGACCATTCAAGAGGGGAAACTACTCTTTATAATAAATAAAGTTAATAATTCATAATCATTATTTCTTTAAATTTCTTCTTTACTAATCCTACAGAAGAACCAACCTGGATCTTACTATTATATTTATTATAATTGATTATCATGCTATTCCTCATTGAAAATCGCGACCGCTCACATCTGATCAAAGGCTGCCTAACCAAATCTGTTTGCCGGGTATTATAATTATGGGTGGATGATAGGGGTAGAAGATCAAGTGTATAAAATAGCGATGGAAGCAAACCCTTCAAGTGCTTCGCTGTGATAATGAGGGATCCATATCTTCATAGGCCAACGCCCCAAAGGCCTCTGAAGATTATCATGGGAATGAAGATCCCTTGTGACCCAGAACGTCAGATCTCTAATGCCTTGCTATCTCTGACTATGAAACCTTTGTATAAGGTCCTCTTCCACCGAACGAACGATCGAAATTCGAGAAATGACGATTGAGAGTGAAACCGCTCAGTTCAATGTTCAAATCCTCCCACGAACGCAAGCCCCACAGCTTAATTAAGCTATGGCAAGCCCAAACTAAATAAAATGATTTCGAAGACCGAAGCGGGCCACCAAGAATCTTCTGACAAGACCGAGTTAAAGGACCCGTCGTACCTATACTATTAATACAACTTACTTCCGTAGCCACCCCATCCATTCTTGAACTCGGAGACCCGGATTTTATTTCATACATTCTAAAGTAACATGTTCGACTGTTCGACACACACCATTACTACTTGACCATGTAACAGCTCCATCCCACCCCCTTCCGTTCCCGGAAATATATTTCTATTCCCATTTCGGTGCAAAGTCAACTCACGCAATTCTGGTCAAGTAGAAAATATTTTCACCAAGCGAAAAATTGCAAAACAGCACATCCGACTCTCGCTTCCAGAATAGCCAATCGTCTCGCGTGCCTCACATTTCGGGAATCAAATGAGTGGAAAAAGTGCCGGCGCCCGTCTTTCTCCTGATATCCTTGGGGATGGCTCGATGGCCAACCGACAAGGTATAAAGGAAATTCCCAAAAATAGCAGAACATCAATGACAACTCTGATGACGATAATCAACGTATTGCCAATCGTGCCAAGTGACCAATAAGAATGATACATTTGCTAACTCTTAGAGCGTGTCCACCCTTCTAACAATAGTAACTATTACTTACTATTTTCGTTCCAACCTCGTAAAAAGTTACTACGCTGATCGTTCCGACCTTCTCGAAATAGTAACTATTTGGTTATCTTGCTCGGGAGCGTAGTAAGCGTGGTAACTACGAATCTCTGTAACGTGATTGTCCGGATTACCCCGTGGCATGATATTCTGTCGAAAATAGAAAAAAATGTTCCAGCCTTGACGACAAGAAGCCAAAATTCGTGACATCATGCGTAGTAACTATGGTAAGTAGGGTGGAACACTCTTAGTGACAAATAAATATGGCTCCGGCAAGTGACCCGATCACACATACCTCATACCTGTTTAAATTGATGGTGAAGCTATATTCTGTTGAAGCATGCGGGTTTCCTAATCCGGATTGGCAATTTTGTGTAGAATGGACAAAACATGGATGGAAATGGCACTGTTCAAAGTTAGCTAACGTTAAAAGACGTATTACTATTCTATAGGTCGGAAGGTGGGAAAGTGGTTTATAGCTAAACTAGCACATCTATGTTATATTATTCGCCAGAATCAAGTTAGGCTAAATAGTAAAAGCGTAGTTTAGAATACGGATTCGGTTAAAACCACAAACATTAACGGGAATCCGGTTCAGTCTTCTACTTAGAAGCTAGCCAAAATCCCGCAACCCTCCCTCTTAGATTAATTTAAAGTAGAAATAAAGGGGACGCTGTTTCATCACTCAGTTTCACAGTAACCAGCGTACTGCCCGCCAGCTTAGTCTCTACTTTTCGCTGTTCATTTATAACAGTCCACTCTTGCGGCCGCTGTAGCCGGTTTTCACCGTTTTTTATTCATCCATAGCTCGTGAACCACGAAAGAATACTAGTTTAGTTGTGCCTTACGGGCCCCCACCCATCAAACACAGCCGGTTTAGGGGCAATTGCGCAAAAATTGCCAGTGACTAATGTTCGTAGTTTGGCCGCAGATGAATGAGAACGGTGACATGCCTTGTACTTATAAAGCCTAGGGTCAGGAAAATACTTCTGGAGTTACATCTCCCCATCCTCTGTGGGCAACTGGGCCCCAATTGTCCATGAGTTATGTTGTCGAAATTGCAAGTATAAAATCCAAATTTGCTATACTTGTGGGCATTTGCGGTACCAAGTCCCCCCACCCCCACCCCACCCCACCTCTACCCTTCCGGTTCAGGGGCAACGGCAATGGGCCCACTTCTTAAATTGAGAACCATGACTGGTATCAAGGTTGAACTTGGTCGATTTATGCGTTTTGGGAGCCTTACACACACCCGGTCAAGGGGCAAAGGGGCCTAGACTGTTCAGGGGCTTGAGTACGACAACAAATGACTGAACGACTCCATGCTAGAACACCAGCGTGAGAGTCGAACCACAGGACTCCTGACAAATATTATACAACCAAAAGCTGGACCACAACGACGGGCGGCACTTTCAGACCTTCAATGTCGTTTAAACCACCCTCCACACCTCTCCTTGTAAAGGCTTCACATTCCTCCCGTTCTCACCCAAATTCGCCTTGTCACCCACAATCCGAGATCAAGGAACCACCTCTAGTTTGAAGGGCTACACTACCTCTCCTAAACTGGAACCTCTCTGCCATCCCCAGCCCTCTTTTTTTTTATGAAGCATTCAGATCTTCGAGATTACTTCCGATGATTACCCAGTCCCCCGCAACATCAAGCACAATTCAAAATTCTGCATCTATCCTGAGTGAATAGAATAACTCTGCTCCACTTGACTTCAGTTCGCTCTCCGGCCCTCGCTCCCTCTTGAAAAAATGAGCTCTTCGCAACTATCTTCTATTGCTGCTTCGTTCTATTCATCAACTTGATAACTTACAAAATTCCCTGATTCCCTCAAGTCAGAAACACTACCACCTCTATTCCACCAGAGGACCTCTGCCCTCTCTTCTCCTCTCTTTCTTTTAAAGCACTTAGATCTTCGCATTTATCTCCAACCTTTCCCTTCAGAAAACTCATTCACTTTAGCTGCAACACCTGGATCACCAACGGAATATCCTGATTCCCCTCTAGTCTGAAACTACCACCTCTATTCTACCAGAGCATCACCGCCCTCCCTTTTCCTCTCTTCCTTTCAAAGCACTTAGATCTTCGCAATTATCTCCGACATTTCCCTTAAGACAACTATTATGTAAAGGGTGTAGGCTATACTAAAGTCACGTATAATTCGATGCTCCTCAATTTCAGCTGCAACAAATGGATGACGAACGGATATCCTGATTCACCTCTAGTCTGAAATACTACCACCTCTATTCTACCAGAGCATCTCCGCCCTCCCTTCTTCTCTCTTCCTTTCAAAGTACTTAGGTCTTCGCAGTTATCTCCGACCTTTGCCTTCAGACAACTATTATGTAAAGGTTGTAACTAAAGTCAAGTCTAATTCGATACTCCTTCATTTCAGCTGCAACAACTGGATCACGAACGGAAATCCTGATCCCCTCTAGTCTGAAATACTACCACCTCTATTCTACCGGAGCATCTCCGCCCTCCCTTTTCCTCTCTTCCTTTAAAGCACTTAGATCTTCGCAATTATCTCCGAACTTTCTCTTCAGACAACTTTTAGGTACGGAATGTGACTCGAGTGCGTGTTCTGGGGGCTAATTCAACAGCGTCCAATGTAATGGCTGTAATTAGAGTGAGATACTAAGAAGAGCTCCCCAAGCGCTGCTGGATGGACGAATGAGTAATACCAGTGATTGGCTGAACACGGAGAGAAAAGGGAACAAGACTTGGCTCCTTCGAGAAAGAGCGTTTTCCACCCTTCTAACAATAGTAACAAAGATTACTATTTCCGTTCCAACCTCACGAAAAGCTACTACGCTGACCGTTCCAACCTTCTCGAAATAGTAACTAATAGCAAGAACAAACAAGAGCATGTCGTTATTTGTTCTTGCTAATAGTAGCTATTTGCTTAACACGCTCGGGAGCGTAGTAAGCGTGGTACTACGAATCTCTGTGATGTGATTGGTTGGATTAGCCCGTGGCACGATATTTTGGTGGAAATAGAAAAGTGCGTTCCAGCCTTGACGCCATGAAGCCAGAATTCGTGACGTCACGCGTAGTAACTACGGTAAGTAGGGCGGAACACGCTCAAAGTGATCCACAAGGTAAAAATTTACTATTTATGCGAAAGTATAATCCATTATTTATCAATGTACTATTTTGGGATACGGTTGAGTTCAGAGCAGGAAGTATGGTTCGAAAATAAGGGACCAAAGAAACCACGACCAAAGTGGAGCCAGTGCCTTGATTCGACTCAACAAGGGAAACCTCACCAGGCCAGAGCACAAATCTCTTTCGTGTTTCGATGGATGCATTGCAGTTCTTAGTGGTTGGAGCGACCTGTCCGGTTCAGTTGCCAGTTTTCTCTGATGCAACCTGCGACTTCTGGCCGCAGAAACCTGTGACATGACAACTCTGATGATGATAACAAACGTATTGCTAATCGTGCTAACATATTGCTAATGGTGAGTCTTTTTCAGCAACTATTAACGAGAAATCTCGCTTTATCATCTTCAGAGTTATATGTCTGAACTTTTTTACTTCATTTCTGTAAACTGGTAAGGAACGCAGGATTCTGACTCGTTTTGTCGAAGAAGCGAAAATCTGTGAAAAATCACTGAATTCTACGACCAGTGGCAACACTGGTCTGGTTAATTTCAACAGCGAACAACACTCTGACTTCATTAAGAGATGACAAACCGATCGGTACATTACTCATCGTGGATAAACTATAAGTCGTCCAGACACATGCAAGTGAGCAATAACAGGTCTAGTTGGATCATTCTGGACTTGCTGGAAAACAGTCAATTTGATGTCTTAATCGTTACTTGTACGATTAGCAACGTCTTCGAATATGTGCTTCTCCCTTCTCTTACTAACAATATCAACTTAAGAGAAACTAACTGGGATGCCTAAAACATGTTGGTTGTAAGAATGCACAATGAATCCTTTTTATCTCTTTTGAAGTGCTTAGTGAATTGCACACCTGCGCTCGGGATCTTTCCAAAACCGGTACAGAATCAAGGAACATGGAATTCGCGTTTCTGTTATTTTCTGATTGATACACAAATTCTTTTCTGCGTACCAAATCGAATGAAAACGTTTCTGATAACATGCCCTGATTAAGGGTAGCGTTCCACAAGGCGCGGTTATCTTTCTGTTCATGTTCAAAATGTGGATCCTCAAATCCTTTCATTTTTACCTTCTACTTTCATTTCGAGCTCCGTTAATATTTATTATCTCGCTTACGCTAAAGATATTTTCCTGCTTAGTCGGAACAACTCCGGTTTAAAGCAGTCAATTTGATTTGTTTCTGCTGTATTGATCGGGTCGGTTTGGTTCTGAACTTCAGTAAACACGAATTCATATCTTTCAATTCATCTAACCAAGACCCCTTTGTTGTCCCGACTCGTTCTATTCCCCTCGGTGGATGGGCATTAACATTACTGACATCCTCCGGTCTCGAACAGTTAACGATGTGACAGACAGAAAAAAAAATCATTTATCCGATTCGAAGATTGTCGCTAATCGCCCGCAAAAAAATCCCGTAGTTTTAGGACAAGTCGTTTACAATCATAATTCATTATACTTCAGAGGTATTTCCATCCATTCTCGTTCCCAAGATACTACCCTTCATGGTGTATCACATCCCATTTCCTATATTGGCATTACACTGATTATCACGCTTTCCGATTTATACCTTTAACTGTTAAGTAAAGTTTAAGTGTTCCTTGAAGTGTCCCTTCACGCTCCCGATCACTGCTTCCGAGAACCTTATAGGTCAGAAGAGCGGTTACACAAATTTCGCCACGTTTGTCATCCAAGATAAGGGATAAGAAGAGGCTAGAAACAGCCGAAGCCGGATGTGTAATTTGCTGTAAGCATAGCTGAGTTTTAAAGTATTTAACCATCTTGGAACAGTGTAGCAGAAATAGTATGTAGTAATCAATTTATTTTATTCTTTCCCTACTTTGGCGAAGAAAGACCCCCCCCCCCTTATTATAAACGATATGCACGATCCTTCCTCTTTTTTCCCCAGCCCTCCCCCCCCCCCCCCCCCGGTACAAAACACAAAACACGCAAAAGCTCCTGGATATTGCTTCAAAACTTTCGGTCCAAAGCAAAAAAATATAAGAAATGCTTAGCATCCCATCTGAGCTTCCTCGAACATCAAGGCCTTTCCCGTTTTTGTTTAGTCATTTTAGTTTTGTTTTTGTTCCATTTTGTTTCTTGTTTTTGTACTCCGCTACTTCTTGCTTCTTACCAGGTTAAAACAGTAAACAAATTACTTCTCTTAATCGGTAGCACGACCAACATCAGAGCAAAATAACACTAGGGAGCAGCATCAGGGCCTATGCTTTCCTTGCTTCTCAAATGGGCTATACTCATGGCGCCGCCAACTACTCTTGCGACATTTAAAGCGAGACAAACTTGTGGGTCTAGAAATTTCTAGTAAAGCTAAGATGCGGACAGCACAATACGAGGAAACTGGGGAGGTTGTATCTTTTTTTTGCTTTGTTCAGGATATGAAGTTATTCGATGCAGCGCTGGTGCACAGCCGATTGAGTTTCACTAGGGACGTTCACTACCGCTAGTGGTGCTAGTGTCGCTGCTATTCGAGTGTGTGTCACTTTTTTGTAGTCTTCGCGCTACTCCCTAGTGTTATTTTGCTCTGACCAACATGAACCGATAAAGGAGAAAACGCCTCAAGGGCCTTTTTAGCCTTTTTAAAAGGGTTTACAAAAATTCTGTTAAGTCTGTCCTATTTTGGCAAGGATTTCAGGGGCAAGCGAAGCGTATCCTTGATGAACACACATTCGGAGGCACCATGGGTATCGCTCATTTAGAGCAACCGAAATTGTAAACTAAAGAATTATTTTTTCGCAGAGTCTATTGTTTTGTAAAAGTATATCCTGGAACGGATTGTAATTAAGGAGGCATCTTTCTCACAACTGGTGATCTATTTTTTCGTATTGGCTTTTTATTTTTTGGTTGTGCCTGCTTCATTTTTTTTATGGCAGAATAAAAAGATACAAAAAATGAGACAAGGAGTACTTACCTCGGTAGGAGCCCATTCCGGCGAGTAATCTGTTACGTAAACAGTACTGTTATCCGCAAAATTTTCGTTTGCCTTCCCGACTTCGAAACGTCCATCTGTCCGTCTGAGATCACAGTTAACTGAATCAATATCAAAATCACTTAACACATCCAAAGGGTCAATGTTCACTAGCATATCATCCGCACCCATGAAATTTGCGAGGGGTGAAAAACTAAAATCCCCTTTGTCTGTTGAGTTGAGGGTCCGTTGGACATCTTCAGCGGTTAAATTCGCTAGGGTATCATACTCCTCCGTTTTCATCGGAGACATTATTGAATCAAAACCCCGTTGGTAACTGGACTTTTCTTCACTGGCACAACCTTGGTATTGACTAGACTCATTTATTCGCGATTGATCGTTTTCAATTTTCACATTATCATGATGCTGCATACTTTGCGGCTTCGTCCCGTCGTCGTTCCCTCCCTTTTGCCTGTCGCATTGCTTCTTAGATGGCTCTGCACTCACGTGCGCTTGTAGCTCAAAGTCTTTCGGGGACGGTTGCCTATTTTCGCCACCAGAGGCGTTATTACCATTAAATATAAGTAGACCCGTGCCGCTTTGCAGCTGGGAGAGATTAAGGAAGAACTGGGCGGACTGACTTGATCCATCGGTGAACACTGTTTGGGTCTGATGTAGTTCGGAGTGCTGTTTGATCGCTCGGTGATGCAGGGACCGGGGACCAGTGGTGGAGGAAACCTGAAGAAAAAAAACGGACCTCGCGTTAAAATCACCAACCACTGTGGCATTTTACTGATGGGAACATGGGCAGAGCTGTACCTCAGGAACCGATCTCCCTTCAAGTTTTCATTAAGTTGTTCTTGTTGCATTATTATCGTTACATTGTTGCTCTCTTATATTATTCTCGTTGCTAGCATACGGAACCAACGCTCCCAATTTGGTTGTGGTAGGGGAAGTTGCTGTTTTGCAATTATTTCCCCGGTTTATTAGTGTGCAGTACTTAATTTTTGTTTTTTGTTGAAGGTTTATATGGCCCTTGCTGGCTTTCGATGAATAAAAAAAACACACAAAAAAATACCACATTCAGATTCTTGAAGAAAATGAAGGTTAATGAAGAAACATAAACCGTAAGATATTCGCCCTTTTGCAATTCAGTCGTTAACTGAAAACTCAAGAACTTGTTCATCCTAGGTGATTGGAGGTTGGTTGTTATGCTCATGGATAGGATCCCCATGGATAACAACCAATCCTTCCAAGACACAAAACATTAATTACGGGACAGCCATCGTATAATTTTAGGGAATTCAAAGTTTCAAGGAAAGGAGGGATCCAGCAATTCGTAAAGAGCCTTGGGCCAGTTCTGCAACGTACAACCTCTTTTGAAATATTGGTGTTCTTCTAGGAGGGAGGACTGTGACAATCTTGACTAGAGAAATGCTTTCAGCGCCTCTCTCGTCAAATGCGTGTGTGTACTTGCGTGGGAGGGGGGGGGGATGGCATCAGTTTATCGGTTTTATTTCTAAAAAAAAACATAGTAAACCTCAACATGCCCAAAATCAGGAGACAGGCTCGGCTACTGGGCTATGATCCAGAAGAGTATTGATTCTCATACCAACAAAAAAACACGAAAGGAACAAACAATTTACAAAACAGAGGTACAGAAAGAAAGAACAGTCTTTTAGAGTGTTGCAGAAGTTTAGAGATTTTTTTTTTTTGCACTAACCGTTCTTCCAAGCAGAGTCTATCTAAAACAGATTAAACAGCTAAAGACAAAACTAAAAGCTTGATGCCAAAGGTAATAGTAAATAAATAAATACAAATGTTAAGTCTTCTCTGAACATCTTTGCAACTCTACAAATTGGTCTGGGGTGTATTTCTTTGCTATAGATGGGGTCATGTATCGGAGGTTGAAACAAGGTCATTAATTTTTCACAAGAGTAAATTTGCATGGATTAACATGTCTGATTTCGCTTGGAAAAGGACACTTATTTTTTTCATTTCCCGTTCCTTCTCATCCAGATTTCGAAAGAGGCGAAACTCCTTCACCTAATTATCCCACTGTTATTTAAGATACCCCCCCCCCCCCGGAAACTGAGATTTAGGTGGAACAACAAATATGACCTAGCACATGAAGTTAACTCCTCGGCTCGAAGTTCACAGCCTTGAAAGTCCAGTTGCTTTGATCAACATTTCAAATAAGGGAAACCTTCGAACTCTGGAAAAACATTGAGATGGCTTAACTTTGAAGGAAAAACAAGACCAAAAGTTTTGATGGGATCCTTAAGAGGATTATCAACTGGACCTCTTTGGCAGGATTGACTTCAGAACTAACTTTTAGGTCTACCAAATTTGCGGTAATCGCTGAATACCTGGAGAATCGCTTGTCTGACGAGACAATTAAATTCAGATAAGGGTTCACCATGTGTTTTTTATCCTATCCAGACGGACGACTTGTCCGGTACGGTAAAGTTCGAAAAACGGATTTAACTGGCTGGATTTCCAGTGAACTACTTGTCCGAAAAGAAAATGAAGTTCAGAATGCGGATTCAGTGTGTCTCCCTATCCCTCAGTCGACTATATCATTGGCTTAAAAAAAAATGTTCACCCCTTAATTTGAGACCCCTCACCAACCGTCAAATATGGGGCTACGGAGCCCATCTACGACCCTGACCTGTATTTTGACACAAAGAATCCTGACACCAAGTCTGAACACAATGTCTCAACTCTTTCAGAGATATCGTGCTGACAGACGAACAACTTTTACAAAGTCACAGGTACCTCGTCACGAACGTTTTGGGATCCCAGCATGGTATGGTTTTACCCCTTCTTCTACTTTTCAGTCGAACTACCAGGAAACCGATCGTTATAGTGTAAATAGCCTTTTTCTAAAAAAAAAGGGTTGGGGACACTGGGGCGAGTCCAGACACCACAAGCCTATGTGCCAAACGCTTGTGACTATTCCAACGAATTACTAGACGGTACGCAATCAACTCACATTCGGCAAGAATTTCTAACATTATCATCCAGACATGACGGATAGAAAGATAAGCATTAGTTTTTCGTTAACTTCTGAGAGAATTTTGGGAACAGAAATGTCCAGATGCCTTCGCTCCCCCAGCATGGTACGGAGAGCCGCACTGGTCGCCTCTCAAGAAGACGGTTTCGATGGGATCCCAAAAATCTAATATTTGATCCAGACAACTGGGTCTTGTCTTCGCCAGGTCCAGTCTTCGCCAGGCTAATCATCCGAGAAAACGAAGTTCAGATATATCTCTATAAGCCATATCTATTTTGACGATACTGACTGAAACTTCCTGCTTTACTTCTGCCAAATTTCCGGTTTCGGCCGAATTCTGAGCGAACTAGTTGTCCGGGTAGAAAATGAATGAGTTTTCAGCATGTCTACTTACCCCTACATCGAACATTTAATCAACTTCAAATGAAACTTCTACTTTTAACCAACTTTCCGGTTTTTGCCGGATTCCGGACAAACTACTTGTCCGGCGAGAAAATGTTTTTCACCGTCGTGTTCAGCATGTCTTCTTACCCCTAAATCGAACATTTAATCAACTTCAAACGAAACTTACTTTTAACCAACTTTCCGATTTTTGCCTGATTCCGGACAAACTACTTGTCCGGCGAGAAAATTTTTTTCACCGTCGTGTTCAGCAAGTCTTCTTACCCCTAAATCGAACATTAAATCAACTTCAAACGAAACTTACTTTTAACCAACTTTCCGTTTTTTGTCGGATTCCGGGTGAACTACTTGTCGGACGAAAAAATGTTTTGCATATACGTGTTCAACATGTTTTCTTACCCCATAACCGACAATCACATTAACTGTTTGAAAATATTTTGTTTGCCCCTTAATTTGAACACCCTCCCTCACCCCTAAATGTCCGGCTACAGAGCCCATCTAAAAACTTGACCTTACCCTTGGCCAAAGAATCCTCTCACCAAGTTACATCAAAATATCTTACTCCCTTCGAGAGTTATCGTGTTAACAGACGGACAACTTTTAAGATGTCATACGTATTCCTCCACTTACGTTTTGGGATCCCAAAAACACCCTCGAAAGCTACAGCAGATGTTTTGCTCAACTCGGTTGGACACCTGTTCTTCACCAACAAAGCAATTCCCCTGTGAACACTGTGTCCACTCCAACCAGTCTGTAGCCACACAAAGACATAAGAAAAGCGACTTGTCAGACGGTACCGCAGCCTTATCCTGAAAGAAGGTCAACAAGTTCACTACGTTGGTAACTAGTTATCCTATTGGTCTTAACACTCCCTCTTAGAATGCAACCAACTCCCGCAGATACACAGAAAGCCAATAAATCTCCCTCCCGTCCGCCCAAAACCGGCGACACTCGCCAAACAGAGCACTAAGGAAAGAGAACAAACCGTGATATTATATTTTATCTCTACAATACCCATTTTCATGCCTTTATTCACTAGAAGGACAACTCATGAAACAATCCTACTGTCACGCTAACCGTTCATAATCGCCGGGAAAGGTAAGGATGGCCAGCCAAAAGAAATGGTGCTCAGCAACTGCCGTAAAGGATATCCAAAGCTCGAACGAGCAACCCGTGTGGCGTTTTCCAGCTTGTTTTATAGGCACTTAGCCAAGCTTTCCCACACGAAGAGCTTTCCGAAAGTTCCCCTGATTATACTTATATCCACAGCGGGTTCTGCTCATTTACCCCAGAAAGGATTGTATGGCACAATTATATAACAGTGTGCGCTACCCCATGTTCTATACATAGCTCCAAATTCTGAAACATTAAATGGTACGGACCGACTAAAAATTAAATCACAATGGGCACTAACTATGCTCTAATTTTTATAAAATGCTTCACACATACAAATGTCTTACTTCCGTTGGAGAGGGCTTCAAAAATAAGCCGTTTTCCTGTTTATCGCTTGACATTACCTCTTCGGCATCTCAGTGGGGATGATTTCATAGCCTGTTACTGCAAGGCGCGGAAATTCAAAAACTCCTGGCCATGTACGAAAATCAGTCATTTTGATGAGCTGAGTGATGAGAGTGTCATGGGTGCTAAAAGAAACCGTCCCTATAGCTGTTAGATTGCTTTAGTGTTATCTGATGAAACTTCTGTTGTTTGTAGTAGCGTAGAAAATCTTTGTTTTCTGGATGTAAAGTTACAATACTGCCAAAAATGTACAAATATAACCGATTTACTTGCAGCTGGTTCCAGAGCTTGCAAGGAATTCTCAGTTAACACCGTTAACATGAATATTTGTCAACAATACAAATGATCCGGAGTATATAATAAAAACGAATGGATAAAAAAAAGAAATTCCGCTAATATTTGTCGAAACTAGTAAATCGGAGGATGGCAGTCAGCAAAAAACGCCGTAACGACATATTAGCGAAAATAAATTGTCTAGAAATCTGCTAATTTCTGATGTAACATTGTATTCTAGGAGGTGCTAATGTGGCATCATGATTGTTTGATCTGCCAATTGAACTTTAAACGGATTTACTTTATATTTGCAAAATACCTTCTTCCTCTTCCTCCTTGGACGCGCAATACCTACATGACCAAGAAATACGGTATCGTTGACCCGATTCGGGAGCTCGACGAGCTATTTCAACTACTAAAATGCAATCAGAGCGGCCATGAGTGGCAAGGATTGTTCTTTGACATTTTCTAAATTATAAGTGTGATTTTCCCTCTATGATTTGCCCTTTTTTTTTCTTTGTAGTGGGATCTTTTTCTGTGATTTTTCTACTTTCTTTTTTATTTACTCCATCATTTTCTCTTTCCTGTACGATGGGTGAAAAATAAACACTACGTTACATTATATTACATAGATGCCAAATGTTCTTTAAACAGAAGGCTAACAAAAATTATATTCAACCCCGCTCGGAAGAACGGGTGGTAAAAGCCGCTTTGAAATGTTTTTGTTGGCCTCACTCCACTTGTGCAATTCACTAAGAGATTGGTTTTCTTTCCAAAATGTTTGTCTTGTCAACTGTCAATTCCTTTTGTTTTTTGCCACTACGAAGAGCAATATTCTTTTTTGTATCATTCGCCCAGTACTCGAGTTTGCCTCCCCATTCGGGAAAGAAGATATATCAGGCTTGCTGTGAATATTTCAAAATAAAACTGGGACTGAACTGGTCAAATTCCCGATGAATTCACGCAATTTGTCTGAAAAGGATATAGCAACTAAGCTCGCACCTCGCCCAATGTTTGACTCGCACAGACGCGTCTTATCTGTTTTATACACGATGAATTCGTTTTGAGCTTTATTTTCTTGCCGGACAAGCAGTTCAAGTAGTTCGCCCGAAATCCGACCGATTCCTGAAATTTGGCAGAAAAAAGGCAGGAACTTTGAAACCCGATGAAATAGTCGCTATAGGGTAAGGAGACATGCTGAATACAGGTCTGAAACTACTTTTCTCACCGGACGGGTAGTTCGCACGGAATCCGGCCAAACCGGAAATTTGATATAAAAAAAAGTTCGTTCTGCAGTCTATTAGTGTTACGGTGGTGCCATCTGCACCTCGCACTTCTAAGGCAGCGCTACTCCCTTTCCATTCGGTTTGTTTAATCTTTTATACTGTCGCAGCTCTTGCATTATTTATTAACTCTTGGTTATTATGACTCATGCTCCTGAGCGTGAGTCATCTTCTTTCGCACTTCTTTTCCGGGGTCTCGACCGGGAACAACCCTTTTTACTTAAAGGTTGTTCATATTATTTTGTAATAATACCTTTTGTAATAATAATAATAACCTTTTGTTTATTTACGGACCTTGGGTCACTGTTATGAGTCTTGTTTAAAGCTCCTTCGAGTGGGCTGTCCTGCAAGGCCTAGTGTAGGAAGGGTGGTTTATAGCCTATTGTGGTTCGGTACGCAAATCTTAGTGTGAATCGACCGGGGGAATCCATAATGAACCCGTGAAGTCTGCACGTGTAGTCGGCCACCAGACGCCCTAGGCTGTCCTGACTCCGATGGCTATATCTAAGGATCTTTACCATCTATGTCCGGCCTACTACACCCCTCGCCACAACATCAGGTTGAGACTGCTTCTTCACACACAAATATAGTCGTCGTAATAAGAGGTTTACATCGGGGGTAAGAAAACACGATGAATACATTTATGAACTTTATTTTTTTTTGTCAGACAAGTGGTTCCACCAAAATTTCCCAAAACCCGGAAATTTGGTAGACTCGGAAAAGTTAAATTGGTAAGCCAACTACCGAAATTATTTATTGCAAAGCCGGTAAGTATCAAAGTAATAGAGATATAGCTCAAAAGTTGAAGCGTCAGACTACAGATCGAGAGGTTCCATGGTTTGTCTCGCGGTGTCACCAGCTGTTATGGTCCGCACGCATTATGCGAAGTTTTAGAGCTACTAGGCTTCGATTAAAGAGTCGAAATCCATATCTGGATTTTATTTTCCTGCCGGAGAAGTAGTTCGCCCGGAACATCAATAAAACAAGGAATTTCATTAAAGAAGATATGAGGAAAAGGGGTAAACAGATATGTTGAATCCATATCTGAAATTGGTTTTCTCAGCTGATTAGGAGTTTGGCAGTAATTTGTCAATACAACACCACTAAATTATCATTTGTGTTTATTTTCAAAGCGGTTGATTAGTGATAAATAGTAAAATGTTTAAAGAGTCTGGCGAAGACTGGATCGACCCGATTGGCTGGAAACAAGCCCAATAAATATTATATTTGTGTGATCCCATTGAAACCTCTGTTCTTGTTTCTCTGTGATTTTTCTACTGGAAGGTATCCTGACAGCGTCTAGTCGTGAACTTCAAAATCACGCCACCGGATCATCCATGGCCCTGCCAAGTCTTGGCCTAAACTAGCGACTTTAAAGTGGATGATCTAAGACATTGCAAATGGGAGAATGCTTTCAAATTGACTCCTTCAAATCACCTACTGAGCCCTTCGGCTAACCAGTAAAAAATAAATGTTGAGCGTATCTTTCTCTCTCTTTGGTCTCCATGTATTCACCAAATAGATGACTGTTTTGCGAAAGAGAAAAAGCTCCAGAACGAAATGAAAACAAGCATTCAAGTCTTTTATAGTGGAATGCTGGGCGTGGAATAATGGAATTAAAATGTTAGAACAACAGGGCACAGGAGAAGGCAAAACATGCCCCAGAAGAAAACTTTGATAGCGAGTACAAGAGCAGCCAACCCCTTTTATAAAGGAAAGTTGCTCAGTCCGACGCTTGAGCGGAAGTAAAGCTACGTGCACATTCTGTCCGTAAGATGTCGCATTCCAAAAATACGCACGGAAATACTCTATATGACCAAATCCGAAAGATTCAAATCCTGTATAAACCAATCAGGTTCAAGTTCAATTTTTTAATTTCGTTTGCTGTCGTGACGTTTATGGTTCTTCGCTGGGCACTCGGCGATTCTTCTTCCGCAGTCGGCACGAAGAGTTGGTCATTAAGAGTATTCGCGTTTCTGGTAATGCTCTATGGATGCGTCAAAATTTCGAAGCGAAGGATGAAATTTGTATTCGACTGCCAAAATCGGACTGTGTGTGAACGTACCTTATGCCACATGGAAAGATGCATCTTCTTCTGCTTTCTCATTGGCGGTTTGCAAAATGTGTTAAGGGTTTGAGTAATGTGACAGAAAACGGAGGACAAACCATTACCAGTCTATAAGAATGATTATTGTAAACGCAAGTGTACTTTTATTCTGCAAAACCTTAACACCAGCTAAAATTCCCAGAACTACGAAAACGTTTCCAAACCGTTGGAGCAACTGTAACTGTATAAGGATTCTGACAGGTTCATCGGTAATCCATTAGGTCTGCTAGTACCCACCGCTAGCGGACACACTTCTTTTCTTTTCGAAACTGTGGCGGATTTTTAAGCAGAAATATTGAAACAACCTCAGAACAATCTACTTAAAACAAAACAAAAAACATTGCCGAATATTTGACATTTTTTTTTACTCGTTGTTCATATAAAAGCTAAGCATTTGAATTTTCTCTCTGATTGTTGGGTTTAGAGCTACTTCGACAGTACCCGGCAGTGTACTCTCCTAACCACACCACTAGATGATTCCATGATCGTACTGAGCCCTGCCTTGAATTTTGAATTATCGTCTTAAATGTGGGTCACTAAATATCGCAAATACTTCCAACTTAACTCAGAACGAATCAAAGGAAACTCATGGGGAAACTGCTGAGAAATCACGATTAGTTAAAGGCCCTTCCGCAACTATGAACAACGGACTCTTGGTTCGACAAGTAGAAGGCAGTATGCCTTAGTACCCCCCCCTCCCACCTTGTTTTCAAATCTTCCTCTAGGGTGCTATTTTTTTCCGGAAATGGTTTCACAAGGCAAAATGCAAAGCAAGGAGTTTCTTTAAGGTATAACCGAAATTACTATTAAATTATCCCAAACTGAGTGGCTGATCTTTTTAGTCTGTTTAATGAACCCAGGATTTGGCTCAAATTTGATCTTTGACCCCCCCCCCCCCCACCCCGAGGTTTTCTGAAACGGCGCGACTGGTTACATTGACGGCAAGGTATCGAACTCACCAGAAAAACTCGCGATGGCAAAAGTGGGCCTCAACTTCTGCCATTCTCCACTAAACTTAATCGGGTTCAGAGTGACATCTGAAATCCTGGTTTTATGGCACTTGTAGCCTCTGGCTCAAGTGCCATATACCGATCACAATTCCGTCTGTCGGTCTGTCGGTCGGTCCGAGTTTTTTGTCCCACTTATCCGAGTTAGGGTACTTCTAGATGTGCTAGGACAATGAAACTTGGCAGGCATATTAGGGACCTAACCAAACTAACCTGGAAATAATCAGTTTCCCGATCCGACCATATGCGGGGGAGTGGGGGCGCTCGAAACTTGAAAATTTAGGGCATTTTGTCACACTTTTTCGAGTTAGGGTACTTCCAGATGAGCTAGGACAATGAAACTTGGCAGGAATATCAGGGACCTGACCAAAGCAACCTGGAAATAATAAGTTTCCCGATCCGACCATATGCGGGGGAGTTGGGGCGCCGGAAACTTGAAAATTTAGGGCATTTTGTCACACTTTTTCGAGTGAGGGTACTTCCAGATGAGCTAGGACAATGAAACTTTGCAGGAATATCAGGGACCCGACCAAACTAACCTGGAAATAATCAGTTTCCCGATCCGACCATATGCGGGGAAGTAGGGGCGCTGGAAACTTGAAAATTTAGGCCATTTTGTCACACTTTTTCGAGTTACGGTACTTCCAGTTGTGCTAGGACCATGAAACTTGGCAGGCATATCAGAGACCCGACCAAACAAACTTAGAAATAATCAGTTTTCTGATCCGACCATTTTTTTTTTTGGGGGGGGGGGGGGTGGAGGGCAGGGGAATCCGGGAAATTGAGAAGTGTGTAACTTTCGAACGGATGATCTGATTGTAATGAAACTTCATAACTGAATAGAATATATATCTGTAATGTCCCGTTTAAAGTCTTGACCGGATTTGGTAGCCAGGGGGGAGTTGGGGGGGGGGGGAGACCGGAAATTTCAAGAAACAGTTAGAATGGAGGGATCGGAGTGAAACTTGCTGGGAAGAACAAGCATCTGCTCTAGATAAGTCCTTTAGACCATTGTACTGGATCCGGACACTTATGGGGGGGGGGGGGCGGAATTCTGGTGATGGTGGTTTTGGGGATTTTCACGATGAAACTTGGCAGGCATATCAGGGACCCAATCAAACTGACTTCAAAATAAAAAATTTGTCGATCAGATAATGGGGGGGGGGAGTGGAGGGAGGGGAATCCGCAGGGGAATCCGGGAAATTGAGAAGTGTGAAACTTTCGAACGGATGATCGGATTGTAATGAAACTTCATAACTGAATATAATATATATATGTAATGTCCCGTTTAAAGTCTTGGCCGGATTCGGTAACCAGGGGGGAGTTGGGGGGGGGGGACCGGAAATTTCAAGAAACGGTTAGAATGGAGGGATCGGAGTGAAACTTACTGGGAAGAACAAGCATCTGCTCTAGATAAGTCCTTTAGACCACTGTACTGGATCCGGACACTTATGGGGGGGGGGGCCGGAATTCCGGTGATGGTGGTTTTGGGGATTTTCACGATGACACTTGGCAGGCATATCAGGGACCCAATCAAACTGACTTCAAAATAAAAATTTTGTCGATCAGATAATGGTGGGGGGAGTGGAGGGAGGGGAATCCGAAATTTTCAGTCATGCGTAATTTTGGAATGGGTGATCGGATTCGAGTGAAATTTAAGAATTGAACAGAGGACATTTCTCCGATGATTTTTTCATATCCGGACCAGATCCGGCAACTATTGGGGGGGGGGGGCGGAAAATACGTGACCCGTTTAGAATGGAGGGATCGGGATGGAACTTTGTGGGAAGAACAAACAGATGCTCTAGGTAAGTCATTTGATGAATCGGATTGGCTACGTGCAACGCGGGGGAGCTGGGGGGGGGGGGGGACCGGAAATCTCGAGAAACGGTTAGAATGATGGTATCGGAGTGAAACTTGCTGGGAAGAACAAACATCTGGTCCATGTAAATCTTTTACATAATTTGACTGGATCCGGACACTTGAGGGGGGGGGGGGGGAAGGGGTGTGTTTCCCGGAATTCCGTTTTTTGGGGTATTTTCACGACGAAACTTGGAAGGTATATCAGGGACCCGGTCAAACTGACTTGGAATAAAAAAATCCTCGATATGATAATCTTGGGGGGGGGGAGTTGAGGGAGGGGAATCCGGAATATTGAGTCATGCGTAACTTTGGAACGGGTGATCGGATTCGAGTGAAATTTAATAATTAAACAGAGGACATTTTTCTCTGGTAACCTTTTTCATTTCCGGACCGAATCCGGCACTTATTGGGGGGAGGGTGGAAAATACTTGACCCGCTTAGACTGGTGTGATCTGGATCGAACTTCGTGTGAATGACAAACAGATGCTCTGGATTAATTATTTACAGAACCGGATTGGCTCCGGTTATTGTGGGTGGAGTTGGAGGAGGGGGGGGGGGGGGTCTGGGATTCCGGTGATCGCGCGTTAAGGTACTTCCAGATGTGCTAGGACGATGAAACTTCGCTGGAATATTGGAGACTCAACAACATTTGCTTAGAAATTGCTACTTCCCAAATCCGATTATTCCTCAAAGTACCAATCTTGACCGCAAAGTAAAAAAAATACTTTTAAGCAATATATGAATTTTCGCGATGCCCATCAGCCCATTAGCAGTTTTGCCTGAAGTGTTTTGCTCCAGCTCCCTTAGAGCGCGCATCTCAACCGCAAAGTCGAAACTTTCTTTTGATAAATCAAATCATCTTGACCAATGCAAGTGCCATATGAGCTTACAGCTCTTGTTCGAGAACCACACAAAAACTGGTCTTCTGAATTGATCTGCTTTTTTTTCGAGAAACTGCAGAACATAGCTGAAATTCTGAAAAATTTAAGTTGTTGTCACCTTAAATTTTCGACGATAGTCCTCTATGTATCTGGACGTGTTAGACCGACTAGCTCCTAAGCAAAGACAGTAGTAACACGTCTCAGGAACAAATGCAACGACAAGTTTTCCTAGCCAGCCCACCTATCCACTCTCCTCCCTCAACGCTATTCGAAGTCATTTTGTCTTCTAATTCATGAAGGAATATAATGGAAAAGCCTCATATCTGTAGCTTTCTGCCATTTATGTACTTCCAGTGCTTTGCTGATTGAATGTTTAGGAATTTGGCAATACCAAATGGAACGATCTGGTAATGGCCCCCAGTAATCAGTCCAGCTGTGACAGAGGAACGAGACCACGGCGTCACCAGAAAACCAACTAAAGTTCCACTCTAGCAAAAGAAAAGTTGTTCCCAGAGTCGATCAGATGCTCAGGTTGATTAAAAGGATCACTGTATCACGCAAGCCAACAGTCTCGCTCTTACAGAAAGCACTTATGAGACCCAAGCCTGAAACTGGCAAATCACTCGCCTACCAATAGTTTCTTCGATTGCTTCTTAAACGGGAGAACTGCAATGGTCCTTAGTTCTGCCAAATAGGTGGAGATGTGAATGAAGATGTGGTCCATCTAGTCTGTGCTTGTAGCGAGTTGAATGAGTTGAGGCGTAAGATTTTTTTTAGAGAGTGTACGATGACGAATAAATGGGGAGAATGATGAAGAGTTTCGCCTTGATCGAGAGTTTGGGAAGATTCCTTGAGTTGGCAACGAGCCATCACAAAATTTCATTAAGGTTTTTAAGTTAATTTGCTTCGATGTAACAGGGCTTACAATTTGGTTTGTTCTCCGTTGTATATTTGTGCTGCAATGCCCCTCGGGATCTTTTGCATATATTTCGGATCACACCATAGACTCTACTAACAGGCTAGTTATCTTTAGGAACGAGTACAGAGAAGAACCACAAAGGCCATTGGCCATCTTCCTATTCTCGCATATCCTCAGTGGCTATGCAGACTCAACCTAAAAACAGTAACTCATAGAAGAAACAAGAGAGGGCAACTAATCAGCAAGTGAGGACCCGGAGTCACTCTGTACGCTATAGCGACATTTTTGCTCAACTCAGCTCACACAGTAGCTCTTTCCAACAAAGCAGTGGAGTACTTCATCAGATGACACGGTTACCAGCCAAACCTTCAAGAAACGAACGGACAAGAGATGCAAATCACATCCCTGGCGAGACGAATTGTTCGTTCCTGACTTTTTGACTTGACGAACCGAAATTAGCCGTCTTCATCTCAGCAAGCAGCTCATCGGGACTATACAGCCAATACTATCACCATCTAAGACAAGCATGGTTTACGCCTGAAATCCCGGCTAGTATCAACTGTGACCCACAAGAAACGGCAGTCTTGTGTTATTGATTGCAATTTAAGATACACCAGAGCTTACTTCTTTGAACAAAACATATATAAGGGGCACTTACATAACTAAATAATTTTATTTATTTATAATAATGCACTTTTCTGACTGGCCGGTATTTTACTTTTATCCCAGCAAGTGTATGAAATATCAATGTTCAAAGTTAAGCAACTGTCTAGAGAATAATGCCTCTACGGCAACTGTAATTATAAACCTATCCCAAAGAATGTACCACCCAACAGCTTTATGGACTTTTCCTATCCCGCCGTCTCCATAAAGCTGTTATCTCCCATTCCGCCAAACGGTTTCACAAACTTCGTGAGTGGCGTTTTCCTTCGCGAATTCCCCTCGCTCTTGGTGACAGGCTTGATACTTCAACTTCTGTTCGACAAGCTTCAAAGCAGGTAAAAAGCTGTTAAAAAGCGCTAAACCACCGAACACGCAAGGACTTAGTTAAGACTTTCGAAGGGGTAATCTGATATCCGTGATGGGGGCCATGAAGCCAACTCCCAAGGTCCTGTGACACGGGAAACGGAATAAGCAATTGCACGCGAAAGGGTGAACGAAACAAAAATAAAATTATTTTCACGACCGAACTAGGGACGTTTGTGTTGTGGTTAAAAGAGACATAATCTCTTCCTTCTAATGCTTCCAATGTGTCAAACAAGAAGAAACACAATGGAGTAGTCAAAACAACATGGAAAACAAGTGATTGTACTAGAGCGGCAGAGCACTGTCGAGTGAGAAGTGAGGCCGTATGTTAATGAATGAATTAATCTATGACCTCCTCCAGTGTCAGACGTTCTGCATGTGTAGCGATTTGCATCAAGTAGGAAGCCCCCCACCCTTCCTCAACCTAGGGTAGCCTGGCGTCAACAATTGCCTTTGATGATGTAGACGAGCTTCTGCAGTACCAAAATATTTTATTGTGAACTAGTTCAAACTTTCATTGGAACTACCAAGACCCTTATCTCTTCCACCCTCCGTATTGATTGCCACTGAACCGAACAGCCGAGCTTGAAGATTACTGATTCTTACAAGGCTAAGGACCCGCTCGGACGCCGTTCGTGAAGTGCACCAACTCGCTGGCAAAGTTCGTAAAGTTTTTCCGTAAACCTGCACGTTTTTTCGTAAAGTCGTTTACGGCACAACAAATTTAACTTAAATTTACTTTTACCCTGTTGGTCAACCAACAAGAGAAGGGATGTAATCTGCAATCATGACACTTAAGACAAATAAAATACTTTTGGATTTGAGTATTATTTTGAATTAGGACTATCGGTGCAGGTACTTAGGGTATGGTTCCAACTCCGGACTCTCTTCCACTACGGTACAGAAAGAGAGTTATTGATAGGAGAAAACAGGTCGGCGAGGAGAATTACAATTGTCCACTTTGTTGAACTGGGCGAGATACCATTGACCACCTTCTAGGACAGTGCCAAGAGCTTCCTTCATTGGGTTTAGTTGGGATGGTTGGTAGTGTTCTCTTGGCTGGTATCTTAAAGTCGACCAATAAAAGTGTAATTCGTGAGGTCGTTTTTTTTTCGTTTTCAATGCAATGAAAAGAAGAAATTAGTTTGCGTTTTCATTTTTAGTTGTACAAATTGTTGTTGGCGCTTCAGGCGTCTGTTGTATGGCCGTTTTTGGAGTCCCTTCTCAATGATGTGAAAGATAAGTTGGACCCTGCGCAGTTTGGGTTTCGACAAGGGCATAGCACAACCCATTATTTAGTAGGATTACTGGATGCACTAATGAAACATCTAGAGAATGATAATTCGTATGCTGAAATTATTTTGGGTGATGTTATTAAGGCTTTCGACAGCATTAATCATCAAATTGCAGTTGATGAAGCAAGAGCAATGGAGGCTCGTGAGTTCATTCGGTTAGTTGCTAGTTTTTTAACGGGTAGGACTCAGTGTGATATGTTAAGTCCAGACAACATTTCCAGCTTTTTAGATATTCTGTGGAACCCCGCAAGGCACGAAGTTGGGGCCTTTGATCTTTTCGATCGTTTTTAACCACGTTTTGGCACATGTTTTAAATCGTTTTAAGTTTGCTGACGACCTATCGACATTATCCCTCCGGACGTTTCCTATGACCCCGACTGAGGTTTCCCTATCTTCTCTTTTCGAACTTTTGAAAAAAGATTCGGATGAAGTCAAGTTGTCCGTTAGTATACCGAAAAGCATGGTAATGAGGGTCTCTTTCTTAAAACGGGAATTGCCGGCTGTTGAAGAAATTGGTCTGGAAATAGAATCCTCTGTTAAACTACTTGGGGTGAACATAGATAATGACTTGAAGTGGAGAGCACATGTTGATTCCATCATTGCAAGATCAGCCCCACTGTTAAAGTCTTTTGCCGTTCTTAGCCGATTTGCAATCCCTCCTCGAGTTTTAAAAACAATCTACTGTACATACATTCGTCCCTGCGTGGAATATCCGTTGGCATTCCGGACTGACAGTAGAACGGACAGAAAGACTCGAGTCTATCCAGAAGAGGTCGTGCAAAGTGATGCTTGGTCCGGATTATGTTTCCTATGAGGATGCTCTGGTCAAGCTTCAGTTGCCGACCCTTGCGGATAGGAGGCATCAACTGACGATGAACTTTGGAAAAAAATGTTTAACTTCTGACCACCACCGGACTATTTTCCCAGACTTTGAAACTCCAGACCAGACCAGACCGAACACAAGGGGAAGACTAGCTAACACTGACAAGCCACGGCTTCTCCAACCCCCCCTAAACTCAACCGAAAGGTATTTATCTTCGTTTGTGCCTTACTTTATTCGTAATTTTAACTGTCAAAATATCAATCAGTCGTGATTCGTAATTGGTTATGTTGACGATCCGCAGCTAGCAGTTGTTAATGCTATTAAGGAAATAAATGAGTTATTATTATTGTATTAGGCTTTTTCAATACATTTTTAATTATTTTATTATTATTATTATCGGCCTTCGGCTTTTATAACGGGACAAAGCATCAAACATCAGAAAAGGAGATCTGTGCGTATTCAAGATCACATTTCGACGTCTATCCATTGGTGCAGTCAGTTTAACCATATCTGCTATAGTAATTAAAGGGATCAAAAGGGCTCTAATCTGGAATCAAAACACTGAAGATTCATCTTCTTTAACGGGACAAATCACTAAAAAGGTGAAACAGAAATCTTTCCATATTCCCGATTAGATTTCCAGCTCTAGCTTATCCGTTGGTGAAGTCAGTTTATTTTCCTATCTGCTATAACGAGAAAGTTCAATGGGGGACGTGTCGCTTTTGGTAAATTTCTATTCCCTCAATAAGGGGTCAAACGCAACGGTTGGCGACGACAAGTCATTTGTCCCTTTTTATGATCTACCTCACAGTGTTCATAACTGAACGATTTAGCATCAGAATTTTCAATATTTTGACCGGAACTGGTCTGTAGTTTTCACTATAGAGAACCTGAAAAAAAAGTTTTGTTTTTTGCAACCTTAAAAAACAAACAATTTGACTATTTATGATAGCAAAACAACGACAAATCTGCAATATTCTTTTGTGTCGTAGTGATCTGTGACAAGTTTAAGATGACACAGCTGGAATATCTGTTTAGTGGTTGGGCACAAATCATTTATGAATTCGTACAATCGAATTTAATATAATAACAGAACTGGTCCCTGGTAAACCATCGTAAGATCTGCGAGACACAAGCCCAAGCTGTATAACATGTTGCCTTTAGTAAGCCAGGACATTAAGGCTTGGAATGAACTGTTTCCAAGCTTGATGACATTGGCTCCGGTGGAAAGGAAGTTTACCAGAGGAAGTTCAGGCACGTCTGCTTAAATTTAATCCGAGTAAAATTCTCTGTCGCCTCTGCTTTCAGACAAACGATAGAACCAAGTTTAATGTCAGAGGGTCCCAGGTCACAAAAAAAAAGCCAACATGGCTACGTATGTGAATGTTCTTCACGTGGTCCCCCGATTTACGCTTAAAGTGGGTTTAGGATACAGCCGAAGAAATGACTGAAATGCCGAAAGGTACAAAGATTTAAATAGGCTATTGTGTGATCCCGCGAATCTACAGACAGTAGTTTTTAGAGCTCCAGTTCTCTCAGTCCGTGGCAGATTTTTCTTCTAGATCAAGTCGAAGAAGAATGTTAGTGCGTCAAACTAACAATCATTCTTCTCTTCCTTAATGTTCGAAATGCCAGTTTGCACTTCTCGTATTATAACGCTGGCGAAGGTGAGAATAGTTTTCCAGTTGTCTCGTTCATCAATAAAACCAGCTCCGATTTCAGACAATAAAAATGGGGACATATGCAACTGTACAGCATTTTGTCGCCTTTCAGAAGCAGTTATAACTAAAGAGTTTTATTGCTTCGTTCAGGTCGTCGTGCTTATGAAACTGGAACTTTCTTCGAGAAGTGGATAAAACTGCTGATGCGAGAATAAGCATAAATCACTGTACAACACGACTGATATGGCGGACCAAACAAAGATAACGGAAAAATTGCAATATTTTATTCTGTATTGCAAACCTGAAAACTTTTTTGACGACACAGCTGGAATATCTGTTGAGTGCTTGGACACAAATCATTCGTTACAAAAGTGCCCTGTGCTTGGATAGTGTTCGGCTTGACTTACTCTTGAAGGTTCACGATCGAACTTGAAAACAGAAAGGTATGGACCCCCTAGCCCACATCGTTAGATATGTAAGACAAAAACCCGAGCAGTTCAACCTGATGCCTATAGTAAGGCAGGACATGATAACTTGGAATTAACTATTTACAAGAATGATCACACAGACTCCGACCAGAACAAATTTCACCGGAGTAAGTTAAGGTACGTCTGCTTAAAATTAATTCGAGTAAAATCTTATGTAATAAAGTTTAATGTTAAAGAAGAAGAGGGTCTCAGGTCTTAAGAAATACTAAAAGACTCCGTAGGTGATCGTTCTTTCCGTCATCTCCTGATTTCCACTGATCTGGGTTTTGGATGCAGTCGAAGAAATGACGTCAGTGTCGATAGGTACAAAGGTCTAAATATTGCGGACAGCGGAATGATCTCTCCGATGTACAGACGGGAGATGCCTCGCTGCTCCTTTTTATAGAGGTTTGTAAACATGATTCTGCTAATGCAGCTTGACGAAAAGCCGAGTCTTTCATCACCTTCCTCCAAACTTTTGTTGACTAGATATCCAATAAAAAATCCAGGATAGAGGTATGTGATGAATACTACTTCTTTGCCTCCTAATCCTTACTTCATTCACATTCTTTCATATTGCCAGAATTGATTTTTACACGACACCGCTCTAATGTGCCCACAGTGTACTGAATAACACAAATTCAATTCGAGATTCCCACCACACTGACTCATCAGAATCTGCTTATAGGACGTGACCATGAGCCACCTTTATGCTTTACTGGAAAACGCAGGTGTTGCACCACGTCCTTATTTGAAGCTTGGTCACACTTGGCTCATTTCCTGGCTTTTTGGGTTGCAAAAGTAGAAAAAAGAAAAAGAACATGATACAACTAATTCTGAATATTGTCGTTTTAAATTCAGGAGATCAATTAGAGCAAAACAGCGAGTATAATTATTGTTACAGGAACCCTACTTGACCCCTAATTGCAGTCTGCTCATTATCCCCAAGCTGCCACAAAGCCAATCAAATCTCACGTCCCCTAGGGATTTTCAGTGGTTTGTCGAATAGGCGGCTTTTTGAGCCCACTGTGACCAATTAAGCTCTTAATGTAAAGAGTTCCGAAATCCGAATAAGCGACCAAGAAGCAGCGGTAATCGAAACTGATGTCACAAGTACTTTAATTTATTACCTCAATTCACACTTCGTAGCGATTAAGGTTCAATGGATCCGTCTCACTCCGTTAGTGATGATGGTAGACGATACGGTGAAGAACTATTAATCTAGAGCATCAAGTCACAAAATTGTATTTCCAGTTCTTGTGCGTCCACTTTTGGTCCAGCGACTATTTAAAGACCTCAAAGGATGGATGCTGCTTCCGTTAGCGGATCTGACCTCCGATGACACTTTGGCTACCAGTAGTAGAGGCAGCTAATTAAGGGTTGCTACGAAAACCTGGATGGGTGCTCTTGGCCTTCTCATTTGGCCGAAAACTACACTATTTAAAATTAACCAACGTTCAAAGAAACGTACATCTATTAACCAAGGCAAATCAGAAACGAACGCGAATTTCACAAAATTCTTGTGGAATATAATGGAATCCCATCAAATACCACGGATTCACATACCTGAGTTTCACTATTTTCGTGTCCACTTCGTCCCCTTTGTTCAACCTTTGGCTGGAAATTCGCAGTACTTCCCCTCTTGGAAACCTGTTTCCGCTCCTCTGCACTCCAGGTACTATCCGCGCTGACGGGATCGCGCGCTTTGATCTGAGTTTGCTGATTGGCTATCACAGAGCTGGTAACTGATCCGCTCCGTGCTGCCCTCTGTTTCTCCAAGAGCTGGTTGACGATGGATTCGACCGTCTCTGCTGTCTTAAAGGAAGAAAAAAAGATTTTTAGTAAATCGGTAGGCGCTGTATAGAAATTAACAGTCGAAATCCCATAATTTTTCTTGATTATTGATTTTTTTTTTTTTCATTTTAGCTTGAAGAACCCCTCACACTATTCTGTTTAGCTACGAGTATTTTTAAAAGAGTTGAATACTTCGAAACTAGGCTCTGGTGAAAACCCACAGCTTCTGCTGTTTTAGGTAATTTTCCGAGGCCCTTTAACTTCTAGAAACAAGACCAAAGGTTTCGATGGGATCCCAAAAATTTAATATTTACAGACAATTGGGTCTTGTAGCGGTCCAATGGTAATCATCGGAGAAGACGAAGTTCAAATATGGATTCGGCATGTGAGTTTACCCCTATAGCCTGCGTCATGTCTACTATGACGAAAGTTCCTGCCTTACTTCTGCCAAATTTCCGGTCTCAGCCGGATTCCGGGCGAACTACTTGTCTTACAAAAAATTGAATTTCAAAAACAGATTCAGCGTATCTCCATACCATCCATATCTCCATAACCAACTTCACATAAAACTTAAACTTTTAACAAATTTTTCGACTTCAGCAGGATTCGTGGTGAAATGTGTCCAGATATAAAATGATTGTCATACACGAATTCAGCATGCCTTCTTACCCGTAAATCGAACACCTAATGAAATTCATATAAAACTTTTACTTTTAACAAATTTTCCGGTTATGGCCGGATTCCGGGCGATCTACTTGTCCGGCGACAAAATAATTTTCATATTCGGATTCAGCATGTTTCACTATCCTTAAATCGAACCTCTAATCAACTTCAGATTAATCTTTTATTTTTGACAACTTTCCGGTTTTGGCAAGATTCCGGCCGATCTACTTGTTCGACGAGAAAATCATTTTCATATTCGGATTCAACATGTCTCCTTACCCCTAAATGGGATATCTAATCAACTTCAGATAAAACTTTTACTTTTAACAAACTTTCCGGTTTTAGCCGGATTCCGGGTGAACTACTTGTCCGGCGAGAAAATAGTTTTCGTGTCTTCGTAGTATTTTCATAGTCTTCGTGTTCAGCATGTCGTCTTACCCCGTAATCAACTATCTCATTAGATTTTAAAAAATATTTGTTTCGCCCCTTAATTTGAAACCCCTCCCCCTCCCCTAAATATGGAGCTATCGGGCCCATCTACGAACTCGACATTTCCCTTGACTCGATTAGTCCTCACACTAAGTTTCATCAAAATATCTTATTCCCTTCGAGAGTTATCGTGCTGACAGACGAAAGGACGGACGGGCAGACGGACGGACGGACAGACGGACGGACAGACGGACAGACGGACGGACGGACGGACAGACGGACAGACGGACGGACAGACGGACAACTTTTGCGATGTCATAGGTATCCCTCCACTTACGTTTTGGGATCCCAAAAACAGGGAGGAATTCACATAACTGATTTTTCTGATGAACGAACTTCACGCAGATAACAGTCAAAAGCATGATAGGTCTTGAAGGCAGCAAAACAAGGCAAAATCAAAGAGGTTTCGTTAACGGCGGGGGATCAGGATGTACCGCAGGAAATTCATGTCTCCGAGTTTCAGAGTGGATGGAGCGACTACAGAAGTAGGTTGCATTTTGTATTATAGGGAAGACAGGTCCTTTGAGTTTTCCGTTAGCACTTTATCTTGAATTAAAGGACGGTATGGACGGAAACGAGAGGGGAACGAAATCTAAACCGTAGGCACCATTCGATATAAAGAAGCGCACAGTCTCAGTTCCCCGGGGTCGTCAATGCCCATTCACAACGGGTTTTAGCTAATACTCGGTACCAGCCAGTTCCGGAAATCGCTCTAAGACCGAGAATTAGCTGGGTTTCTCCCGTTCGCAATTGATATTGGTGCCGGTTTCGAGTACCATCTACTCTCGGACCCAAGTTGAAACCAGTTCAACTTTTGAGGGTAGGCTGCCCGATGAAAAATTTGTAGCCTTCGTAGTAGTATGGTAGTAGTACGAAAACGTTGCATGCAATACTATGTAATAGCAAAGAATACTATCATTTAACGTGCCTCAGACTGGTCCAATCTTATGTAGTAATCTCCAGTATCATCCTGTCTTGCCATAGTAACATCCAGTCTTGCTAATAGTACCATATAATAGTATGCAGTAACACGGTAGCATTGAAGTAGAAGCATGTAGTAGCATCGTTAGTGCTGCATGCAACTTTTTCGTACTACTTCATGGTACTATTCTGAGATAAATTTTTCATCGGGTACTAGCCAATCAGATTACTTAGGGGAATACTGAGGGCACGTCAGACCGACTAACAATGACTTAAATTCACTTTCGGTTTTCTAGACAGCAAGGAGTGGATGTGATGTTATCTACTGGAATATTCCTCAATATTCCCCAAAATAATCTGATTGGCTAGTACTCTGAAAATTTGAACTGATTTCAACTTGGGTCCGAGACTGGCTGGACCGAAACTGGTACCTGTATATCCATTGCGAACAGCAGAAACCTGGTAAAGCTTCGGTCTCGGGAGCGATTTTCAGAACTAGCTGGTACCGAGTATCAGCTAAAACCCGTTGTGAATGGGCCTTAAGCGACTTGGCTCCTTAGAACTGTACACCATAACACGGATGCATGTTGCACTTCATCCCTCGACATCCAACACCGGGTTTCAAGCAGGACCTCGCTTGCCTCGGAGGCAAATGGGGGGAAGGAAAACGAATCCATGTCGAAATTCTCGAAACATCAAACAGTTTAAACCTTCACTAGTCACAAGGATTTGTGTATATTTCTAGATAAAGTTCAACAAACTTGACAAAATATCCGATTTCTATCTATTCTCTTACGAGTTTCATTGTAGCGGGCGGGCAGTTATCTTCCGTTCTGGTCATGCCCTAGAAGACGGAGATCGAAACGGTCCTTTGGGGTAACTCACGCTTGATGTATCTACGCCATGCTCAATTAGGGTCTTAAAAACACTCGGCGGGTTTGGGTTTGTATGTTTGGCCAACTCCGCCAACGGGATGGTTCAAGGCGACCCCCCTCCCGGCAAACCCCAGAATGCAAAAACACAGGAAATTGGAAAAATCTTATTAAAAACTGCGTTATTGACTGCAAGCACTTAAGGATTTTCCCTAGACACGCAAGTTAAATGTGAACGAGTAACGAGGGCTCGCTAGCTGCTAGCCTACTTTCATAAAATATATTTTTATTTCCACAATTTTAACAGCACGGATAGACATGTCCGATAACAGAGATAAGGGACTAGTGACCGTCTGGACGGTTTCGCCGGAAGGGGCGGGGTCACCGGGGCTTTCCGCCCGAACCCCAACGGGGTAACATTAAATGGGACCATCAGACAATTAACGAAAACAATACGTTGGCTGCATGTAGTCTAAAACAGCGTACGGTACTGATAAAAACAAAGGACAGTTTAGGACTCCATTTTTTCAAGTTCAGGTCCATTTAATTTCACATAATGAAAACAAGTAATTTTTCATAACTTCATGGAAGAGAGCAGGCTCGATGGCCAGAAAATAAAATTAAATATTACAACTTAATCATGGTCATACACAACTGTATACAATAATATAGCCACCATCTGGTCCCAAGAATGGGGACACCTATTCACGATACCATATATTCCCCCAGCCCCCCCCCCTTCACATACACCAGGCGTATTGATCGTAAATCTCAGAGAAAACTCGGAATCAAACAGTTTCCTCATGTCCATAAATTCCCGAAAAAAGGTGAGCTTTATGGGATTTTCAAAGTTCAACTACTTTCTAAATACACTGTCAAAACTCTCCCGGATATAGGTTATCCTTTTATTGTTCTTTCATCTTTTATTCATAGTGTCGGATCCACGTCATTTTCTGAGAACTTTATGTTCCGGTTATGCTAAAGCGAATGTTCGCCTGACAGTAGAAGAGCTGGTGTAACAGTGCGGGTACACGATCAGCTTTTCTGGGCTGGATTTTCTGCACCTTCATCATAAGGTTGAAAAAATCTCACTGCTCCATACAAAACGTGATGGTGCCGGAAAACAAGAATTCAGCCCAAGAGCACCCGCACAGATCGTCTGTCCGCAGCATTGATACTGTTTTTACCAGCGATACGGTGTGGCCGGAGTTCCTTCGTAGCCTACTGTGGGTACAAGTGTATTGTACATGCTATGGTATTTATTTAAAGAAGTTTTCAAATTTGCTTTCTCTGGAGCTTTGGAGTTGCCTGTACCTTAATTTGTGATCTAGAAAACTGAACAAAAAAAGGACATATTAACAAAAAGAAACCGGGAAAACCTTGAGAAACCGGAAAAGTCGAACGGTATCCTACTTTTGACAGCTCATAAAAATATCGCACAACCAAACCATGCAAATATATAAACCAAGAGCACAAAGACTAACTTTGAGAAAAATGTCAGCCAGACTATTTTTATCGGCTTTCTTCTGCTTTGTAGAACGACCTAAATGTTGGGAATCGCCCAATTCCGTTTCTCACCCTATTTGAATACTCCGCGCTTTTCCCGTTTATAACGCCATCTAGCAGTGTTGGGTAAAGTTAACAATAATACATGTTGATAGAAGCGTCACCAGTTCAGTTGGTGGACAGCTTTGAACCAAATTAATGGCTTGAAATATTTAAAGTGGATTTGGAGTAATTTAAGGTAAACTTTTCGGATTATTATATTAGTTATATAATTATGATATGTATTGATAATTTATTAATTATGAACTTAAATATTCATTTTAAGGTAAAACCATAAAGTAAAAGATTCATTATTTATAGGGTTCCTGATCTTTCCTGACTTTCCTGACTTCACGTATACCTGGCTTGTACATTTGTAAATACTTGTTATTACAGTAATTTTATTTAACGTTGGACTGAAGGAATTGGCGAGCCAGAGAGGTTTTCCCAACACTAAACAAAAGGCAGTTCTGCATTTCTTTCTCGAGCGATCGAAGCTCCACAGAGAGAGGAAGCAAAAGATACATAATATATTTAATTTACCTCATTCCAGTTATTTGATTTTTTGCGACAAAAGCAAGCTGCATCACTTAATTATAAGTTATGCCGATACATTTGTTATTATTTAGTCTTCAAGATTTTTTTTTCAAGACTAAGGAACAAAGCCCGGGTGATGAAACTGAGAAAAGTGCTTGAAGTAAAATCCCTCCCCCACATTCAAGAGGTATCTTACTTGGGATGTTTATTTAAATATGGACGGTGCAATTTCCGCTGAACGATAAAAAAAAAACACAGAGCTACTAGCGCATATGGCACTTGTTACTAGTAAAGTAGGCGGTACAGAAAAATAGATGAGAACGTCATAAAATACCCCCACAATACAAATATACGGTTCGGACCTTATGACTATTCTAAATTCCAAGTTTCAGCCCAATAAATCCACCCGTTTGATCCCTATTGACGTGCCACACTGTTTCCGGTACCTCCCCAACTCCCCCTACCGTGCCCGAGTCTGGTTTGGGCTCGTGGCATGGATCCTCTAAAGCATCTATCAATATAATCTTATAATCCTCTAATCTCAGCAATTTTTTGAAAATTCCGGTACCCCCCCCCCCCCCCCCCCGTGGTCAGATCTGGTTCGGACCCTAACATACGTCATCTAGGGCATATGATCTATCTACATTCCAAGTTCCATCTAAATCGCTGCGTTCGTTTGACCCCTATGCGAACAAAATTTCCGGGACTCCCCCTCCAGCTCCCCCTATTGTGTCCGAAAACGACTCGAAAACAGAAATGTCATCGGATCCGGTTTGGATTTGAAGTGGGACACCATGTCTCTCTACACGCCATGTTTCATTAAGATCCAATCACCCGTTCGAAACTTAAAAATACCTCAATTTTCAGGATTTCCCATCCCTCAGTCCCGCACAGATGATCGGATCGGGGAAGTGACTATTTCCAATTTAATCTGTCGGGTCCCTGATACGCCTGCGAAGTTTCATCGTCCTAGCTTATGTAGAAGTGCCCGAATTAGCAAAACCCGGATCGACGGACGGACAGAAATTGGCATCGCTATCTCGCCCGACCAATATCAGGAATTATGACAAAATAATAGAGGATCAAGAAATCGAAGATTGGCAAATAAAACTCCTAACTTCGTAAACTCTTTAGTTGTAAAGTAAAATAAAAGATATGTTTGGGTTTGAAAATTATTTTAAGCTAGGACTCGATCCTGCTACATTGAAAACTTGGTTCCAGCTCCGATAAACTGACTGCCGATCCTCATTAAAAATAAACTTTTCAATAGGAGTAAAGCTGGCACGGGAGAGACTTACCTTTGCCCTCTTTACAAGTTGCAGGAGGAGGATTTGAACCATTTCCGCTTAGAGTCCCAAGCGCTTTCGTATTTGAGGGTGAAATCTGTTGGGGATGGGTGGGTATCGCTTCCCGGTACCCTGAAATCTATGAACCCCAACTTCATCATAGCAGTATGTAAATATGTGATTAAAGCGTTTAGACGTAGGAAAGAAAGTTAACAATGGTTTATGTCGCATAATAGTTCTAGAGGTGTAACAGTTTATTTGTGTAGTGAAACATGCATTTAATCTTGTATGGCCTTTTGCCTTAATAAACAAACATTTTATTATTCTATAAAAATATCACTCAGATAATCTTGGTAGCCCTTCAAGTACGTTTTGGCACCTGACAGGTTGCATGTGTAATCCCTTAATTTCTATAAATTAAAGTAATATCACGAATATAAATTTCTAAAGTTTTGCTTTAGTATCGCAGTTATTACTTTTCACCGAGTAGAGTCGAGCGTTTCATGCGATAGGGTTGCTCTTCATTTGAGGTGCCATCACTGCTCATACGTGAAAAAGTCAAGAATGACTTTACCTCCTCAAATCGGTCTAAAGAACGCAGCCTCATCGCATATGAAACGCTTGACTCTACGCAGTGGAAAGTGTAAGCAAACTAACGCCCAAAGAATCGTCCCTGTACTGTTTATCCAAACTCAGCATGGACCGCGATTAGTCCCTTTAGTTTGGCATAGAAACAATCAGACCTCTAAAGTTGGAAATCCCGGCTTCCTATCAAGATCCATTCGGAAAGCGAAATGGAGGGAGAGGAAACTTTTCCTGGAATACCAATGGAATGTGATCAGCATTTTTGTGTGCAACTTTTTTTTGTAGTCGGAAACCAGTTGCCAGGGCTTAGTCAAAGCTTAGTTTGAAATTTGGCTTCTATCCACCCTCTCCCCTAGAGCGTGATAAGAAGGGAAAACTTTAAAGGAAGTAGCATCGGAGTACAATGAAAGAGATCTGGATGAGATATATGGTTTCCAGAGCAGTACTATATTAGTTGATTCTAAGACCCCTTTGCAGGTAGTAAAAGTAGAAGTAGTAAATCTAAAAATTATCATGTGTCAGTGGTATAGTTGGTACTTGTCTATTTCATTTCTAGGTCTGCTTGTCTATTTTCTAACGTCAAAAGATATCAAATGAATAAAAAGTAAAGTTTGTTTCTGGCTAAATAACCAAACCACGGTTACATGTTAACTGCAAAGGGGCTTGGGATCTGTGACCGGGCCTGGTAGAACATGGGATTATGCTTAAACTAAAAATCCAGAAACCCCGCTGAAAATGACTGTTCGTGTCCCCTATGTACAAAACGACGAATTTCCTTTAGAGGGCCCGACCACAGCCAGTGCTCGATTAAACCCTGTGGAGGCCCTTAGGCCCTCCAATTCCAAAGCCCCCTTCCCAACAATCTACTGATAGTGTGCATGTTGGCCGCTGGAAAGGGATGACCGTAACTACCGTCCATTACACACAATATGTCGTGTCAACGGAAACATTCTGAGAAATCTTGACTGTAATTTTCCTTTGAGATAGAGTCAGTATTATTTTGGTCCGTCGTCGAGGGGCACCTAGAAAAGGGGCGGGGCCCATAGACAAGCGCCTACACTCTTCCTATTTGGTAATCCGGCACTGATCAAATCTATAACCGAGGTAGCTCTAGAAATGGTGCCTACCGACCACTAAGGGAGACTCAGAAGCGGCTTGATGTAGCTTTTCCTTACCGGTTCCTCTCTACAACACTGCTAGTTTGCTTCTTACCGGTGTTGCTATGTTCAACATTCATTCTGAATAGACAATCTACGCTACTTCCGACCCCTCCATCACCCCCACCCTCCGTGGTTGGATGCAGTTCAGAAACACTAATTTGATATCTCGGGCATCGGCTAGTACCACCGATCAAGTTTCGCTAGAATCGGATAACCCGTTCGCAACTAGGCGAGTCAAAGATCCCCCTCCCTCCACCCCCACACGTATGACCGGAACCGAGAAAATAAGGTTTTACGGAGCATCGGGTCGGGGTCCTTTATGCGTGTCAAGTTTCATTGTCCTAGCTTAAGTGTCCAACTATGAAAGCGCAATTCATCTGGAAGCAGATAGCTGTCACAAACCGAAGGGCGTTTTAACTAAGGGACCCCACATTTCTAACAAAATTTCCCAAATACCATGTGCGCCCAGACTTAGCATCGATACTGCTCCATAAAACCACACACTCGACCATACCCCCAACAAGGAACCGGATGCACCCGATCCAGCACCGGCTCTCAAGGTTTAGCTCCGCGTAGTAAAACAGCACTTTCTGACTGACTGGCTCCTCCTCAAAGGCGGGGCCACCTGTCACTTGTCACTCCCCAAGGAGGAGCAGACTCAAATCCATCAGTCAATCGCAACTAGCCTTGTTTGTAAAAGAATTTCAGTTGACGAACCCGGCTCCGATCCCGACTTAGGAAAATTTCACTTAGTAAATCTCTACCGCAAGTTCCAGACCGCTATTCACTCTTGACATAACAATGGTGAGCGACGGCGTCGACTGCAACAACTTCTGCCGATAACAGGAAAATAAATGTTGTGTTCCCAGCAAAACAGTGAGTTCGCTATATATATACAAAGGAGTTGGTCTAGTTGTTGTTATTTTTTTTTCTCGGAGAGATATTCAGGCTAGGAGAAACTGAGACGCGATGCCTAGAATAACGTATTTGCTGGCCCAAGAACGCCTCAAACATTTGCTCTTTGGGAGTAAACGTTACACATACACATAAATCTTTTCCTTCTAGGCCAAGGACCAAGTTGCCCAGTGTTGTATCATTTTAGTACATAAATAAATACTTGAATACTTGACCCCATCGAAACTTTTGTTCTTGTTCTCAACGAAGTCATGAACTCGGATTGCAAAAAGATATACGTTTCGCACTAAAGGCTTCAGAAACCAGATGCTCATCAGAACGATCCTTGCGACTTTCCATCCCGTATCTTCACGGTTCTCCGGCCCTGAGCTCGCTTAAAAGTGACAAATACTCCTTAGTCAACAAAACGAGCTCACTAAGCTCCCCGTCCGTCAGGTTCATTTACCCAAACCTTGAGAAATATCCGCTTATTTCCATGAGCAAGCTTTCTTCTCTCTGCGAAAAAAAGGATTTCGTTCTATTCAAGAGTCAGCAATTATAATGAAGAGAAAACGAGAAATATTTTTTACCATAATAACTTACAGCTGCCGCGAGAGCGAAAGAGATGGCGCTTCCGTGGAAGTCACGCTATATAGTCTTCAATTCGGCGAAAAGGAAAACCGCTCGGTTAACACGTGGACGCCATAAAAAGGCGGGAAAGTGGAGGTTCAAAGCAAGCTTGCAGAAAGATAGATAGCCTGGGAATATTATGACAAAAAACAAACCGATTTTAAGGGGTGGAGTTTTTGTTTTGCAAGTTCTTAGCGACGGGTTCATGGGTTACTGCCCTACTACTGTCAAAAACACAAACAAATTATAGCCTACAAACATACCCCGTATAAGGGTCACATCTTCTGAAGCGATACTTACAATGTTACTGACAAACATCAGTGAGGTAAAGCAAACTTAATTTATAACTTAGGCTATACGCAATTTATCGGATTTTCTCTGGGCATAGGTCGTTTTTGTACCAAGTACAAGAAGCCGGTTCTTTATTTACAACGTAAGTAGCAGAAGAAAAATTGGGGATAATTCTAAATATTTGTTAATTATGTCCATCCAGCAACTTATCCGGGAGACGCTCCAGCAGCACTTTACAAAGAAAATGCTGCATTTCTGGCCGAACCCTTAAGAGCCTTGATCAACCCAGTGTCTGTTGAGTGGGACCTTTCCGGACGACTTGAAAAAGCAGTGGTTACACCGATACCAAAAGTTTCGAATCCGAATACAGTGAGGGACCTGCGACCAATTTCCCTAACCCCTATTGTTTCTAAAGTTTCTGACATTTCCTGAAAAAATGGTTACTAGAAGATTTTTTTGAAGTAGAGCCCTGTCAATACGGATTTATTAAAGACTCAAGGACAGTTCACTGTCTAGTTAAAATTGTGGAAGAAGCTTTGGAGCATTTGGAAAACAAAAATGCATTCATCGAAATCCTGCAAGCGGATCTGGAAAAGGCTTGGCTTGACTTATCGAGTCAACGACAAATTTTACAGCCTTTTTTGGTTTACAGTTTTTTACACGGTCGTCAGCAATGCGTTAGTGCTGATGGGGTAGCCTACTATCGGATTTTCTTGAGCTTTTCTGCGGAATACCTCAAGGATCTAAAACAGGGCCTGTGTTATTTTTAATACTGTGTAATATGATTGCAACATGGCATAAAGCGAGCAAAGTTTGCAGATGATTTGACGTTGCTGATACTTCAAAAGCTTGAATCCCTGATCAGTGGATAATTCGTCGTCTGGAGTCAGACTGCGAAGAAAAACGGCTCAAAATCAACAGGAAAAAGTCAGCAGTTATGAGAGTTTCATTTTTTTTAAATGAGATTCCTAGTCAAGGAGATCTAAATGTGCCAATTGTAAATAATATGAAGATTTTAGGTGTGACCTTTAACTCGAAGATGTCATGGTCGGATCATGTACATAATATTATTAAGAAGGCGAATATAGCACTAAGGAATCTAGTAACTACAAAGCGTTTTGGTTTTAGTCGTCCTTCACTTTTAAATTTTTACAATATTGTATATTTTAAGTATTTTAGAATATGCTTGTCCTGTGTGGCATCCAGGGTTAAGTAAGGAACACAGCAATGACCTCGAGAATGTGCAGAAGCGAGCTGTTTGTGTGATATTGGGCCAGGAGTACACGAATTATGAAGAAGGTATAAAGCTCCTTGGTACAGAAAGCCTTGGTGCCCGGCGTCGCCAGCTTACTATGACATGCGGGAATAAATGTTAGAATCAGGTAAGCATCGTGATTTGCTACCGGAACCGGCACGAACCGGATATAACACCAGGCATCAAAATAAATTAGAGCCCTGCAAACCATCAGCTTCTAACCGGTATAGATCTTCTTTTGGTCAATATTTTGTAAAGCATTTTAATGAGTAAGTGATAGTATGTTTTATAAATTATTCATAGGGTCTTATTTAACTATTATGTTATTTGACCTAATAAATTCGTATGTATCGTATCGTATCCTTTTGTTATTCGTCCAGTTATGAGACTAGTACAAGTAGATTAGCTTTCTGTTAATACCTGGACCCACATTCAGTTGTTACAGCTAACTGACTAAATTGAGATGGCCTAATATACCAGCTCTATTTTTTAATAGTGAACTGTAAGACAAAGATGCTCCTCAGGCAGGATTTGAACCAACGACCACCGGCTTACGAGGACACTGCTCTACCGCTTAGCACTAGAGAGGCTTGTCAACTGAATCCGCAGCAGAAGCACATTTGTCAGGTTGGGGTTACGGTCGAGGAGAGTCCCAGACTTCTAAATTCAATTAAAAAATAAGTTACTTCTGGCGTATTTGTCAAGGTGAAGTCCTTTGCAAAGCATACCACCTTGCGTAAAATTTAACATACTAGTTCTACTGTCGATTAATGCAGGAAAGTCCGACGAACTAGGCCACCATTTCCTCAACGTTTCTTCTATAAAGTTTCGAAGAGACAGAGAAAGTTCATTCTGTTTCTATATTACGATGTCATATATCTTTCACTTAATCGCTTTGACGGCTTGTTTTCGAATTTTTTCGGGAAAGTAGTAGCCTATCATCGCGTCGCTTTGAGAGAATCAGAGACAGGACGCTGAAGCCCAACTTTTCGGAAACATGAAAGCGCATCCAATAAAATATCGCTGGGCATATCTATCACCGATATCTTCCAAGTCTTGGCAAATGTTACTCACAAACTTCCTGATAAATAAAAGCATTAGACAAGCTCTAGCGATTGATTGACGACTTGAGAAGCATTTACGAAATTTGGTGGGGCGGAATGGTAAAACCTTCAATACAGCTAATAAGCAGGAGGATAAGACTAATTCCAAAAGTAAATAAAGAAGATAAACAAGGACATGTCCGGACCAGTAAATGGGTTATTTGGGGCACCCGGTCAGGTGAGCTGCAGTTAGGTCCTGTGGCAAGTCTAAAACAGGACGGGTGGCGAGATGGGACGAAATTTGGCAAGCAGAGCGGACATACTCCTTACATATACTATTTATACATCCGGACTGGATCTGACTATCGTAGGAGAGTTTGGGGGGGGGGGGGGGCAGCAATCTTGTGAAGGCGTTACGGGGGAAGGATCGGGACAAAATCCTGTAGGCAGAAACAGTCGTCAGCCCTACACTGTCAGAGGTTTGATAACACATAACAAAAGCCTTGCCATCCTTGTGGTAAACGTTATGATAATAGATTTGCTGTGACCCTCTGAAGTATTATGTTTCAAGACACAAATTCTCTGATGACCCTTAGTATTGCGTTTCTCAAAAAAATAACATTTAAAAAGGTCTGCAAACATGTGTTAGAAAGATCCACTTCAAATTATGCGGGAAAACAAACAAAAATTGGCCAGATTGTTTCTGAGCAGTATTACATGTTGGGCCAATTTGTATGTATTTATTTCACTTTATACTCTCCGATCTTGGAGGTCAATAAAATATCTGAATTTGAATTTGAATTTGAATCTGTCATCAAACTTTGATAGTGTAGATTCGGAGGAAACGCCGGCAGCCTATCGAGAGCGGACGGCTATTTCCGCGCGGTTAAAGGATCCCTCTTGCTTATTCTGCCTTTTATAATATAGTTAGCTCTCATATGGAATTATAAGCTTCTATAATCCGCACATTTCTCCAGTTTTCAGTTTCGCAACTACGACTTTTTAGCGCTTTTTCGGCTTGCCGAGTTTTCGCATTACCGAACGAAAAGTTTGCCAGAATCTTCAACGTCCGCTGACAACTCTTTCCTAAATAATCTTCTATTTATTACTTATTTTATTTGCTTAGTTTCCCCACTTTTTAACCAAGGCGCGTTCGTTTTTCAAATGTTTTGCGCCCAGCCGCCGCGTCGGAGAGCAGGAAGGCTGGACATAGTCGACAAGCGCTAACAGGAGAATCGCCAATTACAGGTGGAACGTAATGGTATTTTCGGAAGCGTTTTTTCTGATCCCTTTCATAGGGAAAAGATCATTTCTAGTAAGAGTTGTGCTTTAAGTATCATGTTTCAAGACACAAATTCTTTGATGACCCTTAGTGCTGCGTTTCTCGAAAAAATAACATTTAAAAAGGTCTGCAAACATGTGTTATCTGTCATCAAACTTTGACAGTGTAGATTCGGAGGAGACGCCGGCAGCCTATCCAGAGCGGACGGCTATGAGATTACGAGAGTGAACGAAGCTTCACTTACCGATACTTCCAACTCATTGTGTCGATCAGGCTCCTCTTCGCTGAAAACTGAAAAAATAAAGAAATGCAGTGGATAGCCTACTCTATACACTGTAATTTTTTTTGCAGTATTTGCTACAGGGATTAATGTTATCTTTCTTGAGACAAAATTATCCCTAATTTTGATAAATTTTATCCCAATAGAGATAAGGTTAATCCCAGTAGCAAATAGGCTACAGGAGTGTTGCATGAAGCTGCCCTTACTATGGCCCCGCCCACCCCCTAGAAAAGCCACTAAAAGAATAAATTTTAGAAACTTTAACCACATAACTCATTTAGCTGCTTGTTTATTATTATTTGGCTTATTTGAAGCGAGATTTGACTCCAATTGGCCATGGTAAATGATCCTGCCACCTTGGATCATGAAGCTGCCACCCCCAGAAAAATCATGCAAATTCCCAGAAAACAGCAAATTTTGTTATTTGCAATAGGTCAAGGAACCTCTCTGACCAAACAGCTGGCCTCTAACTTCACCATGTAGCAAAATACCATTTTTAGCAAAGTGGGCGACTTCATGATCACTTGGGTGCCTATATTCTTTCGTGTTCTCCAGCTTAGCCTTGAACAATTACAAGTAAACTATGGTACCAGCAGAAAGTGATGGTTCTAAGCTTCCTTTCAGGATACTCCACTGAATTTTATCTCAACCTTTACTCTTTTTCCCTAAGTCATTTCCCCAAAATAGGAGTTTAGGTTGGCGGCCTCACGCAGTACTCCTGTACTGCATCCTTATGCGGAGAAACTTTTCACAGTGTATAACGATGTCCGAAACACGCAAGTGAACCTTGGCAAGAACAAGAAACATCACCCAAACGAACCCTCAAAACTGATTCAAATCCTGTGTAAATCAATCAACAACGTTTGATGTCGTGTTATTTTTCGCTCTTCGCTTCGCTCCCACGGCGATTCTTCATGGTAACGAAGAGTTAGTCATGAAGAGTACTGAGGCAAACCTATTTACTATTACCCTAATTTCCGGGTGGAAAGAAGCTCCATCGTTTACGGTTCAGGATTCCAAAAGTCCAAAATATATAAATATTCCCTGCAGTCCCTTGCTTAGACAGTAAAAAAAAAAAATGATGAACAAAACTCCATTCAATGAGAGACAGAGCAAATAACACTAGGGAGTAGCGCCACGACTTGACAAAACTGACACACACTCGAATAGCAGCGATACTAGCACCACTAGCGATAGACAGCGTACCCCTACTGAAACTCATTCAGCCGCTCAACGGCACTGGCTCCATTACTTCATATCCTGAACATAGCAAAAAATGATACAGCCTCCATTGTTTCCTTCGTGTGTGCAGATCGCACCTTTGCTTTACTAGAAATTTCTATACCCGCAAGTTTGTCTCGCTTTAAATGCCAAAAGCGTAATGGGCGGCACTACGAGTATGGCCCATTAGCAACGCACGGGAAGCATAGGTCTTGGCGCTACTCCCTAGCGTTTTTTTGCTCTGCAAAGATAGGAGACACGGGAGCAGTTCCATTTTCAGTGAAAAATAAATTCAGGAAGCTGCTAATAAGGACGATTGAGGATGATACTTACACATCGGCCGAAGCTGGGCTACGAGTTCATCCTTTGTCCATTCCTTATGCTCCCCCCATAAAGCGACGCTCGCAACGACAACAAGCTTGCTGTCATCGGGGTACGGAACGTTCAGGTAATGCACTAACACGATGTCCGGATTCTGGAAGAAAGATTGCTTAAAGTTTAACTAAAAAGCCAAATTATTTGTATCATTTAACTGAACGCTATTGCATCATTTGGCTTGTGATAAGGTATTTTTTTTTTTTCACTATTCGCTCCTGAATTATGCTCGCAATATCTACGGCCGTCCTCCCAACGCAAAATTCTACTATGACGCGGAAAATTCGAATCTCAATACAAACGCGGCTTTCAGTGGCCAGTGACCAGCTCGCGGTAATTAGCTAACTGTGTGACCATTTCTTCTTCGTTAATCATTTTCATGAAGCATACACCACAGGTACAAGCGTATACAGGTACTATAAACGACAGGAAAATTCCATAATATGAAAATCGATTATTCGTGAATAGTGGAGAAACAACGTAACGCATTTTCTTCAGGTCTAAGCCTCTTTAAGTGCATAAACGACGAGTAACTAGATTGTCTTATCTCAACCCTTTTCAGTTGAACTTTAAAGGACAACTTGCACTATATATTAATGTTTTCTAAAACGATTAACTACTTAACAAGTCCGCTCGCCTGCCTTATTGCTCCGGACCTTTGGCTTCGAGCTCATCCTGGCAAAACTTGCATAAATGGTCTGTCTCACCAATCGCTAACAATCTTTTGTTCAGGAATTAACAGACACGTAAATAGTAAGGTGCTCTTGGAACAGTCCCAGAGCTTGAAGGGAGGAAGTAATTCATGATACAACCTCAGAAAATATCCGGTACCTCCCTCCAATTCTCCCCGCGGGGGACGCATCTAGCATCAAGTCTCACTCGAATCGGCAATCCGTTAGCAATTTACACGGCTCAAAGGATTCCAGATTCAACCTCCCCCCCCCCCCACTCCCATACGGATGACCGGATCTGGGAAAAGAAGATTTCGTTGAGGTTTGGGTCGGGTCCTTTACATGTGTGCCAAATTCCATCGTTTAGCATACGAACTAGCAAAGGTGAGACAAGACTTCGCGACCGCTACATGGCACTTGAGCCATCTGCAAATGCCATACTAACAAAAATGGGCAAGTCCCTCTAGTCTGTATAACCTAGCTTTTTACGGCCTTCAAAATTCCCTACAAACTCTTTTCTTTGTCAGTTAACTAGCTAGCCAGGCCCTAAAGACGGACATTTCTCACTCCACATGGCATTTCTGCACTTTTTGATGTTTCTTTTATGCTCTTAATCTGTATTCATACCTTGGCTAAGCACTTGTTCGCCTCTCACAGAAATTGCATCAGCTCTATGTTCTGAAATATATACAGTGTCTTTTCGCTGAGGGGTCAGTCACTCAGCTTTAGTCTATGCACTAGTTCATTTCATTAACTGACCAGGTGCACCGTCCCCAAGGCTGTATTCAGGCTTGGAAGGCAGGGGGGGGGGGTCTCCCTACGGGTCTGACCTAATCCATACCTAACAGTTAAACAAGAACATAGATCAGAGGTAAAAGCCTATATAAAAAAATATTTGTGTATGTTTCAGGGAGGGGGGGGGGTCGAACTCCCTGCCCCACCCCCCCCCCCTGCATACGACCTCGACAATCCATCTTTAATTAACGGATACAAAAGTCAGACGGAAATTCAAAGCACAAATGACATGGAGACATGGAAAATATACAGTATAGATAGACTGGTGGGGAATGTATTATGTCGACATCGCAATGACTGAAAGTGATTTCTACAGCGTCGAAGCGAAAAAGCTACTATAGATAACCGTCACGGTGGAAAAGCAACGGGCCGAAGAACATAATGTTGCAAAGAAAGTACTTCCACAGCAATTCACTGTAGTCAATCAACCTTGTGTCTCCGGCTGGGAACAGAAGTGTAAATTAAAACCTTGAACCTTGGACCACCCAAGGACGTTATGCGGAGAAGTATTGGCAGTCTTGCAGGAAAACAGCATGAGGTTTATCCTAAACTCGACAGTGATGCAGGTCTAGAAAAGCCGCTAGTTTAGGCCACTAACCCGCCAGATAATCCAAAATCCGAAAAGACCAGTTCACTGCTAACTCTCACTGCAGGTTTGCCTCTGGGTATTGAAGATTCTAGTTTATTTTTTTTAATAAACCCTTCATTCTCTCTCTCTCTCCCAAGAACCCGGGCAAAGCACGACTCTTACTATAAATTACTTTTTACGATAAAGGGGATACTTGCAATGAAATAGCGATTTTCTTGTTGGCGCTTGTGGACTCGCTCTCTGAAGCGGAGGCTCGACGAAATATTTGAAACTGTGAGCGCCGTTGTTAAAAAGTGGAAAAGCCAAGCAAAAGAAAAAGATTCTGAAACACAAGATAGATTGGCCTAAATATATTATTGGCCTATATATATATTGGCCTACGAAGTCTTCAAAACAAAAAAAAAAAAATTTAGAAGCTTGTAACGCCCTTTTTTAAAAAATAGCTAGTTGTAGGCTACACAACAGGATCTCAACTCGGCCGAAAAAGTGCTAAAAGTCATAGGTACAAAACGAAACAATGGTGAAGGGTGGAGATTTCTGAAGCTTATAGGGGATCTAAGGGGCTATATGTACGAGGGGTCCTTTAAAGACCAGCTCAAGAAATGCTGTTTCCGCTTAAAACCAAATTTCCTCTCTATTTCCGGACACATGTAGACTTTTCCTTCCCCCAAGTTTCAAAAGCGATGACGAAACTGCACATGCATTCACTTCCTTCGGGTTGTTAACTGCAGTCTCTAACCCTTTTGCTCAAAGCTCATTGCTCCCGATCCCTCGACGACAGAATTGCTGAATTCATTGCACGAGCATAATGAATCACCTGTGTACAACTAAAATGGCATATCAAAGAGTTCTAGATACCGACAACTTGCAAACAGTTAAAACTTGCAAAATTTCTTTTGATGGCACTTGAGCATATTCAAGTGCCATATAGGGATCGTAGCCTAATGTCTGTCGGTATATCGGTCTGTCCCGGTTTTGCTAATTTTGGCACTTTCACTAATCACTTCCCCGATCTGGCCATCGTGGGGGAGTGGAGGGATGGGGAATTCAGAGACTAGTAACATGCATAACTTTGGTACTGGTAATCGGACGCGCATGAAATTTGACAAGTGTCAAGAACAAGTGTCATAGATGTCCAGTTTCAAATCCGGATCGGATCCGATAACAAGGGATGGGAGCTCGAGGGGGGCACCGGAATTCTCGCGAAACGCTTAGAGTAGAGATATCGGGATGGAACTTGGAGGGAAGAACAAGCATAAGCCCTAGATACGTTGTTGACAAAAACAAGATCGGATCGTGTAATAATGGGGGAGTTGGACAGGGTTTCCTGGAATTCCGGTGATCACGAGTTAGAGTACTTCCAGATGTTCTATGAACATGAAACTTGGCAGGCATGTTAGGGACTCTATCAGATTGGCTTGAAAATAGTCCCTTCCCCGATCCGATCATCGTGGGGGAGTGGAGGGATGGCGAATCCGGAATTTAGGGACCTGCATATCTTTGGAACGGCTGATTGGACGTGCATGAAACCTGACAAATGTCAAGAACAACTGTCTCAGATGTTCAGTTTCAAGTCTGGCCGGATCTGCTAACTGGGGAGGGGGCACCGGATATCTTGCGAAACCCTTTAGAGTCGAGGGATCGGAACGGGACTTGGTTGGAAGAACATGCGTACATCCTAGATGCATTATTGACCAAACAGGGCCGAATCGTGGCACAGTGGTGGGAATTAGAGGGGGTTTCCGCGAGTTAAGGTACTTCCAGATACGCTAAGACGAACGAAACTTGGGACGCACAGTAAGGACCCGACCAGATTGACTTCGAAATAGTCCCTTCCCCGACTAGATCATCGTGTAGGGAGTGCAGCAATGGGGAATCCCGAATCTAGTGACATTAATCACTTTGGAACGGGCGATCGTATGTGAATGAAACTTGACAAGACTCAAGAATAATTGTCTCAGATGCTCAATTTCAAGTCTGGACCGTATCCGAGAGCTGGAGGGGGGCACCTGGAAATCTCGTGAAACCTTTAGAGCCGATGGACCGAGGCACTTGGTGGGGACAATAAGCATAAACCCTAGATACATTATTGGCAGAGCAGGACCGGACCGGGGCATTGTAGGTAGAGCTGGAGGGGCTTTCCCGGGATGCCGCCAATCATGACTTAGGGTACTTCCAGATTATCTATGACGAGGAAATATTGCAGTCGTATCAGGGACCGGACCACATCGACTTGGAAATAGTCACTTTCCCGATTCGATCGTCGTGGGGGATGGAGGGATAAGGAATCCGGAATCTCGCGGCGTGAATAACTTTCGGATGGGTTATCGGATGTGAATAGAACTTGACAAGTGGTAAGACCTAATGTCTCAGATGTTCCGTTCCAAGTCCGGACCAATTCCAATAAAAATGTGCGGAACTCGAACAGGGCCACCAGAAATCTCGTGAAAACCTTTCCAACTACTTTGATCGGGTCCAGTTCGGGAATAGAACTATCACAGCTAGAGTATTTGCTTCACCGTCGATGAATCGGAACCAGAGCACGACAAAACTTCTATTCTGAAACAGTTGTTAATGAGTGGGTAGATCAAGCCCGTCTTCTGCTAACTGTTCTTACAAGTGCCATATGACCATTCAGCTCTTGTTTTTCTTTCTTGTTTGAAATGCACTAGTATGACAGTGGCCACTACAGACGATGGGTTTGTACGAAGCAACAGGTGGACACAGGATAAGGACTAACAATTACAGAATTGGTACGGAAATAAGACTAAGATCTTGCATCCATAGATAACAGACTCTGCAGTACTGCGACAACAAGAGCTTGAACAACAATGTGGCACAACCTTCCAATTCCGCGCTTGTTACATCCGCAGCAAAACTCGGCAGTACAACCTTTCATCTGAGTTTGAGCCGATCAAGCACAACTTTTTCTCCGCGCCCTTTTCCAAGGCAATAACCACGTTTACGCCTATTCGAAAATGGCATGCTGCTAAAATGCTCGTGGGACCCATAAACAGTTAAAGGAGGAACCGGAGCTCCTACTCGAGGTTAACATTTTAATTACAGGGGAGTAACCAACATAACTTGGATTTACTTCGAAAGTTGGAGTACAACTGTGGAAATAAATTTGCCAGGACCGGGAAAAGTAGATAAATTATTACTGGGACATTAGCAAAACGCGCCGAGAGATCTTAAAACATAGTTACTGAATGAAAGTCTGAAATTTTATTGTACAAGTCGACTTTCCTAATTACAGAACCAAATATGAGAGTATTGTGAGCAACAAACTTACAATACCTGTGTCAATATAATTAAAAATCATTCATATTTCGGTAAAAAGGTTTACGAGCTCTGGAAGAAGCTGTTACTATATCCGACGTGTTTTGAAGGCACAAGACAGATTTTGGGTACCCTACAACTTGCCACTCGTTCTGGTCGATTTCTCACTTTTTGGTAGGGGGAGGGAGGATTTGGGAGCGGAGAGGCTGAGACACCGTGGCTGAAGCAAAGTCAGTGCTTTACTGTTCTAGGGTCGAAAGACGCAAGAATAAATTGCCAAATCGCTACCTGGGTTCGGCAACGATAAGACAAAGTTGGAATGTTTACCCAGACTATAAACAAGTTATAGAGGTTATCTGATAGGGGCAGCGCCATCGAATGATTCTTGTATTCGACCGACGTTGCCACTTTCAGACCTATAAAAAAGGTAACGAGCCTTTCAAGCCCACTCCTACTTCTACCCTGTCCGACCCACAAAGTCCCCATAAGATTTGGAAGGCAAGGTATCCAACAAAGCAACAAGAACTCAGCTGCAGTACCCCAGATGCAAGCTTCATTGCCTGCGTCAAGAAAAAATTAGCCAATAAAACCTCCGCCTTCTGTCCCATGCACCGACTATGGATACCCCGACAAAACTGAGCAGAGCTAGAGGTACTTACTGAGCTTCGAGTTGATGCCCGCCTACTTCCCTCGTCGCCACTGCGCATTTCAGAGGAAAAACTTAACAGGCGTGCATAACCCGCTCTGTAGCGCGTCACATGTGACGTCATAATGGTAGACAACCAATCGGCTGTTACTCTCGAAATTTCCTCTCCGGGGCTCAACTGTCATATAGCTTGTTTGTAGAGGTAACGAACTGTGATGTTCCGCGTAGCTCCTAACCTCTGCTCGTTTCCCTCAGGCAGGGTATCGGGAATCTATTCGACTACACATGGTGGTATGACAAACATAGGGAGGCGGAGATTCTTGTGCTTATATGTTCTTGCTTGCATGCAACAGCCAGCCATATGGCGCACGGCCGAACAAGACAACAAGCCTTTCTTCGGGCCTGTTGGCTCTGAAGCTCCCATTCGTCACATTAACGGGTTGAATAGTTGATCCCCCTAGGATTCTCTCTCAGTTTTCTTTTTTTGTAAATTTTCGTGTTTGTACTATGTCTGTCCCATTTTGCGTTTCATTTCTGTACTCCACTGTTTTATTTATACATATTATTTTAATCTTGGAAAGGGTCCGCCTCTAGGAGGTAAGATGGCTCGGCCAGGTCCATCTTATGTCCAATGACCAACCGCCGAAAATTCCCTTCGAAGGTCGCATAGCCTACACGGTTCTCGTGGTCGCCCTCCAAGCGCTGGAAGGAGAACTTTTCCGACCACCGCCTTCCTAGTCTTCTCAAAATAGCCCAAAGCAGACAGCAGTTGCCTACAGGCGGCGTCTTTGTCTTTGTGTCTTCTCGAGTCTTTGGTCACATGCACCGACTATGGATACCCCGACCAGTGTTGCCACTCGACCGTCACTGCTTCGGGGTGTTTCCGCGGTATCCTCCAACCAAAATGCGGTGAACTTTTCGGTATGCTCGAAAGACGCGAATTTTTGTATTCTTGGGAGAGTAGAGAGGTGTAAAAAATTTCATTTTAATATGAATTTTGACGTTTCTGAAGCGGCTGGATTTGTGTACTCCTACAAGTTTAATGCGGTAAATGCCGTAAATGCGAGAAAACACATGCTATACATGGCATTTTGACCTCTACACCTCAGCGTAGTATGAGGTCAACTGGTATGAATTTTACACCGCTACCCTCACACAGTATCGGGTCTATCTCAAATGAAACGGAGGTGGAGCCAGTGCTCAGGGAGGTATAATCAAAATAGTATGCGGTATTTCCCTCACAATCGCGGTGTTATACCGCGAAATGTGGTATAAGTGACAGTCCTGACCCCGACAAAACTGAGCAGAGCTAGAGCTACTTGCTGAGCTTTGAGTTTAAGCCCGTCTACTTCCTTCTTCGCCACTGCGCATACCCGGCTCATGGCTATCAGAGGAAAAACGGCAGCATGCTCGCATCCCCCACTCTGCAGCGCGTAACACGTGACGTCACAACCAATCGGCTGGTACTCTCGAGATTTCTCCTCCGGGGCTCTGCTGCGATATATCTGTTTGTAGAGGGAGCTCCTACTCACTGCTCGTTCGCATCGGGCAGGGTATAGGGAATCTATTCGACTCTGCATGATCTCATTACGGAGATAGGGGGACGAAGGTTTTTGTGCTTAGTTGTTCTTGATGGGACCACTTAAGGAAGTCAGTACTTAAAAAAAAATCGGCGAGCTTGACGCTTACGGCTAGGGTATGGTAAAAAATGTCGCAACTGTCGAACACCGATGAAGCAAGCAAGGTTGAGTAGTTTATTATTTAATTTGTTTCATTTACTTACGACCGCAGGAATACGATACGATACGATACGAATTTATTAGGTCAAATAACATAATAGTTAAATAAGACCCTATCAATAGTTTATAAAACATACTGTCACTTACTCACTAAAATGCTTTACAAAATATTGACGAAAAGAAGATCTATACCGGTTAGAAGCTGATGGTTTGCAGGGCTCTAATTTATTTTGATGCCTCGTGTTATATCCGTTCGTGCCGGTTCCGGTAGCAAATCACGATGCTTACTTGATTCTAATATTTTACTCCCGCATGTCATAGTAAGCTGGTGACGCCGGGCAACAAGGCTTTCTACACCAAGGAGCTTTATACCTTCTTCATAATTGGCGTACTCCTGGCCCAATATCACACGAACAGCTCGCTTCTGAACATTCTCGAGGTCATTGCTTTGTTCCCTGGATGCCACACAGGACAAGCATATAGAAACAAAGTAAAAGGTATGAATGTAAACACTAGAAAAGACGAAAATAATTTAAGAAGTTTCAATTCCCCGCTAGGTTTTCAGCGAAATGACAAATGCTTCACAGAAACGGGACTGCATTTTGTTTGGCAAACACTTCTTTATTGGAGGAGAAAATCGAAGGACGGAAAGATACTTCCATCATTCACTAAATTTTCCACTCCACCTAACTGTTCTCCCGGCGAATCGGAAATCCAGAATTTAGTACCGTACGAAATCAAAGCTTCAGCCTAGAATAAGATTATTTCGAGTCGCAGATAGCGCCAAGGACAGTCCTTTGACATCCGAATTCCCCTGTGCCTATACGGTTCAAATCCAACATCTCTTATAGCAGTGGTGATATTAAACAGTTGGTAAGGTTCAGGGGCGTCGCAAGTGCATTTTCGGTGTGGGGGGGGGGGGGGGGGGTGCAGAACCAAAATTTTACCGAATCTTTCAAAAATTTTACCGAATCCTAGAACTAAGAATTCGAGCTTTAAATTATGGAACAGAAATGATTACATAGGAAGAGTTACGATAAAGGGCAGCATGAAAGACGATAAGCCAACTATTAGGCGGCGTTTTGGCGAAGCCCACATGGAGAATATATTGCCGGGCATGATTGCAGTAACAGTTTCTATCTATTATAGCCAATAGAAAATTAAGTTTTCGAAAACTCAATCCTAAAACTGGCTTAAAACCCCCGTCAAATGACGCGCCCTTGCACAAAACAGAAAATATTACGAATAGTGCTGCAGGCGGAATTTTCGAAATATTTATGATTATATATTCTTTTTGGGATCCAAAATAAAAGTAAGGACTATCGATGATATCATAGATCATCCCTTTTGTCTGCGACCAGTGCTTCACTCGACCTCTTCTGAGTTTCGTGGTAACTTCCGAAAAATGGCAATTATAACGAATTAATTTCAGAATCCCAGTTATTATACCGAATAAGCTTAGACCGATAGCATGTTCGGGATTCTGTAAAACTACCGTATCCCGGTTATTATATCAAACTGTTTTGGTATTGAAAGACTACCGAACAATAGCCTACTCATATTCGGTATGCTTTCGTCGAAACTGGAACAAAGTCAGGATTCGTGGTTAACTTCCTAATCCTGGAAATTATACTGAATAAATTACTGAATCCCAATCATGATACCGAATAATTTTGAACCAATAGCCTTTTCGGGATGCTGTGTAACTACGGAATCTCCATAAATATACCGAATAGTTTCGGCATCGAAAAATTACCAAATGATTTCAGTAAATTCTCTCACCAAATTCGTAATAACTACCGAATACTGGCAATTATACCGAATCCCGATCATTATACCAAAGAGATTTGTACAGGTAGCCTATTTAGGATTCTGTATAACTACCAAATCCCCTAAATATATCGAACAGTTCTGCTATCGAAAAAATACCGAACAATTTTAGTAAAATTTTCGAATCTCAAAAAGGTGGGGGGGGGGGGGGGGGTCTGCACCCCCCCCCCTTGCGACGCCCTGGTAAGGTTTCTCAGGGTAAAACTAAAACCACAGGGATAGATGCCTATAGGCGAAGGGTTACCCACTTCACGACACCTGCACCGACCGAAATCAAATTATGCAATAATTCTGCTTCCGATAATGCACTGATTTAATTTTCTAACACGTCGTAACCGGCCACCTGGGCCGGGGCACTTGCTGTACACTAAAATCGAGAATGGGCAACCCCTCAACTATAGGGGTTATAAAGCCTATTCCTCGCGTATTATCGCTGCCGCCGTTCCGGAAAATTTTCTCTGATACAGATAAGAAAATAATAGGTTATGTCTTTTATAAGCAAGCAGGGTGTCTTCTCCGACTGCCGGTGCGGATGAAAAACCCCAACGTATTGACAAATATAGCATAAAAGACACAACAGGAAGATTTTTTAGGTTTGAGCATTCAGTCTTAGCCCCCAAAACAGTATTTTTCTGGCGATAAACTTATTGAGTAGGTTAGTACACCATGTTGTGTTTACCTGTACGTTGCCTTTTCTTCACTCCGCTTATTACACCAACTAGCCTATGTAAAAAAGATGGGTCGTAAAGTCAATCATCACTATCCCATGTCGATCCAATTCTGTCTGCTACACAACTCGTCTAGTAAGTCAGGCTAATGCAACCTCTTTGGCCGTGGCCTGACAGATAGCTTCCGGCGAGCTCCGTCTATTCGTTTCCGGAGATATATCCGATTTAAGCCAGTCGACCGGATGGAGGGGATGAAATAAACCGGATTTGATCCCAAAAACAAAATTCCACTCGAAACGAGAATCGCAGAAGGGCGAAGATAAAGAGAAACACGGAACTGTTCTGTCGAACGACAAAAAGTGGATCAGCAAAAGATAAAAGAACAGTAAAAAGTGGCCACTGTACCGCAGACAATTCTCAAAAAAGTGGTTCTTTTAAGGCACACTTCACACTGTTCAACATTCATATTCTAATATTCAAAACTATCTGAATACTGTAGAACTCAGCTACAAATTATCCACGGCCTTGGCAGCTTTAAGGCTTTTCCCAGACCCGCTGTATTCTAGCAAAAACTTGGCAAAATTCAGAAAACCGGTTCTACGCATCAATTGCATGATACTCGAACACTCGTCGAGAGTATGGTCCGCATGGAAACTAGCAAATCGTGGCAAGTGCAAAGATTCGTGAGGTGTAGTTGGCGGGTTCAGAATATAACATATGAAATTTGGGTCTCCTGTTTATGAACTAATGAATGCAGTTACGGAAGCAGGTTGAATTGGCATGACAGGTACGACGGGTCCTTTAAGAATTACTTCCACATATAGGGCTCTCTGATACAGGAAGGTTTGAGTGGTTCTGCAGTAAAGCGATTCATGATACACATACATCGATATGTATTTAATATTGCCCGATGATCTGTATCACGAAGTCCTACAAATATTCACCTCCGGGATCCCACTGAAACCATGGGTCTTATTAGACGAGCTTGAAATCCCAACCCTCGCCTATAGATTCCATCGCAGCGATCTTATTGAAATGTACAAGCTCTGCAATGGAGCCTATGACAACGTACCAGCCCAGAGAATCGTGCAGTACAATAACAATAATCTTCGAGGGCACCAGTCCAAAGTGAGAACGGAACGTTTTTATAAGGACATGGGCCGCAGGGCTTTCGGCAACCGAATAGTTCAGCACTGGAACAACTTACCAGAGAGAGTAATTTGCTACACAAACACACTGACATTCAAGAAGGAAGTTGATGAATATTATTCAAGTGACATTTTCTCCTTGTGCAAATTTAGAAGAAATGTAAACTAAGAATTTTGTAGATAAATATTCTTTGAGCCCAGGCTGACTTTGAAACATTTATTCAAACAATGTTTACAACGGATACGTCAGCTACGATTCTTCATAAATATTCTTTGAGCCCAAGCTGACTTTGAAACATTTATTCAAACAATGTTTACAACGGGTACGTCAGCTACGATTCATCATTAGCGATATTTCGGCCAACAAACAAACCTGTAATATCGCTGATGAAGAATCGTAGCTGACCTACGATTCTTCATCAGCGATATTTCGGCCCTTCTTGGCAAGGGTCCTCGTCAGGCTGTCAATCCTCTGGGTCAACGTCGGAGAAGGAAACAAACCTGTAATCTGTAACAAACCTGTTAAATGCAATAAGCTGACGTATGCGTTGTAAACATTGTTTGAATAAATGTTTCAAAGTCAGCTTGGGCTCAAAGAATATTTATCTACAAAATTCTTAGTTTACATTTCTTCTAAATTAATAATTTTGTTTACAGGTTTGTTTCCTTCCCCGACGTTGACCCAAAGGATTGACAGCCTGACGAGGACCCTTGCCAAGAAGGGCCGAAATATCGCTGATGAAGAATCGTAGCTGACGTATCCGTTGTAAAAATTGTTTGAATAAATTTTGTAGAGGCTTAACGGCCTGCCATCCAACTTGCGAATAAATTATTATTACTGTTATTACAACTAATCACGGCATGCAAAGTTTTCAAATATTTTGCGTCGAGCCTCCACCTCGGAGAGCGGAAAGCCAGGACAGTCGCTGATGTGAATCCCAAGTATTGGTAATTTAACAAACAATATTGCGGAAGTACTTAATCGTGAAAAGATCATTTCTAGTATCGTTGTACTTAAGTACCCATCTTGCTCGGGAATAAATAGAAGCATAAAATACACGGAGGGGTGCAGTGAATAGGTTGGTTTGATACAAATAAAACTTACCTGTAATAGCCAGTAGCATCGACGATGAAAAGTTGGCAGAATAGCGGAATGAACATAACATCCGTAAATACACTGAAAGAAATAAAACATGGTGAGTACAAAAGCCAAGAAAGGAGCCAGGCACTCCGGGATAGGAATGGATTGTTGGCCTCCGGTCTTGTTCTGACTTGTTGTAGCCTACATAAAATACGACATTCGAATTGTTTTTTTTTCCTGTGTATTTATATGGCCCTTGGTTGAAATAAAGGCAAAATAACACTAATTTCGCTCATGCTGCCGAAAATATCTTCGGAGTCTGCAGGAGACACTTTTTTCTCTATTTTCTCCATAGCGAGAGAGAAATAATTTTTATTGAGAAAAAAAGCGAACAAACGTGGACCCGACCCGCCCCATAGATCACCCCACAGATTGAATGAGGGTTATGGCGTCCGGGTTTGGTAAAGATTTTAATCCTAAAGACGGATGTATCAAGGTAATGCCAGACTGCAACCGAACTACTGTCACATACGAAACTAGACCTACAATCCATGGTAAATAAATCTCCAGATCTATCTACCTTTGGTGATGAGAAATTCAAAAGTTGCATCCGGATCGGACCAATTTTTCGTGATTTATGGTTTGTCACAAGGTTCCAATTCATTTTCATCTTCCTATCTTATTTGTATGTAGCAGATCATTGAGCGAAATTTCGGTTTGTCGGTCAGTGCGACTGACCTGGATTAGCTTCCATTATTGACAACATTTAACTAATTAATCTGCTTGTTGACACGAGCGACTACAATGGCTGCGTTTTTTGCCGTCATCCAGTTAACCGACCTACAAGATTTCCCACTATAAGTCGTTTTCTTCCTTCGGTTAACCGCCCTACATTTTTATAAGCTGTTTTTCTTGCTCTGTTTGCCGGTCGGTTAACCGACCTGTGGACTGAGGCGGGAGCTCCGTCCAACCGACCTACGCTCTTCGCACGGCGCGAAATTCAAAATTCTTATTGGAGAGATAAGCGCCGGCGAATGGAAGACGCCATTTTTTATTATAAGCCGTTTTTTAGAGCTTAGTCGAACCGACCGGTGAGACGAAAAAACGGTCAATAGTGGCAAATAAGTAGGTTAACCGACCTATGGAGAAAAGGCAAAACTGGGTCAGAGCTACTCTCGAGTCCGAGACCATAAGTCAAGCTCATGAGTCAAGAACAGCCCGAGTCCTCGTCAAAACCCATCGAGCCGAGAGTATCAAAAAGTGTTGTCGAGACCGCGTCACGCCTCGAGTCCTAAGAATACATTTTTCTTATTTTTTTTCATAAATAACTAGAATACTTAAAAACAGAATATACATAAAACTGGTTTCATACGATATTGCACTTATAAATGAGCGCACAAGAGCTGTCTTGTCCCATAGAAGCTCGACGTGGACGCGTATATATTCCTTCAGAGCCCTGTGGGGCACTAGCTTTGAGCCAAACTCAACAATCTCAGAATCGCTCCTTTTCACAACTGTGAATTACCACATCGCCTTAACATCCTTTACACCTCTGGTTCTCAGCTTAAATGCCATCTGCACTGGGTAAACAAAATGGTCAATATGATTATTTTTCATGGCAGAAAAAAAAAAAACATTCTCTAAGAAGTTACAAATTTAGCCTTTCGAACCAATAACTTGACTGTAGCCTATGAATACTTTGATTGACCAAGGTTAATCAAAATTCATAAAGACATTCAACTACCCGTCTTCCCATCTTCCCCTATATAAGTTTACTTGGAATCCGCAAGGTGTCTCTCGCTACGACAACATAGATGGTGCTCCGCGAGCTGTACTTCTGACAGACAGAAACTGATTCGGTCCAAGAAACATTAACTTGACTGTACAAATACTTGGTTCGAGCAGGGACCCATAAATCTCCTGTAATGACTCCCCATTTAGGGGGCTTGTCAATAAGAGATTTCTGATGCGCTCTTGACCGAGCGTCAAATAGTTCGAGAAATACCCACGGGGATAAAATACCCGACTACCCATATAGACACAAATTTTCGCAGCAGTTGTGCTGAACTAGGAATATTTCTCTGTAATGGAAGAGTATCCTGGATCTTTTGTCCTAGCTTAGGTACCTGGTGGCATGTTGAATAGTCCTGACTGAAGATGGCTATCTATATCTATCTGAGCAAGAACGCCGATTCGACCCAAGCGGAATTTTTGGAAACTAGGTGAGGCTCGGGCAACATAGCAACATAGAAGCATAGGAAATGACAAGCCCCCAGAATGGCGAGTCATTACAGGAAATTTATGGGTCCCTGGTTCGAGCAAGGTTAACCGATATTCGCGAAGAAACTGAACTACCATATTTTTTTGGCGATCATCTTCCCTTCATAAGCATATCTGGATCCCCCCAAATGGCACTAGCTATGAAAACCGTAGATTCAGCTCTGTGGGTTATAGCTCGGACCGACAAAAGACTGATTTGGTCTTACTGATAGCAAAAGGAAAACGACTGCCATGACTGAAGTACTTTAGCCTATGCATCGGAAAAGTTGCAGTTCAGCAACATACCATGCCATGGACAGAGGTAACCATAAATAATCGGGCTGGGAGAAGATTATCTTATTGTTCATCGCTTCAGTGGACCCTTGTGAACTACTAAGTAATGATCAATAACAGTGGAACCCACAACCTTCGGCTTTATGCTCCGACACTAACCATCTGAGCTATCAAGGGGCTTGTGAACATAGTCAGCAAACAACTACAGTCGCCAGTTAGTAGCGGGCTACGGGAACAGTGATCTCGCTCGAGGAAAATATCTATAAACAGTTCACATCTTCGCGGGATGGTTAAATAGCAGCCTAATATTTAACTATGTGTACTATTTAAGTAACGATCCTCTTTTGAGGGTCCGCGGTAGAGCCCTTTTCTAGGTGTTGTGTTTATAATGTTTTTCTAAGTAGTCCTGAGCTGACAACTACTTACCTCGGTTCCTTGCACTTTCAGTTTCATGTGATCTTCCCTCGTCGTTTTGCCATCCTTCCGCTTCTTCCAGCAGTAGCCATCGCGTCTGTAGCGAACCTTCTTTCGTGAATACAGAAGCATTGAGCCACTTTTCGGCCTGTGGAAAAATTCAATCAGCCAATCTCTTAAAGCACAACTCTTACTAGAAATGATATTTTCCATATGAAACGGATCAGAAAAAAGGTTTTTGAAAAATATCATTACTTTCCATGAGGAATTAGTGATTCTCTTGTTAGCGCTTGTCGACTCTGTCCAGCCATCCTGCTCTCCGACGCGACGGCTGGAAGCAAAACATTTGAAAAATAAACTTGCCGTGGTTAAAAAGTTGGAAAACTAAGCAAATAAAAGAAGTCAAAAACAAAGATTCTGGTATCCTTATATGTGAAGGAGTTGTAAGCGGACATGGAAGATTCCGTCAAACTTTGCGTTGTTTGATGGGCAACGGACGGCCAACGGCACGGACGAAAAGTTGCTGAACATCCGTAGGCAGAAAACGAAACAATGGAGAAAGCTGGGGTTTGGGAAGCATATAATTCAGTAAGGGAGCTAGGTATATTATGAAAGGCAGAATAAGCAAAAGGGGTCTTTTAAAATTAACAGCCTAGCATCATAGTTGTATGACAAGACCGCTAAGCTAGGTAAGGTACAGATAGCCTATAGGTACAAGTATGGGCCTGTAAGGCCTTACTTTTGTTTACCGACGTTTGCTGGCGGAAGTCAAAACACAACAGTATTCTACAATTTCTGCAGAGATATTCACTACGGAGAATTTCCGGGACCTCAAAAAATTCCGCTAAAACCTAAAAAAAAATCCGGTAAAATCTGGGCTACATCCCCCCTATCAGGAAGGTGTCGGGACGCACCTGAGCTCACACGAACAACCCACATTTGAGTGATCCTGCTGCACTCCGATGACACGAAAAGCCTTCTCGGTGAATCGGAAGCACCGTTAACCCGTTCCCCGCTCGGTTTCTGGAACCGACGAAAGCTTTTTCGGAAAAGCTTTGTCGGCAAGTTAAGATCCCTCATTTCATTTGCTGGTGATTTTCCTATGCGGTCACCAGAAAGTCTGATGCGGTCGGACGAATCCTGTTTTTCGTTCCGTTACGTTTCCTCTACAGACAAAAGCGTTGTCGAAAATCGAGCCTATGATCGGCAAAAGCCTTGTCGGCGAATCGAGCTCCTCCTTTTTCACTTTAGCGGTGACTGGGAAAAGTCTTGTCGGCACAAGGGAAACACTCTTTTCGTTCCGTTTCTTTCTTGGATCGACATAAAGCTCATCGGTAAATTAGTAAACATGAAATCGTAAAACTGTTTGTCGGTGCGAAGACTTTTTTTTATGTGGTGACCGAAGAAAACTCGTCTGTGAGTCGGTAAACTATTCTGGGCAAAAGCACCGACAACGACTTTCTCCTCCTTGTCGGTAAATCGACCACAACGGCAAACTTGCTTTTTGCACCCACGAACTGCCCTTCTGGTTAAAGGGCCTGCATACAGTACGATCGGTAAAAGCCTTGACGACAAATTGGGATTCTTGTTTCGTTCGTTAGTTTTAATCACTCAACCCGTTTGGTCCCTAGGCGTCTCATAAAATTCCTCTCTCCCCCTTTCACTGCTGCCAGAAGAGGTTCGAACACATATGCGACACAATAGCATCTGGCATCTGCTGCTACCCCCCCCCCCCCCCCAAGCTCCACCCTAATACCACCGACGACATGTCCGGTTGGGGTTCCGATCTACATATCTCAGGGTCACCAACTATGTAACTCCAAGTTCGTCCAATCACTCGATCCGTTCGGACATAACTTGTTTGATAAAATTTCCGGGTCCTCCCTGCAACTCTTCCCACCGTTGTCGGATGCGGACAAATGGCATATCTCGACGAATGCTCAAATCGGAGCACTTTCCAGGGCCCGTGAACTTCGTATGCTCCACGTTTCATGTTAGTTACTCTATCCGTTTGATTTATTGATGCGTCTCACTGAACTCCCCCACCGTTGTCGGTGTTGCTACTGACTCATCCCCCACGGATGATCGGACAAGCTAGTTCTTTAGAGTTTGATCGGGTTACCTATACGCCTGCCAAGTTTCGTCGTCCTAGCTTATGTGCTAGTCCTAGCTTACGAACTAGAAAAATTTGGGCAGATCAATAAGATTCATAGACAGAAAGCGGAAACATATTACGATCGCTATATGGCACTTAGAGCCCAAGGTTGACGCTACATAAGACAAATCTGCATAAGTTTGCAAGTGAATAACACATATGATCTAAGAATAGATCATAAATAAATTACTTACTTACTTACAACCGCATAAAATCTTTAAATCGTGCAGTGATTCTAGTGAGGTTTTAACACTACTTTCTTGTTTGCTGGACAATTGACTGAATGGTATGTTCTTGGTCCCACGAGGTCGCTAGTGCAAGCCAATAAAATGAAAGTTTCATTTAAAAAATTCAAATATTGTCTAAGCTGATTATCAGAACTGACTATTTCAACGGTTCTACGATGCAGGGTGAATGTGCGTTTCGTCGGTAAATTGTCAAGTTCTGTCGGTAAAATCTGGGCTTGCGCTGAGAGTTACTAGAATGATTAACGAGCAAATCCATGGCTGGAGCCCATCCCGAAAAACTTCCGGAAATTCTATGGCTGAAGCATATTCAAGGGAAATCCTCATGGTCGCATATTAGGAACTCGGGAAAGTTTTCCAACGTTTTTTTAACCGCCCATATTACTCACTTACATTGTTTTTGCTTAGGTAGGATTATTCTCATAAGTAATCAAGTCGGGACAAATAACATTCCTGCTTGCTTTCCATCAGAGCCGAAAAAAAGCACCGAGGGCATAGCAACGGGCGGGAAATCTGCCACAAACGCACCTCTCATTCCCCGTTAGCTTCGAATTCCCGCAGAGTAATAAAACCAGCCGAACTGGAAGTTCTTAGAACACACTTTAGACAGACAGGCAACTGCATTGACGACAAAACCGAGTGGCTAACTCTCTAAATGGATGTGAGCATACAAGAGGCCAGATGGATTTACTTGATATTCTTTCTAGTTAATTTTTGTCAAAACGGTCATTTTTGTGTTCAGTCCGACCATTACATTTGTTCTAAGGGTAAGGAAGATCAACCTCCATGTCACCTACCGATTTGTCCAATTTCTATCTTTCGCACGGTCACTGGTTTTCCTCAAGCCATAAACGATACTTTAAACTAAACACTCAACTTTATTAAGCCTCCGTGCCCCTTCAGCAGAGCTGAAAATAAACCTGATTTGTCGTTTTATTTCTCAGTGGCTAATAACACCGAACTCCGGTAACCCCACCGAGAGCCCCTACGACCGTCGGATTCAGTCGGGACTAGTTTATGGGACATAAGTGCATGTGCTCTTCACAACTTTGAAACTTCATCCAGACTGGATCACTCGTTCGAAAATTATGCATGCCACAATATTCCGGATTCCCTTCCCTCCACTCTCTCTGGATGGTCGGATCCGGGAAATGACAACTTCCAAGTCAACCTGGTTACGTCCCAAATCTGCCTGGCAAGTTTCATCCTCTTTGCCCAATCTGGAAAGTACACAAACTTCCGATCAGCGGAACGACCAACGGAAAAACGATCGCTAAACCACGCATGAACCGAACGGCTGTAAGTGCCATAGTCAGGGGCGTCGCAAGGGGGGGGGGGGGGGCGACGATCGTGGGGGGTCTCGGTGGGGGTACCGGAGTGCGGTGTTATTAGCCACTGAGAAATGAAACGACTAATCAGGTTTATTTTCAGCTCTGCTGGAAGGGCATGGAGGCTTAATAAACATTATATCTATTTGGTATAATGACCGAGATTCGGTAATCGCGGTTTTCACGAATTCGGTGAGAGAATTTATGCCAGAACTATTCCGTATATTTATGTTGATTCGGTAGTTACACAGATTACCGAATAAGCTATATGTTTAAAAAAATATTCGGTATCATGATTGGGATTCGGTAATTTATTCGGTATAATTTTCAGGATTCGGTAGTTATCAGGAATCCCGACTTGTGTTCCAGATTCGACGAACTTACACCAAGTACGAATATTATTCGGTAGTCTTTAGATACCAAAACAACTAGGTATAATAGCTGGGCTACGGTAGTTATACAGAATCCCGAACATGCTATGGGTCGAAACTCATTCGGTATAATAACTGGGACTAAGTAATTTACTCGGTATAATTGCCAGGATTCGGGACTTACCACGAAGCTCAAAAATCGGAAGAGGTCGAGTGATGCATTGGTCGCAGACTAAAGGACTGATCTATGATTTCATCGATAACCCTTACTTTTATTTTGGATCAAAAAAGATGATTTAATCATCGATGTTTCGAAAATTCCGCTTGCGGCGCTGTTCGTAATATCCTTTATTTTGTGGAAGGGCGTAAACATTGAAAACTAGAATCTGGATGGAAATAGTTAAATTTGATAGGAAAAAGTAACTTTAAAGAAAATCTCGCCTGCGGTACTCACTTTATGTGATCATGTGCAGTATTGACTAGACTACAGCAGCCGCTGCTGTCGGAACGTCGCTCCATCCGGTTTCTGGACTTCTTAGAGTCTCGGTATTTAATTAGGGTAAGATTTTAAGTGTATATGTGTATATCGTGTAGTGTATATCGTGTTAAGTTTTTAGTCAGTCAGAGAGTCTCAGTTTGTAATTGTCGATTTTTGTGTGTGTTTCCTATGAAAGTTTCACGTTTTGCTTTTGTTTTGTTTAATCTTTTCGTTTTCGTACTCCGTCCATTTTCTGTTTGAAATGACGGGTGGTAAATAAATAAATAAAAAATGACTGAATTTGAAAGAGAAGCAGTTAAATTTTCGCCTACAGGAAAAAAAAATGGATTTAAAAAAACTGTTACTGCAATCGTGCCGTATCGTATATTCTCCAGGTGTGATTCGCCAAAACACCGCCTAATAGTTGGCCTATCGTCTCTCATGCTGCCCTTTAATGTTACTCTTTCTGCGTAATCCTTTCTGTTCCGTAATTAAAGCCAGAATTCTCAGTTTCTAGGATTCGGTGAGAATTTTGAGAGAATCGGTAAATTTTTTGGATCTGCAACCCCCCACCCCCAACGAAAATGCACTTGCGACGCCCCTGGCCATAGTAGCTATTCCTGTTCTGAAATTTCGACCAAGCGTTGCTCCATATTTGTATGCTAACTGCTAAGCATTTGCTTTTTATGGGAGACATCCCCGAAAGTTCAGACACAGGGGACGTTTTAGTTTCATGTTCTCAAATTGCTTTCCAGGTCTACTGTCTCTATCTTTAAGCACTATGACCACGTTTTCCAGGTTCTGGCGTGCATAATTTCTCCCATCTCCGTGCAAAATTCATATTCCCTGTTCCAGGAAACAGTTTTAGACTTTTTCAAGCGTCAGCCCCCCCCCCCCATTTTCTTGAGATAATTAACTCTCGCCAGAACTGCTTTTTCGAGACTGCTCCTTCTTTACGAGGTCGTTCCCGACTCTCTCCATCTTTTAAACTGTTAAGATTCCTTACTCCGGGTCCTGTCCGGTTAATATCGTTTCCTGACTTGGAGACGAAAAGATCCACGTTTCCCAGAGTCAAGACTGAGACGTGAGTCCCATTTCTATAAGCTCGAAAGGAACGCCGAGGGGTTTGCACACCTGATTTTGCATGCGTAATCCCGGTGGTACATAGAATAGAATAGAATAGAATTTATTGCACAGAAAGCCTGAGGCCATGGCAAAAACTGTAACAAAAAAGAGAACATTTAAACGAAATAGTACAACATAACTAAAGAAAATTCTCTCTGTGGACTGAAGCTACCTTTAGGAACCTTAACAGCCTCTTCACATCTTGAAAACACTTACTTCCAATAACGTTCATCATCCATTGTAATTACATTCCCAAAAATCTCAACCCGCTGGTCATCTAGCTCACGGCATTCACATATCAGACGCAACAAATTCTCATTCTCACTACCACACATCGGGCAAAAATAGGGACCAGTACGTCCTAGTTTGTTCCCCAAATATTTCCTCCGTTTTCCCAATGGCAAAAAATCAGCCCGGCAACTAATTAAAATTCTTAGATCCACCCATCTAATCCCAGCCTTAAAATAAACCTCTTTAAAAAACGCTTCACGATTTTGCGTGTCATCCTTGCGCAGGGGCCATGCTAATCTTCTCTGTATCGTTCCAATTTTAGTATATGTCCTCCCGAAGGAGGTTGGTTGCGTTTTTGCAGATACATTGGTAGGCCTATCTGTTACTACGGTAACTGGATCCAGAATTTGCAGTTACCGTGGTATCTGATACTATGGTTGCTCTGCAAAAACGACAAATGCCGGATTTGCGCTTTTAGAAATCATCCAAACAGAAATACTGATACTGACATGTACTGTGACATAACTTCTCTCCGACCAATTTGACAAAAATCTAGACTCTTGTGTAAGCGATGAAAGTGAGAACTGTTCAGGTACCACGATCAGCTACCACGTTCGGACCGTAATATCTGAATATCAGATACCACGGTACCAGGCCAGATACAAAAATAACTACGAAAACGACTTTAAACAGAAGTATCAGACCGGTAACTGCGAAAAAGACTTTAGACAGAGGTATCAGATACCATGGTATCTGCAAAAACGCAACTATTGCTTACTTTGATCGATAGAAATACTCATGGTACATCAAAGGACTGTTTCTAATTCTTGTAACCCATCTCGATGATGACGATTTTCTTTGTGACCCGAGGACCCGACAAGATAAGTATAAAGCAAGAAGATGGAGTGAATACTGAAAAAAGAAAAAATACTACTTTCCTCCCAATGATATGGTATACAAATTTGTCCCATGAGGTGACAAGGAAGGAAATATTTGGGAGGGGCGTTTTATGGGAGAAGGGTTAACAGATTTGATTGGAGACGCGCGTTATACAGTAATGAGAAATTTGGCGTAGATTGTCCGGCTAGCAGCGAAGCATCGGGAGGATGTAATGCAAGTGTTGCAAAGTATACTATAGATTTTGCTCTGTCGCTTTTTCTTTTTAAAGAACATTTTGTTATTGAGTAGTTATGCGAATGCGAGGAACTGAGTGAACGGATATTGTCATGTACAGACACCGTGCCAGGTCTGAGCCCAATTTCACCAAATTTTCTTTCACCAATAATGACATTCCTGGTAGTCAATACTCGCATGTGTCTCGGTTTATACCTGAAAGGTTTCTCTGAGTTTCAACGGCAAAAACTGTGTCAGTAATTGAAAACTGTGACGGTGCATAGAAGATTCTTAGATCAGGATAAAACATTTATTTTTGTTGCCACGACCTTCGGGATGTTTACCTGGTAAATCCGTCAACTCAGAATTACAGACTTATGAATTACTGGAGAGCCCTTCCATCTCAAACGGTGACGAGTGACTCGGTGGCACAAAGAACTCGAATCCGGAAAAAGTTTGTTAAGACCATTTTTTTTACGAGGTTAAGAGGCCCATGTCTTTCTTATGCATAATATCACCACCGTTCAAGGCTTAACAAAGAATAGAATCCAATATGCCAGCACAGGAGTTCGGCATGCCACTAGAAGAATTTGCAGTTAGTCTAGGCGGTGACTGCAGGCCATTGGGGGAGAAAAGAAAATATGCGAGAAAATTAAGACTGGTCCTCATCCATGTCCTATGGATAGAATAGAGTAGAGTGCCGTACGTCTTTGAGTACAGGGTAACATATACAGGGAGGATCATTCGGGTATCTCCCGGAAAACGTCAAACACGGCAAACGAGACTCCCCCTTTCAGGAGACAGGGATTCTTCAGCTGAGAAAGTTAGTGACTTTGCGTGGAAATGCGAAGAGCTGAGCGAATAGAAACGTCTGAAGTGAGTTTGGAGTAGGGGTGTCAGAGGGACCAATCAAAAACAAAAGCTTTCGTAAAAAGTTCCTCAGTGCCGCCTTTCTCCACCCCGATCGAAAAACATGCGTACATACAGATACATACCGTGAACAGGAGTACTTAACCCCTCTGGAAACGACACGCGTCGATTTGTGAAGTGGCGTTCCCCGTTAATTCGTGGCAGGATGAAACATTAAAAGTTCATGGGATTAAGGTTGAAAAGCCGCCTGAATTCAAAACAGTTTGGGAAGGAACTCCAGGGATTGGAAACGGTCGACATCAAAGATTTGAATAAAAGGAATTCGGGGCCCCAGTTGGTGGCCATCGTTGCTTTGAAGGAAGTGCAAGCAAAACCAAGGTTGGACGTGACAGCGTAGCCTACATAATATTGTAACGTCCAACTTTCCTTAGAGATAATATAACATGGGAAGGAAATGAGTTTCCTCTGAGACTGGAACAAAGATGCTGGAATAAAGATATAACTGAAAGCGATAGCCTACGAAAGACCAAGAGGCGCGATAGCCTATTAGTGTGGCTCAGAATAAATATATTATTTTATTTCCAAGTAAATGAATAAACTTAACTTTTTGTATATTACGCCCTGGTACGTCCGAGGCGGAATAAAAGATAGGATACAGTTGAAGGTAGTCTCGTACTACGACAGTCTCTGATTGTTTTTGATTCGTAGTAAATATTCCTTCAGTCCAAGCTAGGGGGGACTTCCGCCCAAGCTGACTAGGAATTATATTTGACAGCGCAAAACGAACACGTCAGTTGAATTTTGAATTTTGACTGAAGGAATATTTACTACGAATCAACAATAATCCGAGACTGTCGTACGAGACTACCTTCAACAGTAGCCTATCTTTTGTTCCGCCCCGTACGTACCAGGGCGTAATATTACAACAAGTTAAGTTTATTCGTTTACTTGGAAACAAAATAATATATTTATTCTGAGCCACACTAATAGGCTACCGCGACTCGTGGTTTTGTCTCTATTTCTGCTAAAAGTGAATGGACCTGCAGAAAAGCTTAAAACAGCAAAAGCCATGAATAATTTGTTAAAAGAAAGGTTTTCGTTTTAATTTATTCAGCAAATTTAGTACAGTGGAGCATAAACAGTAAAATAGTGCGAGGTGTGTGTCACGAAGAAACAGAGAAAGGTCAGTCGCTACTCATTAAGACCAGTCGACCGAGAAAATAAAATTGTGTTCGTAAAACAGTTGAAAACTAATCAGAAAGAGTAAGGACTCACCTTATCCTGACTTCCCTGGATAGCCAATCGCCATGTCTGTCGAAGTTGATCAGGATTGCAGCGATTTCCTGAAAAAAAAATATATGATTTTAGGCGGTTGTGTATAATACTGTGTTCATCAAGGTGAAGTCGTCACTATTTCTTCACAAGGTGGGCGGTTTCAGTCTCAAACAGAATGTCTGAATGTCTACGAAATTGTTTACGCAACGAAGCACGATAAAAATATACCATTTCCAGTTTACTATCGTTATTTATTTTTCACTCGTCATCAGCAGAAAGTACAAAAAAGGGTGAACAACGATAAATCAGATGGAAAAAGATTAACAAAATAATAGCGCGTTAAAGTACTGAACTGATATGACGTAAAACTCCGTGAAATGGCGCAAAACCTTCCCATTTGAAAAACTTTATATTTAAGCTTTAAATTTATGACAATGATAATTTTTATCATTTTCAAAGGCCAATTTTGGGTGACAGAAATAAAACTAAAGGTTGGGAAAACAGAGTTTTCCCACTAAAGTTTCTGAGAAATGTCACCCTTTGGTGAATTTCCAACCTATGAAAATGTCGAGAAATCTATGAGAATAAAAAGTACAAAATACAGAAAATACAGCTAAATATTTGACAATTTTTTTTCTTTAGATACTTTGCTTCGAGCGTTTTCTATTATTTCTACTTAAAATAATTATTGAGCGAGTGTGATTAACTGACTTAATGCTACGAAGGGCGACTTTGCTTTTCTACTTTTGTGAACAATGTTGCCTGGGCAGAGAAGAAAAGCGAGGGGTTACCCACTTCCCGGCACTTGCTGTTCTCCCTTTCTCAGCACCGGCCGGTACCGAACCGCCAACAGCCGAAACAGCAGTGCCGGCCATAAATTAGGCGATTCATATTTCAACATTTCTAAATACGCAGATTTTTCGTTATGAATGAATGATTTTATTGCACGAAAAAACCCATGGGGTCATGGCAACAAAACAAAAAGGAAAACACAACAAACTACAAAATCGCTCTCTATGGGACAAACCAACGCGGAGGAATCTAGCCACCTTACGGATATCCCCCATATTTGTACTTCCAATCTTTTCTAGTAGCCACTCCTCCCTAGTAATTCCCACCCCAAATACTTCGACCCTTAAAGCACTCAATCCTTCACATTCACACATAAAGTGGAGCACATCCTCATCCATCTTTCCACACATAGGGCAAAAATAAGGGCCATTCTTTAACCTGTTTTTTCCTATAAACCTTCTTTTCTTTCCAATAGTTAATCTTCCCCCCCCCCCCCTTATACTCACCATCCACTTTAAATCTACTCCCAACAACCCGGCTTTAAAATAAATTTCCTCCCCCCACACATCTTTCGCCTTTGCATAGAACCGTAGAGACACCGACTCAGCCTTCCGACACTGCCAATCCTGAATTTCCTGATCACGAAGGATTTGCTCCACCTTACGCGACACTTCACATACTGTAAAGAAGTTCCAACGCCACCATTCCATAATTCAGACAGGCCGCATCTGTTAAGAATGTTCTTAATTTCATGAGACTTCTTCATGTCAACAGACTTCTTTAACAGCTAAAACCCTTGCTTGAAAAAGTACGCAACAATATTCTTTTTTCTCCTTACGAAAGCCGAGAAGCGGAAAGTCGATCTGAACAAGACTTTTGTTTACGAATTCAGGGTGGGAAACACTATATTTGATAACCAAGCGTTGCTATCTGTCGCATATCCAGGAAAGGAGGTAATCATGGGGCGAATCAGAGAGCAAAAAAATCTGGATCGTGTGCCAGCCATAGGAAAACAGAAAGACGGAAAGAGAGAGTCGGAAGCGGAACAGGAGAAACCTAATGACCTGGCTGGTTGTAGGGTGCCATGCTGAGAGCACGGACTTCTCGGGGATGGGAAAATAAATAAAACTAAACGAGTAAAAAAAACTAAAGACATTACGACAAATACAGACTAGTAGTCCTTTACTTCATGCAACTTGGAAGTAATTCCTTAAACGTAAAGTGTGGGGGAACTGGTCAAAAGGCTTATCTAGACCCCGATGCGAACAGATGTACGACATTTCTACTTGATGCTTGGCATTATTCACGAAACGTGAGCTTCACAAAAATTGTAAGGCCGAAAACGGAAAGCAGGCTAAAAGCGGCCGCAACAAAAAAAAAAATCAAAAGTTTAGTCAGGTAAGGTATCTGCATCATATAGGCGTTAGTTGCGGCTATTCTCTGTACTTAGCCGGGAAATGCAACGGGCGATTGGGGGAACCCATCCTCGCGCTTTCGCACACCCATCCTCGCACCCACCTTCCCAGATTTCTCTAGGTACACATTCGAGGCTGGGTCGACGTTGACTTGTCTTATAGGGTCACGCCATCAACCCCAGCCCTAAACCAAACGGTAGGAACCAAGACTCGAAGCTCCGACTCGAGTGGAACAGGAAATAATTTCAGAGTCAGCGCACTTACCCCTCTGCCAGGACGTGATCGTGAGAATTGAAGGCTGTTATATTAAAAGTTTGCAAGTGTGCATATAGCCTATGTAATTAACAACTACTGTATTGTGTTGTTCGTGCTCCAAAAGCTTCCAAAAACAAATATCCAGCTAACATCTGGAACCTACTGACCTTTTCTCGCACCGTTCGGTACAGATTGATACAACCCACACACGGCAGTTCTCGATTTAGAAGTGTACAAGTCGTCGGTAAGTTCGTAACGTGCCTTATTCTGTGCACGATAGGCTTCCAAACTTCTAGCATACCCAAAACAAAAAGGACGACAGCCCCTTCACAGCAAATCAGGTCGGCACTAGCGAGTTGTGAAACTTTGCTTAGTAAACAACCTGCGAACGTAAAAGTTTAACCGAAAAGAGCTGAGACACGACAACCTAGTCACCCATCACTTAGTCACTTGAGTAGGCTGGCTTGAAGACCCGACAGAAATGCGATACTTCGTTATTCTGCTATTCACGAATAGTCAATATTCATACTGTGAATTTTATCTTTCGGATTTTTGGTAGCCTACCTCAATTAGCTTAGCTTTTATTTTCAAAAATTTCGCGAGTACAATGGCAAAGAATTCCCAGAAATTACATGTATAAATAAGAAGAATACTAAAAATGAAAAACGGTCAGTCTGATATTTGCCTCGTCTAATACCGTCTGATATCAACAAAGTTTCATATATGATTAGCCAGTAAACTGGACCTCGATCACAGGAGAGGCCAGAAAAATCACGTTTGTCTGGAGCCGGTCTTGTTGGGATTCTCAACGTCCCACGCTGGACTCAAAATGAGCCTGTCATAATTAACTGTCTTTAGAAGGCTATGCATCCAGCCAGTCTGGAAATTTATGTATCATAGCTGGAGTATATGCGGATATCGGGGTCTCGGAGTTGTACCGCCAACCTTCCTCAAATAAAGAATCGTGTCTTTACCTCTAGATCTACCACCTTACGATATTCCATTAAAACAAAGTCTTAACACCCAATGTATTCCAGGAGCTCGCACACGGCGGGTCGGAATTCTGCAGAATGTTCGCAGTGTTCGAAACCTTAAAGGGGCACTCGCACTTATTCCGCATTTTATATTATTCTTAGCTCAGTTATAGAATTATAAGCTTCAGAAATCCCCGTTCCTTGCCATTGTTCCTCATGCGCCTCCGACTTTTGGGCACTTTTTCGGCCGAGCCAGTCTGCCAGTCAAGCTGCGCGAAGTTAACCGAAAGCTTCAAGCTCCGCCGAAAACTTTTTTCAAGAATAAAGGCATGAGAACGTTAAATTTTGTTTTCCGTTCTGAAAGGCTTGGGACCACAAGGTCTATCCTGTGTTTCGCAAACCTTTCTTTTAATTGATTTTTCGACTGTTAAGCACGGCGCACACCTTCCCAACACGAACGTTGCTAATTTCAAGGGACAAGTACTGGTAATTTTGAAAAACGATATTTCAAAACGACTTTAAATATTCTTTCTAGTATGAGTTGTGCTTTAAGATTCCTTCCAGGTCTCATATCTTTCCTCCTTGATCAGCAATATGAGAACTTCACAAGACAAAGTCACCGCACTAGCAACCGTTACGCGTACAGAAGCTCAATATTTCCGGTAAAGGGGGTGGAAGTAGGAACGGAGTAGCATAACCCTTCTCAGAACTCCGTGCTTTAACCAGGCAAGCCAGCTCTAAAGTTACAAGGAACCTGAAATTCCCTCCCCTCCATTTCTGTTTAACTTCCAGGTCAGAGGGTACTCCTCCAACCAAAATGTCACCAGAACCAGCAATCCGAGGCCAGAAATCGAACTGCAGGAAGGTTCAACCTCCAGGGATAGCTTCTGATCTGAAATAATCCGTTGCTATGGCGATTCTGGAACATTTCTTACAGTTCTGTAAATCTGACATCAAAACTTGACCTTTGCTCAACCGAAGAGGGAACGGAAATGACAAACTATGATTGTTCCCAAGTTTACCTCCAAATGCGGAGTAGAATATATCTAAAACGGGTAATGTAAGGTAAACAATAAGACATATCTCCGAAAGAATAAAATACATCATTCAGGCCTTGACGGTATGATGATATGTTCTCACCGCGAACTAACTAAAACCATTCCAGATTCGCATAATTTTCTGGTATATAAATTCATCCGTTCAATCAAATAAGGCCGGATCATTCAGGCCTTTGAAACTAACCAAAAAGAGTGGTACTTTCGACAGGCTTCCGAGGAAGCCAAAATCCTTGCAGTTTCATGAATGGCAAATTTCCAGGGCCAAACAAATACGTCAATTCAAATCAACGTTTTGTGAACATTTCTTTGTCCCATTCAATTAAGGTGGTATCATTCAAGCCTTTGAAACCAACCAAGGAGTGATACTTTAGACAGGTTTCCTGGGAAGCCAAAAGTTTGCAATTCCGTGAATGGCGAATTTCAGCGCCAAAAATATGTCAATTCAAATCCAGTCCATGTAGCAAATTTAGCAAAATGCACAGTTGTACGAGGTTCGATTTGGGTTTCAGACGGCCAAGTCTATTGAAAGCAACCACGTAGTAGTAGTAGTAGTAGTAGAATAGTTTTATTAGCAAAACAATCGAAGATACGTAAATAGCACAGCAAAAGCACTGCTTGCGAGGATGTGCTATTAAACAACACAACATGTTTGTGTAATACAGCTGATGTATTCTTGCAACCTAAACATGAAACAAAAGCCGCTAGTCATATAGAAACGCAGAACAATTTTTTTCTGAATATCTCACCATCTTAAAACAGTCGAACGAATAAGAGACATCGAGCGGCAAGTGCTTCAGTCTTATTTTGGCATGACGAGTTAAAATAATTATTCGTTTGTAATTCTGAATTTGTTTTTAAATATCCGTGTTTTTCGATTGGGGTATTTCGGTAGGTCGCGGAAGCCACTGAACACTGTAACATTATTTTGGTTTCCGTAACCTCGTCGTCCACTAGTTACAAACCAACAAAGACCAAATTAAGATCAAAAAGAATAACTGCTATCTGTTTGATTGGACCTAAATTACTTTGCGGTTAATATGTCACGAAAAAACAAAGAAAAAAGGCGAAAATGGGGGTTTTAAAGGCCAGCGAAAATACTGAAAATAAGAAGCAAATGTTTCGGGAGGACAACCGCCTCCCTTCTTCAGCGCAGACGGAAAATTTCGAGGAAAAACGCCTAAACATGGATGAAGATCGACAAACAAGAAAACCAAAACAAAGCGGGAAACCAACAATCAAACGAAAATGAACACCAAAATTGAAGAACTCAAAAGCCTAAATTAAACAACGAACCACTCAACAATACCTGCGAATAACAATTACAAGACTGTTCTCGCTCGGTACTAGCGAGTGACTTAATTCGGTTAATATCTAGTAACTTGTTGTCGGGTTGAATGTTTACCATTGGGGGCATGGCCGCATGGGGCTAAGGAGGAAAGTCTGTTTCATCATGACCCAGATTTGTTGAGCAAGGTGGAAAAATGCCGTTAATGAGCTCCAGCACAGCACATACACCTGGGTGGCTAATCAAGCTCCCTTCCTTGACCATTACATGCTTTGTTCCAGAGCTTGGAGGAGCTTGCTGGACAGCCTGGTGTAAAGTGTGGTCCCCAGTCCTATCCCCCATTCGTACCAAAGTATAATAAAGGTCTAAACACTTTGTAAGAAGGATGTGTAGACTACGGCTAACTGGCGACCTATTGGTGCCCCTTTAACCAAGGCACGGGATAGTTGAACTGTTAGTAGGTCTACTTCGCGCGTCATTTGCTGTGCGTGGTTAGGTCCAAACCATCCGACAATTCCTTTGTCTGATCCTCAATAGGAATCCAACGACTTTTCTGAGTTAGCTGAACCAAATCCGTTTCTTCTTCAGGTTATACTAATCTTCGATTCATCCCTTGTCAATACGAACTCGTAGTAGGGGTAAGCTCTCAGTTCAGTAGCAGACAATATTCTTACGGAGTGGAGCGACTTATTTTTGGTTTCGAAAATCTTTGTTCAATCTGTTCTCCTTCAGAAATTAGTTTATTAAAATGAATAGTTCAATTCAAATTATTTCTAAAACGTGAAGCGGACAAGCCGAATATTCATTTGGTCGTCCATAAAAATATATATACAATTTACAGTCAACACTTATGAATTAATTTAAAATAAAAGTGATCGTCCAATAGATTTAATAAAAAGAGTTAACCTTAGGTACACACTACAAAATTACTTACTAGCACTGGCGTAAACAAACTTGAAAAAGGAGGAAAAAAAGCCTTTCAGATATCGGTTTCGAGACACATGAGTAGGCTGTATAATTAGTACAATCGGGCATATGGATTTTCTTGCACACTGTACCCCGAGACGGCACACCCTTGGTTTTTACATCGGAAGTGTGAAAGTCGAGGGTTAGAAGATCTACGTGTGGAGGTGTTTAGAAGTGCAAATAGAATAAATGATTAAGTATGGTTAAGTAGCGTGATTAGAAGTAAGTGCTTCCATAATATAGACGTTGAAATTTTGGAAGGGAGCTCTGGCTCAATGCTTTATTTCGGAATTATATCTCATCATTTCATTCTTTCGAGTTTCTCCTAGGAGGTCTAGGTTATGGCTACATACTTACATGAGGTCTGTATTAACATCAACGAAAAAGCAACAATGAAATCAAACATGGAGGCCCGTGATGTTTCAATACAAAGGTTTTAATTATTTTTGTTTGTAATTGCCGCGCAGTTCCTTTTTTCTTTCATTGCTTGACTACACTCTATCTTTACACAGATCGGTGAAAAAAAAAATCATTCAATTAAACGAATATGCTGTTTCAGAAGTCCTTGGAGTATTTTTGTTGCATCATTCATTTCATGGAGACAACGAAGTTAGACTCACCTCATTCGTATTCCAGCGGTGACGCTGCGATGGCAATTGCTCCGCTCTGGGCAGACCTTCCAGACTGTCTGGTAGTATAATTTTTGCCACCGTGCCCAAATCTGCAAAAAAAGAAAGTCAGCTTTCTTTGAAACAACGCAGCTAAGCAGTATTTTAAAAGTAGGTTGGGTTTAATGAGGTGTGGGAGTGGGGACTACGTGGGAATCACCTTTGCTGGGACGGGGAAGAATTCGATAGGGGGTGAGAACCTTTCCCATTATTGAGGTCGCAGACAAACGGACGATGACATGTGAATTAATGCATTCGCGTCATTACTATCTACCACAAGCCCCTGATTTTTGTATAGGGTACCCTATGCCAAACGCTGTTTATATTCACCCTTTGGAATACCATATGCCTAATGTAGGATACACTATGCCAAATGTTGACCTCAAAAAAATCCTGATGATCTTAGTGAAGCACAGAAATCGACCAATCAGAATTCTTTTATAGTGGAGTAGGTCAGGATTAGGGTACCAACAGGCAGGGGCGTCCCGAGCCTTTCTTCACTGGAGGGGCGCACCCGGTAAAAATTGACCGAATCGGTACCTGACATTGACCGGATTTACATTTTTTTTTTCTAAAACACCGCGAGTTGCCTTCAAGAAGCTATAATGTAAAAGGTTGTATAATATGTATAAAATCAAGTCTAAAGAGAAAATTTGGCGTGTTTTCACGCTCTCCCACTTCTTTTCTTTTCAGGGATACGCCGTCACTAGCCTTTTACCTTTGGGGGACGTCCGGTTTTGCCAACAGGACATGAAATTGTGCTGACAAAAAAGCAGTTACTGCCAAGCGACAACATCGTGAACGGCTGTACCCCCGAAAATGAAAGCGCCGCAGGCAAAATTTTTTTAATCTGCCTTTTTTTCTGGCAAACTCTAGCTTTTAACGTGGCAAGCACCTCAAAATTCCAAGCCTCGAACGCCAACAAAATTACGTACCCTTCTTCTAAATAGTGAAGACTGCTAAATATGCCGCATCAAAGTGCCTTTTTGCGATCCCAAGGCTACCTATTAAACCACAGAGCTGCCTGGCGGAAAAAGGGTCCATCCATTGTTAAATAGATGTAAAGTACGTTTATTCTGAATTTACCTCAAACAAAAATAGGTTAGTTTTCACGTCAGGAGACGTGCTTATTCCTAAAGTTCTGCAATCATTAGAAGTATAAGTTAAGTAATGAATGGAAACCAGTTGAAGCTACCGTCAAATGGTAAAGAGCAAGAGTTAAATAAATGCCACTTAGCACAATAACTGGGCACAGTTACAGTAACCAGGGTGAACCAAATAATGAATTCGTACTACCGAAAAATTAACTAAAATCATAAGGAGCAGATCGGGAGCGGTATAACGACCGAACTTGGGAATGGAATAAAACTCTTACGAGAACCACCTAAAACAACCGAATGTGGTAAGTTTGGTAACAGATGCGGACCAAACAAAAATCAGGCGAATTACCGAATTCGGTAACGAACCAAATGAATCTGATTAATGACCGAATTATGAAGTGGACTGAACGAATGCGATAGAACAGATACGGACTTGAGAAAAGTCCGGTGAACAACCGAATTCGCTAACGAATGGGACCAAATAAATACGTTAAATCACCGAATTTACGTGGGGACGTACCGAATGCGGTGAAATCGACCCGAACTGAACTAAAGTTGGATGAATTTTCGAATTCGGTCACGAATCAGAACCAAATGAATCTGATTAATGACCGAATTATGAAGTGGACTGACCGAATGTGACAGAACAGATATGGACTTGAGAAAAGTCCGCTGAACAACCAAATTCGCTAACGAATGTGACCAAATAAATACGTTAAATCAGCGAATTTACGTAGGGACATACTGAATGCGGTGAAATCGACTCGGACTGAACAAAAGTTGGGTTAAATACAAAATTCGATAAAGAATGGGAACCAATAAACACGTTAATTCGCCTAATTTGGAAATGTGGGCACAAAAGATTCGGCGAAAATTTGACCGAATGCCCAAAACGTAGGGGGGGGGGGGGGGGCGCTGCGCCCCCCCCCCCTCGGGACGCCCCTGCCAACAGGTATCCAGCATTTAGCATAGGGTATCCAGCGTTAGGCATCAGGTATGCCAAAAGCTGGATACGTTTGCGGCAGCGTTTGGGCCAGCGTTTGGCACAGGGTATCCAGAAATCAGTATTTTGTGGTAGAGTGCTTCATTACTGATCATTGCAGCAAAAAGCCACGGATCGACAAAGCAAAAAGGACAAAATAAAAGAAAAAAGAGCTGAAAGAACAGTCAGCATGTTTGTCAGATACGGCTTGCAGTTGTCAAGGCTGCATCTCTCCCGATATTCATTTCATCAGAAAATCGGCTTGATCTACTAAATCTGAAATGGTTATTCCACTCACTGATAACTGTTTCTTCCACAACGATGATCGGATCGGGGGAGGAATTATTTTCAAGTCGACCTGGGAGAGTACCTAATATGTCTGCCAAATTTCATGGTCCTGATACATCTGGGAGTACCCAAACTCGTGATCACCGCGGAAATCCAAGAAACCCTTCCGACACCCTCCACTGCGACACGATCCGGTCCTATTTTGTCAATAAAGTATCTAGGGTTAATGCTCGTTCTTCCCTTGAAGTTCCATCCCGATCCCTCGACCCCGAGCGTTTCAAAAGATTTCCGGTCCCCCCTCTACCCCCACCCCCAGTTATCGGATCCGGGTCAGATTTGAAATTGAAAATCTGAGACACTTGTTCTTCACACTTGTCAAGTTTCACGCATGTCCGATTACCCTCTCCAAAGTTATGCATGTTAGTAGTTTCCGGATTTCCACTCCCCCCACTACTTCCAAGTTAATCTGGTCGGTTCCCTGATATGCCTGCCAAGTTTCATTGTCCTAGCTTATGTGGAAGTGTTTCACGAGATTTGTTTAGTTGAAGTTTGGTTAGCATTAGAGCAAAATAGCTCTAGTTATTTTGCTCTGGTTAGCATTTAGCATGGGATCAGACCACTTAGTCTGACTTTAATCTTTAAACCGTATGTCTTCCCGCATTCGCTTCTAAATACATCAAGGCGTAACGCAGTGGTAGAACACTGGACCTATGCCACAGAGGTTCGCGGATCGATACCGCATTTGGGCATCGCTCTTTTTTCCTGCTCCCCTTTTGCTACCGTTGTTCGTAGTTTCCGGACTCCCGGATCCGGGGAAAGTCCGATTGGGGAAGTGATTATTTCTAAGTTAATCTGGTCGGGTCCCTGATATGCCTGCGAAGTTTCATCGTCCTAGCTGTGTGGAAGTCCTTAATCTATATCAACCCCTACTAAGGTTCAACAACATATTATACCAACCCCTTCGACCTTCGATTGCTCTAGTTCTATCCGAACGAATTTAAGCAAAGAATGACTCATCCACGAGCAGAGCTATACTAGTGTGAAGAAATAATGACTGATCCACACGCAGAGTTATACTAGTGTGAGGAAAGGGGTAGGAGTTTGACAAAAACTAGAAAAAGCGTTTCAAGAGATTTCGGGTGTCCCCCTCCAGCCCCCCCCCCCCCCAGTTATCGGATCCGATCCGAATTTGACAATGAACATCCAAGACACTTGTGCTTGATACCTGTCAAGTTTAATGCACAACGTCCGATTATTCGTTCCAAAGTTATGAATGTTACTAATTTCCGGATTCCCCATCTTGCCACTCCCCCATTGATGATCGGATCGGGGAAGTGATTATTTCCAAGTTAATCCGGTTGGGTCCCTGATATACGTGCCAAATTTTATCGTCCTAGGTCATGTGGAAGTGCCCAAACTAGCAAAATGCGGACAGACCGACAGACATTACGATCGCTATATGGCACTTGAGTAAGCTCAAGTGCCATAAAAAGAACAGCACTATACACTTCCAGCGACTTATTGGCATAAACCACGAAGTTGAAGAGCACGACACGCATCTAGGTTACGAACAGAAGGGTCTACTTTAGCGAGGAAATGTTCACTTCGTCAGCCTCGAATTACATAACCTCAAAACGGCCACAAAGAATTTCAAAACGGAATTTCTAGGCAGTCGGAACAGTCAAGAAAGAAAATCTTACTATTTTCAACAGATCCGAGTCCTATTCAAATAATTCAGATTATTTGCCTTTTTTCTGCTTGAACCTGATTTAAAATGGGTGGTTTTCATCTAGTAAATTACGGCGAGGAATCCGAGCTCAAATGTGAATGAGGTGATTAGTTATGACACTCGGAATAGTCAGAATTCCTTTAATTTCTAATAATGAAGAAGAATTTACTAGTTCTAGCTTTAGTCTGTTATTTCTATCATGTTTCTCAGTTTGTTCATAGTCCGTTCTTGCACAACCACTCCCAACATGAAGAAGGACACCTGGCGGCCAGACAGATTACTAACATGGGCATGACAAACCTAAAACCCCTTGACGACTTAAAGTACGACTAACGCTAGAGGAGTGTTCGCAGTTTCAACCTCCTACACCAGCCTGCGATTCAGGTCAGCGAAGAGCAACCTCTCGGTACAAACGAAAACGGATAATGATCAGAATCTGTGTCTTCCAGCGATGCGTCAAGGAAAACTCCTCGATCGAGTTCCGTAAATACTGAGCGAGTGCTCATTCCCAAGACACGTATACCATAGGAGGGTTTTCGCGAGATCTGGAATCACTTTCCGGCGAGCGACGCGCATCGCGAAAACTGTGGGAAAGGGATTCTTGCAATCAATTTCCACTTTCCCGCTGGACTGATCGCGAAAACGCATGGAAAGCTGATATCGCCGAGAAAATGTTGAATTACAAACTTTTTCGAATAAATATGGTTCACTGAACGGTTCTTTGATTCTCATACATTACATCGAAGTCACCTTAACTACGATTGCAATTTTTTTAATTTATTAGTGACACTTGCACTGTTTTTTCTCCACACCTTTGAAATTCCCGCCGAAAGATTCAACTTTCCGCGGAGCTTTCCACTAACCTCGTGGAATCACTTTCCGGAAAAGCTGCTTCGGTTTCCAAAGCGTGAAAACCGGGTTGGAAAGTTCGGCAACTTTCCGAAGTAGCGCGAAAACAACTGGAAAGTGATTCCGACTTTGCTTTCCAGCTCGCGAAAACCCTCCTCATATGTTTCGCATGGCGTCATAGGGCTATTATACTGAATGTTGCAGAGACGTGCTAGAGCAGAAGTTTCGCGTACTGTGACAGAGCTCGCCCAGGTCAGGCATTCCACAGTCGGAGCAAGAATGAATGGCGAAAGTCTACTACACAGTAGTATTACTTTGTGATATAAACAAAGTACTTACAAACGAAGGAAGTGAATGCCCTTTTACATTTTGAAAGAATTCATCCCAGCAACACTTTAATTACTAGGCTACTGTCCAGGAGTTGTAAGCATTGGGTCAAAACGGTCCGTTAACGTTTGGAAACCAGGTGTTTCTAAGAGATTCTAAACAATCGTATTTAGGCAAAAAAATATCACTGACACTCTTTTCGAAGGTCGGAAAACAAACAAACAACGACCAAGGGAAATAAATAAGAGAACGAAGAAAGTAAGCTAAAAAGAAAATTATATCAACAGACATTAGACAATTTGCTATACCGGCGAACGAAGTCTACACTTCAGCAGAAGTCACTCTCACGTAGGCTACCTCGAAACAGAACAAGACCAAAGGTTTCGACGGGATCCCAAAAATTCAATATTTGATCCAGACAATTGGGTCTTGTAGATATCCAATCTTCGCCAGATATTTTTACTATTAAAATTTAAAAACAGATTAAGACCTAATGTGTTAATCTGACCAATCATCTGAGCTAATCAGCTAATCTGGCTATTCATCTGAGAAAACCGAGTTCAGATATGGGTTCAGCATGGTGTTTACCCATATACGTCATTTCTAACAGATTAAGACCTAATGTGCCAATCATCTGAGCTAATCAGCTAATCTGAGCCAATCTGGCTATTCATCTGAGAAAACCAAGTTCAGATATGGGTTCAGCATAGTGATTACCCCTATACGTCATTTCTAGTCTGACGAAACTGCTCAAAACTTCCTGCCTTACTTCTGCTAAATTTTCGGGTTCGATCGGATTCTGGGCGAACTACTTGTCCGGCAACAAACTAAAGCTCAAAAATTAATTCAGCATATTTTCTTACCCCTATATCGAGCCTCTGATCAACTTCAGATAAAACTTTTAGGTTTTAACAAATTTTTAGGTTTTGGCCGGATTCCAGGCGTACGACTATTTGGGCGGCGAGAAAATAATTTTCATATACGGATTCGAAATGCCTCCTTACCACTACATCGAACCTCTAATCATTTTCAGATAAAACTTTTACTTATAACAAATTTTCCCGTTTGAGCCGGAATCCGGGCGAAGTATATGTCCGGATAGAAAATGATTGTGATATAAGGATTCAGCGCGTCTTCTTACCCATCAATCGATCATATAATCAACTTCAAATAAAACTTTTACTTTTAACAAATTTTCCGGTTTTGGCCGGATTCCGGGCGAACTACTTGTCCGGCGAGACTGCGTAGCAGGCATTCTATCCTTAAGCCGACTATATCATTAGCTGTTAAAAACATTCTGTTCGCCCCTAAATGTGAACCCCCTCCTAAATGTAGGGCTACAGAGTCCATTTACGAACTCACTAGCTATCCCGTGACCCAAAGAATATCCACACCAAGTTTCATCAGAATCTCTCATTCCTTCGAGAGTTATCGTGCTGACAGACGGACGGACGGACAAACGGACGGGAGGACAGACGGACAATTTTTACGAAGTCGTACCTAGGTATCCCTGCACTTCGGAGCCCAAAAAGCGATAGTGGTCCTAGGTTTTCCTCCGTGAATTACTATTTTTTTTTCTACTTGTTTATTTCAATGTAAAAAGTAATATATTGCAAATAATAAAATAAAATCTGGCAAACTGCACGTCAATGTAGCATATTTACCACCTTGCCTGTGAATGCAGAGTTACATACATTTTGTGTTGATCTTGCCAAGTGTCGGTGGGTTCGAGGGCGGGGTCCCGTCTAGAGGTGAGTCATGGAATTATTAATATTTATTTATATGATTAGTTATATGTCAAATAGGTTTGTTCTGTATTGTATCCGGTTTTTGTCAATCTTGACCCTATATTTATCATCACTGTATACAGAAGTGTAATTAAAAGCTTGAACCTTGAACATAGGGACTAAGGGGGATGGAGAGTATGGATAAGAAATGGATGATAACACTGATGGGGAGTTGATGAGATTCCTTAAGAGTTAAGTTGGATATTTGACCGTGCAAAACGGATACGTCAGCTGAATTTTATTAGAACTATAATTCGCCCTTTCTTAGCAAGGGTCCTCTTCGGGCTCAAGCCGGACAGTCCTTGAGTTAGCTTCCTAACACCGGATAAATTTCTTCTGATAAAGAGGCTGTGTACATAATTTACGTAAAGTGATTTAATAAGCATGTAACAATATGTTCGTCTCGTTCTTGTTGCATGATGGCTTTACTATGTCCTCCGATAAACCACGATCGAGTCTGTTTAGTAGGCTTTTGTAAGTACTCTTGTAAGTACTTGTAAGTACTCTAGCAATAGCTTACAGTCAGGTTGAACAATGTAAAGCTTTAGAAAAATCTTTCACATTCTATTTCACACACGATACCTAGACATGGCAGTCTGGAAAGTGTAAATTACAGATTGTGGGACATACGGCCCATCCTTAACATTAACAACTAGTAGCCTACCCACTGATTGTTTTACCATCCGGCCATGGCAATTCACACTGTTTACAAGAAACAAAGACAGCCGTTATGAAAAAGACCAAAGGTTTCGATGGGATCCCAAGGGGGAATATTTGTCGATCTTTTTAAACAGATAGTCAGGTCTTGCATATGTTCAGTCTTTGCCCAACCCGTATACATTTGATATCAATTTTAACGGACCACTGAACACAGCCAATAAGTCGCACTTTCCAGCTAAAAGCATATCAAACAATCAGGATTATTCGAAAAAAATCGTGTTTTGACTAGATTCCGACAGGACTAGCCTATTCACCCGAGGCGAGACTAAACAGTAAATCCTGATTTACCGTGTCTTTTTCGGGTACACCTACCTCCTCCAACCAAATTCTGTCGACATTTCCGGTTTTGGCCGCACTCCGGTCAAACTAATTGTCCGGCGAGAAAATAAAGCTCATATATGGATTCAACATATACTGTTGGCCCTTTCGGCTATCGCTTCTTCGATCGACTTAAATAATTTGTTTACCTCTACCAAATTTCCGGTTTCTGCCGGATTCCGGATGAACTAATTATCCGGCGAGAAAATTCAGGTTCACACATGAACTCATCTTGTATTCTTGGTCCTACAATGATGTTCTGATCGACTTCAGAATAAACTTTACTCCTACCAAGTTTCCAGTTTTCTCCCAGATTCCGGTCAGTCTACTTGTCCGGCGGGAACATTAAGTTCAAATACTGATTCAGGATATAATCTTACCTCTAAATCGACGCTCTAATTTATCAACGTTTAACCTCTAATCAACTTCCGGCAATACTTTTGGATTCAACATGTCTCCTTACCTCTAAATCAACTCATCAAATCAGCTTGAAAAAATATTTGATTATCTCTTAACTTAAAAACCCCTCCCCAACCCCTAAATATCGGGCTACAAGGCCCATCTACGAACTTGACCTGTATTTCGACCCAACGGATCCTAACACCAAGTTCCCTCCCAAAAAGTAGCGGAAACACCAACCCCCAAGAAGAACTAATCTAGGGGCTGACTCAGGGCTGACTCATTGCAAAGTATGCCTATAAAGAACTACACCAACACACTTTCGATGAAGTGTTCATAATGTTTCTTGAATGTTTCTCAAGGAGATAAAAAAAAAACATGAACAAGCAACAAAACTAGTATTCAGAGTGACAAACTTCTTGTGTCTAAGAGGTTAGGAATGAAGATGGAGACCACAAACTGAAACATTAAGGCGAGAGAAAGTACCGAGTACGTCTATGTGAAGTAAAGTCTCAATTACCAAGACCTCATGGAAGCTGCGGCTGCTGGTCTCTCTTAGTCGAGCCATACAACAATTCCGCTGACTACATTTGCTAAAACTTGATTACAGTTCAATGACAGTTTCTGAAAAGATCTTGCTTGCTAACGAAACCCTTACAGAGAAAATGTTTTTCGACGTGTTGTGGAAATGGTTACGGAGCTGGAATGGAATGGGGCAGACACTTTCATGTCGCTCCGTGCATTTTTGTCAAACTACCAGACGTGAATCTCACATCCATTTCGGGAGCCTACCCCTTGAAAAATGGTCGTAGAGCGAATCCGCAGACATATTCCGGTCAATGAAAACGTAAAGATGGAAGCGAATAGCCGACACATACCATATGCCAACATGAGGCAAGCCGGCCAAGCCTCTCCACGGTTGTAGATCGAGCTAAGCCCTGCAATCGTAACCGCTTTCCTCTCCTCGGCACCAAACACTCCTAGCTCAATGGCGAGCTTTCCGGCGAAAGCAGGAAAGGACTGATTCCACTTCCAAACAGTCACTTGTCACAATCTTAGATGGAAACTCGAAACCAACGCGCGCCGAAAAAGGAACAAAAGGAAAACAGGAGCGCGTGGCGTCCCTTAACTCGTTCCTCCCCATGCTCGCCACTGGATGCCACTGGAAACTGAGGAACGTGTTTCACAATTTTGTATTCAGCCAAAAGCGAGAGGGCAGGAGAAGAAGAAGAAGAAGAACATGATGGATGGTAAAAAAAAGACATGCTAACTCTTACAGCACTTGCACGGGTGGTTACCATGAGCGTGTTCCATCCTACTTACCGTAGTTACCACGCATGACGTCACAAATTCTGCCTTTTTGTCGTCAAGGCTGGAACGATTTTTCTATTTTTCAGCGGAATATCATGCCACGGGTGAACCGACAAATCACGTGATAGAGATTCGTGGTTACTACGCTTACCACGCTCCCGAGCGTGGTAAGCAAATAGTTACTATTAGTTACTGTTTCGATAAGGCTGGAACGGTCAGCGTAGTAACTTTTCGTGAGGTTGGAACGGGTTTAGTAACTAATAGTTACAATTGGTACGAGGGTGGAACACGCTCCATGTATATCAAATAGGGTTCGCGCTGTCAAGGTCGGATGGCTCTTTTGAAATCCCCTTCCAGCTACCCCAAAGCCTATAATGGTTCTGTATGCAATGTTCCGTCCCCCTCTCTCCACCTTAAGCTTATCACAAGATTTCCTGGACTGCCCTCTAACTCCACCCACAGTGGCCGACCGAAGATGTCAAGGACCCTCTTTTATCCTTCCACCCCACCTCACTGCCTGGATCTGGTTTCATCTAGATTGGACAACTCGTTCTAAAGTTATGCGCGCTACAAGATTCCTGATCCGCTCTCCCTCTACTTCCCCCTGTATGAGCGAACCTGGTAACTGACAAGGTACAGGTCAATCTCAACAGGTCCCTAACACGCCTGACAAGTTTCATTGCCCGACCGTGTCGGAAGTCTCTTAACTCGCGTGCCACAAGCTTTCCATTACTCCCCTCTGGCTCTATCAACCAATTATCAGGTTTCATCCAAATGGGATGACTCGTTCGGAAGTTGTGCATACCACAAGATTCCGGATTCCCCCTCCCTCAAATCCCCCCTGGACGTTCGGATCTAGAAAATGAAAATTCCTAGGTTAATCTTGTTAGGTCCCTAATACGCCTGACAAGTTTTAGAGTCCTGGTCCACCTGGAAGTACCCTTACTCGCCAGTCACAAGATACCCAGTACACCCTTCCAACTCGATTTGCCGTTTCCGGATTCAGTCCGGACCTGAAACACAACATCTGGAACATGTACTCTTGCCACCTAGCAAGTTCAATCCAGATCGGATAAATCGTTCGAAAGTTAATATTTCTTATGAAAATGCCCTCATTAAACTGGACGTTCCTAAATTAACTGACCGTAGAAATACTCTTTCAACAAATTTTGGAGCAAAGATAATGTGTTGTCCCCCCTATGTATTCCCCCCTCCCCTTCCGTCTTCCGTGCGTCGGTCCGAGAGGAACACTGGCAATCAGTTTTCTCCATATCCTGCTAACTCTTCTGCCCAATTTTTACATAGTTTCAACCCATCATTTATTTATGGTCATATCTTGTAAGTGTATTAGTTAATGTATTGGGTGTATGTGTATTTCGTAAATATTTTATTCCTCTTCTAGCTTTAAGTTATTTGGAAAATAAACTTGATTGATTGATTATGCATGCCAGAAGATTCAAGACTCTCCCTCCCTTCACTCCCCCTGTATGGTGGGATCTACAAAATGAAAATGTCCAGATCAACCTGGTTAGGTTCCGGATACGCCTGCCGAGTTTCATCGTCGTAGCCCGTCCGGACCCTAACTCGCTATCAGCGAACCGACCGATGGAAAAGAGATAGGCAAGGAGTGTAAATAAGTAGCGACAATCTCTGTTTCTAAAACTATCAGGGGGTCAATCCTTCGGACAAATCGCAGGAAATGAAGGGATGAACAGACTGACAAATCTGAAAGAAAAAATATAAAAAAGACAACAAAAATGACAAGTAGGTTCCAAATCAATCATCTTATTCTGCTGAAACCAGGGATGTGGGAGCTCAATGCAGAAAAAAGGATGCACAGTCATAAAAAAAAGAAGACGAATGAGGATGAGCCAAGCTACGGCAGACAGAATTCTACCCAAGTCGAGTGAGTTATGAGCCTTCTATTTGGTTGGAGTTGAAGAGGGGGGTCCAGCCGCCGGAAATGGAATGACGGGTATGATATCTCAAACTATATAAAAACAGGTACATTTACAAGAAAAGAGACAACCAGAAACTGAAAGACCAAGACCAAAGGTTTCGACGGGATCCCAAAAATTTAATATTTGATCCAGACAATTCGCCTTATTCCAGTCCAGCGCTCCAAGTGGATTAGTTTTTGTCAGTCCCCCAATCGTCTCATAATCAACGTTTGTGTAAACATAGTAAAAAGTCCGATCATTAAAGTCTTTGATTCATGTGGGCCGAGAAGGTGGGAGACACCATCATTACTCGATGGGTCGGATTTTTACGAACATACTGTTACCTTTGTTTTCCCCAAAATCCTCACGGTAGCCAACGTTACCCGCAAATTACTTGAACACAATTCACTCCTGAACACCAATCCGCCATTGCTAATTAACTATTCATTGATCTCCTCACGCTGGTTAAAAGATTACTAGAACCTTCGAGAAGATCGAGTGGTGTGCAAGAAGATTAAAACAACTAAGTATATCACCCTGTGGACGTTTAGATATGTCGGAAGAAGAAATCATCGCCCATTTTGACATTTTTTGGTATAGGAAGCTGAATATTATTTAGCTCAGTTGCAGAATCTTCAAGAAATCACTATAACAAATTTAGTATAATTACGGCGTTTGTTTATTGTGATCTAGTTTACATCTATTCAAACAATGTTTACAACGGATACGTCAGCTACGATTCTTCATCAGCGATATTTCGGCCCTTCTCGGCAAGAGTCCTCGTAAGGCTGTCAATCCTCTGGGTCCACGTCGGGGAAGGAAACAAACCTGTAATCCAGAGACCCAGAGGATTGACAGCCTGACGAGGACTCTTGCCGAGAAGGACCGAAATATCGCTGATGAAGAATCGTAGCTGACGTATCCGTTGTTAACATTGTTTGAATAAATGTTTCCAAGTCAGCTTGGGCTCAAAGAATATTTATAGTTTACATCCTTAATTCTTTGGACTTACGGGAATTAATAAGAAAAAACAGAAAACAAAAAATTTCTACAAATTTTCCATATGCCTGCTACAATAAAAACGTTTTGTTATATCCATTGTCAAACTATGATCTCAGCCTCCCCATGTCGGGCGCTCCCGACCCGCGCCGCTAGATGACCCAGCGGTCGGATCGAGTCGTGGCTTCGTCTCGGGTCTTGGGTGGGGGGGGGGGGTTCTAGACGTTGCAAGTGCTAGAATACTTATGATATAACTCCTTCAAGGTACTGGCTAACTTTCACTTTCTACCACTAAGCCATATGCAAAACCTCCATTACCTGGTAAGCAGATTGCAGTTTTTCTACTCGTCAATTTGTGGATCTATTTTACTATGTCTGTCAATTAGTGCTGATGGTGAGGCATGGGGGGATTAACAGAAACTAGTCCGCTTGGAAGCGCTTCACAGGAATATGGCCAATTGGTCTTGTAAATATCCGGTCTTCGCCAGACTCCTTGATCATTTTTACTATTAAAATTCAGAAACAGAATACGGCCATTTGCTAATCATCTGGGAAAATTAAGTTCAGGTATGGGATTCAGCATGTGTATTTACTCCTATTACAAAAGCTATGGCAAAACTGGTTAGAAAACCTCAAGTATTGCTCTGCAGGCCAGGCACACAGGACAAGTCTACATGCTATCAACAAGATGCGATTATGGTAGAATGAATAAAAATGTCAAATGTTGTTTGGGTGGGCAGACAATAACTATAATAATTTCGATATTCCTGGAATAAGAATGAAAAGTTCTCCCAAATCTTTTAGGAGAAGAAAGGACCGATAGGACCTTACCTTCCCCTGCCCCCTCGCCTTCATTTGGGACATCTTCCGGTCCCTTCTCATCTGAAGCTTTATTTTCATCTGATTCATCATTTTTGCTTCTGCGGGCATCTTCGTCCTTAACTTCCATGAGAACAGAGGAGAGTGGTTGGTAAACAGATGGAGCTGAAATAGGTTAAGATCAATGAATGCTGAAACATGGTTGTGCAACTCAACTGTAAGAAAATTCCTGCCAATTGAATTATATTCCATTTCTTTTTTTGCATTGCCATTTACCGTAAATACAAATAAGTTACAAAGTTAGTCCGAGGCTATTCAATCGAAGACTCGGACGTTTCATTGACCTTGAATAACACAACTTCGAAATTAGCCTCAAAATGTTAAAAGGAAATTTGTGAGCAGGAAATGTTTTTGTTTCTGCTTCTTGACAGTTCGAACGTGGTTAGAACCTATAGTTAGGACTCAACAAAATTTCCAGTTAACATTCTTAAAGGACCCCTCTTGCTTATTCTGCCTTTTGTAATATACTTTAGCTCCCATATGGAATTACAAGCTTCTAAAATCCCCACCTTTCTCCATTGTTTCGTTTCGTAACTACGAATTTTTAGCGCTTTTTCGGCCTTGCCGAGTTTTCCCGTTACCCAACGACAAGTTTGCCGGAATCTTTATTGTCCGCTGACAACTCTTTCACACATAAGGATGTTATAATCTTCTGTTTATTACTTCTTTTATTTGCTTAGTTTTACCACTTTATAACCAAGGCCAAGAAAAATTTTGCCTCGGCGCTTTAGTTTGTCCTGGGTACAGCCGTTAGCGACGATGTCGCTTTGCAGCAATGTAGTTTTTTGTCGGCACATTTTCAAGTCCCGTTGGCAAAACTTGACGTCCCCCAAAGGCTAGTGACGGCGTATCTCTGAAAAACAAAAGTGAAGAGCGTGAAAACGCGCCAACTTTTCTCTTTAGACTGTTTTGCTTACTATGCAACTTCATACATTGTAGTTTTTGAAGGCAGCTATCGTCTGTTTTTAGAAGAAAAATAATTCGGTAGAAATCCGGTACCGATTCGGTCAATTTTACCAGGTTGTCCCCCCCCCCCCCAATGAAAAAAGGCTCGGGACGCCCCTGACCCTTCTACTCCAGATATTATTTTCTTAACAAGAAAAATACCTGGAGATGCACAGAAAATATGCGACATTATGCTCTTTCATCCAACCGAAATAAAAAATAAAGTTGCTTTTTGCAGACCATGATCTAAGGTCATTTTCGCAGTTACCATGGTATCTGATATCACAGTCTAAAGGTGTTTTTGCAGTAACCACAGTATCTGAAATTCAGGCCAGCTTGAAGTTTTCGCCCACTGCCCAGCCACCAAAAAATGCCTAATACCAACACATGGGCATTGCCATTGGGTGGTAAGGGCAGCAGTGCTTGAAATGCAAAAGTGCAAAATGGAAAAATGCCCAACAAATCATAGCCTACACACATGAGAATCATCTTCAAGCTCTGTTAATAAAATGCCAGTTTTAGTGCAAAAAGCTTTGTGACATCAAACAATTCAGCAAGCAGCCCGGAATAGGATATTTATAGTTGGTGACTAAAAGCTGGATGATTTGTGTCCGGGCGTTGTGTGGTAAGGGCAGCAGTGCTTGAAACGCTCAAGGAAAAATGGAGAAACGTCCGCCATATCACCACCAGCGTTAGAATTCACAAAAATTCAGATGAAGTAGGTACGCCTGGGCGTTCAGGGGTACGGGGGGCAGTGCTTTAATTGTCTAAGCGAAAAATTGAGAAATGCCCACGAAATTTTCACCCAAATTAAAATGTACCGAACCATTCCAGAAATTCAAAAATTTTGTTTATAGGCTGATTGGTGATCAATGGTCGTTACAAATTTACTTCTGGGTAATAAAAAATGTCCAGGCCTAGCCTAGAGCTAACAGCAACACCCAAAAGATATCTGGTCTGTTTTCACTGGTAAGGCCTGCCTCATTCAAAACATTATTACTTTTTAAAACACTAATAATAGCTGGTTCAACTCCAAATTGCTTTCAAGCACTGACGCCCTTATCGCCCAAAGCACATACAGAGTTAGCTCATCCAAATTTTCTCGATCCTTAACGCGGAAGGTGATTTGGCGGGCATTTCTCCATTTTCCGCTTAGGCGTTTTACGCTGCCGCCCTTACCGCCCAATGCTCGGACATACTTGGCTCATAAGACTTTCCGCGAATACTGGCTGATTTAGTATGGTAGGTCTTTTTTCATTTTTCGCTTGGCGGATTCAAGCACTGCTGCCCTTACCGCCTGGACATAACTAGCTCATCTGACTTTTCGCGAATTTTTACGCGGGCGGTTATTTGGTGGGTATTTCTCCATTTTCCGCTTAGGCGTTTTACACTGCCGCCCTACCGTCCAATGCCCGGGCATACTTGGCTCATAAGACTTTTCGCGAATACTGGCGGTGATTTAGTATGGTAGGTGTTTTTCCATTTTTCGCTTGGGCGATTCAAGCACTGCTGCCCGTACCGCCTGGACATAACTAGCTCATCTGACTATTCGCGAATTTTAACGCGGGCGGTGATTTGGTGGGCATTTCTCCATTTTCCGCTTAGGCGTTTTACGCTGCCGCCCTACCGTCCAATGCCCGGGCATACTTGGCTCATAAGACTTTTCGCGAATACTGGCGGTGATTTAGTATGGTAGGTGTTTTTCCATTTTTCGCTTGGGCGATTCAAGCAATGCTGCCCGTACCGCCTGGACATAACTAGCTCATCTGACTATTCGCGAATTTTAACGCGGGCGGTGATTTGGTGGGCATTTCTCCATTTTCCGCTTAGGCGTTTTACGCTGCCGCCCTTACCGCCCAATGCCCGGACATACTTGGCTCATTGGACTTTTCGCGAATACTGGCGGTGATTTAGTATGGTAGGTCTTTTTTCATTTTTCGCTTGGCCGATTTAAGCACTGCTGCCCTTATCGCCTGAACATAACTAGCTCATCTGACTTTTCCCGAATTTTAACGGGGGCGGTGATTTTGTGGGCGTTTCTCCATTTATTGCTTTGGCGTTTTAGGCACCGTTGCCCTTACTGCCCAACACGCGGATACAGTTAGCTCATCCCAATTTTCGCAAATTTTAATGCAGGCGGTGCGTGGTGCTTTCTCTATTTATGGCTTGGGCGATTCAAGCACTGCCACCCAACGCTAGCCCATCCGAATGTTCTCGAATTTTATTGCCGGCTGTGATTTGGTAGGCGTTTCTCTGTTTTTTCGCTTTGGCGTTTCAAGCCTGGAAATTTTAATGCAGCTGGTGCATGGTCGTTTCTCCATTTACTGCTTGGGCAATTCAAAGACTTCCGCCCTACACCTGGACGTAGTTAGCTCTTCCAAATGTTTGCAAATTTCAATGAAGGCAGTGAGTTGGTGGGCATTTCTCCATTGTTCGCCTGGACATAGTTAGCTCATACGACTTTTGGAAAATTTTAATGCAGGCGGTGATTTAATGGGTGTTTCTCCATTTTTCGATTTGGCATTTCAAGCTCTGTCGCCCTTATCGCCCAACGCCCGACATAACTCATCCAGCTCTTTGCAGGACATAGCTCATCCAGCTTTTTACACTGAAACTGGCATTGGTGTCAACCCAGCTGAAGGATGATTCTCATGTGTGTGGGGGGGGGGGTGGATTGGTGGGCGTTTCTCCATTTTGCTCTCGGGCATTTCAAGCAATGCCACCCTTACCGCCCAGAGCCCCATGTGTTGGTATTTGGGCGTTTACGGGTGGCTAGGCTGTGGGCAAAACTTCAAGCTGGTAAATTCAGAGGTTTGTCATTATAAATACAGGAGGGGTATCCAACCTCGAATTTACACAACCTCTAACCTGGCCTAAAAAGGTTGGAAGGAAATTTCAGTCCAGTCCTAAAAAGGTCCTAACTGTCAAGACGGAAACCTGAGTGACCCAGGAACTGTTTAGGACTGCACAGAAATTTCCTTGTAAGGTTCAGAGAAATGTCAACTGCTAAAGGATCATTTACACAGCAGGTATTTTTCCACGGAGACGAGAGGGAAAAGTGTTCACACAGTACCAGGGTATTTTTCAAGGGAGAGTACTGTTATGTGGCAATAGATTCCAAGGTTGTAAAGCTCAGGATATCCCTCTACAATGGACACCAACATGTGTCCATTCGGATCACTTCTTCTATTGACATGATCAAAATTATTGCTCGAAAATCCGATTTTGTTGTTGCTGACATCGAAGAATACCTTTCGACAAGTAAATCCCTGGGTAAAAAGTTCGCAAAACTGAACTCCAAAATACCTGAAAATACCCGGGGAGTTGTTGATGTTATGGGAGAAAATACCCAAGGAGTATGGGTAAATACCCTCCGTTTAAACATAGCTTAATGGTTGAAGGAAGATCCAAAATACCTATTCAGGTGTTTTCAGAGGCTACTTTAAACAACTGGTGTTTGACTTCAGTCACAGCAAGTGCATGAAAATAAATGGCAAAGTTTGAAGTCAACAAACATTCAAATAAGCACACAGGAGAGGTAGGGGAGAGTCGGGTAGTATGACATGGCGGGTACTATGACACACTCTCGGAACTACTGGTTCTATTGGTTTTATTCATCTGTGCTCCCAGCAGCTAAGAGACATCTACTATACAAAGCCGAAAACGAGTTTTCAAAAAAAAAATAATTACTCACTCAGAACTTATTCAGAACCCTCAAAGTAAATTTTTTTGTCTAACTACGAACTCTCATGTGGATAAGGTGTTCTGACATAGAATAACCATTTCTTGCAGGGACCTAGGTAAGGTATTTAATTATCATAAGCAGTTGAGAAACTGCAGGATATTCACATAATTTAAGAGGAAATGCAGATCCCATAAAAAATGGGGGAGTCTGGTAGTATGACACACTTCTTGTTGGCTTTTATGACAGGTGTCATAGTACCAGACTGAGGTTTTGACATGTAAGATTTCTGTTGTACCTGGATTTTTCTGTTTTTTCTTCAGTATTATAAGTACTGAGACTCATAATATGCAATAAAAATGTACTGAAACCTTCGTTTTTTGGGTTCACTCACCCATGAGGGGTGGAGGAGGGGGAGTCGGAAACCTTGTGACATGCATAGGTTGCGAGCGGGTCAACGGATTATAGTGAAACAAAATGGGTGGTAAGAAAAAATGCCCTAAAGGACCCATATACGTGTCCAAACTAGATTCTGCAACTGTGAGAGTTGGAAGGGACACAAATAATCTTGTGGTAGCCCTAGGGATGACATGACTAGAGTGGTTGGGATGAAACTTCGAAGTTATGAAGGTCATATGCTCCAGATGATCCAGTTACGGATGCTGCCTCGGTTGGGGGAGCTCGAGGGGGGTGCCATATATTTCAAAAAATGTTCAGATTCAAGTGAAACGTCATAGATGCAGGGACCCATAAAATTCCTGTAATGACTCGCCATTCAGGGGGCTTGTCATTTCCTAGGCTTCTATGTTGCTATGTTGCCCGAGCCTCGCCTAGTTTCCAAAAATTCCGCTTGGGTCGAATCGGCGTTCTTGCTCAGATAGACAAAATTTGTTGGGACTATTCAGCATGGCACCAGGTACCTAAGCTAGGACAAATGATCCAGGATACTCTTCCATTACAGAGAAATATTTCTAGTTCAGCACATCAGTTTTGTCTATCTGGATAGTTGGGTATTTTATCCCCGTGGGTATTTCTCGAACTATCTGACGCGTGGTCAAGAGTGCATCAGAAATCTCTTATTGACAAGCCCCTGAATGGCGAGTCATTACAGGAAATTTATGGGTCCCTGATAGATGGTAAAAGCAGATGCCATAGATGAAGAATTGTCCGAACCAGTTTGGCCACGATGGGCACCAGCACCAGAAATCTTTCTGCAGCCCTAGTGATGAAATGTGTGGAGTGACTGGGATGAAACATTGAAGGTGTGGAGCTCATATGCCAAGAGAGCTTACCCATTTCATGGTCCTGGTCAGATCACATTGGTAGGGTGAAGGGGGAGTTTGAGGTGGATAGGAAAGTTCCTGGAAACTCAGAATTAAGTGAAATTTGATATGCAGTATGAGAAGATGCCCTAGGCTAGATAATATGTCCGAACCGGATTTGGCCACATGGGGGGGGGGGGTGGACAGTTGCAAGAGTCTCAAGATTTGTCAGGTATGCTTAGCTAGGGATCAAACGATGGGGTTACTGGGATGAAACTTGGAATGTTCTTTTTTAATTAATGTTGCTGAAAACATCGTATTCTTGATTCCTCATGATTCCAAGCTTTTTAGTTTTTTAAAAGAAAGTTTTTGAGTGAAGTATGATAAGAAAACAAAAAAATTAAAGATGTGTCATCCTGAACCCAGGGTGTGTCATACTACCCTCCAACAGGGGGTAGTATGACAAAGTGACCATGTCTAGAATTTAGCCTACAGGAATGTTGCATATCCCCACCCGTCTTATGGCACCGCCACCCTGTGGTAAATAGCTTAAATAGCTCATTCCCCCACCATATTACTGCTCATTTACCTGAATTATCATATTCCAGCCTGACTGAAGTGAACAACTTTTCAGCTCCTTCTTCTACCATTCATGCAACTGAAAGTTTTCTCATGGCATTATGGAGCGCACAGAGGTGGCGTTTACGAAGTGCATTACCGAAGAAAGACTATTCTAGATAATTTGAGGATGTGACATCAGTCGAGGACAGTTGCCGATCCCATAGAAGGATTGCGACTTTCAGTGACTTAAAAAAAAAGGAAATCTCTGTATTATTTTTTCTGTCAATAAAAAAAAAAATCTGCCAATCAATAATTGAGTTATCGTTAGTCTCCGTCCCCACCCTCCTGAAGCTCATGACCACGCCATCTGTATTTTACAAAAGCTTTTGGTGCTGCCGGGAAATACAAATCATCCCGCCGGTGCTGACTTATGGTCCATTTACACACTGCGTAAAATCCGAGCGTATTTTGGAATCAAACCGTATTTTACGTACCTATCAAAGCTTGAAAAATTTCTAGCAATACGGACGTATTTAGAAACAAACCGGGTCGATTTCTCAAATACATCCGTACTGCTAGAGATCTTTTCAAGTCCAAACAAGTGAGTAGGATACGCTCGGATTTCAAATACGCTCGGATTTTATGCAGTGTGTAAATCGAGGGGCTGCCCACTCTCCGCCACTTGGTGTATACCATGTTGCGCCACCCATCCGCCACACATGCCACTCATCCGCCATGCACTGCACTTAACCGCCCCCCATCCGGCACCAGCGCCACACATCCGCCACTTGTGTCACTCTTCCCCTACTCACCCACCACGCACGTCACTCTTCTGTCACTCATTCGCCACGCCACCCACCTGCCTCTTGCTACAAAATAGCAATTTTCGGCATCACGCGCCACCCTTCCACCATGCACGCCACCTTTCCAGCCAGCGCATCACCCTTCCACCACATGCTCTACCCTTCCATCACCCGTACCACCGGCCTGCCTCTTGCTCAAAAATAGCTATTTTCCACCATGTGCGCCACCCTTCCGCCCACGCGCACTACCTGGTGTACACGATTTTTAGAGTGGGCAACCCCTTGCTTAATTTTATTATTCATGTTTATGCTGCCTGTTGCAGATAGGTGACTGTGTCTCTACTCTCTAGCACAAACTGGCCTTCTTGGACTACATGGCCTCAACAAGAGCAAATGCATGGCGTATCCGTGCACAGGCAGCGCACAGGATGAAAACAAGTGGCGCCTTTAAGTACCAAGGATTGCATTCAAATTTTGTTAAATTTCATGAGGCTTTGGAACTCGAACTTAAAAGTAGGTGGTATGTGATCCTCAAACTCAGGCCTTCCTATTGATGGTAAAGTTGACATCCTGGGAGAACGGGTGAGCCAAAGACAGTGGCATGGACTGGAAAATCCAGTTTAGGGTGATGCCTTCACGCTACATGTACTACTGAAAAACTGTGAGAGCGAAAAATCTGAAAAAAATACCAAAGATTCTATAGGGAACCCAGTTCCTGCTGCCAAAAATTTGGCAACATAAATACAAATTCTAGGGAAATAAAAAACAAAGAAAAAAAATGTGTCATACTACCCGACTCTCCCCTACCCGTATCCTGCCGGTATCCAACCTCAAATTTACACAACCTCAAATCTGGCCTAAAAGGCTGGAAGGAAAACTCCCAAGAGGTCATAAATGTCAAGAATGAAACCCTGAGTGACCCAGGACCTGTTTTGGACAGCACAGAAATTTCCTTGTAAGGTTTTCAGGCCAAATTCGAGGTTGGATACTGCTCCTGAACCTAAACTGTAGGGTTTTGATGCAGGCAGCTTATGTCAGTTCATTTACCTCTTTTAGAGCTAGAATAGCTGGTTAATCCATCAGAATCCCATAGAAATAACAGGTTTAAACCAAAAAATGTAAACAAATAACAAACAAGGATGTTGTACTAAGAGCGTGTTCCACCCTCGTACCAATAGTAACTATTAGTTACTAAACCCGTTCCAGCCTCACGAAAAGTTACTACGCTGACCGTTCCAGCCTTGTCGAAATAGTAACCAATAGTAACTATTTGCTTACCACGCTCGGGAGCGTGGTAAGCGTAGTAACCACGAATCTCTGTCACGTGATTGGTCGGATTCACCCGTGGTATGATATTTCGCTGGAAAATACAAAAATCGTTCCAGCCTTGACGACAAAAAGGCAGAATTTGTGACGTCATGCGTGGTAACTACGGTAAGTAGGATGGAACACGCTCTAAACCATGGCTGCTTATCTATGGTCCATGACGTCATCTTTGCATGACGTCATCTTTGTATGACGTATCAAATCGAGCGGCTGAGTTGAGCAAAACTTTCAAATTTCTCTGTTCGTTCATACAGCTTTCTGAATTCTTCACAGAGAGGATGGGAAAACTTAGACATTACAAATAAGTTGAGTGGGACGCATAGTAAGTAGTTTGACCAGATGACCTTCCTTCCTTCAAAATATGGCGTTGGGTTCCGCCGTTCTGCAGCTCCCTTTCCGCCTTCCTGTTGCTTCGATTGGTTTACCGCTTACGCACTAAATGGCTTCAATTGGTCGGAGAATCCTTGATCATTTAACAGTAGATGATTCTTTCTTGGGCTTTGGACAACGGAGTCGTTCTTATGCTTTCGAAGCTATGATGGATCCTGTTTCTCTCGTAGAAAAGGGTGATGCTGTCTCTTCCACTGGACCTATTAGCCAACAGGTCAAGTTCTAACAATATTTGCGTTTTTGCAGATACCAACCAAGGTCTAAAAGGCGTTTTTGCAGTTATTGTGGTATGTGGCCATTCATTGTGGTGTCTGATACTGAGTCTGAGATACCACAGTCCGACCGTGGTATCTGAAAAGTCCTCTCACTTTCATCAAATTTTGTCAAATTGGTGGGAAAGAAGTTTGGCACTTAGTGATGTAACTAGAGATCAGTTTTTCTTTTGGGATGACTTCGATAAGTGCAATTTTGGTAGTTGCCGTTTTTGCACAGTAAACGTGTATCAGATACCACGGTAACTGCAAAAACGACTAATTGCAGATCCAGTTATCGTGATATCAGCTACCATGGTTCGTGGTAACTCCCGAATCCTTGCAATTATGACGAATAAATTACCGAATCCCAGTTATTATACCGAATAATTTCAGACCGATAGCTTATTCTGGATTCTGTATAACTACCGGATCCCCGTTAATACTGAATTGTTTGCGAAAGACTGCCGAACAATATTCAGATTCGGTATACTTTCGTCGAAAATGGAACAAAAGTGGGGATTCGTGGTTAACTATCTAATCCTGAAAATTATACTACAACTACCTACTAGTCGAATATGAGGATCATTACAAGTTTATAGACGATATCTCTTTTCTATTGAAATACCTAGTTGAAAACGGGATTGTTAAGAAAGAGTTCAGTGACGATTTCTTCGATGCGTTTATTGCCGAGTGCAATGTCTCTAAATTGATAATTAACACGAATAAGTCAAAGGTCTTACGCTTCAATCCGTTGAAGCGCACTTTCAGCCAGCCGTATGTTCCGTTTCCGATTGTCGACTCAATAAAGATTTTGGGAGTTACTTTTTCCAGTGATTGTTCTTTCGCCTTGCCCGTTGCAAATGCATGTCTGCAGTCTTTAAGTACAATGCGTAGATTTGGCTGTGATGTCCAGTGCCGATTGCTAGCTTATCTTACATACGTCCGTCCAGTTCTGGAATGTGCAAGCCAACTATGGGGACCTGCCGCATTGCGTACTGTATACCTCATCCAAGAACTTGAGTCGGTGCAAAAGCGGGCCGTGTTCATTATTATTGGCGATCGACAGCTATCTTATGGTGATACGCTTGTTGAACTCGATCTCCCCACGTTGGCCCAAAGATACGAGCAGATTATCCTGAGGTTTGGGAAGTTTCTTCTCTCTAAACCCCAGCATCGGAACATTTACCACCCACTGCACTGCCCAACAACCGTACGCGTCACCAAAATAAACTGGTTCCAGTAGCTTCGCGAACGAACCGCCACGCAAACTCGTTTGTACCTTTTTTTACGGATTTGCTAAACAAAGCCGAGTGATATTTTCCTTTTTTGTGTGTTAATTTGTTACTTAGTATAGTGAAGCAACACAAACTAGCTGTCAGCTATGATCTTGTCTAAATAAACCTATCTCTCTCTCTCTCTAATTCTCTCACCAAATTCGTCGTAACTACCGAATACTGGCAATTATACCGAATCGCGATCATAGTACCAAATAGATTTGTACCGATAGCCTATTTAGGATTCTGTATAACTACTGAATCCCATAAATATACAGAATAGTTTTGCTATCGAAAAAATTCTGAACAGTCTTATCTCAAAAAGGTGGGCTAGGAAATAGTCAAACGGAAAGAAAATTTTCTTTTCATAATACTGAATCCAAGCTGAATGTTTATTCTGTTCAAAGGGACCATCCTTGCTTGGCTGATTTTCGTATTAAAATTTGACATTTTCGGGTTCCAGTTCCAAGGTTTTGTAGGTCCTATTTGTTCACCTTCTAGATTTTTCTTCTGGATTCCAGACAGCTGTTTTCGTCGAGACGGATCTGGAAGGGGAAGCCAGGCCAAAAACGCTTGGAAGTCCGGGGTGTTTGACACCCCAGATTCCGGATGTCTGGAAGGTGCCATAGAGGCAACCCGTTCGAGAGACACTACAAATATGCAAATGGGTGAAGAAAAGGGAAAGTGATTAACAGTTGTGACAGGAATGCAAGAGATATTTGAAATGTAAAGGGGACATGTAGAAAATGTTGAAGAACAGCAAGTATAGCTCTCATCATGATCATGAAAATCTGGAAGGGTTGGCTTGACTATGAGAAGCGCCGGACGTCTGGTAATCTGGAAGGTGAAGCCTGGCTTTTATGCACTTTGCACCTTGCAATCCCTGTATAGTCTTCACTTTCACACTGATGTTTAAATATATATAGTCAATATCTTTTCTAGTCACCTCACCACAGCCCAACATTAATATTTCAGTCTGTGCTGTGCTCATAGCAATTTACTCAGAGGATTTTTATTCTGATTTGGGTTTCAAACTTCGCGCTACTGTTTCCTTCTTCTTGTATACTCTGCGCGACCCAGTTGCTGTTTCGTTTTTGCTGGTATTTCTTCCAGATTTTCATGACGTCAATTGAAACGTCACCGACCATAGATAACCGGCTGAGGTTTAGCCAACACCCAGACAAGTAAACAACTAGATTGTCCGTTTTCGTCAGACTTGCGCGGGAGCCATAGAGTCAAGCAGTCGCCCAAGATTCTCTTGCGGTACAAAAGTAGAAACAATTAGATATACTTACGGCGTACTCTCGCCGTTCCGCGAGGACTCCTCAGGGAATCGAAGGGAACGGCGAGAACAGAGGGAGTCACTCCACGCGGACTCCGCGTACAGGAACAGCGAGAACACAGGGAATGCTTTTAAAATGATTTTGTTCCAAAAAAGTATATCGTTGACGAAATTAGTCTGGATTGGTTTTCTTTACTCTGAATATTTTATATAATTTTATCTTGCACCAACACCAGCAAAAATTGATTCCCATTCGAATCTGAAAGGGAGTCCTTTTTGATGATGGTGATGATAATCGGAGCATTTCCCGTCCGCGGGGACCCCGGGACTAACAAAAACACGGGGACTCTTCAAGTGGAGTCCTCGGGGAACGGCGAGAATACGCCTTTAGTCCCCGAAGCCGCGCCGAAAGTCGGCGGAGCGCCGCCGAAAGTAACTCAGTGGGCCGCCGAATCTATATAGGTGTTATGTTTTTTTGAAATGTTTTTCTTTTTCTATTGAGTTTTATCTTCCAAAGGCTCCAGGCTTTTGTTCTATGTCTGCCATCAGGAATTAACCAGAAAGAGTTATCTATTAAAAATCAGAAGGGAAATGGTGGTAGCGGAAGTAGCGGCCGGCTGCAGAACAATATTGGAAGCTCTTTTAGAGCTAATTCAAGTTTGAAATCTGTCGCCGCAATCGGCACGTCCAAAATCTTCGTAACGCGGTTTGCTCCAAATACGGCTGCCAAAGAAGTCAGTGACTTTGTCAGCAAAGCGATTAAATGTCAAGTGAAGTGTGAGCCCCTGCAAACAAAATCCGACAGCTACTGCTCCTTTAAATTCGAATTGCCAAGCCTGTATTTGGATAGAGTTCTAACTCCAAGATTCTGGCCTGCTGGCATTCTATTCCGCAAGTTTTATGAGAAACCGAATCCTGAGGGACGAGGTCCTCACAGTGGCTCAGTCAGCGTACACTCTGATACCTCATAATGCCGCTCAAGATTGCTAGTTACAATTGCTGCTCTGCGCGCCTTCGGACTCAGCAGATCTTGTCATTGTGTGAAACTCATGAAGTACTCTTCCTCCAAGAGACCATGCTATTGCCACTTAACTTTAGTACTCTGGAAAATCTACACCCTAACTTTATTACTTCATCGAAATCTCCTCTTCGCTGTGATTCGCAGATCATCCAAGGCCGTCCCTCCGGGGGACTCGGCATGATGTGGCATAGATCGCTTGCAGCTAACGTTCACCCCTTGGATATCGATGATAATCGACTTCAGGTGCTGCATATCATAACTGATAAAGGAAACGTGTTATTCTTCAATTTCTATATGCCAGTTTGTCAAGCTGATAATCTTCCAGAATTTCGTGCGTGTCTAGCCACATCATTGGTTTCTGCAACAGCCAGGATGATATTCATGGGGTTTTGATTGCCGGTGATTTGAACTCGAATATACTCAAGAAAAACCTATTTCACGATGAGCTTCATGATTTTTGTGAAGAAAATAGCATGCGGATAGTCTTTTCTTACCGTCTGACAGTTTTACATTCCTAAGTAACTCATATACTGCTAGATCATGGCTTGATCACTACTTAGTATCAGATTCGCTAAGCTCTTATATCACCGAGTTTAGAGTGTTATAATATGATGTGCTGGGATCAGATCATGTACCTTTATCCTGCGCTTTAAATTTAAATTGCGGATCTAGATCTGTAGCTGATCATAGCACGAGTACGCCTCACACAAACAAGCTTCTGTGGAATGATGCAAGTAGTGCTGAGTTGCTCAACTATAGTGATGCCGTGTTAAAAGGTCTAAAGGGTCTCTATATTGATCCTGAGCTAACTAGCTGTCCAGAACGTCAGTGTATCTGTGAGTCGCATAGAGGTGGAATTCTAGACCTGTGTAGTTCGATCTGCCTGATAATGATTCTAGCTGCCCAGGCAGTGCGAAAGAAATTTGTACTGCTGGGTTGGTCTCTATTTGTGAAGCCTGTCTACGATACTGCCCGATACTGGTTCGTGCAGTGGGCCAGGGAAGGTTCCAGCTCTGACGGCTTTCTTGACCGGACCCGCATGACCCCCTACATGAAGCTCAACCTACCAAGAACTTACCTCACGCTCAGGATCCAGTTGCGAGCGAACTGTCTGCCAGTACACGGGAAATGTAAGTTTGACAAGAAAAAAAGTGTCTCCCCCAGTACGAACAGCCCCTGCTCACTCTGCGGTGAAGGTGACGATGACCTAGCCCATTTGGTTGCACTGTGCCGCGAACTCTTGTTTTTAAGGGAATCTTGCTGGGGGGTAAGGGAGAAACTGTTTCCTGATATACTGAAGAGCACATCTCCAGGAGCAATTACTGCATTATGTAGATTTGTGTTGCAAAGTATTAAAGTAAAAGTTGACCGGGCGAGTGCAGTTTAGTTTATGTAGTGCGATATTAGAAGTAACTAGACCTACGTTGCCTGGGAAACGTGAAGTGTTGCGGCAACCTTTGTCCGGCTTCGCCGACTAAAGTGTTGCGAGAGCAACACTTTGGTTTTGTTTCTTCGCTGTCGGTTAAATGCTGAAGTTGTCAACTTATCAAAGTTTACAAAACGGTATGTTCTAAGAAGAACACAATCAGTACTCACATGATCAAAGGCTATTCCTCAGCGTTGTAAAAACAACAACAAAAGAATATCGGAAGAACGGACGAAACTGACTTAGCTGTCAGTTGAACTTTATCGTTTTCAATCGTAGACATGGTGACGGATGAAAACTTGGGACAATATATTATATAATCTAGTTGGTATTATACAGCTATTCGTAACTTTTCAGGATTAAAATACCACAGATGACACTATTAATTATTACGAAACTACCTCATTGTTTTACACTATCATTTGTACCCGTTGCGTAAATAGTTAATCCTAGTTTACAGCGGTAGACCATCGATACAAACTTTCTTACCGTTAGATTTATAGCAATCGAATACAATGTGCACCAATTTGCAAAAATTTCTAGCCGCTCGTGAACCGATTCGTACTTACAAGTCCCTCTCTCATGATAGACACCAAGTTCGCCGGAAACAAATAGTGGGTAGGCTACACCAGCTAGCAAAAGTTGCAAGCCCCTCATCGCTGAGGATGATAACAGGTGATTATTACTTGCAAGTCCCTTTCCTATCTTACAATTGGGAACCAAATTGTTCTTACCATCGAATACACTGGAAACAAATAACAGGTACACCAACTAGCAAAAGCTGCAAACCCCTCATCGCCGAAGATGATTATGAGCTAACAGTCGACTGTTGCTTACAAGTCCCTTACATGTCTCACAACTGGTATCGCCTATTTTTGGTTTCAGTGTGTACCTTACTACTGAAGTTGTCAACCCTTGAAACTTTCAAACTGGTGTATCTCATGAAGGAATTATTCTACCAAAAAATGGATGACATATACCTTGATCAGCTCGTCGACGGCTATCGATTGCCGTCAAGAAAAAGTTCTACCTGTCTTTAGTTCAAAAGTTGACTTTTTTGCCGTAGGCCAACTTTCTAACGTCACCGCTTAGAAAGGAGCAAAGGATAAGCTCTAATTTCTTTAGCAATGGAACTTTTGAAGTTTAAGAGGCACATCTGATGCCATTTCTCTACCGCAATCCGAAGTGCAAAAAAACGAATGATAAACTCAGCTGAAATCGCGAACAGAAATGGGTAGAAACAGTAGATGGTAGCACTTTCGGACCCGTGGGAAAAAGCCGCGTTTTTGTTGATAGACCAAGGAAACTAATTTTCTTACCCTAAGATTTATAGCGATCAAGTAAATGTACACCAATTTTCACAAGTTTCTAGCCCCTCAATAATCCCTTCTAGCAACCGATTCTTACTTAGAAGTCCATCTCCCCGTGATAGACATGGTACCAAATTGCTCTCGCGATCAAATACACCGAAAGAAATAATAGGATTAATAGGTACACCAACTACCAAAGTTACTAACCCCTCATCGCCGAAGATGATTATGGTCTAACTGCCGATTGTTACTTGTGTACCAAATTGTTCTTACCATCAAATACACCGGAAACAAATTATAGGTACACCAACTAGCAAAAGCTAGCCTCATCACTGAAGATGATTATGGTCTAACAGCCGGCTGTTGCTTACAAGTCCCCTACATGTCTCACAATTGGGATCGGCCTATTTTTGGTTTCAGTGTGTACCTTACTACTGAAGTTGTCAACCCTGTCCTAGTCCTAGTCCTAGTCCTAAGTCGATATACAAAACGAGGTGTGTATTCAATAACAGCCAAACAGCAACTAACTAAATATTCATACAAAACGAATGGAACTTGAACTGATGCGCGGAGCCGGAGAGCCATTCAATCAGGGCTGGTAGCGCATACAAGGGTATAAAATAAATAAATATGTCACACGGTAACATCACTCCCCCCCCCTTTTAACCTGACAATCACGGATGGCAGCTGCGGCAAGCGGAGACTAGAGAAACTGCGTTGCCCAGATCTGGCCAGTAGAAATGCAACCGCAGGCATGCTAGTACTTGGCTTTCTGCTCCATGATTAGTTACTTGGTGGGCGTACATCACAGCCTTCGATCCGTATTTGGTCGGGAGAAGTAGTGTTACCTCCTTGTGTTTCCACACACGAAAAGTTGCGCCTCAGAGTCGGAGAAACTGGATATCCGTCCTTTTCTTCCTAAAGCAGCTTTTGATTACTCCTTTCAGAGGATTGTCCGCTTTCGTCTCAACTTCCAATGATGACAGCCTTTCTCTCTTAGGCACACTTTCGTCGGTGAATGCGAAAAAGGCAGCCAGAGCACTTTTGGCTAGCCTTGTTTGGACATCACCTGAGAAAAACATGTTTCAGACAACAACAAACTATTTACATGCTCTACTTTTAAGCGGTCAGTCAGGGGCTGGTAGCTATTCCCCGAGAAAGAGCATCTGCGTCTCCATGCTCCTTCCCTGGTCGCGCAACAACTTTCATAGTAAAGCCTTGAAGAATCATGGCCCACCTTGCGAGGCGGGGATTTTCGTTTTTCATCCTATCTAGGTACCGTAAAGGGGCGTGGTCTGTAACTACAGTGAACGAGCGGCCTTCCACGTAGTAATAAAGCTTTTGCACGGCCCATTTGATCGCTAATAGCTCGCGTTCGGTAGCCGAAAACTTCTGCTCAGAAGTAGTCAATCCCCGGCTCAGAAACATGAATGGGTGTTCCCCATCCTCATATTCCTGAACCGCTGCTACGCCAATTCCGAAATTGCTAGCGTCAATGTGAAGAATTATTTCCCGACTAAAATCAGGACATCGCAAGACTTTGGACCCAGAGAGCTGCTGATTCAGACTCAGAAACGCTTGTTCGCACTCATCTGACCATTCCACGAACTGAGGCTTGTCCTTCAGGGTCAATATACATAGAGGGCGGATCAGCTTGGCCCTATCTTCTATAAATGAATGAAAATAGTGTATAAGCCCTAAAAAAGCACGAACGTCTTTCTTGGTGGCGGGTCGTGGAAAATCCAAGATAGCCTGAGCCTTATTCAAAGCTACCTTGATCTTGCCGCTACCAACTACAAAACCGAGATAATTTACCTCAGGATAGCCGAAATGACATTTCTTTGGGTTCGCCGTTAATTTAGCTTTGCTAAGTCGAAGAAGCGCATCTTCCAGGTCGCACATATGACTTTTCCAACAAAAACTATACACGGCTGCATCATCAAAATAAGCATCAGCATTCTCAGAGCCATCTAGTACCTTTTCCATCAGCCTAGCAGAAGTAGCGCACGCGTCGCGGACGCCAAACGGGAGGCGTGTGTACTCCCAGTGACCGCTAGGGGTTACGAATGCGGTTAAAGGGATACTTTCCCCATCAAGAGGGATCTGAAAGTACCCTTTAGTAAGGTCTAAGAGGCTTATAACTTTGGCGTTCCCAACTTTGGCTATCATTTCGTCTATCCTCGGTATCGGGTGAGGATCCGGGTTCTTAGAGAGGCTGTTCAAAACCCTGAAATCAGTACGGATTCTCAGCGAACCATAAGGCTTTGGTACCACCACTATAGGTGAAGCAAAACTACTACTAGACGGACGAATTATTCCGAGTTCAAGCATTTTTCGGATTTCTTCGTCAACAAGAGCCTGTCTACTCTGCGGAATACGATACGGTGCTTTCCGGAACGGCTTTGCTTCTCCTATATCGATATGGTGCGTTACCAAATCCGTTTTCCCAGGAAGTTCACTGAAAACGTGCGAGTACCGCATAAGAAGCGCAATTAACTCAGCTCTTTGTTCCGAAGTTAGCAGAGGATTAATGTCGAGCTTCTCAGGGTCGAACGTGGTATCTGATTCAAGGGTAATCAGTCGTACACCACTACTTTCCTCTTCAGCGTCGCCAAGCGACGTGACGCTGCTAAATAGGCAAGGTCTAGGTTCAATGAACTTTCTGAGTAAGTTTGCGTGCAGTATCTTTCGCTTTTTCCTACCCTGAAACACACTAACTTCAAAGTTACACTCACCAACTTTGCGGGTAACAGTCACAGGACCTTGCCACTTCTTTTCTAACCTGGAGGACGAAGCTGGTAGCAAAACTAGGGCCTGATCACCCACTTCAAGCGGCTTGCTTCTACCACTCGTGCCAGCATCGTAGCGCTCCTTCTGAGCCTCGCTCGCGGTGGTGGCGTTCTCGCAAGCAAGCTCACGTATTTTCTTCAACCGGTCTCTCAGCTGTAAGGACAAATTCGAATCAGGTGCATTTTTTCCGATCACTTCTTCCTTAAAACTCTGCAAGGGACCCCTAGGTGGCACTCCAAACAGCGCTTCGTACGGAGAAACACCCAAGGAATCATGGACAGCTTCACGGTAAGCAAAAAGGACAAGGGGTAGCTTTTCATCCCAGCTCCTTGGTTCGTCGAGACTGAACTTTCTAACCATGTTTATCAGAGTCCCATTCATCCGTTCACACAGTCCATCTGACTGCGGATGATAAGGCGAAGTGCGGGTTTGCTTAACCCCTAAATCTGCAAGCATTTTCCTCATGGGTTTAGCTAATAAGTTTGCTCCTTGGTCGTGAACTACAGACTTAGGAAAACCGAATCTACCGAAATAGTCTTTCAGGCATTCCATTATTTTCGGCGTCTTAGCGGAACGTAAAGGGTAAGCTTCTGGCCATCTGGTGGTGTAATCTACAACTACCAAGATCCATTCGTTCCCTTTCGAAGAACGTCGAACTTTCCCGACTAAGTCTAGACCAATTCGTTCAAACGGCTTGACTACAGGCTCAAATCTTCCCAGAGGGACTTTATCGAACTTGGTTGGTCTGGCAGTGAGCTGGCATTCTTTACAACTAGAGCAATGTAGAGCGACATCTCTGTAAATTCCCGGCCAGTAAAAAATGCTTTAAGATTCGCGAGAAAGTCTTTTCTCGGCCTATGTGGCCTCCTAGCGGAGAATTATGGGCTAACTCCAGAACCTTATCTCTTCGGCTACGCGGCAAAACCAACTGAAAAATCTCCTCATCAGTGGGCTGCTTAGCTTTCCTGTAAAGAACGCCGTTCTTTAAAACAAAGCTTACCTCGCGTAAGTGAGTTTCAGCCTCTTCGCTGCGTTTGCGAAGCGCAGCGATAGCAGGGTCAGCTTCCTGCTCAGCGACAATTCCTGCGGTATCACCCTGGCTGCTTGCGCCAGTACACAGAGAGTTGAATGCTGCTCTCTCCACTCGCTTCTCACTTCTTGACTTCTTCGCCTTGGCATCAGTTGGCTGCTCATCGAAAAAGTCAGCTAAATTCCTCAGACATGGTACAGTCGACTACATAGGACTCAACACTTTAATCGCTGCTCGCGCTGTCATTCCTCTGCCCTGAAATATCCCAGAATGAATGGAAGTTCCTGCCTAAAATAACTGGAAAAGGGAGAGTTGCCAAAACCGCAACTTTCATCTTTTCTTCTGTTACGTTCCCATTAGGCCCATCCACTCTCAACAAAATTTCTGCAGATGGAAATTTCTTAACGTCGGCATGTACGCATCCTTCATGGAAACATTCCGCTTCGTTTATCGTTATGTCCGATACCAAATTTTGTCTTACAATAGTAATATCGCTACCACTATCGACTAAGAGCGTACAAGGCTTTCCATTGACTGAACCCGTCAAAAACTGTGCCGAACTGTTGATATCCACACGCCCCGTACAAGCCTTCTGTACGAGAATACCATCAAGCGGAGGGTGCGACCCCTTCGGCTGATAAGCTACCGCGTTCCTAAAAACATCAAATGATTTCTTAGGAGGAACAGACTTTGCGTTACTAGGTCTTTCCCTATTTTGCTCCGGACAATTGCGCTTAAAATGTCCGAAACCCTGACAACCATTGCACTGCTTGCTATCAGAAGATCCCGATGTAGAACCACTAGCATCAGAAAAAGTCTTTGACTTACTTTTCGAAAGGCTATCTCCTCCAAGCCTCTCAAAAACTGGACGCTTCCTGTCATTCTGCTTCGACATGGCGTGAGCTTCGGCGTATCTCTCTGCGATCGAGACGGCTTGGTCAACTGAGCTCACGGCTTCCTGCTTGATATGCGTTACCAAACCTGGAAAAGTGAGACTCTCAACGAACTGCTCGAGGACTAGTTGGGTCACTATTTCTCTCAACTTTACTTCCATGGGTGCACCACCAGTTAGATCAGCTTCAGATACGCTAAGCCATTTACAGCAATACACATGTAACTTGTCCGCATGTTCTTTGAAAGAACCGGATGAATGCGGTGCATCCGACATACGCAAAGTGCGAAACTTAGTCTTGTATGTAAGCGGAGAAATATTGTGCTTTTTCAATATTGCTGACTTAACTTCTCTGAAGACTTGTAACTGATTCTGATTCAGGCAAGCTACTCCCTCTAAAGCTCTACCAGAAAGTAAAGGCGTTAGTTTCACGGCTTTAGTAGCGTCATCCCACCCACAAAGTGTAGCAGTATTTTCGAACGCAGTCAGAAAGCTATCGATATCATCGCTATTGCTCATTTTCTGCAAATTCGGTTCTTTCGGAGTAGCGAGACGTGCGAGACACTGCTGTCTTTCAACTGCGTATCGGTCTTCACTAGCTTTCTGCTGATCTTGAATTTGCTTAACTAGATCTTTAAATCCGTCAATTAGACTAGTGATACTCGAAAGCTCAACTTTAGCGCTCCCTGAACCGGAGCTCCCGGAACCCTTTTCAGCCATTTCCTGAAATCCACCCGAAAACAAAGAATTTTCCTCAACACGTATATCCCCCTCACCTGTCTCCGAAGTTATCCCATCAACTGGCCGCGAAACAAAACTCCGACCAACTTGAACTAACTCGCTATGGGCTTCCCAAGAGGACTTATACTGTGACCTGGTTTTCGATTCCAAACTTACTAGATCAGTGTGGCTTTAAACACTAATCAGTTAACCTTGCTGATAGGCTAACTAAGCTGAGTTGCGTTCGCTCAACTCGACTAGAAACAAAAAATAACTTGGTGGCTTACAAAATCCAGGCTTATTAGGATTTAGCAATTCTTCGACTATCGTAATTCTGGCGTAATTCAGAATCACGGCGAGTTTATCGACTAAATTACTTGTCGTACGAAAAATTGTTTGGTTGCAGAAACCAGAACAAAATTCCAATTGTCTAATTCAAAGAATGTCCTACCTCTTAACACAAGCCAAAAGTCGCAATCTTCGATCCGAAATGTCACCGCTGTTCACCAATTTGTCCTAGTCTAAGTCGATATTCAAAACGAGGTGTGTATTCAATAACAGCCAAACAGCAACTAACTAAATATTCATACAAAACGAATGGAACTTGAACTGATGCGTGGAGCCGGAGAGCCATTCAATCAGGGCTGGTCGCGCATACAAGGGTATAAAATAAATAAATATGTCACACGGTGACAAAGCCCTCTTAAACTTTCAAACTGTTATATCTCATGAAGGAATTTTTGTACCAAAAAACGAATGACATATACTTTGATCAGCTCACCAATATCTATCGACTGCCGTTGAAAAAAAAAAAATTCTATCTGTATTAGTTTAAAAGATAACTTTTTTGCCGTAGGCCAACTTTCTAATATCACCACTTAGAAAGGAGCAAAAGGTAAGCTCTAATTTCTCTAGCAGTGAGAGAACTTTTAAAGTTTAAGAGGCCCATCTGATATCACTTCTCTTCCTTACTCCCAAGTGTAAGAAATGGAATGATAAACTCAGCTGAAATCGCGAACAATTCGTAAATTAAAACAAAATTGTGCAGGTGGACTTGATAATATATCGTCTAACCACTTGAGACTTTGTGCTAACGTTGTCTCACCTTATCTTGCGATTATTTTTTCTCTGTTGGTTAACCATGGTATTCTTCCTAATTCACTAATCTAGTTCCTACACAGAAAAGTCGCCTTCCTGATTCGACCCGAGCTGATAACTTCCGTCCAATTGCCTTAGCATCAACAATGTCTAAAGTGTTGGAACATTTGATTCTCGCACGTATAGGTATCTACCTTGAAACTAGTGATAACCAGTTTGCTTATAAAAACAAACTGTCGGTGGAGTTTTGCGATTTTTATTCTCCGATGAGTTACAGATTAGTACTGGTTATTTTCTAGTTACGTGTATGCTTCTTTCTGCGTTCGATCGGATAAATCATCAGAAGCTCCTTAATATTCTAAGAGAAAGAGGTGTCCCTGTGCCTTGCCTATGCATTCTTTCGTATTGGTTCAACGAGCAAAGATTTTTGATACGTTGGGCATCTGAATTTAGCCCCCCCTTTTCTGCGTCAAATGGAGTGCGCCAATGCGGAGTTTTGTCTGCTTTTTTATTCACTGCTTACTGTGATGACCTTAATAGGCGTCTTACTGCGAGTGGTATTGGTTGCCATATTTCTTCTCGATCTATCAATAATCTGAGCTACGCTGACGACTTAATGTTACTAGCAACTTGCCCTAATTCCCTTAATTGCTAAAAATTTGTGAAAGCTTCGCTGCTGAGCTTGATATTGTCTTCAATACGTCCTTCGTAAAATCCGATGACGAATTGCCGCCAGACGCGCTAGAGGAACAATAACAATCACACGTGAGATCGGGGGATAAGTTATCTGACGGGTGAATAAGCGATTAGGCTTTCGCTTCATATCGTGATGCGCATTAGCCCCGTTGAAAAGTCAGCCAGCACTCGGCACTGAAGTCGGAAGCCAGAAATAACAAACATGATGATGCTTGACAGAACAGAGTTGGGTAAAGCAAAAAGAGGGAAAGAGGCATTTTAAACAGTTTTAGGCCTAAGAGGAATGGAAAATAGCAAAACAAACCTGGATAGACGTACACGAAGAAGTAACGTGCATTGTTTTCTTTACGATAGCAGACCTAGCGGCCAAAAAAGAACTAATCTGAGAGGAATTTTATCACGGGCGCATACGTCAAAAACCGAGTGCGTATGCTTCCGGCCCCGGGGATCAGTGTCGCCTATTATCCCCCCAGCAAAAACTGTGCGGAACTGAGCTTACTTTCGTAAAAGAATTTCGGTACCTTGGGTTCATTTTTAATGAACACCTACTTGATGATGCGCACGTCCGTCACACACTCCGCTCGGTTTACCTCCGAGGTAATATGCTACTACGAAAGTTCAATTATTGCTCATCTGATGTTGAAACATTTCTTTTCCGTTCGTATTGTACTAGCATTTTTGGTCTCCCACTTGTACATAGTTACCCTTGGTTCCCACTGCTGCTTCGTATGCGACACGATTTTTTCTTTGATGTTCCGACATGCGACAGAATCGCAAGGACCTTCCCACTACCACGCAGACGCAAATGGAAAACGAAATTTTTCGTCGAGATTATTCTGCAAAAGGACAAAGAAACCCTTGGGGAAACAACCTCTGAAGATGCTGGGAGATTACCCATCTGAATACCATCCAGCATTAGGAAATTTTCAGTCAAACCCCATATGTCATCAAGAATAAATAAGAGAAGAATTGAGAACTCACATAACCCCCATGTCAGCATCCTAGATCTCTTTTCGTCCGATCTTATTTACCGGGGGTGGAGCTTTGCGTGTTGCCTCTTGCAGTATTAAATGTTACCTCCAGAACAAAAGTGATGAAGCAGTCAGAAAAGGCGGGAAGTTCAAACAGTGCAGATTCTGAGGATTATATAAATGGAAACTTCTTTTCAATCTCGGGTCAGATTTGCAATATGAAGCTTATGTTGTCACCACCCTTCACAAAGACGGTGAAGCCCAAGGGAATGCGGCATTTGATGACTCAGGGGAACAATTAAGCAACTTGAACGCTGAAGCATAGATCTAACACGCATGCATTTAGTTCAGATTCAATAGGACTGGTGTGAACATTAGTAATTTTATTTTGGTCTTCTCAGGACTGTAAAGAATCGCTCCTAGAAAAGGTATTAAGCTTGGACAATATTTAGCTGTCGAAATGTACTCAATGAGTTACTATGTTTTGTTTTTTAGTTGTACTCTACACGAAATTTAGTTCATATCATTTTCTCGTGTAGTTGCGAAAAACAGTAGAAAGTCCTAATTTTAAATTAATGATTGCTGAGTGTAGGATATCTTCCAAGACGTATCAGTTTGTGATAACAACTTATAATCCTTGGTCAAAAAGGTATATCGTTATCTCGGATAGTTGCACTTTACATCTGCCCAAATTTGCCATTGTCTATGCCTTTTCGTAATCGTTTTTTTTTCATTATCATGTTTTTACATCATTCAAGTTGGATTTTGGGCATAGCTGGCGAACTGTACTCAAAGAGTTTTTATGTTTTGTTTTTAAGTTGTACTCTGTACACAAAATTCAGTTCATAACATTTCTCGGTTAGTTGCGAAAAACGGTTGGCTTGAAGTATTTCCTAATTTTAAATTTTAATTGGTTACTGAAAATGATAATTGCACGGTACTATTCAAAACGTCTACATTTGAGATAACCATTTTTTATTTTTGGTCAAAATGTATATCATTATCTCGGGTAGTTGGCTAAATGTTTCACTTTCTATCCTATTGACCGTCTTTTTTTTTCATCACTAAGAATCTGCCATAGAGATTGCATGAATGTTTGGAAGCGTGTCCCTTCCTTCTTTAAACTTATAGTGTTCAGTCCAAATCGGTCCTTTTCTGCCTTTATTTTCGTCATCCTTGAATGTAGGATTGCACGACTTCTATCATCTCACTGTACTTTAGCCCCTTGTCTCGTCTTTTAAACTAGTGGTAGCAGCGACTTGTTGGAGGGAGAAGGGCAAAATGTCGGCCTCTTTCTGTTTAATTTGAATTCGGCGCACTTCCTTGACGCGAAGCACGGCGATCAGAAGAAATAGCGCCAATATTGGTCTGGACAGGCGCCGAATAGGCTCCACCCCCGGTACTTGAGGATCGGGCAGAAAACAACGTTCCATGATTCAAGTCTTCTCAGTTCTTCCCTTATTTATTCTTGATGTCATCTTGTTCAAAACAGGTTAATACAAGTTTAGGCAGAAGATATTTTGCATTCAGCCATCTTAGGATTACAGTCAGATCAAGGTAGAGCAATTTCTAGTCTTGAAAATTAACTTGTCTTTGTTCTTTCTTTTCTTTCCCTTAAGAATCGCATGCGTTATGTCGGATCAGTTGAAATATTTCAACGCATCCGACACTGCGACAAACCGCAAATTCTGCGTTGCTTGTCGCACGATTTGTGTCGTATGTCGCATGACTCAAAATTTTGCGCGAAATCGCAGCAGTTTGAACCAAGGGTTACACCAAGAACGGAATCCGTGAGCTTCGTGTTGCGTACAATGATACAATAAGGTTCCTTCACGGAATACCGCGTTTCTGCAGTGCTACGGAGCTATGCGCTGATATTAGTGTTTTGAATTTTCATCAACTGCATTAAGCATTGTCCTAATAGGTGTAATAAGCTGAATAACGCTATACGCGATGTTCACGTCTTAATACACACGCCTGTTCATATACAACCCAAGAGGTTCTTCTCAATGCGGCGTTCGGTGTTGCCAAGTTAATACAATTTTTCGAGCTCTAAAAATATCCGAAAAGGTTCTTAGTACTTCTTGAAGTACACGAGTACAATATAACGCAAATTATAGCCTACTGTAAAAAAGCTATTAAAATAAGGGATGGACAGCATTGATCCTCAACTGAGGAAAAGCAGTCGTAATAGAACAAACACGTGTTTTTTTAAGAAAAGTTGTTTCTTTAGCTTCCAACAAAGTAGAACTGTTGTGCACGGCACTGCGCCTCTCCTCGGCCCGCTGGCGGAACCAACCAAGCGATCTGATTGGCTCTGCATAAGGAAGAATGGGGCCGAGCTCTATTTTCCTTATTCACCTTATTACAGCGCGCCCCGAGGAAAAGAGGAATCTGTAATACGGCTTATACGCGGTAATACACCTTACAACACCTGTTAGGACAATGCTTTACGCTGACAGAGTGTCTCTGCGAGAACGGCTTTTAACATCTGAAAACCCGTTGATATTTGCGCTTCGTTCTCCGTTCCTGCGTCTGTCACTTCCAGTTTGGTTGAAACTGTCAGAGCCCATCGAGAATGGTTAAACGTGTGATTCTCCTTTTTCCTTTATTTGTTGTTATTTAATTATTAGTGCTTAATTATGGTTTTTGTCACCGGAGTAAAAGTATTGAATATCTTCAAACTTTTTGTTTGTTTCGAGGCTCTCCTGGTGACTTTCGAGATCATGTCGGAGCAAGGCTAACTAGTTTTTGAACTCTTCTTGGCTTATCCCCGTAAAGGAGTCGAGAAACCTGTCGAAACTGGACTAGACGGTACCTTGGTATTATTTCTGGAACAGTATAAATTAAGTTCGCTTAATAGATTTGAAAAAAGAAAGAGAAGAAACTCCAGAACGAATAATTCCAAACCCAGTTGACATCAAGTATAAAGTGTTAGAAGCATTTGTGTATTTTGCAGTAGGAAATTGCCTGGTATGGGTTGTAGCGTTTTCTTCGGCGACGAGTCAAAGTTAGGCGACGTCCAAACACACATACTTCTACTGTGTTGTGAAATGAATGGTAAGGGTAAACAGGAAAATTTACTGTAAACAAAAAAACACCAAAGGCTTATGCTAGGTAAGGCCACAACGTAACTTCACCTTCGTCGTGAGCTTGCATTTCGTTAAGCCTAGAATGATGAAATATATAAGTAAAATAACAAGATTTTGTAACCCCACCTGCTTGCCAACTGTAGAACGTCCACGGCACTCCTATTCGATAATAAGAATATAACTAACTCGCCTGAAATTTGGTTCACCATTCATCAAGTTTAATGGTTCTTCGCTATGAGAACGGGTTCGTGATGACGATGAAATGCTATTTTGCATTGAATAAGAAAGGTAAATAGTGCAATACGAAGAAACAAGAATTGCATTGAACTTTCTATAAGGAGGCGACTGCGCAGGATATAACATACTGGATGCTCACTGAAAACTGATAAAGCAATTAAGAAAGGAAGGATTAACCGCGCAAGAGACGTGAAGGTCCTGGGGAACAGATGATAACTTCGCGCAAGGATAAAGAAGATACAAAGTTTGAAGAGGTTACGCTTTACCATTCGACAGTGGTAGCTTTAAATGAATAAACAAATATTATGCTGATAATAAATAAACCCAATGCTGAAATAAGGCTACGTTACAAAAAATACAAGTTAACTAAGAAATCAAGTAACTAACTACTGCTGAACCGCTCGGACTCACGCGATATGACACCCGAGCCCACGCTGACTGGGAAACATAAATTAAAACAATGGCTAAAACACATTGTCAGCTAAGATGCTTTGGCAGTGGTATTTCAACCGAAGCATCGATATTGGATGTCAAAGCATCGTAGCTGACGCTTCACAGAAAACTTCAACAACGTGCAGAACAACCGGTTATTGAACAGGTTCTTGTTCGCTTGTGGGATCCCAAAACGTTAGTGGAGGGAAACCTATGACTTCGCAAAAGTTGTCCGTCCGTCAGTCCGTCTGTCGACACGACAACTCTTGAAGTGAATGAGATATTTTGATGAAAATTGGTGTGAGGATTCTTTGGGCTAGGGACAAATCGAGTTCGTAGATATATGGGCTCTGTAGCCCTACATTTAGGGGTGGGGGAGGGGGTTTAAATTCAGGGCGAATAAAATATTGTTTAACAGCTAATGAAATGATCGATTTATGTGTAAGAAGACATGCTGAACACGCATATGAAAATTATTTTCTCGCCGGACAAATAGTTCGCCCGGAATCCGGCCCAAACCGGAAAGCTTTTTAAATGTAAAACTTTTATTTGAAGTTGATAAGATTTAGGGATAAGAAGTAGGGGCCTCCCGAACCTTTCTTCAATGGGGGGCGAACCTGGCAAAATTGACCAAATCGGTACCTGATTTTTAACGAATTTATCAAAAAATATTTAAACACAGCGAGTTGCCTTCAAGTAACTACAATGTAAAAACTTCTATAGTATGTACAAAATCAAGTCTAAAGAAAAATTTGGCGCGTTTTCACGGTCTTCCACTTCTTTTTTTTTTACACCAGGCTTTTTCCTTTGGGTCACGTCCAGTTTTGCCAACAGGACTTGAAAATATACCGACAAAAAACGCCGTTGCTACAAAGCGACAACATCGCTAACGGCTGTACCCAGGACAAATTAAATCGCCACATGCGAAATTTTTTGAACCCGCCTTTTTTCTGGCAACATTTAACTAATTTCCACGCAAATTCTAGCTTTGAATATGGTTCAAGCCTCCCACACTTCCAAGCCTCAAACGCAAATTAAATGACGCACCCTTCTTCAAAATAGTGAGTCTGCGAAATGCGAAAGAACAAGGGCTAAATAAATGCCACTTAAATTACCAAACTCAGTAGCTGGGGTGAACCAAATAATCGATTCAAACTACCAAAAATCTAAACAGATCCGAAGCGGTATAACAATCGAATTTCGTAACGGAATAAAACTCTTGTTAGAACCACCTAAAACAACCGAATGTGGCAAGTCTGGTAACAGATACGGAATAAAATCTGCTGAATTACCGAATTCGTAAACGAATCAACGGACTTGAGAAAGATCCGGTGAATTACCGAATTCAAATTTACCGAACTTACGAAGGGACGGACCGAATGCGGTGAAATCGATGCGGACAGAACAAAAGTTGGATGAATTACCAAATTTGATAAGAACGGGAACCAATAAACACGTTAAATAATCCAATTTGAAAATGTGGGGACAAAAAAGCTTATAAAACGGGCATCACGGATTCGCCACGAAGCCCGTTTCGACCGGAATTTTCGACTTCGGAAAAAATTCGACCGAATGCCCAAACCGTAGGGGGGCGAAGTGTCCCCCCCCCCTCGGGACGCCCATGTTAAGAAGACATACTGAATTCGTAGCCTATATGACAATTATTTTCTACCCGGGCATGCCCGGAATCCGGCCGAAAGTTTTATCTGCAGTTGATTAGAGGTTCCATGTAGTAGCAAGGAGGCATGCTGAATTTGTATATAGAATTATTTTCTCACCGGCCAAATAGTTCGACCGGAACACGGCCAAAACTGGATAATTTGGTAAAAGTAAAAGTTTTATCTGAAGTTGATTAGAGGTTCGATGCAGGGGTAAGGAGACACGCTGAATTCGTTTTTGAGCTTTAATTTTTTCGCCCGACAAGTAATTCACCCGGAATAAGGCCGAAATTTTGTTTGGCTTAAGTAAGGCAGGAAGTTTTAATCAAGTTCGTCAAAGCTATTATGTCGTATCGGGGTAAACAGACATTTTGAATACATATCTGAACTTGTTTTTCTTAGATGATTAAACGGCCTTAATCTGTTTCTAAATTTTAATAGTAAAAGTGTTTAAGCAGTCTGGCGTCGAATGGATATATACAAGGCCCAATCGTCTGGATTAAACAGTACATTTTTGGGACCCCATCGAAACCTTTGGTCATGTTAAGTAAAGGGTGGCTTAGCTTTTCCAAACAGGAGCTTGCACAAGCCGTTTATGAAGCGTAGCTTTGTGGTTTTTTGTTGCTGTTAGTTATTGAGATTGCCCTGTTAATAAAACTGGGCTGACTGGGTAACATATATCAAACAATGAATAAAACGGAAAGTAAGCTAGGATGTTCGTCAGCGATACTTCGGCCCTTCTTGGCAAAGGTCCTATTTAATCACCTGAAATGCTAAACCGAGCCAAGCATAAGTCCGAAGCTAGTAACTGTTTGTCAGCAGCTTCAGCGACAGAATATGATAGATAGATAGATAGATACTTTAATTTAGCCGTTAGGCCATACACAAAATCATACATTTTTAAACACTTCGAGAGAGCGGATATATAAACTCACATGTAAAACGCTTTAAAGTTTCAAGCATGTCTCTTCAGATTGTGCTCGTTGTCGACTAGCCACACCTCTCAAAGGCTCTGAAAGGGACTAGGCAGGGTAGCCGACCAGATTAAAATATATCACCCGTTCTTAAAAAGTGATTACCAGAAGAAGAAATTACGGCAAAGTGACGCAGAAGTTTAGAATTTTGTTGAGGTGCGCAGAAGTTTTTAAAACTATTCTGATTATTTTGGTGACTTTTGTGTTGTTTTGACGTGAAAATCACCAAAACTGATTACTGATGTGATACAGACAGAACAAAATCACAAAAGTTGGAGACAAGCGTAGCAAGCCTAGAAAAAAGTTTTGTCACATCTAACGTCCCTCAAACGATAAGAATGACTTACACATGCGTCCTCAACCCATAGCACAGCCCTCTTTCCACGTTTGAACTCTCCAGAAACGAGCACATCTTTTCTGCAGTAAGGAGCTCTCCAACCCTGGCGAAGTAGGAGGCGGCGTTGCCCACGATCTGGATCATCAGCCGGGAGCGTGCAACTTCAGTAGTAGCTGGCTTTGCTAGCTGAAGTTTTCCTATAAAATCACACGTCAATTCGGTAGCGACCCTTACAAGAAGGCGGAATCAATTTCTCGGATGTCTAGTATCCCCTCATACCCCTCCCTCGCAGGAATAAACGACTTGGAGGACAAACAAAAACATGTTTGTCTACCCTGGAATTGGATCTGTAATCTATAGATTTCCGTAGCCACGGATGAATACCCTGCTACAAGGCATGGGACTCATCCTGGATCCAGACACCAATGGGATTCACCAGAGACATCATGTTACCCGCCCCCTTAGTGATATCTGCCTGCAGTGTACATGATCCCTGCCTATCCAATACTCATTATACCCTCTCGCTTTCCGGGATTCGCTGCTCAAAGTCGTACGTCAGCTTTCAACGCTAGGGCGAGTTTAACTGCTCCTGTCCTGAGCCAAGTAGCAGTAAGTTTTTGATCATGACAAAAAAAAAAGGTTTTGGCATCCGAGAAGGAAATGAAAAAGACTGAAGTAAATGCCACTGCAAAAGGGATCCCCTATGACGGAAGGGCACCCTTTGACACAGGAAGTGCGAAGAGGTAAAACAAAAAAAATTGTGTTGTTAACGTCTCCAGGACAAAACCCCATTTGGTTTAGTTGCAAACAAGATAGAGGGATAATATTTTTATAAATAATAAGTTTTAAATGAAAGAAAAGTTTAAGGAAAGGAGATATTAAGGAAGGAAAACGTAAAGAAAATTTTAAAGTTTTAAAGATGTGACGAAAATGGTAAAATGAGAAATAAGAGTAAAAGAGGAAATAAGAAAGATTATTAAAAATTAAACGCAGAGATAGAGGAAAGTCTAGGTGACGCTAAATATATAGGTCGGTCATTAAAAAATTAAAAAATAATTCCAAATATTAGCTGTTAGGACCGTGGGCGTCATCGAGGGAAAGTGGAAGCGCAGTCACGTGGCCAAATCATACTGGACAGGAAGAACGGAAAGGATATTACGCGGCATTAAAAAAATAAAAAAAGGACGAAATAAGAGGCAGTTTTGCACGATCTGGATCATAAGCCGCCAGCGTTAAACTTCTGTAGTGGCTAGCCTGGTAGTGTAGCGGATACAATATCACATCGTTTGCCCCCAGGGTGTATGAAATGACTCCGAGGGAAATGAACATTGTTTTGTTAGTTCATATGATGGGGAGACACGCTAAGAGAAGAGTCATTTTTTGTTTGAACTAAATAAAATAAGTGCCGTACTGTATTAAACTGGTATAATGGAACAGTTTTGAATACAATCCAGAACAGGTAGGCTCAAATTTTTCTGTTAAATCACATCGGTAGCGACCCTATCTGTTAACATGGAGACGTGGCCAATGAGCCTACGGTCCGGCCGGCGGAAGTGGGATGTTTTTTTTTTAAACCCTTATTTTCTCATAATAAGGAGGACCCACGTCCAAATTTCTGTTCGTATAGTCACAATAATGCGATTTTTTTTGTTCACAAAAACAAGGCGTCCATCTTTACAACAATGGTCTATTTCTCGAACGACTGTTGTTCGTGGTATGAATGACTGAAGACTTCTCCCGAGTCGGTGTTTTCGCACTTGCGGGATACATCTCCTATGTGGCGGTTTCGACTTTGCTTCCGGTATATTTGTCCATTAAGCACTACAATTCCGTATTTTACAGAGCAAAATACAGAGCAGAGCTAGTACTAGAGCAATACTAGAGAGTAGCGCCAAGACTAGCGCCACTAGCAATAGAGAACATCCCTATTGAAACTCAATCAGTCGTGCACCAGCGCCAGAGTGAAATAACACTAAAGAGTAGCGCCAAGACTTGACAAAATTGACACACACTCGAATAGGAGCGATACTAGCACCACTAGCGATAGAGAAAGTCCCTACTGAAACCCATTTAGTCGTTCACCAACGCTGGCTCCGATAACTTCATATTCGGAACATAGCAAAATAATCATACAGCCTCCATTGTTTCTTAGGTGTGTGCAGACCGCACCTTTGCTTTACTGGAAATTTCTTAACCCGTAAGTTCTTATCGCTTTAAATGCCACAAGCGTAGTAGGCGGCGCTAAGAGTATGGCCCGTTTGCAAAGCATGCAAAGCATAGGTCTTGGCTCTACTCCCTAGTGTTATTTTGCTCAGACCAGCGCCAGCTCCAATAGCTTCACATCCTAAGCACAGCAAAAAAAAGATACAACCTCTCCTGTTTCTACGATGTATGCAGATCGCATCATTACTAGTTATTACTAAACCCACAAGTTTGTCTCGCTTTAAATGCTGCAAGCGTTATGGGCGGCGCTACAAGTATGGCCCGTTTGCGAAGCCCGGAAAGCATAGGTTTTGGCGCCACTCCCTAGTGTTATTTTGCTCTGGTATTTTTTATAAGTAGTGAACTGAAAGAAAAAATCCTCCTCAGGCGGGATTTGAGCCCACGACCTTTGGCAGTTTGTGGCGAGGCTCCGGCACTGAAGACCTAGATTAGTAAATTAAATTCAAATTAACTTCTTAATTTGTTACTGTGACGGTAAAAAGTCTCTGGTATAACATTCCCTCTATACATAATGTAGACTAATTGCGTATAGATAGGTTGGTGTGTGACGAAACCATCTCTTCTCATTACACTGCAGTATCATTGCGTTTAGGCCTGCTAGAGGTAGCGTAGTTGCTTAAGAGAGCAATCTTAGGTCGACAGTAACAAAACCACGGCGATTCAGCTGAAGTGGGATGTTCCTTAGTTCCCGAATAAACAAGACCAAAACTTTTCGATGGGATCCCAAAAATTCAAATCTGATCCAGACAACTGGGCCTTGTCTTAGCCAGATCCAGTCATCGCCAGAATCCTTGAACATTCTTACAATTAAAATTCAGAAACAGATTAAGGCCAAATAGCTAATCATCTGAGAAAACCAAGTTCAGATATGGATTCAGCATGTGTGTTTACCCGTATAAGTCATATCTGTTTTGACGAAAAGTTCCTGCCACTTCTGCCAATTTCCCGGTTTCGGCCGAACTCTAGAACTACTTGTCCGGCGAAAAAAGAAAGCTCAAAAACGAACTCAGGGTATCTTCTTTCCCCAATAATGAACATCTAATCAACTTAAAATAAAAATTTAACTTGTAACAAATTTTCCGACTCCAGCCGGATTCCGGTCGAACTATATGTCCGGGTAAAATATGATTGTCACACATGGATTCAGCGTCTCCTCTTACCCCTAAATCGGTTGTCTAATCAGCTAGAAATAAAACTTTAACTTCTAACAATTTTCCGGTTTTGGCCGGATTCCGGGCGAACTACATGACCGGGAAGAAAATTGTTTTCACATAAAAGTTCAGCATGTCTTCTTGCCCTAAATCGGACATCTGATCAACTCCAAATAAAACTTTTAATTTTAACAAACTTTCCGGTTTGGGCCGGATTCCGGGCGAACTACTCTTCCGTCGAGAAAATGGTTTTGACCATCGTCTTCAGCATGTCTTCCTACCTCTAAATCAAACATCTAATCAACTTCAAATAAAACTTTTACTTTTGACAAACTTTCCGGTTTTGGCCGGATTCCGGGCGAACTACTTGTCCGATTACAAAATGGTTTTCACCATCGTGTTCAGCATGTCTTCTTACCCCATAATCGACTATCACATTAGCTGTTTCAAAAATATTTTGTTTGCCCCTTAATTTGAACCCCCTCCCCCACCCCTAAATGTAGGGCTACAAAGCCCATTTACGAACTCGACTGGTCCGCCGACCCAACGAATCCTCACACCAAGTTTCATCAAAATATCTCATTCCCTTCGAGAGTTATCGTGCTTACAGACGGACGGACGGACAACTTTTGCGAAGTCATAGGTATCCCTCAACTTACGTTTTGGGATCCCAAAAATGGTAGAGTTTTTCCAACCAGAACAAAATAACACTAGGGAGTACGCCAAGATTTGGAAAAAAGTGACACACACTCGAATAGCAGCGACACTAGCACCATTAGTGATAGAGAAACGTCCCTACTGCAACTCAATCAGTCTTGCACCAGCGGTGGCTCCAATAATTTAAAATTCTGAACACTGCAAAAAAAAGATACAAGCTCCCCTGTTTCTTCTATGTGCGTAAACCGCATCTAAGCTTTACTAGAAATTTCTAAACCCGCAAGTTTGTCTCGCTTCAAATGCTACAAGCGTAGTAGGCGGCGCATACAAGCATGGCCCGATTGTGAAGCATGGGAGATGTTTTCGCGTGGATGGCTGCAGAGCTGAACTGGTGATCCCGTCCACGCGAAAATGAGAAAATCGATCGGGCGTTGAGCGGCTAAGGAAGATGGTTCCGTCCACGCGAAAATACCCATTCAGCTGGGTGGGAGCATGTGAGTGGGAAGGTCTACACAATATCCCCGTTCAGCTAAACGCTGCCCTCGGAGCGGTTTTGAACGGGAGGCGTCCGTCGAGCTGGATGGCCCGTTCACCTGTTCATCCGTTAACGAGAAAATGACAAAAAGATCGACGGCATCCACGCGAAAATGTCCGTCGAGCTCGATAGGAGGTCAACAGGACCAAAGCCATTCACGCGAAAACGTCCCCATGTAAAGCATATGTCTTGGCGCTACTCCCTAATGTTATTTTGCTCTGCTTCCAACAACGGGCCTGGACGGACGGCACCACAGTACCTACCAGCGACAGTAGAAGCGATCGTCTTCAATACGGCATTATCCAGGAATCCGTAGCGTGCCAGAACGTCAATGCATTTCAGCGAGTCAAAGGAATCGAGAGAAAGAGCCAGTACGTCTTGTGTCAACCAATCCTGATACAGACGTATCCTACAAGAGACTGTGGGGTTATATTACAGAATCTCGGTCTTCTTCAGTCTAGCAAGAATAAAATTACAAGCCTAAATTGCCATAGACAAAGTATAGGTGAAGGGAACTATTCCCCAGAGTTTAACTGAAGGTTCATACCCATAATGAAAGTTGTACCCTTCAAGCTCAACTAGTGGGATATACTCGTGGCTGAAGGGTTGTAGACTACCCATAAAGCCCAACTTAAGGTCTGATTAAGCGTGATTTTACCCTTATAACCATACGACTGGTCAGGACATTTTATAGATTCTACAATCGATTCTACAATCTTTTATCTATTTCAATCGTATTCCGGCCGAACTAGGAAAAACCAACAACATGAGTATCTTTTTATCTACTGAGAATCCCCAGATCCTTTCAATTAGAATCAAAATTCTTGTTTTTTTCCCGAACAACTTCTCTTAGTCTATAGAACTGTGTTACAGAACATGTTTCGGTTCTGATCTCCACCCATAAATTTGAGTATCTACGTATTCAAAATCCAACACCCTCCAACACGCTCGATACACTGTCAGTAACTGCATAGCATTTACACCAGGCTGAGCGATTTCAACAGACACAAGATGACACAGTATCTGTTACCTGTCTTTGAGTGTTACATCTATTTAACCTTACCTTACCTGTAAAACCTAACACCAAACATGGTTATGAACGTTAGCTTTTACGACAACATAGCACCTAAAGCCGTTTTCACATTGACGCGCTGAGCCTTTCACACTGAGCTACACAACCCTTGCGTCGCGTTTGCGGCGACGCAACGCAGAAGTTAAGCAGACAAATACAGCGCAACGCAAGAAAAGAAGCAAGTTGTATTCTTGCGGTGCGTCGATGCATACGGACCAGATTTTTCAGTGAAAAAAGCATTTTTTGAAGAAAACTTGAAAGAAACTAGGCTACTAATGTAAAGAAAACTTAGTAATGATGAAACAAACAAAATTCCGCTGAAGACACCGAGGAAGGAAAACGTAAATACCCATCCACTGTGAAAGATTCTGGCATAGGTGTGAAAGGTACGATACGCAACCTGTGCGCAACACAAGATAAACGCATACGCGACGCATCGCAAAAATGCGTCGATGTGAAAGCGGCTTTAAAGGGTGTTTGTCGTCATTAGGCGTTGTGCGTAACTCCGGTGCCGCGGGAAGAATTACTATTGCCCCCCTTTTGTGCGCCAAAGGAAGGATGCCTGCTAGGAGTGAATCGCGCTATACGACTGAACCAGCTGGAGAAACGCCGAGTGTTGGTCTGCTGCAAATCTTCGTTGCCGCGGGAAGAAATCCGTTTGCCGTTTCTAGCGTGCTGACTATGTTATCATGTTGTAAAATAGATATTCAGGAATAAATACGATGATTGACTGAACATTGACTCAGACTCGACAACGTGGTCTATATCTTACTCAACTTACCCACATACTCGTCGGTAATGTACCACGCTTATTTTCACCATCGCCTGTAGGGCAGCACTGAAGACCTGGTCTTTAGCCTTGATCCGACGTGAAAATTGAACGAAACTCGGCAAAAATTTGTCCAGCAAAACATCTGGACAGTTCCGATCACAGAGAAGACCACTAATTATTTGTACAAGTTTCAAACACTCGGAGGATGTCAGGTCTCCTTGTTCAAGCAGTTCTAGAAAATAACAGAATTTTTAATTCATTAATTTATTGCTTAGCTCTACAACTCACAATCGCTTTACTCCCTATTCTGTTGGCAGAAACAGTTCGAGAGATTACTAAGCATCTTGGACAAAAATAAATCACAAATCAAAAACAAAAAATATATTCGACCGTTTTGCAAAATACTTACCACGCTTCTCCTCCCAAAGCAGAAATTAAAAAAAAAACGAGAGCTATAAGAAGCTAATATGGCACTTGCAAGGCTGGTTCAGAAAAATATGGAATTGGCCAATTCGTGGGTTTGTTCTCATCATTTGTAAGCAAAACCCTTGAGATAAGAATGATCATGGGCCCTTGGAAATCACTGTATCGTTTGGTAACAAGACCAAAGGTTTCGATGGGATCTCAAAAATCTAATTTCTGATCCAGACAATTGGGTCTTGTCTTCACTGACCGAAACTTCCTGCTTTACTCCTGCCAAATTTCCGGTTTCGGCCGAATCCCGAGCGAACTAATTGTCAGCGTATATCCTTATCTCTATAAACAACATCTAATCAGCTTCAAATAAAACTTTAACTTTTCCGGTTACAACCGGATTCCGGACGAATTATATGTCCGGGTAAAAAATGATTGAACTTTTTTGACTCGAGCTCTTGGCAACCCTGTGACTTACCCATAGTAGTTTGTTATCAGCAAAAATGGGTTAGGCAATGTACAGAGCATGATAAATACAAAGAAAAGAGGAGTTACAAAAGCAAAAAAGGCTGCTGAACGAATTCCTGGATAAACCAAGGTCACTCAGGATCATACGGGTACATCGAGCCCAGAATCTTGAGTACAATTCATAGCATACGTTTGAAAATACGACAAGGCGCGTTCACGAATAGATTAATCGTTTTACAGCTTGCACAGGCCGCTGTAAAGGGTCGCTACGGAACTGGTGCGGTCATATGTGCAGTAGTGATGCTGAAAAGTGTAGTTCATTTAGTGTATATAATGACGAATATAATGAAGAATGGATGGTTAGAATGATGAATGTTTTTAGCGTGAAAAATTTGGGGCGTTAATTGAAGCTTGCGACGGAGTACAGAACGAGACTCTTAGGCCAGGGAGTTATTTTGTTGTTGTCAGAGTTAAACCCATCAATGTATTCATATATTTTGTGTTGCCATGTTGCTTTTTCGGTAACAGGCTACACTGTACAAAGTTTCTCGGAGTAAGGATTAAAGTTAACTGCAGTATTTGCTACTGGGATCAATCTTATCTCTACTGGGACAAGATTAATCCGAATTAGAGATAGTCTTACCTCAGTAGAGACAAGATTATTCCCGGTGGCAAATATTACAAGATTTTTTTTTTTACAGTGTATAGACATCATTCATCCGATCTACTTACCTTGAATGTAACCCAAAAGTTGATCCTGCTGTTCACCGATATTCCTCGCGGATAATCTTGACTGGATCCAGAGGCACAGCAAATCCAGATTATCCTGCAGGCATGAGCCAGTGACTGTATTTCCGCGCTTACTCACGACATGACTCGTGTAAGGGAAGTTGGCTAGTAGTCGTCCAAGTAGCCTGGTGTAATCCAGATTAGCAGCCTATAAAAGGAAGGCAAACTTTACAGATTGTCTTCAACCCGTCCAGGTAACCTGACCGGATGTCCCAAACATAGTTCATACAATAAACTGGTTCTTTATGGTGCGGAAGGACGGTCAGTTTTCCGGCCGATACAGTGGAAAACAAATACCAGCTTTAAAGCACAACTCTTACTAGAAATGATCTTTTCCCAATGAAATGGATCAGAAGAAACGTTTTTGAATATATCATTATTTTCCACCGGAAATGAGCGATTTTCTTGTAAGCGCTTGTCGATTATCTCCAGCCTTCCTGCTCTTCGACGCGGCGGCTGGGTGCAAAACATTTGAAAACTGAACGCGCCGTGGTTAAAAAGTGGGAAAACTAAGCAAATAAAAGAAGTAATAAACAGATGCTTCTGAGATCCTTATGTGTGAAAGAGTTGTCAGCGAAGGTTGACGATTCTGGCAAAAGTTTCGTTGTGTGACGGGCAAAACTTGGCAAGGCCAAAAAAGCGCTAAAATTCATAGGCACAAAACGAGACAGTGGAGAAAGGTGGGGATTTTAGAAGCTTATAATTCGGTATGGGAGCTAGGTATATTATAAAGAGCAGAATAAGCAAGATGGGTCCTTTAAGTACGGAATGGGCTACAGCTGCTGGAATCCAACCAGGAATTCAAGCCCGAGCCTTCTAGTCGACTGTAAACCCCCTTACTAAATCATGTAACGTGTCAAGCGTGAAGCCTGACTTCCATTCTAAACAGTGGGACATTTTTGAAGCTTCCCTTCAAGGAGGAAGGGTATCTTACTAAGCTAGGTCCTTCCTGGCATGCCACTAGAGCTTGCAAAACTGAGATGATAGACCTCAGTACTTCCATGGCGTCAGAATGAAGTTGGCTCCCTGCAAAAAATAATACGAAGTTAAGTCTACCGCATTGCTGCTGTAATAGTACAATACAAAAGTCATTAGTTGCGTTTTCGCTGATACCATGGTATCTGTTACCACGGTAACTGGATCTGCAATTAGTCGTTTTTGCAGTTATCGTGGTATCTGATACACGGTGCTCTGCAAAAACGACTATTGCCGAAATTGCACTTTTCGAAGTCATCCCAAAAGAAAAACAGATATCCAGTTACATCACTAAGTGATAAACTTCTTCCTCACCAATCTGACAAAATTTGATGAAAGTGAGATGACTTTTCAGATACCACGGCCAGTTACCACGGTCGGACCGTAGTATCTGAATATCTGATACCACGATAACTGGCCAGATACCACGATAACTGCAAAAACGCCTTTTGACCGTGGTATCAGATACCACGATAACTGCAAAAACGACTTTAGACCGTGGTAACAGATACCATGGTATCAGCAAAAACGCAACTATTGTCAAAAGCAGGGCTGCGGGAAACAAAGGTCAAAACTGTAATGTACAAGCGAAAGACGAGGATAGGACTCATCTTTACAGACTACTACAGAAAAACACCCTCACCATTCTCTTAACGGACGTTTGACCGGCTGTTACTGCTTCACTCTCCCTCCTTTTTACGAGACAGATACTGCTTATTCTTCCCGCGAGCAGCTAATTGGGCAGAAATGTTTACGCGCATTTTTCCGTGTTTCCCATCAAAACCAAGGAACAAGGCTGAAAACGGTTGGACGGGTTTGTAAAGTTCAAGAAACCCAGCAAAGTTTATATCATGTTGAAATATTAGTATAGAAACTATAGGCGTATTCTCGCCGTTCCCCGAGGACTCCTCGGGGAATCGAAGGGAACGGCGAGAATAGAGGGAGTCAATCCACGCGGACTCCGCATACAGAAACAGCGTGAATACGGGGAATGCTTCCAAAATGGATTTTGTTCGGAAAAAAAAACATGCAGTTGACAAAATTAGTCTGGATCCACTTTATTTTTGGTTTTGTTTATTCTGATTGTTTTTTGTTAATTTGACGTTGCACCATCAACAATTGATTCCCCTCCGAATCTGAAAGGGAGTCCTTTTTGATGATGGTGATGATAATCGGAGCATTCCCCGTCCGTGGGGACTCGCGAGAATACGGGGAGTGAGTCCCCGGGACAAATAAAAACGCGGGGACTCCGCAAGTGGAGTCCTCGGGGAACGGCGAGAATACACCTTATACCTTCTGCGACTTGTGCTTTTATAGTCGAAAATTAAGTCGAGAATAAGATGTCATGCCAAGAAACTGTCAAGGAAAGACTGCTGATAGGCCTTTGACAGCAGTTGTTATTAAAGTGAGCCGTTATAGATAACCGTGTTCCATGAGCACGATTTCTCCGCGATCTTCCCCCCATACAAGTTTCCCTGGGTCAGCTCGACGAAACGCAGCCACGACAAAAAGAAAATGAGGATCTGCGCGCTGCACTTTCGGTAGACAAACAAGAGGCGAAAGCTCCTACGCTATGGCACTTGCAAGGGTAGTTAATATATATATAAGCTAATGTCCACGTTGTCAAGGTTAGATGGCTCTTCCGCCCCCCCCCCCCTCGCCCTCCAATTCTCCAGCATTGGCTGAATCCGAACTGCATCTATAAATTGCAGACCTAAGGATTATGCCATGTCCCACCTAATAAGCCTTGACCCCACCCCCGCATTCCCCCACAGTACCTGGATCCGTCAGGATCTAGACCGTGGTAAATCTAGGGCATATGCTAGTTCTGCCCGCCAAGTTCCATCCAGATCCCTCCACCTTAAGCGTGCCACATGATTTGCGGGCCCTCCCTCCTCCCCTCCAACTCCCAGACAGTGAACGGACCTAATTCCCGTCCCGATCCTCCACTTTAAGCGTGCCACACAAGGGATTTCCGGTACCCCCCCCCTCCCCTGATCTAGTCCGAAGTTTACGCATTCTCCCTCTCCCACCCCAGATGGTCTGGTACGGGAAGTGACAATTTTCTAGTCACTCTGGCCAGGTCCCTAATAATCCACGAAATTTTCATCCCCTAGTCCATCTGGAAGTACCGTAACTTGCAATCAGCGGAACGACCGACGGATAACCGATCGTTATAAGGCTGTAAGTGCCGTAAAAACTGATTTAGGTTTACTCAACAGAACAAAACTAAAAGGAACTCGATGAATGAAGTACTTGAGCGCATCTGAACGAAAAAGGGCCCCATAATAAAAGGGGAAGAAGATATTTCTGTTGGAATACCCTGGCGGATAACTAAGTTAAGAACATCTTATTTGGGTCCTTTGTTAACACTATGGAATTCCTTGTCAGAAGTGATGGTAACAGCCCAGAGGTACCCTCCTTTAAAAGGGTCAGGATGCACCCGACTATGAAAGACGGTTCGAAACGCCCCTGAGCGAGAGACGAGGAACTAAGCCACCATTGCCACCATGCAATTCAACAGGACTGATTGCAAGTGTGGTTTCCGGGATTTCCACGGTAAGTAGGGTTAGCGATAATTTACCGAAAGCACCTCCCAGTCTCAAAGCTTCCAACGCGCTCCATGTCAATATACGAATTACGACATAGCAAATTCACACACACTCACCGTCAAACTCGTCTGTCATTTTTTCTTCCGGTGCGGCTTCAACCCAAGTCTCAAACAAGATTGGAACCATACACGTGGCGAATGATTCGAACTTCTCTTCGACGGCATCGCTGATATCACCGACTTTAACCGTCAAATTCAAGCTCGTGTCGCAGTTCAAAAGAGTGTCGCTAGAGAGCGCTGATCCAGCCTCCTCCGGGAATGTGATGGATGGCAGAGAGCGGCTGACTGCTTCAAAAGTCTTGTCATTCATGAGGCAAATCAGGCGTTCCATTCGCTTTAAGACAGCGGTCCGCCACTTGAGGGTCGTCAGTTTGCTGACGGGGTTCACAATTATGACACGTCCGCTGTTGGCTCTAAAAAACAAAACCCAAACCTCTTAAACTGCACACATATGAACAGATTTTTCCCATCCGAACTCCTGCCTAGATTCTCCGCATTTGGTAAACTGAAATTTCAAACTTTTTCCACTACATCCAAGCAGGCACACTCAGTCCGGATATCCAGCGATTTAAACTAGGCAAAACAAAACTGCTAGGCAAAATCTTGTAACCGTATCATGTAGCCTAGAGAAGAGCTTTCACAAGATTAGAGGAAGTCACGTCCTGTCTTCTTAACTGAAAAGGCAGCTTAATTTTACATCTGCTATTTGGATAAACTGAAACATTCAGACCCATCTAAGGGATTTGATATTCCACTTTTTCCATCCGAGGCTCTAGTAATGACGTTCAGAATGTGCGCTGCTTGCAGGATAACACAAAATTCATCAAGACGCGGGGAGTTTGAATTTTGAAACCATCCTGCATTTAAAGATTAGCGGGCGCTTATTTTTTCGGCAATGGCTTATTATTTTAGTTGGTTAGTTGGTAAATATTTGAAGGGACAGGCGCATAGAGTTGCCACAACTTCGAAAGGTTAAGTTCATTCGACGAAATCCATTTTCTGTGGACAGCGGGCAAACAGAGATCGGGTCTTCAGGCCTATTTAAGTGAATACGTGATGTGTAACTAGACTGTCGAGTCTTAGCCCGTTTCGGTCTAACTTTAAACTTAATCTAATGTTCAGCTTCATACAAACCCACCCCTACTGTGGTCCACCGTTAAGACGAGCCAAGATTATAAACAACTGCACCAAACAAAGTCTGAGCGAGATGCGCATTGCTTACAATGATAGCTTTAAATTTCTTCATCGTCTCCCGCGTTTTTGCAGTGCTACAGAGATGTTCGACGATTACCGCATTATGAACTTTTCGCAGTTGGCATATGCGCATCGCACATCTCTGAGAAATCGGTTGCTGCCATCGCAAAATTGCATAGTTGTGGCATTACGTAACCCGTGGCTTCGCCTGTCTTTATGTATGAAAAAGAAGGGTGCGGCTAACGTATGTGGTCTTGTACTATTTTTGTTTGTCTATTTGTTGTAGTGTTTGTTTATGGCTTCTGGCCGGAATAGAGTCTTGAACTGAATTAGGCATTCAACGTTCTTGTAATACATTCAAATTCAAATATTTTATTGACCTCCAAGATCGGAGAGTATAAAGTGAAATAAATACATACAAATTGGCCCAACGTGTAATACTACAAAAAAACAATCTGGCCAAAAAATACTAAATATACAAGAAAACAAAATTACACACACGCGTTAAACTATATTAACTCTTTAACCGCTAAATATAGGTTATGAGTAAGAGAAGACATTTTCGACGGAATTTTTTTTTGCCTTTTTCGTATAATCTGAAGTGGATCTTGATAACTTGAAGTGGATCATAGAATACAGTTCAAGCAAGAAAGAAAAACAAAACCACACAGGCATTCAAAATATTATCATGGATAACTGTCTACAAGTTGATATAAAAGCTCGATGATATACCAATGCTAATTCTTCCCAGATGGTTCATTAAGCTCAGGAAAGGAATTTAAGAGTCGCGAGAAGGAGTGACGGGCGATAAGGAAAGGGGTAAGAGGTTCTGAAATTAACAACTCTTAAGAAGTGATGCATATGCAGTTTTGTCATTAGTTGACACACTTTCTTGAAGCGAAGTCTGCACGTTCAGGTAATAGGACTTAAGGTTTAAGGTTTAATGAAAAAATTGCCACAATAGCAACAGCTAAACAATAGGCAACAAGGAGAAAATAAATAAACACACAGTAATAACTAACAACATCTAAATAATAAACCATCAACACAAAACTTAAGACAAAATACAAAACAAATCAAGAACAAATCAAGAACCGAACAGGCACAAATGAACAACAAAGGTGAAATTTTATTGGTTATTAAAATAATTAGTAACAAGGGGGGAGAATGAGTGGAGTCGACGTGCGGTACTTGATGCTGGAAACGGCTTGAGTAAATTGGAGTGTCTCGTGTTGTTTAGGCGTCTTAGACAGAAACAGCATATTCTGAAACCGTAATTAAGCGCATTTTACATGTAATGCGTGTGACCCAAGGCACTCTGCTCGGACCACTACTTTTCCTAGTCATGATCAATGTGAAGACCGTTGGAAATTCGTCGACGATCTCTCGATCTTAGAGCGCTGTTACAAACAATATACGCAGCAGTGCAGCCACCATAATGAATGACATCAGTGAAGAAGCTTCAGTCATCCGAACGACCGTCAACCAAGAAAAAAAAAACAGCCGTTCTAACTGTATCTTTTACTAATGAAGAATGGCACTGGATCCTCTCGAGTCGTTTTTCCAGCTTGAGCGGCTTGAGCCCTAAGATGACCCTTGCCAAGATGGGCCGAAATATAGCTCGAATAAAATGTAGCTGACTTATCCGTTTTGCACCATCAAAAACAGAGGAGCTCAAACTTTTAGGTGTTCATCTAACTTCAGATCTCAAGTGGCATAAGCAAGTTCAATCTATGCTAAAAAGAGCCAATATCGGCATAAGATCTCTCAAAATGCTCTCCCGTCATGGCTTCCTTCGCATTTACCTTATATTCATTCGCCCTTCCCTCGAATACGGCTGTACGATATGGCCCTTCGTTCTAACACGGGAGCAGTCGGAACGACTCGAGAGGATCCAGTACCATTCTTTATTAGTAATATCAAAATCCCCAAAAATACCATACATTTCACTTCTTAACGAGTTTAGCCTCACGTCTTTGTCAAACCGCAGACACCACCACTAAGTGTAATGCCCAACTACTGGAAGACCCCACCCATCGTCACATACTTCCCCCTCCCAGCATTCCCGACCGTGTAAGGCCAAAGAGAATGGCAGAGAAACCAGTTCCTAAGATCCAACCCATACGGGCAATTCATGCGCGGAATGAAACAAGTTTTGTCCCCTTTTAAGTTAAATCCTTTTCCTTTTTTGTGTTAATTCTTGAAGTTTGGCGCTTTAACTTGTGCAATTTTTGTTTTTGCGTAATTAATGAATATTTGACTATGTAAAAGTACAATTGTATACAGTTATGTTTGACGAGACAACAAATATTCGGTTTTCGTTAAGACCGTAAGGAATGTTTTTTGTAGAACAAAGATTGGTTGACTGATTGATAATGTTAACTGCCAGAGTGGACACCCTACTCCATTTCGACAGAACTGGGGAAAATCCCAACTTTATTGTAGAGTAAATTTTCAGTAGGCCTACTACATCATGACTCAAAACTGGACTACTGAATCGAACTAAGGAATAGAAAAATAGAAAGTCAAACGTGACTACATAACTTCTTTTGACTAGACTGTTAAAACGTCTAGTACGGTAACGGACAAAAGGATTACTAGTTCGACTTCATTATAGTCACAATACCTAGATCGAACAACCTCGGATTTCTAAACGACAGATTTTGGTACACGGACTTCATCAGAACGGGACAAAAGTCAGGGATACGGCTGGTTTCCCAAAATCTGTAATGTAAAATTTCGAGTGTCCAGCCATAAAAGGTGCCGTAAAAAAGGTAAGTGCTACCTTCTTCAGAACAATAATGACATCCGTTATTCGAAGTCTTACATCCTTGTTAATTTTCACTTTCAATCTGTTTTGAATATCAAAGAATATCTGCACTCCTTACTCATCATCAAAACAAGTGATCATACATCACACTGATCACAGGCCAGGGATTCACAAGCTCATAAATCAGGAGTTACTTACAAGTTGTTAAAAAGTTACTTCTTCATAAATACCTTTACTACCAATATTTCAATATAGCAGTCATCCTTTATCCTATGTCTGTTGGCCCGTACTAATACGTTAGGAGAGTTACGAGGACAGAGTTATAACGCCGAGATACAACTTACTGGCTAGATTTCCTTGAGATTTGGTCAACAAAATCTCTAAGAATTTTTGGTGCATGGTTCCTCACCAAGCTGGGTACTGTGTCGAGATAAACATCCAATATCAGAACTGAGTCTTGCTTCACGCCTTGGTTGATGTTATTCATGGCACAAGATAGCATTGCCGCAAGCAGCTCGAAAAACGGAGCGATTTCGTGAGCTGATTTCTGAAAAGATACTTCTTCAGAGGCGTAATTCCGCGGAAACCTAGGGAAGGTAATGGCGTAATTCCGGATCATTGGTGAAAGGTCTTATTAAATCCACTTTACGCGACTGCCTGTAATTTGTCAAAGATTTTATGATTTTTCAGATGTAGCTGCCCCTCTCCCCCTGGGGGGGTGGGTCAAATGATGCCTCTGTACCCGATGAAAAATTTGTAGCCTGCGTAGTAGAATGGTAGTAGTACGAAAACGTTGCATGTAATACTATGTAATAGCCAAGAATACTATCATTTAATGTGCCTCAGACTGGTCCAATCTTATGTAGTAGTATGCAGTACCATCCTTTCTTGCCATAGTTGCCATAGTAACATCCAGTCTTGCTAATAGTACCATATAGTAGTATGCAGTAACACGGTAGCCTTGAAGTAGAAGCATGTACTAGCATCGTTAGTACTGCATGCAACTTTTTTGTACTACTTCATAGTACTATTTTGAGATAAATTTTTCATCGGGTACTTCTTTCACCATTATCAGCGACAACTGTCAAAACTGTCTGCTAGTTTTATAGGCCATTAGCATTTTACCTTAACCGAGAAGAGCTTGTCTCTCAATTTCCCTTACGCATGTTTACATACAAGATAAGCTGTGCAGAATTGCCGCTCAACAGAGCTCTTCTTAGAAAATAAAACAGCTCAGGTAGGTGTTTTTCCTTCCAGGGGATAGAAGGGGGGGGGGCAATGTCGGAAAGTAGTTATATAAAGGGGTTTCTACCCCACCCTCCCCTCAATTTCAAAACCCCATTTTATCATCAATTTCTTAATTTTAACATCCTTTATTCCAAATTAACCCCTTTTTTTACAGATTTTTTAGTGTCATAATTACACGAAATAAGGTACCAAGAAATGATAATATTACCCCTTTAAGACATATAAACTAATACAATATACCCTAATATATAAGTACACTTATTTTATTAACTATTACAACAATTCTAAATCATATCACTGGTAAACAGTTCTAAATCCACATATGTTTCGTTACTCTTATTTACCCGTACAATCGGTTGCAAAATCAGATTTTTCTTTGCAAGTAATTCGTTAGCAATAGCATTATATTTCTGAGTTATAAACAAATCACATGCTTTGCCATTATGACTAATGACTACAACCAACTTATCACCATATTTTGTGTTAGCAATTCTCATTTTAACGATGGCATATTTCAATCCTAAAACTAGTTCTTCTTTCCTGATTGTCTCATTATATTTGTTTATTCTGATTGTAGACAAGACTTCCTTCATGGACTCCATTTATTAGCGGCTGAATTTCTTTAATAAAAATCCAAACTCACAAACTCACATACATATTTTTATTTATAATATCAAGTGTAGCTTTTCTTTCATAATATATAACACAGTAAATATTATATGGTATGGGTTGATTATCTTTTAATGTTATACTTATTTCAATATCAGCAGTTGTTCCATTATAAATATTTGACTCGTGTTTGGAAACATCGAAACAGAATAGTGGATATACTTCTTTAAATTCTTCTATATTGACTACACTACCAGTATCAAACGCTAATTGTTTATAACCCATATGTATGTATCTGTTGTACAGATTAGAGTACGTGCATTTCTCATCACTAAAGTCGGATTTGAGGGGTTCTTCTGGATATTTATCCCCGTTAATTCTAACCTCTATATCCGTCAAATTCATATGATCAAACACCATATTATTCTTTTTTTGGTTGTTATGCTTTTCATTTTTCTGTAACATCACAACGATTTTTGTAGGACTATTTCTCTCAGACACAACTTTCCATGTGTGTTCCTTATTCTGACTAACATCACTTTTATAAGTATTACAAGCTTCCCACATCAGATTATACTTTTTATCCTTTGCCAAACCCTTTTCCAATTCACTCATCATTTCAATACTAGGAGCTATGACAGGAATTTTCCAGGATAAATACTCAATGACTACTTTACGATTAGTATCCCCATTTCTTACAATCATGTTATTATCATCATTTCTTCTTAGACAAATTCTATGCGAATGCACCTCTAAAAAATCGTTTGTTTCATTTCAAGAATCCGAACAACTCTGATAATGGTAAATATATATTTACTAATTTGCTGTTTTTAGTTCTGTTATATCTCTTCTCAAACCCTTTATTATAATTTCGATTGGGTTTAGAACTGACAACCACAGTTCCTGCTAGTGCTCCACCTGCAGGTACGGTAAATGAACTACTTATAGGGTTGATATCGGTTCCCTGATTATAATCCTTATACCAGAAATGATTTCTAGCTGCACTTCTAGAATAATCATCGGAATATTCAATCAACTTTGTAACAGTAGTTGAAATACCAACATGATTAATTTTTTCAACAGGAGCATCGTTTATTACATACTCAGCGGTACTAAATAAATTGAATCCATTATTAGTTAACGTAGCGGCATCGGTTGCATCTATGTTAGCTCCATTCTCTTTTACAATTCTTACACCCACTTCAAGATAACTTTCACTTGGATAGAACCAGGAATCCAATTTCTTCGTTACGAATTCAAACTCTGTTTTATTGGATACATTCACATCTGTTTCTCGAATTTCTTTAAATTCACATTTGACCACTGTATCATCCACAAGCGGCTCATCAAAAATGTTCCATTGCGGACTGACAACTTTATTCACTGCCATTTATGTAAGAAAGAAATTATTCGATAAAAAATATTTCAGAATCTTTAATCCACTTCCAGTCATTAACGTTTTAATCAAGTCCTGACTTCTTTGATTTAAAATTCTTTTATTTGTACCTATAAGATCCTTAATCGATTTCTTATTTCCAATTACATCAATGAGTTCTTTCCTGTTTACATCGATCAGATCTTTCCCGTATTCTATTGCTCTATTTTTCAACAACTCAAATCTCGGTTTAATAATTTTGTTATACATTGACATAGCTCCATCTCTTATTTGTTTTGCTGACGTTTGAAATAACTGAGAATTGGCAATATTTTTGAATATACTACCGATTCCACTTCCATACTGTTTTTTATAAAGTAAGCGCTTATTACTAATCAACATTTATAGGTAAATAATTTTATTTCACTAATCCTTTAAGCTTTTCTCAAATGCAAAACGTATCCAACGTTATCACCATTCAAATCGATAGGTCTTCCCAACTGATCAGTAATTGTCATTCTCAAGGAGTAAATAAAGTCTTTTGTGTTAATAGGAAGGTAGATTAATTGTCTAGGATTCTCAACAATTTGACAACCTGGTTCTGTATTCGGAACAAACGTCCAAATGACGTCTGATTTACTTTTGTTTACGATAGAACTGTTTACAAGAGAGCAGTGAATTTGAATTTTATCAACGCTTCTTGTTATATTCGGAAGCTTTGTACCTTCATTAATTTTCTTAGAAATCTCCCTATCCTTCTCAAAGCCTAAAATCTGACACAACTCACTATTAAATCTAAACACATATTTTTCTTGTAATAGTATGACAAATCTCATAGATGCTGGATTGGATGAGATTACAATAGGACATTTATCTTTTGAAGTATCAAAATACTGACACAAAAAATAATTCAAACAATCATCGTTAAACATCCCGTTAGGAATAGTAACATTCACCCATCCCCCCTCTTCATCTTTCCTATATTGAAATGTATTATTTCCAAATTTATCACTTATATTATGCCACGAATACCACAAAGTACACTGATTCAAACCTATTTCATAATCCCAATTACGATTCAGTTCAATCGGTTGACTAAATGTTATATCAATGATACTTTCATTACCTTCAATGTTTAACAACACCATTTATTTAGAAATATTTTTTATATATTGAATTGTATTCTCTCTTGTTTAAGAATTTATTTCGCATTAATGAATCCAAAATATCAATAGCTTCATTCCTCACCTCATCAGATGTATTCCCGTTTACTCTACTACCTATCAAAGTGTACAATTTTTTAATCATTTCATCACAATTCATAAATATTCCAGTTCCTTGTTGTTTGATAAAGGGTCTACTAGATTGAATTTTTTTTAATCTATCCTTATAGTCTTGAATAAATAAAATAATTTTATCATACTTACTAGAACTACTTTTACTTTTCAAACCACCATAACTTTGACTTATAGGTGTTAATTCAGACAAAGCATCTTCTATATTCTCTGGGTTATCAAAGTAATAATTAGGCATCTCAAAATATTCTCCTTTATATCTTGTATGATTCTCTCTATATTTTACATTAAGTGCTTTTAATAACTCATTATCAACACCTTGATCCATATCAACGATTTTGATACTTGTTGGTAAATCTGGAGATGCTTCTAAAGCGGTCGATTGTGTTGACTGCGTTTCTACCTCTGAAACTGGAATCTGATATGGTTGTCTTTGTAAAGCTGTTTTATACGTTTCACATAATTGGAGAAGCCGGCTTCTTGAATTAATATCCACCTCCTCTAATTTTTCGATGATAGCTTCCGCGTTTTCTTGTAATTTTTTGATGGTATCTTTAGTGTTTTCTTTTTCTGCCGTAACAACTGGAGCGTTTAATTCTGAAGCATATTCCCGAAACCCTGCTTTCTCCATCTCGTATTGTTGAACTTTTTTTCTTTGAATTTCTCTGTTCTTAACTATACCCGATAACATATCACTCAAACGTCTTGAATCCATTTATATACAAGTAATTTTATCTCATAATAAATTTTGAAAGTTCTTTTTCATAAAACCCTCATTGAATTAATTCCCCACTTTTGTCAGATATTTCATAAGTAATGGGGATGGTAGGTCTAACAGTTGCTATCTGGAATACTTCATTCGTGTAGTTAGGTAAATAACCTTTATCAAAAATACTTTTTTCTTTTTTAATTCTAACTAAATCTCCTACTTTGTAATTTCCTGTGACTTTGTAATCACATGGAGGAAACAAAGCATTGTGAACCTTTTTCTGATTTACCTTTTTACTAGCATCTACTGGTTTCATTTTTATTGAACGAGTGTTATTATGATTCCTAACAAATAAAGGTAAAATATCAATCCATTTAGTAGTGTTATTGTGAGTAAAATATTTCCATAACTTTTCTTTCAACGTTCTATTGAATCGTTCAACGATTTGCGCTTTCAATTCACTTTCAGATGCAAACCAGTGTATGTCGTTATTTTTCAAAAATGTTTGAACATTTCTCATTACAAATTCTTTACCTTTTTCAATTTGTAGTTTCTTAGGAATTCTTTCTTTAAAGATATGACTGAATGCGTTTATTATTTCAGCACCCGTTTTATCTTTCAAAGGGACACACCAAGCGTATTTACTAAAGCAGTCAATAACAGTCAAGATGTAATTTGTTTTATCATTTGCTTTTCTATATTTCTGGAGGTCAACTAAATCAGCTTGCCATTGCTCGTCAACATGGTGAACATGGACTCGCCTCCTTTCAAAATTGTGATAGGAAGGTTTGTGTAACGTATACATATTCTCATTTTGCAAAACATGTTTTATGTTATCTTTAGAAACGTTCACTCCATTTTCTTTTAATTTTCTGTGAATATCTTCAACCCCTGAATAATTCGAATAATACGCCTTTAAAATATCTTTTCCTGCGTCGAAGTTTTTTTTTAAAACAGATTTTTCCTCGATCCGCAAATAACACAATTACCTTTCAGCATTGGAACATTCTTTTTCTGTGACACTGCTTTAAACATTGATTCAGTGTCAGTTTTCTTTTTACATTTCATACAATAAATCTCCATTTATTAGAAAACATTTTTTATAAACAAAAAGACGAGAGACGAATAAACTACGAACTGCGCTTAATAGTTCTAAGTGCTGTGTTGTGGTCTATGTATCCTTTTAAGTAGGCACTCTCAGTGAATCCTAGTATTCTATGTACTTTTTTCAGTTTCAGACCTTTTTGTAAATAGAATTCTAGGTTCCTGTGGTGAACTACGTAGTTGTTTTTATCATATAAGGTCGTACATAGTTTGCCATTGAAATGTTCTGGTGCTAATGGTAAATCTTTGTGTAAGTTGAAAAGTTCTTTCGGGTATTCCAAATCTACTTCATAGATAGCACCTACATTCGGTAATTGCATCACCGAGTTAATATGATTTTTTAGATGGTTATAATACTCGAGTGAACTGTATTCATTTTTTTCTTTCAAATCATCTGGTATGGGAATGAATTGGAAATCATTCGCTGGTAATTTTTGTGACATCGCCCACCCATACAAATTATTCTCATCCACGTACACTAAATAATTAGATGGTTTACTCTTGTTATAATCACTCATATATTTATTATTTGCTTTAGCGTATCTTTTTATACATTGAGATACACCCCCTCTCATCCCCTTTTCAATGAATGTATACATGTCTTCCTTTGAGAATAACGGTAGTTCTACTTTCGAATGCTTTAGGAAAGCATCCCATGTTAATCCTGGAGCTGAGAAGTAATGTAGTGGATCCAGGTCATAATTATGAATACATACATTTCTGAAATTCTCTACAACATCAGACAATATTAAAACATCACTTTTTAAGTACAACTTCGTATAATCCAGTAGGTCTTCGCAATTAAATTGCTTCCATATAGACACCGCTCTTTTATAGTCAACTTTGCTAATACCTTTCCCCGTTAACCTTGAATAAAAGTTTTCTATCGGTGGTAATTTTTTACAATCCATTTTACCTAAGCTATCTACAAAGTCATAAGGATATACCCCTTTCTTAATTATTTCTTGGAATTCGCCATCTTTTTCGAAACTATTTGATGTGAATTTGAAATTCTTTCTTAGATGATCACAGGGTATCCTACAATCACATTTAGCTAAATTTGCTGATAACTTGTCCAAAGATGCGGCCATGAATCGAATGCAATCTATGAATCTGATTTCATATTTTATTTCTGTATCCTGTCTTGGAATACTTATTGATTTCGAGAATGATATAAAACTTTCTGCTGATTCAAATATTCCGTTATCAGGTATCAACTCTTTCACAAATAGATGGGAATCATACTTTGATAAGTTATGCATCACTACAGGGATATGCTTGGGAATTCTGTATTTCATATTGCATTCTGTATGAGTAAAACCCCTATTCTTTCCAGTCATGTGATCGTGATCAAAGTGGGGATTTTCAGTGATTTCAGTCTTACAGATATGGCAGGTCTTATCCATTAGTGTGTTCCATTTTTCTGCAATTTCTACAGCTGTATAAGTGTGATTTCTCTGCCTGTTTTCATATTTGTTTGCAATTACTGTGGATACTTTTGTAACGGTTTTAACAAAATGTTTTGCAGCGTCTTCACCGAAATAATCGTAGTATTTGTTTTGGTTTGTATCAAAGGAACAGCATACCTGAAATCCGTACGCAAAAGGTTTCTGTTCAGCTACTTTTATTGTTTTCTTTCCGTTTACCTGGTTGTATTCTTCGTTATAAGACTCAAAGTCGGCTATTATGCAATAAGGTACTTTCATTTGTTTTGCAATATTTTTATATTGTATACTTGAACCTTCAGGAGGCATTATAATATCAGGATCTTCGCAATTATTTTTACTTTCATGTTTTTCAAAGTGTTCTTCCTTCTTAAAATGTCTTCCGCAATAAGTGCAGAGGTATGTCTTTGTTTTCTTTTTAGAGATTTGAGGACCAACTAATCTGCTCAGATCCTTTACCAGTACATAATGATTATCGAAATATAATAAATGAATGATATGTTTTGCAGTTTTCCCATTGATTGTACTTTTTAGTATATGACTTCTGATCATTTTCTCTTTTTCAATTTGAAATAAACAAATCTTAATGTTGTATCTATTTTCAAATTTGTGTATATCTTTTGTATCCATTGGGAAGTTAGTAATCCCTTTGAAATCAAATTCGTTCTCATATTGTTTATATTTCGAAGTTCTTTCTGCATGATCTTTAGCTGGGTATAAATGTGCTAAGATTGACCAAAGAAAGCATTTTTGACCCTTATTTTCAATATTCAGGCAAGCTTTTTTATTTTGTACGAAATCTGGCAGTGTTTTAAACGTTCCTCCCATATACGATTCTATTCGTGTCATCCTATAATCAATTCCTTCATACCGACTAAATTGTAGCCCAGATCGAGGAGTATTACTTAAAGAACTAAGTCTCTTGTTATTATCATCCAAATGACTATGAGTAAGTATGCTATTTTTATTTAAAATCCAAGAAGTACTGTTGTAAAATACTACTACTTCTTCATCATTCTCCTGTCTATAGAAAATAACCCTGGTTGCGAATTGAACTCTATATTGATATCTTTCATTCATTCTTCGTTGTAAATCAGCGAAAACAAAAGCTATAAGAGTATGTTTATCTCTTCCATTGCTTTCAATTGAAACATTTACGGTATACAAATTTTCAATTTCCCTAGAAATAGTAGGCTGCTGCTCTTCTTCCGTTTTGAATAAATAATTAGGAATGGTAGTTTCTTCTTTAATCCGTTTCTTATTTATAAAGAGAGTTGATAAATCGACTACTTTGGGTTTATTTTTATCACTTCTTTCTACTTGAGTTCTAATGATATCTCTATTTTTCTTTATAGTATCTTCATGTTTTTTAATAATATTATTATAGTATTCTCCAACTCTTTTTAGTACTTCTCGGTTTCCGCGAGTTGATAGGTTCTTGTTTTTCAGAAATTTCTTTAATTCACTTGTCTCTTTTTCTTTGTTACCATTGTATTCTTGTTTTAGTTTCTTAATGGCGATATTATTTTCTTTTATCTCATCTTCCAGAATTGTCCGTAATTTCGGTTCTGGGTTATAGTCGGATGGTCTGTTCTTATTATGGATTCTTTCGTTTCTGCGTCGAATATTAATTGTATCTTCAGCTAGCAAAATATTCTTATTAAGATGGTTTATTATACTATTTGTTATTTCATGTTTCTTAGCTCCATTTGTTTTGATTTTATTGATTTTCGCATATGTCCGCAGTTCATTAATTCGGTATTGCGGTAAACTTCGTATAACCGATTCGTTGTTTGATATAATGGTTTTACAACGCTGAATAACCTCTGCAGTTTTCATCACTTAATAGGGGATATTTTTATTAATGAATTTCTCCCGACTGCGTTTTCTCAGCCGTAAAGAAAATCACTGGTTTCAATATGTGTTTCATAGAGCAAGCGCTACCTAATTATCTCCGACCGATCGAGAAACACAGACAGCACAGTTTCCGAGATGACTCTTGAGATTTGCGTTTCATAGAGCAAGCGCCACCTAAATATCTCCAACCGATCAAGAAAGAACAAGTAGAGTTTCGCAGGTGGCGCGTGTGTTCCGAATCGCGAAGCTTTCATTCAGTCAAATAATTTTTGAAACAATTTTATTATGTTATAATGGAAGAATTGGAAAAGAAATTATTCGTTTACCGTAGAAGTTATAAATATTACAATACTGTTAGCAATTGTCTTTTTTTATCCAAATTCGTCTTCTCAGCAGCTTGTCTCAGCGCATTTCTTATGCTACCTTTAGCATCTTTAAGTTTGGGTGCTGTTATCATCGAAATAATCGAAAAACATCTAAACATTGCAGAAAGAAAAGCAGAGTATAAAACCGCTTATAATTTTTACACTGAACTGTTATCATTGTTAAAATGTGGGCAATTAACGGTTGAAGAAGTCATTCAGCGTGAAGCGGAAATGCGGAAAACATTTAGATTCTTTCCTCGAGAAAAATACATGAAACAGGTTCGCTTAAACGGTTATAAATATTGTAAGAATGAATCTATAAGAAAACAAGAAAATTTACAAAAAATATAGACTATTGCTTTCATATACTGAATATTCTTTCCTACCTGTCAAAGAGATCTTTATTTCCTATGCGCATTAATGAGCTGCGTCATTCAAAGTTTCCGCCGCCAATTTGTGATGTAATTTCAGTCTCCGGCATGACTAACACAATCTCATCTTAAATCGGAAACTTTTGAGAATTAGACAAGGACCCTTGGCGCAGTGGTTCAACGCTTGGCCGAGCGTTGACTCATCGCCATTCAGACCTTCGAATCCCACTGACCGCAGTTTCTGTTTGGTCGATAGTGGGATCGTAAAAACTTGCGGGTTCCCCGTTCAGGGCCCCCTAGACTAAGGCCAAATCACCACAAACACTACACTAATCGGGGTGTACCAACATCACACCTCTTAATTTTCAAAGTCTGGGGGTGTGGGGTTTTGCAAAAATATTTTATGAATTTTCAAAATGATTTAATCCCGAAAATATTCGACGCAGAAACGAAAGAATCCATAATAAGAACAGACCATCCGACTATAACCCAGAACCGAAATTACGGACAATTCTGGAAGATGAGATAAAAGAAAATAATATCGCCATTAAGAAACTAAAACAAGAATACAATGGTAACAAAGAAAAAGAGACAAGTGAATTAAAGAAATTTCTGAAAAACAAGAACCTATCAACTCGCGGAAACCGAGAAGTACTAAAAAGAGTTGGAGAATACTATAATAATATTATTAAAAAACATGAAGATACTATAAAGAAAAATAGAGATATCATTAGAACTCAAGTAGAAAGAAGTGATAAAAATAAACCCAAAGTAGTCGATTTATCAACTCTCTTTATAAATAAGAAACGGATTAAAGAAGAAACTACCATTCCTAATTATTTATTCAAAACGGAAGAAGAGCAGCAGCCTACTATTTCTAGGGAAATTGAAAATTTGTATACCGTAAATGTTTCAATTGAAAGCAATGGAAGAGATAAACATACTCTTATAGCTTTTGTTTTCGCTGATTTACAACGAAGAATGAATGAAAGATATCAATATTTTCGGGATTAAATAAAAACCCCTTTATATAACTACTTCGGAATTAAAATGATGTTTGCTTTTTTATCTTTCGTTTCTTTCCATAGGATATTCTACTCCTTGCCCCATTGCATTTTTTTTATGATGCATTATTAATGGTCATATTCATGACCCTAACAAATGTAAACAAAAACATTAAGAATCCAGAAACAAAAGCAAATGGAAGCTTAAACATTTGGGTGCTAAGACTGTCAATGAAAAACAAACAAATGGAAATAAATCTAACATCGGATAGCAGTGCTAGATCAATCATGCTCCTGAACTACGAATCAGGGCACCTGAAGAGTACTTGTACAGGCTAAGCGAATTAATAAGAGAAAGATTCTTACCTGTGACAACACTTTTTTGATAAGCTTGATTGAATCTTTCCTTAGGTTTGCATCCACATCAACAAACAACTTGGACAGAGAGGAGAACAGATCTTCAAGAGACGAATTGAACATTTCGATGTGCTCTTCTGCAATTTTCTTGAGCTCATTGATCCCATCTTGTCTTACATAGACGCTATTGAACTCCAAGCTTTTAAGGGATTTCTGGAAGGAAAAAATTATTAGACTGTATTCTGTAACTGTAAAAACAAACTTTGGACAAACCTCTGGCACTCCAGAATCAATTTTCCGTATAAACCACTAGTATTTTTGAACAAATTTTTGTCTTGCATGCCTGTCAAATTACCGGGAATATTTCTACTTTCATTTTCTGGACACTAGGATCGAGATAGAGAGGTAACTCTGACCTAAAAACGAAGATAAAAGGTAGGAGCAGAGGCGTTACTAGCCAAAATGTTTGGGGGGGGGGGGCAAGGAATTTATCGACTGGCTGGTAATTTTACCGACTGATTTTCAGAAAAAACGACTGTTTTGACGAAAAATCGACTGATTTTCAGAAAAATCGACTGTTTTAATGGAAAAAATCAACTGTTTTGGCGAAAAATAGCGGCGCTTCGCGCCGACTCGGTTATTTTTTACCAACTGACCGACAATATTGGGGAGGGGGGCGTCCCCCCCCCCGGTCGTGACGCCCCTGGGTAGGAGAATCATAATCCAGTGATTCGAGGCTCACAATTAGAAAATTAACCAGAGAGCCACTACTGTAACCATAACTGTACCCAGAGGCGTCATTTCGTGAAAATCTAGGGGAGGTAATGGCGTATTTCCGGATCACTAGCTCGGTCTTATAAGTGAAAGACCTCATTAAAATCCACTTTACACAACTGCTTGTCATAATAGTTGCGTTTTTTATCCGAATTCTCCTCGCGATTCTCCTCCGAATTCTCATATTTCACGTTTTTGGCTATTCAGATGAAGTGAATCCTCCTTTTCTTGCGTTTTTGTCAGAATTGCGAACGGGGAAAGCCTCGCGATTCTGCAGAATCGAGAATTTGCTCCGATGGTGAATTGTCGATTCTCCTCTCTCCGTTCTCTTCCCTGATTGGTCAACAAAGTTCGGGTGTTCAATATGCATATACACGTATACCGGGTTGCGGACGAGCTGCAAAATTAGTGTTTTTGTCAAAAGCGAGAATGGAGAATTCAGAAGCGAGAATTCGGAACGGAGAATTCGGATCAAAAACGCAACTAATGATGTCAATCACTTTTCCTAAAGATTTGATAGTTTTTTTTTATGCAGCTGTCCCACGGAGGGGGGGGGGGGAAGACGCCTCTGCCTGTACCCTACTAGATACAGTCTACCACAAATCCCTGACTTCTGGATTACCTATGCCCATTGCTAACCAACCTTAAATGTGCATAACCTCAGGAATTGGCCTCAAAAATGTTAAAAAGAAGTTTCTTTGCGGCCTAACTAGTTCCTATCTGGCAAGAAACAAAATCTAATGACGTAGGACCTAGTTAAGACTGCAAAGAAACTCCTGAAAGTCCACTCCTGTACTTCACGAAAAAAGAAATTCTGACTGGTTGATTTCTGAGCTTCACTGAAATCATAATCTTTTACTGGGTATTCATATAGGGTATCGAGAAATCAGGGGTTTATGGTAAGCTGACTACAGGACTAAAGAAGAGGTACAGAAGAGGTATGCTTATTTGAACACTTCTCTAACAGTTTCAGTACCACGGTTGTTCAGGTTGTTCTACTTGCTTACAAAACAGTAGAATGGGAAGGAAAGAAATAACAAACTTGTAATCAGCTAGTAGCCAACTGTTTCAAGGTTGCTTATACCACTCCTGTTTTTCAGGACTAGGCTACATTAGCAGCATGTGGCATAGGTAATCCAAAAATCAGGGGTTTGTCACAAAGTTTCTCCTGGCACAAATTTCGAGTTGCGATTGGGTAGCTCAGATTTCATTATGAGTTTTTAAATATGCGTCTTCTTCTTTTTGAGAGTATCTGTATGTTCCCCTTAGCAAAATGAAAGGAATACAAGGTGGCAGTTAACAGCAAACTGACAACAAATTTTTCAGCTAAAAAATGGCACATGTCAAAGAATGGATGGATGTAGCCTAATGTTTTTGGCAACAATATTGGCAAATATTTTGCAGCAAAAGTTGGCTTATGTACTTTAGTTTTTTCTTTGGCGATCGTTTACTGTTAGCCGATGTTCACAAAAGCATACCTCTACTGTACTCACCCTTGAATTGACATAACTCAAATTGGCCTCAAAAATGTTAAAAGGAAATTTCTTTGCAGTCCAAAATAGGTCCTAACCACTGAACTGAATTTTGGCCCACTGAATTTTGGATACTCTCTGCCAAATGCTAGGTATATCTATCATTTAGCATGCCCTATGCCTAACGCTAGATACACTATGACAAATGCTGGATACTCCAACCCAATGAAAAACTGATGATCTTAGTGAAGCTCCGAAGCCGACCAATCAGAGACTATCTATACTGGGGTAGCTTAGGGTATCCAGCTCTAGGCATAGCGTATGCCAAACGCAGGATATACCCAGCATCTGGCATAGGATATTCAAACAAGAGCTGTAAGCTCACATGGCACTTGCATGGGTCAAGATGATTTGATTGATCAAAAGTAAGTTTCGACTTTGCGGTTGAGATGCGCAGTCTAAGGGAGCTGGAACTTCATTTGTAAGCAAAACCCTTGAGGCAAAACTGCTAATGGGCTGATGGGCATCACGAAAATGCATATATTGCTTAAAAGTATTTTTTTTACTTTGCGGTCAAGATTGGTACTTTAAGGAATAATCGGATTTGGGAAGTAGCAATTTCTAAGCAAATGTTGTTGAGTCTCCAATATTCCAGCGAAGTTTCATCGTCCTAGCACATCTGGAAGTACCTTAACGCGCGATCACCGGAATCCCAGACCCCCCCCCCTCCTCCAACTCCACCCACAATAACCGGAGCCAATCCGGTTCTGTAAATGATTAATCCAGAGCATCTGTTTGTCATTCCCACGAAGTTCGATCCAGATCACACAAGTCTAAGCGGGTCAAGTATTTTCCGCCCTCCCCCCAATAATTGCCGGATTCGGTCCGGAAATGAAAAAGGTCACCAGAGAAAAATGTCCTGTTTAATTATTAAATTTCACTCGAATCCGATCACCCGTTCCAAAGTTGCGCATGACTCAATATTCCGGATTCCCCTCCCCCAACTCCCCCCCCCAAGATTATCATATCGAGGATTTTTGTTTTATTCCAAGTCAGTTTGACCGGGTCCCTGATATGCCTTCCAAGTTTCATCGTGAAAATCCCCCAAAAAACGGAATTCCGGGATACCCCCTCCTCCCCCCCCCCCTCAAGTGTCCGGATCCAGTCAAATTATGTAAAAGATTTACATGGACCAGAGGTTTGTTCTTCCCAGCAAGTTTCACTCCGATACCATCATTCTAACCGTTTCTCGAGATTTCCGGCCCACCCCCCCCCCCCAGCTCCCCCGCGGTGCACGTAGCCAATCCAATTCAGCAAATGACTTACCTAGAGCATCTGTTTGTTCTTCCCACAAAGTTCCATCCCGATCCCTCCATTCTAAACGGGTCACGTATTTCCCCCCCCCCCCCCAATAGTTGCCGGATCCGGTCTGGATATGAAAAAAATCATCGGAGAAATGTCCTCTGTTGAATTCTTAAATTTCACTCGAATCCGATCACCCATTCCAAAATTACGGATGACTGAAAATTTCGGATTCCCCTCCCTCCACTCCCCCCACCATTATCTGATCGACAAAATTTTAATTTTGAAGTCAGTTTGATTGGGTCCCTGATATGCCTGCCAAGTTTAATCGTGAAAATCCCCAAAACCACCATCACCGGAATTCCGGTCCCCCCCCCCCCCCATAAGTGTCCGGATCCAGTACAATGGTCTAAAAAACTTATCTATAGCAGATGCTTGTTCTTCCCAGCAAGTTTCACTCCGATCCCTCCATTCTAACCGTTTCTTGAAGTTTCCGGTCTCCACCCCCCCCCCCAACTCCCCCCTGGCTACCGAATCCGGTCAAGACTTTAAACGGGACATTACAGATATATATTCTGTTCAGTTATGAAGTTTCATTACAATCCGATCATCCGTTCGAAAGTTGCACACTTCTCAATTTCCCGGATTCCCCTGCCGATTCCCCTCCCTCCACTCCCCCACCATTATCTGATCGACAAAACTTTTATTTTGAAGTCAGTTTGATTGGGTCCCTGATATGCCTGCCAAGTTTCATCGTGAAAATCCCCAAAACCATCATCACCGGAATTCCGGGACCCCTCCCCCCCCCCATTAGTGTCCGGACAATGGTCTAAAGGACTTATCTAGAGCAGATGCTTGTTCTTCCAAGCAAGTTTCACTCCGATCCCTCCATTCTAACCGTTTCTTGAAATTTCCGGTCTCCCCCCCCCCCAACTCCCCCCTGGCTACCATATCCGGTCAATACTTTAAACGGGACATTACAGATATATAGTCTCTTCAGTTATGAAGTTTCATTACAATCCGATCATCCGTTCGAAAGTTACACACTTCTCAGTTTCCCGGATTCCCCTGCCCTCCACCCCCCCCCCAAAATGGTCGGATCAGAAAACTGATTATTCCTAATTTTGTTTGGTCGGATCTCTGATATGCCTGCCAAGTTTCATGGTCCTAGCACAACTGGAAGTACCCTAACTCGAAAAAGTGTGACAAAATGCCCTAAATTTTCAAGTTTCCAGCGCCCCCAATTCCCCGCATATGGTCGGATCGGAAAACTTATTATTTCCAGGTTACTTTGGTCAGGTCCCTGATATTCCTGCCAAGTTTCATTGTCCTAGCTCATCTGGAAGTACCTTAACTCGAAAAAGTGTGACAAAATGCCCTAAATTTTCAAGTTTCGAGCGCCCCCACTCCCCCGCATATGGTCGGATCGGGAAACTGATTATTTCCAGGTTCGTTTGATCGGGTCCCTGATATTCCTGCCAAGTTTCATTGTCCTAGCTCATCTAGAAGTACCCTAACTCAGAAAAAAGTGACAAAATGCCCTAAATTTTCAAGTTTCCAGCGCCGAGCACACCCCCCCATGTGGTCGGATCGGGAAACTGATTATTTCCAGGTTAGTTTGGTCGGGTCCTTGATATGCCTGCCAAATTTCATTGTCCTAGCACATCTGGAAGTACCCTAACTTCCATGATATGTGGGAGAAAAAACTCGGACCGACCGACAGACGGAATTTTTTTTATTTATTTATTTATTTTTATAACCCGCTGAAAATACAGAATAGCGGAGTACAAACAATGAAAAAGAACACAAAACACTAAAATACACTAGAATTCACTCTAGAAGAAGGGACAAGCCGTGATGTGCGGGGAAGCTGAGATGGGACGTTGTGGACAATTTTTTACTTATGGCCGAAAGTTTCAGCGATATATCCCGAAGCTTGTAACGCGAAATCAGATGTCTGTTTTTATACCAGGGAGGTAGGAAAAGGAGGAATTTTGCATATTGGTAATAACAAGAATGGAGGGAATGAAAATCTTTTTTCTTTAAAACTGAAGAGAGGCCGGAAAGAAATAAGATAGAATGGTCAGTAAAACTGCTGTAAAGTTTACTAAGGGCTTTTTTATTGTATTTCCCACGATTAGCAACGATTTTCGAGTATGATACTTGAATCTTTCTTTTTGCATCATTAACCGATTGAGACCGGAACGATTTGAGGCTGTTAGTAATGTGGATGCCCAACCACCGAATCGGTTGTGATCGGTATATGGCACTTGAGCCAGAGGCTGCAAGTGCCATAAAAAAAGATAAACTGGGCACTACCAGAGCACTCAGTCAAAATAAATGAACCAAGCTTTGTGCTCGTGGAGCGCCCAACGGCAAAAACTGAGCTAAACTGGGTGCTCACCCAGGAAAGCTGAATGGGGGGCCGGCAGTTCGCCCGGAAGATTTCAGTAAGGCTAGTTCAGGGTCACCAAGAAACTAAGTTGACATAAAGATTGGAAATCGGAGGGTCAAAGGACTTAAATTCGAATGACTTCTCAGTCGGGTGAGGTTGAAAAAAATCGGCTTTGTGAGCAATGAGACAGGATGTAACAACTGGTCTTATTATTGCAACACGTGTGTTTCAATTTTTTTTTTTCTGGATGATCAGTTCTTTTTTTCGGAAAGGGTCGAAATTAAGCACTGTCATGTACCAACTTCCAGCAAAATGTCCTACATTTTTCAGAATTGTCATGAACAAGGATAGACAGGCAGGTCCATGTAAGTAGCCCTCTTTCATTTGGGATCCAAAAAGACATTTTCATCAGTGGTGATAGATAGTCCTTCAGCCCAAGCTAACTGCGAATCATATTTGATGGTGCAAAACGGATAAGTCTCTAATAAAATTTAGCTGACTTATCCATTTTGCACCATCAAATATGAAATTCTCATCATAAAGGATTCCACACAATTTTACACTTACTGGAACGAAAGGCGCACAATTTTATTCGGGTTTTAGGCATGGAGTTTTTGGGCTTGGGCATCATTAAAAGCTAGATTCTGTTGGGGGGAAGTGGTGTTTGCCAGAAAAGTCATAGCCTACTTCAAATTATCTGCCCTGCTGATTTTCATTGTCTGATATATAGGCGTTAGAAATGCAGCAGGTTGGGCTATTGCGGAAGCGAATTCCGGTTGTTACGCAATCACTTTAACCATAAGAATGCAAGCTTTAATGTTTTTTTAAATTTGAACAGGTTCCTAAATGTGGTGCTATGTTTCTTGGCTATTGTTTCTAGATGGTATGACTCTTGGAAATTGCCGTACATCTGATGGTTGTATATTTTGAGGTCATCACCTCCCACTCCCAAGCCCTTCAAACCGCCCCTTAGCTCAGAGATACAACTACTTCAGTGCTTGCTGTTGGCATGAGTTTTATGATTACACATGCGAAGAGAAGCTGAAATGGGCGGAAGGGTGCTGGCAGGCGTCCTGCCACCTCCATGAGTTTTGGCTAGCAACGCCCCTGTCTCCTGCAACTCTCTAAGTAAGAGCTGATCAGTGTTATCAACTTTGATTAGTGTGTTAGGGTGAGCTTTACAGACCATCATGAACTAAACGCTAATAGTTACCTTGACATTCAAGGTCCTGGGATCATATTTGGCTACAGTCTCTGACTGATCAGGTAAGACAATTTTACGTGTCTGAAATGTTGTGTTAGTCACATTTAGACCTTTCGGCAGATTTTTTCCTTTTCCAAGCTTAAGCTTGATCTTGTTTTTCTCTTTCTTTATCGATTTCTTATGTTTAGTACTCTTTGCCATTCTGAAGACTTTTCGAGATGTGTCTCTTTAAACCAAGCACGTCGTCCCTGTGGTCGTTGACGTTTGAATTCCTTGCCAATGTTGAACGTTCAGTCGACGACGGTATAAAGGATATGCGAATGTATAAATGTACGAATGTATATGCGAATGTATATTACGTATTTTTCTGCTATTTTAGCGCCATTCGGCGCTGTACTGTGAAAAATCACTGGTAGAGCATCATCGAAGACACACGAAGGGCAAAGACAATGAGCGTGTTCCATCCTACGTACCGTGGTTACCACTTCGCCCTTTTCCAATTGAGCGCTCCTAGCGGATTAAAGTCCGATTGGGGACAGCACGGTGTTGACGGCGGAAACTTCTGACCAAAACAAGCGTTGAAACTCAAGCTGAACACAAGGACTGCTCAAGGACTGATTGAGAAACAGCTAAATAAGAGAGAATCAACCATTGATCAACCAATCCAGCATAAGCCTGACGATTTGATATGAAGATGAGGCTGTGAATATTATTGTTAAAGAGGCTTTTTTCTAAATTTTGGTAAGAAGTTTTGCATTTGATTTTGTTACATTCTAGCCTAGGTTGAATCTGCAGACCCTTCTTAGGAAACAATACCTAGGCTCAGATGAACTGATTGCTAAAATAAGCCATGTCCGACATTTCATGCATCATTTTTTGCAAAATCACAATAGATTACATCCCAAGTGTTGTCTGTTATGAAACTTGTACTTGTGACACTGCCATAGAAGAGTCTACTGTCTTACTTTGAGCTTATCCCACTCTAAGAAGGATCATTTACACAGGGGTTATTTTTCCCCTGAGACCAGAGGGGAAAGTGTTCCCATGGTACAGGGGTATTTTTGAAGGGAGAGTACTGTCATGTGACAGTAGATTCCCAGGCTGTGTTGTAAAGCTCAGGATGTCTCTCTACAATGGACACAGACATGTGTCAATTTGGATAACTTGTTATATGGAGATAAAAGTTTGAAAAAATGGAAAAACTGAATTCCCAGGGATTTGTTGCTGTTGGGAAAAATACCCGCGGAGTATTTGTAAATACCCTCCGTGTAAAAGTATCGTAATAAAAATATCCCAATTTTGGTGAGTTTGCAGGCTAGGCCAGCATTGCCAGGTTTGCCGATTTAAATCCACACTAGCAGACCTTGTTAGAGACTGGCATAAAAATGTTGCCATTATTAGGCTACGCCAAGTTTTGGTAAATATTCTTTGAGCATAAGTTGACCTTAAAACATATATTCAAAAATTGTATACAGCGGACATGTCAGCTAGATTCTTCATCAGCGATATTTTGGCACTTCTTGGCAAGGGTCCTCGTCAGGCTGGCAATCAAATGGGTCAATGTCTGGGATTGGCACAATCAGCCTGCAACACAATATTTTGACAAAAATAGAAAAACTCTTTCCAGCCTTGAAGGAAAGAAGCCAGGATCTTTGACCAGGGGCGTCCCAAGGGGGGGGGGGGGTCACATTCCGAGGGAATGTGATTGACAAAGTTCAAAAGAAGATCAAAGAAGACAAGTGCTAACTTTTTCCTACTAGGTTTTACAAGCATAGTGAGATTGCAGTCAATATGCATTATGTAAATCATGACCTACTTTAGTCATAATTTATTGCTCAATACTGTAATTAGCTACATGATTTTTTTTTCAGACCGTTCGATTCAATGACTGACGACAGAGACAGAAGGGTCTGCTGCATTTCTGGCTGCTCATCCGTCAGTGGAGCTAGGAGTTTCGACTGTGAACTGCGATATTTCAGGTATTGTTTTTTTAAATTGAACTTACTTGTTAAATGACTTGTCAAACCTATAATGCCAATGCAGCCTACCGGTACTTCTGTAATCGCTCTGTCAGTTCTTATACAAGATGTTGTACTTATGATACTAACTCTTTTTACTTCAGCAGTATTTCCAACTGTTCTTCTTTCAATTTGTTCTGCACTCCATAAGCTTGTCCTATCTTCTCTATTTTTAATTATAGTGATTATCAACTTTGCCACCACTATTCACTTTATGCAACAGATCAGGCTTCCAAGAAGCTTATTGATCCGAAGATCGGCTATTCAAATTTTGCCAAGACCGTCATTCAAGCCAAAGGGACATGAAAAGATGCTTAAAAACAGCTGATGCCTTGTATTTTTTGCTGTAGCATAGCTAAGTTTGAGGTAGTGTTCAGAATATATTAGCAGAAACAGCATGTAGTATGAGGTGCCTTTAAACCCGGATTCCTGAGTTTCATGTGGCATTTTCTAAATCTCATAATATCAAGTCACTGATTCTCACACGATGTTTTTATTCTATGAAAATAATCCTTATTTATGAAAAGCTTAAAGGACCTGTCTTAGCTATAATAATAATGTAACCTACTTCCACAATCAGTCCATATATATCTAAACCCGGAAACCCCAATCTCGTTCGGTACATTCTAACCCCTCTAACACAACCACGCTTATTTTCTTCACTTGCCGTGTTTTGCTACCTTCGATGTGTATCACGCTGTCGACGGTTGTCTGCGAGAAGTTTTTCCATCAGAAAAACCGGTTATGTAGATTGTTTCCCTGTTTTCGCTGTAAGTCAACGGGTCTCGGAAATGGCTTAAAACAGCCAAAACTGTGGGTTATTTGTTGGAAGCACAGCCTAGTTTTATAGTATTCAAATATTTTAAAATACTGTAGGTTGAAGAATAAATAGTGCGAGGGGTCGTTTAAGGAAAACCTGTTAATTAAATTTTTGCCTGGACACAGGCTTGAGATAGACAAAGCCTATGCCTGTTGATTGAAAGCAGATCTTGGTTATAAAATATTCAACTGCTTGAAAATACTGGAACATAAACAATGCGGTGGATGCTTTAAGTTAAACTATAACTGAATGAACACTAACCAAATCTCTGGACCCCAGGTATCATTACCAGTCTCCTTACAACTTTTGAATTTCTGCAAGATAAGGCTAGTGGATAAGGTTACAGGCCTTTGTGTTATAAAAAAACTTCACTCAAAATTTAGTTTTCTTGATTATTCCCTTTTCTTGTTACACCAAGGTAAAATCTCAGCACTAATTCTGTTATCTTTTCTAGATTTCCAGCAGACGATGCACAATGTTCACAGTGGGTGGCAGTAATCGGAAAGTCGACAGGGCAGATCATAGTGCCCCAGAAGAGCACAGTGATCTGCTCAAAACATTTCATACCTTCGCAACTTGGGAAGAAGAAGCTTTTGGCCAGTGCATGTCCATCAGTGTTTACTGAAAATCACATACTAAGAAATACCATGAGCTGCTGCTGTCCTGGTTGCCCGAGTGTTGGTGGAGCAAAAGATGTTAAGTTCCACCTGGTTCCAAGAATTACAGCTTTACGGTTCCAGTGGGCTGCTCTAATAGGACTGGCAAATATCCCTCACCCAAGTTATCTGTGCTCGCTCCACTTCGAACCTTATGCCTATACCGAGAAAGAAAATCTGAAACGTTCAGCAGTACCAACAAAACTGTTGCAGCCAGCTATGAATTCGACCAGCATGACAGTTCAAGTGCAGCATTCGAACAGTGCCGAAGGTTTGGCGTTGCTAGCTGACACAGCACTCTCCTCGGTTTTGGAAACACCGCCTGCGGCTGAAGGTTGTTCCGGAAGCAGACAACTTGCACCTGAAAGACTTAGTCCAATTCCGCCTGCACCTTTACCCCTACTAATCACAAGTACACCAAATAATCAGGACACGCCAAAATTCGCGTCCCAGGAACAGAATACACCAACTTCACATTTGTCTTACCGTGATACAGTGAGGTTGAATAGGTCACGGTTGGCATCAGTAGAAGTTGTCATAGATGGCGAAAATAACAGTCATGTTATTAGAAGGAACTATTTGAGCAAAGAAAGCGATACTGATGCCCTAGATACCACTTTTGAATCCCCCTCATTATCTGCCACGAAGAAGAAGTGTGGAGAACTGGAAATAACTGTTATTAACTGTAAAGTCGTCAAGGCTGGAACGATTTTTGTATTTTCCAGCGAAATATCATAACACGGGTGAATCCGACCAATCACGTGACAGAGATTCGTGGTTACTACGCTTACCCACGCTCCCGAGCGTGGTAATCAAATAGTTACTATTGGTTACTATTTCGACAAGGCTGGAACGGTCAGCGTAGTAACTTTTCGTGAGGCTGGAACGGGTTTAGTAACTAATAGTTACTATTGGTACGAGGGTGGAACACGCTCAATGTGGAAACTTTGGTAATATTGTGCTCGGGTTAAAAAGCTTAGAAGCCTTCAGCTAAAATTACAAACCTGCAAAAAAATTCATTTTAGTGGGATAGTACTGTAAGGTTGCATCCAGACTCCAGATCTCTAATCAAATGTCCATTTTTAATACATAGTTAAGGAAAGACGGAGTCCGTTCAAGCTCCACTTCGTAAATACTTCGGAGTAACTGAGGTGGACACAGAGACAAGAAAAGGAGACGTCAACCCCCGTGGGGGTAGTCCTTTTTGTATGAAGGAGCAAAACTTGTCAGTGATCTCTGAAATTTTAGCATTTACTTCCCAGGCTTTAGGATATAAAATGCCAGATTTTAGCACTTAGTTCCCAGATTTTAGCATTTAATCTCATAGTTTAGCATTTATTTCACAGATTTTAGCATTTAAGCTTCCAGATTTTAGCGTTTAGTTCAAGGAAAATTTTGGCACTTAGTAATCCTGAAATTTGGCACTTTTGAAACCTAAAATCTCGTCTGGTATGACAACGCTGCACGAAGCTAAAATCCCAGCGCAATGGAGCAAACTTGTTAGTGATACGATTGGTCGAAAGGATGACGCGTTTATTAGAGAGACTGTGACCTAAGAGTCAAAGCAAATGGTTGAAAAACAAGTCCAAAGGTTTTGATCGGATCCCAAGAATTTAATATTTGGTCCTGACACGGATTTTGTAGATCAAGATGTAGATCTTCGCCAGACTGCGTGAACATTTTTAGTATTAAAATTTAGAAACAGATCTGAGAAAACCAAGTTCAGATATGGATTTGCGAGCGAGTATAGTAGAGGTATGTCTATGTGAACAGTGCAGCTTTTAGCGAAGTGTTCCTTGGAAGAATCCACTATTACGAGTGCTGTGGCAGTTTTCGGCTATTGGTTTCTGGTGTTCGGTTTTCACCGTATTTGTGGAGCTCATAACCCGTGAACCAGTGCAAGTATCAAGCTCAAACTTGGTACACTTGTGGGTATTGGGGTCTTTATTTGTGCCTTTCGGTGGTCCCACCCCCACACCCACCCGGTTCAGATTGCCCAGTGAATAATATATGTAACTTGGACCAAACCTGGACACAGGACGATGACATTCATTGTACTTGTAGATCCTAGGGCCGGGAAACTACTTTCAAAGTTGCACTTCTCCCACCCACCCCGTTCAAGGGTAGCTGGGCCCAGATTGCCCAGTTCGTTACCCGTGACTGGAATCAACAGGTATCAAGTTGAAACAGGTTTGGAAGCGTTGAGGTCAGTTTTTGCTTTTTGCGGGCCCCAAACCCCACCCCACTTGGTTCAGGGGCAATTGGGCCCACATTACCCCTTTTTTATGTTTTTAGCTTGACAATAACTGGAGATAGGGCGATGAAATTCCTTTGTGCTTTTGGATCTTAGGGTTGGGAATATATATGGGGAGTTGAACCGCTCCCCACCCTCCCCGTTGAAGGGCGTTTGGGCCCAGTTGGCCCATGAGCAGTTTTTTTCCCCTGACTGGATTTTAAGTCGGTATAGTCAAGGATATTTAAATCTGGATACACAATTTGATGGGTCCCCGACCTCTCCCCCCACCCTCCCGTCCATGGGTAACTGGGCCCAGATATCCGGTGAGTTGAGTTCGTCTATGACATGTCTCAAGTTCAACTCTTGTATACTTGTGGATATATATGTGTATATGCGGATTTTGGTGTAACACCAACGAATAAGACCAAGCGGTGTACTTTAATCGTTCATGATGAATTGGAAACTGGACAGTTTTGTCAAATGAGCAATGATATGCCGATCTTAATGAAGTTGTGACAAAGGGGGTATCAGGCAATAAGACTATTGGGTTTTATTGCACCTTGTTATACCTTGCTAATGGAAAATAGGTTTAAAGAGTCAGACTGGCAGGATCAATATTTTATTATTTGGATGTGAAATGTCTTGGTTCTAACGCTGTTGTACATATGGTGTGATAAACACACTCCACGTCTGAGCACTTGCACACTTGTTAGAATGAAGATCTGCGTTTAATTACCTTATTTGTCTAACTGGTAGTTTGCTTTAGACACAGCAAGTGCAGGAAAATGGCAGTGTCAACAAACGTACACATAAGCATACCTCTCCTGTACTGTAACGTAAGATCCAAAGCAAATGTTTCAAACCATACCTGGCTTGAGTTTAGAGCAAAACAAGTGCCTGTCATTTTAGGGAAGGGGCGCCGTATTTTAAAGGAAGGATAATGGTTGGAAAACAAGACCAAATGTTTCGATGGGATCCCGAAAATTTAATATTTGATTGAGTCAATTGGGTCTTGTAGATATCCGGTCTTCGCCAGAAAATTTAGAAACAGATCAAGGCCAATAGCTAATCATCTGAGAAACCCAAGTTCAGATATTAGCATGTGTATTCACCCCTTTATGTCATATCTACGTTGGAGAATTGACAAAAACTTCCTGTCTTAGGTTACTACTGTCAAACTTCCGGTTTCAGCCGGATTCCGGGCGAAGTAGTATTGTCATGCACGGATTCAGCGTGTCTGCCTACCCCTAATTGACTATCTTATTAGCTTTCTAAAAAATACTTCGTTGGCCCCTTAACTTGGACCCCATACTTCACCCCTAAATATAGAGCTACGGAGCCCATCTACGAACCTTGCCTGTCGTTTAACCCAAAAAATCCTTACACCAAGCTTGAACAAAATATTTTATACCATCCGAAAGTTATCGTGCTTACATCTGGACGGAAAACGGATAACTTTTGCAAGGTTCTTGTCCGAGTTCCTTCCAAGCCCCTCAGCGAACCCGACTTCGTCCCTCGGACTTGGAATGCTAAACTAAATGCTAATCTGCCTTGGGTGGAGACCGAAACACGTCTTTAAGTTGACCAATCACGTCATTGCGAATACCGGATATCTGTACAAGAACCAATAGAACGGATCAAAGAATACATTTTTGGGATCCCATCGAAACCTTCTCAGATGATTCTCAGTGGATTAGCCATTGGCCTTCATCTGTTTCTAAATTTTAATAGATAAAATGTTCAAGGAATCTGGCGACCAGACATATAAAAAAACCAATTGTCAGGATCAAATGTTAAATTTGTTGTGTCCCATCGAACCTGTGGTCTTGTTTTCCAACCATTTAAAGACCGGACATCTAACAAAACCCAACTGTCAGGATTAAATATTAAATTTTTGGGATCCCAACGAAACCTTTGGTCTTGTTTTCCAACCATTTGCTTTGACTCTTGCGTCACTAGCCTTGCTCGCAAGGCGCGTCATCAGATCAACCAATCACATCATTGACAAGTTGCTGAGAATTAAGCATCATACAGCGTTGCGAGAACCGGTCGAGATTTTAGGTTTCAAAAGTGCCAAATTTTAGGATTACTAAGTGCCAAAATTTTGCTTGAACTAAATGCTAAAATCTGGCAGCTTAAATGTTGAAATCTGGGAAGTAAATGGTAACATCTGGGAAGTATATGCTAAAATCTAAGACTGAATGCAAAAATCTCTGAAGTAAATGGTATAATCTGGGATTAAATGCTAAAATCTGGTAAGGAAATGCAAAATTTTCCGACTAAATGGCAAAATCTGACAATTTAAATGCTAAAATCTGGGAACCAAATGCCAAATTTAGGAGATCACTGACAAGTTTTGCACCTTCATATTTTTGAGACCCAGAACCGAATTGAAAAGGGTGGTCTACATATTCAAATAATTTATACAACGGATACGTCAGCTGCGATTCTTCAACATTGATATTTCGGCTCTTCTTGGCAAGGTTCCTCGTCAGGCTGTCAATCTTCTTGGTCAACGCCGGGAAAGGAAAGAAACCTGTTATAAAAAACAGGGGTCCCCGACCTCCCCTCCCCCGGGAGGACCAGTCAATGTCTTTTTTCTAGCCTAGCAATGTTGAATAATAATCAGCTAGAGGGGCATGTCAGAGCCGACTCGTGTCCTTGTTGATCTCATCCTTTGTGAAAGGTTATTCATTGCACGATGAAATCTTGTTGGTGTCAGCCTCCATGAACAGTTGAAGCTCAGCTAGATAGCTAGATCGGAGGATAGGTATTTCAAAATGGTGCTGAGTTGATCTTTGCGTCCGACGAGGCAGGCCGGCTAGTCGGTGATATAGTTTATTTCGGAGATTTTAAGAGAGCCATTTGCTCATTAATTTTGGCAGGACAACTCAAGACAGATTCTTGAGGATCAAATTTCTCATCAAAAGGAAATTATTTAATCTATTTACTGCTATCGGCCCAGTTTTTCACTTGCAAATTAGATTGTGGTTATACAGGAAAGACAAAAGCTTCGTAAAACTCGGAAGATCAAATACCTCTGGAAAGAGGTTTCTTTCAGTTTATTTTTTTTATCAAAATGTTTGACACTATCGAAGACACTCTCTTAGATCGTCGTTGTATGGCCCAGTAAGAGTTTCTCGGGATATGACTTATTTGAATGATTTATTTGCACATTAAGCATTGTCCTAATAGGTGTAATAAGCTGAATAACGCTATACGCGATATTTACGTCTTAATACACACGCCCGTTCAAATACGAACCAGAAAGGTTCTTATCAATGCAGCGTTCAGTGTTGCCGCGCTCATACAGTTTTTCAAGTTTCTGAAGATCAGAAAAGTGCTCTTAGTGTTACTTGAAGTACACCAGTACAATTTGACGCCCAGTATATTGTAAAAAGCAAGTAAATCTACGGATGGACAGCACAAGTCCTTGAACTAGCAGTAAGCAGTCGCAACAGAACAAAACGTGTTATTTTTTAGAAAAGTTGCTTCTTCAGCTTCCACCAAAGTAGAACTTTAGTGCTTCCCGTGGCAACCCTGACGACGCTGCTCTTTCCTCGGCCCGCTGGCGGAACCAACCAAGCGATCTGATTGGCCCTGCATAAGCCAGAATAGAGCGCTATTCTATTTTCCTTTATTCACCTTATTACAGCGCGCTCCGAGGAAAAGAGGAATCTGTAATAAGCTTTATACGCCGTAATACACCTTACAACACCAATTAGGACAATGCTTTAAAGCCAACAGGCCATCATGCAACAACACAAAATAAAAAGTGAACAATCTTACATGCGTATACACACTAACACACACTTCATATTTTAATTTACTCTGAATACTTTATCAACACCAAAAACACACTTTCCCCATCAAAAGAAATCTTTGAACTTCCCAGCATTTCTTATTTCCTTAAAATCCATTTCTTATCAGATCCCCGCACCCCGAAAATCTCCTCCCTTAGTCCCCGTAACTCTCTACAGTCATAAAAAAGGTGGCATATATCCTCATTCATTTCCCCACACATAGGGAAGAAGTAGTAAGGACCCGATCTTTCCTCCTTTTCCCCCATATACTTTCTTCTTACACCGAGCGATAACCCATAAGCCCTGATACGTATTTACAAACCCAACTCCCCCCTACTTAACCATACCTTAATATATATTTCCTCACCCCATGTCTCTTTTGCCCCAGCGTACAACCTCAGAGATTCAGACTTACTCAGCTCGCATAACCACGTCTGTATTTCCTGGTCTTGGAGTATCTGTCTAATTACTCTAGTCACACTTCCTTACTCCCATCCTGCACCTTCCCCTTCCTTCCTCAAATTACTTAAACTTGCATTATCTAGAATACACGTAATCTGGTGTACCCCCGAAACTTCCTTCCATCACACAATGATTCTAGGGATGCCTCCTTTAATAGTCTTGATTGAGGCATAACCAAAATCCTTTCCCAAAAGTCTACCATGCTCGCTAACCTCCTACTCCTTAGTGACACTAGACCTAAATCACGCTTTATCACTAGATCATTGTATTATTTACATCTAGGATCCTTTTAAAATAATTTAATTGCAACTTGTTCAATTTCCCAGCTACTGCGGATCCCATATCTCTAGCCCATAATGGATAATCGGCACTACTTTGACAAAAATACTTCTTTAACCATTCTTACATTACACTATTTCTCAATCTACTGGCATGCAACATACTAACGCACCTTTTACCTTTCGTGACACAATATCCTATATGCTTACTTGCTCCCCAACGCGCACTTATCTTACATCCCAAATACATCCATTCGTCCTTCACCGCGATTTGTCATCTCTTAAACACATATTCTGGGTTCTCCGATGTTTTACCTCCCTTTCTAAATGCCATTACTTTTGTCTTATCTGCAGTCAATTCTAGTCATTTTTTGTCCAAATACTCACCCAGGATTTGGAGCAGCTTTTGAAGTTTTTATTCAGATTCTGCGATCAGAGTAATATCGTCTGCAAACAGTGGCAGACATAGCAGTGTAGTACGAAGCGTTACCATTTGCGCAGCTCGCTCCTCCATGAATTTTTCAATATCATTAAAAAACAAATTAAACATCTTTGGTGATAGCGACATCACGCCTACAGAAGATCTCACACTCCTTGAAACTTTTCCCATCACCCGTACAACAACTTTTACACATGCATATATTTCGCAAACAATCAAAAGAAATCCAACGGGAAGTCCCAACTGCAACAAAGCCTCCACGAGCAACTAACGACTTACATTTATCCAACGTTCCTTTAAGGTCAACGAACGCTACGAACAAACGACCCCCTCTCTTTCTTGTAAATTTCTTTACTAACACATCCAATACAAATATCTGGTCTAGTATACTCTAACCCTCTCAAAATCCAGCCTGCAATCCATTTAACTTCCCTTTCTTTTCTAACCATTTTTTTAAATCCATTATCGTATTTCCCAGCTGGATCCCTCCATAATTACCATGTTCCATCCCCTTTCGTAAATATCGGGACTAAAATCGATATACACCACTGGGTTGGCCATACTACCTTCTTCTGGATCGAAGGGAAGATCAAAGCCAACAGCGGCACCAAAAAAACACGACCCCACTTCCAAAGCGTAGTGGGTGTGCCATCAGTCCCTGGCGTCGACCCACCTTTCATAGTCTTCATTGCTGTCAGTAGTATAGAAACGCCTATACTAGACGAGATCCATCCCAATAAAATAAACCCCTAATTAGATGAAATTTAACAATTTTACCATATTTTATATCAAATTTACCCCATTTCGAAGAAAAATTTATTTTCATAATTTCAAAATAAAGACATCAAGAAATGAAACTATTACCCTTTAATCTCCATAAACTACTGATGTATGTACTATAAAAAATAACGGTATCCTATAAACTACTCATATATGTACTATAAAAAATAACGCTATCCGATAAACTACTACAATATATACTACTTAGTAAACAGTTCTAAATCCACATATGTTTCTTTGTTCTTGTTTTCCCGTACAATCGGTTTCAAAACTAAATATTTCTTTAAAAGCAACTCGTTAGCAATATAATTATATTTCTAAGTTATAAAAAAATCATATGGTTTGTCATTATGATTAATTACTACATCCAACTTATCACCGTATTTTGTTTTAGCAATTCTCATTTTATATACGTTATATTTCTTTCCTAATACTAATGCTTCTTTTTTTATTGTCTCATTGTATTTATTAATTCTGATTGCATTCAAGACTTCCTTCGGTGACTCCATTTACTAGCGGATGATTTTATTAAATAAAAATCCAAATCGCTTAAAAACATTTTATAACACAAACCGAGCACCTTTAACAAATAAAAGGGAAAAGATTAAATCATTTTGAAAAATTCTTTGCAAAATCCCACACCCCCGGACTTTAAAAATTAAGAGGTGTGATGATGATACACCTCGATTGGTGTAGTTTTTGGTGATGTGACCTTAGTCTGGGGGGCCTGAACGGGGAATTCGCTAGTTTTTATTACGGTCCCACTATCGACAAACAGAAACTGCGGTCAGTGGGATTCGAAGGTCTGAATGGCGGTGAGTCAACGCTCGGCCAAGCGCTGAACCACTACGCCATAGGGCCCTTGTCCAATTCACTAAGCTTCCGATTTAAGATGAGTTTGTGTTAGTCATGCCGGAGACTGAAATTACGTCATGAATTGGCGGCGGATAATGACGCAAATCATTAATGCGCGTCATATAGAAGCAATAGATTACGTTCTTGGTAATTTCTCTTGACTTTTTATAGATTTAGTACAGTATTTATAACCATTCAGACGGACTTGTTACCTGTATTTTTCGCGAGGAAAAAATCTAAACGTTTTAACTATTTCAGTTTCACGCTAAATTACCTCCTAAATTGTTAATTGCCCACATTTTAGCAATGACAACAACTCAGTATAGAAATCATAAATAGTTCTGTATTCTGCTTTTCTATCAGCAATGCTTGAATGCTGTTCAGTTATTTCAACAACGACAGCACCCAGACTTAACGGTGCTAATGGTAACAGAAGAAATGCACTTAATCCGGCCGTTGAGAAGAGGAATTTGGATAAAAGTAAGCCATTACTAGCATTATTGTAATACTTGTAGCTTCGGCGATACACAAACATTTTCTTTTCTAATTCTTCCATTTACAATATAAAAAAAAACAATTTCTAACAAATACAGATGAGGAATATTAACCAAATGACAACTTCGTGAAGAGTAGTAACCAAATGACGATAGTAAAGCATGTGAGAAACCCGTGAAGAGTAGTAAAGCATCTGGGAATCCCGAGAAGAGTAGTAAAGCATATCGAAAACAAATGAATTTCTTTACATCTATGTTTTCTCAATCGAGAGAAATTTATTTATAAAAATATTTCTCTAATAAATGATGAACATTGCAGAAAACATCCGACGTTTTAAAAGGATTAAATGTGACGACGAACCGATTATACAGAGGATACCGCAATACACGCATAATGAACTGCAAACGTATGCGAAAAATAATAATATCAAAACAAACGGAATTAAGAAAAATTAAGTAAGAAATAGAATTATAAATCACCTTAATCAGAAAATTTTACGATCTGAAATTTAATTAATATTCTAAGCAGAGCCGAAAGGATCAGTAATAAGAAAAGAACATCCGACTATAAACCAGAACAGAAATTACGAAATATCTTGAAGATGAGATAAAAGAAAGTAATATCACTATTACAAAACTAAAACAAGAGAAAAAAAAATAAAAGAAAAAGATACAAGTGAAATAGAATCATTTCTAAAAAAAAAAAAATATCAACTACCCGAAACCGAGATGTAGAACTAAAAAGGGTTAGAGGATGCTATAAGAACAATATTAAAAAACACGAAGAATCTATCCAGAAAGATAGAAAATACATAAGAAATCAAGTAGAAAGGAGTGATCAGACTAAAGACAAAGTAATCGATTTAACCCTGCTCTTTATAAATAAGAAACAAATCAAAGAAGAAAAATCAGTTCTTGATTATTTGTTTAGAACGGAAGAAGAACAACAACCTACTATTTTTAGCGAAAGTAAAAAAAATATATACTGTAAACGGTTCAGTTCAAGGTAATAGAGTTGATGAGCATACTCTTATTGATTATTACTTTCGCAGATTTCCAACGAAGAATTAATGAAATTATCAGTATAGAGTTCAATTTGTAAGTCATGTTATTTTCTATCGGCATGAAAATAATGAAGAAGTAAAATTATTTTACAATACTACTTCTCTGATTCTGAATAAAAATAGTGTACTTCTTCATAGTCATCTAGATGATAATAACAAGTTCTTTACTTAGTTATTTAAGCAATACCACTCGATCAGGACTCAATTCAATCGATGCGAAAGAGTTGATTATTGGGTGACTCGAATAGAATCCTACATGGGTGGAACATTTAAAACACTAACCGGATTTCGTAAAAAAACAAAAAAACGTGTATAAATATAAAAATTAATGATCAGAAGTGTTTCCTTTGGTCCATCTTAGCAAATGTATATCCCGCTAAGGATCATGTTGATAGACTATCAAATTATAAACAATATGAACGAATTTGATTTAAAAAGGGATTACCAACTTCCCAATGGATACACAATATATACACGAATTGGAAAATAAATACAACATTAAAATTTGCTTATTCCAAATTCACGAAGAGAAAATTATCAGATTTCATACATTAAAGACTACAATCAATGGGAAAACAGCAAAACATATCATTCATTTATTGTGTTTCGATAATCATTATGTACTGGTAAAGGATCTGAGCAGATTAGTCAGTTCTCAAATCTCTACAAGAAAAAAGAAAACATACCTCTGCACTTTTTGCGGAAGGATAAAAGAAGAACAATTTGAAAAACGTGAAAGTAAAAATAATTGCGAAGATCCCGATATAATAATGCCTCCTAAGGGTTCAAGTATACAATATAAAAATATTTCAAAACAGATGAAAGTACCTTATTGCATAATCTCAGATTTTGAGTCTTATGACGAAGAATACAATCATATACACGGAAAGAAAACAATAAAAGTGGCTGAACTAAAACCATTTGCAGAAGGATTTCAAGTATGCTGTTCGTTTGATTCAAACCAGAGCAAATACTATGACTATTTCGGCGAAGATGCTGCAGAACATTTGGTTAAAACGATTACAGAAATATCCACAGAAATTGCAAACAAATATGAAAGCAGATAAAGAAACCACAGTTATACAAATGCCGAAATTGCAGAAAAATGGAATAAACTAATTAATAAGACTGGTTATATCTGTAAAACCGAAATTAATGAAAATTCACACTTTGATCACGACCACTTGAAAGGGGAAGATAGAGGATTCGCTCATGCTGAATGTAACACGAAATACAGGATTCCCAAGCATATCCCTGTAGTGCTGCATAATTTGTCAAAATGTGATTCCCATCTATTTCTGAAAGAGTTGATACCTTATAATGGAATTTTTGAAAGTGCAGAAAGTTTCATATCATTCTCGAAACACAAAAACGGATACGGAAATAAAATATGAAATCCGACTTATAGCCTGGATTCAATTGGATTCATGGCTTCATCTTTAGACAAACTATCAGCAAATTTAGCAAAATGTGATTGCAAAGTATCCTGTAATCATCTAAGAAAGAAATGACGATGAGTTCAAAGAAATAATGAAAAAATGGGTATATCCCTCTGAATTCGTAGACAGTTTCGACAAAATGAATTGACAAAGTTAGGACAAAGACAGGACAGGGAAAGGTATTGACATAAGTGATTATAAGAGAGCGGTATCAAAAAGGAAACAATTTAACTGTGAAACATTACTTAATTATACCAAGTTATACCTAAAAAGTGATATTTTAATATTGTCGGATGTGGAAGAGAATTTCAGAAATGTTCGTATACAAAATTATGATTTGGATCCACAGTAGTTATATAAAGGAGTTTCTACCCCACCCTCCCCTCAATTTCAAAACCCCATTTTATCATCAATTTCTTAAATTTTAACATCCTTTATTCCAAATTAACCCCTTTTTTTACATATTTTTTAGTTTCATAATTACACGAAATAAGGTGCCAAGAAATGATAATATTACCCCTTTAAGACAGATAAACTAATACAATATACCCTAATATATAAGTACATTTATTTTATTAACTATTACAACAATTCTAAATCATATCACTGGTAAACAGTTCTAAATCCACATATGTTTCGTTACTCTTATTTACCCGTACAATCGGTTGCAAAATCAGATTTTTCTTTGCAAGTAATTCGTTAGCAATAGCATTATATTTCTCAGTTATAAACAAATCACATGCTTTGCCATTATGACTAATAACGACAACCAACTTATCACCATATTTTGTCTTAGCAATTCTCATTTTAACAATGGCATATTTCAATCCTAGAACTAGTTCTTCTTTCCTGATTGTCTCATTGTATTTATTCATTCTGATTGTATTCATGACTTCCTTCAGCGACTACATTTTTAAGCGGCTGAATTTCTTTAATAAAAATCCAAATCGCTTATAAATATCTGATAACAGAATCCAGACACTAAATGGGAGAGATTAATTCATTGTAGACGTGGTACTGAGTCTGCGTGATAATGTGACGATTACCGATTTTGGAACTAATACAATATTTTTGCAAAACCCCACATCCCCAGACTTTGTATAATAGTTGCGTTAAGCACACGCAAAGCAAAATATTGTGATGGCTATTAGTCTGGGGAGCCCCTGAACAGGGAAACTCCTAGGTCACTATAGGAGTTTTTTGAATCGTTACCAACAGAAACTGCCAGCAGTAGGATTCGAAAGGTCTGGTAGACAGTGATTAGCACGGGCCAGTGCGCTAACCAATTGAGCTATCGGGGTCCTTGTCTAACTCGCTAAGTTTCCGATTTAAGATGAGAATGCATTAGTCATGCCGGAGACTTTATCTGTGAACGATGCAAATCATTAATACGCAAATAAAGAAGATTTTATTAAATAAGAATACAAATCACTTATAAACATTGATAACAGAAACCGAGCACCTTTAACAAATAAATGAGAAAAGATTAAATCATTTTGAAAAATTCATAAAATATTTTTGCAAAACCCCACACCCCCAGACTTTGAAAATTAAGAGGTGTGATGTTGGTACACCCCGATTAGTGTAGTGTTTGTGGTGATTTGGCCTTAGTCTGGGGGGCCCTGAATGGGGAACCCGCAAGTTTTTACGATCCCACTATCGACCAAACAGAAACTGCGGTCAGTGGGATTCGAAGGTCTGAATGGCGATGAGTCAACGCTCGGCCAAGCGCTGAACCACTGCGCCAAGGGTCCTTGTCTAATTCTCAAAAGTTTCCGATTTAAGATGAGATTGTGTTAGTCATGCCGGAGACTGAAATTACATCACAAATTGGCGGCGGAAACTTGTTTCATGTATTTTTCTCGAGGAAAGAATTTAAATGTTTTCCGCATTTCCGCTTCACGCTGAATGACTTCTTCAACCGTTAATTGCCCACATTTTAACAATGATAACAGTTCAGTGTAAAAATTATAAGCGGTTTTATACTCTGCTTTTCTTTCTGCAATGTTTAGATGTTTTTCGATTATTTCGATGATAACAGCACCCAAACTTAAAGATGCTAAAGGTAGCATAAGTATTGTAAGCAACAGTATTGTAATATTTATAACTTCTACGGTAAACGAATAATTTCTTTTCCAATTCTTCCATTTATAACATAATAGAATTGTTTCAAAAATTATTTGACTGAATGAAAGCTTCACGATTCGGAACACACGCGCCACCTGCGAAACTCTACTTGCTCTTTCTTGATCGGTTGGAGATATTTAGGTGGCGCTTGCTCTATGAAACGCAAAACTCAAGAGTCATCTCGGAAACTGTGCTGTCTGTGTTTCTCGATCGGTCGGAGATAATTAGGTAGCGCTTGCTCTATGAAACACATATTGAAACCAGTGATTTTGTTTACGGCTGAGAAAACGCAGTCGGGAGAAATTCATTAGTAAAAATATCCCCCTATTAAATGATGAAAACAGCAGAGGTTATTCAGCGTTGTAAAACCATTATATCAAACAACGAATCGGTTATACGAAGTTTACCGCAATACCGAATTAATGAACTTCGGACATATGCGAAAATTAATAAAATCAAAACAAATGGAGCTAAGAAACATGAAATAACAAATAGTATAATAAACCATCTTAATAAGAATATTTTGCTAGCTGAAGATACAATTAATATTCGACGCAGAAACGAAAGAATCCATAATAAGAACAGACCATCCGACTATAACCCAGAACCGAAATTACGGACAATTGTGGAAGATGAGATAAAAGAAAACAATATCGCCATTTTGAAAATAAAACAAGAATACAATGGTAACAAAGAAAAAGAGACAAGTGAATTAAAGAAATTTCTGAAAAACAAGAACCCATCAACTCGCGGAAACCGAGAAGAAGTACTAAAAAGAGTTGGAGAATACTATAATAATATTATTAAAAAAACATGAAGATACTATAAAGAAAAATAGAGATATCATTAGAACTCAAGTAGAAAGAAGTGATAAAAATAAACCCAAAGTAGTCGATTTATCAACTCTCTTTATAAATAAGAAACGGATTAAAGAAGAAACTACCATTCCTAATTATTTATTCAAAACGGAAGAAGAGCAGCAGCCTACTATTTCTAGGGAAATTGAAAATTTGTATACCGTAAATGTTTCAATTGAAAGCAATGGAAGAGATAAACATACTCTTATAGCTTTTGTTTTCGCTGATTTACAACGAAGAAGGAATGAAAGATATCAATATTGAGTTCAATTCGTAACCAGGGTTATTTTCTATAGACAGGAGAATGATGAAGAAGTAGTAGTATTTTACAACAGTACTTCTTGGATTTTAAATAAAAATAGCATACTTACTCATAGTCATTTGGATGATAATAACAAGAGACTTAGTTCTTTAAGTAATACTCCTCGATCTGGGCTACAATTTAGTCGGTATGAAGGAATTGATTATAGGATGACACGAATAGAATCGTATATGGGAGGAACGTTCAAAACACTGCCAGATTTCGTAAAAAATAAAAAAGCTTGCCTGAATATTGAAAATAAGGATCAAAAATGCTTTCTTTGGTCAATCTTAGCACATTTATACCCAGCTAAAGATCATGCAGAAAGAACTTCGAAATAGAAACAGTGAGAACGAATTTGATTTCAAAGGGATTACTAACTTCCCAATGGATACAAAAGATATTCACAAATTTGAAAATAGATACAACATTAAGATTTGTTTATTTCAAATTGAAAAAGAGAAAATTATCAGAAGTCATATACTAAAAAGTACAATCAATTGGAAAACTGCAAAACATATCATTCATTTATTATATTTAGATAATCATTATGTACTGGTAAAGGATCTGAGCAGATTAGTTGGTCCTCAAATCTCTAAAAAGAAAACAAAGACATACCTCTGCACTTATTACGGAAGACATTTTAAGAAGGAAGAACACTTTGAAAAACATGAAAGTAAAAATAATTGCGAAGATCCTGATATTATAATGCCTCCTGAAGGTTCAAGTATACAATATAAAAATAATGCAAAACAAATGAAAGTACCTTATTGCATAATAGCCGACTTTGAGTCTTATAACGAAGAATACAACCAGGTAAACGGAAAGAAAACAATAAAAGTAGCTGAACAGAGACCTTTTGCGGACGGATTTCAGGTATGCTGTTCCTTTGATACAAACCAAAACAAATACTACGATTATTTCGGTGAAGACGCTGCAAAACATATTGTTAAAACCGTTACAAAAGTATCCACAGTAATTGCAAACAAATATGAAAACAGGCAGAGAAATCACACTTATACAGCTGTAGAAATTGCAGAAAAATGGAACACACTAATGGATAAGAACTGCCATATCTGTAAGACTGAAATCACTGAAAATCCCCACTTTGATCACGATCACATGACTGGAAAGAATAGGGGTTTTACTCATACGGAATGCAATATGAAATACAGAATTTCCAAGCATATCCCTGTAGTGATGCATAACTTATCAAAGTATGATTCCCATCTATTTGTGAAAGAGTTGATACCTGATAACGGAATATTTGAATCAGCAGAAAGTTTTATATCATTCTCGAAATCAATAAGTATTCCAAGACAGGATACAGAAATAAAATATGAAATCAGATTCATAGATTCCATTCGATTCATGGCCGCATCTTTGGACAAGTTATCAGCAAATTTAGCTAAATGTGATTGTAGGATACCCTGTTATCATCTAAGAAGAATTTCAAATTCACATCAAATAGTTTCGAAAAAGATGACGAATTCCAAGAAATAATTAAGAAAGGGGTATTTCCTTATGACTTTGTAGATAGCTTAGGTAAAATGGATTGTAAAAAATTACCACCGATAGAAAACTTTTATTCAAGGTTAACGGGGAAAGGTATTAGCAAAGTTGACTATAAAAGAGCGGTGTCTATATGAAAGCAATTTAATTGCGAAGTCCTACTGGATTATACGAAGGTGTATTTAAAAAGTGATCTTTTAATATTATCTGATGTGGTAGAGAATTTCAGAAATGTATGTATTCATAATTATGATCTGGATCCACTACATTACTTCTCAGCTCCAGGATTAGCATGGGATGCTTTCCTAAAGCATTCGAAAGTAGAACTACCGTTATTCTCAAAGGAAGACATGTATACATTCTCAATGTATAAAAAGATACGCTAAAGCAAATAATAAATATATGAGTGATTATAACAAGAGTAAACCATCTAATTATTTAGTGTACTTGGATAAGAATAATTTGTATGGGTGGGCGATGTCACAAAAATTACCAGCGAATGATTTCCACTTCATTCCCATACCAGATGATTTGAAAGAAAGAAATGAATACTGTTCTCTCGAGTATTATAACCATCTAAAAAATCATATTAACTCGGTGATGCAATTACCGAATGTAGGTGCTATCTATGAAGTAGATTTGGAATCCCCGAAAGAACTTTTCAACTTACACAAAGATTTACCATTAGCACCAGAACATTTCAATAGCAAACTATGTCCGACCTTATATGATAAAAAACAACTACGTAGTTCACCACAGGAACCTAGAATTCTATTTACAAAAAGGTCTGAAACTGACAAAAGTAAATAGAATACTAGGATTCACTGAAAGTGCTTCCTTAAAGGGATACATAGACCACAACACAGCACTTAGAACTAAAGATACAAGTGATTTTGAAAAGGACTTTTTTAAGCTGATGAATAATGCTTGCTTTGGGAAAACCATGGAGAACGTAAGGAAACGAGCTGATATGGAAATAATAACTGACGATAAAACAAGGGAAAAAATAATAAAGAAATCCAACTTTAAATCTGAATTTATTTCCAGTGAAAACTTTTCTGTGGCAAGAATGTCAAAGGAAAAGATAAAACTAGACAAACCAATGTATATCGGTTTTGCTGTACTGGAACTATCCAAGCTCTTGATGTATGAATTCCATTATGATTATATGAAACCTAAAAATGGGGATAAAATAGATTTATGTTATATGGATACTGATTCGTTCATATATGACATAAGAACCGAGGATTTCTATGAAGATATCAAGAGATTTGAATGAGAGGTTCGATACATCTGATTATGCAATAGATAATCCATACGGGTTTCCTAGTGTACACAAGAAAGTGATAGGAATGATGAAAGATGAATTAGAAGGACAAATTATGACAGAATTTGTTGGATTACGATCAGAAGTATATGCTTATGATAAGGACAACCAAGAACAATCAAACAAAAAACTAAAAGGAATAAAAATGAACATAGTGAAAGATAAAATTACGATTCAAAACTATAAGGATGTACTGTTTGGTAAAATTGAAAACCTATCTGTAACCCAGTATAACTTAAGATCATACAAGCACAATATGTTTCTAGAAGAACAGAATAAAAAAGCGTTAGATCCTAAGGATGATCAAAGGATAGTAACAAGCGATAAATACACAACTTTACCTTTAGGTTATAAACATTAAATTCAAGTCCCTACTTAAAAACTTCAAGTCCCTACTTCAAAAATTCAAGTCCCTACTTCAAAAATTCAAGTCCCTACTTAAAAAAGCAAGTACCTACTTAAAAACTTCAAGTCCCTACTTCAAAAATTCAAGTACCTACTTAAAAGCTTCAAGTCCCTACTTAAAAACTTCAAGTGCCTACTAAAAACTTCAAGTACCTACTTAAAAACTTCAAGTACCTACTTCAGCAAATCTTCTAATGAAAAATTCTTCCTAAATAAATGAATGAAAAGGCACCAATAAAAGTGTATGATTTTAGCGAAAAGAGCAACTATCAGAACAAACACGAACTTGCACCTCAGTGGCCATTTAGATTATTAATTTGTGGAAGTTCAGGAACAGGGAAAACCAATCTACTCTTGAATTTAATTTATGAATATATCTGTTTCAACCGAATATACTTGTATGCAAAAGATCTTGAAGAAGATAAATATAAAGAACTTATAGACAATTTAACCACATTGGAATCAAAATGTAAAACGACTAATTTAACCGTAAGTAATGACCTTAATGATATTATCGATGTTGATGACCTAGACCCTAATTATCAAAACTTGATTATATTTGACGATTTTGTCACTGAAAAAGACCAGAAGAAAATAGAAGATTTATTCATAAGAGGAAGAAAGAAAAATGCTTCAATTGTTTATTTATCACAGAGCTATCATAAAACACCAAAGGTTGTAAGACTTCAGTGTACTTATTTCGCATTCTTTCAGTGTTATAATCCAAAAGAAATAAAATTAATCAGGCAAAATCATGTATCTAATATAGACAATCAGAACTTTCAGAAACAATTCGTTGTTGCAACTAAAGGTTACGGATTTTTCTTCATAGATTTGAAAACAAAAGATAAAACCCTGAAGTACAGAAAAAACTTTGAAAAATTTACTGGATAATTTTTTTTCTATTATAAATGAATAAATTTGGTAGTGTTGGAAAAAAGGTTGGTAATGAATCGAAAGCTACTGATGAAAATGGTAACATTAACCTACAAGATAGACGAATTATTAATTTAGAGGATGCGAAAGCAGACCAAGACGCTATTAGTTTCAGATCTATGACTATTATTTTGAATCAATTTAAAGAAGAAATTACCGCAGAACAAGTGGGGATAAATCAATATTTTAGCGAAGATATCAACAGATTAACTGCTGTACATGATTCTCTCGATAATTTATTGGTAAGGATTAAAGATAAAGGGTTATTTGTAAAAGAAATAAGTCGAGTTAATGATAAAGAAATTAACGGTGAAAACAAGTTGATAACAAATGTTCAAGACCCTAGAAACAAAAATGACGCTGTTAATTTAGGAACGTTAATTACGTATCTTTTAGATTTTGACAAAAAGCTTCTTGGTCAACATACCCATAACAATATAATTGAAACAAAAATTGCTGACCAACAAACCCATATCGATAATATTGAAAGAGCAATCGTAAACATTTTAAAAAGGCTTCTAGAGCAAAAACCTGTTGACAAACCATTCGTTTCCAGAATAGAAAAAATGATGGCTGGTAAATAAATTTATATGATAAATTATTTTTCTAATAAATGGTTGAAACAATGGAGTATACAGTTTATTTGTCAAAGCTTCAGAAAGGAAAGCTGAAGAAATGCTTTGGCGCTAAACAAAAATGTCAGATACGTGTTAGTCATAGTAGACAGAATGAACGAGAACCAGTAAAGCTACTTTTAAGTAAACGACAAATTGATAAATTTGAAACATGTAAAATGAATAATAAGGGCTGTGATATTGATGTATCATACGAACAGATGAAAGAAGCGATTCAAAAAGGTGGATTACTTCCATTCTTAATACCGTTGGCAATTACCCTTGGAAAGGCAGCTTTAACAAGCGGAGCTGCTGCTTTGGATACATTCGCTGGTAAGAAATTGGTGGATAACATAACCAACACAGGTGGGGCGCTAAAACTTCCTGGAGCACAAAAAGTTGTAGGTAATGGGGTACGTGGAAGGCCTAGGAAGTCAAAAAACGGGGACATCAAAAAAGAAGCAAAAGTAAAGTAGAACCTCTTTGATATTATGGATGCATTAGAGATTATACCACAAAACAGATAAATAGTATAGAATGTGGTGTAGTTAATTATGATAAACGTGGAATGCCTGGAACTCACTGGGTTGCCTATTGTAATCTACCTAATTAACCCTATGTCGAATTTTTCGATTCTTTCGGTATACCCCCAGGAAAAGAAATAATTAAATATCTAAAAACTTCAAAGAAAAAAAAGCTTAAATATAGATGAGTTAAACTGTGGACTTCATTGTATTTCCTACATCCAGCGCAAAGTGAAGTTGGTAGCTTTTCGTTTATAAAAATTGTTTTCTAATAAATGGAGATTTATTGTATGAAATGTAAAAAGAAAACTGACACTGAATCAATGTTTAAGGGCAGTGTCACAGATAAATAATGTTCCAATGCTGAAAGGTAATTGTGTTATTTGCGGATCGAGGAAAAATCTGTTTTTAAAAAAAACCTCGACGCAGAAAAAGATGTTTTAAAGACGTATTATTCAAATTACTCAGGGGTTGATGATATTTACAGAAAATTAAAAGAAAATGGAGTGAACGTTTCTAAAGATAACATAAAACATGTTTTGCAAAATGAGAATGTGTATACGTTACACAAACCTTCCTATCACAATTTTGAAAGGAGTCGAGTCTATGTTCACCATATTGACGAGCAATGGCAAGCTGATTTAGTTGACCTCCAGAAATATTAAAAAGCGAATGATAAAACAAATTACATCTTGACTGTTATTGATTGCTTTAGTAAATACGCTTGGTGTACCCCTTTGAAAGATAAAACGGGTGCTGAAATAATCAAGGCATTCAGTCATATATTTAAAGAAAGAATTCCTAAGAAACTACAAACTGATAAAGGTAAAGAATTTGTAATGAGAAATGTTCAAACATTTTTGAAAAATAACGACATACACCGGTTTGCATCTGAAAGTGAATTGAAAGCGCAAATCGTTGAACGATTCAATAGAACGTTGAAAGAAAAGTTATGGAAATATTTTACTCACAATAACACTACTAAATGGATTGATATTTTACCTTTATTTGTTAGGAATTATAATAACACTTATCATCGTTCAATAAAAATGAAACCAGTAGATACTAGTAAAAAGGTAAATCAGAAAAAGGTTTACAATGCTTTGTTTCCTCCATGTGATTACAAAGTCACAGGAAATTACAAAGTAGGAGATTTAGTTAGAATTAAAAAAGAAAAAATATTTTTGATAAAGGTTATTTACCTAACTACACGAATGAAGTATTCCAGATAGCAACCGTTAGACCTACCACCCCCATTACTTATGAAATATCTGACAAAAGTGGGGAATTAATTCAAGGAGGGTTTTATGAAAAAGAACTTTCAAAATTTATTATGAAATAAAATTACTTGTATATAAATGGATTCAAGACGTTTGAGTGATATGTTATCGGGTATAGTTAAGAACAGAGAAATTCAAAGAAAAAATTTCAACAATACGAGATGGAGAAAGCAGGGTTTCGGGAATATGCTTCAGAATTAAACGCTCCAGTTGTTACGGCAGAAAAAGAAAACACTAAAGATACCATCAAAAAATTACAAGAAAACGCTGAAGCTATCATCGAAAAATTAGAGAAGGTGGATATTAATTCAAGAAGCCGGCTTCTCCAATTAGGTGAAACGTATAAAACAGCTTTACAAAGACAACCATATTAGATTCCAGTTTCAGAGGTAGAAACGCAGTCAACACAATCGACCGCTTTAGAAGCATCTCCAGATTTACCAACAAGTATCAAAATCGTTGATATGGATCAAGGTGTTGATAACGAGTTATTAAAAGCACTTAATGTAGAGAGAATCATACAAGATATAAAGGAGAATATTTTGAGATGCCTAATTATTACTTTGATAACCCAGAGAATATAGAAGATGCTTTGTCTGAATTAACACCTATAAGTCAAAGTTATGGTGGTTTGAAAAGTAAAAGTAGTTCTAGTAAGTATGATAAAATTATTTTATTTATTCAAGACTATAAGGATAGATTAAAAAAAAATCAATCTAGTAGACCCTTTATCAAACAACAAGGAACTGGAATATTTATGAATTGTGATGAAATGATTAAAAAATTGTACACTTTGATAGGTAGTAGAGTAAACGGGAATACATCTGATGAGGTGAGGAATGAAGCTATTGATATTTTGGATTCGTTAATGCGAAATAAATTCTTAAACAAGAGAGAATACAATTCAATATATAAAAAGTATTTCTAACTAAATGGTGTTGTTAAACATTGAAGGTATTGAAAGTATCATGGATATAACATTTAGTCAACCGATTGAACTGAATCGTAATTGGGATTATGAAATAGGTTTGAATCAGTGTACTTTGTGGTATTCGTGGCATAAGATAAGTGATAAATTTGGAAATAATACGTTTCAATATAGGAAAGATGAAGAGGGGGGATGGGTGAATGTTACTATTCCTAACGGGATGTATAACGATGATTGTTTGAATTATTTTTTGTGTCAGTATTTTGATACTTCAAAAGATAAATGTCCTATTGTAATCTCATCCAATCCAGCATCTATGAGATTTGTCATACTATTACAAGAAAAATATGTGTTTAGATTTAATAGTGAGTTGTGTCAGATTTTAGGCTTTGAGAAGGATAGTAAGATTTCCAAGAAAATTAATGAAGGTACAAAGCTTCCGAATATAACAAGAAGCGTTAATAAAATTCAAATTCACTGCTCTCTTGTGAACAGTTCTATCGTAAACAAAAGTAAATCAGACGTCATTTGGACATTTGTTCCGAATACAGAACCAGGTTGTCAAATTGTTGAAAATCCTAGACAATTAATCTACCTTCCTATTAGGACAAAAGACTTTATTTACTCCTTGAGAATGACAACTACTGATCAGTTGGGAAGACCTATCGATTTGAATGGTGATAATGTTGGATACGTTTTGCATTTGAGAAAAGCTTAAAGGATTAGTGAAATAAAATTATTTACCTATAAATGTTGATTAATAATAAACGATTACTTTATAAAAAACAGTATGGAAGTGGAATCGGTAGTATATTCAAAACATTGCCAATTCTCAGTTATTTCAAACGTCAGCAAAACAAATAAAAGATGGAGCTATGTCAATGTATAACAAAATTATTAAACCGAGATTTGAGTTGTTGAAAAATAGAGCAATAGAATACGGGAAAGATCTGATTGATGTAAACAGGAAAGAACTCATTGATGTATTTGGAAATAAGAAATCGATTAAGGATCTTATAGGTACAAATAAAAGAATTTTAAATCAAAGAAGTCAGGACTTGATTAAAACGTTAATGACTGGAAGTGGATTAAAGATTCTGAAATAATTTTTATCGAATAATTTCTTTGTTATATAAATGGCAGTGAATAAAGTTATCAGTCCGAAATGGAACATTTTTGATGAGCCGCTTGTGGATGATACAGTGGTCAAATATGAATTTAAAGAAATTCGAGAAACAGATGTGAAGGTATCAAATAAATCAGAGTTTGAATTCGTAACGAAGAAATTGGATTCCTGGTTCTATCCAAGTGAAAGTTATCTTGAAGTGGGTGTAAGAATAGTTAAAGAGAATGGAGCTAACATAGATGCAACCGATGTCGCTACGTTAACTAATAATGGATTCAATTTATTTAGTACCGCTGAGTATATAATAAACGATGCTCCTGTTGAAAAAAATAATCATGTTGGTATTGCAACTACCATTACAAAGTTGATTGAATATTCCGATGATTATTCTATATAATCAGGGAACCGATATCAACCCTATAAGTAGTTCATTTACCGTACCTGCAGGTGGAGCACTAGCAGGAACTGTGGTTGTCAGTTCTAAACCCAATCGAAATTATAATAAAGGGTTTGAGAAGAGATATAACAGAACTAAAAACTGCAAATTAGTAAATATATATTTACCATTATCAGAGTTGTTCGGATTCTTGAAGGGAAACAAACGATTTTTTCGAGGTGCATCGCATAGAATTTGTCTAAGAAGAAATGATGATAATAACATGATTGTAAGAAATGGGGATACTAATTGTAAAGTAGTCATTGAGTATTTATCCTGGAAAATTCCTGTCATAGCTCCTAGTATTGAAATGATGAGTGAATTGGAAAAGGGTTTGGCAAAGGATAAAAAGTATAATCTGATGTGGGAAGCTTGTAATACTTATAAAAGTGATGTTAGTCAGAATAAGGAACACACATGGAAAGTTGTGTCTGAGAGAAATAGTCCTACAAAAATCGTTGTGATGTTACAGAAAAATGAAAAGCATAACAACCAAAAAAAGAATAATATGGTGTTTGATCATATGAATTTGACGGATATAGAGGTTAGAATTAACGGGGAGAAATATCCAGAAGAACCCCTCAAATGCGACTTTAGTGACGAGAAATGCAAGTACTCTAATCTGTACAACAGATACATACATTTGGGTTATAAACAATTAGAGTTTGATACTGGTAGTGTAGTCAATATAGAAGAATTTAAAGAAGTATATCCATTATTCTGTTTCGATGTTTCCAAACACGAGTCAAATATTTATATTGGAACAACTGCTGATATTGAAATAAGTATAACATTAAAAGAGAATCAACCCATACCATCTAATATTTACTGTGTTATATATAATGAAAGAAAGGCTACACTTGATATTATTAATAAAAATATGTATGTGAGTTTGTGAGTTTGGATTTTTATTAAAGAAATTCAGCCGCTTATAAATGGAGTCGCTGAAGGAAGTCATGAATACAATCAGAATGAATAAATACAATGAGACAATCAGGAAAGAAGAACTAGTTCTAGGATTGAAATATGCCATCGTTAAAATGAGAATTGCTAAGACAAAATATGGTGATAAGTTGGTTGTCGTTATTAGTCATAATGGCAAAGCATGTGATTTGTTTATAACTCAGAAATATAATGCTATTGCTAACGAATTACTTGCAAAGAAAAATCTGATTTTGCAACCGATTGTACGGGTAAATAAGAGTAACGAAACATATGTGGATTTAGAACTGTTTACCAGTGATATGATTTAGAATTGTTGTAATAGTTAATAAAATAAGTTTACTTATATATTAGGGTATATTGTATTAGTTTATATGTCTTAAAGGGGTAATATTATCATTTCTTGGCACCTTATTTCGTGTAATTATGAAACTAAAAAATCTGTAAAAAAGGGGTTAATTTGGAATAAAGGATGTTAAAATTTAAGAAATTGATGATAAAATGGGGTTTTGAAATTGAGGGGAGGGTGGGGTAGAAACCCCTTTATATAACTACTATCCACTTCATTACTTCTCAGCTCCTGGATCAACGTGGGAGTCTTTCCTTAAACATTCGGAAGTAGAATTACCGTTTTACTCGAAGGAAGGCGCATATACATTCATTGAAAAGGGAATTAGAGGTGGTATATCGCAATGTATAAAGAGATACGCAAAAGCAAGTAATAAATGTATGAGCAATTATACTAAGAATAATCAATCTAATTATTGAATATATTTACATGAAAATAATTTATACGGGTGGGCGATGTCACAAGATTTACCAGTGAATGATTTCCAATTCATTTCAGTACCGGATGATTTGAAAGAAAGAAACGAATACGAATCACTCGATTATTACAACCATCTAAAAAATCATATTGATTCTGTGATACATTTAAAGAATGTAGGTGCTATATATGATGTAGATTTGGAATATCCAAAAGAACTACACGAATTACACAAAGATATACCATTAGCTCCCGAACATTTTAATGGTAAACTTTGTACCACATTATTAGATAAAAACAACTATGTAATTCACCACAGGAATCTAGAATTCTATTTACACAAAGGTATGATACTGAAAAGAGTACACAGAATACTAGGATTCACTGAAAGTGCTTACTTAAAAGGATATATAGATCTCAACACAACCCTTAGAACTAAAGGTACAAATTATTTTGAAAAAAGGATTTTTCTAAGCTGATGAGCAATGCTTGTTTTAAAAAAACTATGGAAAACGTAAGGAAGCGAGCGGATATTGAAATAGCAGCGGACGGAGCGGACGGACTTTCTGGTTCCGGCCTTTTTCCAAACAGTGTCCCGCGGGACTTTTTTAATGTCCCACCGCCTTTTCCCGTCCTGAAAAAGTCCAAGACGGACTTTTCTCTTCGAGGAACGTCTTTTCGGCGGCCAGTCTCCCCGCTCACTCGGCTCCGGCTCCTGGACTTTTGCGAGCGTGTTTTTAAGCGGAAAATCACGGTGGGCCCTTTCGCAACTCCCATGGACACCCGCGGACAGAATTTCAAAAAAGGACATCTCTCGGATACTCCCATTTTTAGATCCATTTTAAAAACGTTTCAGTGGGCATTTTTCCAGGAATCGACTTTTTCGGTTCCGCGTCCCAGGGACTGGATGACTCATTTATAACGCCAATTCCGCACCATTGGACATCTTTTCGGCACGGATAGACTTGTCTTGAGCCGGACTATATTTTCCAAATTTCGTGGACTTGTTTTTAACGCCAATTTGGGGACACTGGACACATTTTCGGCACGGATGGACTCACGGGACTGATTTTTAACGCCAATTCCGCACCATTGGACATCTTTTCGGCATGGATGGACTTGTTTTGAGCCGGACTAGATTTCCCAAATTTCGTGGACTTGCAAGGATGCAAGGACATTTCGGCACGGATTTTCCATCCCTCGTCAAGAGCAAATCCTAACCGCACAGAGGATACGACTTTTTGCCCGTTCATCCGTGCGGTTGAGAGGAGTATGTTAACGGGTCTGAAAAATGACGTTGCCTGCGCGGTCTTTGAAGGCTGTAGCTGTAGGGCCTACGACAGCTTCCTGGTTTGGCAGACAAACAAATTTATATCCCTCGGAAAGAGCCGATCCTAGCCACTCAGAGGATACAACTTTATTCTCTGTTCAGTTTCGCATACGAAATTATCTGTTAACAGTTTGTGGGCCATTGGGCTGGGCCCGCTGGCCGGTCCCATAGCAACGAGGTGTGTCGAACATAATGTAATATTCCAAAATTTATTATCGACAAAATCCGTATCGAAGCAAAAACTCTGCGTGCATATTATATAACGACTATTGGTACACCGTGCAAAAAAAAACAAACAAAAACATCCCCTCCCCACCCTCGGTCATTGAGGGTTAGGACCCGTCCTCGAAAAGCATTTCCGGATTCGCTTCAAGTTATTTTCCTGATACCGGAAATCGAAGACCTTGAACGGTCAGGGCCGGATGGCTACGTACTGGAATTTCTAACAGGATCTTTGTCCCTTCAACAGTTCGTCCTATGCCAGTCCAGCGCTCTAAGCGTACTATTTTCTGAAAGTTCTCCATTGTCTCCTTATCAGCAACTGTGAGAGACCCCATGAAAATTTGTAGCCTGCGTAGTTGCATGGTAGTTGTACGAAAAAGTTGCATGTAATACTATGTAGGAGCAAAGAATACTATCATTTAATGGGCCTCAGACTAGTCCAATATTATGTAGTAGTATCCAGTAGCATCCTTTCTTGCCATAGTAGCATGCAGTAGTATGCAGTACCACGGTAGCCTTGAAGCAGAAGCATGTAGTAGCATCAGTAGCACTGCATGCTACTTTTTCGTAGAACTTCGTACTACTATTTTCAGATAAATTTTTCATCGGGGAGAGGTATTAAAATATGGTTCATCGGCCGGAAAAATCTTTTCGTCTTGTCCGCATCATTAGGTACAAATGAAACTTCAACTCCATAAGAGCAACATAAGGCTACAAGCAAAACAAAACAGCTTTCACTTTCTACTCCAAAAACGCAGCGCAACTTCAATTTCTGACTGTCTGTCTGTCTTGACTGACTCACTGTCTGTCTGTCTGTCTTGACTGACTCTGTCTCTCTCTATATATATATATTTATATTTTATTTCACCCAATGTCTGTCTGTCTGTTTGTCTTGACTGACTGTCTGTCTGTCTTGACTGACTATCTTTCTGTCTGTCTTTCTTGACTGATTCTGTGTCTGTATTTCTGTCTTGACTTGCTGTCTGTCTGTCTGTCTTGACTGACTGTCTGTCTGTCTGTCTGTCTTGACTGACTGTCTGTCTGCCTGTCTGTCTTGACTGACTGTCTGTCTGTTCTAACTAGCTGACTGACTGTCTGTCTGTCTGTTTGTCTTGACTGATTGTGTGTCTGTCTGTCTGTCTTGACTG